>CM053786.1:545133337-546432087 GCA_028749045.1 Cupressus sempervirens
AGTATAACTCCTATGTTTATAACATGTCTATATACAAATGCATATTATTTAACAGTTGTAGAAAAGACTTTATTAAACTATACAATCATGATGGTTTATTTCTAATGCCTTTAGCCTTTTTTCTTCAACTTTTCTTTTTTCTAACTATTTTCCATTCTTCATCTTCTCATGACGATCAAAAGAAAATGGTGGCATTATCCTTAGACCCTATAGTGACTTTACCCAAGAAATTGCAACAAATGTCATTCCTGTTCTTTCTCTTGGTCCAATATCAATTGTTATTTTTTCAAATGTCAAACCTTGCGATTTATGTATTGTCAATGTCCAAGCCAGTCTCAAAGGCATTTGAGTGGTAGAACCTCTTTGTATAGCACTAATAGGTACTACTTTAGGGTGTTCATTATTGAATGGAAAGCCAGAGTAGGCATCGCATTTTACCATGACATATAATGGTAGTTGAGGTGCTCCACTACCTGGCTTGTAGACTATTTCCTCAACATAACCTAAAGCTCCATTTACAAGTCCTACTTCTATCCATAGGTTTGATGTCAGCATAACTCTTGATCTCCTTGAAATCAATAATTCAATATCAAGTTCATCAGCACAATTATCATCTACTGAACTATAATTTGACAACTTTGTAGAAATTACACATGCAACTGGTTCTCGAAGGGAATGGAGTTTTCTTTGATTATGTTTGTGAACATTATCATTTGTAGAGAATAAATGAACATTGTTGTCAAAATCATCATTTACATTTTTTGGAATATTGCATGTTGTACGTGACATTTGTAATTTTCAATCGTCAATTGTTGGTTGAGCATCTCTAATATTTGTGAGCAACTAGCGAAACTTATTTTGATCTTGATTCTCTCCCTCTTGTATATAAACCTTTTCCAATGTGATCAAAATCTTGAAATCTTCCCATAGTATTTTTGCACGGCTCCTACTATTATATGCTACCCTATCTTTCATAGGAGGGAGTTGGCCAAGATCACCAACCAAAATCATCGAGATACCTAAAAAAATATGAAATATTTATTAGCAATTCTAGAATAAAAAAAATATTGACACTAATTTTTTAGTTTCTCTACTACATCAATTATAATTTTTTTATAGAATACCTCCAAAGTTAAGATGGGAATTTTGAGGAAATGCTTGACGAAGTCTGGAGTCAATATTCTCAAGTAACTTCTCCCTAAGAAAGCTCATTTCATCTATTAAAATATATCTTATTTGACTTAGTTCTTCTTGGAAACTTGTCAAACGTGTTCCTTCCAACCGTCTAAAATCATTTACTTGAATATTCAATTTGGAATGTACTGTTGAACCACCTATATTGTATGCAACCACTCGTATTAGTGCTAGAATTAACAATGGACAATGCTCAAGGAATGTAGAATCTTGAAAAAATTTATTGATTGCACAAATCAAAAATGACTTTCCTGTACCAGTTGTACCCTAAATTATCATATATAGGGGTGTTACATTATCACCACTATTATAGTGTGTTGGAATAACGTCAAATGCCCTTTTCTACTTTTCACCCAATTTATTGCTATTAATTTCTTGTTCACGTTGAAGATTTATAGTGCATCCATTTTATCTCATTCTACTAATAAAATTGATTGCATTTGAAGTATATTCATCTGACTTGTATTGCTCTGACCAACTATGTTGCCTATCTATGTCCCTTTTTCCTAGCATATCAACTTCAAAAATCTCCATCATTTGACCATGATTCATCTGTGAGATGATTTCCTATTCATGCTCTATAATGTTACGAGGATCCATTACATTGTTCTCACTTCTAGATTCAGAACTGCCATCACTACTTTCTACATCCACTCTTCTTTCAACATGCCATGCAACATAATCTAGTGACTTCTAGTTTGAAATTATTGTGATATTATCATCACCAACATCAAGTTGAATGTCATGGAATGGTTTATACAACAACAACTCTAAAAAGTAGAAATCAAAAAACTTGTCTGATACATGTGGTGGAATAGAAATAAATTTTGGATAGACTCTGACAATTACAACCCTTTTTCTACGCTCCCACTTATTATCTTTCTTTCTATTTTTATTATATATCCATGCTCTAGAGGCATCAATCAAATTGATGGAGTCCATGGAAATAGGTCTTCTTATATATGAATCTATGAATGATTCTATTTTCTTTTCAGTACATTCTTCATTCTTTGTTGTAATAAGTTTGAATATTTTTTGAGAGATGTTCAAATTAACAAATCTTCTACTGCATTCAACCAATGGAAGTTCTAGGAGCATGTGACATGTTTCCCGAGCTCCAACATCTCTTTTAATAATAGTTTTAGTTAAATTTTTTTTGTAGGCTTTGGATGCAAAGTCATTAGGATTCTCTATATCTACTAACCATGTCAAAATTTGATGGTAGGTCTTAGAACTTTTCTCTGCTTTGGATGCATACTTTGCAATATACTTAATAACAACATGCGCTGACAAAACTAGTTGCCAATCTATATTTTTTCTCCACAATTACAAAATGTAACGATTATGTGAGTTGACTCTTCATCATTCCTTTGAGGTTCAAACTTTTTTTCTCCAGATTCTATGTCTATATACAATTTTGATCCATTTCTATTTACTACCCAAGGAGCACTATACCTACAATTTAAGTTAAGAAAGTTACAATGCAATAAATATTGCATTGAAATATTTTTGTCAAGGACAAATGAAATAGAGAGTACCTACATGCACTTTTGCCTTTTTTTTTTCTTTTTTCTGAGAAATGCTCCCTCTTTACAGATTGTATGTCCTTGTACGATATTCAATATTTCTTCATAATCATCATCCATGTTAATATCTAGTATTTGGCTTGTGTTTCTGAGACATAGATGTTGTGCAAAATTCTAAAATGGCTTGATAAAAACAAAGACTTTTAAATGGAGAAATAAAAAGATGGCAGTGAAAATATACGGTTCATGAAAAAATAAATTACAGAAATGTCTACATAATGAAACTCAGTGTAGAAATACCTACATATTTTTTCAGTACTACATGCCCGTGGATTCCATGCATGCACAATGCGATGGAAGAAAGATTTAGCTTCTCTTACCTGTTCTTCATTATGCCAATCTAACTTATCCATATTTGGAGCTCCATGAAGCCACAAAAAACCATGTACATGTGAAGATCCCCTATGCTGCCATTCATATCTTGACCAAAAGTCTTTAACATTGAAGCCTTTCTCCAAAATTTCTTTATGAAACATTGTATGTCTGAGGTGCATGTAGTGTGCAACAATATGAGGATAGTCTATAAAATTTTGTCTCCTCCACTTCTGCACTTCCCTTGGATCTGATGGTTGAGTTCCAGGCATCAATGCATGTAGATCAGACCAATATAAATTAGCTGCGCTAAGTGTAAAGAAAATTGTGGGGGTCCCCAGTTGTTTCAGCAAATCATATAATTCTACCTGAATTTTTTTCCAATATGACCTTGTACCTCTTAAGGTTGTTCCAAAATGCATTAATTTATTAGCAAGGTGTGTGCCAATTTTTTTTTTCATATGTTCTCGTAACTCATCAATGGTCATTGGCAACTCTTCAATGTTTTGTTTTATGAAAACTAAACTAGAATTTTGTGCATGATGCCTCATTACCATGTTTTCCATGTAATATCTAAAATGGGGATGTCTACCAAAGTGATGATCCCAATACCGAATTAGATGCTTCACATATTCATGAAGGTATACTCTTTGTAGATGCGGCTCCAACCAGTCACATTGTCCATTTGGAAACAATGTTGGAAAGGCCATGTCTATTAAACCTGGGGTTATGTATTCATTCATTGGAGATGTACCTATTTCTAGCCAGTCAATTAAACTCATAGGATCTATATTGGGGTTATTAACCCATGCATTTATGAGTTCCATTTCCTTTTGAAGATTCATTGGTCTTGTTGCCATTGATGTGGAATAATTAATTTTTGTATCATTAACCTCATCCATCTCATTTTGTAGAAATATAATTTTTTTTTATTCATTGTCAACATCTACATGAACAATCTTTAGTTGATGGAATATATTACAATCATTATGCATTTGAATGTCATCCAATGCATGAGTATCTACATTAACATTAGTATAAAATTTGTCATTTTCAATTTTATACCTTAGAGCATGGTACACTCAATTTTTGTTAACTGTAAAGTCATAGTTTGTACCACACTGATCTATTTTTTGAACTATTATTATGGGCAAGTCTTTTATTGGGTGTGGTAGACTTTGATATACATGCTCAATATTTTGTGGGAAACTTATTGTGTGTCCCTTGTATTTATATTGCCCCCCTATTGCATGTGTTACTTGAAGATTTGGACTTACATGTGCAATTAACATTTCTTCTACTCGAGTCAAATTTGCGAGTTCAGGTGGTTGTAAACCCGAATCCATATTGTTTTCTATTGAGAATCTGTTATTTCCTTTTTCTTGCTGACACCAACTACAGATTGGACCTTCTTTTGTATGATTAACTTTAATGCCAACATAAGACTCCTAACACATGTAGCACATTGTAGGCATAACCAAATTATCTAATTGATGTCAAAAGAGTTTTTGAAGGTTTTGATAACTATTTCAAAATAATTTATTAGAGTTCCTCTCAGTATCTATACCACAACCAACATCTTCATTTTGTTTACTCATGTTTTCATCCATAGAATTTAGTGGTGCAACACCTCTCAATGTAGGACAATCATTTTCACACACTAATGTAGTTGTCAGACTATTATTATGGACTTGTGTTTCTTCTAATATTCTCTGTGCTCTTCTTCTAGCATTATGTTTCCTATCTTATTGGTTGCGAATGAGACATTTATTTTCCTTTTCAGCTTCATTCATTTCATCTTGTTGTTGTCTTCTATAATCTTTATGATATTGTCTCCTACAATTCCTTCTACCCACATTTCTTTCTGACATGTTTCCACTTTATGTTCCTTCCAACACTCTTTGCTCCATGTGTCCAGCATTATGCTCATCTTGTTGAACACTATACTGAGTGCAATTATTTTGTTTTTGGCTTTCAGCTACCTCTCCATGTTCACATGATATATAGTCCATTTGATCTTGAGATATTTGAAGCATGCCATTCTCTATAGAAATAAAGTTAAAAGATGTAATTGAGAGTTGTTCATTTTCAACTTCTGATGGTCTATATTGTTTAGAGACAATTGGACTGCCTAAATTGCTTGTACTCATTATAATTTTATGTTCATTATTTATTTTTGTATCCATCATGTGTTGTCTTTTTCTAGCATATCTCTCTCTTCATTTCTCATTATAGAGTAGACATTGTTTCTCCTTTTCTATATCATCCATATTTTCTCTTTGTCTATGCCTGTATTCTCTTTGATATTGTCTTCTCTCATCTTTAGACTAAAAATTGACATGTCTTGGTGGCATAGCTAAAAATCAATAAGCAACTATTTAGACTATGTTCCTTAGCTTTAATTTGTCTACCATTTCAAATAAAATAGAGGACTACAAAATTTTACACAAGTAAATATGATTTTAATGTATTTTCCAAAAGAGTAGAAAGTATTAGCATATAAACTTTTAAAAATATCAGTGAAAATAATTGTTCTAGTTATTCTTTTACATATAAATTGAAAATATTTTATCCTTGTTACTATTATATTTCAATGATATAATCACAATAATTTTCCCCCCTTTTGTATTAAGTTGAATACTATCTATAAAATAAAAAATATAGAATGAGAAACATAATGAAGTTTTTAATACATCAGACAAATTTTTTTTTACATCAAGATTCTATTTAATTGATGTTAATTGGACAACACATGATAACAAAATTTGAACAAATAACTAATCTAGCAATATCATTTGAAGTATTAAATTATCAAAGTATGAAAAAAAAATGCATCGTCTTTACAAAGATCACGTTGCATTAGTCACACATAAAACCACTATTTAATAGTGATATTGTATGTAAAACATCATGACATGTTTAAATTTAATACATTCCAAACAAATAAATATGAGAACTACATTACAGAAACAAAAAATTGTAGTTTGTATAAAATTATAAATTAGGTAATTAGAATATGCAGAAAACATACATGATTTTAGAAAATAAATTGTTTCATCATTGGCATATAAAAGTAACTTTGTTGACATTATTTTTTCTCTATATAGAATAGTGTCACGCAAATGCACCAACAACTTCTCTCAACATGTTTTTGTCAGGAGCCAAGTGGTACTTGAGCTTTACATTGACAGAGTTAACAATATTTTTTACACTTTTAATAGTATCCACTAAATCTGAACTTTGGGCCTAAAAATCACATATCATATTTTTTTCAGCATCATAACATCAATGTCCTCTTTCTGAATTTTCTGTTGCATTGACTCAGAGAATTGTTGAATGACCTGATCGGCAGAACACAATTCAGAAGAACTGTTAAACAAATTACAACCCAAACCTTTGATGAAATTTTGTATCCCTGTCATGGATATATCCGACAAACTTTTTATTGTGTGCAATTTCTTATGACAATTCATTAGTGTCAATCTTCTCAAATTACACACCCTTAGCAATTCTTGAAGCGAGGATTTGCTATGACTAATACCAATTGAGACTAATTGATCAACATGCATTTCCTTCACCTTTTTTATGATTGGAATATCCTCATTAAAAAAATTGAGTTCTGCAAATATTGTTTCATCAATTTCCTATGCCACAAGTACTTTCTCAAGAACAATTTTATATTGTTTGACTACCTTTTGAATCATGCGAATACCTAGCATTTCCAAATCATCTCTCCATTCTATAAAAACAATGTCTATTCCATCCTCATTGTTCGTATCTGAAAGTAACATTGTTTCTTTCTCTGGCAATAGATAACGTTGCACATATTCAAATGATTGAACAACGGGTGAATTGCGTGTATCTTTTCCAATTTCTAGAGATTCAATTTGAAAATCTTGATCTTTCTTTAGACCATCAGAACTCACATTGTTGACCCCAACTTGAACAGGAGCTGGACAACCTTCATACTCACCTATATTATCATCATTATTTATACTAGGAATTCCATCTAAAATGATAGTTGGGTCCAATGTGACAATGTCTCTCACTAAATCCAATGCATTTGTAGAATTTTTGATATGATATTCAAACATGTGATATACTGAGTGCATTGGAAGTAATGTAAATGGATTTTGGAGATACTTTATTGATAACAATATCACATCCATTGTTTGACTTTCAATCAAAGTTTCTTCTTGAGAGTACCAAACTATCAGATCAATTTGGAGATCATAAATATTTTTTGTTTCATATGGTGGATGCAACCGATTCCCATCTTCTTCTATGTCTTTTGCAATCTTATGGAATTTGTAGGATCGCATGAGCTCCACTGATAATCTATAGTAGTCCCTTTTTCTTATTTGTTTCTCATTTACACAATTGGCCCAGTGGTCCTATAAAGCAAGTTGGTGTTTGTAACTTTTCTCTACAATTGCAGATATCCTTCCTACTAGATCAAAGTTATATCACACATCACCAATAGTATTAATTTGAAGATGTGCAACATCTATTTATACACTTTCTACTACATCAAGATCAACACAAGAGTAATTAACAATAGTTATTGGAAATTCAAATAAATACAAGGATTGATCCCCAAATTGTCTTGTTACTTGAACAATTTGTCTACACAACTCCAAAAGAAAGACTTTATCAGAAGGGTAATGTGGCAACTTCCATGGATAACCATGGAAGCCAAACACTCTTATATAGGTAAAAGTTTGAAATTGGATAAACCAATTTCCATATTTTTCAATTTCATCAGCAACTTCATTGGATATTCTTCTTTCCAATTCATCATTAAGTTTTCGTAATATATTGAACATGAAAGCATCGTTTACTCTACAAAAATGCTTTTCACTCTTGATCATTTCCAATTGAGGGAAATAGTTGTAAACTCCTGGCTGAACCTCTTTGAACCTATCATTCTTATTTAGACCCAGGAATATATTCTGCATGGCCAATAAATACACCAAATAGGATGTCATATAGAATTTTTTGCTATTAAGAACATCAATTAATTGTTCATGCAAATAGTTGCTGATAATGGATGCCTAATAAAACTGTTTTCTGTTCCAAATTTTATGGATGAAATAAAGCATCCATGTCTGAAAATGAGTCAAGCCAGGACATCCAAAAACCCTGCTTAATAGAGTGATGTAATCTCTACCCTCTTCTATAAAATCAACTTTATGCTAAGCTCTGGCCAATTTTTTAACATTGGTACTCTGTTGATGCATTAATTTATCATTTAGAAATTGTCTTGCAATTGAATCAGATTGACAATAGTAATCATTGGCAATCTTTATGTCAACAATGGCATATTGGTCATGATGTGGAATACTAAATGCTTCTCTTACAATTTTAGGTGTATTATCTAGCAATGTTACACCCTACAAATTTTTTACTTTCCTATCACCTGCATTTTAATGTTGTGCACATGCTAAAACCAATTCAACAGATTGAAGAGAAATAGGAAATGCAGCTGCTTCAACCAATCCTGAAGTTCTCAATCTATTCCATAAAAGAGACATTCCTTCACCCCTTTTCATTCTATTTGAAAATTCCATAATATCAATGAACCCCAAATTCGTGTCTCCTATCTCTTTGTAAGTTGAATCAAACTTAGTATTTCAAAGATTCCTCATAAATTTATACTTCATTGTGAACAATATAAACTTTCTTACCTGAAAAAATTATTTTTCAAAAAAAAAAATCAAACAAACCTAAGGAGAAACTGATGTTTGTATATAGAGTTAAAAAAAAAGAAACCTGTAGACACATATAAAATCAACAAATTTGCCATTTTTATTAGAAAAGAAATATTTAATGACATAAAGTAGTGCAATAAAATATTAAAGCATGGAAATAAAATTGTAGGCAGACAATATAAAATAATTAATGCAAGAAATTTCTTATGGTAGGAAGAAGTATAATGAAAATGTAAGCCTTGTAAATAAAATATCTGTCTCGTTTAAAATAGTTTATATTATGTCAAAGGTAATACATGTTGAAAGAAATATGGATCTCCACATAATTTATACAATGTCATATTATTTCTACTATTTTATTATCCATCTTCCGTTAACCCATTCATGGGCTCGACGTAACTGGGAATGAGAATATGCTTGAAGAGTCTGATTATGTGGAGAGAATATTTCAAATAATTTTTGGTGACTCAAAGGAGACTCAAAACTATCTACAACAACACCTATCCACCAACAATTATTTTCAAACGCATCAACAACCAAATCCACTAAAATATCTTGAGGTAGAGTAACAACTGGAGGTAAAGGCCAAATATATGTAGAATATAATTCATCTATACGATGCCCATGGGTCCATTCATCTGATATAAAATTATTATATTCAATGATGAACTTAGGCCTCTGTGCATTGGCAACATATCCAATTATGGTCATAGGGAACCATGCTCCACTGAAACCCCCTTCATCAGAACGCACTTCTACTTTCATCCCATAATGAAAATTCATGTTGTAGAGCTTAACCTTGAAATATTGTATAGACTATTCATTTTCTAATTAAACCATTTCAATCTAATGATTAAAAAAAATTAGAAATAAATAAATAAATAAGCACAACTTGAACATTTAAATGAAATGGTAATAGAAAAAAAAATGTTCAATAATTCACATAGAGTATTTTGGATGTAATTGAATGATAAAAGTTTTTTTAAAGGTACGCTAACACATTACATAATCTTCAGTGGAAGATTGAAATAGCAGTGTATTGGTGATAAACACACAACAAATGATCACATAAACATAATCAATGTTGCTGAGCAAAGAAGGTAGCTTGTGATTGGATCGCAATAGTGGGATACTTATGAGATTCTAGTAGCACATATCTATATACAAAATTAAAATGTAGATATAACTAAAGTTAGCCCATATTGACTCTTAGAGCACACATTATTAATACTTAGCACCCTAAAGTTTAGCTTTAAGTAGGCTATTTGTATACTAAAATATTATATATACTCTTCCTATCTAGTACATGGTTTATAAGATATAACTACATAACACATATTAATAGTTTTCCATAAACTATTATTTTTTAATTTGTGAATAATTTAGGTCTGTTTCTAAAGATTAACTCCCCCACATTTTGTAGCTATCAAAAATATAGATAAAGACGTTGATGGAGATATAATTTAAAAAAAAAAACTTATTCTAAAATTTCAAGCCAAATTTTTTTATAAGATTATAAAATTATATAATCTTAAAATTTTAAAGATTATATTTTAACAAAAACATATGTTCAATAATTCAGAGATTAAAAGGTGAGGTGGATAGGGGTGGGGTGTCTCTTATGAGACTGGAATATCACATATTTATATATATTCCCTTTTTTTATTGATTGACTTTTCAATGTATCTTGGGTCTATTCAATTAGTTTGTTGACCTAAATAGAAAGACACAATATAATATCCATATAATATAACACCATTAACAGTGTACCCTTCCCTTTATGGATGTAGAAGGATAACAAACATTTGCCATTTCTCTTTTTCCATTATTGTTTACCTCTTCACATGCAAGAGTGCTTAAGGATCCACAACTATGTATTATCAATAAAATGTATAATCTATTCTAATCTTTGCCTAGCCCTTGAAAGAAAGGGGACCAAGTTTTCTAGCCTATTAGGTAACATATCCCACTTTGTATAAATGTAAGATGGGGAATTTTATTCGAGATAGAGGAAATTATAATGGGACTTAGAGATGGTGTCTCTCAAGGGGGAGCCTAGGAATTCTCAACCTCTCAACATTATGATGAGATTATTTGGTACACCCTCAGTAATGATTTTATTTAAACCTTTCTCCTATGCTATAAAAATTTCTTGATGCATCATAGTCACCTAAAAAATATTAGGACCTAGAAACGTAGGTTAACAATGTAGGAGGGAATTAGTCTTCCTTTATCAACTCCTATAGTTTCTCCCCTTGTTACTTGACCAAACTATCCATATAATATAAAACCATCAATTTTGAGATACATAATTTATTCATTAAGATTTTTTATTTTAGTATATAATTTAATATCTTGAATTAAGTTGTTTATAACACCATATTTTGAGATACATAATTTCCTCTTCCCAATCTTTATCTTTTCCTTTTCCTTATCATCCTTTCCATCCCCTTCCTACCTCCATTTCCATCTATAATTATTTTAGGCATAACCATTCACAAATTTAAGCCCTAGAGTTATCATTTAATATGATTTATTTTAGACTTAATATTTTCAGTATGTTAACATAATAGATAATGGTGTATGGTTTTATATTCAAATATTAAACTTAAAGGACATGATCTTAGGAGAGATTATAATTGTTGATTTAAGATTATAAGTAGATTATTTATAACTAATAAATTTATAATATAAAATGAAAGTTTATGTCTAAAATTTCATGCTAGAAAATTTTACAAGATTATAAAATTATATAATCTTAAAATTTTAAAGATTATATTTTAACAAAAACATATGTTCAATAATTTAGAGATTAAAAGGTGAGGCGGACGGGGGTGTCTCTTATGAGACTGGAATAGCACATATTTATATATATTCCCTTTTTTAATTGATTGACTTTTCAATGTATCTTGGCTCTATTCAATTAGTTTGTTGACCTAAATAGAAAGACACAATAGAATATCCATATAATATAACACCATTAAATACATAATTTATTCATTAAGATTTTTTATTTTAGTATACAATTTTATATCTTGAATTAAGTTGTATACAACACCATTAATTTTGAGATACATAATTTCCTCTTCCCAATCTTTATCTTTTCCTTTTCCTTATCATCCTTTCCATCCCTTCCTACCTCCATTTCCATCTATAATTATTTTAGGCATAACCATTCACAAATTTAAGCCCTAGAATTATTATTTAATATGATTTATTTAAGACTTAATATTTTCAGTATGTTAACATAATAGATAATGGTGCATGGTTTTACAAAAACATGATAACATAATAGATAATGGTGTATGGTTTTATATTCAAATATTAAACTTAAAGGACATGATCTTATGAGAGATTATAATCGTTGATGTAAGATTATAAGTAGATTATTTATAACTAATAAATTTATAATATAAAATAAAAATTTATGTCTAAAATTTCATGCCAGAAAATTTTATAAGATTATAAAATTATATAATCTTAAAATTTTAAAAATTATATTTTAACAAAGACATATGTTCAATAATTCAGAGATTAAAAGGTGAGGTGAGGTGGACGGGGGTGTCTCTTATGAGACTGGAATACCAAATTTTTTTTTACGTGGATTGCTGCTAAAGATGCTCGATTATTCTTTGGTTAATTTGAAGGAAAGGATTTTAGATATTTATATAAGAGAAATGGAGGAAATAGGGGATAGACATCTGATAATGAGAGAGGTAACAAAAGTGGTGCAAGACCTACCTGCCCATGAGAGTCATCTCAACGAAAGTATAGAATGTGTGATTTGTGGAGATGATGAAAATGATGAATGTGTGAGTTGTGGGCATAATGATTATTGCAATTTCTCTTGCAATGAAGATGTTCTATTTCATAGTAATTGCCTTAAAACTAATTTCGAAGTTATGGCCAACATAATCTATGAAGCTGGTGAATTGAAAAGTGAGATCATTGCACAACAAATCACCTACGACAAAGCTGACCATGATAATCAAGATAATGACTTTGCATTTCAAGTTTACATGTTTGTGAGACTTCTTGAATCATTGCACAAGGCATTTCAATTTAATTTTTTTCACCAACTTTACATTGAGATCTGTAACTTCGGCAATCAAAACCCACAATGCGAGATGAATCGTGGTCTAGTAGGAAGAGTCAATCATGTTTTTCTTGAAATAATAAATTTGATTAGGGAATGCTTGTCAGATGATATGAAAGAAAGATTGGAGAGGTAGATGCTGAGAAAGATAATACAAGTTGTAGAAGGCCTCCCAACTATAAAAATTACTGACTATCATATCAATGAAAATGTTGAGTGTGGAATCTGTTTAGATGATTATAATGTTGGAGAAGAACTGTGCTATTTGCCTTGCAATGGAGGCCATATATTTCATAGGAATTGCATAGAAGATTGGTTAAAAAGGCAAAACATATGCCCTGTCTGCAGGAGGCCAACATATCTGCCCAAACATTCTATTTACCTTGCAACCATGGAAAGACTTGAGATTTTGGAGAGCTGGCTTTAAAACACTACATTTTGTTCCTATGAAATTTTGGAATACTTTACTTCGGAGAAGTAATTATCTTCCTTCAATTCTGGTTTTTATCTTATTAACAAATGTTGTTTTGTTTACAAGGTTCTTGAATGTTGAATGTTATTTAAAGAGTTTCCAATAGTTTGTGTTTTTAAATTTGTTTAAAAGGTTCTCTACAAGTTTCTGCCTGCTAGCTATTTCATCCAATTAGAGTAGTGGACATGATATGTATAAAAATGCTGAAGTTGATGATATTGGGCTTTTAATACATCCTGGATAAACTTAATGCATTAAGTGCTAGAGTCTTTTTAATTATTGGTTTAAAACTTTAAACACTTCTTTGGCTCTAATTTTAAAAAATTAGTTTTGGTATATGCTAGATCAGCCACATCTCCTGCATACTGTCACTTTTTTGTTTAAAAGCTGAAATCATAGGATACAAATGTGTTCTTTACTTGAAAAAATTTGCATGTTCAGTTTCCTTTTGCTTGGTTGTTTTACTTTTTTTTACCATTAGTTTCCTTGCATAAGTTTCATTTACTTCTTGCAGATACTCTGCTTCTAGCTAAGCCCTCTCAGATTTTGTAAGATGGCTTTTACCTCTATGACTAAAAATATGCTGATTGAGCGTCAAAAGAATAGCCACTTTTGGTTGAGTACTTTGAATGTTGTATATGTTCTCAATTGATGGCATACTTTATCAATACATTTGAACCCTTCATGAATTGTTTTTATTTTAATTTAATTTTAAAAATTTTTAAAATTCAATATTTACCACGATTTTTTTAATATGCTACTACGTTCTGAGTTAAAAAAATGTTCCTATTATTATTATTATTGTTTTTTCATATTTGAAGAGTTAAAAAATGTTCGGAGGATAGCTCACCCTAAAAATTTGTCTCCTATATAAAAAAGATTTTTCTTGCCCAAGGCAAATAGTCTCTTGAATAAGACTCATAATAAACATGTAATGGATATCAATGTCATCACAATCCTATTTAATCAGTTTTGTTTTATTTTAATATCATTGGCACAACTCAAAAAAGTAATTGGTATAACTATTTTCATGGTGAGTTTTGTTTCCATGGCAAATATTGTCAATTTTTCTTCCAATGTGTACGACCTTACCCTAAACCCACTCTTTGTTATTTTGGCTTTATCAAAGTGATTTCTGGTAGAAATCATTTTTGGGAAGGTTTTGCGCGTTGAATTATTGAAATATAATTTGTGTGATGGCTTCATGGGTGGGTTTTTTTAAGGGAGTAGAAAATCTTATTCATCTAGCTATTTGACAACATCAAATTATCTTTTCAGACTCATGACTTGGATCATGTTTATGGGTTTCTTGCTAGGAATTTCCAGATGCTCAAACTCTCCATTATCAAGAAAATTTGAATGAGGGTTTCTTCCATCTTCAACTTATTTTTTGAACATGGGGAGGAGCATCTTGAAATACAAAATGATCTCTCATGGTAGCGAGAATTGGAGGATGAGGTGGCTCAAGAGTATTCTTCTTTGTCGGGATGTGAGCTTTGTGAGAAATAAATCACAACTTTAAAATTTTGCTCAGCACTAACAATTGCCAAGTGCTAGTTTTTCTCGGCACATGAAGGTGCCGAGTGGAAATGTGCTTGGCATGTGAAGGTGCTGAGTGACAGTTTGCTTGGCACATGAAGGTGCCGAGTGAAAAGCAGTAGGTGCCTAGAGAAATCACTACTTCAATAGGACAAAAACAACAATAGCAAACTTACAGAGTGAACAAGGGAAACACTTGCCAACTAGATTTGCTGATATCTTTCCTTTTGCTTTGTTCTACTCTGCAACTTCTATCTTCTCTACTCTGCCGAACTGACTCTTTGCTAAACTTCTAATCTGTTGAATCTTCTACTGGTTGAATGATACAAAACATTCTTTTTTATCTTGCTTCCAAAATCATTTCCCCCTTCTTTTCAGATTTCAAAACTCACCTACTGCATTCATGTTTATGACTATTGTGCAGGTCATTAGGGATGGTAGGTGTGCGTTTGGCTCCAAGGGCAAGAAAATAATTGCATTAAATTCCAACATAGGGTACAACTCAGTATGCTGCTCTTACCAATAATCAAAAGACTTATTTGAAAGAGTCAAGGAGGAAGGATGCTAAGTCATTAAGTTTGATTAAAGCAACAATGATGCTAATTTGTTGAATCTCCTACTGGTCGAATGGAACAAAACATTCTTTTTTATCTTGCTTCCAAAATCATTTCCCCCTTCTTTTCAGATTTCAAAACTCACCTACTGCATTCATGTTTATGACTATTGTGCAGGTCATTAGGGATGGTAGGTGTGCATTTGGCTCCAAGGGCAAGAAAATAATTGCATTAAATTCCAACATAGGGTACAACTTAGTATGCTGCTCTTACCAATAATCAAAAGACTTATTTGAAAGAGTCAAGGAGGAAGGATGCTAAGTCATTAAGTTTGATTAAAGCAACAATGACAGAGACAATATTTCTCAAGATTGTAGCTGAAAATTATGCAAAGGAAGCATGGGATATCCTTGAGATGAACTTCAAGGGGATTGATAAAGTCAGTACAGTAAAGCTACAAAATATAAGGAGGGAGTTTGAGAACCTTCAAATGAAGGAAAATGAATCAGTTGTAGATTTCAGTTCCAGGACCTCCAATGTGATTAATCAACTTAAATAAAATGGAGAAGACTATCAAGAGCAGAGTATAGTGGAAAAGATATTGAGGAGTTTACCTCATAAATATGACAATTTGGTCATGATCATAGAAGAGGCAAAAGACCTCACTATTTTGACAACGAATGAGTTGATGGGTACTCTTCAAACCCATGAACATAGGATCAAATGATTAGCATCTTCTTCTTCTCAAGAGCAAGAATTCAAGGCTTAGTCAAATCCAAGAAGAAGGGGGAGAGGAAGAAATGGCTCAGGCAGAAACTCCAGAGGCATGACCGAGTGTCAGTACTGAGTAATAGTGAAGATCGAGCTGGTCGGCAAAGTAGCAGCAGTGAAGATTCTAATCCCACACTCTCCTCTCTTTTATTAAGAAAGACCAAGAGTCTTAGGGAGATATACCAAGATGAAATGTATGAAGATTATGATGAGAGTGTTAATTTTGCATTATTTTCTCATAGTGATCCAATATATTTTGAAGAAGCTATTATGGAGAAGAAATGGTGTAAGGCCATGGATGAGGAGATAGATGCTATAGAAAGAAATGAGACATGGGAGCTAACTGATTTGCCTCCCAAGAAGCAAGTGATTGGAGTGAAATGGGTCTACAAGACCAAATGTAATGCTAAAGGAAAAATTGATAGGCATAAGGCAAGGCTGGTAGTCAAGGGCTACAAACAACAGTATGATAGAGATTATGATGAGACATATACCTCGGTTGCAAGAATGGAAACCATGCGTGCTGTCATAGCGATTGTAGCTCAACACAAATGGAAGGTTTATCAAATGGATGTGAAGTCTACCTTCCTAAATGGTGTATTGAAGGAAGAAGTATATGTGGAGTAGCCACCTAGTTATGAAGTTGCAGGTGAAGAACATAAAGTATATAGATTGAAAAGAGCTCTTTATGGGCTTAAGAAAGCTCCAAGGGCATGGTATAGTAGGATTGACTCATATTTGATGAGCAATGGCTTTAGCAAAAGAAATGGAGAGCCTACTCTCTACATCAAGGCATCAAATTGAAATGTGTTGATTGTTGTCTTGTATGTAGATGATTTGATTTTTACTAGTAATGACAAGGCTCTAACTAGTGAGTTCAAAGAGGCCATAAAAATGAGTTTGAAATGACAGACCTAGGTCTCTTGAAATACTTTCTAGGCATAGGAGTAAAATAAATGCATAATGGCATCTTCATCTCTCAAGAAAAATATGTAGGGCAGATCTTGGAGAGATTCAAAATGTAGAATAGTAAGGCAGCGCCAACATCAATAGCAATAGGTCTAAAGTTAAGCAAGGAAGACTCTAGCAAGAGAGTGGATCCAACACTATACAAGAGTATGGTTGGAAGTTTAATGTACTTGACTGCAACTCGGCCAAACTTGATGCATGCAGTAAGTCTGATTTCCAAATTTATGAAAATACCAAAGGATTCCTATTGGCAAGTGGGAAAGAGGATCTTAAGGTATGTGAATGGTACCAAGGGATTTGGAATTTTGTATACTGCATCAAATAGTTTCAAGTTGGTGGGCTATACTGATAGTGATTGGACTAGAAGTTTAGATGATAGGAAGAGCACTTCCAGATACATGTTTCATATGGGATCGGGTGCAATTTCATGGGCATCGAAGAAGCAACCTATTGTTGCTCAATTTATAGCAAAGGCTGAATATATAGCAGCAAACACAACAACATGTCAAGCAATTTGGCAAAGGAGGATCTTAACAGATTTGAATGAAAGGCAAGGGGATGGAATCACAATTTATTGTGACAACATCTCATTAATTGCATTGTCCAAGAATCCAATCTTCCATGGGAGAAGCAAACATATTGAGATCATATATCACTTCATCAGAGAGTTGGTAAAGAATGGGGATATCAAGATGGAATTTTGCAGGTTTGAGCAATATCTAGTAGACATGTTTGCAAAGCCATTAGGCATTAGAACTTTTGTACACCTAAGAGAGTGTCTTGGTATAGTTGATGTCGATCAGCAGTGATCATTGTTTTTGTTTGGCTTGGGACAAAGGGGGAGTGTTGGAATTTAATGCGGTGATTGTCTTGCGCTTGGAGCCAAATGCCCACCTACCATCCCTGATGACCTACACAATAGTCATAAACATGAATGCAGTAGGTGAGTTTTGGCTCCAGGGGCAAGACAATCACCGCATTAAATTCCAACAAGCTTCCAGGCCTTGATTTTGATGTTGCTAATTTTCTTAGTATTATGGAGGAGTAAGTTGGTGTTAAGTCTTGTTTATTCATCTTTGGTGGTTAGTTAATGGTAGACATCCATAGAGTTTCATCTTGTGGTATTATAATTTAGGCTGATTCCATTTTAGTTGTTCTTCGATTTTGGTATTAAAATTGTAATAGTTTCCATGATTGCAAGATTAGATTCTACTTTTAGTGGACTCGTGGTTGTTGCTAGTGCCCCCACTGATATTATTTGAAAGAAATCTAGAGGAAAATTCATAGAATTGAGGGCAAATATGAGTACCAAATCTTGGTTCTTGATACCCAATAGATGCAATTCATGAGAATAGTACAATGCAAGTTATGATAAGATTACCAGTAAGGGTGTCTAACAATGGATCTAACTGTTGCCTAGATAGCTCCAAAATCCTTCATTCCCACGCTATTTTGACATGCAACTAAAAAACATATTAGAAAAAATTGGTGATAGGCATGCTACAAGTTACGTTGGGGCTCCACAACAACATAACTAGCTACGGCAGTAGCAAAGGCAAAAAGAAGACACAAAGGATGGGAGTAGTGGGAGTGGTGAGGCTTGGTGCTGTAGAAAAATGTCTGTAAAATTCAATGCTTCCCAAAAATGTTTTATGTTGATTGTTGCTAAAGATGCTATGATTGAGAGCCAAGCAAAGGCATGGCTTAGGAGTGTGAGAAGCAAGGCAGTGATGGACTTTATCTTTGAATTTTTGAAAATAGAGTTCTTCACCATAGTGTGCACCAGTTAGGGCTTTTAAATAAGACACATAATCTTTCAATAAAATAAGGAAAATATTATTTCAAAATATTCTATTTAGTTCTTTACAAATGATCACATAAATGAGCTTATACAAAATGATCTAACTTTTTGAGAAATACCTATGGAGTGCTAGATGTCATTGTTGGTCAGGTCCATGAATGTATTCTAAGACCCCTAATCTCTAGCCACTAGGTATCTCTCAATCTCCAGCCACACCCAACTTTTCAAAAAATAAATTATACATTGTGAGATAATATGTGGTTACAGAATGCATTCAATATTGTTAAAAGACATAATTTGTGAGAAAGTTTGGAAGACGAAATATACATAAATAGAGAAAGACAATAGCAAAGAAAAGGCCATACAAATCTAGCTAAGGATAGTTGTGAGTGCTTGAAATACTTTTCTCCACATGAGAGAAGAGAGTGATGATATTGATGTAAGAAATAAATCACAACTTTAAAAAATTTGCTCAGCACATAAAGGTGTCGAGTGCTAGTTTTACTTGGCACCTTAAGGAGCCAAGTGGCAGTTTAATCAACACATGAAGGTGCCGAGTGATAGGTAGTAGGTGCCAAGTTAGCTTGGCACAACAAGAAACTTAGTAAGCTCGACACACAAAGGGCAATGCTCGACAGCAATGGATGCCGAGTGAGCTTGACTCAAACTGGAAAAAATTATAACTTAGACAAATTTCAATGTGAATGTTTCCACCATTAAAACTAGAGAACCAAAGATTGAAGCTTCTAAACAAACTTCTCAAATGCAATGAATAGGAGAAGAACAATGGATTCAAGTATGTCTACTTGCTTTCTATTCAAATTTGATTAAAAACATTACAAAATCTGGGAGCATTTGGCTTCAACCAACAAACCCTAAAATAACCCTAAACTAGTAAAACTTTAAACTTTAATGAACTTTAATCTTGCAGCTCTAATGGTTGCATACAATGGTGCTTGGAGCAATCACTACTTCAATTGGACAAAACCAACAATATAAAACTTACAGAGTGAACAAGGGAAACACTTGCCAACTGGATCTGCTGATCACTTTCCTTTTCAACAATGGTCTTGTTCTTTCTTTTAGCCATTCCATTCTGCTGTGGTGTATAGCTGGTTGTGAGCTCTTTCTTTATACCATGTTTCTTGCAAAAAATTACAAAAGAATTGGAGGTATACTTCCCTCCTCTATCTGATCTTAGGACCTTGATATAGTGTCCACATTCTCTTTCAGCCTAGGCTTTAAACTCTACAAATTTATCAAATGCTTCAGATTTATTCTTTAAGAAATACACCCATGTCCTATGATTGAAATCATCAATAAATGTTATAAAATAAGTACTCCCACCAATGGAAGTAACTTGCATAGGACCAACTAGGTCAGTATGCACTAACTCTAATGGATATCTAGCCCTCCTAGAATTTCCAAAATTAAAGGGAAGCCTATGTTGCTTACCCAAAATACAAGCCTCACACTTGTCACATGAATTTCCTATACATGGAAAACCTTCTACCATTCTTTTATTTGATAAAAAATTTAAACTGGTATAGCCTAGATGACCATACCTAAGGTGCTATAGCCATGAGGGGTCTTCAATCACACTCCTTAGAGATGATTGTGTGGGAGGTGCATCACCAACTTGAGATGAGAAACATGTCTCTATCCTCAAGGGAAACATTCTGTTCTTTGTCATTTGAACTGCTGCAAGTAAGTTCTTGCTCCCATCCTTTTCATGAATGACACACGTGTCATTCTCCATCAGCACTTTGTATCCATTTTGAATGAGCTAACCAATGCTCATCAAATTGTGCTTCATACCAAGGGAAAAATACACATTTTTTATTTCCTTCTTCTCACCTTGCTTGGTGCGGACCATAATAGATCCTTTGCTCACTACTGGTAGGGTTCCATTATTACCCATTTTAATCTCAAATTTGAAACTCTTGTCAATGAAAGAAAACAAGGTTTCATTACCACTCATGTGGTTTCTACATCCACTGTCAAGGTACCAAACCTCAGGGCTTCCTTCTTCACCCACATTACACATGATGAAGGTAATGACATTGTTTCCACTTCCCATGTTCACATCAGCCACATTTTCTTGTCCTGACTGATCATTTTTCTTTTTCCAGCATTCACTTGCATAATGCCCATATTTTTGATAGTAGTAGCATTCTACATTACTCCTATTTGAGTTGTAGTTTTTCTTACCTCCTCTTGAAGTATTTTGTGAGCTACTTGCTCTATCTACTCTTCCTGAGCTTTCTACTGCAGCATTTCTTTGTCCTCCATTACCCCAACCTCTGCCTCTGGAGTTTCTGCCTAAGCCATTTCTTCCTCTCCCCCTTCCTCTTAGATTTGACTGAGCCCTGAATTCTTGCTCTTGGGAAGAAGAAGATTTATATCTGTTGATCCTTTGCTCATGGGTTTGAAGAGTACCCATCGACTCATCCATTGTAAAAACAGTGAGGTCTTTTTCCTCTTCTGTGGTCATGACCAAGTTGTCATATTTATAAGGTAAACTCTCAATATCTTTTCCACTATCCTCTGCTCTTGATAGTCTTCATTTGACTTCAATTGGTCAATCACATTGGAGGTCCTTGAATTGAAGTCTGCAATTGATTCATTTTCCTTCATTTGAAGGTTCTCAAACTCCCTCCTTATATTCTGTAGCTTTACTGTATGGACTTTATCAGTCCCCTTGAAGTGCGTCTCAAGGATATCCCATGCTTCCATTGCATAATTTGCTGCTACAATCTTGGGAAATACTATCTCTGTCATTGCTGCTTCAATAAGACTTAATGCCTTAGCATCCTTCCTCCTTGACTCTTTCAAATGAGTCTTTTGATTATTGGTAAGAGGAGCATACTGAGTTGGGTCTATCACATCATTGAACCCATTAACTAAAAAATCCCACAAATCATTTGCAACCATTATGGTTTTCATCTTCTTTGCCCATGTATCATAGTTTTGTCCATTGAACGGTGGTGGCTGCTGCCATATCTTTCCCAAATCTCTTGCCATGTCAAAAATCCCAATTTTTTTTTCTTTAACTCATTGTGGATATGGGGCCTCAAAGCTCTGATACCATGTGAGAAATAAATCACAACTTAAAAAAATTTTCTTGGCACGTGAAGGTGCTAAGTGCCAATTTTTCTCGAGACCTTAAGGAGCCGAGTGGCAGTTTGCTCAGCATGTGAAGGTGTTGAGTGACAGACAGTAGGTGCTAAGTTAGCTCGGCACAACAAGAAGTCAAGTAAGCTCGGCACACAAAGAAGCTAAATAAGATCAACACACAAAGGGAAATGCTCCACAACAATGGATATCGAGTGAGCTCGGCTCAAACTGGAAAAAAATATAAATTAGAGAAATTTCAACGTGAATGTTTCTACCATTAAAACCAGAGAGCCAAAGCTTGAAGCTTCTAAAAAAAATTCTCAAATGCAATGAATAGGAGAAGAACAATGGATTCAAGTATTCCTACTTGCTTTCTATTCAAATTTGATTAAAAACATTACAAAATTTGGGAGCATTCAGCTTCAATAAAAAAACCCTAAAAAAACCTAAGCTGGTAAAACTTCAAACTTCAATGAAATTTAAACTTTCAACTCTAATGGTTGTATACAATGGTGCCTAGAGCAATCACTGCTTCAACAGGACAAAACCAACAATAGAAAACTTACAGAGTGAACAAGGGAAACACTTGCCAACTAGATCTACTGATCTCTTTCCTTTTTCTTTGCTCTGCTCTACAACTTCTATCTTCTCTTCTCTGCTGAACTGACTCTCTACTAAACTTTTGATCTACTAAATTGACTCTTTGAATGAATGAATCTAGAAAATATTCCTTTTGTCATATTCCATTTTCCCTCTCAACGTTCAAATTTCAAAATCACCTACCAAAATAAATGCCTATCGTCCATGGATGCCTGCGGGAAACAAACCAATTGTTAGAATTCTTTAGAATAACTGAGAGGGGGGGGGGGAGGGGGTGAATCAGTTATCCAAGGTCCAAATGCCCTAATAATACTTTTTTACAACTTATAATGAGTCTATAAACTTTTCATCCATCCAAACTTAAATCAACCATCTTAGCAAGTTACAACAAATCAACATGTAGAAATAAAACATGTAAGATCAACACATGACACAATGATTTGCATGGAAACCCAATTTGGAAAAAACCACCAGTAACATGCTACTTGATTTTCACTCTTCTAAAGTGATGCCCTGTTAAAAGCATGCCCTGTTAAAGGCTTACAACACACTGTTAAATGTGACCTTGTTAGAGGATTTCACCAAACTGTTAGGAATGGGCTTGATCAAAGGTCTTTAGAACATTCACTTGGAATGTCACCCTATTAAAGGATTTACAACATGGCTATTAAACCAACCTAAATCCATAGGATTTAAACTATCTATTACAATTGCTAGAGAGTAACAATAATGGATTGTTGATCTGATACAACTTACAACATACTTTGCAGATTTCAGATCACTCTTCAGTTTATTCCTTTTGCTTGGCTTTTAATCACTTCAGTTCTTACAGCTTGTCATCTCAAGCTTCATCTCCTTGAGTCTTCTTACTCATCATACCAATGCAATCATCCTTATGGTCATCTATCCAATCAGAGTTTTTGTGCTTTCTTCTCCTTAGCACCTTCTTCAGCACTTCATGCTTTTATGCTTGACCACCTTCTCCTCTATTTGCTTCATGACCTTATGACTCCTTAAATAGGAATCTGGTTTCCACTCAATTCTCCCTCTCCAATTTTAGGGTTTCAAATGGATTAGGTAGGATACAATGTATCTACCCCATATCTTGCTCTTATCTAGAAACTTCATCTAGAGTCCAGTTGTATTCTCCAAAAATGTTCTACATGGTGTTCTATGCCACTAGCTCATCATTCTTATCTTCTATTTAATTCACAGACTTCTAGATAACAACCTTGTCAGCTTAGATCTAGTGAATCTTTGATTTTCAAAATAATGCAGCAACTCAGCATTATTGGTTTACTGATGCTTGGCATCTCTGTGTTACTTGGAACTATTGGTTTTCTGATGCTCGACATCTGTTTCTGCTTGGCACTTGATTTTACTTGACATCTGAAGTTCACTCGGCATCTGAAGTTTACTCGGCATCTGAAGTTGAACTTTCTCAGCTTCAACTAGGAATCTGTTCAACACCTACTAGCTTGCTCGGCTCCCTCTCTCTAATAAATTTTAGTTAGGCTTTACAGATGTCTTAGCTAAAACCTTACATCTTTGATATGTTTCAGTGTGCCCATTCTCTATGTCTTAGAGTATGTCATCAATACACTTTTTAATCAATGGCTTAGCTGATCCTTCTACTTCATTCCAACATCATAACTTCAACCTTTCTCTAGGTGTTCTAGTTACATCTTATTGATTGCCTCCTCAATGTTAATCAACCACTTGATATTATTTGGATCACTAAAGCAATTGTCATTCCTGCAAGTAGCAAGTTTGACATCAATGACAAAACAATGATTGAGAACAATAATAATAATAGGAATGGTTTTTAACTTGGAATGTTTACAATAATAATAATAGGAACGATTTTTAACTCAAAACATTTTTTATTTTTTTTAAATTCAATATTTAAATATTTACGATGATTATTTGTTGCACGGATTGAAGGGGGGTTGCCTATGACACTAAAGTAGCCTCTAGGCTAAAGCCTCTCGGCTAATAAAGAATAGAGGGAAAATGAAAATTTAGTATGTAAAAGTACTGATAGAAGTGTGGTTATGAAGATATTTTGTATGGAAAAAAGGAGAATATGATTGTATTTTTTGTAAATGATTAAAGGGAATATATATGATTTTAAAAATAAATGACATCACGTCTACCTATTAGACAATCAAAGCTACCATCATCAACATAGCTCATGGCTCCAAAGCAATGCATACATACTCTAAACCTTAAGCTTCCTTCTCCCAAATGAAACCCCATTACATTCTTTAAAGGGGGAAGAAATCCCAAAAAACTAATCTATAGAAAAATTTCTACTTTACAACTTTACCAATTTAATATTTGAAATTGTATCACTATGCCATCACAATTCTATGCACTAGCCTCACAAATTACCAATCAAATGGCTCTCAAATGAATTGAATATTAAATAGCAATTTCTTTTAGCTCATACAATTCTTAGGAAAGAACAACATAAATGTTGTGAGCCACAATCAACTCCTCTATCGTATTGGCATTTAATAACAAGTCAAAGATCATGGTGAAGGAATGAATGAAATGAGTTTGTGCATGTACAATATTCTGAACAAATTTAAACATCAGGCAAATATACAAGAAGAAGAAAATGACAAAATGTGTTTGTGATATTTAAATGACAATAAATAAGCTTGTAAATTTAACTTCAACTTGAAAGAAAGATTTTTGAATCAAAATCATCTTCATAATTCTGTTCTATTAGGGATCAAAATTGGATTTGCAAATGTAACTATGACTTTGATAATGGAAGTTTCCATTTTCAATCATTTTGGTCTTAAATTTGTGCCCTTCTCAGTAAATATGGTTTCAAGATGCAAACATGTGAGATCAAGTCATCTTTAGCAATGACAGGCATATTAATAACAACTTGAACCTTCTTAAAAGAAAAGTTTACTATTGTATTTGTGCACTAGAATTCATTAGCTTCTTTTTTCTAGAGTAGCATGGCTTACTATTATTTTTCCAAAACAAAAAATTATTCAACCTTGTTGATAATGATTTTTACTTTAACTCAATTTTTTTTAACATAGTAGACTGAAAAGCACAATCAAAGGATATTATTCCTGAATCAAGATATCATGTTTGTTTTATTAAATGAGCCTACTATCATGTTTTAGAGTTCTTAATGATATCCTAATGAATTGATAAAGACCATAGTTTTAGAGTACTTTCTTACATCCGTAATTGAAAAAAATTTAAAAATGTTAGCTTCTCTTCCTATTCAATACATCAAATTTCCAAAGGAAATAACGGTAAAATTTCTCTAGGTTGATTAGAGAATAAACATTATTCTCAAAAATTTTGGATCTGATGTGGATCATAAAGTTTTTTCTAAATTAGTTTGATTACATGGTTTTATCATAGTGATTTACTTTTAGGGAAACTTGTGGGACGGGTTTTATTTTACTGATGAGCATCTTGGATTCATCAAATAATGATGAATTGAATAAGTAAGAAAATTGGTAAATTAGGATTTATTCTCAAAGTGACACGTTTTCGTATTTGATTAGAACTCCAGGAATTAATGATGCCATCATAGTAAATGTGACTACTAGCAATTTGCACCTTCTCTTGTCTCAAAAATCACTATCTTTATTTGTATTTTGCACTGTTCTTAGCACAATCAATAAGATCCTGTAAATTTATGTGCTACTAACATTCGAGCATGTTCTAATAATGGAACTAACAAAATAAAAATATAGGAGAGCAAAGAGAGCGATTATAATTGGTTGGAAAAAATTGTTTTAATCACTATTTACCACGAAGCCTTGGCAATAGTTCTCTGCCATGGTAGGATCTAATAATCAACACACAAAAATGGCTAAGGTCAAACCAAATATAATATTAATGAGTTGCTCCTACAATTGCGAGAAAAACCAAACTCACTTGATGATTTTCCTTCCCTTATAAGTTCCAAAAGTTTTTTACACAAATACGGTTTCTCTTCACTATTGATGCCTCTGTTCCACATGCATCACATGTTTATCATCATCAAGTATTTAAATACTAGTCATTGAATTGGGGAGGGGCTGGAGATGCCTCTTGTGTTTGAATTTCCTCCCATGCAGATGCCTTTTTTTCCTTCTCAATCTCATCAATATTTACTAGTATAGGATTTTCACAAAGTTTTTCCCATGTAGTGGATTCTATCAATATCTTCTTCAAGTCTTCCTCTATAAGGGGTTTATTGTTTTGAGTGATAGAATCAGAAACATCCTTAATCTTTACAATATCAGTGTCTATATTAAACTCATGTTGAGGACTGGCACTCGACATTAGTGTATCTAGTAAACTCTATTCTATCTACAGCTCAACCTCAGTTGGTACCTGTGTGTCTATGTTCATTTTAGTGCCTTCTATAATTGTATCTTTTTTAGCATCTTCTTTGGTAACCTTAGTTACTTGTTGTTCATCTTTGTCCTCACCTACCTCAATAGGTGTCTGCACTATTTCCTTGGGTGTTGTCAAACCATATAATGACTTTCGCAACAGTGTGGTCTTCTGTACAACATCCTCAATATTATTCTACAATATGTTGAATGCTTTATATTTAGCTTCAAATTTCCTTGTGTGCTTCTTTATTGACTTTTTCATTGATGCCCTATCCAATTTTGGTATCACTTGTGCAAGTTGAGACTATATTGGCACTTTTTCTCAACTCTGTTAAATAGATCTTTTGGTAATAATTTGGCAATCTCAATTAGAGTTTGTTTGAATGTTTCCATCATGGCATATACTGAATTCTCTACTTGGCTCATCTCAATTCTTCCAAGTTTATCAAAATAAATATGTGTTAAACCAGGTAAGTTAGTCTTATTCTTTATGTTTTCACATATATTATCTAAATTTCTATTTGTTCTTATGGCTGTTGAAGTTCTAAATTGTTAAACTAAATTAGGGCAACAAAAAAGGTAGGATGTTTTCACATAGAGGGGCATGCAACCTCATGCGTTGTTTTGGGAAACATGTTTATGGTGATATTTGGAGCAATTGAGTTGATGCTATCTCTACTTCCAAGCTTGGAGAAAATTTCATGGCTTTCAATTCTTGCAATGATTATGTCTTTTGCATACTCTTCAATTGGCTTGGGTCTTTGCATAGCTAAAGTTGTAGGCATCTACACTATCCAAAACCTTTGGATCTAAATTTCTATTGTATTTCATTGAAGTATAATTATTTTCTTTTGTAGAAAAGAAGCATCCTTCTAGAAGCTTAGCAAGAGTAACCATTGGTGGTAGTGTCACAAAAGCAAAGAAGTCATGGAATTCCTTCCAAGCATTGGGAAACAGTGCACTTTCATACATGTTTGTGATGGTTATGATAGAAATTCAGGCAAGTTCTAGAATTTTTTTGCAAATTTTCACCTATTAATAAGGATCTATTTATTTAAAAGTCAATGTTTCCGTATAAATCTTGCTCTTTTTTAATGGTCAATTGATAATGTGATTTTAGTGTGTGTTTACATTACATTTAGATTTTCATATATTTTCATGCTAGTAGTAGTAAACATATTCCTTGAGTTTGGGGGCCTTCATTTTCTTATCACAGATGAAGGGCTTGGGTCATTATTCTAAGTTTTTCTTATACGGTTCAAACATAATGGCACTTGAGGATTAGTCATCTAATCCAATGTGATTGTTCTTCATCAAACATTTTAGACCATATTCTCATCATAACTGTAAATTTTTTAATACAATTAGTTTTGTAAGAGTTTGTGTTGCATCTAAATTACTAATATTTGTTCATAGCATGAATTTTGTTACCTTAAAAGCACAATCTTTAAAAATTAAGGAAAGAATTAGCCTTAGAAAAATAAGTCAAGCTTTGATTATTTAACACTTTTAACCTAGGAGTCAAGCTTTAGTATGTGATGTTTAAACTTGGCCTTAAAAGTAATAATAATTACTAATAGAAATGCATATTTGATTAGATCGGTACTAATATTAAACAAATCACAAACTAGGTCTCTCACAGGACACCATCAAATCTCCTCCTCTAGAGAACAAAACCATGAAAAATGCAATAGTAATTGGCATGATAGTAACAACTCTTTTATACATGTCCATAGGCTTAGTTGGGTATGTAGCTTTTGGGAACAATGCACTTGGAAATATGCTCACTGGATTTGGTTTCAATAAGCCATTCTGGTTGATTGACATAGGTAATCTCTGCATTGTTATTCACCTTGTGGGAGCTTATCAGGTACACAATCACATCTTCATTATTACATGGTAACAACATGTACTTCATGTTTTCCAAAATTCCATTACATGGTACCACAAATTAATGAATTTTTTGCTGCTGTTGCTTTCTTCAATTCTTGATAGCCTTGTTTTCTTTCATTTGAAGGTGTTTGCTTAGCCTATATTTGTTTTCATCGAGGAATGGGCATCTCATAAGTGGAAAAATCATGGCCTTGTAAACACTATACACAACATAAGAATTCCATTCTATGGATCCATAAGCTTTACTATGTTTTCTCTATTAGTAAGAAGTTTAATGGTTGTGTCAACAATAGTGGTTGCCATACTTGTGCCTTTCTTCAATGCCCTGATGGGTTTCATAGGTGCCATCTCATTCTGGCCATTGACTGTGCACCTTCTAGTTGAAATGTATTAGATACAATCCAATGTGCAAAAATGGAGTCCAAAATGGCTACTCAACCAATCTCTCATCTTGATTTGCCTAGTTGTATTAGTGGCAGGTGTTGTGGGGTCAATTGTAGGAATCATTCAGGATCTCAAACATGTCACTCTCTTTTGTTGAAATATTAAATGCATGTAGAAATTTGCCCCTGGAGCCAAATGCCCACCTACCACCTGATGGACTATAGAATAGACAAAAAATTAAATACGAGTAGGTGAGTTTTCAAAAATTGGAAATGAGAGGGAAACATTTTTGCCAGTAGGACAAAAAGGAATGATCTAGTTCATTTGACTGTAGTGGAAGAAGTGATTAGAAGTTGCAGAGAAGAGCAAAGAAGGAAGGAGGAAAGGAAGTCGATTAGCAGATCAAGTTTAAGTGTAGAGATAGAAGGAAGTTTGTGTTATGCTTGCAATTGCATGTGTTTCCCCCATTGTCATTCTCTAAGTTGCTATTGTTATTTTGACCTATTGAAGTAGTGATTGCTCCAGGTGTTATTGTATGTAGCCATTAGAGCTGCAAGTTTAAAGTTTAAAGTTCTTTATTAGTTTGAAGTTTTTAGGGTTATTTTAGGGTTTTTTTGGTTAAAGCCAAATGCTCCTAGATTTGTAATGGTTTTATTCAAAGTTGAATAGAAAGAAAGCAAGCATACTTGAATCTATTATTCTTCTTCTATTTATTGCATTTAAGAAGTTCATTTTTGAAAGCTTCTCACTCTCGATCTCTGGTTTTAATGGTGGAAACATTCATGTTGAAAACATGGTCTCTATTTAAGTTATAATTTTTCAGTTTAAGCTGAGCTTACTCGACATCCATTTGAGCCAAGTTATCTGCTGAGTGCCAAGTTCACTTAGCATATTCTTGTGCCAAGCTAGTTTGACACCTTCTCCTGTCACTCAACATCTATTGGTGTCGAGAAAAACTGCCACTCAACACCTTCATGTGTCAAGAAAAATTGGCACTTGGCAATAGTTAGTGCTGAGAAAATTATTAAAGTTGTGATTTAATATTTCACATGGTATCAGAACTTTGAGGCCCCACATCCACAATGAGTTAGGGCATTTTTTTTTTGGAATATTTGACATGGTAGGAGATATAGGAAAGATATGGTAGTAGCCACCGTCCTTTAATGGACAAAATTATGATACATGGGCAAAGAAAATGAAAACTATAATGGTTACAAATTATTTGTGGGAATATGTGATAAATGGGTTCAATGATGTGATAGACCCAATTCAGTATGCTGCTCTTACAAATTCACAAAAGACTCAGTTGAAAGAGTCAAGGAGAAAAGATGCAAAGACATTAAGTTTGATTGAGGAGAAAATGAAAGAGACAATTTTTCCAAAGATTGCAGCAACAAATTATGCAAAGGAAGCATGGGATATCCTTCAGATGAACTTCAAGGGGATTGATAAGGTTAGAGTAGTGAAGCTACAAATGATTGGAAGAGAGTTTAAGAACTTTTAGATGAGGGGCAATGAACCTATTACAGAGTTTAGCTCACAAATCTCCACTTTGATAAACTAGCTTAAATCAAATGGAGAAGAATATGATGAGAAAAGAATAGTAGAGAAGATATTGAGGAGTTTACCTCAGAAATATGACAATCTTGTCATGAACATAGAGGAAGCAAAAGACCTCACCACATTGACCATGGATGAGTTGATGGGAACTCTTCAAATCCATGAGCACCGAATAAAGAGGTCAGCTACTACTTCCCAAGAGAAATCTTTCAAGGCTCAAGAGAATTCAAGAGGCAAGGGGAGAGGAAGAAATGTCTTTGATAGAGGCTCAAGAAGCAGACGTCATGGAAGGAATGGTCAAAGGAATGCTGGTGTAGAAAGCTCAAGAAGAGCAACCAAACAAGAGGGAGTAAGCACCTCTCAAAACAACTCTAGAGAGTAGGTAAGAAGAATTACAACTCCAATAAGAGTAATGTTGAATGCTACTACTATCATAAGTATGGGCATTATGCAATTGATACTTGAAGAAATAGGGTGATCAGTCAAAGAAAAATGCTAATGTGGCTGATGTGAACATGGAAAATGCAAATAATCTCACAACCTTCATCATGCATAACATTGGTGAAGAAAGAAGCCTTGAGGTATGGTACCTGGATAGCAAATGTAGCAACCACATGACTTGTAATGAAATTTTATTCTCTTTCATTGATAAGACTTTTAAGTTTGAAATTAAAATGGGAAATAATGGAACCATTCCCATAGTGGGAAAAGGATCTATTATGGTCCACACCAAGAAAGGTGAGAAGAAGGAGATACAAAATTTGTATTTTGCCCTTCGTATGAAGCACAATTTGATGAATGTTGGACAATTCATTCAAAATGGATACAAAATGTTGATGAAAAATGACAAGTGTGTCATTCATGAGAATGATGGGAGTAATAAATTACTTGTAGCAATCCAAATTACAAAGAACTAGATGTTCCCATTGAGAATAGAGACATGTTTCTCTTCTCAAGTCAATGTTGCACCTCCCAAGCATGTATGTACACTAGTACACCAACAATCAGCTCTTAGGAGTGTGATTGAAGACCCCTCCAAGCTTTAGCATCTCAAGTATGGACATCTTGGATTTGCTGGATTAAATTTGTTGTCCAAGAAAAGAATGGTAGAATGTTTTCCAAGCATTGTAAATTCATATGACAAGTGAAAGGCTTGCATATTGGGTAAGCAACATAGGCTTCCTGTAATTTTGGAAAATCTAGAAGGGCTAGAGCACCATTAGAGTTGGTGCATTCTAATTTGGTAGGCCCTATGAAAACTACTTCTATTGGGGGGAGTACTTATTTTATGACATTCATAGATGATTTCAGTCGTAGGACATAGGTGTATTTTTTAAAAAATAAATCTGAAGCATTTGACAAGTTTGTTGAATTTAAAGCTCTAGCTGAAAAGGAATGTGGACACTATATTAAGGTCCTTAGATCAGATAAAGAAGGGGAGTATACCTCTAATATGTTTGTAAATTTTTGCAGGAAAAATGGCATAAGAAAAGAGCTTACAACCAGCTATACTTTGCAGCAAAATGGGGTGGTTGAGAGGAAAAATAAGACCATTGTTGAAATGGCAAGAAGCATGATGGAAGAAAAAGGGCTCCCAACTAAATATTGGGGAGAAGCTATAGCAAAAACAATATACTTGATCGATAGGTGTCCTACAAAATCAGTTCATGATAAGATTCCTCTTGAGGCTTGGTCAAGGGGTAGATGGATAGTTGAGCACTTGAGAGTATTCGAATGTGTAGCATATGCACATGTGCCTAAGGAAAAAAGGCAAAAGCTGGATGACAAAGGTGTGAAGTGTATCCTTACAGGGTACAACTCAGAATAAAAGGCCTATAGGTTATATAATCCAATTTCCAAGAAGATCATCATTTCAAGAGATGTGGAATTTTTTGAAAATCAGTCATGGGATGGCTCGGTAGATGAATCCTCAAGCACTTCAAGTAAAGTGCCTTCCATTGAAGAGGAAGAAGATGATATTGATGATCAACAACAAGATGGAGTAGCAAATATAGATTGCAAACAAAGGAAAAAAGGGAAGCAACCCTTAACATGCCAAGCAATAGTTCCAAGCACTTCAAGATAGCCTTGAGCTAGTGTGCAGAACAGTAGCAGCAACAATACTGATAATTTAGATCCCACTCTCGCCTGCCCATTGCCAAGAAAGACCAAGAGTCTAAGGGAGATATAACAAGATGAAAGGTATGAAGAAGATTATGATGAGAGTGTAAATTTTGTATTATTTTCTCATAGTGATCCAATTTATTTTGAAGAAGCTATGAAAGAGGAGAAATGGTGTAATGCCATGGATGAGGAAATAGATGCTATTGAAAGAAATGAGACATGGGAGTTAACTACTTTTCCTCCCAAGAAACAAGTAATTGGAGTGAAATGGGTTTATAAGACCAAGTGCAATGCTAAAGTAAAAATAGATAGGCATAAGGCACGTTTAGTGGTCAAGGGGTACAAGTAGCAGTATGGCAAAGATTATGATGAGACACATGCCCCAACTGCAAGAATGAAAACTGTGCATGCTGTCATAACAATTGCAACCCAATACAAATGGAATGTATATCAAATAGATGTGAAGTTTTCCTTCCTAAATGGTGTATTGAAGGAAGAAGTATATGTGGAGCAGCCACTTGGTTATGAAGTTGCAAGTGAAGAGAACAAGGTTTATAGATTGAAGAGAGCTCTTTATGGGCTCAAGCAAGCTCCACAAGTATGGTACAACAAGATTGAATCATATTTGATGAGCAATGGCTTTAGTATAAGTGATGGTGAGCCCACCCTGTACATCAAGGCAGCAAATGGTAATGTGTTGATTGTTGTCTTGTATGTAGATGATTTAATTTTTACTAGAAATGATAATTTCCTAATTGGTGAGTTTAGAGAGGCCATAAAGAATGAATTTTAAATGAAAAACCTAGGTCTCTTGAAATATTTTCTAGGCATAGAGGTAAAAAAAATGCATGATAGCATCTTCATCTCTCAAGAAAAATATGCAAGGCAGATTTTGGAGAGATTCAAAATGCAGAACAGTAAGGTAACCCCAACACCAATAGTAGTAGGTCTAAAGTTAAGCAAGGAAGATTGCAGCAAAAGTGTGAATCCAACACTATATAAGAGTATGGTTGGAAGTTTGATGTATTTGATTGCAACTTGGCTAGACATAATGCATGTAGTAAGTTTGATTTTCAGATTTATGGAAACACCAAAGGATTCCCATTGGCAATTGGGAAAGAGGATCCTAAGGTATGTAAATGGTACCAAGGGATTTGGGATTTTGTATACTGTAGCAAATGAATTCAAGTTGGTTGGTTACATGGATGGTGATTGGGCTGGAAGTCTAGATGATAGAAATAGCACTTCCAGATACATGTTTTATATGGGATTGAGTGCAATTTCATGGGCATCCAAGAAGCAACCTATTGTTGCTCAATCTATAGCAGAGGTTGAATACATAGCAACAAATGCAGCAACATGCCAAGCTATTTGGTTAAGGAGGATCTTGACAGACTTGAATGAAAGGCAAGATGATGGAACCACAATTTATTGTGACAACATGTCATCAATTGCATTGTCTAAGAATCCAATCTTTCATGGGAGAAGCAAGCATATAGAGATCAGATATCACTTCATCAGAGTGTTGGTGGAGAATGGGGATATCAAAATGGAATTTTGCAAGTTTGAGCAATAGCTAGCAGATATATTTACAAAGCCATTAGGCATTGAAACTTTTGTACACCTAAGAGAGTGTCTTGGTGTAGCTGATTTGGATCAACAATAATCTTTGTTTGTTTGGCTCAAGAAAAAGGGGGAGTGTTGAAATATTAAATGCATGTAGATGTTTGCCCCTAGAGCCAAACACCCACCTACCACCTGACAGACTGCAGAATAGACAAAAAATTAAATACAGCTAGGTGAGTTTTCAAAAATTGGAAGTGAGAGGGAAACATTTTTGCCAGTAAGAAAAAAAGGAATGATATGGTTCATTTGACTATAGTGGAAGAAGTGATAAGAAGTTGCAGAGAAGAGAAGAGAAAGAAGAAGGAAAGGAAGTCGATCAACAGATCAATTTTAAGTGCAGAGATAGAACGAAGTTTGTGTTGTGCTTGCAGTTGCTTGTTTCCTCCATTGTTAATCTATAAGTTGCTATTGTTATTTTGACCTATTGAAGCAGTGATTTCTCTAGGTGTTATTGTATGCAACCATTAGAGCTACAAGTTTAAAGTTTAAAGTTCTTTATCAGTTTGAAGTTTTTAGGGTTATTTTAGGGTTTTTCTGGTTGAAGTCGAATGCTCCCTGATTTGTAATGGTTTTATTCAAAGTTGAATAGAAAGAAAGTAGACATACTTGAATCTATTATTCTTCCTCTATTTATTGTATTTAAGAAGTTCATTGTTGAAAGCTTCTCATTCTGAGTCTCTGGTTTTAATGGTGGAAACATTCACGTTGAAAATATGGTCTCTATCTAAGTTATAATTTTTTAGTTTAAGCCGAGCTTACTCGGCATCCATTTGAGCCAAGTTACCCTTTGAGTGCCAAGTTCACTTGACATCTTCTTGTGTTGAGCGAGCTCGACACCTTCTCCTGTCACTCAACATTTATTGGTGCCGAGCAGGACTACCACTCGACACCTTCACGTGCGAAGTAAAACTGGCACTTGACAATAGTTAGTGTCGAGCAAATTATTAAAGTTGTGATTTAATATTTCACATCTTTGACATGAAATATTAGTGAAGCTTGATTGACACTCATGTTATCAGTCTTTTTGATATCCCCTCAAAATTGATCTGAGTGAGTGCATTTCAAGTTGTTTGAGATAATGCACTCCAAGGAATCGTCTAATGCAAATTGATGCTCTCCATGATTTAGATAAATATAGGATGTTTGTTATCAGTTCACATTCCTCACAACACAGAACACAAGAATATTACTGAGAATAGTGCAAGCATTTTATCGAATCATCTCACTTACACTAAAGACTTTTCTATTTGTGTTTGGATATAAAACATTAACCATGTAAAATCTTTGTGGAAGAATTGGATTAGATGAATAACAATAGAAAGATGTCATCGTCCATTTTGTTACATAGTGCACCCATCATATTTATTAGTAGAGCATGCCTGGCTTATGCTATTTTTGTCTTTACCTTCTAAGAGCTCATATTTTATGTATAGCATCTACGGTTCATGTTTTTAGGACTAGGAGGATTGTTATTCTGTATTGAATTAAATAAGTTTGTAATGGTGAAAGTTATATATTTGTATTTCTTTCAAATATTTAGAATTTATTTTCATTAGTATGTTTTAGTAATGATTAGTTTATAAGTATTACATCTTTGGGTGAATTCTACTCATAAAATAATTATATCTTAATTTTATTTTAACTTATTTTTAAAGATTGGTTTCAATTCTTACAATATTTTATTTGTAACTTTGGTCAATCCTTGTAACAATTGAATTAAGTTATTTTATAATTGTAGGTTTGAGTATCATTTAAAATCAATCATTCATTTATTGGAAAGCTTTAGGGATGACATCAAACATTCAAAAACATTTATGAGAAAATTATTACAACATTATTAAAATATTATATTATTTACATCATACAAATTTGTTGTTAAACACATTTCAATTAAAGGCATACAATTCATAACAACATTATTAAAATATTATATAAATTCTATCATACAAATTATTAAACCCATTTCAATGTAGGGGCATCTAGGAGAATGGCCAATTTGTTCATATGGTTTTATTTTCCTCATATTTTCATGGCAATGTAATAAGGTCTCTAAGAGCATGAGTTGTAATAAGGTCTCCTAATATCAAACTAGTATATAATCACCATTTTGCAAGGATGGACATAGGCAAGTTCCAAATAGCATACTTTCACTATTTCACAAGGTTGCCAAAATGTAAGTTGCAAAATGATCACTCTTAAATATCAAACACTAAGAAAGAAATTAAGCTTAGAAAAATAAGTTAACTTTGACTTTTTGACACTTTTAGTCTACGAATCAAGAAATTAACCTTTTTAACACTTCAAGTCTAAGAATCAAGCCTTAGTGTGTGATGTTTAAGCCTTATGTTGCAGAACAATAAAAACTTGTCACTCAATGACCATATAGTTCAATTTTTTAGTATGGTCAATTGGAATGTGGTTAGATAGGTAGGGGAAGGCCTGCATGGTTGATTCAAGTTGTATGATGAAGGTCGTTGGCAAAAATCTATGGTATAAACAACTAAGTCATGGTTTTTCTATACAATTTCTTTATTTGCAACATTTGTATAATTTGTCTTTGCAACTTTTGACCTCTAGAACTTATATTGTGAACGAAAATAGAGTGATCAACTTCTTGTTTCTTGTGGTTTCATTGGATTTGGTGAAGAAACAAAGGAGAAATCATTTGATCTATGATAAGAGGTCAAAAATCCTGCCCAACTAAGGTTTTGACAAAAAATGATGTATATGTAAAAGTTGTTGATCCAACTTCATAAAGCCAAGATTGCCTCCATGCAAAGATAACTTGTCATCGGGAAGAATGAAATAACAAAGAAAGGGTTTGAGCTTTGAAAATATGCAAGATTATATTATCACCTCAAATAAATCAATAACGAATACAATGATCAATCTTTATAAAGAAGATCGTGAGTTCTAAAATAAGAAACCCTAAAAAGCTATAATTTAGTAATTAATTTCTTAGTAATTCCCTTTGGTTGCTAGATTGTTTTAATTGATCTATAATTATTAAATGTCACTAATGCATAAAGTGTTATCTTAAGAGATAAGTAAAGGTAACTTAGCAATCAAGTCAAGATAAGTTAATAATTAAGTTATTGCTTTATTCTAACATCCCCTTTGAGAAACAATGTAGCTACAAACAATGCATGAAAAGAAAAGGAAATTACAATGGAGAAAGCAAGAAATTACAATGAAGAAAGAAAATTTGAGCCCTAACAACATGGTCTAATGAGGCACCTAATCATAAAAAAAATCTATAAAGTGGAGAAATAGAGAATCTCATGGGAAACAATCCACTTCGAGAAGAGATGGAAAGAATTATGAAAAACTAGTGAAGGATTGCAAAAGCCTCTAAACTAGAAAATATCCCAAAAATAGGAATAAAATAATGACCATGAAGAACACCACTGAAGCATAAAGAAGTTGCATAAATATGTCAAAAGGTAATTGCTAATTTGAAGAACCTCCACTGAAATAGAACATGACTAAGTAGAGAAGACTATAATCTATTTGAGTGCTCTCAGATGAAACTACTCAAATTAGGAGGCAAACAAAAGCAAATGACTGAACTTGAAGATGGGTAAGTGCACCAAGTTGTGGTGCCAAAAACATAACACACAAGTTTTTTTTAAATTTTACAAAGCGTGTACGCACTTTTAGGTTGGGCAAGGTTTGTGGAGCCCAAGCCAAAGCACGTGCATGCTATAGCGTGTATGCCCTTTGTGAAATCATAAATTTTTATATCTCAACCTATTTTATTGTTTTTTGTTTTTACATTGTTTCTCCTCAACAACGCATACATGAATTGCAAAAGTTGAAGAATTTTGTCACCAGCCTCCTTAAAATGCCTCCTCATCACCAAAGATCAAGATTAGGATCACATAGTATGTTTTCTGTAAGGAAACTCAGGTGTGGAAACAACTTCCTACACTAATCTCATAAGGAAAGTATGGTGCAAATCCTTTTAAAATCTTCTACACTTACAGATTCAATATCATGTAAACTACATTATTGTAGCCAACCATGCATACAGAAAATAGATAGAGAAAAAAACACATAACACAAAGATTTGCCAGTGGGGAAAAACCTTTTGGTAAAACAACCCCACCCCTCCAGAACCTGCACAATGTATTATCTTCAACACAAGATTATAATACACTTGTAATGCAAGTTCAACATCAACGATAGAAGATTCCAGTAGCACCTCAGTACCTGCAAACTTTCATCTATCACACTATTGCATTACAACATGAAATATATATTTTATGAACATCTTAAGACCCAACAAAATGCCCACAAAGGAATTGGGCATTTTTCATGGCTCAACCACCAAGAAACATGCACAATGCCACATGTACATCCCATACCAAGAAAAGGGCATCCATCCCTTGAATAGGCAATGACAACTTGTCATAGAATCTGCCAAAAATAGCAGTCACAAGAGAAGTGTAAGGGAATCTGTCATACCAACCTATTTTTGGCATATTCTCTTACACACACCAACCACTCATTCTTGGTCACCCAAATAGGCCTCATGTCATAAGATGCTCTTACACCTGTCATAGCTCATTCCTTAAATAGCTCTTACGCTTTAGAGGAATCCATCATAACCATTTCAGCCATGATCTCCTTCACACACTTCAAGATGCCGACACATGTAAGTGATCAACATGCCAACTAGACATGTACACTCACATTTACATATTATTTGCAAAAATACATTTTACAAAAAAAAAAATAATAAGAATAGGAATTATACAAGGTTGAGACACCTTATTCCTAACATTCTCCCACTTGTCGAACACCTTGTAAGAGCAACAAGAACATAACAGGAACTAACCGCTATGGGCCAAAAGGCCCATAGACTCCGAACACCATTTGAACTTCTCAGTGCCCACTGGTTTCATTAATGCATCTACAACATTCTTCATAGTATCTACCTTCTCCAAATTTACCTTTCCATCTTCCACCATATCTCTCACAAAGTGAAACTGCACATCAATGTGCTTCGTTTTGGCATGGAAAGTTGGATTCTTCGCAAGACAAATAGCACTCTGACTGTCACACCAAATACTAATCTATTCTACATCAACACCAACATTAGAACACAATCTCTTAAGCCAAATGGCTTCCTTACAAGCATGAGTAGCAGCCATGTACTCAGCTTCTATAGTGGACAAAGCAACCACAGGTTGTCGCTTACTCATCCAACTGATGGCACCACCAAATATAGTGAACACATAACCACTAGTGGATCTCCTGCGATCAATATCACCTACCCAATCTGAATCCACAAACCCTTGAATACAAACTGAATGCGGAGATCTAGAAGAGTTACCATGATAACATATGGAGTAATCTGATGTACCCCTCAAATATTTGAACACTTGCTTAACTGCATCCCAATGTATCCATCCATGATTAGCCATAAATCGACTCAGGACTCCCACTGCTTGGGCAATGTCTGGTCTAGTACAGACCATAGCATACATAAGACTGCCAACTACACTAGCATAAGGTACTCTACTCATGTCCTCCACCTCACTAGGAGATTTTGGACAATCATCTACAGATAGCTTTGTTCCCACAGAAATAGGAACACATAGTGGTCTACAATCTGCCATGTTGAACCTGTCCAACACAGACTTCACATACTTACTCTGACTCAACCAAAGTTTTCTGTTAGACCTGTCTCTACTGATTTCCATACCCAAGATGTACCTAGCTGCCCCAAGATCTTTCATCTCAAACTGTGCTGACAACTGAGATTTAAAATCAGAAATCATACCCTTACCCTTCCCAAACAACAACATATCATCAACATATAATGCAATAATAAGAAGGCGATCATTTTCAACTCTGAAATAAACACAATGATCTGATTTCGATCTTACAAATCCAATTGACAACATAAAGGCATCAAACTTAAGGTACCACATCCTAGGAGATTGCTTCAAACCATATAGAGATTTCTTCAATCTACAAATAAAGGATTCTTTACCTTTAACAATGTAGTGCTCAGGCTGTGACATATAAATCTCTTCCTCCAAATCACCATGAAGGAAAGCTGTCTTCACATCCATCTGTTCTATCTCTAAATCATATGATGTAGCAAGAGATAACAAAAATGTAATGGATGTCAACTTTGCAACAGGAGAGAATATTTCATCATAATCTATTCCCTCTACCTATGAATACCCCTTTACAACCAATCTAGCTTTGTACCTTTCAACACTGCCATTTGCACAAAATTTCTTCTTGAACACCCATTTACAACCAACAGGTTTTCTCCCTTTAGGCAAAGGTATAAGGTCTCAAGTTTTGTTTTTCTCTAATGAAGCCATCTCATCATCCATAGCCTCAATCCAAGAACCTACATCTTCCATGCCCAAAGCCTCTTTCACAGATCTAGGCTCATCAGTGTTAGTAATCAAAGAAAAAGCACAACTGGAATCTAACATAGAATAACCAAACCTTTTTGGTTTCTTTCTTTCTCTCATGGATCTCCTCAAGGGCTGAGGTTGAGGTTGTTCTTCCTCTTCTTCTAAACTATTAGAGCTGCTAGAGCTCTCCTCATCATTAGACCCAACATGGTCTTTCTGTTCAATCTTCTGAGGGGTAGGAGGCAACTGAACAACATCCTTTTTCTTTTCTTTTTCATCTAGTTGTAGCACAATAGGAGAAGATTTTAGCTCTCTAAAAATAAAATTTATGCTATACAACACCTTACTAGTCACAGGATCCCAAAGCTTGTATCCTTTCACACTAGCACTGTACCCCATGAAAATACATTTAACAGCTTTGTTTTCCAACTTAGATCTTTTCTCCTTTGGAACATATGCATAAGCTTCACAACCAAAAACATGAAGATGTCTAATTGAAGGCTTCTTACCAGACTACACCTCCATGGGTGTCTTACCAACAAGAGCTGATGTAGGAGATCTGTTAACCAGATAGCAAGTAGTGGCCACAACTTCAGCCCAAAACCTTTGTTCTAAACCAACTCCACTAAGCATACTCCTAGCCTTCTCCATCAGTGTCCTATTCATTCTCTCTACAACTCCATTTTTCTTTGGGGTATAAGGAGTTTTCTTATGCCTCTTGATACCTTGTTCTTTATAGAACTATTCAAACTTTGCTGAGCAAAACTCACCACCATTGTCAGTTCTCACACACTTAATCTTCTTACTAGTCTGATTCTCTACAAGGGCTTTAAATTCCTTGAATTGACTAAAGAATTGTGTCTTACTTTTAAGGAAATAAATCCATGTCCTTCTACTATAATCATCTATGAAAGATACAAAAAATATAGACTTGGAGATCGAAGGAACTTTTATAGGACCAAATACATCAGAATGAATAAGATCCAAAACATCAGAAGATTTGTGAGAACTAGAGTAAAACTGAACATGATTTTGTTTACCATATACACAGTGTTCATAGAAGTTGAACTCAAGATTGCAATCATTTAACCCCTCAATGAGATTTTTTTTTTCCAGGGTTCTGAGACCCTTCTCACCAATGTGGCCAAATCTCATATGCCACAACATTGTCTTTTTTGCAAGAAGCTTTCCTTCCAAAGTGTTTGCATTGCCATCGGAACCAATAACCATAGAATTCTTCGCTGCTCATTCAGATGGTGAGGATGAAGAACTGTTACATAGAGGAATACATGCATTTAGTTGAAACAAAGTACCTCTCCTAGTACCCTTAGCTAGCACCATCGATCCTCTAATCATCTTACATCCTTCTTTTGAAAAAACAACTTGCACACCTACATCGTTTAACATACTTATAGATAATAGGTTTCGTGCTAGACCTGGAATGTGTATAACTCCATTGATTCCCTTTACTTGTCCATCAAGAAATTTGATAGTGACCCTTCCGCGTCCAACTATCTTCAGGTGAGAATCATCACCCAAGTACACCTTTCCACCATCAAACTCTTCATATCTTGAAAACCAATTTTGATGAGAGGTCATGTGAAAAGATGTACCCGAGTTAACCAACCACACATCATCAGATGCATGGGCTTCCAAAGCTATGATGAATGCATCACCATCTTCTTGAGATTTTTCAGTACCAAAATCTGAGGCTTTCTTCTTCTTCTTAGGCTCTTTACAGTCTTTACAGAAGTGACCAGTCTTTTCACAATTCCAACATTTTGCCTTGGACCTATTGGAAGTCTTTAACTTCCCACAGGATTTGGATCTACCCTTATTGTCAGACTTATTGTCATTTTTCTTTCCTCTTTCTGTGGATCTCCCACGAACAGCAAGGGCTTCTTTTTCTGAAATGGAAGCCTTTCTTCGCATCTCCTCTGATAGCAGCGATGACACCGCATCATCCATTTTGAAGGTGACTAATGTGCTTTCGAGAGCCATCACAAGATGGTCCCATGAATTCAGTAAAGAACAAAAAAGTGTGTAGCAACGATCCTCCTCCTCTAACTTGACACCAGCAGATGTCAACTATGCAGCCAATAGATTAAATGCATTTAAATGATCCGTTAAGGATCCACCTTCCTCCATTCACAAAGAATACAAGTTCTTCCTCAGGAACAACTTGTTCACTAGAGATTTGGCCTGATACACGGCCTCAAGTCTCTTCCACAAACTATATGCGGTTTTCTCATCTAGAACATTCAGAAGGAATGCATCAGTTAAACAGAGTCTTATGAGACCCTTAGCTTTACGATCTTTGATATCCCAATTTGCTTGAGTTATAGTTGCTGGTCTTGTAGCACTTGTAGTTGCTTCCCATAGGTCACAATCTTCCAACATGTCTTCCATCTTGAGTTTCCACAACTCAAAATTAGTGCCATTAAATTTCTCCACCTCCATTCTTCCATATGATGAACTCACCATCTCAATCTGCAAATAAGATTTAGGATACTCTGCACAAGACTCCCACTCAACTTGAGATTAGCTCAAAAAACCCTACCCAACAACTAGGATCAAAAGTTGATCAAGCTCTGATACCACTTGTAAGGAAACTCAGGTGCGAAAACAACTTCCTACACTAATCTCATAAGGAAAGTATGGTGCAAATCCTTTTAGAATCTTCTACACTTATAGATTCAATATCATGTAAACTAAATTATTGCAGCCAACCATGCATACAAAAAATAGATAGAGAAAGAAACACATAACACAAAGATTTGCCAGTGGGGAAAAACCTTTCGGTAAAACAACCCCACCCCTCCAGAACCTGCACAATGTATTATCTTCAACACAAGATTACAATACACTCGCAATGCAAGTTCAACATCAACGATAGAAGATTCTAGTAGCACCTCAGTACCTGCAAAATTTCATCTATCACACTATTGCATTACAACATGCAATATATATTTTATGAACATCTTAAGACCCAACAAAATGCCCACAAAGGAATTGGGCATTTTTCATGGCTCAACCACCAAGAAACATGCACAATACCACATGTACATCCCATACCAAGAAAAGGGCATCCATCCCTTGAATAGGCAATGACAACTTGTCATAGAATCCACCAAAAATAGCGGTCACAGGAGAAGTGTAAGGGAATCCGTCATACCAACCTATTTTTGGCATATTCTCTTACACACACCAACCACTCATTCTTGGGTGCCCAAGTAGGCCTTATGTCATAAGATGCTCTTACACCTATCATAGCTCATTCCTTAAATAGATCTTACATGTCATAGGAATCCATCATAACCATTTCAGCCATGATCTCCTTCACACACTTCAAGATGCCGACACATGTAAGTGATCAACATGCCAACTAGACATGTACACTCACATTTACATATTATTTGCAAAAATACATTTTACAAAACGAATAATAATAAGAATAGGAATTATACAAGGTTGAGACACCTTATTCCTAACATTTTCTACTCTTGTTTTTGCATTGTTTTATATGTTTTTGCATTGTTTTGTAAGTTTTTACATTGTTTTGTAGGTTTTTTTTGTTTTTCTTTAAATTTGTTTATTTATTTAGATTGCAATGTTGGATACAATTGATTAATTATGTGTTGTCGTTGATGTTACACAAATGTCATATCATTATCATTCAGTACATGTCAAGCTCACTGAGTAGTGAAGATAATTTTCTATGTCTACCGAGCATTTCTATGGTTACCTAGTTCAGAAAGCAGTGTCTACCGAGTTCACTCGGGCATCAAAGAAAAGCATACAAAAGATGAGTGTTAACCAAGCTTACTGGATTAATGAAGGAAAGGTTGGATAGAATTAGTATTAACCAAGTTCACTCGGTTACCAAAGGATCATTGCAAGTTTGTAGTGTTAACTGAGCTTTTGTTGGTTAACATAGGAAATTGCTTCTGAGTTAGTTTCTACATAGCTGGGTTAGTTGATGAAGGATTTTCTTATTTTGGCATGTTAAGTTTAATTGATTTATCTATTGGTTCTAGCTGACTATGGTGATGAATATTAATTATTCTAAGTTCTATTTGAGCCAACTTGACAATATGAAAGGTATAAGTATAAGGTCAAGTTGTGGTTCCAAAGTGGAAAAGGTATAATGAATGAATTAAAAGGGATGAAGAGAGGAAGAAAATTTGAGGGATGAGCAGAATATCCTTGTGGAGCAGAATAGCTATATTTGATCAAGCAGGATTAAGTACAAGCCAAAAATAGAGATCTGTAATCAGCAATTCAAGTGCATCTAAATCAGATCAATTCATTGTTACTTTCTAACTATTGTAGTAGTGATCAAAATCTCTTAATAAAGTTGGCTTAACAACCATTTGCAAATCCTCTAACAAAGTGACAATTCTATTGAATTGTCTCAAGACCTCTAACAAGGCCACTCCTAATAGGGTGATTAAATCCTTTAACAAGATCACACCTAATAGTGTGTTTTGTAACCTTTAATAGGGTTGAATCCTAATAAGGCTCACTTCAGAAAAGTGAAAAATAGTAACTAGTTACTGTATATGAGAAAATGTTAGTATGCTAATAGAAACCAAATTTAAATAAAGCTTCTACAAACTAAACAAAATTCATAAAATTCCATTGAAGCCCTTTTTGAAGCATAAAGCTTGAGCATACATCCTATCTATTTAGACAAAGCTACTCAACAAGAGAGCTTCTTATTGAGAGAGCCCATTAATGGCTCATATTCTCAATTAAGAGCTCATCTTAGTCTATCTTGAAGTTTATGAATTTTGTTTAGTTTGTAGAAGCTTTATTTAAATTTGGTTTCTATTAGCATACTAACATTTTCTCATATACATTTTGGCACGCCCGGTGGGACCCCGCATGGGTCATCTTCATTAGCTTTTTTAGTCAAGTTTTGTATGTCATTTGCTGATTTTGGCTAATTTTTCTTGTTTTTGTGATTGGTAGGATTGTATAAATTGGTTTTGTAGGTCCACATGAGCATGAAGAAGACAAAGGAACTCATAATCTATCTCATAGTGTTTGCAGATTTTTCAAGCTTATAGGTGGACAAAGAACTTGAAATTCTTCTTCTTCTTCTTGTCTATATTCTTCTTATTCCATCTACTTCTTCTTCTTCTTCTTGTGGGAGATCTTGGCCATTTTTTTTTTAAGAAAGCAAAATCATACACACTTCTTTTTAGTGCTTAAAATGAACCCCCAAATCATACTTAAATCCATTGAAAAATTAAAAATTTGCAAAAAAGAAAAAATCTTTTAACAAGTGAAACTAAACCAATCTAATCATTTGCATCCTTGCAACATCAAGGTTTTAGATACATTCATGCAAAATTATGAACACTTCATTTTTGGGAATTTAAAAAGAACTTCAAGTTTCCATTTCAAAAGGTTCAAAATCAACACTAAGTGCACACTAAAGTTCTTTTAAAAAATCTCATAAAAACTAAGAGTCCTAAATGGTTGCCAAAAATTGTCCTAAAAGCTTTGTTATTTGTTCCAAACAAATGTCTTATTGCAAAATCTTGAATGTTTCTTAGGATTTTCATGCATCAAAACAATCTAGGAATATCATTTTTGGGCTTAAAATATGCAAACTAGAACACAAAATCTTGAATGAAAACCAAAGTCCAAAGAGTCATTTTCACTTTTGAGTCCAAAACAATCTTGAATGATCTAAGGTTAAAACAAAGCACTTCAAAGTTCTTAAAACAACACACAAAATCTCAATCTTGAATGCTCAAAAGAAAACACTTGAATGTTTAACCACTTTTCTTTGAATGCATGTTGTTAAAATCACTCTTGAATGCCATGGATTAAAATCAAATTTTCCTTGAATGCATGGTTAAAAAAACAAATCCAATCTTGAATTCTAAGGGTCAATTAACTATTGCAATATCAAACACTTCATTTGGAGCTTCTAAAAATTGAACAAAACAAATCTCTTTTCCACATGCAATCTAGGTAAAGTTTGATTTTTGGACATTTAAGAAACCTTGTTAAGTTAAAATACAAATTTGCAAAAATCAATTTGAGTAGTTCCTTGGACTCACCTCTTTTCTAATCACCCATCAAATATTAACCATTGGTTGCAATCTCAGCGCCATTTATGGGGATGGGTCTACTTGAAAAAGGTGTTAAATGTTCCACAATCTAACTCACTCACTTGGTCTTTGAATTTTTGCTTTAACTTTATCAAAATTCTTAAATGATCAAAACTCTAGATTAAATCGATCACACTTCAAGTTTGGGCACTAAAATTGAACAACAACTAACGTGGAGAGCCTCCGGGCGCGCGCTTGAAATCGAATCTCACACACTTTTGTTTTGGGCTTAAAACAAACTCACACTCAATCTTGAATGCCTTAAAGAAAATTAATTGATACTTGACGTGGAGGGCCTCTGGGCACGCGAGTTTTCTTTTTTTGACCCTAACTCTTCTTATTGTTTTCATTCTTCGATTGATTTACTTTTGTTGGTGCTTCAAGTTGGAATAAACATTGTATCTTAAACATGAGTGCTTGCAAAGTCTAGATCAGAAAACTTAAGCGTCAGTTGGTAAAAGAACAAATGTGTTTTTTAGCCCAAGGTCATCCAAGTATTCTCTCCCCTTGTCGTCTTTCGAGGCCATCTTGGGTGCATAAGATTAGGATCCAAAACCTTGTTTCTTTTTAGGAGGCCTGCTTGGGGATTTCATCACCCCTTGGACGACCTCAACTCCAGCGTTCTGGCGGAGTATAAGAATCGGAAGGTGAATCGAAAGACACCTCTCTTGGGATCAAGATTTTGTCACTCGGGCTAAGCCTCAAGGAACTTTATACCCTTGAGAAGTGAAAGAGGAGAAGTGGGTTACCGCTCCTCTCAGCTGTGTGACATCTTTTTTGTCTCATCTACGGATTTGGGCCTCACGTACCTTGGGTATATCGAGGACTCCTTAGCTAAACCAACTGTCAGCCTTGTAGACAACCATCTAGGATGTTAATGTGTTTGAGGTGACTGATCGAAACATTTGTAGAACATACACACTCCTTGGCGCAAGTATCACTTTCTGAGAATCAAAAAATTCTATCTGGTTGTTTCTATCTATTGCTTGATCTTTTATTTGTTGAATGAATGTTTGCCAAACTTGGTCAATCCTAGCTTAGGGCATACTTAGCGTAGTCACTGCCTATTCCAGAAGTTGAACGAGTTGAAGAAAAACAACCAAGATCTCTCAAAGCCAAGCAGATTCAGAAATTGATGTCAGAGCAACCCAAACCCAAACAGAAGTTCCACAAAGTTAAACTCAAACCATCTCTAGCATACCAAGAACTTTCAGCCAAGAGAAAAGAAATAACACCAAGCCCACAAATTGCCAAACTCCACAAAGTAGAGGCAAAAGCTACCGACGAAGCACTTCAAGAGGCCTGGTTAGAGCGCACCATCAAATTTAGCCAACATCCGAGAGTTAATCCTGCTTATGCCTTACCAACTAGGCATGATTTCTATGATTAGACACCCTTGTTTCTCCACATCTTCTTGGATAAGCTTCACTTTAGAGTCATTTTTGTAGAAAAGCCAGCCATCTTAGGTTATCCCCTTAAGCATTATTAGCTCATCCATCTCATTTAGAATCAAACCATCTAGCCAGCAATCAAAACCTCACATCCAAGCCTTCACAATTGTTGTCACTTTTGCCAAAAGTTTGCCACTCCTAAAATCTTCCAAATCCATCAATCTCACCAAGGTTATCCCTTTGACAGAGCTTTGTCTAGGGTGATCCAGCTTTGTCACTTGTTATCCCTCATCACCTTGAGCTAAAGGTTGGGATCCACAAGTGGTCAATCTCATGTCATGCCCATAGGATCATTAGTCTATCCTCAAGTTGACACAGCCACCACCAAATCCAGTGCATAGGAAAGCAAAACTCTCACTTTTTGACAGCATGCCCTTGAAGTCTTCCATCCACAGGAAAGCCAAAAATCTCCAGCCAATCCTCCTTAGGTCTATCATTAAGCTTTGACTCTCCCTAGGAAATCTTTCATCAGCCAATCCAAAATCTGAGCTTAATCCAAAGCCAACCATGAGCTTCCGTGTTCATCCATACGCAAGACCCCATCCCCATCAAACTCATCATCAAAGCATGAAGTACCAATCCTATCATGATGTGTTTGGTCGCATTGTCCTTGCTCCTGCCACCTCCTATTCCAATGATGATGAAAATCTTGTTGACTATGACGGGTATATTGAAAGCCTTAGAAACATTCCCCCAAGCATCCCCCAAAATCCAAGAGTTATTCCAAACTATCTAGTCATGCCATCTGATATTCCAACTTCCCCTCCATCACCCCATCAACCAAGCTTCCAATCTTCCACCCCCATCACACTAGCTATTCCTGTCAATCCACCTCCACCTTCAACACACGAGTCTCCAAGGAATCTCCTAGAGGAAATACAAGAAAATTTGCCTCCAACAGTTGATAAGCCATGTCATCTAATCCAACCATGTGAAGTAGTCAGTGATGAAGCTTCCCCATCTATAATATCACCTCCATCTCCCATAGCTATCATCCCCATACCATCCATCAAATTGCTTAAAATCCTTCCACTTCCCACAAGCATCAAAATCCCACAACCTATCAAATCCCTCCAAATCCTATCCACATCGCCTCCAAGAATTTCCCAAATCTCTCGTAATGACCCTTATGCATCCATCTTCTACTCACCCATCTCCATTACTGAATCTCCCATCTATCCATCCGCTGCCTTTGAAGAATCCATCCCTTCACCTCCTATTGCACCATCCACTCCAAACCAATCCTATCAAGATCCTGCCCAAAAGCATGTTGACATCCCCCAAAGCATAAATGAAGATATCATCATACCATGTCTTCCATCCATAGTGAAGTCACCATCTCCTCCATCTCCAAAACCTCGAGCCATATCTCCTCCACTACAAGATATCTTGTCATCCCACCAGCTACATCAAGATCCTATCCTTCCATCTCCCCCGCTCCATGCTTCCATCTTACCACCTATCCAAGCTATTCCACCATCTATAATCTACCCTCTTGGTTCACTTACATTCATCCACGGTGGCCCTCTCTCAGCAGAAGAATTAAGAACAGTATCTCCCCATTGCAATACACCTAATAAATCACTTCTACCATTTTCTGCAAGCAAAAAGTTTCCTCAGCTTGTTCAAATGCTCAATCGATGGCATTATCAAGATCAAGGTTTAGGACCACAAGAGCAAGGAATCAGAGAGCCTATTATTGCACAAAAAAATCTAGGATTTCATGGTCTTGGATATGTATCCAAAGGCTCACCATCTAAAGGTGTTGGTACACCACACCCCCAAACCAAGCCTATCTCCAAGCCCACCATGCCAGCCTCCCATCACTCCTTCAAGAAATCTTATGTCATCCCCCCTCCACCATCTTTGCAACCCAAAACAACCTACCATATCCCCCCTTCATCCGCTAAATCCATTTTGGGTCCCTATGTCCCAAAATCTACCATCCTCCATCCTCCTATTAGCCATCATAAAAATTCTATTCCATCCATTCCTATGCAAGATCAACAAAGGCACATATCAGGGCACATCATCCATCATCATCCCCCTACATGCTCTTTCATATCCTTTCCATCTCACAAAGCTTCTCCTAACCATCTTCCCAAAGCTTACCACAACAATGTAAATGCCAACTTCAAAATGCATAAAGCTAAAAATCCACATCCTAGGCAATCATATGTCTATTCTAAAAGACATACTCCAAAAAGGCAAAATCCAATCAAAGAATGCAAAACAATGCAAAAGCCTATGAAAAGAAAATCCAAAACCATGTGGATCCCCAAGAAAAAAGTTGAAACCCAATGCATAATGGCATCCACCATTGCTAATCCCCCACCTAGTGACTCATGTCCCCCATCTCCTAACTCCATCTTGGGTGCCTATATCCCCAAGCACACTTCCACAAATCCTCCATCACGCCCGCATCTACCATCTATCCCCCATATGCTCTTTTCACACCCGTTCCAACATGTGCCAATGTTGCTCTTACAAGCATCCCCATCTCATGCTCCTTTCCAGCATTTTCATCCCTCCATCTCCTACCATCAATCCCATCTAATCCGATCTATTGCATAAATCACACATCCGGTGTACCAACAGCTAGTAACAAAATTGAACATTCCAACAGCCAGTGAAGAATCCCAAAAAAGATAAAATAGCTGAAGAAAGACAAAATCATTCCAGCTAAGTCCAAAGTCAAAAAGTTAAAAAAGAAAAGAAAAATAAAGCGTCCACTGGTGAAAACTTGGCAATTCAAGCGCCTTGGACAAGTACCATGATGAAAACTTGGCAAACAAGTGTCATGCGTAATCCTGCCATCCCCAGCTTAGCCTATCACCCTCATGCTTTTGGTCATCTCTTGACATCCAACTCCATCTTCCAATCTATCCACCTATCCTCCATCCTCTAGCTTCCATCTCACACCATCCACTAATCTTATGTAGCTTCAGCCAATCATCTCAGCTATCATCCATCTCCCTAGCCCCTTCAGCTTTTTCCATCCTAGCTTCAATCCTATCACATCCATCATAAGACCTCCTTCCGCATGTTATCTTCTGATTGGGGGCACTATATTCCTTGGAGATCTTGTCTTGTCCATCCTCCCTTGTCATTGGTATCTAGCTCTAGGCTATCCTCATGCAAACCCAATGTCATCTCTTTATATCCATCATAATCCTAGCTATCTACCATCCTATCCAGCCATCTCATCCTGCTCCTCTAGCTATCCTTGGTCACAAAATATCTCATCATCATTGGATGCATCCTGCCAAATCCATATCTTTTGCTATCACCCCACCCTTAGCTTTTGCATCTTGCACAACATCGAACCATCCCGCTATCGTATCATCCTGAGCTTTTGCCTGCTTGTAACTATCTTGGTCAACTTCAGCTTGTAAATATCTTGGTCCATCAGCTTGTACATCCTCTTTAGCTTAGTACCATTGTATCTATCCAGCTTTCATGTTCGTTCGTCCTTGATTAGCATCTTGCACACATCGCACAACCCTTGGTTAGCTATTCCAATGCATCCTTTAGCTAGATTTCCTGTCACCAAAGTGTTATCTTTCTTAGTTCAGCTTGCCAGACGCATCACTCATCCAAATCCAGCAGCTTAGGTGCTCTTCGATAGTTCCTTGCAGGATATAGCTTTCCTCATGTTTGATCTTGGTCCGTTAGTACCTCGTCCTACCCATCTCGTTGGCAAACGGTTCTCTTTTGGATTTTCGCTTTCTTTTGATTTGGAATCTTCCCTTTTGGGTCTTGAAATATCTTTTCCAAGCAATCTTTTTGTTTCCTCCTCAAGGTTGCCACGATCTTCCATATCATGGTATGCTACGAATGAGGCAATCTGAGCGTAAGGTCTTGATCAAGTCTTTTGTTTATTTTTCTTTTTTGCTTGTGGGTTACCCAGTGTCGGTTCCACACTGCTTCCTCTTGGACTCATGTGTGATGCTGGGGCAATCCTTGCATGTTTTTTTTGAGTCAGTCCGTCAGTCCTCTAGACAGTTGGTGAAAAGGCCTTGATGTTCTTGGTAACCTTGGCAATTAACCAATAGTCCTATAGCAAATCTAGTGCTCAACTACATGGTGGTACTTCTCTTTGAAGTATCCCCCTGCTCAAAAAGCTTCAATGGTTTTCCTTCATCTCCATTATCCCCCATCCATATCTAGCATCCGTCTCTCCTACCCCAGCTGATGCATCAGTATCTCTTTGAATCAATCATCACTCTTAGCTTTAGGGATCCACAATCCTAGTCTTAGGGATCCACCAATCCAAATCAACCCACCAAGCCTCATCTTTCGAGATCCACAATCCTAGTCCTAGGGATCTCCGAAACCCATCTTGTGCCAATCTAACTCTTTGAAATCCTGTTGCATCATCCTTATAATCCCCTCATCCATCTCCCTATCCTGGATTCTTTTTTATAGCGCTCCACTCCTTCATCCTCTGCAATCCCTGAGATCTTAAGCTTGCTTCCTCTTGTGCCTCTGATTCTCCCTTTATCATTCTCCCATAGTAAGAGTTTGAGCTAACTAAACCTCTTCTCTTAATCCAATTTGAGTCTCCTTACTCATCCCAGATTCTTGTATTTTTCAAGAAGCCACCAAGCCTCGCTTTCTCTCCCCGCTGCCTTCTTGAGGGGGCATCTCATAGTCCATTCTCTCCTCTTCTGCTCTAGCCTTGGGCATCTTATTTTCTTATCTTTGATGTCATGCCACTTGCGGCATCACATCAAAGAGGGGCAAAAAAAAATGTATATGAGAAAATGTTAGTATGCTAATAGAAACCAAATTTAAATAAAGCTTCTACAAACTAAACAAAATTCATAAACTTCAAGATAGACTAAGATGAGCTCTTAATTGAGAATATGAGCCATTAATGGGCTCTCTCAATAAGAAGCTCTCTTGTTGAGTAGCTTTGTCTAAATAGATAGGATGTATGCTCAAGCTTTATGCTTCAAAAAGGGCTTCAATGGATGATTGTGGATTTTTGGTGTGGATAGATGGCTTTAGTATGGATTTGGCTCTCAAAATAGCATTATAACTTTACTTCATAGATTGTGTTATTTTGTAAAGGGGAAGGATCCAATTTATAGGCAAGAGGCTTGAGGGATTGAGGGCTAAGATGCAAGGATGGGAAAAAGCTTATGGAAGGCTCAGATTGCATGAGAGGAGAGCACATGGATTGTGCTTCCTTATAGCCAATCAAGGAGTGACACATGTCACATGGTGAGAGGATGGAGGAAAGGGAAAGGATGAGTCAACAAAGGAGGCTCAAGAGATAAAATCTTCATAAAGACCCTCATAATGACTTGTAAGAGCAATAAAAGGGCTTGTAAGAGTCATTTATGACCTAGTGGACTTCATAAAGTTTTATGGTTGAGATATTTTGAGGGTGATGAGAGCAAATTCGACTTGGACTTGATTAGGAAGGTTTTAAGCTTGCTTAGGCTTGTGCAAATGATTAGAGGATGGATTAGGATGGTTTAGGATTAGCTTAAGGATAGGCAAGTGGATGGCATTTAATGAGGGTGGGTGAAGGAGGAGATATTTGTTAACTTTGGCTTGGGTTAGTAAGTTTTAACCCATGTTTAGGGAATGTGACAAGGTTAGGAGGGGATTAGGATTAGGTTTAAAGACATCTTCTAGAAGAGTCTAGATTTTGGATGAGGATGAAGACTTTCTAGAAGAGTCTAGAACTTCTTAGGATGAGGATAAATTAAATTTTTAGGAAATAAATAAAGTTTTATTTATTTCAAGGGTTTGGGTTGAGGAGATATTTATTAAAACTTTTTTAATAAACATGAGGATTAATATTTAATCTTAATTAAATATTTTGAGTTGGGATTAGGGGTAGGAAATGATGGGATTAGCCTTTAATCAAAATTAAAGAAGGATTAGAAGATTTTGGAAGAGGTTATTGGTCATAAGGAAATTGGCCAACTTTTGGGAAAAAAATAAATTTTTTATTTATTTTAGGATTTTTGGTCAATTTATTAATTAAATAATTAATAAATAAGGAAATAATGTTTAAATAAGATTTAAACATTTTTGGGAGGGATTCCTTAATTAAATATTTTTAATTAAGATAAAAGGATTTAATGGCATAAAAATTAATTAATTAATTAATTAAATAATTAATTAATTAATAAATGATGATGTCATCGGGAATTTTTCAGAAAATAAAAATACTTTATTTTTTAAAGGATTTTTAGGTGTCCACAGTTACAATTGGTGGTTTTTTCCAAATTGGGTTTTCACGTTAAATCTTGGTGTCATATGTGTTCATTTCTTTCATGATTGTAATTAAGATTAAGTATTGATAATCACTGAAAGTATCTTAATATCTGCAAAGTTAATTTGTTACAAAGCACATTCAATAATTACCAAGTTACAACATTAATTTTATGTATGTCAAGTATCAATACTTCAGTTAATAGAGTTTGATTTGTATTGACATCTATGGGATTTGGAATTTATTTTAGTAGTAACTAATTCACCCCTCCCCTCTTAGTTACTCCTATATTTCCAACAATTGGTATCAGAGATTTTGGTGCTTGCAGAGAAGGTTTCAAGGACCTAAGCTAAAGATTAGGATGTCTTATAAAAAAGAGATTTCAAAGCTAAACAAAGACAGTTTTGTAGCATGGCAAGAGCTTATGAGGTTACATCTAGCTACTATTAGTGATTCAAGTTGCAAGTATCTTGATATTGAATACAAAACTCCCACTGAAACATTATCAATTGAAGACATTGCTAAGAAGAAGAACCATAACATCATGATGATTGATATTGCATCTACTCTCAGTTATGTTGAATTTGATGAGCTAAAAGATTGTAAAATTGCTCATGAAATGTGGACCAAATTGAAAGATATCTATGGAGGAGTTGACAATGTAAGAAGGGCCAAAGTAGAAAGTCTCAGAGGACAATTTGACCAAATTAGAATGAGAGAAGATGAAAATATTGCAAAATATGGGGAAAGAATCAAAGCCAGTGTAAGTGCAATCAAAGCATCTAGAGGAGACATTAAGGAGGAAACTGTTGTAAGTAAGGTACTCTTAACTCTTCTTCTTATCTATGCAATTAGAGTGTCTTCTATTCAAGAATTGAGATGTGATCCAAATAACAAATTAACCTTGGATTCTCCAGTTGGAAGGTTGACAACTTTTGAAATAGATAACTATGATAACTATGTTCCTATCTCCAAAAATATTGAATCTACATTTGAAGCCAAACTCTAACTCAAAGAAAAGAGTAATAAATCAAAGGAAAATTAGTTAGGAAGTGAGGAAGAAACTAAAGAAAGTTCTGATAGTGATCTTGAAATTGTTGAAGCCCTAGTTGCAAAAAAATACTCCAAAGGCAGAGGAAAGTACAAAGGTAAAATCTCTCTAATCTGTTTCTCTTGCGAAGAAATTGGTTCATATTGCTGCTAGGTGTCCAAATAGAGAAAACAAGGATGAGAAGAAAAGACACAAGCACAAAGGCAAGAAAGAATTCAAAAGTCACAAAACCTACAAGGACAAAGGTAACAAAACTTGTTTTATGGCTAAAGATTTGGATAACAGTGAAGATGAAATGGTGTATATTGCTATAACAGATGAATCTAATAATGAAGAAAATAAGATGACACTTATTTCTCATGTTAGCAAAAATGATACATGGATTATTGATAGTGGATGTTCACACCATATGACTAGTGAGAAAACAAAATTTGAACTTTATGAATACTATGATGGAGGTAGTGTAAGATTTGGAAACAACGAACCTTGTTGTATAAAAGGAAAAGGTCATATCTCGTTAATTAATTAATTTATATGTGATAATGCCTATTGGGTTGAAGGAAAAAAGCATAATAAACTAAGTATGGCATAGTTGAACAACATTAGATTCAAGGTAGAATTTATGAATGGCAAGGAAAAATTGTTGGATGACAAAGGAAATCTGGTTGGTTAAGGCAAGCAAACGAAAGGTAATCTATTTTATCTTGATCTTGGTGAATGCTCATATTTTATTTCTCAAATAGAAGAAAGATGGTTATGGCACAAAAGACTATGTCATGTAAACTTTGATAATCTAGTTAAAATAAGTAAGCATAAAAGAGTAAGAGGTATTCTTAGTTTGAAGAAACTTGATGTTGGTTTGTGCAAGAATTGCCAAATTGGTAAGATGGGAAAGACTAGTTTTAAGAGAAAAAACTATCAGTCAGAAGAAGTCTTGGAAATTGTACATGCTGACTTATGTGGACCCATTGGAATAGAAAGTTATAGTGGAGAAAATTTTTCATCTTTTTTGTTGATGATTATTCTAGAATGATGATTGTGATGTATCTAAAAGAAACATTAGAAGCTTTTTAGAAATTCAAATGGTATTTGACAAGATTAGAAAAAGAAATTGAAAAGACATTAAAATTCTTAAGATCAAACAGAGGTGGTGAATTCATCTCCGATGAATTCAATAATTTATGCATTTAAAGAGGAATCAAAAGATAAGTATTAGCTCCTTGTACACCTCAGCAGAATGGTATAGCTGAAAAAAAAAATAGATCCATCAGGGATTGTGAAAGAACACTGATGATTGAAAAGAATGTTGCTATCAAATACTGGAAGGAAGCCATCAACACTGCAGTTCATACTCTGAATTGAGTTCAGTTGAAGAAAGACTCAAACTAAACTCCCTATGAACTATGGTATGGCTACAAACCTAATGTAAGTTATTTGAAAGTATTTGGAAGCAAATGTTATATCTTGAAAGAATCAAGGAAAGAAAAATTTGATGTAAAAGGTGATGAAGGCATAATTCTAGAATATTCCTACAAAAGAAAATCATACAAATGTTTAAATCTATCTACTCATAAGATCACACACACACACACACACACATAGCCATACCCCCCCCCTCTCCTCTCCCATCCCCTACTCTCTGTCTATCTCACACATACACACACTCCTATCCCCCCTCTCTCTCTTTCTCTTCCTCTCCCACTCCCTCTCCCATCGCCTACTCTCTCTCTCTCTCTCTCTCTCTCTCTCTCTCTCTCTCTCTCTCTCTCTCTCTTCCATCCCCTACTTTCTCTCATTCTCCCACCCCAACTCTCTCTCTCTCTCTCTCTCCCCTCTCCCATCCCCTACTCTCTATTACACACACTCCCATCCCATCCTCTCTCTCTCTCTCTCTCTCTCTCTCTCTCTCCCCTTTCTTCCATCCCCTACTCTCTCTATCTCTCTCATATACACTCCCATCCCCTCCCTCTCTCTCCATCTCCCTCTCCCTCTCCCTCTCCCACTGCCTACTCTCTCTCTCCCCCTCTCTACTCTCTCTCACTCTATATTTCCTATCCCCCATTCTCTCTCTCTCTCTCTCTCTCTCTCTCAATCTCCCACTCCCTACTCTCTCTCTCTCTCTCTCTCTCTCACACACACACACACACACTCTTTCTCTACCATCCCCTACCCTCTCTCACACACCCTACTATTGGGTGGTCATTTTACACAAGGTCAATGGTAGAAATTCATTGTGCAATTTCTCTTTTGAAAATCTAATCCTTTTGGGATCAACTCCAAGGTTTAGTATTTGTCTTGCGACGTACCAAAATTCACTCAGTTGAAGATATATGTGATTGTTCATGAGGAGGCCTTTGCTGGTTCTATTATGATCTCAGAATGAAGTAAATCCATTTTTTGTCTCAAAATAACACACAAAAGAACAATATTTTTGTATTTTCTAGTTTTTCAATGAATGCAATTCTAACAGTGCAACTAAAATGGGTTCCTATTCTAACAAGGGGTTAGCAAAGAAAATAACGAAACTAAAGGAAAATAACATGAAATTAAAATAACTTGAAATTAAAATCCTAAATGGACATAAGCTACAGAAAATAACACAGTGTGAGTTAAACTTTTGAAGAAATCGATAGGAAACCAATGAAAATAGGAGAAGCACTTCCTAGAATCCACTAATGTAATCGTCAATGGATAATTTTAGTAACTCAATGATGTTTCACTCTTCATCAAATTGCAAGGCCATGGAAAGTGCACTTATGTGAGATAAAGAGTTATGTAGGCACAATTTGTAATCTCTCCTCAAGCTAGATACATCAACAAAATTTGTAAATCTATAGCAAACACCAAAACTAAAAGATCGCACAACTAGAAACAACACAATAAACCTTTGTCTCAATCATAATCTCATGAATAAAATTCACAAAGCAATGACACATTCAGGCAAGAATCACTACACTCCAAATGCGAGCACCAAAAGCATAATTTAATTGCATAATAACGACAAACCTTGTTACATTTTACAATGGGGTATTTATAAGAAATTGTCTCCTCAATTTGTGTTGAGAGTGAGAGATATCTTCATGCAAAAAAGTGATTTAAAAAAATTAAAATGAATAAAATATATACAAACTAACCATTAATTTGGTGCTTAGAGGGACTCCATCCATATTTTATTCATTAATTGGATGCATGAGCCCTTTACATGTCAAAAATAGAGAAAGCATGAGAGAAAAAGGAGGAAGCCTTTAGTTAGAGTAGGAGCATCTAGAGGTGCCAAAAATAGAATCTAGTCCTTTACTAGGTGTGTGTGGAAGTTAAACTACTGTCATAATGCATTCTCGGTGCATGGAAAGAGCTATTTTTGGAACTAGTAGTTAACTGTCGATGCACCTCTAAATTGCGGAGCTACCTACATGTGGAGCTACGAGACTCAAATATGTGCACCTCCAAAATGTGCACTTGCGGACCTACGGAGCTGTGGACCTCAAAAATGTGCACCTCCAAAATGCATACTTGCAGACTTGTGAAGCTGTGGACTTGCGCACCTTGATAGCTCAAATTGCCAAAAAATTAAAGTTGTCAATTTTGAAAACGGTTTTTAGGTTATGCTCAAATGGGGTTTTAGATCAGTTTTTGTGTACATACTTTGCCTCTTTTTGATGATTTATACCCTTTTTATAGCCAATCACTTTCATAAACTTGAACTCCTGCTTCTTCAATCAAAAATCTCAAGGCACTTGCATTGAATCTTTTCATTAATAGTTGCATAAGATGAGGAACCTATTCCGCTTCATGTGTCCAACCTCTATATCTTCGACCTTTGTCTTCTCTCCAACTGCCTTATCCTTCCCAGCGAGAAACCAAGTGATCCAGATGATCTTCATATTTTTTCACAAGATTTTCTAAGAATTTTTAAATGGATTTCTTGGAGGTATTCTGCTCAAAATTTCAAGTCAAAACATTCATTAGTCCCTAAAACTAGATAGCCAAAGGCTCACTATTTTAGGGACTAAAATTAGATCTTTAGTTTTTCTTTCCAACGGTCTAAATGATTCTAAATTCTGAGCTCCGAGTCAAAAGTTATGACCTCGACAAGTTAAGGATGTCCTTTTTTACCTTGGTGACAAGACCCAAAAATCCAAAAATTCTTCTAAGTGACAATTTTCCTGAGTTAGAATTTTTCTTCAACTTCAAAATCTTCCAGAGTTAATTTTTTTTTTCAACTTCAGAATTTTCCAAAGTTAGATTTTTTTTTCAACTTCAAAATTTTTTATAGTTAGATTTTTTCTTCAACTTTAGAATCATCTCGAGTTAGATTATTTATCAACTTTAGAATTTTCCAAAGTTAGATTTTTTTTTCAACTTTAGAATTTTCCAGAGTTAGATTTTTTTCCAACTTCAAAATTTTCTAGAGTTAGATTTTTTTTCAATTTTTTTTTATGCTTTTTCAAAATTTTGAGAACTCAAATACTTTTAACTCTAACAACTTTTTTTTGACTCTCGAACTGTGAGTTTGGGAGTTGAAAAAAGAAAAAGAAAAAGAAAAAAGTGGGGGGTCCCCATTCTTAGTGCGGAATGGGGTGTGTGTTGTGGACACCACAAAAAATAGCCCCAAAAAAAGGAAGAAATGACCAAGGAATTTCTTCATCAAAAAACGTTCTTCCAACATGTGTCAAACACCAACCAAACTTTGAACATCTCGAGGGTCTTTCAAATGACTTTACAATCAAAATTTTAGAATTTGAAACCTTCAAACTTAGTGTGTGCATTGTGTATTCATTCCCTTTGACATATCAAGATGCAGCCTATCAAAGTTTTTTGACAACTTGAAATGATCTTCCATTCCTCTTGGCTCATTCATTCAAAATCTCTCTAAAGGCTATTCATCAATCAATTGCTTGACCAGATGAGAGAATCGGTTCGAGGGCTCTTGGTGGGATGCCATGTTCTTTTAACTTTCTAGCTATTTGAATAATTTCTCTATGTCATTTAGAATGTTACTTTTGATGAAGCAATAATTTGAATACAAGATACTTTTTTTTGAAAATGTATCTTTTGCCATTTCAGATCTTTAGAATCCTTCAGCCTTAACATCATATCTTTTCTCTCTCTCTCTCTTTTCTTCTATATACTGACTATTCTTAGACTATGTAGTCAAGACATTGGTGTTGTTTTTTGGATTCAATCTTTTGTGAACATCCCTTGTGTTCCTCTTTTATAACTTTTTAAAAAATCTCATGCCAAACAATGATCTTAGTAACCTTTTGAGAAGACCCCTCCTGTTTGAACCAGTTGAAGTTTGGATTGTCCCTCATCATCTTTGACTTCAATTTAACAACACCTAAAACAATCAAATTTTAAATTTGCAAAGTGCTAAGAATTTTTTGGTCTAGACTCCTAATTTCAAGACTAAAAATCCCTTATTTCCACAAGGAATGTCAGTTGTTCAGTTGGTATAAAACACACAATTGTCCAAATGTTTTGACAAAGAAATACCTCTTCCTGAAATTAGAACCAAAAGAGTAGTTAATGAGATACATCAAGATTAGATCTTGATTGAATCTAACCTCCAGATTGACATGACTAAAAAAAGTAGACAGAAATGAAACCTAAACAAAAAGACTCAAAGCAAACTAACACCTGACTAGAAAGACTAAAAAGACTAAGAAAAACAAAAACAAAAACTTATCTACAGAAAATCTTGAATAATAAGAATGTGGGGTAGTTGTTAGTAGATTTCTCATAATGTGCAATAGTAATGAAGCACCCCATATAGTTCTAAAAAATGATGACTTGTCTTTGTACTCAAAAAAATAAAGTTTGGACCATCTTGGTTCAAATTTCGGGCACAAATCACACAAAATCAGAAGTTGTAGTAACTCTTTATGACCATGATTAATCCACTAGCAAGTTCTCTTACCTTTAGAATCATATTCAAATTGAAAATCATCAAATTGAGAGAGATAATGGAAAGATATCACTTGATCTAGTGAGTCCCCTTGCATAGGGGCACACTCACACATTGTAATTTCTCTTTCTAGCAGTCTTGTCTCATGGTACACCACTTCATGCACACATGGAAACACTTTAGGTTCCTTTAGACTAGAAAAATCAATCACCAACCTTCCTTTCAAATTACAGGATTCATCACTATCATCGACCAAGATGTTTTTTTGCTTCATATCCCAAAGAAGCTTGTTCAAAATCATACTTTCCATCCATTGTGATCTCCCAAGCTAACAAGAAATTGGGGCAAATTTCTTCTGAATGGAACCCAAATGGATGGATTCTACATGACTCGTTTATTGCATGGTTTGATATGTGTGTGGAATACCCACAAATAGACATTTCTTCAGTCAAGCTTGAGACCAAATTGAACACTCTATCCATCTCTTCTAATGACATTTCTTTCTTTGAAGGAGGTATCTTATCTTTATCCAATGGGGAATCAATATAACAATAGGAAGAATTGGTATCTTCTTCTTGATGACTTTGTGAATCAAAAATCTTACCAACCTCAGGATCTTCTACATTTCCATCACTTTTTGAAACTTCATGGAGTTTTGGAACTTCAAAATTTCCCCTGTCCTCAAAATTTATTGGAATATCCACACTTATTGAAACATAAACACTTGGAAGAATTTCTTCATTGAATGGGAACACAAACTCCTCTTAATCATCTTCATCATTTTGTCCTCCTGTAGATTTATCATATGATTCAAACATCATTGCACTAAACTACAAAGGTTGTTCCTCCATAATTTGGGGAGGCTGATCTAAAAAATCATTGTACCCATATCCTTTTTCACTTAGTCTCATACCTCTAATATCATTATTCTCATTGTTGATATTATTGTAAAGACTAAAATTTCTGCTCTGATTTTGAGAATAATTATTCTGGGCAAAAAGTTGTCTTGGGTGATTGCCTTGGTTTCTTGAGGAATTCACCTTTATTCTCACAAGTTCACTGGATAAAAGAGACATCGCCTCCTTCATGGCCTTAAACTCTCTAGCCATATTATTTTCTGCTTTTATGGATGCAGTTGCCTTCTGCTCAAAGAAAGTAGTCTTTTGGGACTCATATCCTAAATATGTAATTGTTGACATTGGAGTAGCAGTGTAGATGTTTAAAATCATCCTTAAATGTTATATTAATTAATTTTAATATTTCCCATGACATTGTAATTAATTATTAATTAATTGATTATATTATTCACATTCTTCTACTTATTTAATTATATTAATTAATTAAATAAGTTCATTCTCTTAGGTAATTAAATTTTATTTAAATACTTCTAGCCTTAATGTGTTAAATTAATTTAACACATGACCCTCCATCTTTCCCTTCTTTTAAATAAATTTCATTTATTTAAATCCTCACATCCTATTAATTCCTCTAAACCCATGATTAAATTAAATCTCATTTAATTTAATCTTAAACCAACTTAGAGCCCAGTCTACACTCATCATTTTCATCCTCTTAAGCCTATTTCTTCTCTAATACCACTTAATCATTCCTAATTATCTCCCTAATCCCCCTCATTAGCCTAAGAGTGTGCTCACACATGTGTGAGATGGCATGCCTACAAACTCTTGTCTCCCACTCTTCTTCTCAAGTTTTCTCACACATGTGTGAGCAAACTTTGATTTTTTTACCATTTGCATGGCTTGCATGTCACCTTATGTGACACTTACTTGGATGCCACCTCACCAAGCCCTCCCTCAAGCCTATAAATAGAGGGCTTGTCTCAAGCATTTGCATCTCCCATTATTTGCATTCTCAAGAACTTACTTCGATGCCACCTCACCAACCCTCCCTCAAGCCTATAAATTGAGTTTGCATTCATAGTTTGAGCTTTGAGTTTGCATTCATAGTTTTAGCTTTCATGGTAGTTTGAGCTTGCATTGATAGAGTCTCATAGTGATTTTATAGGTTCATACTAACAATTTGATAGCTGATTTAGTTTACATTATGCATTGTTGATCTAATTTTTACATGCATTTGTAGCTTCATTTTAGCTTGCATTCTTATCATAGTTTGCATATTTAGTTAGTTCTTGCATTACATATCATCTTCAACTTTGAATGCCTTCAAGAATGGCTCTCTCCATAGCCATTTCTTGAAGTGTTCTTCATCTCATTTAGTCTAGATTCATACCTTACTTGCATACGCACTTGCACTCACTCACTCAAGAGATTCATTTATTGTTGTGTTTGGGAGAGCACATCAAACACCCCTCCATCTTAACACACTAACAGGGCCTCTCATGGGTGTCCTTGTTGAGCTGTAGAGGTGGCTAGAAGGTTGGATTTGTTGGTTGCTTAGGGTTGCAAAACCTAAGCAAGCATTAGTTGGTATTTTGTTCTCTTCATTTTGATAAGTCTTTGATGCAATTTCAAGATTTTAAACTAGTGTTTGTTTGTTAACCCATGCTTTTTGTAGGTCTAATTTTTTAGCACACATTTTGGCATGCCCAGTGGGACCCACGTCCCTGGTTTCATTTCAAAATTTTGCAAATGACCTAGGTTCAATCGTAAAACATCGCATTTTTGTCTCTGTAGGTCGCAACATCATCTCCATTTGTCGTCTACGCATACCATCGTCTGCGCATACCATCATCTCTGCAGACTAGCATTTGTGCAGATCAACATCTCCACTGACTAGCGTCTGTGCTGTTTAGCATCTCTGCGGTAGTTCCATGCAATATCCTTATTTTAGTTCTGTCATCTCCGCTTTTAGTTCTGTCGTCCCCTATTTTAGTTATGTCGTCTTCACTTTTAGCTCTGTCATCTACGCTTTTAGCTTTGTCATCTACGCTTTTGGTTTTGTCGTCTTCGCTTTTAGTTCTGTCATCTTCAATTTTAGTTCTGTCGTCTGTGATTTTAGTTCTTTTGTCTGCAATTTTAGTTTTGTATTTTGTGCTTTTAGTTCTGTCATCTCCATTTCTAGTTCCGTCGTCTACGTTTCTAGTTCTGTTGTTTGCGTTTCTAGTTTTGTCATCTCTAAGGTTAGTTTTGTCATCTTTGAGTTTGTTATGTCGTCTGCGTAGTTTGGTGTCTGCGTGTTTTATCGTCTGCGTGTTTTGGCATCTGTGCCTGTATTTTGGTGTCTCCATATTTTACCAGAATTGTTCAATTTTTAACAATAATTTCCACTAACTGATTGACTTGCAAGTTTTAACTAACGGTTTTAATGCAGAGAAGTAACTTTAAAAACATTAAAACCAAAATCAATAGTGATTTTAATCACTAAAGGAGATTTGTAGTGATTTTTATCACTTAAAAATTTAAGGGCTAATTGATTTATATGAATTAAACACTTTCATTTGAATGGACATGAATGTTTAGATTAGCCTACATTTGGACTTTGGTGCTTAAAATGGACATGAATGTTTAGATTAGCCCACATTTGGACTTTGGTGCTTAAAATGGACATGAATGTTTAGATTAGCCCACATTTGGACTTTGGTGCTTAAAAAAGACATGAATGTTTAGGGTAGAAGACACCTTTGAATTTGGTGCTTAAAAAGAATTCACACCATCTTGAATGCTTTAAAGGATAATTGACATGTATGCCTAGGCTAGATCACATTTGGGTTTGGTGCTTAAAATGAAGTCATACACTCTTGAATGCCCTAAGGTAAATTGACTTTATTTCTTGCATTTTTTTTCAGCATTTTACTTTCACGCACTCGCTTTACTTTCTTGTTGACGAACTCACGTTTTCATTTACGTTGGTGCTATTTCAAGTTGGAAAGAACCTTGCATGTTTTAATCATGAGTGTCTTCAAGTAGATAGAAAAATTAAAGCTTCATTGGGAAAGAACAAGTGTTTTTTAAACCCCAATACCACTTACGTATTCTCTCCCCTCGTGCCTTTGGGCGATCTTGGGTGCACAAAAAATAAGTGGTTTTATTTTTTACTTTTAGGAGGCTTGCTTGGGGATTTCATCACCCCTTGGGACGACCTCAACTCCAGTGTTCTGGCAGAGTATAAAAATCGGGAGGTGAATCGAAAGACACCTCTCTTGGAAGTGGAATATTGTCACTCTTGGCTAAGCCCCAAAGAACTTTATACCTTTGGGAAGTGAAGGAGGAGATTTGGGTTACCATCTCCCGCCAACTGTGTGGTATTATTTCCTTTCATCTACAGATTTGGGCCTCACATACCTTGTGTATATTGATGACTCCCTCTAGATAAGCCTTGTTCATCCTAGAGATAGCCTTATTAGGGTTGTTAGCGTGTTCAACGTGCTTGTTCAAACATTCAAAAAACCAAATCCAAAACATCAAACAAGTTCTAAAATGAGTGAAATTGTGAGGTAACCTTTTATTGAGTGAGATAGGTTAAGTGAGGTCTTCTTGACTCACGGTTACTTTTGGTAGTTTGCATTTTGGTTGAGTCTAGTCACTCTAAATTTGGGTCTTATTTTATTCCTGCCATGACCGATAAAGTCAACCAAGTCAAACATAAGAAAGTGAAATTATCCAGACCACCTATCTACAAGGAAAGGAAGAACCTAGCATACGGTGACAAACAATTCCGATACGCTATCAAAGACATTCAAAAAGAAGAAGCTACACAAGACCATTATGATAGAATTGAATACAATGGAAAACTTTGAAATTGGTCTGCTTTCCCAGGAGTGAACCCAAGGTTTTTATTTCTAGTAAATGAGGATTGAGATAGCCACATTAGTAACCATAACCATATCTAACTCCATCTTTCAAAACTCCTAGTCTTCCACCTTCAAATTTTCTTCTAGAGAGCTTAAACCTTAAAACATCTTTTGACAATACAACATTAGACCTTTCATCTATAAGAAAACATTTATCCTAATCATGCTTACTTATTTGGGATCACAAGTCTATCTCCAAATAGTAAGCAATCAATTTGGTGTCCTATCTTGCCTAAAAGACCACTTGGCTATCCTTGGTAGGATAAATATACTACTATCCTCTAATCAATCTTTGTTTGCTAAACCAAGGTCTTTTGTTCAAACTTGGGTAGTTGACCCTTTAATCGCCTAAGGTTAATAGCTCTTATCCTCATTTTCTTTTTTCTTCCACAATCTTCCACCCCTTGGTTTGGTTACTCTTGTATGGTGCACACACAATTAGGAAGGTTCACGTTTAATCCCATGTCACATTTGTGGGAATCATTTAGGCAATCAGAGATGGAGAATCCTTTTCCTCCACTCACGACTTCATTAGGGAATACAATTCCCTCTAGTTCAAACCTTGGTAGACCTAACTCAACATCCACATGAGAACTAGAAGATCCCTTCCATAACACAACTTTGGGGGATAATGATGAAGAAATATACCAAGATGAAGATCCTATTGACCCTAACGATGTACCTAGTGATGTCAGGACATTCCTTGCAGACCCCTACAATGTGGAAATGATGGAAAAATCCATTAGGGCAAACAAAATTTAGATATTCCTAAACTTGGTCAAGGATGGTGTTAATGTTCCCCCAAGCTTTGATGAGAACACTTTGTTTAGACAAATTACAAAAGGTGGTGCACCCATATTGCCCACTTCAAATGCAGCTCCGACTTCTAGCAAAGGGAAAGAAACCATGGTGATAACTAGTGCTATGCCTACATCTAGCACTTCAAGATAGCCTACATTTCAATTAAGTGCAGAACATATTCAACAGATCATTAGTGCCATGCCTAATGTTACCACACATGCTAGTATTACACAATCTACCTTGACAACTTCAACTGTGGGATGCTTAGGCATTGGACAAGTGCCTACTCAACCAATGGCAATTCAAACACAACCAATGCACTCTTCTTATTTACAAGTGCCAACCACTATGGTCAAGACATCCGTGCTAATTCCAACAACTGCATATCAATACATTGGCTAAATTGGAGTGCCTCCACCACCTCACACTACATTTGGGACTCCCCATAATTTAGGAGGTGGATTTGTGAACACCCAACAATCACAAGTGCAACCTAATCAAGATTTGGCTCAACAATTCCAAGAATTGCGAAATTTGGTCCTTAACATGAACAACAAAGGGGTGAAGGATGTCTCTTTTGAGGAAATTTGTCCTTTTCCATTTGATAAATCCATTAATATGGTGCCATTTCTAACCGGTTTTGGAATACCTAAATTTGACAAGTGTACGGGAGAGACATGCCCCGTCACCCATCTCAAGGAATTTTCCATTTTGTGCCAAGAGGTAGCCTACAGTGATGACTATCTTAAGAGGCTCTTTGCATGAAGTCTTGGAGACCTCGCACTTGAGTGGTTAATGAATTTACCTAAGGGCTCCTTTACTTCCTTCAATGATTTGACAAGCAAGTTTATAGCACAATACTCTTACAACATTGAACATCATGCATCATTGAGTGACTTGTGCAACAAAAAACAATGAAACGGAGAAACTTTTGCCAACTTCCTACAAAGGTGGAGACATCTTGCTAATCGTATGCCATATAAAATTGAAGATTCCCATCTTATGGATATATTTATCAAGAACTTGATACCTAAAATGTCCTTCCACATGAAAATGGCTAGCCCTGAAGACTTTTCCACTTTAGTCAAAAAGGGCAAGAATATTGAAATGGAATTTTGGAAAAAGGTACTATCAAACATTATAATTCATCGTCCTCCAACAATGAATCAAACAACAATAGCAAACCCAAATTTTGGTCCAAGAATAAGGGTGTTACACATGATGGTGTTACTGATGTCAAAAACCTTCAAGGAGGGAACAACAACAACTACAGCAATCGAAACAACAACAATTCAAATCATGACAATCAAAGCAATCAACAATCTAGAAATCAAACACAATTCTTTCCATGCAACAACTACAATCATGACTATGATCAAAATAGAAATTTTAGTAACTTTCGTGAACCTTTGGAGACCAGCTTTCAAAAATTAGTGGATCACAACTTGATGGTATTTCCTAACACACATCCTTTTGATGAAAATCAACCAAAATCAAAGTGGTATAGGGAAAATGAATATTGTAAATACCACCGTATCAAAGGACATGACACCAACAAATGTATCAAGATCAAACTTTTTATCCAAAATCTTGTTGATGATGGGGAAATTGAAGTAGAAGGAAGTCCAAATTCTAAAAATGTTAAATTGAAGATATTTCAAAAACCATTTCCCGATCACAACAATGATAATAACAATACCAATAATGCAAATCAAGCATCCACATCGAATGCATTACCTTATGATTATTCTACTAACCACATCTCAGGGTTTGACTCCTTATGTGGTCACATTGAAGAAGTAGATGCCCATGTGAATACCCTTGTTTTGCAAGTGGCTAATTGTGATGCCACTACTCGACGGGGAAGACTCACTTTGCAAGCTACCACTCCCAATAACACTAATCCAACAATGCCACATGCACCTGCTGTGCCATCCACCTCACAAAGGCCCGCTTCTCGCTATGATGTGTTGTCCCAGCTAGGTAAGACTCCTGCACAAATCTCCATTCTTGAGCTTCTTACCACATCACCCATCCATAAAGAGATCTTGGAGAAGGCTCTTATAGAGTCTCGTGTTCTTGAAAATATTATTGCTTCCCAATTTACTGCTATGATTGGAAACCTTGTCACTCAACAACACCTTGTCTTTACAGATAAAGATTTCCAGGGTCCTGATCCCCACCATAATTTTTTGCTCCACATTGAAGTCCTTATACAATGACATAAGATTAAAAGACTCCTTATAGACAATGGATCCGGTTTGAACCTTTGTACATTGAAAACGATTCATTTCTTGGGACTACCAGAGGATCTCCTAGATGTTAATAAAAGGATCACAATAAAAGCATGCGATGAAAGAGAAAGAGAATCAAAAGGAGTCATCATGTTGCCTCTAAAGGTTGGACCAGCCATCATAAATACTGAATGCCATGTCTTAGACTTGGATTTGCCATATAACATTTTTCTTGGTAGACCATGGATACATACACTAAAGGCGGTCCCATCCACCTATCATCAATGTTTGAAATTCCCCCACCAAGGAAGAGAAATCACAATCCCAGGGGATCTCACTCCTTTTGAATTTTGTAAAAGATTGGAAGGTGCACCAATGAATTTTTGTCCAATAAGTGAGTTTGCAAAAGTTGTGCCTAAATCTCTCACCATAACAAAACCACCTTCCACAACAGTACCAGAATTAGCTAATGAGGATTCAAGCTCCCACAAGGGAAAAGAGAAGGTTGGAGATACTAAAATTAACACCACAGGAAAGAAGGTCACTTTTTCTGATTTAGGAATGGGAGAGTATAAGTTTGAAAATGCCTTGTGTGTGGGAAAACTACCACTCTCTCCTTGTTCCTTTGGAAAACCTTCTCAATTGTCACCTTCTACTAATAAGGAAACCATGCAAGTTAGCAAGACAACATTTGAGCATTGGGGTTCACTTAGTGATGAGCACATGGAAGATAATATCCTAGATTGGTTATATTATGATGGAAAAGATGAACCTATGGAGTTTCCTAAGGATAAATATGTTAAGGCACCTCCCATTATTGAAAACATGGGATACCATGGTACTGGCCTTGGACTGAAAGAAGACAGAATTAAACAACCCTTAGAAGCTAATAGCCATCCTAAAGGATGACGATTGGGCTCCATTAAACCTAAGGTATCCTTTGCTGAAAACTATTGTACAGTTGAACCTGATTCTGAGACTGAAGAGGAGGAATTCTTTGAAGTACCTTTCCAATACATTGAAGATGACCTAGATAATTATGTCCATGCCATTACCATAGATGGCCTTTCATCCATTATTCTACCTCTCACCAATCTCGACGTTATAGACTGGGACCTTCAAGATACACCACCAGCTCTCGATATCTGTAAGTCTGATGAAGCAATGATGGTAGTTTTTGGCCTTAAGAATCTTTGAGAATATGAGCATGAGATCCAATACAATGAGGAAGCCTACTTTGGTAGCCAAGTCAACTCTCTTAGTCACAAAAGTGAAAAAGAAAATAAAAATGGAAAAACAAAAGACACATCCTCTAGTGAAAACCCCCCTGGGGCACTTTTGGATGAAGAAAAAGATAAAATAAAGGATGCATCTTTTGGTGAAAACCCCTTAGAGGCGCCAGAGGAGGGAGAGCTTGACTTTCCATTTAGATCCTTGCCACCAGAAAAATCACCTATTTTGGATGAAGACACAATTCCAGTCAATTTGGGAACGGAGGATAGTCCAGAAATCACCTACATTGCTGCTACCTTAAGTCTTGAGGAACAAAAAGCCATGACTGAATTCTTAAAAAAGGGGAAAATCAATTTTGTATGGACATACAAAGACATGCCTGGCTTAGATATAGATTTGGTTGTGCATCATTTGACAGTTGATCCCAAGATGAAACCAGTAAAGAAAAAGTTGCGCAAAATGCACCCTAAGATAGCACTCCTAGTCAAAGCAGAGTTACAGAAGATGTCAGAGGAAAAATTCATCCATCCTATTGACTATCCTGAGTGGGTCTCCAACATTGTTCCTATAGGGAAAGCATCTGGGGGCATCCGTGTTTGTTTAGATTTCTGAGATTTAAATCTTGCATGTCCTAAGGATGATTTTCCACTTCCTAACATAGACACCATAGTGGATTTGACTGCTGGACATGAGATGTTGTCTTTGATGGATGGGTTTTTCGGTTATAACTAAATCAGGATTGTAGAAGAGGATCAACATAAAATGACATTCACCACCCCATGGGGAACCTTTTGTTATCAAGTCATGCCTTTTGGCTTGAAAAATGCCGACACCACTTATCAACGTGCAATGACTACCATATTCCATGATCTTCTACATGTCATAATGGAAGACTATGTTGATGATATTCTAGGAAAGTCCAAGACAAGAGAATCTCACATTGATGTCCTTACCATTATTTTTGATAGGTTGGGGAAATATAAAGTACGCCTTAATCCTAAGAAATGTGTATTTGGGGTCAAATCAGGCAAACTGTTAGGCTACATCATGTCAAGAAGAGGTATTGAAGTAGATCCAACAAAAGTGAAGGCCATCATGGATATGCCTCCACCTACCACATTGAAACAACTTTGCATTTTTCAAGGAAAGTTACAATCTATTAGGAGATTTGTGTCACAACTAGCAGATAAAGTCCATCCACTTCAGCATTTGCTTCGCAAGGGAAACAAGTTTCAATGGGATTGCCTATGCCAAAAAGCATTTGAACAAATTAAGACATATTTGGCTAATCCTCCAGTTTTAGTGCCTCCAGTTGCAGGACAACCATTGATTCTATACATTTCAGCTACTTCAGTTGCCTTAGGAGCACTTTTGGCACAGTTAGATGATAAGGGGAATGAGCAAGCCATATATTACCTCAGTAGAACATTAGTTGGCTATGAGTTAAACTACACTACTATTGAGAGAACATGTTTGGCTTTAGTCTTTTGTATGCAAAAACTATGTCATTATATGCTTAATCATATTACCTATCTCATTTCCAAGATAGATCCACTCAAGTATTTGTTATCAAAAGCTGCCCTCACTGGCCGAGTAGCAAAATGGGTCTTAATTTTGAGTGAATTCGACATTGTTTATAAGCATCGTAAGGCCATTAAAGGACAAGTAATTGCAGATCAGCTGGCTAAAGCTCCTCTTCAAGGGAACCATCCCATTCTAGCCAATTTCCAGATGACACAATTATGACCCTAGCCCCTACTACACCATGGAATTTTTTTTTTTGATGGATCCTTTACACAAAAGGGATCGGGGGCAGGAATTTTGTTTGTGACACCACAAGGGGATCTCATTCCAAAGTCTTATAAAATATCATTCCCTTGCATAAAAAATATAGCTGAGTATGAAGGTTTAGTCATAGGACTAAGTCAAGCTATCAGATGGAATATCAGAAACCTTCTTGTCTTTGGAGACTCACAATTGGTCATTAAACAAGTCACAGATGCATACCACACCAAGGATGAGAAATTGTTGCCCTACCATAGAATAGTCGAGGATCTTAAGTAGCATTTTACAGAGATTGTTTTGTAGCAGATTCCAAGGGCTAATAATAAAGTAGCAGATGCCATGGCTACTATTTCCTCTATGATTGCCATGCTAGAACATAGTCCTAAATGTGAGTTTCTCATTGAGAATATTTTTACGCCTGCTTATGAGCAAACTGATTCAGAGTTGGTGTGTGAGATTGTTGGTCCTGAGTCTCCATGGTACAATGACATCTTTGCCTATTTACATCACAAAACCATTCCCATAGCCCTCACCCCAAACCAAAGCAAAACCTTCATCCACTGAACCACTCGCTATACCATCCTAGTTGATACACTTTTTCGAAAACACTTTGACGGAACCCTCCTTCAATGTCTCAGTTTAGATGAAGCCCGAACAATGTTAGAAGAGGTTCACCAAGGGATTTGTGGTGCCCACTCTAGCAGCCTTATGTTAGCAAAAAAGCTTCTTAGGAAAGGTTACTATTGGCCCACTATGGAAGCAGATGCATATCAGTTTGTGAAAAGATGTGTTCCATGTCAACAACATGGTGATTTGATACACGCTCTCACCCAAGACCTTCAACCCACCATCATTCCATGGCCCTTTTCTTGCTGGGGATTCGATCTTGTTGGTCAAGTATACCCAAATTCTTCAAATGGCCACAAGTACATTATTTCCACCACTGAGTACTTCACAAAGTGGGTCGAGGCTATTCTATTAACCTACATCACTGGAAAACAGATTTCAAAGTTCATCCTGAATTACATTATTTTTCATTTCGGTATACCTCAAGATATCATGATTGATAATGGAACCCCCTTCAAAAATCAAGAGGTTGCCACACTATGTAGGAAATTCGGAATCACTCAACATTTTTCCACCAGATACTACCCCCAAGGCAATGGCCAAGTTGAAGCTACCAATAAAACCATCTTGAAAATCCTAAAGAAAACTGTTGATGTAGCTGGCCATGATTGACACATCCAAATTGCTCCCGCCCTTTGGGCCTACTGTACCTCCATCCATACCCCCATAGGAGCCACCCCATTTTCCCTTGTTTATGGTTTTGAAGCTGTCTTGCCCATCGAAATTGAGCTCCCTTCCCTCAGAATCTCTCTCAAGAATTTGATATCTGAAGAAGATTACTAAGTTGCTCGCTTGCAAGAGTTGACACTCCTTGATGAGAGATGACTGAATGCCCTAAACCACCTCTGTGTGTATCAAAATCACCTTTAGCTTCAGTATCATAAGAAAGTCAAGCCACGAGAATTTGAAGTGGGTGACTTAGTTTTCTAGCATAAGATGAAGAACCTCCAGAATTGTGAAAAGAAAGGAAAATTTGAGGCAAATTGGCTAGGTCCGTTTATCATTACAGCCAAATATGGTTCTGGGGCCTATCAGATTGCTACTCTAGAGGGAGATCCGCTCCCTAAGCCTGTAAATATCCAGCATCTCAAGTGGTTCTATGCTTGAGCCTTTGTAGTTCCTGTACAATGTTTATAGTCTCAAAAAAAATCCAAAAAAATTAGAAAATCAAAAAATCCAAAAAAAATTAAAAAATCTCAAAATGTTCCTGAAAAAAGCCCTAAAAAGCAAAGAAATGTTCCTGAAAAAAGTATGGATTCATCCATTGTCTATAAGGCTCATTTTTCTTCATTCCATTCCACCATTCCACTTCCCTTGTGCAAAGTCTTATCTAGCGTTTTGCGTTTCATGCATCCAATAAAAGACCTCTTGTCTGTGAGGCTTCGTTTCACTTCCATCTTTTGAAAGACCTCTAGTCCGTGAGGCATTTTTTTTGTCGAGTGATTGTCATCCCATTATGCTGAGCTTTTTTACAATAGTGACCACCCTTGGACTTACACAAAATCACCATTTAATACTTAATGCTTCAAGAAACTTATTCACTTCACAACCCTTGCCAACAACAAACAATTTTATGATCATTTTGACATTTCAACTTGACACACTTTCATAGGATGCATCCTTCCTATAGGTGACATTGTGACATTCACTTCTAGACCTAAGGTTCTTGGTAGGAGCTGTGGACTGAATGACTACATGGTCATGAGGTTTCTTTTTGGTTGATTTTATTTGTGTGTTAGTGATAGCCTTTTATGGTGCACCTTGATCTTCCATATTTTGGTCATACTGGAATAGCTATCATTAACTACACATATTTTTGTGGTATGATATGTTTTTGAGACTTTACTTCATGTGTGTTAGTTTCAGGTTATGTTAATGCATTGCGTAATGGGGGCAATGAGTTAGCACACGTCCCACCAAAGATCCCTAAAAGACTTTGGGTGTGCCCAGACCTCTCCATTGCGTATATGACATTTGATCCATCATGACTATGAAAACTACACCTATTGTCCTAAAGTCTCTATGGTTTTGTAAGTCTAGTCCACACAAAAGAATCATGAGATTTATGCTTCTATAGCATATAATGCATAAACTCATTTTGCAAAATCAACTTAAGGTGTGCTCTTCATATAAACACAATGGAATCTCTTGATATCATGTAGTTAGGATGCATGTAGTCTAGGGTTTCATTCGAGTTGTGCTTGAGACAAGGTCCTATTTATTTCCCCCCTCCTATGCTAGGCTACTGGGTTTCTATGAGTGACAGTTATGACAGATATCCATTTAGTTCATTTCCATTAGGTTGCATTAACTTCTTATTATGGCATTCATTCATTTTCCATTACAATAGTATTCATTTGATTCATCTCATTTCGTGTTCCTTAGATTTTTTTTTAGTTCATTAATTGCATACACTTTAGTCATGGGGCATATACATCATCTCACATATATCTAGTACATCCCTGCATACATCTCACAAATTTGCATCACACACATGTTAGACATCATATAGATGCATACATCATAGGAAACATCACATAGCATCACATCCTACATCACCAACGTTAGTATCCACATCATAAATCCATACATATGCATCACATACATCCATACACATAGAATCATCAAATCATGCCATGTATATATCTCAAAAAATAATGTCTATACAGTCCATATACATCATGTAGAATCATGTAGTACAAATACATCATCACAATAGTTGCATCTACACATATTTGTCAAAAACACTGATCACCCTATACAATCAAGTAGCTGGCTGTGAGGGCCCTGCCCCCCCTGTATCCCCCCCTCGAGGAGGTCTCTGCTGTCCTACAGACTACTTTGATCTGGCTCTGCCACCTGAGATCCATGAGCTAGCTCCCCTCTCAAAATTTGGCTGTTGCTGGTCAGCAGGCATGGCCTCCCTATACAGTGACCTATAATAGGCTGCCTGTTGTATGGCCCGCGTATCTGCTCGGCTAGCTGTGAGGGCCTCCTGCATCACTATGACAGCTACCCCAGGCTGTACCATCTATATGGCTATATCTCGCTACCTGCGATATCTATCCAGCTGCGCCTGATGGGTGGCCTGCTCGGCCTGTAAGGCAGCCACCTCCGCTCGGAGCCTCTCTACCTCTGCCCGATCCTCCACCCCTGTCTGGGTGCCCATCCCTGCAAACTCCCCAGCATCCACCCATGCCTGTAAGGCTACTAAGGCCTCTTGTGCACTATCCCCCTGACCCTCTACACCTGTAGCTCTGCCTATATGGCCCCCATGGCCTGCTCTAAGCTATTTGCTCGTGCCTGCTGCACCTGTGCTACTCCTTGTAGACGAGCTACCTCTATCCGCAAGCTGTCCCTCTCAGCCCTGACAATGTCTAGGTCCTCCCCCTGTACCTATCCCTACAAAGGTGCCTGGGATGGTGCCTGTGCCTGTGCCCGTGCCTATACCTATACTTGTACCTGGGGTGCTATATGTGGTGGCCCCTATGCTAGTACTAGCCCTGGCCCTCTCCGCGCTTGGACTTTGCACTCGTGCAGTCCCTCTTGTGCCCCCTGAGCTGGTGGTGGCGTCATGGCTGCCTGCCCACCATCCCCTGCTCCATCCCCCCCTCCCTGTGCCTGCTCTGCTGGTGGCGGTGCCCCTAGCACTGTCAGCCTGACCCGCTAGTGGGCTGCCCACCACTGTGTGTACGCCGGTGTCATACCTGCATCTCCTCTATCCTGGCCATGCATCCATGGCACTGCTGCCATCCCCATCCAAAAAGCTCAAGCCAATCGTATAGTGGTCCTGTGTCCCCATAGCTGGCCATACTCTCGTGACACCATAGGATATAAGAATCTATCTGCCACTATATCCTGTACCCTGCCAAACTGCCGTCGCACTCGAGCGGGCATATAGCGCATGATCATGCACATGGATCAGCCAATGATCCAGCAGTTTGTCTGTGTGTATGGGAGGTACATCTGATCCTTCGTGTCATCCTCACCCCCTGCTGCCAGTGTCTTCCCCCACCGCTCTACCCCATTGTACGGAGTCCACTCAAACATGATGATCTCATCTATACATCGACGCCAAAACCCCATAGACTTCGTCGAGGTATACTAGATAGGAGGCCGATATTTGCAGGCATATAGCTCCCTAGGCTACCTGGTCGCTCGTCGAGTGATTGGCCGTGTGCCTCCAATGTGCTCCCATGACCAGACCATCAACAGTGTCAGTCCTGGTCCTACTGTGCATTGGGTCCGATATGCACACATGTGCAGATCGTTATATAACTCAGCTAGGATAGTTTGTCCCCAACAATAGACTACTCCCTCCTTGTCCCCAACAGTAGACTACTCCCTCCTCCTGTAGTAGAGTGCTTAGCACTTGCGCCCACCCGATCGACCACCCGTGTCTTGCGTGATCTGGCAGCATCTGCCATATCAGTGAGACTAGGTATACTGCCAACCTCAGTAGCCTCTGCTCTAGTGCGCCCCTCCACGAAAACCATGATCGCTGGATGGACAATCTTTATTGTCATCGGCCAAAGAACTCCCTCAGAAATGGATCTGACCCCTCCAGTACATACTCTGGGTACGCACCTCTGATCGGCACTCGCAGGATCCACCACACATCCAGGAGTGTGACTGTGGTCTCCCCTGTCGGAAGATGGAAACTCCTAGTGGGTGTGTGTCATCGCTCTATGAGAGCCGATACCTGTACTGAATGGGCCCTCAAATCTGGCCACTCATGAACATGCTTTAGCCCGCATAGCCGCACGTGTCTCTAATCTGCATCTGCCAGCCTCTTCTGTATCATCATGGTCGGAGGATAGTGCTCCCTCGACCTAAACACCACCATCTCCTCTTGTAGCATAGACATGCAGAGCGTCAGTTTTGCTAGCCTGTGATGTCCCTACAGTGGGGCATCTTCCATTTCGTCCCCCTATTTTGTCCTCATTGGCGTGGCCATTTTTGACGCAGACACCAATCTGCGTAGATGCTGATTAGCAGAGACATTGATATGCGTAGACGCTGATCAGCGAAGATGCTGATCTGCATAGATGCCAGTTCCATGTTCTATCGTCTGCAGAGACGACGATGTATATTTCATCATCTCTGTGCCTTTGTTGTCCGCACAGATGACAGGATAAATCTTGTCGTCTCCATGAGCAGTTTTCCCTCTTTTAGCATTTGCGTAGACGACAGGATGTATCCTGTCGTCTCTGCGGATGCCGAGATCCCTTATTCGTCGTTTGCGTAGACGACAGGGTAGAGATTGTCATCTCCACCCAAACTTTTTTTTAGCGCATTTATGGCTTCATAAATGCATCTAGTCTAGCCTAACCTACCAAAACAAAAAGAGGATTATATGACTTATCGGTGGGCCCATCTTTGCTGCTCACTGGTGCTCCCGCACACGCTCACCAAGATGCAATCGATTAATAGGGTCCATATCGGCTCTATTTACTCTACTCGTACTGTGACAATGACCTTTTTTGGGCTCCTCGGAGGCTTATATATACCCCCCGGCAAACCCTGTTTGAGCCCTGCTCTTCCCTGAGTCGTATCTATTTCCTGTTTACCTGCAAGTTATGCAAATGTTGTCATTTATTCCCTTTTTTTTTTCTTCTTGTCCTTCTTTCGCAAAAATTGCCAAAAATTTATTTTTTGCGCAATTTTTGCAAGGGGGCACCCTCCTTCTCTGTCGTCGCCATAGGACTCCTTCCTTCTCTGGAGAAACTTATATTTTCTTTTATTTGATCTGATGTTGTTCCAACATCACATCAAAAAGGGGCAAAATGTAGACATTTAAAATCGTCCCTAAACATTATATTAATTAATTTTAATATTTCTTGTGACATTGTAATTAATTAATAATTAATTGATTATATTGTTCACATTCTTCTACTTATTTAATTATATTAATTAATTAAATAAGTTCATTTTCTTAGGTATTTAAATTTTATTTAAATACTTCTAGCCTTAATGTGTTAAATTAATTTAACACATGACCCTCCATCTTTCCCCCTTTTTAAATAAATTTGATTTATTTAAATGCTCACATCCTATTAATTCCTCTAAACCCATGATTAAATTAAATCTCATTTAATTTAATCTTAAACCAACCTAGAGCCTAGTCTACACCCATTATTTTCATCCTCCTAAGCCTATTTATTCTCTAATCCCACTTAATCATTCCTAATTATCTCCCTAATCCCCCTCATTAGCCTAAGAGTGTGCTCACACATGTGTGAGATGGCATGCTTACACACTCTTGTCTCCCACTCTTCTTCTCAAGTTTGCTCACACATGTGTGAGCAAATTTTAAATTTTTGACCATTTGCATGGCTTGCATGTCACCTTATGTGGCACTTACTTGGATACCACCTCACCAAACCCTCCCTCAAGCCTGTAAATAGAGGTCTTGTCTCAAGCATTTGCATCTCCCATTATTTGCATTGTTACCATGTTGGTTTGAGATTTGAGTTTGCATTCATAGTTTGAGCTTTCATGGTAGTTTGAGCTTGCATTGATAGAGTTTCATAGTGATTTTGTGAGTTCATACTAACAATTTGATAGCTGATTTAGTTTACATTATGCATTGTTGATCTAGCTTCTACATGCATTTGTAGCTTCATTTTAGCTTTCATTCTTATCATAGTTTGCATATTTAGTTAGTTCTTGCATTACATATCATCTTCACCTTTGAATGCCTTCAAGAATGGCTCTCTCCATAGCCATTTCTTGAGGTACTCTTCATCTCATTTAGTCTAGATTCATACCTTACTTGCATACACACTTTCACTCACTCACTTAAGTGATTCATTTATTGTTGTGTTTGGGAGAGCACATCAAACACCCCCCCCCATCTTAATACACCAACAAGGCCTCTCATGGGTGTCCTTGTTGAGCTGTAGAGGTGGCTGGAAGGTTAGATTTTTTGGTTGCTTAGGGTTGCAAAACCCAAGCAAGTATTAGTTGGTATTTTGTTCTCTTCATTTTGATAAGTCTTTGATGCAATTTCAAGATTTTAAACTAGTGTTTGTTTGTTAACCCATGCTTTTTGCAGGTCTAATTTTCTAGCACACAAGCAGTAACCTGATTTGTAAATGTAACTGCCTCTTTGAAGACCTTTTCAATGGTATTAATGTCTCTAGGTGAGAGCCTTCTTAGAAAAGTAGAAGTTAATGAATCCATTGTTCCAAAATAGACCTGGATGGCAGTCTCTTGTGGTATAACATAAGGAAATTCCATTCCTTGATACATCCTATAGAAGTGATGATTAAACTGTGAAATGCTCTCATGGGGATCCCTCTTAATTGAGATGAACTAATGATATAGGATAGCTGGATCAATATAGATTTTGAATTGTTCTAGAAACTTTCTCTCAAAAGAGTTCTAATCCCTTATTGATGTTGGTGGCAGATTGAGGTACCAATTAAATGCCATTTCCCCCAAAGTGTAAGGAAAAAGGTGGCATACCATGTCCATATGTTGAATCTGGTTTTGATTACAAATCTCCTTGAAAATTTTAATATGATCTTTTGTTGTTCATGATTCTCCATAGATGAACTGTGGGTAAAGCTTTTTAGGATTTTTGGGCAAGTCATGCAATGGTCTAGTTAGGTTCAGAGGTGAACTTTAGGCATTAAAAAAAGACATCATGCATAATGATGGGAATGTACAAAGTAGAATGTAGAGAAAATGATGATTATGGAATATGTAATGCAAATGGGTGGAGTTCTTGGTATCCTTTTATCACTATGATGCTTGTGAAAGTGACTGAGTTTTAGGAACTCATGTTTATTCTAGAAAAGTGTACCTTTAAAGAAGCACACTTTCTCAAAATTACGAACCATAGAGTTTTGCATAGCTACACACCTATAGACATGCGTACCTGTCGACTTGTAGACCTCAATTCTCTCAAAAAAATTAAATTTTTTTTTGAACTCGTGTGAAGTGCAAATTTTTGCAGAAGTGAAAATTTTTGAAACTTCGAAAAATTTTCTTCCTTTCCAGGAGTCAAAAGGGGCCCTCCTTCTAGCACCACTTTTGTTGGGCGGTTGTTTTACACAAGGTCAATGGCAAGAATCCATTGAGCAATTCCTCTCTTGAAAAGCTAATCCTTTTGGGATCAGCTCCAAGGTTCAGTATTTGTCTTGCTACATACCAAAATCCACTCAGTTGAAGATAAATGTGATTGCTCATGACAGGCCTTTGCTGGTTCTATTATGATCTCATAATGAAGGAAATCCATTTTCTGTCTCAAAATAACACACAAAAGAATAATATTTTTGTATTTTCTAGTTTTTCAATGAATGCAATTCTAACAGTGCAACTAAAATGGGTTCCTATTCTAACAAGGGGTTAGCAAAGAAAATTAATAATATTGAAAGCAAATAACATGAAATTGAAATAACTTGAAATCAAAATCCTAAACGGACATAAGCTACATAAAACAACATGTTGTGAGTTAAACTTTTGAAGAAATCAGTAGGAAACCAATGAAAACAGGAGCAGTGCTTCATAGAATCCACTGATGCAATCATTGATGGAAAATTTTAGTAATCGAATGATGTTTCACTCTTCATCAAATCACAAGGCCATGGAAAGTGTGCTCATGTGAGACAAAGAGTTATGTAGGAAAATTTGTGATCTCTCCTCAAGCTAGATACGTCAACAAAATTCGTAAATCTATAGAAAACACCAGAACTAAAAGATCACACAACTAGAAACAACACAATAAACCTTTGGCTCAATCACAATCTCATGAATAAAATTGACAAAATAATGACACATTTAGGCAAGAATCACAACACTCTAAATGCAAGCACTAAAAGCATAATTTTATTGCATAATAATGGCAGCCCTTGTTACATTTTACAATGGGGTATTTATAAGAAATCGTCTCCTCTATTTGTGTTGAGAGTGAGAGATATCTTCATGCAATAAAATACTTTTAAAACATTAAAACAAACTAAATATATACAAACTAACCATTAGTCTGGTGCTTAGAGGGACTCCATCCATATCTTATTCATTAATTGGATGCATGAGCCCTTTACATGTCGAAAATAGAGAAAGCATGAGAGAAAAAGTAGGAGGAAGCCTTCAGTCGGAGTAGGAGCATTTGGAGGTGCCAAAAATAGAAGCTAGTCCTTTACTAGGTGTGTGTCAAAGTTAAACTATTGTCAGAATGCATTCCTGATGCATGGAAAGGGCTATTTTTGGAACTAGCAGTTAACTATCAACGCACCTCTAAATTGTGGAGCTGCAGACTTGTGGAGCTATGAACCTAAAAAATGCGTACCTCCAAAATGCGAAGCTGTGGACCTACGCACCTCGATAGCTCAAATCAGCAAAAAATTAAAGTTGATAATTTTGAAAACAATTTTTGGGTTATGCTCAACTGGGGTTTTAGATCACTTTTTGTGTACATACTTTGCCTCTTTTTGATGATTTATACCCTCTTTATAGCCAATCACTTTCATAAACTTGAACTCCTTCTGCTTCTTCGATCTAAAATCCCAAGGTAGCTACATTGAATCTTGTCATTAATAGCTACATAAGATGAGGAACCTATTCCGCTTCATGTGTCCAACCTCTATAACTTCGACCCTTGTCTTCTCTCCAACTATCCTATCCTTCTCGACGAGAAACCAAGTGATCCAAATGATCAAATGTTTGAAACTTTTTCATATTTTTTCACAAGATTTTCTAAGCACTTTTAAATGGCTTTTTTGGAGGTCTTCTGCTCAAAATTTCAAGTCAAAACCTTCCTCAATCCCTAAAATTGGGCAGCCAAAGGCTCATTGTTTTAGGGAGTGAAAGTAGATCTTCAATTCTTCTTTCCAATGGTCTAAATAGTTTTGAATTTCGAGCTCCAAGTCAAAAGTTATGACCCTGACAAGTTAAGGATGTCCTTTTTTACCTTGGTGACAAGACCCAAAAATCCAAAAATTCTTCGAAGTGACAATTTTTCAGAGTTAGATTATTTTTTCAACTTCAGAATTTTCCAGAGTTAGATTTTTTTCCAACTTCATAATTTTTCAAAGTTAGATTTTTTCTTCAACTTCAAAATCTTCCAGAGTTAGATTTTTTTTCAACTCCAGAATTTTCCAGAGTTGGATTTTTTTTTTCAACTTCAGAATTTTCCAGAGTTAGATTTTTTTCCAACTTCAGAATTTTTCAGAGTTAGTTTTTTTTTTCAATTTTCTTTTTCAATTTTTTTTTTTTGCGTTTTTTCAAAATTTTGACAACTCAAATACTTTTAACTCTAACAACTTTCTCCTGACTCTCGAACTGTGAGTCTAAGAGTTGAAAAAAGAAAACAAGTAAAAAAATAAAACAAAAGTAGGGGGGTCCCCATTCCTAATGCGAAATGGGGTGTGTGTTGTGGACACCACAACACCTACTCTCTCTCTCTCTCACACATTCCCATCCCCCCCCTCTCTCTCTCTCTCACACACACACACACTCCTATCCCCCCCTCTCCCATCTCTCTCTCTCTCTCTCTCTCGCTCACTCTCCCACTCCCTCTCCAACCACTTACTCTATCTCATTGTCTCTCCCCCATCCCCTATTCTCTCTCTCTCTCTCTCTCACATGATCCCACCCCCTACTCTCTCTCCCATCCCTCTCTCTCTCACTCTCCCTCTCGCTATCCCTCTCTCACTTCTTACCATCTCTCTTTCTCTCTCTCTCACACACACATCCCCTTGTCTCTCTCTCTCCCATCCCCTAGTCTCTCTCTATCTCTCTCTTGCTCTCCCTCTCCCACTCCCTCTCCCACTGCCTACTCTCTCTCTCACATCCCCTACAATCTCTCTCTCTCACACACACTCTCTCTCTCCCATACCCTACTCTGTCTCTCCCATCCTCTACTCTCACTCTCTTTCTCCCATCTCCTACTCTCTCTCTTCCACCCACTATTGTCTCTTTCTCCCATCTCCTACTCTCTCTCTCTCACACACTCTCATCCCACTCTCTCTTTCTCTCCCATCCCCTACTCTCTCTCTTTCTCTCTCTCACACACACACAACCATCCTCTTGTCTCCCTCCCTCTCTGTCTCTGTCTCTCTCCCTCCCCCATCCCCTACTCTCTCTTTCTCTCTCTCTATCCCTCCCTCCCTATCCCACCTTAATAGATACCCTACTCTCTCTCTCTCTCTCTCTCTCTCTCTCTCTCTCTCTCTCTCTCTCTCTCTCTCTCTCTCTCTCTCTCTATTTCTCCCTCCCTCTCTTTCTCCCTCCCTCTCTCTTATCCCATCTCCTACTCTCTTCCATCTTATAATCTCTCTCATTCTCTACCCTCTTTGACTCTCTCCTTCCCTTTCTATTGAAATTTATGTCTTAATAGTGTGTGTGCATTAAAGCATGTACACACTAAAGTGTGTACATGCTATTAAGGCCTAAATTAAAAAAGCTTTAAATAGTGCATATGGGCTATAGCGTGCGTGCACTATTTAAAGCTTTGCATTCTACCAAGCCTAAGGCTTGGTCTTGCCTTGGGGATCCAACCCAAAAGTTTGGAGTCTCTAAACTAGGCTAAGACATGTTTTGTTGCAAACATACAAAAAATGATTATTTTTCTTGTGTGCTCTCCTTCAAGTTTCCTCCTAGTTGAGCATCGATAAAATTAGGTTACATGACATTGTAGGTCTCTGTGTTAGCTATATAACCATATAATTTATTTTTTATTTGAACTATTTCAAGCCTTTAAACTATAATTTCTTTTGAATGTATGTCCATTTTCTATCAAAAAATAACATGTACTAATTGGGTTGTAGATTTTAGTTTGTTCATCGAATTTCACAACTTAGTTTTTTAGAAACTAGACTCCATTCTGTACACTTTGAAAAAAAGAAGTTTTGATTTTAGATTATTTTCCAATTGTTTCTAGGGGGAGCACATAGATATTTCATGTTTTATGGATGTGTCCAATTAAAAAGTTCATAAAAAAATACACATTATATAATTACCCGAAAAATCTAGGATAAACTACATAGTGTTAGGTAACTTTTGACTAAAGCGATTAAAAATTTCAAAAAAAAAAAAGTTAAATTTTTTTTGAGGCCATACTTTGTATCGTGTTATGGTTTTTCTGAATAAACAATACCACTTTCTATGGCCTCCTTTTTTGAGGACCTAAAACTAAACCATTTTGAAAAAAAAATAGTAGTTTAGAAACTAGATTCAAAGGACTACTACTTTTGTTTTTGTCATATCTTAAAATTTTGAGCATAACTATCTTCAAATTCTTGTCAAAGTTCAAAAATTGCTGATTTTAGAAAAAAGGTGTCCATTTATACCCTTCTTTTGGCACCACAACTTGGTGCACTTACCCATATATAGATGGCATAAAGAACCAAAGTTTGAAGACTAATCTATTGAACATGGAACATGACCAAGTAGAGAAGATGACAATCTACATGAGTGCCCTCTGATGCCACCACTTGAATCAAGATGCAAAAAAATGCAAACAAATAAACTTGAAGATACAAATGGCATAAAACACCAAAGTCTGAAGAGATGATTAATAAACATGGAAGACTACCTCCAAAATAGAAATGAAAAATGTGTACACATGGTAAATGATCCATCTCACCAAAATTCATACGTACTTATTGATTTCATCTTGCTAGTGCATAGGAACGAATAATCTTTACACATCTCACTACAATGAACTAAGGAAACATAAGAACCAATAAGATAACCCCCCCAATGTAGACAAGGGAGAGGTGATAGGGAACTAAAAATATGACAAAAAAGAACTACATGTCAAGGAACCAAAAAAAAAATGCACAAAAAATACATAATAGTGCCATGAAGTGATCAATCTTTGGACAAATCATGAGGCTAATATTATGGAAGGAACACTCACTCGATAAAGGTAGATGAAAAACAAAGGAAAACATCAACCCTCCATATAAATTAATTGGATTAGTGCATGCATAATAAGGCACAAGATATGGTAGATCTCAAGAATACAATAATCTATATGACTACCCTCAAATGACACTACTCAAATCATGAAGCAAAAAAAAGGCAAACAACTGAAGTCAAATTGTTAAGTAAGCGAAGAAATCTTTCTTGGAAGGTTCTTACTGAGGTGTACAATCTAGTTGGATCATAAGACATTAGCAAAGTAATAAAAAACCCTCTGCATCACATACATTACATCACAAGTTTCATGTAGTATTATCTAGGGTTAAACTGAACAACCTCATATAGCTAGCTTAAATAAGAGACTAAATTGATAATAACACTTGACCTAGTTTAACTAAGAAGCATTTGCAAATACCAACCTTAGATAGTTTAAGTAGGATGATGGAATGAATAAAAAATTCTATAATAGGTATAAAAATGGGGCTTAGTCTATCAAATTGTATTAAAGTATCTATATTTTAAATCAATTTTTTTAGTTATAGTAGCAATCATTATTTTGTTTTGGTTATTGTGCACTTGGCTATAAATGTGTAACTAGGAGGATGGAACAAATAAAAAATTCATAGATATATCTAACTAGGTGACTTAGTAAATTAAATTGTATGAAAGTTTCTATATTTTAAATCAATTTTGATTATTATGGTAGAAATCATGCCTTTTGTTTTTGTTATTAAGCGCTTGGTTATAAATGTATGCACTTGACATAAATTTTAGAACTTGCACATACATATGTGCATTTGGTGTAAATATGTAAAATTTGGTATAAAACTATGCATTTGGCCTTAAGGTATAACTTGACATGTATTTGAGCACTTGGGCATACATATGCACAATTGATTATAAAGTTGTGCACTTGGCCCTAACTTTTAGAACTTGCCCATACATATGTGCACTTGGTGTGAATATGTAAACTTGGGCGTTAAACTATGCATTTAGCCTTAAAGGTATAACTTGACATGTATTTGAGCACTTGGGCATACATATACACACTTGGTAGAAACATGATTTTAATTGGAAGTAAAATTTAGTTTACAAGCTTTCTAATTTATGGAAGACTAGAGGATTTTTGTGTTACTAATGATATGTGCAACACCTGTTAGATCATGGAAATTACTCACAAGTTTCTTGCAGATGTTAGAAAATAAATCTTTGTTCTTAAATGTTGTATTTTTTATTATCTTAGATCCAAATTTTTTTCTAAAGGTTAATGAAATATGTATAAAGTGTTTGGTGTGCTTGCACATCATCTCATGGAACTACTACTACTTGAAGTATCCTCTCTCCTTTCCTTTAGGATCATGTGTGTAGGAGAAAAACAATATACACCAATTTTAGTTTATTTCCTAGAGAAAATAAGTATTTGGTGGCATAAGAATTATTAACCTCAAATAATTGTTCAATTTGCTCTCCTTCAAGAAACTATATAAAATTAATGTTATCCTTTTGGTACACCACTTATTTTCCCTAATACCCACATTTGTGTATGGTATATTAATTTTCTATTTTTTTATTGGGAGAGGACTCGACTAAGTTGCTCAATAACAAACAAGTCCCTTAAGGAACCCCTATTATGAACCATTATTTTTAGTAGCTTTAAAAGACCCTTTTATTGCTAACACGTAAAAAGACTAGATTGATGAAGACACCCCACATGCACTATTCTCTATTAAGATGTAAATAACTTGGTTCATAAGGTCCCTAGGACTTCAAGATAACAATTTCAAGTGATTCCCATGCCATGTAAAGGGGAGCTAGCAACACTTGGGATTTTCTACTTGTCCTCATTATTTTAATATATGGACTAATTAAAGTGGGGACTCAATAGGTAGTATCCTTTCAACCTACTTATGCTTGTTTTAATTTTTATGAATAAAAAATTTATTATGTCTAATATATCTTATTAAAGTATTAACAAAAAAAATCCAAATCCAATACAACTCACTCAAACTCTTAACATCTATCCAAATGCTTCAAACATTGTAAAAGTTAAAAATTTCAAAAACATGGAAGTTAGAAGTATCAAGTGATTTTAAATCTTGTTTCACCATTGTATATTAAAACATAGGTTAGAGCTTTACGTTAGTCCTCATTTTCCTTTGAACCTAAGTCAATCATTGCCCCATCATTTGAATGCCTTCACAATATTAGCCCATTGTGTCCTCATAATAAATTTAGTGTTAGCTTAATAAAATGTTTTCTTATTTATCAAACCATTCTCATTTAATAATTAAGTCACTTATTATCTCTATTTCTCTTAAGCTAAACATTAGGCATATAATAATAAATTTTTAATGTTAGTTACCTTTTAGGATTTTGATCTCCTTTTATAAGGATTGATCTCTCTTTGTAATTCACTTTTTGATTCAATAAAAATTTCTCTTTTGCACATCAAGAATGTCTCCTCTTTCATTGATCTTTAATTCGAGCCTCCATAGCTTTTCTTCTCTCTTTCCATGATAAATGTTTGCTTGTGAAAGTGATTCTAGGAAGATGCAGGTTGAGATTTCCTCAACTTCAACATGGTATCAAAGCTTTAGAATTTTATGCCCCTATTTGTTGGCATAACTAATGTACAAGTTGTCAATGGAGAAAGGGATGCTATGTTTGTATTTTTTATTAGTTATACTATTTTTCATTGATATTAAATGTTTGACATGTTATTGCATCTTGTTACCATATCTTTAGCATATATATTGTTTGGAGCACTGAGGAACCAAGGAGGAACTGAAAATGACACCTTATTGGGTTAAAAATGGAATAACTAGAAGAATTTTTAAATGGTGAATTACCTTATCAAATTATAATAGACTAAGGCTTATCAGTGAAGTAAATTTGTATCAGAGAAGTAGGAAAGTCAATCTTTAGGTTAAGAAATAAAAGATTATTTGAGAAGTTTCTAAAAGGATGGAAAGATTTCTTTGTGATCACCAAATCTAGGTTTACGGTTTGTGGCAAAAAAAAGGTGAAAATAAATAAAGGAGGGAGAGAGAGAGAGAGAGAGAGAGAGAGAGAGAGAGAGAGAGAGAGAGAGAGAGAGAGAGAGAGAGAGAGAGAGAGAGAGAGAGAGTTGTAAACTGAAATAGGAAAGGGAAAGAAGAAAGAAGAAAAAGCTATCAGAGTAAGAGGCAGAGAGTGTGTTGAGATCGTGGAAGAATAGTTAATGGTATGTTGTTATATTGAAAAGCCTCAATGGATCTAATATAGCAAGACAATGTGAATTATAGATTATTTTTATTTTATGTTATCTTCTTACCATTATAATAGTCTAAATCCCTTGAAAGGTTGACCTTAATCATGTTGGTGCACAAAATTGTTGGTTGACTTCCTACGAGCTTGCCTACTCGATGCTAGAAAACTCAACACAATTTTGGTCAACAAAGAAGGCTGAATCATTTTTTGTTCAACCTCCACACTTTAGGTTCTGCAAGACCTAGGTGGTTTTACCTATACTAGAGGTGGCTAATGGTTATAAACACAAAATTAATGATTCTTTTGAGTCAACAAAGGTTCTCAAGGAGATATCTAAGTGCTTGAAAGGTTTTAAAGAGAATGAAAGTATTATGAGATAATCTATGCAATACAAATGGATTGAACCTCACTAACCTGCAAACATACATATACACTTACAAGAAACATACAATGACTAGTCCTTAGTCCTTTGGGCAAATAAAGTCAATTCTCACGTAATCTTATTATTTGAAACCTTAGAGATAGTGTGCACCCCATCAACCACTGGATAAAATGAGAGATAAGGGCATATGCACCGAGTTGTGGTGCCAAAAAGGTGACAAGGAATTTTTTTTTTCCTATTTTAAAAAGCGTGCAAGCGCTATAGTGCGTACACGCTTTTTAAAAATAAAAAGCATATATGATGGGATGCAAACCCGCAACCCATCATTTTCATCAACATTTTCTTCTACTCCTACAACGAGCAGTGCGTACGCGAGTTGAAGACTCAACATTTGCACCACCATATGCCAAAATGCCTCCTCGTCGACGAAATCCAAGACCACAAGCGCACCGACGATGATGCCATCAGTGATATAAACCTAACTTTGCATTGTTTGATATATTTTTCATATTTTTTTGTAAGTTTTTTATATTATTTTCTAGGGTTTTTACAAATTTCATTTAGATTTGTTTATTTATTTGAATTTCAATTGATTTTTTATCAAGAAATGTTCATAATCAACCAAAAAATCCACAAGAACATCAAAACCCTCAAGAACCCCAAAACCAAAACCCTCCTCAAGAAGAAGAACAAATTCCACAACCTGAACCAATTGCAAGACCTCCACCAGGCACACAAGAAAATATAAAAAATGAAATAGAGAAAGGCAAAACTGAATTAGAAGGAATCATTTCTCGGTTGAAAGAATTTGGACAAACCAATCCAATGAGGGCTCAATTGGCATCATCCCTCGAATCCATTAACACTCAGATAGCCTCAATTAGTGGTCAGTTAGATATTTGGTGGGCTAAGAGGGATGAACAAAAAAGATTTTATGCAAATAAATTGTCATATGAAGATGTTAGAAAAAAGGAAATACCAAAAGGTAGTATATGTGCATTATTTAGAAAACCCAGTGAGCAAAATACTGTTAGAGAGGGTACTAAATGATTCCCCATCCATTGGTGCATACATGATGCTATTAGAAATAATGTTTGGGATAGATAGTGGATGGTTTTTGATGCCCCTCCTTGCAAAAATCACGAGGTCCCCATGTATTTTTTGAAGAAATTATATTGTGAGTTTGTCCTTGGGGAGATCCCCAATTATTTTGATATGTTAGATTCCTAGGGTAGAGGTGGGGGGTCATCATTTGAGAGGCCAAGAGCACGTCGTGACCCTAATGTAGTTAGGGCAGCTATTGTCCATCCACAACACGAGCATGTGATTATTCCTTCAGTTGTGAAGGAACATGTAGAGGCCAACACTCTAAGGACCATTAATTCTTTGACGCAGACCCTCATCCATTCCACAAGCCCATTAGTTGAGGGGGAGCCTTCTATACATTGTGGTCACATGTGCACTTCATGCAGATCCCTATGCACATTTGGCACTCATGTCGGAGATGGTGCAGATGATGGGCTTGTCACCAATCAGTTCCTGAACGAGACATTTGGCATTGACACATAGGTAAATTACTAATTTGATCACATTTCATATGTATAGTGAATGATTAATTAATTAGGATTTATTGACATTGTTCAAAATTTAGGGTCAAAGTGTTCCTGGGCCTAGCAACGATCCTCCAAGCCCATTTTTTGTCCCTTCGATGAGTCCTGAGGTATGTATAAATTTAATCATTTTAATTAATACATATATTTATTACGTAATCATATTAAGGATTGACCAAAAAAAATATGCATGTGCATCAGTTCTCCACAGGACCCTCAACCTTTACCACAGATGCAGAGCAGAGACATCATACGAGCTTCACACAGGTACAGTTGTTTCATGTTAATTTAATTCATTTGATTATATTTATTCCATGTTTCATGTTAGATATAACGTGTATCGTATGACATGCAGCTCATGATGTCGGACACACCTCCTCATTTGCGACAGTCTATTGATAGTGGAGTGGCTGCAGTTGTGGCTAGCTCACAGCCACTGACGGAGGTATGAAAGAATTTTCTTCATTTTAGTTGTTATTTATAATAGTTAATCTCAAAATTTCTAATGTTATTTATAAGTGATTATATTTATTGAATTTTTGTAGGGTCTTTTCACGCCTGATCATCCACGAGCATTTGAGGTGGACTTACAGAGTGACTATTTGTTGGCGGTAAGAAAATAATTGATTTTGTGAGTACATATATTTGATTTCAACATAGAATAAATATTGATTCATATCTACTTTCTTTGTATCAGTTGGACCTGGAGAAGAGCCTCAACAAGAGGTCAAGTGAGCATGTCAGGAGGGCCCCATCATCTCCACTGTCTCCCTCCACACAATCGCAAAGGACGTCGAAAGACTTGTTTCCTTCCCCTTGTGGGAAGGAAAAGATGTAGTTGAGATATTTAATACATAAATATAGAGACTTGTTTCCTTCCCCATGTATATATATAGGCATCTGAGAGACATATTCGATACACATTTGATGTACATATGACATTCTATGTTTGATGTATGACATTATTGGTTAATATATGATATGTTTGTTCATATATGATATTATTGGTTATCATAATATATTATGTGTTTGTTAATGTATATGACATTATTGGTTATCATTTTATATTATATGTTTGTTCATGTATGACGTTAAATTAGATATGTTCATGTATGACATTAAATTAGATATGTGCATGTATGAAATTAAATTCAATTGCTAGAGAGTTTCCATTATCTCTACCAACTAGTATATGTTCTTTTTTGCTTTATTATTATTTCTCAAAAACTGCAAAGAAGCTGTTTCTGGTGAATAGTTGTAAACAATTATGATCATCGACTTCATGTACTCATGGCTTTAGCTGTGAACACTTGTAACTTTGGCTATAATCATCCATGGCTTTGGCTATGTGCACTAGTGGCTTTGGCTGTGAGCATTTATGGCTTTGGTTGTAGGCACAATATAGCCTTGGTTGTAGGTTGTCTTTCTTGCTGCATGTCGAAGTTACCTTCAAGAATATCATTAGTCTAAGATCATTACAATTAAAATACTATGACATAATACCTTGGAAATAATAGTCTTTAACCCATTACTTTATTTGTTAATACATCATGTAGTATCTACTGTAGTCCTTCTACTCAAATATGTTTTCAAAAATACTTAGTATGGCAAAGAAATGTCTATGGAAAGCTTGTCAAATAGGATATTGAAGAACTAAATGTGGATAGTCATTAGTACCCATCAATAAGAACACGAACATCTTTCTCAAGCAAGCCATATGACATTAGCAAGTAATTTATAAATTTCCTTTGCAAATAACTAGAAGATGCTATGAATCTTAATACAGAGTTAATCACGAACTCATTATTCCATCCAAGAAGCATATATCACCCTAAGCCAATTAATCGACAGGATAAAAATTAATTCAATTTCAACAAAATTTTGAGTATAACAAGCATCTTAGGGATTCTTACAAGAATTAACACGATGTTCACAAGAGCATTACAAGTTCTTGTAATGCTATTTCACATATTGTAATCATATTCAGTTTTGAATGGCCATTTGTGTTACAAGCATAAATGTTCTTTAAGGTCTTTTAATTCTAGACATGAATTTTATTATGAAGCTTTTTTATGACAACCCACTCAATGCATATATTGTTGTTCCACATTATGCTAATTTGACTTTCATTGGTTGATTTGGGTCTAGACATGATGTTATTCACTACCTTTTTTATATATTATTTTTTTGTAGTGAGGTTCTGGCTTGAATGAATGTATTAATCATCGAAGTTGTGAACCTTGGTCGAGATCCTTACAAATATATTTTCAAATTGGACCTCAAATAGTTTTCTCAATCACCCCCTGTACACAGATACTGAAATTGTAGTTAATTACAAAATTAATACTGAATTAACACAAGTTTAATTGAGAAGTATTATGTTCCTCAATAGGCTAGATTATTATTGACTGGGAAGCTTTATCTTAGAGTAGTTAGTTTCCTAAATCTTTAGCGCAATGACAGTCTTATGGAATGTGGAATTAGGTCTGCTAGCTAAGGAACGTTATTTAAAAGGTAGAGGAAACTCAAGACTCACGTGTTTCCAATCAATATAAATGTTTAAATCACTTCTCTAATTTTTTCTATTTATGATCTTCTTAAAACTTAACTTTCTAAATGCGTTGATGGGGAAATCAAGATCTTCTAGGAACTAAAGGCTAATCATGTTTAATACTTACAATTCTCTGTTTTTATCTAATAATTTAAAAAAGATTGTACAAGTGTTTTCAAAGAGCAACACTTTCGCTAACATCATAAGAAGGAATATCCAAGGAGACTTGCCATTGATCCCCCACCACCAAATTCAAGAGAAAACAAAATTCCACTACTAAAGAGATAGTAACAATGATCATCCCTAGTCTGTCCCTTATCACAAAATGATTACCATCAAAATTTGCATTTCCAATTGCGTCATGTGCGTTGAAGCGATAGTAACATTTTCACTCTCTTACCTAATGTCTCCCATTTCTGAAACTCCTGGGGAAGGGCAAGGCCATCTTCTCAGTATTTCAAAATACAACGAGTTCCATTTTTTCACATATTGATAATCATTGACTTAAAGTATAGTCGAAGTATTGACAGCCCATAGATATGCCTCGTCAAAGATCACAGCCCTGTGGCATTTAGTGACCCTTAGAGACATTTTGGTTCAGCGTGCTTGAGAACGTTCGAGCACTGAAGGGGATAGGAAGAGGTTTGGGATAGGGTTTACCCGACCACCTGGAGCTAATGGAGTAGACAGTTTGATCCCACGATGAAAGATGAGAGAGATTTGGTAGTTGGCAACTTTGTACTAGCCAACACTACAAGTTTGAGCATCACCCGAGATGGCATTGTAGAATGAAAATGGAATGTGATCTCCAAAAAGAGAGAGAGGTTATTTTAGGTCTCTGCAACATAGTCCTGTAGGAATTGGAATCTCATCCATATCTTACACGAGCTCTGAGATATGCCCCGTCAAAGATCACAGCCCTGTGGCATTTAGTGACCCTTAGGGACATTCTGGTTCGGCGTGCCTGAGAACATTCAAGCACTGAAGGGGACAAGACAAGGTTGGGGATAGGGTTTACCTGGCCACCTAGAGCTAATGGAGCAGACAGTTTGATCCCACGACGAAAGATGAGAGAGATTTGGTAGTTGGCAACTTTGTATTGGCCAACACTACAAGTTTTAGCATCACTCGAGATGGCATTGTAAAATGAAAATAGAATGTGATCTCCAAAAAGAGAGAGAGGTTATTGTAGGTCTCTACAACACGGTCCTGTAGGAACTAGAATCACATCCATACCTCGCACGAGCTCTGAGATATGCCCCATCAAAGATCGCAACCCTATGGCATTTAGTGACCCTTAGGGACATTCTGGTTTAGCGTGCCTGAGAATGTTCGAGCACTGAAGGGGATAGGAAGAGGTTGGGGATAGGGTTTACCTGACCACCCAGAGCTAATGGAGTAGACAGTTTGATCCCACGACGAAAGATGAGAGAGATTTGGCAGTTGGCAACTTTGTACTGACCAACACTACAAGTTTCAGCATCACCCGAGATGGCATTGTAGAATGAAAACGAAATGTGATCTCCAAAAAGTGAGAGAGGTTATTGTAGGTCTCTGTAACATGGTCCTATAGGAATTGGAATCTCATCCATATCTCGCACGAGCTCCAAGATATGCCCTGTCAAAGATCACAGCCCTGTGGCATTTAGTGACCCTTAAGGACATTCTGGTTCAGCATGCCTGAGAACATTCGAGCACTGAAGGGGACAGGAAGAGGTTGGGGATAGGGTTTACCCGGCCACCCGGAACTAATGGAGAAGACAGTTTGATCCCACGACAAAAGATGAGAGAGATTTGGCAGTTGGCAACTTTGTACTGGCCAACACTACAAGTTTCAGCATCACCCGAGATGGCATTATAGAATGAAAACAGAATGTGATCTCCAAAAAGTGAGAGATTTTATTGTAGGTCTCTACAACATGGTCCTATAGGAATTGGAATCTCATCCATATCTCGCACAAGCTCTGAGATATGCCCCGTCAAAGATCGCAGCCCTATGGCATTTAGTGACCCTTAGGGACATTCGGGTTCGGCGTGCCTGAGAACGTTCAAGCACTGAAGGGGATAGGGTTTACCCGACCACCCAAAGCTAATGGAGCAGACAGTTTGATCCCACGACGAAAGATGAGAGAGATTTGGCAATTGGCAACTTTGTACTGGCCAACACTACAAGTTTCAACATCACCTGAGATGGCATTGTAGAATGAAAATGTAATGTGATCTCCAAAAAGTGAGAGAGGTTATTGTAAGTCTCTACAAAATGGTCTTGTAGGAATTGGAATCTCATCCATATCTCTCACAATCTCCAAGATATGCCCCGTCAAAGATCGTAGCCTTGTGGCATTTAGTGACCCTTAGGGACATTCAGGCTCGACGTGCCTGAGAACGTTCAAGCATTGAAGGGGAAAGGAAAAGGTTGGGGATAGGGTTTAACCAACCACCTGGAGCTAATGGAGCAGACAGTTTGATCCCATGATGAAAGATGTGAGAGATTTGGCAGTTGGAAACTTTGTATTGGCCAACACTAGAAGTTTCAGCATCACCCGAGATGGCATTGTAAAATGAAAATAGAATGTGATCTCCAAAAAGTGAGAGAGGTTATTATAGGTCTCCACAACACGGTCCTGTAGGAACTAGAATCACATCCATACCTCACACGCGCTCTGAGATATGCCCCATCAAAGATCACAGCCCTATGGCATTTAGTGACCCTTAGGGACATTCCGGATTGGCATGCCTGAGAACGTTTGAGCATTGAAGGGGATAGGATGAGTTTGGGGATAGGGTTTACCCAGCCACCCAGAGCTAACGGAGCAGACAGTTCGATCCCATGACGAAAGGTGAGAGAGATTTGGCAGTTGGCAACTTTGTACTGGCCCACACTACAAGTTTCAGCATCACCCGAGATGGCGTTGTAAAACAAAAATGGAGTGTGATCTCCAAAAAGTGAGAGAGGTTATTGTAGGTCTCCACAACATAGTCCTGTAGGAACTAGAATTGCATCCATACCTCGCACGAGCTCCGAGATATGCCCCGTCAAAGATCGCAGCCCTATGGCATTTAGTGACCCTTGGGGACATTCTGGATTGGCGTGCCTAAGAACGTTCGAGCACTGAAGGGGATAGGACGAGGTTGGGGATAGGGTTTAACCAGCCATGTGGAGCTAACAGAGCAGACAGTTCGATCCCACGAGGAAAGGTGAGAGAGATTTGGCAGTTGGCAACTTTGTACTAGCCGACATTGCAAGTTTCAGCATCACCCGAGATGGTGTCGTAAAATGAAAATGGAGTGTGATCTCCAAAAAGTGAGAGAGGTTATTGTAGGTATCCAAAAAGAGTGTTTAAAAATGCAAAAACAGCGGGGGATCCTTTGTATGGTTTGGGAGTTTGACCGTTAAAACTAGAAATTGTCCTAGTAGTAAGTGCTGGTAAAAGTTTTGAAATTTGATAGTTGACTGTTGAGAAACCTCAAGTTTGGGATTTTTCTTGTTGGTTTGAGTCTATAATAACCATTTCCATCTAAAAAGTTGAGTGTTGAAACCATTTAAGAAGTATTTGCATAGTTTTCCCTAAAATTTGAGTGCATAAAAAGGGGTATGTGATTGCTCCCAAGGTGGATTTAGTGTTTTCTCCAAACAAGAGTTTCATTTTATGTTTGAAGTCATCTAATATAACCAAAGTGAAGGTTTTTGAACCATTTTGGGGTTCTAGAGACGTTGCAAAGTAAGAGTTCTAGAAAGCCCTAAGGTAAAGGGGCTAGAAAGGAGGATTTTGTAAAAACCATTGTAAAGTTGATCATGAGACCAAAAAAATAGAAGAATCCTTGCATTTGAGTCATTTATTAAGACTTTTTTGGGTCATGGGAGTTCCAAAAGTCAAGGGATTGTGAGTTGCTTTGTAAATGGCCTCAAACTAGGCCTAGTTGGCAGACTGAAATAGCTAGTTTTGAGTGATATTTTACAAAACAAGTGTAGTTGGTTTTGGAGTATATTTTAGAGTGAGGAAAAGGGTATTTAAATCACCCAATAGTTTAGGAAGTTTTGTGGAAAATTTTGGAGAAAACAACAAATTAGTGACTGGCAAGGGCTAGTTGGAACAAGCCTAGAAGAGGCAAAATTGAGAAAGTGTAAGAGATGAGTTGCTGAGAGTGTGCAAGGAGTTGGAACATGTTAGATGAGATGTTTTGAGAATGGTTCTTTGTCACCATGAGTTCTTTGTCACATGGGGAGAATGGTGCAAGAGCACCTAGTGAGTTTGAAAATTTTGGCCTAGTTGGGGCTCTAGACCTAGTAGGTCAAGTAAGAAAGAAAAGGACATCTATGATTTGGGTTGGTGAGTGGAGTCTTGTGATGATTAGGAGGGTTTGGAAATATCAAGTTGAGGACCATATAATAACCCTAGATATTGCATTGGGGTTTGTGCCCAATTTTTCCTAGTAGAGAGAAAATGCCTTCATTTGAATATTGGGGTGATTGAAGTTGACATAGTCAATTGGTGTGCATAGATCCTAGGGAAGGGGATAGTTGGGAGATATCCTCTTGGGAATAGGGTCAGGAAGAAACCCTATAGGATCAGAAGAATTCATTGGTTAGTTTGGGCATAGTGGCCTAAACTAGCAGGGTGGGTCTCCTTACATTACTGTTGGTTAGAGAATTCCAATTTTTATTTGTTCAAGGCTAAGAGACATATAAAAAACTACATTTTCAATTATGATCTCAAGGCATGCATGGTAGTCCAAGTACATGGATGGATGATGAAATAATTATTCTTGAATTGGCTAGACCACTTTGCAAGAACAATTCCATGTGGGGTGTTTCTCTCAAAAAGGTGTCTTCTAGTATTTGATGATCATGGAATCCATATGACATGGAAAATAATTAATAAAGCAAAGAAGTTGGGCATAGATTGTGTGTCACTTGTAGCGTATACCATCTATAGGTGTCAATCATTGGATGTTAGTTTTTTCTCACCATTAAAATCTTACTTAAAACATATTTTGAATGTGTGGTTGGCTAGGAACCCTCAAATCAATATTGGTCGTGAGGAGTTAGGAATGTTATCCAGCAAAGCCTCCAATTTGGCACTTACACCCGATAATATAATGAGTGGTTTCTATAGGATAGGGATATGGTCTTTGAATAGGGAGGTTTTAGTGAATGATATAGGCCCAAGAAAGTGCTTCATTGTTGATGAGGATGGAAAATAGGTATCTAAACCACAACCCACAAGTAGTGGATCAGAAGAAACAACTATTGTAGATGATGCAAATATTGATGAGTTGTAAAGCGAGGGGGAGGAAATCACTATTGAATCCTTCCTAAAAGCAATGGCTTATTAGATGAACCAATTAACACTTTGTTGAGGAGTTATGGACAAAATATGAAGGGACTAGGTACAATTGCACCTAAAAATACCCAACCGAAAAACCTGAACCAACCAGTGGACTATTATAGGAGATAAAACCTTGAGCATACAACAAACATTGATATTACATTAAGCTTGCTAATGCAAGATTCACAACCAGATTGGTTGTAGGAGGTTGTCACAAACCTTGGGTAACCAAATACTTGTGGGGATGAAAATGTTTCCCTTTTAATTCCATCCCCACCACATGTTGACCCCAAGGACGTCATCTAATGCTTTGCAAATGGTGGAAACCATGATGAAATAAATAGTTAACAATTTTTTGATACCCAGGCCCAAAATGACTATGATGGAGATGTTGATTTTATACGTTACATGCCACTAAACAGAAAACAACATAGTGGTTTACCCAGTAGATTCCTATAGCTACCACAGAAAAGGATACAAAATTTTAAGGAACAAGAGAGACTAAGAAGTTATTTGAGGCTAATGCACTTTACATGAAGGAAGTATTCTAATATACCTCTTCTCCCATAGCATAAATCACATTCTGATATGTTCAATGCTCTAATCCCTAGATTAGGAAATATTCTTACTTAATAAGTGTAACCCCAAGCATTGTCAGCATAGTTGGCAACAAATGGTGAGAGTCCCAATCAACTAGTGAAAAAAATGACTAAGTTGATGGAGCTGAATCCTACATTACACACATCTCCTAGTAGTGGACAAGAGGATGTTGGGATTGGGAGCATAACACCTATTCCCTTTCCCAGTTTTATGGACAATTGATGGGAACTCAAGTAGATGGGAGAAATTCCAATTTTTTTGAAGCGATAAAATTTTGTGATGTATTTAGAATATCTAAGATAGACTTATTTTTTATGTGAACTAAACCATTCTTACATTACTATTTAAATGTATTTGTATTGTTATAATAGTTTGATTGTTGGTCATGGTGTACTACTAGCATACCTAAAATTTTAATTAATTTTTTTGGTAAATTAAGTCGAGAGATATCTAATTTAAAATATGTAAAGTTTAGAAATATAAATAGTTCATCATAGAGATATTATAGAATTAATTTATTTTAAATAATAGAAATAATCATAACAAATAGATAGAAATAAAAAATAATAATTTTATACAAAAAGTTTTAATTTATTTAAAATAATTAAATAATAAAAACATCATAGAATTAATAATTCAGTATAATCATAACAAATAGACACTAAACAATCCCAAATTCAAACATACGAAGGTCCAACTAGAATAATGACTTTAAATAACCAAATACCAAAGCCAAATAAAGGAAATGGGACTTTTACCTTAAATGAATAAATTACATGAAGAAGGGTGGCTGGCTGTTTGGAAATCTACTTATTTTTCTTCTCTCCCTCCTGTCATCCAAGAGAACATGCAATGAAAGAAAAATATCATCACAATAAGAAAATATGAAAAATATTGTTCTAGCTTTAAAAAAATTGGAGACATCAAAACATAAAATCTAGATTCTAAACAAATCAAAACATAAAATCTATGATTTAAACTAAATCTCATCACTTACACATCATAACAATACGGTCCACCTTAGTCATGTGGAAAGTCTTGGGGAAGAGGTTGCAACAATGTATTTGGATCCAGTTGATCACTCTTTCTCTCTCTCTCCCTCTCTCTGTATTCAATCTAATGAGCCAACTGGATCTCCTCGACATTTTAATGTCTCAAGTATTGCCTCATGGTTTGACTCACGAACTTTCCAAAGATTCTTATTATGTGGTTTTCCACCATATTTTATCAAGTGGACATTTGATGCGACAACAAGATTTGAATAATGAAGAATCTTCCTCTCTGTTTGCCAATCCTCAAATAACCACAAGTTAGGGTTCTTCATAGAATATCGTCTAAGCCATGTGTCGATTACAACCACCGCACCGACATGGTACTCTAAACCTTCACCATCTATAACCGAGTGATCCAATTTTTGTTTTGCTTGAACACAATGACAAAAATAATAATTGTCCCTTCTTCATTATCTTCAGGTGCAATAACAACAAAAACATGGCCTGCAGTGACAAATGTACAAAATGCGGTCATTAATTTAGAAAATACTTGTGTAAAAGTTATAAAGTTACATATTGAAATTAAAAAGATATATAAATATATCTATTACTAGGTTGCACTAGATTAGACAAGCGGTCAAAGTCAATAGACGATTCCATCTGTACCATTTTCAGTGCTTGTGGGGGACGATAGGTGTCAATTGGGTCCAAAACTCGTATATCCCATTTGTCCACCCATTCAGTCGACTCACAGTCATCCCAATTTTCCTCTGCACATGATGGACAATAGCATGCCATTTTTCGTGTGTGGATACTCCATGAACTTGCATCAGAGCTTCTAAAAGAGTGCAACTCACTGGATCTTGTTAGTGTGCAACAATCCTGATATGGTGCAATGTTAGTATTATCTATCAACCAAAAAAATCTACGAACCGTAGACTCACCTTCCTTACCTGGACCCATTGTAGCGTTACACCACTGGACGATGGATTTTGCATTTGTCAATATTGCTCCATCTTTGTACTTTAGTTCTTCACGAGCTAAGGCTCTTTTGATGCATGCGCCTACACCATCGTGCTCTCCCTTTCCATGACCAACCTCTATGAAATTCCACATGTATTGAATTCTACACAACTTGTGCATCCTGCTCAACCAATAGAACATCCGTGCATTCTTGAATTGAGATGCACAATTGTCTGACCAAATAATGTGCTGACGATATGTGATGCCCCTGTTAGCCAAATCTTCATAAAATAGTTGAAAACAACCATGTATGAACTTCTTAGAATGTGATCGATCATCGCTGATGTAAAAATGGTACTCCCTCAAAATCTTCCTGTCATCCTCTATACTTGTAGGTGAATGCATGAATGTTATGTGAACAAATATGGAAACCTCTTGAGAAGTATAATACTTTGCTTGCACCTCATTTTGTGGTTGTAGTGTGTAGTTCTTTGCGAAATCTACAATCGAAACAATGGTATCCAGTGGAAATGTATCCTTGCACAACTTGAATTGCAAATCTAGCCATCGAGCTCTATGGGTATGCCTTGCATACTCGTAAATAATATTTTCACGAAAAATCTTCATGAACTCATACACTAGAATATTTTCAATGACTAAATCACATCTTTTACCATGTTTCCCATCTTTTAGAGCATATGTCACTATCTTAAATTTTTCGTAATCTACTATTTCATTTCCAATTGCATGTGTACTATCCATATGTTGACAAGTTGATAAAAGTTGCAAAGAACCACAAAATAAGCATGTACCATCCAAGCATGATGTCTTGTAAAATTGTTGGCCGTCCCTTATTTCACATAAAATGTTGGATATGAATTCCCTTGAAAATCTTGGTGGCTCATTTATGTCACAATCCTGCAAAACAAACTGAGAATGCAAAATTACGCATATATGCCTAAAAACATCAAAATGGTTAGAAAATTCAATATGTATCCTACAACAACAAGTTGTGCGCGTGTGATTTATCTTCACATAAAAAGGTTTACCCTTCTCAAAAAATCTTTGACTTATTCGAATTTGAGGATACATAGTAATAAATTTTGCAAAAAATTGTGTCTGAGTTGTGTCCAAAAAATGTTTCGCATGTGGCTCGTGATTTTGGCTACCAATCCTCCTTCTTACAACATCTCTTTGATTAGGGGAAACACGTGTGTTATTTTTCCAAAAATCTTCGATCAATGATTTCAAGGCTTCACTAATTTCTTTATCATTTCGCGGTAGTCTACCGCTAAATGTCCATAACTCATTTTTTGTTGGATCTTCCAATCTCTCACGCCTTAGCATGGCTCTCCTTAGAGTGCCTCTACCAATTTTTAATGTTATTCTTGTCTTTCTCATGAGTCGAGCTTTATTCATTTGGATACTTACTATTGTCAATGCAAGTACTCGTCTTGCAATATTACTATATTTGGTGCGTGATTTAGAACTCACTTTGTCATAAGCATTCATTAGATTCTTTACAATGTTTTTTTCATTTGAATCATCCATTGTTCTTAGCCCAAGAATCTTCATGATAGGCCTAAATTTTAAATTTCTCATCATTTCAAAAAATAATTGGCATTGACCTATAATATTTAATTCATCAAAAAATAATCTCCACATACGATTAACTTTTCTTTGACAAGTACGCTTACTAATCTTGTCACGCATTGATTTCAAAATGTTACTATCAATATCAATCAAATATTTTGGTCTTCTAAAATGAATTCTAGAAGGTGTTATAAGCTCTTCAATTCTCTCAACATTTTGAACATCAACATAAGGTTGAGTGTATTGCGTACCTTGAACCGAAGATGATGTGCCTTGGCAATAAGATGCAAAAGATGGAATATCACCTACTTGATGTGTTGATGTTGTGCCTTCAACATGACATGATGGAGTGTGTATATCGTCAGATCTACAAATCAGTGTCTCTTCAACATGAGAGGACGATATGACTACAACATTGGAAGATGGTGTAGCAGACGATATGACTCCAACATTAGAAGATGGTGTAGCTTCACAATTCAATTGTCTTCTTGAGCGTAACAGTCTCATTCATTCTCTTTGTCTTTCCAATTCTTCCTCTTTGTTTCTTGGTACCGGTGGTTTTTGATCCTCTTCGAAAGTCAATTCTTCATTATTTCTTTGCAATTTTCTTTGCTCACGTAATAATTTCATTTTATCCCTTTTAATTGCCAAATCTCTCTCCATATCTTCAGTTGTTTGATTTTTTGGTTTCTTTTTTGGCATGATGATGATTTTTACATGTCAAATTATTCAAACATTTGAATTACTTAAAATGTGTAAATTAAAAATTATTCAAATACATATAAAAATTATAATTATTTGAATGAATACACAATATATATATATATATATATATATATATAAAATGACTTGTCAAATTTCTAACCATTTCAAAATAACATTTCATTGAAACATACAAATTTCAATGAATTCACTATATATTAAACAAAATGTCAAATTATAATCAAATTTGTATCTATATATCAACAAACAATATTTAAAATAGATTGCACTAACCTTTCTATATAAGGAATATTCAAAAAGTCTTCAAATCGTGTATCCAATGATTGAATTTGGTGTTTGCTAGCTTCCAAAAGTGTTTGCCACCTTGAAAGAGTGTTTGTTGTGTTGAAACCCGCAATTTCTGTTGGGATAACAGAGTGCAAAATAGAACAAAAGCAAAGAATGAATGAAACGGGCCCCAAAGTTGTTTTTTGACCATTTTTAGGTGATTTCACATAGTGCATACGCGCTATAGCGCATACATGCTATGTGAGAACACATCACTCTCCACCCTCCCTACTCTCTCTCTCTCTTCCTACTCTCTCTCCCCTCTCCCATCCCCTACACACTCTCTCTCTCCCCTCTCCCATCCTTTACTCTCTCTTGCTCTCCCTCTCCCACCGCCTACTCTATCTATCTCTCTCACCCTCTCTCCTCTCCCATCCCCTACTCTTTAGATCTCTCACACAAACTCCCATCCTCCCTCTCCCACTTCTTACTCTCTCTCTCTCTCCCCCCCATCTCCCTACTCTCTCTCACACTCTCACATCTGCTACTCTCTCTCTCCCATCCCCTAAACTCTCTCTTTTACAGATACACACTCCCATCCCCCTCTCTCTCTCCTCTCCCATCCCCTACTCTCTACTCTCTCTCTCTCTCTCCCATCCCCTACTCTCTCTCACACACTCTCTCCCATCCCCTACTCTCACTCTCTCTCTCTCTCTCTCCCATCCCATTCTCTCTCTCTACCACCTCCTACTCTCTCTCACACTCTCTCCCATCCCCTACTCTCTCTTACACACACTCCCATCCGCCCCTCTCTCCCACCCGCTACTCTCTCTCTCTCTCGAGCTGCTCTCTCTCTCTCTCTCTCTCTCTCTCTCTCTCCCCTCTCCCACCACCTACTATCTCTCTCTCTCTCTCCCTCTCTACTCTCTCTCTCCCATCCCCTACTCTTACTCTCTCTCTCTCTCCAATCCCCAACTCTCTCTCACACTCTCTCCCATCCCCAACTCTCTCTCACACACTCTCTCATGCTTTCACTCTGTCTCTCTCATCTCGTACTCTCTCTCTCTCTCTCTCTCTCTTCCACCTCCTACTCTCTCTCACACTCTTTCCCATCCTTTCACTCTGTCTCTCCCATCTCATACTCTCTCTTTGCCACCCCCTACTCTCTCTCACACTCTCTCCCATCCCTTACTCTCTCTCTTTCATAGACACACACACACACACACACACACACACTCCCATCCCCCCCCTCTCTTCTCTCCCATCCCCTACTCTCTAGATTTGTCACATGCACTCCTATCCCCCTCTCTCTATCTCCCTCTCCCTACTCTCTCACAGTCTCTCCCATCCCCTACTCTCTCTCTCACACTCTCTCTCTCTCTCCCCCATCCCATTCTCTCTCTTTGCCACCTCCTACTCTCTCTCACACTCTCTCCCATCCCCTACTCTCTCTTACACACACTCCCATTTGCCCCTCTCTCCCATCTGCTACTCTCTCTCTCTCTCTCTCTCTTAGGCTACTCTCTCTCTCCCCTCTCCCATCCCCTAAACTCTCTCTTTTGTAGATACACACTCCCATCACCCTCTCTCTCTCCCATCTCCCATCCCTTACTCTCTAGATCGCTCACACGCACTCCCATCCCTCTCTATCCTCCTCTCCCACTCCCTCTCCCACCACCTACTATCTCTCTCTCTCTCTCTCAAGTTCTCTCTCTCCCTCTCTACTCTCTCTCTCTCCCATCCCCTACTCTTACTCTCTCTCTCTCTCCAATCCCCAACTCTCTCTCACACTCTCTCCCATCCCCTACTCTCTCTGACACTCTCTCTCATCCTTTCACTTTGTCTCTCTCATCTCGTACTCTCTCTCTACCACCTCCTACTCTCTCTCGCACTCTTTCCCATCCTTTCACTCTATCTCTCCCATCTCGTACTCTCTCTTTGCCACCCCCTACTCTCTCTCACACTCTCACACTCTCTCCTATCCCCTACTCTCTCTCTTTCACACACACACACCCACACACACACACACACACACACACACACACACACACTCTCCCATCCCCCTCTCTCTTCTCTCCCATCCCCTACTCTCTAGATTTGTCACACGCACTCCCATCCCTCTCTCTCCTCCTCTCCCACTCCCTCTCCCAGGTCACCTACTATCTCTCTCTCAAGTTCTCTCTCTCTCCCTCTCTACTCTCTCTCTCTCATCCCCTACTCTTACTCTCTCTCTCTCCCATTCCCAACTCTCTCTCACACTCTCTCCCATCCCCTACTCTCTCTCACACTCTCTCCCATCCTTTCACTCTGTCTCTCCCATCCCGTACTCTCTCTCTGTCGCCCCCTACTCTCTCTCTCTCACTCTCTCCCATCCTTTCACTCTATCTCTCCCATCCTTTCACTCTGTCTCTCCCATCTCGTACTCTCTCTTTGCCACCCCTTACTCTCTCTCAAACTCTCACACTTTCTCCCATCCCCTACTCTCTCTCTTTCACAGACACACACACTCTTATCCCCCCACTCTCTTCTCTCCCATCCCCTACTCTCTACATCTGTCACGTGTTAGCCGACTGGATGGCTCTGGCAATTTTTTTGTAGCCGACGGTCTGGTGGTGTTTTTGTAGCTGACGATCCGATGGTGTTTCTGTAGCTGACGGTCCGGCGGTAAATAGTTTGTAGCGGATAGAATAATGGTGGTCGACGAAATCCTTTGGGAAAGTTTGGCGGTAGTATTTATATCTCATCCGGGATCATTGTAAATCATCATTCATCTACTATTGCGAATATTATACTGCTATTCTGCTATTATTGTCTGTATGTGTTGACTTCTTTACCCGTATGGTAAACATTTGGCGCTGTTGCCTTATGAATCTGGAAGGTGGGAGGAATGAAGATTAATGCCAAATCAGCTTAACAAGGATCAAAATAAGGCGAAGGGAAAAGATGGAATTCGTATTGCATAAGAGAATTTAATCCTAGCACAACAAGTGGAACGCCGACAAAGATTTCAGAGGATTGCCAACGGAAATCGAAGTGCGAAGGAATTGTTGGAGGAGACTCAGCAGCGGGTGGAATTGGTGGAAGAAGCACGGGAGGAGTTCTTGAATTTGTGTTCACCGAGGGAAGAAACTTCAAACGAGAGAGCATCAACTCGCACGGATCGCAGTGCAGATAGAGCACGAGCGTGGAGTGACCTCTTCGTCTAGGATAGACTTTCGTGGGAAACAATTTTGGAGGATCCTTCATCTTCACCAAGGTTTGTAGCTGTCGACACCTCTGGTGTGGCAAACCAGTCTGCCGATGTGGGAGTACAGACTGTCGGTGTGGGAATTCAGACTACCAATTTGGGAGTGCCGACTGCTGGTGTGGAAGTGCCGACCACTGTAGGAGTGCAGACCTCCAGAGTTATGGTGGGACCCAAAGAAAAATTACCAAAATTTGAAGGCGATGGTACAGCCAACCCCCTCCGACATTGTAAGACATGTGAGATGATCTGGCGGGAAAATGGAATCATAGATGCTGACAAATGGGCCAAGCAATTTTTGGCAACCCTATGGGGTGTCGCGATTGATTGGTTTTCGGATATGGATCCGCAGAAGCTGGATACATGGGATAACATTAAAAAGGAGTTCTTGGCAGAATTTAAACTCTTGCGAGATGATAATGAAATTGTAGCGAAAATTTTCAATACCAAGCAAGGGAAGCACAAAACTATTCGTGTCTATGCTAGGAGATTGAAAGACTTAATAAACAAAATGGAAAGCAAGCCAGTAGACGGATTGCAGAAAAGGTGGTTTTTGGACAGCCTACACTCAAAGTTGCGGAGGAAAATAAAAATTGTGCCACCGTCATCATATGCCGATGCTTACAATAGAACACTCGACTTTGAAAGTGCGCAAAAGACAAAGAAGAAGAAAACCAGCTCCTTTGACTCTGATGATGATGAATCCATTGAGGATGATAGCAGCGACGATGAAGGTAGTAATAAAAAGGTTTGTGCCTTACAGAAGGATATGGTTCGAATGATGGAGTTTAAAAATATGCAAAAAGAGCCAAAAGGTAATGAATTGTGGTGCACGGAATGTAAGACCGACGGTCATACTAAAGGATCGTGTCCGAAGAACCAATTCTGTGACATCCGTTAGGTCATGGGACATTTGACAAAGGACTACCCCTTTAACATGAAAACAAGAGAATCTCCGCAGGTGCTTCTCACATAGGAGGCCTCCTTGTCAGGTAGTAACGGAAACACGAATACCGTCGGCGCTACATCTGGAGGCTACAGGAATAATTGGCATGGACAAAATAAAAACAATAATAATACCAATACAAGCAGAAGCCAGATTCAGTATGATGCAAACGGATGACCAATTATTCAGTGCAGAGCATGTAACTTGTGGGGACATTTTGCGCAGGAATGTCCAACAACAAATAGACCTCAACTATTGTGCCGATGGTGCGAACCCGGCGATCACGATGACTCAAAATGTCCAAAATCTAGAGTGAACTTGATCACGGTTGGAGCCAAGGAGGAAGAAGTTCTGGCAATTACGCGGCAACAAGCAAAAGAATACCTGGACCCCGCCAAAGAAAAGGAGAAATTTGCAGTAGCACGGGCGGAGGTTGGAAAAGTATTTCAAGCAGTAACTCCTTCGGACACTGCCGCCACTTCAGCAAGAAATTTTGCAGAACAAAACATAGTACAACAAATTTTGCAAATAGAGGTGCAAGTAAAGGTAAGTGATTTGCTTCTCACCATGCCCCAACTTCATTCTGCTCTCTCAAATATGGCAAGGGAATCGAGCTTGCAGAAGGGAAAGTTACCGAGAGAATCCAATCAACAGAAAGAAAAGGAAATTGTTGCTGGAGGAGAAGATTAGATGTTGTTGGCACTGACATCTAGATGGCACCCTACGGTTGTCAAGATGGGAATACTTGTACATGTTCTCACAAAAACCATAGTGGACGGAGGGTCTGACATAAATGTATTGCCAGAAGAAACTTGGAGGAAACTTAGACAACCGACACTGTGGCCTCCAAGGTTTCAGCTACTAACCGCCGATCAACATAGAATTAAACCACTAGGTATCCTCATGGCATAATCGGTAACCATTGGCACCCAATCATTCCTCATGGATTTTGTGGTGATTCCATTGAAAAGGAAAGGATATGATGCCATCCTGGGCCGTGGGTGGCTTATCGAAGCAAGAGCTCAACACAACTGGAAGAAGAACACTTTATCCCTGGAAAGTAAAGGCAGCCGATTCGTCTTTGATCTACATACCCAAATGGTAGGGGAAGAGGCTCTATCGTCAGATTTTGATGGAGAGGAGGATGAAGGTAGACAACGGATGGAACCGGATCAGGAGGGTGTCCTTCGATTGGAGGGAGGAACAACAGATGACGACTTGGATTTCATCAACGGTCTCTATCACTGGCAAATGGGGGACTATGAATTATTTCATAGCTGTAATGTTCTGTCAATTGAGAAAAAATATCCAAAGGAGTTTACTGAAGTAAAGGAAGGGGAGGCACCGTTGGATGTTACACCCGCCCATGCATTCAGTACATGACAGACAATTAAGTACAATGAAGCTCCACTACAAACAATGAATTTGGGGGATGAGGCAGAGCCAAAGAACATACTAATCAGAGATAACTGGGATCCAGTACTGAAGGCCGCAGCATTCAAGATATTTATGGACTACAAGGATGTGTTTGCATGGACATATAAGGACCTCAAAGGAGTACCACCGAAATTGTGTGTGCACCGCATTCCACTGGTGGATGGAGCTGTACCTGTATGAAAGCGACCCTACAGGATGAATAAGAACTATGCTGCATGTGTTACGAAGGAAATCAACCGGATGCTGGACGCTGGCATTATCTTCAAAGTACAGACCAGCGAATGGGTGTCACCAATAGTCATTTCCTTGAAAAAGGATACTATTCAGATCCAAATATGCGTTGATTTCAGATTCCTGAATGCAGTGACAATCAAAGATCCTTTTCCAATTCCATTCACAGATAGCATTCTGGAGGAGGTAGCGGGACATGAAATCTACTCTTTTATGGATGGGTTCTCCAGATATAATCAAATTTTTATAGCAGAGGAAGATAAGTTGAAGACGATGTTTTTTGTTGAAGATGGGGTCTATGCTTACAATCGGATGCCTTTTGGGTTGTGTAATGCACCGGCCACATTCCAGCGGATTATACTGCATATCTTCGACAAGATGTCTGTGGGAAATTTCAAGGCCTTCTTGGATGATTGGTCAATATTTAGCACAGAGGATGAACACCTTGCAGCACTTGGTGAGTGTATGGAGAGATGTCGTAGGGCCCAGCTAGCATTGAACCCCAAGAAGTGTCGATTCATGGTTCCACACGACAGACTGCTTGGACACATTGTCTATAAGGAAGGATTAAAGATGGATCCCAACAAGGTGAGAGTCATTCTAGAAATGCAGCCATCTACTAATGTCACAGAGGTAAAATCTTTTCTCGGACACATAGGTTATTATCGGAGATTTATTACAAATTTTGCCAAGGTGTCCCAGCCATTAGATAAGCTAATGTGCAAGGAAGAAGCATTTAGATGGGAGAAAGAGAAGGATGAGGCATTTGAAGGGCTAAAGGTACGACTGGCTATGACACCCATCTTGGCATATCCGGATTGGAATAAAGAATTTCATGTTCATGTGGATGCCTCCAATTATGCGATCGTCACAACCCTGGCACAGATTGGTAATCACAGATTGGATCATCCAATATACTTTGCTAGCCGATTGCTATCAAAGGCCGAGAAAAACTACAACATGACTGAAAGAGAATCTTTGGGAATGGTTTATGCTGTGCAAAAATTCTACCATTATTTACTTGCTACATCGTTTGTGTTTTATGTTGATCACCAGGCCCTATTGTACATGATTAACAAACCCGTCATCCAAAGGAGGATCAGCCGATGGTTGCTACTGTTGCAGGAATTTACTTTCAAAATCATTGTCCGGCCAGGAAAGAAACACGTCAATGCCGACCACCTGTCATGGATCAAAATAGGGGAACCAGCGGAGGGTGTAAATGACGACTTCCCTGACACACAACTGTTTTAGATTGGGGTGCTGCCAGAATGGTACAGGAATATTGGTGAATACCTCTTAACAGGACAATTTCCCCCGAGGATGTCACCAAATGATAGGCGCAAGTTGATAATCAGGAGTCGTACATTTCAATTAATCAATGGGTTTCTCTACAAAATGGGGCCGGATCATATTCTTCGACAGTGTGTGTTGGAAGAAGAGATACCGCAGGTTTTAAAAGAAGCACACGAGGGTCCTGCAGGCGGACACATGGGGCCTGACACCACTGCACGAAAGATATTGCTCGCAGGACTCTGGTGGCCGATGGTGTACAATGATGCACGAGAATGGGTCATCGGATGTGACACTTGCCAACGGACTGGGAAGCTGCTGAGGAGAGATTTCATGCCACTTCAACCCTCTCATGCGCAAGAACTTTTTGAGCGATGGGGACTAGATTTCATTGGACCTCTGAGGGTGAGCAAGACTCGACGCTGTCGCTACATCATTGTTGCAACAAAGTACTTGACCAAGTGGGTGGAGGCCCATGCGCTACCAGATAACTCGGCCATCAGTACCGCAAAATTTATTTATGAACAGATCATCACAAGGTATGGAATCCCATTACAATTAACAAGTGATAGGGGAGGTCATTTTGTTAATCATTTTATTCGACTGCTCACCACTCAGTTCAAGATTTATCATTCACTATCGAGTCTGTACTATCCAAGAGCAAACGGGCAGGCAGAGGCCACCAATAAATTTTTGGTATCCATCATCTACAAATCCTATGTGGTGGAAGGTGCGGATTGGGAAGAGAACTTACCTGCTGCCCTCTGGGCGTACCACACAGCATACAAAGTGACGACCGAGCACACACCATTCCAGTTAATGTTTGGACAGGAAGCAGTGGTCCCCGTAGAATTCGTGATTCCAAGTCTCTGAATAGCGTTGGAAAACAAACTAGATAATCACAAAAGCCTCCAAGAGCGATTGAATAATTTGAATAAATTGGAGGAGAAACGGTTGCTGGCACAGTGGGCAACAGAAGTGGCACAAAATAGATGCAAACTCTAGCATGATAAGCATCTGAAACGTAGTAGATTTTAGTTGGGACAGTTAGTAATGAATTATGATGGCCGTAATGAAATCAAGCTGGGAAAATTCAAAGTGCGATGGATTGGACCGTATCAAATCTGAGAAATTGGTGACACTGGGGCAATGAAATTGGCAACCTTGGACGAATAGGAGATAGCTCAGCCAGTTAACGGGTCCAAGTTGAAACCATATCGTGTAAGGAAGTTCTCACCGTCATTGAATCCTTCCTTGTCGTCAGCACAACACTCTCTGGCGGCGACGACATCCAAAGATGCCCCAGGTACCCCTTTTATTTGAGGAATTGAAAAAAAAAAAAGAGAGAGAAAGAAAAAAAGAGCCGCGGAAAGGCCCCGCGGGCAGCACTTGCCGGAGGCCTCGCGGGCAAGTCAGACCCCGTGGGCAACACCTGTCGGAGGCCTCGCGGGAAGCACCTACTGGAGGCCCCACGGACAAGTCAGACCCCGCGGGCAACACCTGCTGGAGGTCCCGCGGACAACACCAAACGGAGGCCTCGCGAGCAACAGCTTCCGCGAAGAAAATAAAGCCCCGTGGGCATTAGAGAAGGCTAAAAAGCTTCTGCGGGCAATAAATTCCACTGAGGAAACACAACAAACAAGCCAATGGTACATTCAGAGCTATGAAACAGGGTATGGAAATTCATTGACGCGTAGTTGGCTGATAAAGGCGTCTTCATTCAACTCTCCCGGGACCATGACAACCATGAGGATGGTCTGAATTCCCTGACGACAGAAAAGAAGAAAAACTTAATCGTGCTCCGTCACGTTTTCAAGAGCCATCGCATTTTCAAGAGAAAACTTATTTTGCAGAATGGTGGGAATAATTTGCTTTGCATTCCAAATGCAGATTGTCAGAAATTCGATGAAGCCCGTTGTTTCAAAGCAATCGCCCATTTCTTACTTAACGATGAAATCTCATATGAGACGATGAATTTTGAAACTGTTGTTTCGAGGAATGATCAAAAAAATCATTACATGGGAATGAGGTTTGTTAGGGCTCGTGGAAAATCTACTATAGAGATACAAAACCCTTTAGTTCTTCTTACAAAAGTGCACAGAAGTTTATGAGTGTGTAGTGGCGGTTAGCACAAAAGAAATTGAAGCTAATGGTCTGCGGGAGAAAATAAAGTCTCGCGAGCCCTCAAGCCATTACGTCTCCACCACAGGGGCCGCGGGTAGAAAAGAGAATAGCCGCGGGTTAAGACACTTCAACCTCCTCCGTCTCAGACTTTCTCTGTGGGAAATTTAAATAGCCAGTGCGTGCTGTGAAGCTCTTCCGTGGCTTATTTTTTCCCTTCCACGGATGGTACTGTGTGGATGGTTATCTAGCTAGCACTTCTTTGGTTCGGCTCTCATGCAATAGGAGGAATAAACCCTTTTTCTGCATGGAGTCAGCAGGCAAGTAGAAGCTGTGGAAGAGTCAGTTGGTAGCAAATATGGAGAAGAATTCAAGAGTTTTGGCGTCAGGAATTTGAGTTGCAGGCCCCTCCGGTTCCAGTAACAAAAAATAGAAGACCAAGGAAGAACTCACTTATCTCACCATCCAGTTTGAGAGCCTTAGTGGAAGCGAATGCCGGAAGTGGTGGCAGGAGACCCCGAAGGCAAACCAGATTAAACCAATTTTGATGCACAGGTACATTGGGCTATTCAGCTTCCCATCTTTTCCATTCGGATGTTCGAATCAGTATTGCGCACCATGATAGAGACATATAGTGTCCAGAGCAGAACAAGTACATTCTTGTACAAAAAGCAGCGGATGACAGTGTCCTTTAAACCAAGAGATTTCACCAGGGTTTCTGGCATTCCTGGCCCTGGCGGGAAGAAAGTGGAAATAAAGAATCACAAACTGTCACATGAACAGAAGGAGCATTGGATAGCTCTAGTATGCAGGGACCTTACACCCATGGAGAGGGAGGCAACAGTCTAGGGGACAAGGTGCAGAGGGCTTCACAGGGACTTTATTTGAGAGGGTCATTGGCGTTGTATCATGGACGTCATCAAGAGCAGGTTGACAGGCACCACCTAAGCTTCAGATATCGCATTGCCACAGATTGTGTTTATGAATGGTATCATGCAAGGAGTGGTATATGATTGGGCCTCAGTGCTTGCCGATAGGATGGAGGAATTCATGACGCTCCAGCACTGAACATTTTTCATGCCGCATAATGCCATTGGATTGTTTCTAGAGGCAGCAGCTCAACAGATCCCAATGGATGGCTTTGAGGCTCCTCCACAGGGCAAGTTAGCAGACAGGGAGCATCCCATATTCTACTGGCGACACCTAGATACAGGAGGGTCAGCAGCTGGCCACAAGAAAGTACTCCGCGAATTGGCCCCTCCCGGAGAGACAAATAGTGGATGGGAGGGCACTTTGATGAGTGACGGGGCTGAATTCGTAGAAGAGGAGAGCACATCGACTGAAGTTGATGGTGAGACAATAGGTGGTGGACCCACATTCTTTACCCCACCTCAGCTGTCAACTTTAGCGCACTTGACTACCTCTTTGACAGTCATTCCAGCCTTTGGTCAGTGCCATGCCCCGGTTCTTATGACTCCTCCAGCGGAGGCAGATGTCCCACGGACAGTGACAGAGGTGGTTCCATAGACAGTGACAGATGCCATCCCACGAATAGTTTTTGAGCCATTACCGATGGCTGTAGCGGAGGTGATTTCAGTTGTACCAGTAGATGTCATTGTCGCACAGTCACCACTACCACAGTCTGAGCCGCAGGTTCGGTTGGAGGTCATTGATTGTGATGCAGTGGTCACTGTTTCATCATCTTTTTTAGCAGAGGTCGAGTCATCCCAGCCCGTACTAGAGATGAACATGGAGCTTGCATGGGTCGACCAACCGAAGGTGATGGATAGAGCTAGTGAGTTTCTTAGGCAGCAGTTTCAACTCACTCTGGCGAAGCGGGGTCCCTCCATTCAATCTCTTAGGCATTCAGAAACATGGCCAACGGAACTCCAGCCTCAGCTTCAGAAGGAGGGAATGCCACATGCCGTGGTTGCGCCAACAACACAGACGGTGGCACTGGATGTGGGCATGGCTCCCGCTGACGAGGAGGGAAACAGTGATGCAGAATGGTCATTGGAGACCTTCGCCAAGGAGGACTATGGGTCAGATGAGGACAGGTGCCGAGATTACCTCAGAACTATGTAATCTGCATTGAAGAAGGGCCATGATGTGGAAATTCAGGCCCTAACTCGGCGGAGGGAGTGGCACTTGATCAGAGCATATATCCATGGGATTTGTCCTTGGCGATTCGAGACTTGCTTTATAAAAAGGGGCTGGCCGACAATGGAGACAGCTGAGATGCTGGCAGATTGGGCCACGGAGCTGAAATTGGGACCCATTGACACTCCTATGATGAAGCTGGCACATGAGGTTTTGGGATTGTACAAAGATGTTTACTACGGTCGTCAGCGTGCGGAGGCGAACAGGGTTGCAGCAGAGCAATCATTGGCAGCTGAGACTAAGGCTAGACAGAAGCTAGCCGCTGACTTGGCCGACCAGTAGGCAGCATGGGCCATAGAATGGGCAGCACTACTGACAGATTTGGCAGCTGCGGTGCAGGAGAAGGACTTGGCTAAGAAAAGTACAGAGGCAACAGTTCGCGATAAGGATGCGGCTGAGCACGAGATGCAGGTAGCCAGGACACAGGCCATGGACGCAACACTTCTTCTAAAGGAGGCCATCGAAGTCAACTCTCAAATCTAGATGGATCTCTGCATCAGGACAGAACAGGTGTATGAGTTACGTCGCCCACACCACATTTCTGGGATGCCCCCTTCTCTCTAGTTTTTCTGTAGTTTGTAAGTTATCTCCTAATTTTGTGAGTCGTCAGGAGACAACTATTTTTTTGGGGGGGATGGTGTTAGCCGACTGGATGGCTCCGACAGTGTTTTTGTAGCCAACAGTCCGGCGGTAAATAGTTTGTAGTGGATAGAATAATGGTGGCCGACGGACTCCTTCGAGAAAGTTTGGCGGTAGTATTTATATCCCATCTATATGTGTTGACTTCTTTACCTGTACGGTAAACATTCACACACTCCCGTCCCCCCTATCTCTGTCCCTCTCCCTCTCCTACCACCTACTAGATCTCTCTCTCTCAAGTTCTCTCTCTCCCTCTCTACTCTCTCTCTCTCTCTCTCTCTCTCCCATCCCATCCCTTACTCTCACTCTCTCTCTCTCTCTCCCATCCCCTACTCTCTCTCACACTCCCATCCCCTAATCTTACTCTCTCTCTCCCATCCTGTATGAGCTCTCTCTGCCACCACCTACTCTCTCTCTCACACTCTCTCCCATCCCCTACTCTGTCTCTCTTACACACATTCCCATTCCCCCCCTCTCTCTCTCCCTCTCCCACTCCCTCTCCCACTGCCTACTTTCTCTCCCCCATCCCCTAATCTCTCTCTCCCCTCTCCCATCCCCTACTCTCTCTCTTTCATAGACACACACTCCCATCCCCCCCCTCTCTCTCCTCTCGCATCCCCTACTCTCTAGATTTGTCACACACACTCCCATCCCCCCTCTCTCTCCCTCTCCCACTCCCTCTTGCACCACCTACTATCTCTCTCTCTCTCAAGTACTCTCTTTCCCTCTTTACTTTCTCTCTCCCATCCCTTACTCTCACTCTCTCTTCCATCCCCTACTCTCTCTCTCTCTCTCTCTCTCTCTCTCTCTCTCTCTCACCCCCATCCTGTACAAGCTCTCTCTACTACCCCCTACTCTCTCTCAAACTCTCACACTCTCTCCCATCCCCTACTCTATCTCTCTTATACACATTCCCATTCCCCCCCTCTCTCTCTCTCACTCCCTCTCCCATTGCCTACTCTCTCCCATCCCCAACTCTATCTCTCTTACACACTTCCATTCCCCCTCTCTCTCTCTCCCTCCCACTCCCTCTCCCATCGCCTACTATCTCTCTCTCTCTCTCTCTCTCACTCTCCATCTCTCTCCCATCCCCTACTCTCACTCTCTCTCTTTGCCACCCCTACTCTCTCTCACACTCTCACACTCTCTCCCATCCCCTACTTTCTCTCTTACACACACTTCCATCCCCCCCTCTCTCCCTCTCCCACTCCCTCTGCCATTGCCTAATCTCTTTCTCTTCCATCCACCCTCTCTCTCCCTCTCCCACTCCCTCTGCCATTGCCTACTCTCTTTCTATCCCATCCCCTACTCTCTCTATCTCTCTCTCCCCTCTCTCATTCCCTACTCTCTCTCTTTCACACACACCCATCCCCCCTCTCTCCTCTCCCATCCTCTACTTTTTCTCTCACTCGCTCTCCCTCTCCCACTACCTACTCTCTCTCTCTCTCTCTCTCTCTCTCACTCACTCTCACTCTCTCCCTCTCTACTCTCTCTCTGCTACCCCCTACCCTCTCTCACATTTTCACACACTCTCTCTTTCTCTCTTACACACATTTCCATCCCCCCTCTCTCTCTCCCTCTCCCACTCCCTCTCCCATCACCTACTTTCTCTTCCATCCCCTACTCTCTCTTCCATCCCCTACTCTCTCTCAAGCTACTCTATCTTCTCCCTCTCCCATTCCCTACTCTCTCTCTTTCACACACATGCACTCCCATCCTCCTCTCTCTCGCTCTTCCTCTCCCACTTTGTCTCCCACCACCTACTCTCTCTCTCCCCCATCCCCTACTCTCAATCTCTCTCTCCCAACTTGTACTCTCTCTCACACTTCCTCTCTCTCTCCCATCCCCTACTTTCAATCTCTCTCCCCCATCCCGTACTCTCTCTTTGCCACCTCTACTCTCTCTCTCACACTTCCTCTCTCTTGCATCTTGTACTCTCTTTGCCACCCCTACTCTCTCACATTTCCTCTATCTCCCATCCTATACTCTCTCTGCCACCCCTACTCTTTCTCACTTCCTCTCTCCCCTCTCCCATCCCCTACTTTCTCTCTATCTCTCTCACACACACAAATAGCCATTCCCTCGCCCCACCCCCTAGCTCTCTTTTGGTTTTGGTTTGCAATTTAGGTCTCAATAGTGCGTGCGCACTATAGCACGTGCACACTACCTTGAATTCAATAGCGTTTTAATAGCGCGTGCATGCTATAGGGTGCACACGCTATTCAAAGCTTTGCATTAAAACCAAGCCTAAGGCTTGGTTTTGCCTTGGAGATCCAATCCAAAGGTTTGGAGTTTATAAACAGGTCTGAGACGTGTTTTCCAACAAACATACAAAAAATGATTGATTTTTCTTGTGTGCTCCCCTTCAAGATTCCTCGTGGTTGGGTATCGATAAGATCAAGTTACATAACATTATAGGTCTCTGTGTTAGCTATCTAACGATATAATTTATTTTTAATTTGAACTATTTTAAGTCTTTCATCTATAATTTCTTTTGAATGTATGTTCATTTTTTGTCAAAAACCACCATGTACTAATTGGGCTGTAGATTTTAGCTCATTCATCGAATTTTGTAACAACTTAGTTTTTTAGAAACTAGACTCCATTCTACACACTTTGAAAAAAAGAAGTTTTGATTTTAGATTAGTTTTCAATCATTTCTAGGGGGAGCACACAGATATTTCACGTTTTTGGGATGGGTCTAATTAAAAAATTCATTAAAAAAAAAATACACATTATAAAATTACCCGAAAAATCTGGGATAAACTACATAGTGTTAGGTAACTTTTGACTGGAGCGATTAAAGAATTTCAAAAAAAAAGTTAAAATTTTAGGGGGGCCACACTTTGTACTATGTTATGTTGTTTTGGAATAAACAGTACCACTTTCTGTGGCCCCCTTTTTTGAGGACCTAAAACTAAACCATTTTGAAAAAAAATTAGTAGTTTACAAACTAGATTCAAAGGACTACGACTTTTGTTTTTGTCATATCTTAAAATTTTGAGCGTAACTATCTTCAAATTCTTGTTGAAGTCCAGAATTTTCTGATTTCAGGAAAAAGCTGTCCACTTATACCCCCCTTTTGGCACCACAACTTTGTGCACTTACCCATAAATGCAATCCCATGCCTAGAAGAATTTAGCCCCAACTTAAGGAGACCAATGTAGAACAAGTTCATGCACTATTTCCATTCATTGATATAGTAGTATTAATCTAAGAAAATAATGAAGAACATGTGGCATTCAATACACCATAAGCCAAAAGATATTTAAAGGAACTATTATTGTTTCTATTTCTTCATAAGGATATACATAAGATAAGTTTGGATTCAAGAGCCATTTAGTAAATACACAGTGATAAAAGTATTCAATTCATACTAAAAATTGCAATTACTATCTCCAATATATTTTTCTCATATCTTAGTTTCAAAATGTCACTCTAATAAATATAGGTCTTGGTACCTTTTCCTTAAAAAATGAAAAGGTGCAAACAAGCTTCAGACCTTTACATAACTATAATTAATTAGTTAATTATGCAAAACTAAAAAAAATTATTAGGCTTCTTCAACCTCTTCTTCTACAACAATAGTCACATCCTCGGCCTCCTCATGCACCTTCATGTACACTTCAATCCATTTGGCTATCTAGGTGTGAGTGTGCCATGTGAAATTAGAAATCATTGGAGCAAAATCATGTAGATCACTCCACCTCTTTACTTAGGATACTTTGACTTCATTGATGAATTTGGAAAACTTATTCTCCAAGACAATCAATTTGTTAAGTAATATGTGAAATGTATCTATTTGAAAAGCCTTGTTACCCTTGTATTTTTTTATGACCAACTATGGAAACATTTGGAATTCGTGCCTCCAATATTCAAGTGATTTAATCCTTCCATCTTTATCAACAATTGAAGGAATACATGAAGTCTCAACAATACTGATTATCTTGTTCTTTTATCCAAGTTTCTACTTATGTAGGCCAAATTCTTGGCTACTATGTCAAGGAAATCAATGGTGTTCCTAATCTGGATAGGTGTATTAGGGTCACTTTTTGTAACCATAAACAACTTATTTAATTCAAACTTTGATGGGCCCCATTTCCTTTCCAATTCAGATAACCTTTCTATTCCCTTTGCAGAGGAATCCAACATGCTTGAAATATTATTGATCCTTCAAAAACTTCCTTACATTTTTCCAAAATGGCATTTACCCTGTATGTAAGCACTTCCTCCAATGTGTTGAAGATACAATCTTGATGATTAATCTTTTGGATCAATTCTGTGCTAAGAATCTCCTCTTCAGTAATAACAAGATCTTTTTTGAACAACCACAACACTGGAGATCTCACTGGAACCCTTCTCACATGCTTCCTTTTCCAATTTTCAAATTTTTACATACATTTTATTAATAATGGAATTCATATATATTTCTCTTTGTTACAACTCTTTAATCATTTTTTTCATATACCTAATTTTAGCTTGGTTGAACATTGATTCATGAGTAAGTTTGGTAGCAATAAGTTCTAGATCTATATTTTCTATAGTCTAGATTAGGGCCATTCATTCTTCAGCTTGTGAGATGTCAATCGGTCTAGGCTTGTTTCCTTTGAATGTTACCGAAGTGGCTAGTGTCTCCATTCTTGGATCATAACATGTTCCTTCCACCTTATCCAATGACCCAAACTCTAACACAAAGGTAGAATTCTCCTACTTCTTTATCTGGTCAAGTAAGAACAACTCCCTGAGAGTCAAACCTCATAGAATCAAGATATCACTCTTATTACTACTTCTCTAGCTTCTTCCTAAGTGTAGGTGATATTATCTAGATTCAATTCACTCATCATATGCTTTTTTATAATCACAATATGTTGTGAATGATCTACTCCCTCAAGTCTCTTGGCCTTTTTCTCCTCAAAATATTTCATTTTTAAATTAATCTAGAAATCCTTGAATTCCGATGATTGAATAAAATTTTCTTCTTTAATAAACTATAGAGAAATGGACTCTCTCTCATCTTCAATATCTATTGGTGTATCAATCTCCATTGTTTGGGCACAATACCCATTTTTGTCTTTTGATTATTTGAGAGAAGGCCCTAAGAGTCTAGACCCTTTATCATCTATCAAGCTCTCAAGAACTTGAGCAATATCTTTAGATGTTTCATCATCAAAATCATTATATGAAACCAATGATGTGCTTTCTTCCTCCTTTTGCTATGGTAAGGAGGTTGAAGTGCTAAGTCTAGGTTCAATTGTGTCCATTTTTCTCCTTTTATCTTCAGGAGAAGCTGATGTTTCTTCAAAACCCTTATGCTTTCTTGCTTCACATTTTCTTGGTATAGTTCATCAAAATTTTGGATGCATTTTTCAATTCTCATCACTTCCAATTCTATATTTGAATAAAATTGGGGCAGACCCTTACTTAACCGTTTCCCCTCAATTTTAGACAAAACATGCCACTTCTTTAGTCTTTGATAAAGTTGGGCCAAATCATCACAATTTATGATACCATCATCCTCCAAGTTCATTTGATGAGTGTCTTTGGCCTTTGTTATTCTAATATGCCCTTCACGGTCATATTCCCTACTCTTTTCACTGGCCAACCAGTAACCATTTATAATATACTTTTGTACTTCCTAAATCATATTATACCCAAAAAAAAAACCATCAAATAAAATAAAATGTGGGAGAATTTACCCTTCCTTCTTAGTTGGGTTATATCTCTTTCTACCCACATCATCTGCCAAATAAATTTCAAAAATCCCAATCTCTGTGGAACAAACAATGACAATTTATGAGGAGGCTACCTACATCCATATAGCCTCAACAATGTATACTTGGGTTTCACAATCCAATCTCCCAAGTTGAAAAGAAAACCTTTACTAGGATGATAATCTTTAGGCCTGAACATATTCTTTATTGCTAGAGGAATCCTTGTTATGGGTTCTCCAATCATCTTGATTATCCATTGCACAAATACATCTTTGAAAATATTGAAGTCCATATCTCTAGCATGAGTATCCCAAAGTGATCACCACATTTGAATGGGCATAGGATTACCATCATCATCAATAGTTACTAATTTCATAGAATTTATGAACTAGTCAATATTTTGGTACAACATCAAGTTGCACAATAATAAATAAATAACGACTTCAAAGCTTTCCACTGAACTAATTGATTATGTAAATTCTTCTCAATCTCACTAGAAAAGTCAACCTCTAGGTAGTTATGTGGATTTTGAATCTTCATACACATTTACCTGTAGTCCAAGGGAATCTTTTTCTTTTCACCTTCTCTAAAAAGTTAAAGCCATGCATAGAAGGTATTATTAAAAAGTTCATGTATGAATCTATTGGATTAGGGCCCATATATTCCACATATATCAATTTATTGTTATGACCCCTACACATGAAATGAACAATTTCCCTATACTTCCTAAACTTCATGATTTTCTAATATTCATTCTTTAAATACATCCTATCAATTTTGGTGAGGGTTTGGGTGCTTAATCCAAAACATTGTTCAACACATGACTTGGTAATTACTAACAAGGGTGTGCCATCCAATTTTCTTACTATTTTGGTGTTGCATTCATAATGATTTTCTAGTACATTTATATGCTCAATATCCAGAAAAATATTAAGAACAATTACTTTTCCTAGGTCAAGTCTCCAAGGATTGTTTCTAGGTTCCTTCTCACTTCTATTTTCAAAGAAATACTAGATTAAGGACCTACCATGCAAAGGAAATTTTGCATCCCCACTCTTTGAACTCATCTTGAAATATAGACATCTGACCATCTAAAGATGACCTAAAAAAAAATTCTAACAATATTTTCTAAATTAATTTTTCCACTCGTTCCTCTTTCCATTCCTTACCACTAACATCTTTTCAAGTGGAAAAATACTCTTATCAAAATTTACAATTATATAGCAAGAGCAATAACCTCATATATGTAAGAATATTATAACCTCGTATATGTAAGAGTTTTATGACAACAACCAAACATAGCAGCATGTGATTATATACATTTCTATCGTGAAAGCACAACATTTGCAAAACTGAATAGCTTTAAATACTTACAATGTAAATAGCTAGATAAAGAATGATGATACCCTCAATGATTGTTGGAGCATTTTTGCTCCCAACTTCACCTAGTTAGATATGCCTCAAGAAGCTTAATGAATCAATAGCTCCCAAAGACAAACAATTGCAATTTTTTTAGAAAAGAATATTTACTCCATCACTTCTGATTCCACTCTTGTGCTGACATATCTTGAATTACCAACTATTTGACTCCAAAGAGCTTGAATGCAACCTTGTATGAAACATCGGTTATCATCAATGGTGGAGGAGTCATTGCTTTAGATAGTAAGGGAGATCTTGCCTCAGATGTTACAAGAGTTTTCAATTATATCTCCTCCTTCGCTGTGAAAAGAAAAAAACATGACATTATTTGAGCCCATATTGCCTTTGAATTGAATAATCCCTAGCTTGCACTTGGGATGTTAGATTGTGGTGACTAATCGAGATTTTGAGCTGACATGTAATTATTAATTATAACCCTAAAGTGGTAAAAATACTTGTATAAAAGAGCTAAGGGTTAGGGATTGTTTATATAGTTGTGATACAAAATTGGTTCTTGCGGCAGTATTGAGTTGTAAGGGATTATAGATTGTAATCAGGTTATAATCACTAGATTATAATAATATCGGACTTGCTGTTTGGTGGACATAGCTCAGGGATTGGGATTAAATTTTGGTGTCTTGTGTTCTTTTCTATGTGATCTATTATTTTCTCTTATTGGTTATATTTGCATGTAATTGTTGTAATTGTTATTTCTGTATGTGGTTTAATCCTAACATGGGAATGCTACATGTGGCTAACTAAAGTTGTTATCAAATCCTGTTTGGTACAAATTTGATGCACCATCTTGATTTTGCAATTTGTATAGAAATCTTACCAATTTTAATCTGGATTTCTGAATTATTTTGGCCTAGCCTTCTAAACACATCAAACTTTTTGGACTTGGTAACTATGCTAGATAGTCTCCATTGCTCAAATAGTATATCAGCATTAGCTAAGTAGAAATTAAATAGTTTCAAGTCTAGAATAATAATGGGCAATCCAAAACCTAAAGAATTAAAAAAAAAAAAATCTTGATAAGACATTGTCAAACAATGAGATACTCTACTTTACACTATAATAAGACATTGTCAAACAAAGAGATTATCTATTATAATAGGATTGTATCATATCTTTATAGATATCAAGGTTTAACAGTTGATGAGATTCAAATGACATACCTTCTCGTAAGATTTCTCTTTCTAAATTAAAGAACATTCGTAATGACATTGTATAATCCATCATCAAAATGATTTTTTAAAATATGAAGACTGTTAGATTAATTCATTATGAAGTCATGTGATGACAATAAACATCATTCCAAACCCAAATAAATATGTATAAATCTAAATCAATAACTAAATACAAAACCAAATATGTATAGATAGCTCAAACCTGAATCTGCATAGAAAGGTCAGTAGAAAATAAACATGATAAAAAAGAAACCCAATATTCCCTTCAAACATTCAAAAATAAAATTTACAACGACATCCAAACAATCACACAATTTCAAACTTATTTGCAACTTTTGCAAATTGTTTCACACGATCCACAAATTCTGGCACATCTAGATTATAATGTTTTGTTTTCACCTCTATCTCCTCCGACCACCACTGATACAGACCACTCGAAAATCTTAACTCCTTTTTCCCACTACCATTTATGAACAGATTTGGAGATGGCAAAAGATGATGAGGCTTAGGTTTTTTCCCGAGCAACCTCATAATCCAATTCACGATCAAGCTGTGTACAGAGTTGCTCAACCTAGCCCTAAAATAATGCAAATAATTACTCGACACAGGATCAAAATCATTAATATACAGATTAGGGTACCATTTCTGAAGCACCAAAAAGGTCGCCCGAGTCTCCACAACACTGTGTTAAGCACCCAGCTGCAATTGCCAAATTTTTTAATCTCGCACGAAAATAAGAGAAAAAGTATGTATTATCGAAGTTAGCAGGAGAGAGCAGCAATATTTAATCTTATACTGATCATGTTCATGGGTCCGTTCACAAGAGCAAAGAAATGAGTGCCCTGCTATTCCTGCAACTTGTTGAATTTCTATGGTGTAGACATAGCTAATTCAAAGAAAGAGACGGGCATACTAGTTGCTCTGGAACAACGAAAAGGGATGTTGTGTATGATAATTATCAAATAGACCAAAATGTGGACGTACAGGCCACATGTATCCCTTGCAATGAAGGGAAATAAGCTTTAATTGCCAGCTGCTGGTCTTCGAGGCCCAAGACTTTGGAATGCCAACAGTCTACAACAACGATGACTTCAAAACTTTTACCTTGATTTTTGTGTCTTCTCTCACATTGAAATATGTGAAGAGTATTGATTTGCATAATGTCAGGGTTACTATCGATCATCTTGCTCAATTATAAAAGAAGAAATACTGAAATTCAACATTAGTAGAGGGTAACGGAGTATTTTGATTGGCTGTGGACGAGAACATTAATCACTATTTAACTGGAAGCCTTGGAATTTAAGATTGTTCGATTGCAGTAAAGCTTCGAATTTGCATTTTGAACCTCTGCAAGGAGATTTCACATAATTGGGGAGCAGGAGCTTAAATCACGTTCTTCTTTTCCCTAAAATTTTGATGGCTCGGTATTTTACCAATATTCTCTGGTATCGACGTTGTTCTGATGCTGTGGTTTTAAATTTTCAGCAGAGCTTCTGAGTCGTGTCAAAATTTTATTCCCCTTGAAGCCGCAGAGCGTTTGTATTTCTTGCTATGTGAAGATCATTGAACATATGTTTTTTTGAAGTCAATTATATCATTATAGTTTTAGCTGTATATATGATATACTGGATGAGTATACCGTATTTTCAATGGTCAGTGATTTCATTTTTTCATATTTTAATTATTTTGATTTTAGGGGGGATAACATGTGTGTTGTGTATGTCTTCTATTTTATCTTTTTAGGGTTTGGGTTTTCTTCCATAAAGTTCAGACATCTAATTATTTTTTTCCTTGCGAGTTCCTCCTGGTTCACCAAACCTAATGTCAAATTAAGCTTATGTTGTCAATGATTTTTATTATCAATGATGATATAGTCCAAGTCTTAAAATATGTAGATGGTGTTCGCTAAAGCCTTCTCATGCCTGGTGAATGACTTGGCCTGATAGATTAGGGTGAGCAAGGAGTGTCAGTTTCCCGGATGTTACTTTCATCTCAGAATATAATTGTTTTACCTACTAAAACAACCTTACCCTCACATTAATTTGCTCATAACCACACACTCTATATTCATCTATCTGCCAGTTATATTTTCAGATTCTGTGGACAGACAAAATATAGTGTTTTATTTGTAGCCGCTGAAGATGAAGCCTTATGAAGATTTTTAATACATGACTTAAACTTTGGAAAAAAATTTAATAGTTAATGGTTGAGGGTATCAAATAGAACTAATAATACCAGCTATGGTCTCCTCTTTATCAATGATGAAAGAGGAGACCATAGCTGGTATTATTAGTTCTATTTGATACCCTAGCAATAAATGGAACATAGCATTGTCTACTATTTTTTGAATCGGCATGGAGTATAAAATGGCTTTTGGTGCCATACCTGGCAGACGCATTGAGGATGCCCTAATTCTTTGAGATGCAGACTCAATAGCCTGCTGAACTTTGGTTATTTTTTTCATGGAATCCCTAACCTCTGCAATTGGTGAAAATTTGAATTTTCTTTGAGCAAATTTAGGACTAAGAACAACTAGGGTTTTTAGAGACTTTATATAAGCACTGATAGAAATCACAAGCTAAATTGGATCATATTACTGTTCTATTTATTATTGGGAATTATAAGATTTTGAAGTGGAGATAAAATACAATCTACACAATAATTTCTACTGTTATTATTGAATATATTTCCATTAGTCAAATAATTCTTAGTTACAATCTTTGTTGAATTTTGGAACAAGGAATTCACTCCTCAATCAAATCTTCACTGAGCTCAATTTTGATATCCATTTCAAACCACATGAATACAATAGACAACTTAAAATATAACAAAAAATATTATCCAATTAAAAAGCTAATAGAAATTTAAATTTAAATAAAATATAAACCTAACTAATAAATAAATATAATAAAGACTCCAACCTCATCATTCTACCTATAAACATATTTATAATGAAAAACAATCGATTAAATTTTATATCAATCTATTCATTCATAACTTTGTAAAACCCTAATCAAAAGATGCGTACTAAACCCATTCTAGTATAGGTAACGAATTATAGTGAAACTTGGAAAACATGTTTTTTTTCCAACTGATTCCAAATGATGACAATGAAATTTCAAAAAGGATAGTACAAATTAGAAACAATAATGGTGGAAAAATTGTCGGTACGATGAATAGTGTTGTATGCTAGTTGGGCTAGGGCTCAATCCTTAGCCTGTGTTTGTTGTTTTTCTTCCCTCTTCTTTTTGGATTAACGGTTGTTGTGGTACTAGATTTTGGAGAGCATTTGTAGATAATTTTGGATTGGGGTTTTTAATTGTTGACATGGCAGGTCCTAGGATTTCTTGTTGGTGAGGACAAATGCTTCTTCTCCAACTCTGCATGCAAAGAGATCTGAATCATTTTATTCAGGGGAGAGCTCCAAGATGAAAAAGTTAATGATTTTTTTCCACGTAGCCAGGATCACCCTATTCTATTATTTCTCCAACATGGTGATGGAGGACATTGAATATTGGACCAAGCATGCTTTGACATGTAAATTTCTTGGAATTCAGATATCCTTATTTGCTCTTGAGGCATGAATCTGTCACTCATGGTAGGTGGAAGGGGATATGGAGATCATGCTGGCTGAGAATAGCTATTTTTTTGTTGTATTCTCATGCATGTTTGATTATGATCGTGTTTTTGAAAGAGGGCCTTATATCTACAACCATGTGAGGTTATTTGTCAAACCTTGGCATTCAAGATTAAATTCTACTGAGGATCTCCCTTTAACAGTGCTAGTTTGGGTTCACTGGCCTTGTTGGAATATTAAATGCAAAAGGCCATTTGCCCCTGGAGCCAAACACCCACCTACCATCCTTGACGACCTGCACAATAGTCATAAACATGAATGCGGTAGGTGAGTTTTCAAATTTGGAAAAGAGAGGAAATTTTTTTTGTGGTAGAAGACAAAAGGAATGTTTTAGATTCATTTGACCAGACAGAGAGAGTAGTAGAAGTTGAAGTTCAACAGAGTAGAGAAAATTAGAAGTTGCAGAGAGAAGAGAAGTGATCAGCAAATCCAGTTGTCAAAGTGCAGAGACAGAAGGAAGTTCATCTCGTGCCTGCAGATGCACGTATTTCTTCTCTGATCATTCTGTAAGTTTATTGTTTGTTGAGTTCGTCCTGTTGAAGTAGTGATTGCTCCAGGCATTATTGTATGTAGCTATTAGAGTTGCAAGTTTAAAGTTTTTGAAGTTTGAAGTTTTAAAGTTTTAGGGTTATTTTAGGGTTTTTGGTTGAAGCCAAATGCTCCCAAATTTTGTAATGGTTTAATCAAAGTTGAATAGAAAACAAGGAGGCATACTAGAATACATTGTTCTTCTTCTATTCATTGCATTTGAAAAGTTTGTTTGGAAGTTTCAAGCTTTGGCTCTCTGGTTTTAATGGTGGACAAGTTCACATTATAGTTCAATCACTCGATATTATCTTTGGTAGAAGTCATTTTCTGCAGTGGTTACTGAGTTCACTCCGCACCTTCCTCTATTGAGCTCCACCCTGTAGTAGCTACCGAGGTCACTCGGTAATCACACTACCAAGCTCACTCGGCATCCATTGGTGCCGAGGTGTCCTTCACATGTCGAGTTCACTTGGCTCCTTCTTGTGTTGAGCTCACTCGGCACACTCCTGCCATTTGATTTATTAAAGTGCCGAGAAAAATTAGCACTCGGCAATAGTGAGTGCCGAGCAAAAATTTTAAAGTTTGTGAATTTTTTTTAAAAAATATTTCTCACATGGTATTAGAGCTTTGAGGCCCCACATCCAAAGTGAGTTAGGAAAAATTTTTCTTGGGATATTTATCATGGTAGGACATGTAGGAAAGATATGGCAGCAACCACCACCCTTCAATGGACAAAATTATGATACATGGGCAAAGAAGATGAAAATCATAATGGTTGCAAATGATTTGAGGGAGTTTGTTATAAATGGGTTTAATGATGTGACAGACCCAACTCAGTATGCTGCCCTCACAAATGCACAAAAGACTCATTTGAAAGAGTCAAGGAGGAAAGATGCAAAGGCATTAAGTTTGATTGAAGCAGCAATGACAGAGACAATTTTCCCCAAGATTACATCAGCAAATTATGCAAAGGAATCTTGGGATATCCTTGAGATGAACTTCAAGGCGACTGATAAAGTCTGTACTGTAAAGCTACAGAATATAAGGAGGGAGTTTCAGAACCTTCAGATGAAGGAAAATGAATTAGTTGCAGACTTCAGTTCAAGGACCTCCAATGTGATTAATCAACTGAAGTCAAATGGAGAAGACTATCAAGAGCAGAGGATAGTGGAAAAGATAGTGAGGAGTTTACCTCATAACTATGACAATTTGGTCATGACCATAGAAGAGACAAAAGACCTCACTATTTTGACAATGGATGAGTTGATGGGTACTCTTCAAACCCATGAGCATAGGATCAATAGATCTACATCTTCTTCTTCCCAAGAGCAAGCATTCAAGGCTCAGTAAAATCTAAGAGGAAGGGGGGGAGGAAGAAATGGCTCAGGCAGAAACTCCAGAGGCAGAGGCCAAGGTAATGGAGGACAAAGAAATGCTGCAACAGAAAGCTCAGGAAGAGCAAATGGAGCGAGTAGCTCACAAAATACTTCAAGAGGAGGTAAGATAAACTACAACTCAAATAGGAGTAATGTAGAATGCTACTACTGTCATAAATACGAGCATTATGCAAGTGAATGCTAGAAGAAGAAAAATGATCAGTTAGGACAAGCAAATGTGTCTGATGTGAACATGGGAAGTGGAAACAATGCCACTGCCTTCATCATGTGTAATGTTGGTGAAGAAGGAAGTCCTGAGGTTTGGTACCTCGATAGTGGATGTAGCAACCACATGAGTGGTAATGAAACCTTGTTTTCATTCATTGACAAGAGTTTCAAATTTGAGATTAAAATGGGTAACAATGGAACCCTACCAGTAGTGGGCAAAGGATCTATTATGGTCCGCACCAAGAAAGGTGAGAAGAAGGAAATACAAAATGTGTATTTTGCCCCTAGTATGAAGCACAATTTGATGAGCATTGGTCAGCTCATTCAAAATAGATACAAAGTGTTGATGGAGAATGAAATGTGTGTCATTCATGAAAAAGATGGGAGGAATAACTTACTTGCAGCAGTTCAAATGACAAAGAACAAAATGTTTCCCTTGAAGATAGAGACATGTTTCTCATCTCAAGTTGGTGCTACACCTCCCACACAATCAGCTCTAAGGAGTGTGATTGAAGACCCCTCACGGCTATGACACCTCAGGTATGGTCATCTTGGCTATGCTGGTTTAAATTTGTTGTCAAATAAAAGAATGGTAGAAGGTTTGCCACATATAGGAAATTCATGTGACAAGTGTGAGGCTTGTATTTTAAGTAAGCAACATAGGCTTCCCTTTAATTCTGAAAATTCTAGAAGGGCTAGATATCCATTAGAGTTAGTGCATACTGACCTAGTTGGTCCTATGCAAGTTACTTCCATTGGGGGAAGTACTTATTTTATAAAATTTATTGATGATTTCAGTCATAGGACATGGGTGTATTTCTTAAAGAATAAATCTGAAGCATTTGATAAATTTGTAGAATTTAAAGCCCATGCTGAAAGAGAATGTGGCCACTATATCAAGGTCCTAAGATTAGATAGAGGAGGGGAGTATACCTCCAATTCTTTTATAAATTTTTGCAGGAAACATGGTATAAAGAAAGAGCTCATAGCCAGCTATACACTATAGCAGAATGGAGTGGCTGAAAGAAAGAACAGGACCATTGTTGAAATGGCAAGGAGCATGATGAAAGAGAAAGGTCTCCCAACTAAATTTTGGGGAGAGGCTGTGGCAACAATAGTTTACCTAATTAATAGGTGTCCTACAAAGGCAGTCTGTGATAGAATTCCAATGGAAGCATAGTCATGAGGAAGATGAACAGTTGAACACCTAAGGGTGTTTGGATGTGTTGCATATGCACATGTGCCTAAAGAGAAAAGGCAAAAATTGGATGAAAAAGGTGTGAAGTGCATCTTCATAGGGTACAACTCAAAATCAAAGGCATACAGATTGTATGACCCATTGAACAACAAGATGACTCTCTCAAGAGATGTAGAATTTTTTGAAAATTAGTCTTGGTATGGTCTAATTGATGAGTCACCGGGCACTTCAAGTAAAGTGCCAATTATGAGTGAAGAAGATGCTGATGAATAACAAGAAGGAGAAAATAGAAGAAAAGGCAAGCAACCTCAGTTCTTGCCGAGCTCCTCTAGGCATGACTGAGTGTTAGTACCGAGTACCAGTGAAGACCGAACTAGTCGACAAAGTAGCAACAATGAAGATTTTGATCCCACACTCTCCTCCATGTTACCAAGAAAGACCAAGAGTCTTAGGGAGATATACTAAGATGAAAGGTATGAAGATTATGATGAGAGTGTTAATTTTGCATTATTTTCTCATAGTGATCCAATATATTTTGAAGAAGCTATTAAGGAGAAGAAATGGTGTAAGGCCATGGATGAGGAAATAGATGCTATAGAAAGAAATGAGACATAGGAGCTAACTGAATTACCTCCCAAGAAGCAAGTGATTGGAGTGAAATGGTTCTACAAGACCAAATGCAATGCTGAAGGCAAAATTGATAGGCATAAGGCAATGCTGGTAGTCAAGGGCTACAAACAACAGTACGATAGAGATTATGATGAGACATATGCCCCGGTTGCAAGAATGGAAACCATGCATGCTGTCATAGCAATTGTAGCTCAACACAAATAGAAGGTATTTCAAATGGATGTGAAGTCTGCCTTCCTAAATAGTATATTGAAAGAAGAAGTCTATGTGGAGCAGCCACCTAGTTATGAAGTTGCAGGTGAAGAGAACAAAGTATATAGATTTAAGAGAGCTCTTTATGGGCTCAAGCAAGCTCCAAGGGCATGGTACAACAAGATTGACTCATATTTGATGAGCAAAGGCTTTAGCAAAAGAAATGGTGAGCCTACACTCTACATCAAGATAGAAAAGGGAAATGTGTTGATTGTTGTCTTGTATGTAGATGATTTGATTTTTACTGGTAATGACAAGGCTCTAATTGATGAGTTCAAAGAGACCATGAAAAATGAATTTGAGATGACAGACCTAGGTCTCTTAAAATACTTTCTAGGCATAGAAGTAAAACAAATGCATAATGGCATCTTCATCTCTCAAGAAAAGTATGCAGGGCAGATCTTGGAGAGATTCAAAATGCAGAATAGTAAGGTAGCCCCCACACCAAAAACAATAGGTCTGAAGTTGAGCAAGGAAGACTCTAGCAAGAGAGTGGATCCAACACTATACAAGAGTATGGTTGGAATTTTAATGTATTTGACTGCAACTCTGCCAGACCTAATGCATGCAGTAAGTTTGATTTCCAGATTTATGGAAACACCAAAGGATTTCCATTGGAAAGCGAGAAAGAGGATCCTAAGGTATGTGAAAGGTACCAAGGGATTTGGAATTTTGTATACTGTAGAAAATGAATTCAAGTTGGTAGGTTATACAGATAGTGATTGGCCTAGAAGTATAGATGATAGGAAGAGCACTTCCGAATACATGTTTCATATGGGATCGGGTGCAATTTCATGGGCATCCAAGAAGCAACCTATTGTTGCTCAATCTAAAACAAAGGCTGAATACATAGCAACAAATGCAACAACATGTCAAGATATTTGGTTAAGGAGGATCTTGACAGATTTGAATGAAAGGCAAGAGGATGGAACCAAAATTTATTGTGACAACATCTCTTCAATTGCATTGTCCAAGAATCCAATCTTCCATGGGAGAAGCAAACATATACAGATCATATATCACTTCATTAGAGAGTTGGTGGAGAATGGGGATATCAAAATGGAATTTTGCAAGACTGAGTAGCAGCTAGCAGACATTTTCACAAAACCATTAGTCATTAGAAGTTTTGTATAGCTAAGAGAGTGTCTTGGTGTAGTTGATGTGGATCAACAATGATTCTTGTTTGTTTGGCTCGAGACAAAGGGGGAGTGTTGGAATATTAAATGCAAAGGGTTGTTTGCCCCTGGAGCCAAATGCCCACCTACCATCCCTGACGACCTACACAATAGTCATAAACATGAATTCAGTAGGTGAGTTTTCAAATTTGGAAAAGAGATGAATTTTTTTTGTGGTAGAAGAAAAAAAGAATGTTTTAGATTCATTTGACTAGACAGAGAGAGTATTAGAAGTTGAAGTTCAGCAGAGCAGAGAAGATTAGAAGTTGCAGAGAGAAGAGAAGTGATCAGTAGATCCAGTCGTCAGAGTATAGAGATAGAAGGAAGTTCATCTCGTGCCTGTAGATGCACATATTTCTTCTCTTATCATTATGTAAGTTTATTTTTTGTTGAGTTCATCCTGTTGAAGCAGTGATTGCTCCAGGCATTATTGTATGCAGCTATTAGAGCTGCAAGTTTAAAGTTTTAAAGTTTTAGGGTTATTTTAGGGTTTTCTAGTTGAAGCTGAATGCTCTCAAATTTTGTAATGGTTTAATCAAAGTTGAATAGAAAAAAAGGATGCATACTATAATACATTGTTCTTCTTCTATTCATTGCATTAGAGAAGCTTGTTTGGAAGTTTCAAGTTTTGGCTCTCTGGTTTTAATGGTGGACAAATTCACGTTATAGTTCTGTCACTCAGTATTGTCTTTGGTAGAAATCATTTTCTATAGTGGTTACCGAGTTCACTCGGCACCTTCCTCTACCAAGCTCCACCTTACAGTGGCTACCGAGTTCACTCGGTAATCACACTACCAAGCTCACTCGGCATCCATTGGTGCCGAGTTGCCCTTTACATGCCGAGTTCACTTGGCTCCTTCTTGTGCCGAGCTCACTTGGCACACTCCTACCACTTGGTTTATTAAAGTGCTGAGCAAAACTAGCACTCAGCAATAGTGAGTGCCAAGCGAAAATTTTAAAGTTTGTGAATTTAAAAAAAAAAATATTTCTCACATGCCTCACTTCTTTATTGCAGATTTAACTACTCTATATTTATGCATAGAAAAGGTTTTTCTGGGTTGCCATAGCCTCTTCCAAACTTCTCCTCATTGTAGTTGCATTTTCTATCCATTTTTTGCAGTAAGCCCTTCTATCTCTAATCGTGTCTTTATATGAAATTGGCTTTCTCTATATATTAATTGGAGGCATTACCATTTGGAGCCATTTTCATTGAAATGTTCATCTTGACCTCCATTTGGTTATACAAATTATTCTACATTTTGAGATTCCTTTTTATTCTCTAGACTCTTGGCAATGTACCTAAAGGTTGATACACTCTATGATTTATGAGTTTCTATTATGTTGATCATGGCAACATACCTAAAGATTGAAACACTTTGTGGTTTTGGAATTCCCATTCTTTAGACCATAGAACTGTACCTAAAGGTTGAAACACTTTGTGATTTTGTTAGCACATTGATTATAGCACATGTCAAGGGTAGATGTGGTATCCTTCTCGGTTATTGTAGGATTGGTTACTCATTATGAGATTGTATAATATTTGACAATGAATCTGCAAGTGTTATGAGATTATATGCTTGTAATTATCGTCAAAGTATTTTTCATAGAGAAGCATCTTACATATGTTGTGTACAGTCACTTTACACATGACATTTCTAAGATACATTTGTATGAAATCTTTAGTCATATGACTCATTGGGACTTTGATTTTTCAACTTCTTCTCAGACACCATTATCGTCTTGAAGAATTGTTATCAATGCAAACACTTTTTCCACAAAACCTTTTCTACCTTCTTCTATTTCCCTAAAATTCTCCACAAAAACTAAATAGAGGAAGAGAGTTGAAGTATGACAAAAATGGAGTATTAAACTATGGTAGTTATAGGGAGAAACTCAGAGAATAAATATCCTAAAAAGACCCAAATGAGAATTATAGATTAAGAGAAGGTCTCAGATATCAAACTATTTTATGAACAAAACATAGCATTGTCTACTATTTTTGAATCAGCATGGAGTATAAAATGGCTTTTGGTGCCATACCTAGCAGACACATTGAGGATGCCCTGATTCTTTGAGATGCAGATTCAATAGCTTACTGAACTTTGGTTTTTTTTTCCTAAACATGGAATCCCTAATCTGTAATCTGCCAAACACATGCTAAAGGAAAAAAAATCAATCGTTTCTTAATACATTCTTTTATTCTAGTTGAATGTAATTTCATCTAAATCAACGAGCAAGATCCATAGAGCTTAGCATATGGCTCACTTGCATGAAAGGAGGACATGCAAAAAGCCATCTATTAATATCAAGTGTAGTAATCAGGCCTCGGGGACCAAGGCAACCATCTTGACATTTACATCTTTTTTCTACATATATAGAAATCTATGTAGGTGTACAAAGCTCGCTATCATATATCCTTTTTTAAGATACAAACATTTTTCCCCTTCATGTTTGGTACAAAACCTATGAGATTCTTAAACCTACATGACCTAAATGGTCATCTTTTTTATGTCTTCCATTTGTATGTTATACCAGTCTTTTGTTTCAAAGATCTACAATTATTTTTCACTTCCTACTCTGTCTCCTTTCTTTATTTCTCATGATTTATTATTTCTAGAGAGAACTGAGCTTGTAAGAGTTTTCCAGTTCATTAGTATATTTATTGAATGGTGTAACATTCTAATATTTGTTAATTTCTTTATTGTGTTTAGTAAACATGATGACCATCCTTGCTGTAGAACCAATTTTTTAAATTTTTGTTGGTTTGTTTATATCCTTGAGTATGTATGTTTGTTGAATGTTTATTCTAATATTTTCTGGTTGCTATTTTATGGTTAGCAAACATGATGAACAATCTTGCTATGGGACTTGAGTTTTCTAATTTTATTACTTTTCCTAGTTTGTTTAGATTCCTGAGTATGTGTTGGTTGTTTTGCACCCCTGAAGGTCTTCATGTAACATGCAAATGTTTATGTAAAAACATGGTGACAATAACTAGTATCATGTTGCTATTCTTATTATAATGAAATTATAGTGAACACTTTGTACACTTATGGAATTTTTAGAACATTAACTGTCTGAACCATACATTTATAAAATTTGAGACAAAGAAGAGGGTGAATTTCAGAGTGGTTTGTTAATGTTTTATGCAAAAAGTCATAATGGGGCTTCAAATCCTTATTTCTATAGTCACTACGTAAAAAAAAAATTGTGAAATTGAGGCACATAAGGGCACTATCTTGTTATGCACAACAACAATGCTTGAACTTTTATCTATATCTGAAAGATTGTCAGTTACTGCTTGAACAGACTCCAAGTAACTCAATCAATAAAAATAATACATAAAGGTAGAAAAAAAAGCAGTCACCATTGCTTTGGGTCTTGTACAAACAACTATGTCAGCAATTGTTATCTATGTATCCTCCATCACGTCCACATTAAGGATCAAGAGAAATATTTAGTAGATCTAGTCCTAGGTTTGAGTGTATTTCACTTTAATTTCTCCAATTCATCGACTACCCCATCTGTAAAATTCACATGCTTTGTGGGTAGCAAGAAATATATTAATTTTACCTATAAAAAAAGAAATATATTAATTTTAAGTTAATATTCTCTCCTCTACAACTGTTTATTTTGCTATACATTGTTTGAATTTCTAGTTTGTATCCACTCTCTTGGTCAAATCCAACTTTTGAGGCTGTAAGATGCAAGCCTGAAGTTGAGCATGAAGTATAATGCCTCGAGTTGAGAAAAGATAATGTAACTGTGACTAGGAAGAGAGAAAGTTTAGACTAGTGCATAGTGTCATTCAATTATTTAATATAAATTTCACGCTTTCCCTATTTTCATCATTTTGGATTATGCTTTACCATGAGATTTTGGATTTTGCTTTACCATGAGATTAAAATGTTAAGAAAATATTTCAAATGGTTCCAATAATAATGTTAGAATGGTATATGAATTTGCAATAACATGTTAATTGTATCAATGACACTTTTCATTACTATATGCCTAGAAATCCGATACTAATTTTCCATTTCCTGAAATTAATTTCGTGATTGCTTTAGTTAGATAAAACTTAAGTAGTGGAATAAGAGGTAAGATTTATAATTTGAATTTCCTTCTCTCTCATTTGACCATAGAATCAATTCTTATAACATAGAATTGACTCTTATATTTCATCATATAACCCTAATAAAAATATCTATATACCACCTTGGATACTTCATACACCTTTCACTCTCCATATTTCACACTCTTAGTGGAATCCAACTTATGTAGAATTGTAAGATGCAAGCTTGAAGTTGAGTAAAAAATGATGCCATGAGTTGAGAAAAAATAATGTAACTATGCTATGAAAGAGCCAAAGCTCAGAATGGTGCATAGCTTAATATTAATATTTAATATAACTTTCATGTTTCTTTTCTATTTCTTCTTCTCCTATTTTCATCATTTTTGTTTTAACTTTACTACATGGAATTAAATGTTATAAAATATTTCAATTTTGGTTTTAATAATAATGTCAAAATAGTATATATTTTTTTCTTGAACACATTCAAGAGAATAGTAGACTTCGTCTACCTATATCCAATTTTAAGTTGCCTATATCTAATACCAATCTACCATATATAGTTTATGCCTTTTTCAAGCCTTTTGCAAGCCTTAGCATAGATCGCTTAATGTCATCTAGTTATAAAATTTCCATTTTGTGAGATTAATTTTATGATTTCTTCTATTGAATGAAAATTTAGTGGAATTAAGAGGGAAGCTCTCATAATGTTTTTATTAAGTAAAAATAGGTTTTAAAGGACCTAAAACCTTTTACATAAAGTCTAGAGAGAAATAAAGAAGAAAGCAACAGAGAGAGCTACCCAAAGCAAACATGAAACAAACCTCCAAAAAATACATCCAAGAGGTCACTCAAAGAACTACTGGAAAAGATACCAAAAAGACAACAAAAGAAATAACAAAAAGCCAGCTAAGAAGACTTGATCAGGTCAAGTGCCTGATCCACAAGGATGTGCATATTTTCAGCCATAGCCTTCACCTCATCTATTTTTCTCGTGTCCTATATCTTCTTTGAGGGCGATCTCACAATAATGGGTTCCACTTTTTGACCAATTATGACATTGAAATCAATATTTTTCCAACAAACATCACGTTCAACTGACTATATCTCGAAAACTATAAATAATTTCAAGATGACATAAACTGATGATTTTGAGTACTCTATTCTTACTTTGTAACCATATTTTTTAATCTGATTTTTTTTTAAAATTTAGGTTAATTTTTTCATCTCCTTCCAAAAGTGGTACATAATAAAATTCAATATTTTTAAAGAGTGACAGTCCATTTGACACACATAACTTTTTTTCTAGAAATGACAATGATGTAATTATTTTGGTGTTAGATTCCTAACATCAATATCCAAAGGATGGATTTGGTTTGATTCATTTTGGTTGAATATTGTATAGTTTATGAAGTTTTGAAGTGACATGAATCATAATTTAAACATACGTTCTGTTTGACACAGATAATTTGAAATCAATTTATCAGAAACCTTTTTTTTTTTTAATAGAAAGGTATCTCAATAAGCTAGTTCCTACATATTTTTCAAATTTTTTTGGACCTAATTTACTAATTTTCCCGAGGTGTCGAAGTTGGTTGATGCTGAATCAGTAATGAACCTATAATGAGTTAAACTCATATTTGAAAGTCTTAATAAATATAATATGTATTACAATTATAGTCGTTGGAGAGCTTGCTCTGAGTAGCACAAATTGGAATTTTTTATTTTACAGTAGGAGATCATTCAATCTCAATTTTAGGGGTCAAAAGAGCCAATTTCATTTTTCTCCAGAAAACAACACCAAAAATTTGTAATTTGAGATGTTCGCACGAACACAATGTTCGCGCGAACTTGTCTAATATGTTTGTGCGAACATTTGTTTGCATGAACATATGAGAAAAATAATTCGACAGCCATAAATTTAATTTAATGTGTTCACGCAAAAATTTATAATAATTTATGTTCGCATGAAAACATTTATAATAATTTGTGTTCGCATGAACATACAAAAAAGGCAAATTTATCAAGATCTCAAATGAAAAAGTGGAATTTTAATTGCAAAATTTCCGTTACAAATATGTTCACACAAACATATTAACAAGGTATGTTCACGTGAATATACCTTATTTAAACTTAATATGTTCGCACGAACGTAGAACGCTTATATGTTTGCCTGAACATAGTTAACATGTTTGGGCGAACATACGTAAAATTCTATATGCAAATTTTTCATCATTTCATGATTTCCTTCATACCCCAAAAGTGGTACCCAGTATTGTGGGTTCACCCTTGAGTGAGCCCTGGTATGCTTACTGGGACCCTAAATCTCAATAAACTAAGGGAAGTCCTAACCTTTCTCATTCTTTAATTTCTTTAGCATAGTGCCCACATTCTTAGCAATCTATTTGAACAATTTTTCCAAATTGCTCATCTTGGCTTCCAATTTTGAGATCTTCCCCTAGTTGGCATTAAACACTTTTTCCATGGCCATGTTCTTTGGCTCTAGCTGTGGGATCTTCTGCATGATGTTTTTAACTTCTTTTGTGTTCCCGATCACCTTCGATATTCTATCAATATGTTGTCCAAGTGTGCGTTCCCCATGAGCCATTTTGCTAGCTTTCCCTACATCTTTCCAAAGTACTTGCATATCCCTTCCAAACACCTACATTTTTTTTTTCATAGTCCCAATCTCCTTCAGTATTGTTCCAAGGTTACCATACAACCCTTTAGTAGACCTTGGCAAACCTTCAGACTTACCAAAAAAATCAAGATGTAGCCCGTGTTCATTAGACTCCTCATTATCCGACTCCCCATTATGCCTTAATTTCTTCTCTTGATGTCTTTAACGATATCTCTTCCTCTCCATACTACAGGCCAAGGATTCATCATCTGAAGGGGAAGAAGCCCTCGCAACAGGAATGCCCTTAATCCTCTTTCCCTTACTCCCGCTTTTCTTTTTATAATCTTTCTCCAAATCCTCCATAAAATCACTTTCCTTGTCTGAATCAGAGTCAACAATCACTTTTTTCTTCTTCTTTGAACTACCCCCAAAGCACTTGTTCAAATTCTCCTCACACCCTTGGCTTCATCTTGGGTTTAGATTCATAACCCTTCTTCGAAATGCTACCTTCCATATCATAATGTTACTTCTTTTCTAATTTGAATTCATAGCTCTTTCAAACCACCCTATAATTTATTATTATATTTCATCATAATTAAGTCTAATCAAAATATCTATACACCTTGCATGCTTCTTAGTGATGTTAAATAGACAAACACAAAAAGTATAGAGGGATGGATGTATGTGACTATAAAAGAACAAAATGGTTGCTACTTGAAGTACAAATACCATGATCCATTGGACTTCCAGCTACATGCCAAATTTATAGAGAAATTAAATGGTGGCCAAGAGAGATGAAAACAATATTTCAATAGTTTAGCATTGTATTAGGTGAGAGTTGGTCTGTCTGTTTTGTGTATACTAAAGGATACTCACAAATGTCCACACATTTTCCCCAATTTATCATCATGGATGGTATGAAACAATGCTGGTATAAGGGTGTTAGTGATTACAATGCAGTTTATGGCCTTTTCCCTATTCTTCCAGTATGACACATAAGGGATCTATAGTGAGAAATTGATTAGCTACTCCATGGATAATCTTGGCATGAGTCAGGGAGTCTAGTTTGGGCACTTCAAGAAGAGCTTGAAATGAGCCATTCAAACACACCACACATATCTTGACATACTTATCTTATGACCCACATTCCTTAAAGATGTAAATTCTCTCCACAAAGTTCACTACTAGCTGCTGGCAAACAATGGATTTCTCATTTTTTGTACCATTTTATTTACCACATTGTCCACGATGTTAATAATTAATTCTCACTTTAGTCTAATAAGTCTCACTTCACTGCCAAACTGGAGCTCTTAACTTCATTTCTTATGCACTAAAATGTTGTGGTTAACGTGGTGATCGTGCAAACCTTCAATCAATTGTTAGTTAATGCTTATGTAGCTCTGTAAGATGTAGAGCCCGCTTAATCTTTGCATACATTTGTATCTAATGTAATAGTGTATGATTAAAAGCAATGAAAGAGTTCTTTTCTGGCTCCACTGAAATTATGGGATGTCCCATTTCTCTTTCTTTCTGCATTTGCAATTTCTGTGTTTGCAATTATTTGTCTTGTTTCCTTGGCTATGTATGCAACTATAGCTGCATTAGTCAATCAGAAGAACTTATTATTGTTGTCAAATCTTCCATGCTAATATTGTTGGGCTGATGTCTTTTCCATTTTCTATTTCAAAGAGGAGATATGACTAATTTTTTTTGCATTTTCTATTTCAAAGAGGAGCTTTGGCTTATGTCTTTTGTATTTTCTATTACATTATAAACATTGATTTACCAAAATTATTAAGAAATAATATGTAAGAGTTATATGCCATTATTCTTTACCGTGAGGTTATTGTGCTTGAATGTCTGATATTTGCTTCTGATGAGAGCTCTTGTTTTTTTTCCATGATTTTCTTCTATTCACATGATTCATGTACCATTCTACATTGATAGTGCTATGTCTTCTAATCCCCTTCAAAACTTTCTAATGCAGTAATGTTTTTATGATACATTGTAATAAGTGCATTTCATTTTTTAGTTTCTTTTTCTATTCCAACTAATGCTCACAAACATGGATGACTATCTCTTCTCTATACTATGCCTTTCTGTGTTGTTATGAATGTCAGTAGTTAATCGTAGTATCATACATTTTCTAATGCATTCATGTTGTTATGATACATTGTAATAAGTGTATTTCATTTTTAAAGCTTCTTCTATTCCAACTAATGCTCACAACCATGGATGTCTATCTCTTCTCTATATTGTGCCTTTCTGTGTAGTTCATGTCAGTAGCGACTAGTCGTATCATACATCTTCTAATGTGTTCATTATTTGTTCTAGTTGTGTCCTAACTAGTGTTTTTTCGAGAAAATTTGAAACTATGAACAAGAAGTGAGACATCCAATCTTTCTATGTTGGGCATTCAGTAGATGTAATTAGCTAATTCCTTTGCTAGAAAGCTTTTATCACATTATCTATATCTTCTTTACTTGCCCTATGCTCCAATTAGAGATATTGCTCTAAAAATGCTCCCTGTCCTGAATGGTTTTAGGATCAGCCTCAATTGCGGTGGGGGGAATTTTAAGATTACAACAATGTGATTCCTTTATGAAACTACCTTCTATTTTCAACTACGCTTGCTCTTTTAATGGAAAAAAATTCTCTTGATATTAAGTATGTTGCTGCTATGAAAATATATGTTTTTTTAACTCACAAGAATCCTGTTACAAACTTGATACTACAATTCAATTTTGTTCAAATCGGTGAAGTGTTGCTTCTTTAAGAAATAATTGTTTCTTGCCTTCATTGTACTCTTGAACATTGTTGTTGTAGTGTACATAAGACCTTTCACATTGTTATTGTACTATTTTGTCAACTGAACTATGGCTCCTCTTCATCAGTTAATAACATGATATGACAATTTGTTCACAGAAATGAGGCTGCATATTTTGCTATAGTGTTCTGCCAACTGAACTATTGCTTCTCTATTCTAATTATATAATTGATGGTTGATTTAATACAAACCCCATGTCAATGTTTTGCTCACTACATATAGTTATCTCATTTTTTTCATTTTGAGCACTTAAATGTAAGTTCTTTCACATTGTTGTTGTAATGTATATAAGATCTTTTACATTGCTATTGTACTGTTCTGGAAACTGTACTGTGGCATAGGCAAGAAATTATTTATGGTTCATCCCTCTGAAGTTCAATTCATATACATTTAAATGTGAGAGATGTTTAAATGTAAGATCTCTCACATTGTTTTTGTAGTGTATATAAGATCTTTTACTCTACTGTTGTACTATTCTATCCATTGAATTGTGGCTCTTCTCTTCATTAGTTAATAACATGATATGGCAATTTGTTCACAGAAATGAGGCTACATATTTTGCTATAGTGTTCTGCCAACTAAATTGTGGTTCCTCTTTCTATCAGATAATAACACTATGCCTACATCTATAGAAACCAACCATGATGCCTAGCCAACAAAGACTCCTAATTCCTTCTCCTATCAAGCTTTTCTATAGCCAACTTGCCCCAACTCTAGCAGGAACTAAGGTACCCTGCAACCCTTGTTGAAATGGTTATTATTATTATTATTATATAAATAAAGTCTTCCTATAGTAAATGACTAGAGACAGATTCCACGGAATCCATATCATTTAGTATAAGATTAATGTTTTAAAAAGCTAAAATTTCTATATGGTTGAAAAATCTTCTACCCAATTTTTTTAAGGTAATATTTATTTACATTTTTAATAAATTTAAAGGATTTTTATTGTTAATGTTTTTATTTATGCAAATGTTATTTTCAATGTCTTTTACTAGTATTGGGATACAACAATTTTGTGGTGAAATAGTTGACCTAAAATTGTTTCACATTTTTAATATGTTTGTATTACAATTATATTTTATAAACTTTGTTTATTTCTTTTTTATTATTATTATAAAAGGTTGAAGTTGAGATTCCTTATATTAATATTATAATAGAAGAAATATACAATATCTAAAATTTATTAGACACCCTTCAAAGAGATAAAAAGCCTAAAACTTAACTTAAAACATAAAGTTTACAACCATGGTAATGTTGCAACATCTTGCATCTAAATAAATCTTAAAGTAAAACATATCTAGCAAATCTAAGCTATCATTCTTATGATTTGCATCCCTCATTGCTAAAGACTATGTAGCTTGACCAAAATTTAATTTCGCTTTTCCACCACCATTGCCACAAAAGTCCTTGCCTTTTGGTTGGTCATGTCACTTCCTATTTATGGCATCTTGATCATCGTCCTTTGAAGAATCCTTTCTTCCCCCACTCCTCATGACTACTTTTCTACTCGATGACCTAACATCATAGATTGTTGGCAAGTTGAGCACTCTTCTCGACTCTGGAACATACCCTGACTAGTTGGCATCATACATTGTTAGTATGTCAAGCTCTCTTCCCAAGTCTCAAATCAAATAAAGTGGTCCCACTTAAACCATACATTCTTGATGCAGGAACATCTTAGGGAAATTAGCAATCCTGTATGTAGAGTTTGTGGAGTTATGATTTGTGTGGTTAGGGATCTATTTGAGGCATATTGGGGAACCTTTCCTTAAGTGTGTGTGATGCTTGGAGTCATCATCTTGGACTTAGAGTCATTTTAGTGGTTGTTGGTAATGTGTTCCTATTTACTAGTAGAGCTTTGGAGACTGTATTTGTGAGTTTCGATTTGAGGGTGTTGGTGTGTGCATTCTTGGATCTGGATAGTTGGATGACACATGGACCTATGTCTAAGTGCTTGTATTCTTATGTGGTCACTTTAGTTAGTTATGTTTTGTAAACTTGGAGCCTTTCCTAAGTATTTAATTTATGTTATGTATTTAATTTTTGTAGCCAAGCCAACTTGTGGCTTGAGCATGTATTTAATGTGAGTTTTTATTTAATGTTGTTTATACTAAGTTGACTTGTGGCTTGGTTTAGTATAAGTAGAGGGTCTTGTGGAGTCTAGAGTCATTTTGTCATTTCGTCATGGAGATGATGAGTAGCTAAGAGGAGAAAAGTTTGAGCAAAGCTAGTAGCTAAGTGTGGGCTTGGTAACCAAGGAGGTTTCTTGGTGGCTTGCGAGCATGAGTTTAGATTCTTCTTGGAGTTCTCTACCAAGTTGCAGATCTAGGCTAGTTAGTGGTTTAGATCTTGCAAGATTTTGTTGAACTTTTATTTGTAATTGTTGATGTATTTGGTTGTAACCTAGAAGGACTTACAACTAAGCATGGGTATGTGTAGGATCATGGTGTGCCAAAAAGTGGCAATGTAAAAAAAATAGAGTTTGAAGACATCTAAAAGTGCTTCAAAATCTGCTTTAACTTTTTTTCACCTATCCAGGTACCAAACCTAGAAAGTAAGGCCGAGCCTTATCGGATATCCGATAATTAACATAATAATATTATCATAATATAATAATTATAATTATTATACTATAATATAATAATAATATTATATTATAATAATATAAAAATAGTATATTATAATAGTATAATATATTATGTAATATAATATAATAATAATAATAATAATACTATAATATAATAACAATATTATTATATTATACTATAATATATAATAAAAAAGTATAATATATTATAAATTGTAATAATATAATATAATAATATTATTATTATATAATATAATAATAATATTATATAATATAATAATATATTATATTATAATAATATAATATAATATTTTATATTATAATATCTATAAAATATAATATATAAAAATATAAAATATAATATAATGTAATATAATATATATAAAATATAACATAATAATAAAAATGTAATATATTATAATATAATATATAATAAAAAGATAGTATATTATATAATATATGCGGTGAATATCGGATATCCAATACTTGTGACATTACATTAAAAAAATGATAGACCCATAGGCCCTTATTTCGCATATTTGGGGGCCAGTATTTGCACCACGATTGGATATCAGATATATGATTGGATATTGGATATCAAAGCATTTTTTGTTTTATTTTTTTTAACTCATTTTAAACCTAAATTCAATAGATTTTAGCATGATTTTGTTTGTTTTAGTTGAATCTAGGGTTTTTTTGAAAAAAATTGTTAAAATTAAAGTTTTTAAAAATATATATTATGTTTTGTAATTCAATAGGAATGGCTGATCAAAATGATGAGACTGAGGCCGGGAATAATATTCCTCATAACCCCCCACCAAATGATCCAGTACCCCTACAAAATCGTCCACCAAATGATCATCTACCCCCTCAAAACCCTCCTCGAATTGAGGATTTGATAAATGAAAATCTCACTGAATTTAGAGGTTTGCATAGAACATATAATAATGTACCCACATTGACTCCTATGATATCCACATTAAACACCATAGTGGATAACATTGAAACCCTTACGAACTGAGAAAATGTTGCTCTTCGTTGGTGTGATGAAATGCATGAGATGTTTGATGATGGTTTGGACTATGATGAGGTTGCAACCCTCAATATAACCAAAAAGGATTTGGCTAGCCTTTTTGCGAACCTGAAAATGGGTTTACTAGTCGACCCAAAAAAATCCAAATTATTGATTAATGGTGCACAAATGATGCCATACGTGCAGACTTTTGGGATCATTGGTGGATGGTCTTTGATATCCCTCCACATGGAAATTTAGACATACCATTTTTATTTCCTTAGAAAATTATATGTAGAATTTGTGTTGAAACTTAAAGTGAACTATTGGAGGATGAAGCCCAACATGGGCTTAGGACTAGGAGCTCCTCAAGATAGACCCTCTTCCCAGCGAAAGAAAGCTAGCACTTTTGTCCCCCCCACTGATATCTCCCCCCCTCCTTGAGTGCAACATCCAGATATTATGGTAAAGGCTAGCTCGCAGACCATTAGGGCCATTCATAGGCTAAGTAGCCTAATGATATCTTAGGCTAGGTTAGTCCTGCCTCCTTGTGTTGATGATGCTAGTGCTAGTTCATCATTAGCTAGCTCATCACACATTTGTGTGCCTCACCCTTACATTACATGCAAGAATATTTGCCTGGGTACCATAGGTGATCTTCTTGAGTATCATTTTGTATTAGATGAGGATACACTAGACACACGTGCAGAGGCTACAGACCCTGATGCGAGAGAGGAGGGAAATGTAGAGGCATGGACTCCTTCAGTGTCAGTATGTGTATACATTTTTTTGTTATGACATATGTGATTTAAAGTTAATTTTTATAATAGAGTAATTTTAATTTTTAAGCCATACCGACTTTCACATGTATGTGATCTTCATTCATGTTTAGTTGATGACCGAGGAAGATCTCAGATAGATTGATGATGCCATGCTCTTGGCCATTTCATTTGGCCTTGAGACATCTATGGTACATTATGTTGTGTTCGCATTTTTTTTTCTATTTGATATTGTAGCATATATGGTTGCTAATCTTTCTTTTATCTTGCAGGTACCACTTGTCCCCAGGGGACAAAGTGTGGGGGGTGAGCCAGCATGCATTGACAAAGGAAATGTAATTAGGTGCTTTCTATTTGATTAAATATTGATACATTCTTGTAAAATATTTGTGGTAATCCCATTTAATTACATTCTTTATTGTGTATAGGGCGTGGCTACTGGCGATGAGCCTATACAGATTTCACGTCGTAGACCATCAGGGATTTCCATTCCCAATGAGAGCCCCATTGTATGTATAAGTATCATTTATTTTTTATTTTCCTTATCTTCATAAATAAATTCAAAACTGATTTTCGTGATATTAACAACTACTATTTTCTATCTCATAGGAGACTCCTAGTGCACATGAGGTCCGACGGGAGAGTTATGTAGATTTGATGATGCGACCACTCTCTCCTGAGGAGGAGCCTACAATAGTAAGTTGTAGTTTGTATTCATGATTAAATATGTTATAAATTTAGCATTCTATGAATTATAATGTTATAGTTTAAATTGTAGATTCATCTGACAAACGTATTTGAACATATATAGCCCACAATCAAAGGACTCCTGACTGGCGCAGGAGGTTGACAAGAGAGGTATTTATTATGAAATTTTGATAGTATAAATCTTCATTACAAAAAAGATCATTATGCATTTGAGTAATTCAATGTTAGATACAAAGAATCATATAATTTTAGTAGTCTAACTTTGGGTTTTCCTCTTTTGTTTATGTAGGAGGCATCCGATCCACTTAGTGTAGCAAAGAGGCTACATTTTGATCATCCACTAGCACCCTAGGATAGTATAGTTGTCGTAAGATGCATCATGAGACATTTTGAGATGGCATATGCCACATTGTATACATAAACATTGATATTATACACATTCTGATGGCATGATTAGCCACATTTTGTATATGGATCTATGTATTTTGATATATATTTGAGTACTTTGTCTATGGATACATGATCTTTGATATATATTTGTGTAAAATTTTGTCTATGGATACATGTATTTTGATATATATTTTTGTCATTTATGTGCACAATGATATACATATTAATTTAGTATCTAGTATTGTTCAATTTATCGTGGATCATGTGTATTGTTCATGTTTATGGAATATCATTAATTTTGATTATGTTTTTTATATTTGACTCAAATGCAATAATTTTTGAATAACATTTTAACAACCTTTATTATCAAATTTGGATGCAATGTATAATTTGAAGTGCTATCATGACATAAACACACTTATTAACCTCCTATAGAAGGTTCATATAACCCCAAATTTTATTTTAAACTCCACCTTCAACCTTGAAACTAACTCTTGGCTACAAATCTAATCTCAACACAGTTAAGGACTCCATTCCTCAACCATGGATTCTATTCTCAACCACCAAGTCATTCATAGATTCATAATCTTTGATAACTAGCACTTCACTTTGTTACTATCCTCATACTACAACTTTTCAATTTCAACATAACCTCAAAATATCTCAACTTAAGAGACTTGATTGGACGGTTCATCAATAGCCCTCATGAGCTTCGAGTTATGACCCTCGAAAGATCGACCTCAAAATGCACTTAGAGCACCTTGGACACTCCTTGGTACGAGGTGGCCGTGAACGATGGATGGGGTCTGTGGCTAGAACAAGGGTGTCACTAAGGTTCACCCACCCACCTAGAGCTAATGGAATTGATGATTCAATGCCAAGATCAGCAGTTTCAAAGTTACGCTCTGGTGCACCTATGAACTAAGGCACACTCTAAGTTTTGACATCGAGCGAGATCGCTGTGCTGAATCCAAACAAAATTTGATCTCTCAAAAATGAGATAGGTTATTTTAAGTCTTAGAATAACCATCCTGTAGCATTTGACAGTTCATCAATAACCCTCATGAGCTTCGAGTTATGACCCTCAAAAGATTGACCTCGAAATGTACTTAGAGAACTTTGGAGACTCCTTAGAATGGGGTGGGTGTGAAAAATGGATGGTCTCCATGGCTGAAACAAGGGTGTCACTAGGGTTCACCCACCCACCTGGAGCTAATGGCACTGACGATTCGATGTCAAGATCAACAGTTTCAAAATTATGCTTTGGTGCACCTATGAACTGAGGCACACTATGAGTTTTGGCATTGAGCGAGATCACTGTGCCAAATCCAAACAGAATGTGATCTCTCAAAAATGAGATATTTTATTTGAGGCCTTACTATCATTGTCCTATAGCATTAATAGTTCACTGATAGCCCTCACAAGCTCCAAGTTATGACCCTCGAAAGATCGACCTCAAAACACACTTAGAGCACCTTGGAGACTCCTCGGTACATGGTGGCCGTAGATGATGGATGGTCTTTGTGGCCAAAACAAGGGTGTCACTAGGGTTTACCTTCCCACCCATAGCTAATGGCACTAATGATTTGATGCCAAGATCAGTGGTTTCAAAGTTATGCTCTGGTGCACCTATGAACTAAGGCACACTGTGAGTTTTGGTAGCGAACGATATTGCTGTGCCGAATCCAAATGAAATGTGATCTCTCAAAAATGAGATAGGTTATTTTAGGCATCAACATCATCATCCTATAGCATTTGACAGTTCATCGATAGCCTTCATGAGCTCCGAGTTATGACCCTCGAAAGATCAACCTTGAAATACACTTAGAACACCTTGGAGACTCCTCGATATGGGGTGGCTGCGGACGATGGATGGTGTCTGTGGCTGAAACAAGGGTGTGACTAGGGTTCACCCACCCACTTGGAGCTAATGGAACTGATGATTTGATGCCAATATTAGCAGTTTCAAAGTTACGTTGTGGTGCACCTATGAACTAAGGCACATTGTGAGTTTTGGCATTGAGCGAGATCCCTATGCCGAATCCAAATGAAATGTGATATCTCAAAAATGAGATAGGTTATTTTAGGTCTCAGCATCACCATCTTATAACATTTTATAGTTCATCGATAGCCCTCATGAGCTCCGAGTTATGACCCTCAGAAGATTGACCTTGAAACACACTTAGAGCACCTTGGAGACTCTTCGGTACGGGGTGGCCGCGGATGATGGATGGTCTTTGTGGCTAGAACAAGGGTGTCACTAGGGTTCACCCACACACTCAAAGCTAATGGTGTTGATGATTCAAACAGTTCTAGCCATTAGGAGTTAGATTTTGAAAAGTTGTTAAGAAAATTGCAAAAGTTGCTAAGCAACTTTTTGTGCAATTTTTGCAATTTTTGTGCTAAGACAAGTTTTATTGCAAATTTATTTGCAAATGGACTCTAAAAACTCCTAGGGACCCTAATAATGTTCTAAACATCTAGGCTTACCTAGAAAACATGGAATTTACCAAAAATCCACTTTATTGGACCAATCGATGGCCAAGGCTTATAGTTGCACCATGAGGTCTTGTGTCCATTACAAATGTGGATGGTCATAGGGAGATCATTAGATCTATCCCTACACCTTATTACATCAAGAAAAGAAAAAATATTAGGTGCTTTGCACTAGTGTTCCATGTATTGATGTGATAAAAAAGTGCATAGAATAGTTAGTGATTGTGCATACCTCATATATGCGTTACTTGATTTTTTTGTTTTTGATGAGATGTGGTTGGTATGTGATTGATTAACAAGCTTTATTAGCATGAGAATTGTTGGATAACCAATATATTTTCCTACTAATTCAAATGGGTGTGCCTAAGGGCTCAACATGTTTGGGTGATATTGAATCCACACAGAAATCACTTGCTCTTCTAGAGATGCTAAAGGGTGTATGCAAAGGGACTAGCATCCTTTAATATTGTAGAATTTCATTTTTGTGATGGATATGCATTTGGAAACATGTCATACATTCTTGAAAACTCTTTTTATTAGATTTTTCTTATTTGATTAGTTTGATAAAAATAATTTTAATAATCATAATGTCAGCTCTATGTCAAATAAGAAAAAAACCAAACTTGTAATAAGATATCTACAAGCAATTATCTTTCATATAGTTATAAATGCTCTTAAAATTGTCCTTACAGCCTTGTATCACATGGAAATATGATTTGCAAGAACTTGTTCAATATCTTCCTCTTATAATTCCTTACAAAGAACCTACCAAAATAGAAATTAGAATGTACAACTAAATTAACCTGTCTTTTCATTATTACAAAAACCATATACAAAAAAAGTTCACATTTTACATCATAATACATCATAAATCTTAGGAATTCTTTCCAACACCGCAAACCCAACCGCCCCCCCCCCCCCCCCCCCCCCCCCCCACTCTTCATGATGTACCTACATTCCAATATAATAAAAAATTTAGTAACTTATTGTATTAAACAAGATAATCATCAGTTCATTGAATCATTATGAAGAAAATAACATAAGAAGTAAATATACCTAGTTGAGTGTTCCAGTAGGGTCCTCTCTTTGTTTTAGGGTCTCCAATAGGGCTTCATGATCAGCATTAGTAATAGTAAAAAGTTCTTTTACTTTTGGTCTTCCTTGATGCTTCAACAACTTTACATTTGTTGCTATAATAAGATGTGAATATATGAGAATTATTTTGTGCTTCTAATAGTCTTTGAATGCAGGAATTTCGTTCCTTCTAAGCATGTATGTCTACAGCCATGTTCCAGCGATAACCACTGAACCAGTAGGATATGTGAATCCATCATCATCTGTGATCGATTGTGCAAGTTTTTGTTTGCCTCTTACACAATGTACTAACCAATAATTGGATTTCTCATTATTCCTCTATGGTGCAACCAATGCAAAGACATGTCCTAGCTGAAGTAGATCTGATAGATGTTTATGCTCAAGTGAAATTTCCATGTCATCATTTCTGATAGAAGGTATGATAGACAATGGAGTAAGATCATGTGGAGCCCATGTGTCCACCTGCTCACTTGACTCACAATGATCCCAATCATATTGAAAACAACTAGGAAAAAAGCAAGCTAGTTGTCATGTCCAAATGGTCCATGTGTTAGAATCAAAGCTCCAAAATGAATGCATTTTTGATGAGTCTCTCACTATAGCAGAATTTGATCTATTAGCTATGGACCCTTCCTCATCCAACCAAAAGAACATGTGTACCACTAAATCAAGAGTCCCCCACTGTGATAATGCTAAACTACACCAATCAACAATGCTACGAGCATCAAGAAGCTTTGCTACTAAAATCTTCAGTTGTTCCTTAACTAGAGCTCTCTTCATACATGCCCCTACTCCATCATGTTCCCCTTTTCCATGGCCAGACTCAAAAAAACTCCAATTATGAGACACCCCTCTCTCTACATGCATCCTACACAACCAATAAAATATGTGAGCATTCTTGAATTGACCTATACAATTATCTAACCAAATGATATGTCTATACATAGCAATTGCATGCTCATGTAAGAAATCAAAATAATTCTCAAAACAATATTGCACAAACTTGTGAGAGTGAGATCTATTATCCCTCATATAAAAATGATACTCTCTAATAATCTTCGAATTATCTTCCACACTATTAGGGGTATTTCTACATGTTATGTGAACAAAAATAGAAATCTGAATGGAGTTGTAATACTGAGATTGTGTCTCATTTTGAGGTTGCAATGTGTAGTTCTAAGCAAAATTAACAACTAATATAATAGTGCCAATGGGAAAAGTCTCCTTACACATTCTAAATTGTTGATCCAACCACTGAGATCTGTGACTATGTCTTGCATACTTATAGAAAAGATTTTCCTTGAAATCTGAAATAAAACTAGCCACACTGATATCTTTTCCAACCAATTCACATCTAGAGCTCTCACCCCCACTCTTCAATGTGTATTTCACCATTTCATATACCTTTTTTTTTCACTATTGTCTTTCCAAGATCTTTCTCGCATCCCTCATGGAAACATGTGTCAAACTTGGATAAACCACCACATTCTGAACACTTCTAATTTAATCAAGCATTTCTATAAAAGAAACAACCATCAATTCTATGACATAAAAGTTGATCTAGCAAGTCTCTTGATGATTTTGGAAGCCCACTAGCACCACAATCCTCCAACATTTCTTTACTATGCAAAGTAGAATGGAAGGAGCGTAATAATTCATGGTGCATAGAAAACTCAACATGATATTTGCAACAACATGTATTTCAAATTTTAAGTGGCACACAATAAAATGGCTTCAAAGATTCAAAAGCCCTTTGTGATATATGAAGACTTGGATGAATCTCTCTAAATTGTTTGAACAACATAGTTTGACTTACCTCCAAATAGTGTTTAGGATGTGGTGTGTAGTCCCTCATACAAATTCTCAACTTTAACACGTCTTTAGGATTAGGTGATACTCATGAGCTAGAGTGCCAAAATTGTGTAATTTCTTCCTTCACATCATCGGATAGCTTCTTATCAAAACGTGAAAGTCTCCAACCAAATGCCCATGTTTCATTTTGAAGAGGATCATCAATTTTCTGTCGTCAACCAAGTGCTCTTCTCAAAGTAGTACGATTTAGATTCAAATCAATATAAGTTTGTCTCATATATCTACCCTTTCTCAAATGATGACTTACCAAAGAGGTTGTAATAACCCTTTGATCAGCTTTGTTATCCTTCTCCCTGCTATTTTTCCCAATGCTATTGAGAGCACTAAAAAGATTCTTCACAATAAAGGCATTTCTTTCCAACCTTTTATTGACATGAATATTCAATTTGGAAAGCATAGGTCTCATCTTTTGCATCTTTAATAAGTGCATGAAAAGCTGACATTGCTCCACCACTGTCTTGTTGCTAAAAAACATCTTATATAATCTTGAAGCCCATAATCGAATGGTTCTTTCTAATTTTTTCCCTTCCAAATTGGTAATAATCATTTTATCAATTTCAATTATCCATTTTGGTGTTCTAGAACCTTCATTTTGATTATAATTAGGAGATATGTAAGGTTCTTATGCATTAGGTTCTTGTGCATTTTCATGTTCGACATGGTCAATTATGCAATTTGCATTATGACCTGGTAGCATTTCGTCCTCGAAATTTTTATTCTCTAAATTTTCAATTCTAGTATTATCATTTTCAATAGGTATATTTTCATTCCCCAACTATACATATTCATTTTCTGACTCTATGATTTCACCTTCGACTAATTCATCGTCAACTTGACTGATATTTAACATACCTTGTCTTTTTCTTTGGTGTTCCATTTTGTCCCTTTCCCTATATGCTACAATGTCTTCATTGGATACCTTCCTTTTGCGTTTAGCCTTTCGACGACTGCTACTCCCCATTCAGATGGAAATATCAGACACCTAGGGTTATATTTTCAAACTTTTTGAGATTGGTTTTGGCCCCAAAATGTGACCTTTTGTAAAACCCATGAAAAAAACCCTCAAAAAGTGATGTTGTTGGGTTTGCAAGGATAGTGAATATGTTGGAAAATGATGCCAGTCATATCGGATATCCGACTTGAAATTAGATATTCGATATCAAATCGAATTTTTGATATGTCCCAAGAAGATTTTGGAGAGAAAAACGAATATGGGTTATAGTTTCTAAGTTATCAATTATTTGAGTTATATTACTATGTAAAGATATATCATTATATATATAAAATAACGTAACGCAAAGATATAACATATAATCTATTAATATATAATAATATATTATGTTATTCTTATTATAATCTATAATATATTATTATTATGACCTAGGTTATTAATATATAATAATATATTATGTTATTAGTATTATAATATATAAATATAATATATATTAATATATATGTCCTTAGGGGTCCTAGGACCCCTAGAGACATATTATAATCGTTCCCCCTTCGACCTAGGGACATATGATGACATATGTCCCTAGGGGTCCTAGGACCTCTAGGGACATATCAAAATCATTCATATGGGTCGAAGGGGGTCATAGGGTGACCTATGACCCCCTTCGACCTATTACATGATGACATATGTCCCTAGGGGTCCTAGGACCCATATGGACATATTAGAATCGTTCATATGGGTTGAAGGGCCCTTCGACCCATTACATGATGACATATGTCCTTCATATGGGTCGAAGGGGGTCATAGGTCTTGCGACCCATTACATGATGACATATGTCCCTAGGGGTCCTAGGACCCATAGGGACATTTTAGAATCCTTCATATGGGTCAAAGGGGGTCATAGGGTGACCTATGACCCCCTTCGACACATTACATGATGACATATGTCCCTAGGGGTCCTAGGACCCCTAGGGACATATTAGAATCCTTCATATGGGTTGAAGGGGTTCAAAGGGCGACCTATGACCCCCTTCGACACATTACATGATGACATATGTCATATGGGTTGAAGGGGGTCATAGGGTGACCTATGACCCCTTCGACCCATTACATGATGACATATGTCCCTAGGGGTCCTAGGACCCATAGGGACATATTAGAATCCTTCATATGGGTTGAAGGGACAATATTATATTTAATAATTATATTGTATTTTATATTTTATATAATAATAATATATTATTATATTATATAACAATAATAATTATATATGTTACTAGATTATAGATTTAATAATAATAATAACCATATATATTATTATATAGAATAAATTTTTCATATAATACTACTATATATATTTAATAATAATAATATATATCATATATATCACTATATTATATTTAGAACTATATTATATTTAATAATAATAATCATACATATTACTATAATGTAATAATAATATTATTATTAATGTCCACACTTTCACGAAATTAAATTCCTCTAAAACTATCTAAAGTTACCCTCTTAAATTTATTTCCTTTTAAATTTGTCCCCTCCAAATTTAAAATTCAAAAAAATCTCCCTTTTGAAATTTCTCTCCAAATATGGGTATAAAGTTGCCGGGCCTAATTGGATATCCAATTAGGCCTAATATTTACCAAGCCTATTTGGTCAACCCAAAAAATGTGTTTGAGAAGGGTTTCAGTGACACTTAGACTTTGGGTAGCCATTTGACAATGTTACTTTGATCGAAATTGAATGAAATGAAAAGGGTTTTTTAATATCAGACTCAAGATTCCATCAATATAATTGCTATCAAATTTTGAGTTCGATAAGTATTTATTAGTTAATTTTCAATGAAGATTGTTGTAAAGTGCTGATTAACATACTGATTGAGAAATATCTATAACTTTCAAATGGTATAACATTTTTTAAATATAAAAGTTACATCACATTCTATGCTTTTCCTAGTATAAGAAAAATAAAAATTAAATTAAATTTGGTAAAATTTTCTATTAGTTAAGGTGGTTAGACACGAGAGTTTTTTTTTTTTTTCAAAAAAGTTTTGGTAGAAAATTCATATTTAATTATTTATTTGGAATAAAAATACCCAAAAATATGCGTCACATCTGGGCATGAGTCTACTTTTTATATCTATAATTATGTTAAAAAAAATTATCATTTGATTTTGATTAAGGTGGTCAGACATACACCTAGTTTTTATTTTCACCCTAAAATTTTCATAGTACTGCATTAAAATCCAAAATTTTGACCAATCAATTATTTTTTTCTCTAGATAAGACTGAGTAGTTTAGAAAATGCATTCAATTTCCTACAGATTATTCTCTTACAACTTTTTGTTATAAAGTTCATAACCACTTTAAAATTATGTGTCAAGTTGACATAACCCTGATTTGTTGATTTTTCACTGCCACTTAAGGCCATAGTTTGGTACAGCATGATCCTGCACATACCCGCATGTTGGATGAAAATCTTATTATCAGAATTGGAATTGTGTGAATTTAAATCTTTGTGTCATTATTTAAGTTCTATTGTGTGCTTGTTTTTTGGGGGCTAGGACAACTCCTTTGGAGATTCTATTGCCTTTCACTACGTCAAGTGGTATCAGAGCGAAGGTTAGATTTGGTTGATTTGTTGCAAAGATCTTGGAAGATTCCTCCTAGAAAAATTGACCCTAGGGTGATTGAAGATCTATGTGATGTTGTGGAACCCAGGATCTCAAAGAAGATTAAAGAAAAGTTCAGATCTGAGATGGTGTTTATGAAGAGTGATAAGATCAGTGATATCATAAGTACTATAGGTGGTGTGGGTGAGTGCACCAGGATGGTGTACAAAAAGGGGGTATAAGAGGACACCTTTTTTTTTTTCCTCCTAAAATTAGGTAAACCTAAACCGTGACAAGACATTTGAGGGTCATCCACTTAGAATGACAAGATGTGTAAAACATATAAATTGTAGTAGTCTGAATCTAATTTTTAAACTATTATAATTTTTTTAAATGGATAAGATTAGGCAGGTTAAACTCTATGCACACGAAAAATAGTTCCTATTTTTTTTAGAAAATATAACATAGTTATTTTCATGTGCAACACAAAAGACATAGTTATATTCACTATTTTACACATCCCTTTGGTAGGATGATAGTTAAGAGTCATATCCAGAACTTGTATATTTTTTTAAAATTTCAGATCAACATTTTATTTTTTATGAATTATTGAACTGACTACATCTTGAAATTTTGGTACTTTTTCATGTGCTGAGTATAACTTACACCAAAACAATTGAAAATGGAATTAAAAAAAAAAAAGTGTATAGAATTAAGTGTATAACAATAATATATAGTTTATATTGAATTTCTTTAAGTATCTCAGAAGTTATGTAAAAAAATGGTAGATAAATGTCTGTGAGGAATGTCAAGGCATTAGTAAAGGTAATTAAAGTTTACCATGTTAATGTTGTCTGAAAATAGAAGAATTGATGTTGTTAGAAAGCTAAGAAGACGTGTAAGATTACGGTGGCAATTTTAGAGATACACACTTCACCATTACCAAATCTGATGAAGGTAAAGATGAAAATTCATCTTGGAAGATGAAAAAATGTCTAAAGGAAAAAAATATGGAGGAAAAATAGTCTCCCATGCCTTTTGGGTCACTTCCCTATGCTATCACCAAGCCATAACTCGATTGGGTTTCTAGGATTCAAATAACCTGATCGAGTGATGAAAATGAAAAAGTGAATTCAAAACTTGATCAGGTTATTCAAAACTCAGTTGACTTTTGAAAAACTAAATGTAGGCTTTACTCCGAAGGACATAACTCTCACATCGATTCACTTCATTCAAAATGCATTCGAAAGATATTGAAGAGATCTATAACATGATGTTAATAAATCAATCCTATGCCATCAAAAAAATCATTTTCCATCAATTTGAATTAAGCATAATCTAAAATAGGTAGTCATTTTTTCCAAATGTGTAATCAATAAGTAAACATGAATGCTAACATATTTTTGACTCTCTCTCTCTCTCTCTCACACACACACACACACACATAGACTAAATAACTCTTAATATCTCTCTGTTACTAACTCCTATCCCCCTCTCTCTCTTACTTGTTATCTTTAAGTATTCTCTCTCTCTCTCTCTCCGTCCTATCCAATTCTCTCTATATTTCTCACTCTCTTCATCATATACCCTAAACTCTCTCTCCTATATCCCTCTCTCTCCATCACTCTCTCTCTCTCTCTCTCTCTCTCTCTCTCTCTCTCTCTCTCTCTCTCTCTCTCTCTCTCTCTCTCTCTCTCTCTCTCTCTCTCTCTAATTCCTTACCCATCTATCTATGAACCCTAATCCTTAACACCCCTCTCTCTCTCTACATGAAGTTCCCCCTTCAAGGATCAAAGGTCAAGGAGAGGGTGGCAGGGGGGGGGGGGGGAGGATAGGAGTTATCTTAAATTATTTTATTATCCTAATTTATTATTTAGATAATCCATACATTATTATATTATATGTTGTTATAATAGAATCTACAAGAGTAATGTCTTAAATAAGATAAGGATTAATATAGATACGCTCCTATGAATTATCCTAGATATAGGTCTTTATCCTTAACATATAAACATATAATATGTATAAATGGATATTTATCATCATATATAATTATTCATACAATTAATGTCCATTTAATATTAACATTATAATATTATCATAATTATTTATAATATTAACCATAGGAGAATTATATTATTATGATTAATGAAAGCATATTGGTATACGTCTAAAATGCTTAATATTATAAGAATATAATTATAAGAGTTATAATTATATTATGTACGCTCCTATAAGACGTAATTTATATTAAGGATTAATATAAATCCATTTATCAATAGTATATTCTAACTTTATTTAAGTATTAACGTTGTAGATTTAATATAAGATATTAATTAACATTATTATATTATATGTTGTTTGGTTTATCAACTTTAACTATCTTTAATTCATCTATGATTATCCATATCACGTTATAGATTAATAGATGGTATTTGGTTCATATATAATATTGTTTAGATATTCTAACGTGATTAATAACTTGAAATCCTTTATGTATTGAGGCATAGCATATCTAAGCAAGGATTCTAACGTGAAAGCATATCTTCTTGCAAAAGTATCACTACATAATGTATACACCTCAACTTCAAATGGATAATTATCAGTTTAGAGAGCATCTACTTTAAGCCGACCTATATCAAAAAACTAAGAATTATCCATTTGAAGTTGAGGTGTATAGATTAATCCATAGAGAGCACCCTCTTTAATAAGTAGATAATCCATAGAAACTAAGAATTATCCATTTGAAGTTGAGGTGTATAGATTAATTCATAGAGTTAAAAATTATATAACAAACAACTAAGAATTATCTAAGAAAGGATTCTAATGTGATTAATAACTCGAAATCCTTTATACGTTGAGGCATACCATATCTAAGCAAGGATTCTAACATGAAAGCATATCTTCCTGCGAAAGTATCGTTGCATAATGTATACACATCAACTTCAAATGGACAATTCTCAGTTTAGAGAGCATCTACTTTAAGCCGATCTATATCAAACAACTGAAAATTATCCATTTGAAGTTGAGGTGTATAGATTAATCCATATAGAGCATCTTCTTTAATAAGTAGATAATCCATAGAAACAACTCAAAATCTTAATTATCTAATTATCTATGCAAATGGATCATAGATGAATTAATCTATACACCTCAACTTTAAGCCAACCTATACCAAACAACTGAGAATTATCCATTCAAAGTTGAGGTGTATATATTAATTCATAGAGAACATCTTCTTTAAGCTGACCTATATCAAACAACTGAGAATTATCCATTTGAAGTTGAGCTGTATAGATTACATCCCAAAAATAAGGCCCCAACGATACTTTCGTGGGAAGATATGCCTTCACGTTAGAATCCTTTATGGGTTGAGGCACCTTACTACTACACAATTGATGGATTTAAGACGTTAATTCAAGACAATAATTTTAATTTGTCTTAAAGGTACATTTCTAGATAAATTATATATTATTAATGTTTAACTGTTTCCAACTATGACAATACAAAAAGTAGATTTATTAAAGTTTTTAATTAATAATAATTAATAATTATTTATTAATAATTTTGAGTTATAGATTACAAACTTTAATAAATCTACTTTTTGTATTGTCGTAGTTGGAAACAGTTAAAAATTAATAATATATAATTCAACTAGAAATGTACCTTTAAGACAAATTAAAATTTAACTGTTTCCAACTATGACAATACAAAAAGTAGATTTATTCAAGTTTTTAATTAATAATAATAAATAATTATTTATTAATAATTTTGAGTTATTAATTACAAACTTTAATAAATCTACTTTTTGTATTGTCGTAGTTGGAAATAGTTAAAAATTAATAATATATAATTTAACTAGAAATGTACCTTTAAGAAAAATTAAAATTATTGTCTTGAATTAACGTCTTAAATCCATCTATTGTGTAGTAGTAAGGTGCCTCAATGCATAAAGGATTCTAACTTGAAAGCATATCTTCCCATGAAAGTATCTTTGGGGCCTTATTTTTGGGATGTAATCTATACACCTCAACTTCAAATGGATAATTCTCAATTGTTTGGTATAGGTAAGCTAAAACAAGATGCTCTCTATTCTACTTTTTGTATTGTCGTAGTTGGAAATAGTTAAAAATTAATAATATATAATTTAACTAGAAATGTACCTTTAAGACAAATTGAAATTATTGTCTTGAACTAATGTCTTAAATCCATCTATTGTGTAGTAGTAAGGTGCCTCAATGCAGAAAGGATTCTAACGTGAAAGCATATCTTCCCGTGAAAGTATCACTGGGGCCTTATTTTTGGGACGTAACCTATACACCTCAACTTCAAATAGATAATTCTTAGTTGTTTGATGTAGGTCGGCTTAAAGAAGATGCTCTCTATGAATTAATCTATACACCTCAACTTCAAATGGATAATTCTTAGTTGTTTGGTATAGGTTAGCTTAAAGAAGACCAAACAACTGAGAATTATCCATTTGAAGTTGAGGTATATAGATTATGTCCCAAAAATAATTTATCCATGATACTATGCTAACCTTGCTTAGATATGCTATGCCTCACGATTTATTGTCGTAGTTGGAAATAGTTAAAAATTAATAATATATAATTTAACTAGAAATGTACCTTTAGGACAAATTAAAATTATTGTCTTGAATTAAAATTTTAAATCCATCTATTGTGTAGTAGTAAGGTGCCTCAACACATAAAGGATTTTAACATGAAAGCATATCTTTCCATTATAGTATAGCCGGGGCCTTATTTTTGGGACGTAATCTATACACCTCAACTTCAAATGGATAATTCTTTGTTGTTTGATATAGGTTGGCTTAAAGAAGATGCTCTCTATGGATTAATCTATACACCTCAACTTCAAATGGATAATTCTTAGTTTCTATGGATTATCTACTTATTAAATAAGATGCTCTCTATGGATTAATCTATACACCTCAACTTCAAATGGATAATTCTCATTTATTTGATATAGGTTGGCTTAAATCCTTTCTAGTTAATTAATCATGTTAGAATCCTTGCTTAGATAATTCTCAGTTGTTTGTTATATAATTTTTAACTCTATGAAGTAATAATCTATACACCTCAACTTCAAATGGATAATTCTCAATTTTTACGGATTATCTACTAATTAAAGAAGATGATCTCTATGGATTAATCTATACACCTCAACTTCAAATGGATAATTCTTAGTTGTTTGATATAGGTTGGCTTAAAGCTGATGCTCTCTAAACTAAGAATTATCCATTTGAAGTTGAGGTGTATACATTACGCAGTGATACTTTCATGGGAAGATATGTTTTCATGTTAGAATCCTTGCTTAGATATTCTATGCCTCAACGCATAAAGGATTTCGAGTTATTAATCATGTTAGAATATCTACTTCAAGACACTTCAAGTAACTATCCTTAATTCATAACCAAACAACTGAATTATATGCTTCGGTAAAGGTGCATAGATAAATTATATGCTTAACTTCTTAACTTCAAATATCTACCTATTTATAATTCAATATATCCATCTAACATGATATAATATGCTTAAAGAAGATAAGGATTAATAAGATGCAAGGATATTTCTCAGATATAGAATACATAGTAACTGAGTTAAGTAGATATGCTTTCATGTTAGAATCCTTGCTTAGATATGTTATGCCTCAACGCATAAAGGATTTTGAGTTATTAATCACGTTAGAATCCTTGCTTAGATAATTATTAGTTGTTTGTTATATAATTTTTAACTCTATGAAGTAATCTATACACCTCAACTTCAAATGGATAATTCTCAGTTTCTATGGATTATCTACTTATGAAAGAAAATGCTCTCTATGGATTAATCTATACACATCGCCTTCAAATGGATAAATTTTAGTTGTTTGATATAGGTTGGCTTAAATTAGATGCCCTCTAAATTGAGAATTATCTATTTGAAGTTGAGGTGTATACATTACGTAGCGATACTTTCATGGGAAGATATGCTTTCACTTTAGAATCCTTGCTTAGATATGCTATGCCTCAATGCATAAAGGATTTCGAGTTATTAATCACGTTAGAATATCTACTTCGAGACACTTCAAGTAACTATCCTTAATTATACTCTTTAACCCCTTAAATGTAGAAACAACTTTAAGCTGACCTATACCAAACAACTGAGAATTATCCATTTGAAGTTGAGGTGTATAGATTAATTCATAGAGAGCATCTTCTTTAAGCCGACCTATATCAAAAAATTGAGAATTATCTATTTGAAGTTGAGGTGTATAGATTACGTCCCAAAAATAAGGCCCCAACAATACTTTTGTGGGAAGATATGCTTTCAGGTTAGAATCCTTTATGCGTTGAGGCACCTTACTACTACACAATAGATGGATTTAAGACGTTAATTCAAGACAATAATTTTAATTTGTCTTAAAGGTACATTTCTAGTTAAATTATATATTATATATTATTAATTGTTTCCAACTGCAACAATACAAAAAGTAGATTTATTAAAGTTTGTAATTAATAGCTCAAAATTATTAATTATTATTAATTACAAACTTTAATAAATCTACTTTTTGTATTGTCGTAGTTGGAAACAATTAAAAATTAATAATATAATAAATTATCGTATAATAAATGAGAATTCTCTAAGTATAATATATAATTGCTTAAGCTGTTCTAAGTATAATTCTTCCATGGTTAGAATATCAAGAGTAACGTCCTATAGAATACATGATAATTCATAGGATATTATGGATTAAAGTAATCATATTATAATATTATAATATAAATCTATAATTCTATTAACTACCTTTATTCTATAATTAATTCTAAGCATATACGATGATAACATTAGAATTATATTATTATATAATTATATAATAATACACACAGATGGATTCAATATTGATAACTATCTAACGTAATATCTTATGTATAATTATAGATAAATAGAACAAGTAGATAAGGATAAATTAAGTATAATTATCATAGAAGCATCTTCCTTATTTTTGGGACGTAATCTATACACCTCAACTTCAAATGGATAATTCTCAATTGTTCAATAGAGCTCAGCTTAAAGCAGATGCTCTCTATGAATTAATCTATACACCTCAACTTCAAATGGATAATTCTCAGTTGTTTGGTATAGTTGTCCATAATAATTTATTATAATAGGTTGGACATTAATTATATCCATTAATAATTTAACTAGAATTAATGATTAATTCTATAATAAGTTAATATCTATAACTATAAATTATAAATTATTAGAGAGACTTACAAACTTATATAATTGTGTAATCATAATTGTATAACTTATATAATTATATAATTAACCATAGAATTAATTTAGAATTAACTGTATAATTTCATTTGACCGTTAGAATTGTATAATATAATTAGAGACAATTCTTATTTATAATATTCAATAATATTAAGTTATTAAGTTTTATATATATATATATATATATATATAAATTTTTTATTATAACATATAGTTATTTATCTATAATAGACTTATTAATATAATATTAATAAATATTATAGGATATTTATAAGATAATTATTATAATAGACTTATTAATATGCATATAGTTATTATTATAACTTATAATTCTTATAAGTTGGATGTGAAATCTATATTATTATATATAAGAGTCAACTTGACCTATAGTCATTAATTATCTAATGTGATAGACATTATTAATTCTAAGCATATAAGAATTATCCAAATAATTCTTATTATAAAATGAATTAACGTTATAAGTTGTTTACATTATAAAATTAATATTGCGTGTACATTATAAAATTGAGCATCTTCTTTATTATAATAACTGACAACTCAATTGAAGTTATAACTAAGGAGATTTAATTATAATAATGCATTGTTATAAATCATAATTGAGGATTTAATTATAATAGTTATAACGTTATATCTATATGAAACAATAAATCATAATTGTTATAAGTTATCATTTATGCTTAAATATTGATATATTAACTTATAACGTATTATCAAACTATACAACAAGGATTTCACGTTATTATATAATTATAACGTGAAAATATAATTATCCTTATATAATTTATATAAGTTATTACAAACTTATATAATGCCTATAGAAAAATTATATATAGTTGAAGTTGAGGTGTATTGTGCATTAATAACGTATATAACGTGTGCATATAATAACTTCAATTAAGAATCATAAATGTACATATAACGTTAATGTAATCTTGTTGTAATTAACAACAATAATATTTAATCATTGGATAAATGCATATTAAGATTTAATATGATGTTATAAGATATGCTCTCACTCCAACTTAATTTTGTAGTAGTAAGGTGCCTCAACGCATAAAGGATTCTAACGTAAAAGCATATCTTCCTACAAAAGTATCGTTGGGGCCTTATTTTTGGGATGCAATCTATACACTTCAACTTCAAATGGTTATAGAATATAGGTCAAAAATATTTAATTATAACAAATTTTATCTTATATATGATTTATTATGCATAATCATAATATTTATTGTCCATCTATTTTAACATCTATAATTGTCCCTATTTATATATGATTTATAACGTATTAATATATTATAATTATATGACATTAACTATAATAATGTCATTATAAGTTATAAGTCCTCCTTATATGATTTATAACATATTAATATATTATAATTATAATATAGACGTTAATATTGTAAGATATTAACTATTATTAAGACTTATAATAATGAATAATGATGTTAGAATTATAAGACTTATAACAAATAATATATTATAAGTCTTATTATAGGTCTTATTAATAATAAATTATTCTTCAATTAATTATTACCTATATAACGTTAAGTTATTCTTATTATAATATATTCTTATAATATTATTCTTAACAAATGATAATTCTTAACCCTATATGATTCATAAGAATTATATCCATTTGGATATAATTCTTATGAATTAATCTATACACCTCAAATTCAAATGGATAATTCTTAGTTTAAAGAGCATTTTCTTTAAGCCGACCTATATCAAACAACTGAGAATTATCCATTTGAAGTTGAGGTGTATAGATTATGTCCCAAAATTAAGGCCCTAGCATGGACAATTCTTATTACATAATTCAACTTATAGTTATTAAGAATTATCCATTTGTCTGATATCATGGATAAATTATTTTTGGGACGTAATCTATACACCTCAACTTCAAATGGATAATTCTGAGTTGTTTGGTCTTCTTTAAGCCGACTTATACCAAACAATTGAGAATTATCCATTCAAAGTTGAGGTGAATAGATTAATTCATATAGAGCATCTTCTTTAAGTCGACCTATATCAAACAATTGAGAATTATCCATTTGAATTTGAGGTGTATAGATTACATCCCAAAAATAAGGCCCTAGTGATACTTTCATTGGAAGATATGCTTTCACGTTAGAATCCTTAATGCGTTGAGGCACCTTAGTACTACACAATAGATGGATTTAAGATGTTAATTCAAGACAATAATTTTAATTTGTCTTAAAGGTACATTTCTAGTTAAATTATATATTTTTAATTTTTAACTGTTTCCAACTACGACAATACAAAAAGTAGATTTATTAAAGAGCATCTTCTTTAAGCAAGATAACAGTGAAAGCATATCTTCCTGCGAAAGTAACTGAGTCTATTGTCATAGTTGGAAATATTTAAAAATTAATAATATATAATTTAACTAGAAATGTACCTTTAAGAAAAATTAAAATTATTGTCTTGAATTAACATCTTAAATCCATCTATTGTGTAGTAGTAAGGTGCCTCAACGCATAAAGGATTCTAGCGTGAAAGCATATCTTCCCATAAAAGTATCGTTGGGGCCTTATTTTTGGGACATAATCTATACACCTCAACTTCAAATGGATAATGCTCCACTTTTTGATATAGATCAGCTTAAAGAAGATGCTCTCTATGAATTAATCTATACACCTCAACTTCAAATGGATAATTCTCAATTGTTTGGCATAGGTTAGGTTAAAGAAGATGCTCTCTAAGATTAATTCATAGAGAGCATCTTCTTTAAGTTGACCTATATCAAAAAATTGAGAATTATCCTTTTGAAGTTGAGGTGTATAGATTATGTCCCAAAAATAAGACCTAGGTGATACTTTCACAGGAAGATATGCTTTCACGTTAGAATCCTTTATGCATTGAGGCACCTTACTACTACATAATAGATGATTTAAGACATTAATTCAATACAATAATTTTAATTTGTCTTAAAGGTACATGTTGGGTGGTCATTTTACACAAGGTCAACGATAGGAATCCATTGTGCAATTCCTCTCTTGAAAAGCTAATCTTTTTGAGATCAACTCCAAGGTTCAGTATTTGTCTTGTGACGTACCAAAATCTGCTCAGTTGAAGATAAATGTGATTGTTCATGAGGAGGCTTTTGCTGGTTCTACTATGATCTCGGAATGAAGTAAATCTATTTTCTGTCTCAAAATAACACACAAAAGAACAATATTTTTGTATTTTTTGGTTTTTCAATGAATGTAATTTAACAGTGCAACTAAAATGAGTTCCTATTCTAACAAGGGGTTAGCAAAGCAAATAACGAAACTAAAAGAAAATAACATGAAATTGAAATCCTAAATGGACATAAGCTACAGGAAATAACACGTTGCGAGTTAAACTTTCAAAGAAATTGGTAGGAAACTAATGAAAATAGGAGTAGTGCTTCCTAGAATCCACTGATGCAATTGTTGATGGGAAATTTCAATAACCAAATGATGTTTCACTCTTCATCAAATCACAAGGCCACAAAAAGTGAGCTCATGCAAGATGAAGAATTATGCAAGCACAATTTGGTGTTTTCTCCTCAAGCTCGTTACGTCAGTAGAATTCATAAATCTGTAGCAAACACCAGAACTAAAAGATCACACAACCAGACACAATGAAATAAACCTTTGGCTAAATCAGAATCTCATGAATAAAATCCACAAAACAATGACGCATTCAGGCAAGAATCACTACACTCCAAATGTGAGCACCAAAAGCATAATCTTATTGCATAATAACGACAACCCTTGTTACATTTTACAATGGGGTATTTATAAGAAATCATCTCCTCAATTTATGTTGAGAGTGAGAGATATCTTCATGCAATAAAATGCTTTTAAAACATTAAAACAAACTAAATATATATAGACTATCAACTAATCTGGTGCTTAGAGGGACTCCATCCATATTTTATTCATTATTTGGATGCATGAGCCCTTTACATGTCAAAAATAAAGAAGAAACAAGAGCGAAAGTAGGAGGAAGCCATCAGTTGAAGTGGAAGTCCATGGAGGCACCAAAAATAGAAGCTGGTCCTTTACTAGACATGTGTCAGAGTTAAACTACCGTCAGAATGGGCTCCTGATGCATGGAAGGTGCAATTTTTGGAACTGGTAGTTAACTGTTAGTGCACTTCTGAATTGTAGAGCTGCGGACTTGCATACCTGCAGAGCTGCAGACCTACATGAAAATGTGGAGATATGGAGCTACGAAGCTATGGACCTCGACAGGGTCAAAATCTCAAAATTTTACTAAGTGTCAAAATTGAAATTCTGGCATCTGAGTTTTGTTCTTCTTAATCCCAAAACTATGTTTGGATGTTTTCCCTTAAATTTTTCTATCATCTTAGTAATTTTGACCACATCTAAAAGATCTAAAGCCTCATATTTATCCTTTACCTTTTGTTTGTAGTTGTCCACCTCAATTCAAGTCTCTGTAAAATCTTTGAGTTTGGTGTCCAACTCTAACAATGCTTCCTCAGTCCTGAAGGCTTGTTTGATATTTTCATCACTGGATGCTTCCTCTAATGTCTTCTTGAAATTCTCTACTACTATCTCAACTGAAAATACCTTCTCTTGTTCTTCATCTTCAAAGATGTCCAAGCATGCATCATTGTACAACTTTTCTGCTTCCAAAATTCACCCTCGGGCTTGGTCCTTGAGCTGATGGATCTCCTCGTACAATGTTTCCATTACTTTATTGCCATCCACTATCTTCTCTACCCAATCATCTATCACGTCTAGCTCTTCTTTGGTATATACATCAATCAGAATGTGATACCTTTGCCCTTTTATGGCTTGTAGAGTCTACAAATCCTTGCTCCATGCCCGTACCTCATCCATGATACTGAAGTCTTGCCTCAAAATTGCTACAATCTTATTCATGTTTTCTTGCATAGCATGCAATAACTTCAAACTCCCTTTGATTGTGGTGACACCTCTATCCTCAAGACTTTCTCACCATTCCTGAAAAGCTCTCAAAAATGGATTGATCCATACACCTTCCCCTTCTCTAAGAATGGTATTTAGAGTCTCCTCGGGGCACTTAGGATCAAAAGGACCAACAACTTTGGCTAGATATCCCTTTAGGATCTCAACTTACCTTCGAAGAGTTCATAGTTCAATCTCATCCTACTCCATGTGCCTAAGAACCTCTTTGACTCCCATAGTCATCATCTATTGGGCTGAATCTTGTGTAGGCTTTCCCAACATAACATCCTTCACTTCATAATCCTCAAGACTAACAACTTTTGCATTAGTACCTTTAGGAGGGAAAGCCACTTATGCAAATAAATCTTGGTTCTGTATGGTAGTGACAAATGCAAATGGCATTGCATCATGTAATGGAGACTCAGGTTTGTTGAAGATCTTTGCAATATCACAAATATCATCCTCTAAACCATGGAACTAAGGCTTAGCACTCCTCATTATCTCCTTTTGAAACCATCTCGGGATATGTTTTCCTATAGATCTGGTTCTTGATGATGAAGGGGTGTGTTCAACTACCTCCTTCCCTTTATCGCTCTTGCTTGGAGTTGTCTCCTATTGTGAAGACTCTCCTTCTATAACCTCAGTCTTCATAGATCTTGTAGCTTTCTCCTCAACATCTTGGGAAGGCTGTTGTGCATATTCTACCATCTATCCCTATTTTGATGCTTCATTAGTAGCCCTCAGCTCCGGTTGCTCTTGTGGTGATGGTTTTTTTTGAACTTGTTCTTCTTCTGAACTTAGAGGTGGGGGAGTTATTGAACCCTTATCTACCACCGTAATCTATGGTGGAGATGGAGGAGTGAGATTAGGAACCTATGTATCTGGCAACATCTACATCCAATCTTCCTATTAGAGTTCACCTGCAGGGGTGTCTCCGATCTTATCCCCAACCAACTCAGTACCCAAGAGCATGAAATCAAAATTTGTCATGGAGAAAACATCCTTACTCCCTTCCCTTTACTCATTCAGCCAGTGTTGCACTTCATCTTCTGAAGAAGAGAGTTCTAATGGTGGTACTCTTTCTTCTTTCTAACTCTGTAGCTTTTTCTAACCAAGTTCTTCTTTATAGGAGTATCTATCCCTCCTCCTCTTCTAATTCTTCCTCATCTTCTTCTTCCTCTAGAATAGTTTCAGGAATAGATGGATTAGGTACTAATCTTCTGCTAATCCTTTGCCTTTTCTTCATCTTAATCTTGATCCTCTTATGTTTCTTGGAGATGGAAGTAGAAGGGGGTTCTTCTTGTATAGGAGGAATGGAGGCTACTGGAATCTCTCCCTCTTCTGGTTGGCTTGGCACAATAGGAGACAACTAAGGTTCAACTTGGATTTGAGTAACTCCAATATCTTGGGACTCTTGTGAGCTTTGTTCATGCTACTGAAAAGACATATGTTCTATAACCTGTTCTATCTGAACCCTTTGAGGAGAGGTTCTCTTCCTCTTTCCCTTCCTTTTAGGAGGGTGATAATATCCCACTGGGTGATCAAGCTGGTAAACTTTCTCTGGTCTAATAGGAGACTAGAGCTCACAAAGATAGGAACTATGACTTTCCTTCCCTTACCCATTTCTATGTGAGCATGTGCATGAAAGATTATAGTATTAGGAATTGGATTAAGTGGAAAAGGTTTCTTGATCTAGTCCTTTGTCATTCTAATGACATGTCTCGCTCGATGATTGATGTCATCTTCTTCCTCTCTATTAACCTCTACATTCAAAATGGGTCTTTCACTAACTTTATCTATATTGAACAAGGGATCCAATAATTCTTTAGAGTCTTGTAGCCTTATCTCATTAGGGATAGTCAAATGGAGAGCCTTTTCTACTAGATACAAAGTCATCCTACAATAGTCCCTGATGCAGACATCGCAGTCATTTGTGGCATTCATACAATGATCTTCAATGACATCTTCATGATGGAAGTCCTTTCCTGCTAGGCTTTCTGCTTTACCCACATTATCAAAGTATGGCCGAGGAGAGTTGTATTCTTCAAGAAGATAGTTCTCCCATTCCCACTTGAAGGTTGGAATGTCTTATTTTCGCTTCACTTGATATGGCCCAATGACCAATGGCCATTCCTAACAAGGTCTCCATTGTCTTTTGATCCTCTCATAAGTTGACTCAATCTGCCAAGAGATCTCCAATAGGACTAGCTTGTCGCTTGCGTATCTTAGAAGCTTCTTAGGATTAATAGATGCACCACCCACCCAAAGATACGTGAATGTCTTGAACTAGATGAAGTAGGCTCTGAGAGCTGTGACCTATGCCTTAGCTTCATCAGACAACCTCTCCCCATAATCTCCCTTAATGAATCAAATGATTGCAAATATGAATGCATCATTCACGATCCTATACTCCTTGCTCTGTACTGAGAGCTTCTTCTTCACCAACTGAGGATAGACTATGTATGGCCAGGCATTGGCGTCCTGCATACTGCCTTTCTTGTACAAACTAGGATAGTTCGTTGCCTTAGCTACAAGTAAGTACACCATATAAGAAGTCATATAAAACATCTTCTTGTCCTTCACTGTCCTTAGTTGATCACACAAGTTTTTGCTTATTATGGTGGCCCAATCTAGTGCTATCCTTGCATGTCTAATGGTCTTAATGAAGTTGACCATGAATGTAATGAGATGACTTGCTGTAGGTAAGCCCATGACTTTTCTTAGGAGAATTATAGAGTATCTGATATCATCCTTCATGAATCTGTGAGTCATATCCACTTTGCTAGTTATCCTTCCCCAAGGAGGCTTCTCAATTATGTAAGAGGATTGTATAAAGTCAATGACCTCTTGCTAATGCTCCTTGTACCATCTCTTAGCCACTTCATAGGAAAGTCAAATGAACTAGTCTGCTCTTGGTAAGTGGAAAACCTTCTCAATGTTATTAGGTCACAAATCTAGTACCACTTCCCCTGTGATGCTCTTGACCACCCTCTCATCAGGAATAAAGTGTTGTGACAGGGCCATGATTAGTTCAGTTGATTGCACTGACATAGGATGTAATGCTGCACTCACTAACCTAGAACGGATCAATGTAGACACCAAGGTTGACCTCTTCGTTGGCTTGTTGCAAATTCTTAAGAAATCTCCTAGATCCATGTGTCCAAGGGCAGTATCTCTAATCTCAACATAGTCCTCATGGAATCTTGATTTCAAAGGTATGCCTTGGAACTTAAATAGGATTGGTTTGGGTGCTACTCCAGACGTGGATGCCATCTGATCACATTGCCTGCACATCATGAGAAAAGAAATGTCATTAGTCACCAAATATCATACCAGCAAAACATAAAAAAGTCCCCCTTTGGGGATATTATTTTTTATTTCTAATTTGAAAATTTTATTTCCTTTTTATTTATTAAAATTTATTTTATTTTATTATTTATTTATATATATATATTTTAAATCATCATATATATATTTAAAAAAAATCATTTTATATATTTAAAAAAAAATTCAAACACCCTTTTGCAAAAAAAAATAAAAAAATCTTGGGCACAGGCGTCAATGCACAAATGCGCCGTAGAAGGCACCGCGCGGGTGCAGGCTCTGATGTGCGAGTGCACCACAGAGGGCACCGTGTAGGCATGCTGAGGAGGGCACCACCATGCAGGCTTCGTGCGATAGGCTATTGAGGCCACCGCACGGGCACACTATGGAGGGTGTTGTGCGAGCACTACCTTCGGATGTGTCGCGCAGGCACAGTGCATGCGCCCAAAAGGGTGCTGCGCACGCACCCAATAGGGCACTACGCTTGAGCACTCCCGCGTGGATGTGCTATATAGAAGCAGCACGCACAAAAGGGGCACTATGTGCAAGGGTTGGAAGGCTCACCTTGCTCCCTCAATGAGTCACTTGGGAAAAATGAAGGATAGAGAGAGGGGGGGCAGGGTTTTATAACCCCTCCCTCCTCGCGCGCAAAACACAATGCTCACTGTGCCTTGGTGCACGTGTGTAGGTGAGTGGGGTTTTTAATTTTTAATTTTTTGGTTGAATTTTGACTCTAGGACTCTAACCTTTTAACCAAAATTTTCTTCTCCAGACTCTCAAACTGTGAGTCTAAGAGTCAAAAAAAGTAGGAGGTCCCCATTCCTAGTGAGGAATGGGGCGTGTGTTGTGGATACCACAATAATAAATTTCTAGTTAAATTATATATTATTAATTTTTAACTGTTTCCAACTATGAAAATACAAAAAGTAGAGAGCATAGATTAATTGGAAACACAAATTAAGCAATAGATTAATCTATAGAGAACATCTTCAAACACCTTTATGCAAGCATGTACCATTTCTAGGTACATCTTCTTTAACCCCTATGTTGTCTTTAATATGGTGCCTTATAATTCTCAATATGCTTAATATAGATATCTACTTATAACGTTGATAACTATCTTGCAGATTAATCCTCAACTTTAATCATATATATCCTTTATGCATTGAGGCACGTTACTACTACACAATATATGGATTTAAGATGTATAATCTTCTTTAGATATTTTAACGTGATTAATAACTCGAAATCCTTTATGTGTTGAGGCATAGCATATCTAAGCAAGGATTCTAATGTGAAAGCATTAATATCTAACCATTAAGACAAGACCTAATTTTTTATATTTATTATAATTACTTATAACACATAAAGGATAATTATAACTATTATGCTTAATTATATATATATATATATATATATATAACATTAGAATCAACTAAGATATAAAGACACAAATGATATTGAAATGCTCTCTATTTATTGTTGTTTGATTATCAAATTCTTTAAGAATCTTATAATATGCATTATACATAATCTTATATCCTTAAGATTAATAATGGACATAAATTATTAATGGACACCTATACCAATTAAGATTCATTATGAGTTATATTATGTGTTAATAGTTTTATACTTATGGTTATATAGAGTTAATTATACTTATTTGTCCATAACACCTATATCTTAATTTGTCTCTATTTATTGTTGTTTGAAGTTGAGGTGTATAGATTACGTCCTAAAAATAAGGCTGCAATGATACTTTCATGGGAAGATATGCTTTCACGTTAGAATCCTTTATGCATTGAGGCACCTTACTACTACACAATAGATGGATTTAAGATGTTGATTCAAGACAATAATTTTAATTTGTCTTAAAGGTACATTTCTAGTTAAATTATATATTATTAATTTTTAACCCCTATCTATGACAATTAATTTTTATCCATCTGAGAATTATCGTTGGGAAGATAATTCTCATAGAGAGAATATTATGAGAGTATATCTAAAGTGATTCAAGATTCAAATGGATAATTCTTAGTTGTTTGATATAGGCCAGCTTAAGAAAGATGCTCTTTGTGAATTAATCTATACACCTCAACTTCAAATGGATAATTCTTAGTTGTTTGGTATTCTCAGTTTCTATGGATTATCTACTTATTAAAGAAGATGTTTTCTATGGATTAATCTATACATCTCAACTTCAAATGGATAATTCTTAGTTATTTGATATAGGTCAGCTTAAAGAAAATGCTCTCTAAACTGAGAATTATCCATTTGAAGTTGAGGTGTATACATTAAGTAGTGATACTTTCCCATGAAGATATGCTTTCACGTTAGAATCCTTGCTTAGATATGCTATGCCTCAACACATAAAGGATTTCAAGTTATTAATCACGTTAGAATATCTACTTCAAGACAGTTCAAGTAATATGGATAATTTATTATATCGTATTGTCAAACTATATATATTTGAGAAAAAAATATGCGTTGAGGCACCTTACTACTACACAATAGATGGATTGAAGACATTGATTCAAGACAATAATTTTAATTTGTCTTAAAGGTACATTTCTAGTTAAATTATATATTATTAATTTTTAACTGTTTCCAACTACAACAATCCAAAAAGTAGATTTATTATAATCCATAGAATTATACTTAGAGAATTATCAATAGATCTATAATTCATATTTAAGCATATCTTAAGTATGAAATATACTTATGGATAAATATAAGAAATGCTATAAGGATATTGATAACTCAAAATTCTTATAACTTTATCCATATAAGGAGAATTAAAGGATTTCAAGTTATAAGAATTAACGATAATTCTTATAACGTTGTTTGATTTGGTTCTATAAGTTAATGTAATTGTTATAAGTTATAAACGTTATGCTTATTCATTCTAAGTTATATCTATGAGTTTTTTAATTATATGGATAATTGTCCATTAATAACCCATAAATTATAACATTATATGTGTATAATTAAAATATAATTATAATTGTATATCATAATATTAATGAATTATTTAAGAATCTTATAATATGCATTTATCTTAATCATAATTAACAATAGATTACATCTATAAATATAATTATTCTGCGTTATATGATACCTTATAACATAGAATTATAAGACAATATTAGAATCTATACGCCTCAACTTTAAGCTGAGAATTATACGTGGATAAACCCTTAATCCTTTAGATATTCTCACTCTATAGGTCTATAAATTGTTGTAGCTGGAAAAAATTAAAAATTAATAATATATAATTTAACTAGAAATGTACCTTTAAGACAAATTAAATTATTGTCTTGAATTAATGTCTAAAATCCATCTATTGTGTAGTAGTAAGGTGCCTCAACGCATAAAGGATTCTAATGTGAAAGCATATCTTCCCACGAAAGTATCGTTGGGGCCTTATTTTTGGGATGTAATCTATACACCTCAACTTCAAATGGATAATTCTCAGTTGTTTGATATAGGTTGGCTTAAAGAAGATGCTTTCTATGAATTAATCTATACACCTCAACTTCAAATAGTTATAGAATATAGGTCGAAAATATTTAATTATAACAAACTTTATCTTATATATGATTTATTATGCATAATTATAATATTTATTGTCCATCTATTCTAACATCCATAATTGCCTCTATTTATATCTATACACATTTTTAAAAAAATTCCATTTTCCATTGTTTTGGTGTAAGTTATGCTTAGCACACGAAAAAGTACCAAAATTTCAGGATTTAGTTAGTTCAATAATTCATAAAAACTAAAATATTCATCAAATTTTTTTAAAAAATATACAAGTTCTAGATATGACTCTTAACTATCATCCTACCAAAGGGATGTGCAAAATAGTGAATATAACTATGTCTTTTGTGCTGCACATGAAAATAACTATGTTATATTTTCTAAAAAAATTAGGAACTATTTTTCATGTGTGTAGAGTTTGACTTGCCTAATCTTATCCATATAAAAAAATTATAATAGTTTAAAAATTAGATTCAAACTACTAAAATTTATATTTTTTACACATCTTGTCATTTTGAGTGGATGACCCTCAAACGTCTTGTCACAATTCAGGTTTACCTTATTTTAGGGAAAAAAGAAGAAGGTGTCCTCTTATACCCCATTTTTGTACACCATCCTGGTGCACTCACCCACACCACCTATAGCACTTATGATATCACTGACCTTATCACTCTTCATCAATGCCATCTCAGATTTGAACTTTACTTTAATCTTCTCTGAGATCCTCGATTTCACAACATCACATAGATTTTCAATCGCCCTAGGGTCCAATTGTCTCAGAGGCATCTTCCAAGATCTCTGCAAACCCTTTGCAACAAATCAACCAGATCTAACCTTTGCTCTGATACCACTTGATGTAGTGCAAGGCAATAGAATCTCCAAAGGAGTTGTCCTAGCCCCCAAAAATAATATGCATATAATTATGGATGATTATAATAAACTATAATAACTTCAAATGAACTAAATCAATTAATGGTGTAATTCTTATAACAATGTTAATTGATTTTTTCTATAAGTTAATATAATTGTTGTCAAATAATATGAAGTATCCATATAATTCACGTTAAAATTATCTATAGAACAAACCTATGTTCGAATAAACATATATAATTTTGAGTTATCAATATCCTTATAGCATTTCTTATATTTATCCATAAGCATATTTCATACTTAAGATATGCTTAAATATGAATTATAGATCTATTGATAATTCTCTAAGTATAATTCTATAGATTATAATAAATCTACTTTTTGGATAGTCATAGTTGGAAACAATTAAAAATTAATAATATATCGTTTAACTAGAAGTGTACCTTTAAGACAAATTAAAATTATTGTCTTGAATTAATGTCTTAAATCCATCTATTGTGTAATAGTAAGGTACCTCAATGCATAAAGGATTCTAACATGAAAGCATATCTTCCCATGAAAGTATCGCTAGGGACTTATTTTTGGGATGTAATCTATACACCTCAACTTCAAATGGATAATTCTCAGTTGTTTGATATAGGTAGGCTTAAAGAATATGCTCTCTATGAATTAATCTATACACCTCAACTTCAAATAGATAATTCTAAGTTGTTTGGTATAGGTCAACTTAAAGTTGAAGTATGAAGTTAAAATAAACATAATAAAGGATATATATAACATTGATAAATATCAACTTATTTATATTATATGAATCCTTTCTTAAAGAAGAATAGTAAATATCCTTGCATATTTCTTAACATCCTGGACATATATTTATAACTAAACAAATATTATGGATTTCACGTTGATAATGTCTTCCTTATTATCCTAGGATTCTAAGGGGTTATGTTTTGATGTACAAACAACTAAGAATTATCCATTTGAATCTTGAAATTCATAAAGAGCATCTTATTTAAGCCATATTAAGGATATAATTATCCTTAATTATATCTAGTTGTTTGGTATTATGAATATATTCCTGTGATAATTCTCAGGTGTTTTTTATATAATTTTTAACTCTATGAAGTAATCTATACACCTCAACTTCAAATAGATAATTCTCAGTTTCTATGGATTATCTACTTATTAAATAATATGCTCTCTATGGATTAATCTATACACCTCAACTTCAAATGGAAAATTCACAGTTGTTTGATATGGGTCAGCTTAAAGTAGATGCTCTCTAAACTGAGAATTGTCCATTTGAAGTTGAGGTGTATACATTACACAATGATACTTTCATGGGAAGATATGCTTTCACGTTAGAATCCTTGCTTAGATATACTATGCCTCAATGCATAAAGGATTTTGAGTTATTAATCACATTAGAATCCTTGCTTAGATATGCTATTCCTCAACGCATAAAGGATTTCGAGTTATTAATCATGTTAGAATCCTTGCTTAGATATGCTATGCCTCACGATGTATTGTAGTAGTTGGAAATAATTAAAAATTAATAATATATAATTTAACTATAAATGTACCTTTAAGACAAATTAAAATTATTATCTTGAATTAATGTGTTAAATCCATCTATTTTGTAGTAGTAAGGTGCCTCAACGCATAAAAGATTCTAACGTGAAAGCATATCTTCCTGTGAAAGTATCGTTGGGGCCTTATTTTTGGGATGTAATATATACACCTCAACTTCAAATGGATAATTATCAATTGTTTGAAATAGGTTGGCGTAAAGAAGATGCTCTCTATGAATTAATCTATACACCTCAACTTTAAATGGATAATTCTCAGTTGTTTGGTATAGGTCAACTTAAAGAAGATGCTCTCTATGGATTATCTACTTTTTAAAGAAGATGCTCTTTAATAAAATTATCAAACAACTCAAACAACTAAGAATTATCCATACAAATATTCTAAGCAACTTATTCTTTCACGTTAGAATACTTAATGTTATCAATACATCAATAGTTATCTAAGATATTTATATGTGTTAGAATTATATAAATATGAATATCAAAAAGAGAATTCTACTAACTTAATATTATCATTGGATAATACTTCTAAATAATTTATCCTTAATAAAATCCTGCTTATAATTTCAATTAATTATATGAATCCTTGCTTATATAGATATTGAAGGATTGAATTTCTTAGATATTCTCCTTGATGCTAATTTTATATTTATCATTTATAATAAGGAAGATGGATAAAGATATGGGAGAATTCTAATGTGAAAGCATATCTTCCTGCAAAAGTATTGCTGTGTAATGTAGATACCTCAACTTCAAATAGATAATTCTCAGTTTAGAGAGTATCTGCTTTAAGCCGACTTATATCAAACAACTGAGAATTATCCATTTGAAGTTGACATGTATAGATTAATTCATAGAGAGCATCTTCTTTAATATGTAGATAATCCATAGAAACTGAGAATTATCCATTTGAAGTTGAGGTGTATAGATTACTTCATAGAGTCAGAAATTATATAACAAACAATTGAGAATTAGTTGTTTGATATAGGTTGGCTTAAAGTAGATTCTCTCTAAACTGAGAATTATCCATTTGAAGTTGACATGTAAAGATTAATTCATAGAGAGCATCTTCTTTAATATGTAGATAATCCATAGAAACTGAGAATTATCCATTTGAAGTTGAGGTGTATAGATTACTTCATAGAGTCAGAAATTATATAACAAACAACTGAGAATCAGTTGTTTGATATAGGTTGGCTTAAAGTAGATTCTCTCTAAACTGAGAATTATCCATTTGAAGTTGAGGTGTATACATTATGTAGTGAAACTTTCGTGGGAAGATATGCTTTCACATTATAATCCTTGCCTAGATATGCTATTCCTCAATGCATAAAGGATTTTGAGTTATTAATCACGTTAGAATCCTTGCTTAGATATGCTATTCCTCAATGCATAAATTTTTTTGAGTTATTAATCATGTTAGAATCCTTGCTTAGATATGCTATGCCTCATGAGGTATTGTCGTAGTTAGAAATAGTTAAAAATTAATAATATATAATTTAACTAGAAATGTACCTTTAAGACAAATTAAAATTATTGTCTTGAATTAACGTCTTAAATCCATCTATTGTGTAGTAGTAAGGTGCCTCAACGCATGAAGGATTCTAACGTGAAAACATATGTTCCTATGAAAGTATCGATGGGGCCTTATTTTTGGGATGTAATCTATACACCTCAACTTCAAATGGATAATTCTTAGTTGTTTGATATAGGTCGACTTAAAGAAGATGCTCTCTATGAATTAATCTATACACCTCAACTTCAAATGAATAATTTTCAATTGTTTGGTATAGGTCAGCTTAAAGAACCATTTGAAGTTGAGGTGTATAGATTAATTCATAGAGAGCATTTCAATATCATTTATGTGTCCTTAAAGAATTAACTTATCATTAACGAATAAATGCATTTTATATGAATTATATTAATGATATTAATTATCTATAATTATATGCTTTAAGATAATATTTCATATAATATGAGAATCCTTTAGAATATCTTAGATAATTCATATAATATTTAAGATAATATATAATTCATATATATTATAGATTAATATATTTATCGTCGTCTTCTTCATTATAATTAAGAATTAATATTATTTTTTAAGTGTCCTGTATGATTAACTTCATCTATATTACGTCAAGATTATTATAGAAGCATCTTCCTTATTTTTGGGGTGTAATCTATACACCTCAACTTCAAATGGATAATTCTCAATTGTTTGATATAGGTCAGCTTAAAGAAGATGCTCTCTATGAATTAATCTATACACCTCAACTTTAAATGGATAATTCTTAGTTGTTTGGTATAGGTTAGTTTAAAGAACCATTTGAAGTTGAAGTGTATAGATTACATCCCAAATGTCATGCCTGACCACTACTACTATTTTTTCGCTTATTAGGATTTTGTGGTTAAAAGTTTCTTTCTGTTGATATGTTTGTATTATCTATAGAACTTGGTTTTTATATTGTCCTTGGAACATGTGTTTTATATCAGAACTTATTGATGTCTCTAGATTATCAAGTTTGATATCTCTGATGTTACGTTATTGTTGTGTATGCACAATATTTTTGGATTGATATTAGAAAAATTGTATTTCAGTTCAATTTGACTTATCAGCTAAAAGATATTTATATTTAATTGCGATGTTATGCTTCAGTTTGTGTTTTACTGATCCATAAATGATAAATGATTTGCTTGCTTCAAATACATATGTTTTTTTTATACAGACTTACATAGTTTTGATTTCAGAGCATTCAGTCATTTGTAGTGAATATGGAGAATATAACCCTAATTTTATTTACTTGTGATTTGTGATATTAGTAGGGTTATTTTTTATTAATATCTTATGTAATTCTAATTTGATTGATTATCCTAACATATTATCTTTGTGTTTATAAGGACTAAATATCCTAATGGTTCTAGAATATATATATATATATATATATAATACCTATAGCCTATGTTATATCTAATGTTGTGGTTTTGGAATGAGGATTTTAATGGTAAAACCCTTATGGGTTTTGAATGCATTTTAAAGGTATTAATGTATTGATCCTGCCAAATATTTGGTGGTGGAAGAGGGCTGCCATATCCACGGTTCTCTGAAGAAGTTTATGTTCATTGAATGCATTTCATAGTGGGGTTTTCAATGGCATTGAAGGTTTCATCACCATACTTTTTCAAGCTTGGCTCTGTGGAAACAATGCCGTTAATTTGGCATTTTTGTTCTGAGAATGTATACCACTTGTTTTTGGATGCTGTAAAGTCGGCAAAATGCAAGGGTTTTAGTTGGAAAGAGATATTGTCATATATGGGTTGAGAAAGGTTTTATTGCTTACAACACAAATTATTATTGCCCTTTCTGCTATCATTCCTTATCTCTATTCCGAGCTTGTTGGTTGGTGTTCATTTGGGAAGTGTGGTTTGGAGTTGTGCATTTAGGGCTTCAACATCGAGCTGTAGAGTAGAGCTTGTGTTGAGCATTCTCCATTTTATGTATTACACATAGGGTCATTCTCTATCTCTACTCTTTCTTACTGTTATTTTCTTTGGTATGATATAAAATTGTTAATAGATGTATAAGATTGTGCTACATTTCGACCATCGAGTCTGGAAGTGGGCAGGGCTCGACATGGGTTGTTGAGCATTGTCAATTTTCATGCTCGAGAGTGGACTTGTAGTGTTTACTGATCTTAGCCATTATTTAGACTGTCGACTGATATAAGGATTCACAGTTAATTCTATGAAATGGAAATCGGTGTAGCATCGATTTTATGAACACATTATTATGATAGTAGTCAGCAGTAGAAAATTGTCATTTACATTTTGGTTAAATATTTAGCTTGGTTCAAAATGGTTTCGAACTTATAAATAACTGCATAATTTGTAATGTGATTTTGGAATAGAGTTACAACTGGTTTGTGCATGCATGTGAAATGATTTCATTGATAGTCGTTTTAGGTTTCTTAAGGTATATGGAAGCTTGTAAATTATTGTTAATTGGGTTTTTAGTCATTTACATTTTGTCAAACAATTTGTTAATAGTTAGATTTGATCATTGTTAGGTTGAAGAATATCAAAACAGGGATAGGGTATTAACATAGTTTTTCGATAGATAACAATTGATAAGGAATTACTGTTGTTAAGTCATAGTTTGTTAATGTGTCAAATGATGTATTGAGACCATGTGTGATTGTGCTGTGTCAAACATAGCCTAGGTGTCGAATAGCTACATGAAAATTGTGGAATCAACATTTGGTCATATGTTTATCATGAAACTTTAAAATATTTGGCATCGACAGTTTTGGTAATTAGTTAGTATGGAACTTTGAATTCATGGATTTTGTTTGAACAACCATTTGTTAAATGATTTGTGATGTTATATAATGTTGTTATAGCTTAATCAAGGAATTATATATTGTAGGTAGACCTAAAAGCATCTGTGATTTAGTTGTATAGTTATCTTGAAGGGCAAAATTATTGTTGATCTCTGTTGAAACATTGATTGAGTTTGATTGGTACAAACTGACAGTGGTGTTAAAATGGTATTTTGAAATATTCTAATATAGTCATTAAGTTTAAAATGAAATGGAATTTTTTTTACTTAAATAGTTATACTCTGTTTTCATTAAGAATCAGAACTATTTTTCGGATTCTATTGAAATGGAAAGTTGATTTCATATTAAGTTTTGGTTATGAAATATGTTGATGAAATTCATTTTTCAAAATGAAAGTATCATTTGTACTTGATCTTACTATCTAGCCATTTCAAGGGATAAGTAAAGATTGTTATGATAGCAGGGATAAATAGTATAGTACTAAGATCAGTAAATATCATTAAATTAAGATGTCAGTTTAATTGTATTTACAGGTTCTTATTATTATAGTATTTGTTTTTGTTGTTATAGTAGTCTAAATTTACCTTGGAAATAGGCAAAATTAAGATATGTTTGAATAGATTAAAGGATGTAGTATCATGTTGAATAATGAGTTATATCTGTAGCATGAACATTCTTAGAAAATCTGTTTGATGTGTTTTTTAAGAATAGCGGTGATGAACATATATCAGGGTGGCTGAAACTGGTTTATCCTATTCAGTTAATTAATTCAGTGATAATTGTAAAATGAATTGGGTGGGTTAATTACATATAAAAGATAGTTGGCCTTCCCTATGACTTAAACCTATATGGTTAAGTACAGAGAACAAGGCATATCTCTATTCTATCATTGACACGTATAATAGAGAAACCCGTTATGTGTTGACTATGAGCATACCATACATGGATGCAATATCTAGTGCCATAACGATGACATCTCAGTATATATATGTTTCATTTAAATGTTATTCTGAGTGCGAGTTTAATTTTGCAATAATGAGTAAAGGTTTACTTCTTGCATATTAATTATGGAACTGTACTATGTTAAAGTGAATCAGATATCTGTATTATGGTTTTGTATATGTTTGTTCTAACATGCATGTAGGTGGATTACGCTTTTCAACTCAGTGTGTACTGAGCCCTCTTTTTTTTTGTGTGTTGCATTCTGTGTGTTTCTAGGTGCTTCGAGTTTACAAGTAGCTAAGGATGTTTATTGAAGTTCTTCTTGAATCATTATTTATTTGTTTGTAGGGTCCATATCTTGGACATAGGCATTTAAGGATGAGATTGTACTTCATTATTGTACTGAACTCAATATGTACTAGAATCTTTAGGGAATCATATTTGGATGATATTTACTTGTATTTTGAGGGTTTCAGATTGAGAGTGTTTCAATCTGTGTACTTGCACTTGTATTAAATGGAATTAATTATTTAAAAAAATTATTGCATTCTTTGTACTTGTTATTGGATTCAAATTTATTGGTTTTGTTAGTGGTAGTGTTACACCAAAAATAAGGAAGATGCTTCTATAATAATCGTGCTTAATTTATCCTTATCTACTTGTTATATTTATCCATAATTATAAACATTTTGTATTGTCCATTAATAACTCATAATACAAATATATCTCCTTATATTAACTTATAATTATCCATTTGTCATATATTAATTCATAATTCTTCTATAAAAGTTAATATAATCATAGTTTATAATAATTATATAATTATAACTTATAAAAGGTATATTGTCCATTATAGGAATTAATCTTCTTTAAATCATTAATGAATTATGGATTTAAGATGCTTTCATGTGAATTATTAACCCATATTAATTTATTAATATATGGTTACTTCAAGTCTCTTCTTATATAATTAAGATGTTAATTATGCAAATCAATAAGTTAATATTGATATATTAACTTATAATGTATGGATAATAGTTCTATAAGTATAATTATGAAGTTGAGGATTTAATTATAATAGTTATAACGTTAAAGGTGCCTCAATGAATAAAGGATATTTAATTATAATATGCCAATCTAAGGAGTTGTCCCAGCCCCCAAATAATATGCATATAAGTAATTACAAACAATAATTAATTATCCAATATATTAACGTAATCAATAGTCTATTAACATTTATATTATAATTCATTAACGATTAATGTCCATAGTTATCCAATTCTTAATATTATCCAGCTTAATCCTTAAAGAAGATGTCCTACAATTATTGGACATTAATCTTAAAGTTAAGCATATATGGTCTTTAGTATAGATATTTATCCATTGCTTAATCATACAATATAAGACAATAATTTTGAGTTATTAATTAAAAACTTTAATAATCTACTTTTTGTATTGTCGTAGTTGGAAACAATTAAATATTTAATAATATATTATTTAATTAGAAATGTACCTTTAAGAAAAATTAAAATTATTGTCTTGAATTAACGTCTTAAATCCATCCATTGTGTAGTAGTAAGGTGCCTCAACGCATAAAGGATTCTAATGTGAAAGCATATCTTCCCGCGAAAGTGTCGTTGGGGCCTTATTTTTGGGACATAATCTATACACCTCAACTTCAAATGGATAATTCTTAGTTGTTTGATATAGGTCGGCTTAAAGAAGATGCTCTCTATGAATTAATCTATACTTAATAAGGAGGCATATGATATAATTAATAATAACTAAATATAACTCCATTAATATTATAAAATTAAAATTCCTTGTAATTAGAGCATATAGATATATACACTAATAACCTTATATAATTAAACATAATTAGTAACAATTATAGTTACTAATTGATATTATATATATCAATTCTTAATATTCTTTAATATTACGTTAATTTATATAATAGTTTCCTATATAATAGAATGGTTAATTATAAGAATATATAATAATTATAGATAAGGATTCTAAGTTAACAAATAATCGAAGTGGATAGTAGTAACATCTAATTGGATAATTATTATAAATCATAATTAACCAATTATGAGTTATAATTATGATATCTTAATAGTTATTATTATATGATTCCATAGTTTGTAATTAATTTGAGAATTAAACATTAATGCTTTCTATGGACATATAATGGATAAAGATAGGGAAAAATTCTAACGTGAAAGCATATCTTCTAGTGAAAGTATTGTTACATAACGTATACACCTCAACTTCAAATGGATAATTCTCAGTTTAGAGAGCATTTGCTTTAAGCCGACCTATATCAAACAACTAAGAATTATCCATTTGAAGTTGAGGTGTATAGATAGTATATATTATATAGGAAACTATTGTAAATTATTAATTATATAACAATTATATTAATGTCTTAAATCCATCTATTGTGTAGTAGTAAGGTGCCTCAACACATAAAGGATTCTAACGTGAAAGCATATCTTATAATTTCATATTAAATCTTAATATGCATTTATCCAACGATTAAATATTATTGTTGTTAATTTATACTTAGAAGGACTTAAGCAATATATATTATACTTATAGAATTCTCAATTATTATACAATAATTTATTATATTATTAATTTTTAACTATTTCCAACTATGACGATACAAAAAGTAGATTTATTAAAGTTTGTAATTAATAACTCAAAATTATTGTTAATTACAAACTTTAATAAATCTACTTTTTGTATTGTTGTAGTTGGAAACAGTTAAAAATTAATAATATATAATTTAACTAAAAATGTACATTTAAGACAAATTAAAATTATTGTCTCGAATTAATGTCTTAAATCCATCTATTGTGTATAGTAAGGTGCCTCAATGCATAAAGGATTCTAACGTGAAAGCATATCTTCTCGTGGAAGTATTGCTAGGGCCTCATTTTTGGGACATAATCTATACACCTCAACTTCAAATGGATAATTTTCAATTGTTTGATATAGATCGGCTTAAATAAGATGCTCTTTGTGGATTAATCGATATAGTTATTAGAGAATTCTATAACTAAGTTATTAACTAGTTAAATTATATTATTCTTCTTCATCATTAGATAATAATTATGATTCCTTCTTATCGTATATTATAGTTATATTGTATTAATATTAATAAGACCATATATTATTAGATGATTCTCTTAATCAAGATCATATGAATAACCATATAATATCTTAATTTTATTATATAACGAATTAAGTTGAGGTGTATAGATTAATTCAGAGAGAGCATCTTCTTTAAGCCGACCTATATCAAACAACTGAGAATTATCCATTTGAAGTTGAGGTGTATAGTTTACGTCTTAAAAATAAGGCCCCAACGATACTTTTGTGGGAATATATGCTTTCACATTAGAATCCTTTATGCATTGAGGCATCTTACTACTACACAATAGATGGATTTAAGACGTTAATTCAAGATAATAATTTTAATTTGTCTTAAAGGTACATTTCTAGTTAAATTATATATTATTAATTTTTAATTGTTTATATTTAAAGATACTTAAGTGTACATTATAAAATTCTTCATAACCTTAATATTACTATTATATAACTTAAGTATCTATAATATATAGTGTTATAAGTCTATATGAATTAATAATTAATATTTATATTATATTAATATATACAATTAAAGATAATTATTATAAATCATAATTAACCAATTATGAGTTATAATTATGACATCTTAATAGTTATTATTATATGATTCCATAGTTTGTAATTACTTTGAGAATTAAATGTTAATGCTCTCTATGGACATATAATGGATAAAGATAGGAGAGAATTCTAACGTGAAAGCATATCTTCCCATGACAGTATCACTGCGTAATGTATACACCTCAACTTAAAATGGATAATTCTCAGTTTAGAGAGCATCTGCTTTAAGCTGACCTATATCAAACAACTGAGAATTATCCATTTGAAGTTGAGTTGTATAGATTAATCCATAGAGAGCATCTTCTTTAATAAGTAGATAATCCATAGAAACAAAGAATTATCTAAGTAAGGATTCTAACATTAGTATAAGAATTAACAATAATTCTTATATAACTAATTATAAGTGATCTATTATCTATTAAGAATTATAAGTTATAATAATAATTATATGCATATTATTAAGTCTATTATAATATGATATCTTAATAGTTATTATTATATGATTCCAACTAATAATTCGTAATCGTAACTTCAATTAAGAATCATAATTGTACATATAACGCTAATAATCGTAGACTTATAATAATGAATAATGAAATCTAGTCAAAATTATTTGATAACTCCAAATCCATTATTTGAATAATTACGTATAATTAATATCTAATGATATAATTGTCATGCCCAAAAATACAAAGGCAAAAACACATGTAATTTTTTTTAAAATTAATAATAATTAAATCCCCTAAGTTGATAAGTTTAACTCAGTTAAGACTTAGGTACATTGCAAGATATCGACGAGTGATTCCTATCAATACCTAGACATTCCATGAAGGCTTAAAAAAAACAATGTGTAGGACTAGATTTTTAAATTAAAATTTTGTTATTTATTCGATTTCGACATTTTTTTCATTATTATATTAACAATATATTTAAAATTATTGAAATAACGATTTAAAAAAATAAAGATAAGTCAAACTCCTTCGAATCATTTGAATTCAAAAGAACTTACTAATTCATGTAACATTACATCTACAATAAAACCTTATTTAAAATTTATTCTAATCACAATTTTAAAAAATCTATAATTCTATAAAAAATAAAACATTTCTAATGATAATAACAATATAAATTAAATTAAATATGACTAGATAATAAAATAAAACAAAATAACATTATCTATTAATCTAATATTAAAAATAATAATCACTACACTTAACACTAAATTAATCTACATTAACACTACTACCATAAAAATAATAATAATTAAATTATAAAATTAACCATCTCTTTTAAAAGAAAACTTTATTTAAAAATACTAACTAAACAATAATTAAAACTTACAAATTTAAAACTAATTAAAAATTTGTAAATTACACCTAACACTAACTACATACATAACACTATTAAACTAACATTTTTGACATACAACTAAACAACTTAATTACTTACATACTAACTTACCTTAACACTAACCTAAATCCTTACTAACATCTATCTTAACACTAACAACTTAGAAAAAAAAAAAAACATTAACTAAACTAGCTACCCATCCTTGCCTTTTCACGTCCCCACACACTTTTCTAAGAGGAGGTGCACTGTCCAAGGTAGCTAGGTGTTGACTAAGCCTACTTGTATGCAGGTCATGTTCCCTCCACATGTTTGAACAAAGATTTTAAAAAAATGGTGCTCATAAAGGTAAGATATGGTGTAATATTTTTAAGGGCTTGTTATGAGTTTTAATGCCCAACGTAAAAGCCTCTCTTAGCTCACGTGAGCCTCCCTCCCCAAATGCTAACCCAACAATAAATACCCTTGCATGCCTACCCAAGGAACAAAAGAAAGGTGGAAAAGATAGTTTAAAACTTCAACACAAGCCTATGCCCAAATAAAGTTTGAAGACTTTAACAGTTCTACCACCATTAATACTTGCTCTCTTCCAAAATCGATTTGCAAGGAATGTTGCATCATACATGTCAAGTCGACCAGGGGTATGTGCCACTTATGTCAACTCCTTTTTGTAATTCGCCTAGGAGTATGCCGGGGGGTAGTTATGACATAGGCTAAAGTGGGGAAGTAATAAGTTTATAAAGTTTCTTAGGCAAGAACTTAGGATAGCTAGATGAAGTAGTTATTATATAAAGTTAAGTGGGTAACAATCCTAGGATATTTAGGATTTTTTGAAATATTTTTATATATTTCTTTACCTAATTATTTTTTATTTAAATTAAAAAAAAAAATATCCATAGAGAATATTCTCTGTTACTCCAAAGAGATTTATTTTTTTCTTCATGTAAAATCTAGAGAGCATTTTCTCTTAGAGGGGTATTTTTTTTTTCAAGTCATATTTACCTAAGTGTTAATTTTTCAATGCAATTTTTTTTTTACAAGTGGGGGTATTTTTTTTTCTAAATGGGTTTATAACTTAGAGTTCAATAGTTTGTTTTCATAATAATGTAGGATCAATTTTATCTCCTATTAAGCACAAAATCAAATTGATGATTCAACCATATCAACTTTTTTTCTTAGCATGTTGAACTTAAATTTTGCATAATTGTATAACACTATTTTATCTATTTTTTCAATACAACATGTATATAATTGAATTACAAGAAGAACTCAAATGCAAGAATATTACTCAATCTCTTTTTCTATTAAACCACTCGATTCAAAGGCTTCGCCGGGAAAGAACTAGTAAGAAAACCCGATATCGTTGCCGCTTCAACAATAAGTTTAAATACATTTTACACAGGATTTCAATATTGAGGAAAAATCTCCCAACATAACTGAAATCCATTAACCATTTTGAATTTCCTTCTTGGCCCTTAACAAGGGATCCATTACGAATTCTGCAATACATCATGGTGATCATGGAGAGAATGAAAATAGACCGAAAAACAACTAATCATAACAAGAAGACAAAATCAATCATTCACTCCATCCTAGCTTTGCACAACAGGTTCGACATTGAACCAGACTAGGGAGAAGGTGAATTTTTCCAACAAGAGACATTAGACACAACACCAAAATAGGTTCCCTTTTGGGGCTATAAAATCAAGAACTTCCATTCTTCATTCTTACATTCCAAAAATCATACGTGATTTGTGCTGATGAGTAGAGGCCCATAACACCCTACCCTCTCTCCCTCTTCTTGTCTTGAGAAGAGACTCTACACTGTTGGAGTCCAACTAAATACCTTCCCCCGTACATGGCCACTTCTGCCCTATCCAAGGGTGAGTAATGCCAATACACTCATACAATCCCTTTGAAATTCAAAACAAAACACAAAGGAAGACATTTAAGAAAACTAGTTTCAATCCCTCTCAACATACTCAACACACACACGAACATACATAAGCAATAAAACTAAAACATGAAGCACAACATGAACAAAATGAGGTGAAGTATTCCTACCTTCAAAAATTAAGTTATGGCAAATGAAAAAATTTGAGATGAGCTTGCTTTCCTCTCCTTCTCCTTCAATTCTGAATTCCACTCTAAAACTAGAGGTTGGGTGAACACTTCAAACCTCCTCAAAATTGCCTCTTAATAAGATCATAAACTCAACCACCTCTAAAAAGAAATAACTCGCACACTTGCCTAAAGTTCTAGAGGCTTCTAACTCAACTAGACCTAAGGCTAACCTCAAGGTGGAGTTAAAGTAATCTAACTCATGATGAAAAACTATCAATTTTCATAATAGAGCAAAAATGAGATTTTTGAGTGACCATAAAAGTCAACAAAACGGGCTAGGGGGTGGAAAATGCCCCCAACCCATACCCATACTCCTTGGGTACTTAGATTTTATGATTTAGGCCTTAGGGATTAATTAGGGACCTATCAAAAGCTAGGAAATTTTAGGACTATCTAACAACCTTCAAAATGCAAATTAAACACTAATCTAGATTAGGGGTAATTAGTCTCAATAATAAATTGATTAGAAAAAAGGTCACTAACTTAGTTCGACTTAGATTTTTAAGTTACTCGGTTAACCCTAACTATCATGCTAGAATGCATATACAATTCACAAGTGTCAAGTGACACTATAAAAACATTGTTATGACACATTAACATTTAAAAATTACAAAATGATACATTCATTTGTTTATCTCGTTCTACTCATATTCTCAATCATTAAAATTGCATAATCAAAGTGTTAATTCTGCATTCACTTACTTCATCAATGTACATGTTCATAAAGCATTAAATGACAAAATCAATATCTAAAATTAAAACATCACACAACATGAACTAACATAATATGTTCACTGTATCTGATAGTGTCTCGACATATCGAGTCATGAGTATCAAAATAATAATGTATCACTATGCTACAATGGGTCAGGGTGAGGCCTCACAATAGTAACGTGTATGCATAAATAATCAAGTTATAAGAAATAGTTATTATATTATGGAGTTATTTAAGTTATATAGAATGATATCAATATTAACCTTATATATGATGAATATCAATAATATTAGGCTATATATTAATATTGTATAGATTATGCTTTAATATATATTAATTTTGACAACATAATAAAGAATTATAACTTATAATTCTTAATAGATAATAGATAACTTATAATTAGTTATGTAAGAATTATCATTAATTCTTATACTAACGTTAGAATCCTTGCTTAGATAATTTTCAGTTGTTTGTTATATATTTTTTAATTCTATGAAGTAATCTATACACCTCAACTTCAACTGGATAATTCTTAGTTGTTTGATATAGGTCAGCTTAAACAAGATGCTCTCTAAACTAAGAATTATCCATTTGAAGTTGAGGTGTATATATTATGCAACAATAATTTTGCGGGAAGATATGCTTTCACATTAGAATTCTTCCCTATCTCTATCCATTATATGTCCATAGAGAGCATTAACATTTAATTCTCAAAGTAATTACAAACTATGGAATCATATAATAATAACTATTAAGATATCATATTAATAAGACCATATATTAATTAAGAAGAATTGTCACAGGTCTATGAATTATAAGATAGATAATGAATCTAGTTATTATAAGTTATAATAAAAATAATATAGATAATTCATAAGTCTTCTAAGTCTTATCCAATAATATATTATAAGTTATAATAATATAATTACTTCATGTCATATTAACACTATAACGTTATAAGACCATTTCTAACAATAATGTACTTAATATATGCTTATTTCTTATAATATTAATGACATTATAACTTAATAATTTGATATGAGTTATAAGATATAAGTTATTTCTAAAAAATAACTTATAAGAAATAAGTTAATATTACATTAAGTTAGAAATAAGAAAATAAGTTAGAAATTAATGACTTTAAGAGTTAATAATACGTTAGAAATAACATATTAACGTAATGCTTAGAAATTAATTATAAATTATAACATATTAACTTCTCAATACTTAAGAGTTAATTTCTTAATAATAACCATTTCTAATAATAAGTTAGAAATAACTTATATCTTATAATTTAGATATAAGGAGCTATAAGACTTATGGAATATTATACAATATCCATTTGAAGGATATCTAATAACTTGACCTATGGACTCATATTAATAAGAATTGTTATAATATATTACATAATGATTGTGAGGCCTCGCCCCGACCCTTTGTAGCCTTAGTTGTACCTTATCATTTTTTTACTCACGACTCGAGATGTCGAGACATTATCTGATGCTTAGAACATATTATACTATATTATTTCATGTTGTGTGATGTTATTTTTAGATACATTTGATGATTGTCATTTAATGTTTCATGTATATGTATGTTGATGAAATCAGTAAATGTAGGATGGAGACTTTGATTTAAGAGATGTTAACTGGTTAAGAATTAAGTAGGATGAAGAAAACTTTATTGATGTATGTTTTAATTTATGTGAATTTTTGATACATATACATTTATGTACATGTGATTTTATGGGACTACTGATGTGTGCAATGAGTGTGCAGATATTTAGCCGAGAAACCCTATAGAAGAACAGAACTGATCTCTATGTGCTAATTTTGGAAACTTTGTTGTTCGTAATTCACGTATTGTATTGTGAGATGTATGTATGTATCTTTCTATGTTCAGTAAATGTGAATGTCTCATAATTATGTTCTTTTAGTGTCGCTTGACACTTGTAAATTGTTTATGTGCTTCAGTGTGCTGTTTAGGGTTAGTTGTTTAACCTTTGGACCCAGTTGGTTTAGTTGGTGTCAGTTTGCTTTTGGGTTCTTAATCGAGGTTAGTCATCCCTTAATCTGGATTAGTGCTTAATCCCCAATGTTAGAGTAGTTAGATGGTCCTATTTTATTCATAGATTTTGTTTTCCTCTAAACCTTTTTCCTAAGGCTTAAAACATAAAATTATTATACCCAAAGGGTATGGGTATGGGTTAGGGGTCTTTTCCAACCACTAAGCCCATTTTATTGACTTTTGAGACCACTCAAAAAGTCTCTTTTTGCCTATGTGCGAAAATTGCAAGTGGTTATCTTGAGTCACCTCACCTCATCTCCACTTAGTGTTTAACCATAGTGTGGGTTGAGTTAGGAGTTTCTAGAATTGCTAGTGGGTGGAAGTAGTTATTGCTCCTTTTGGGTGGTTGAGTTGGAGGCTTATTTAGAGGCCCTTCTTGGTCTAGTTGAGGTTGTTACCCAATCTCTACATTTAGGGAGGAGTTCTTGAAGATTGAAGCAAGGAGAAGGAAACTCTACTCAAACTTGTTCATTGCCATTACCTCTTTGTGAAGGTTGGAATTCGCATGTCCCTTGTTCAGATTTCATTCTTGTTTCATGCTTATGCTACCTTGTTGTTGTTTGAATGTTTGTATGTTTGTGGGTATGTTGGGAAGATTTGAAAACCATGTTATTTTGGATGATTTCTTTTCATGTTTATGTTTGAAATTTTGAGATATTCTTGCATGGGTGTTTTGGTATTACTCACCCTTGGAGAGGGCAAAAGTGACCAATTTTAGGAAAGGTCTGTTTAGTCAGAATCCAACTAGTGTAAAGGTCTCTTCTCAGGATGAGAAGAGGGAGAAAGGGTAGGGTGTTATGGGCCCCTACCTGTTAGCACAAACCTTGTATGATTATGGTATGTTGAAATGGAAGAACAAAAGTTCTTGGTATATAGCCCCGATTGGGCATCTGTTTGGTATTGTGCTTGACTTCTCTTGGTTGGAAGAATCCACCTTTCCCTAGTTTTGATTCATTGTGAATCCTATTGTGTAAACCATGTATAAATACACATGTTTGATTGTCTCTTGGTTATGCTTGTTGTCACTTGATCAGAATTATGTTCCCTCCATGGTTCTAGCAATGTGTTGTAGAAAATATTATAAATCCCTTGATTAGGGTCATGAAGAAAATTCAATTAAATTGTTGAAATTTGGGATTGATATCCTATTGTAAATTGTATTTTAAACTTTTTTGTAAATGGCAACGAAGCCGAGTTTTCTTCCTGGTTCTTTCCCAGCTGAGCCTTTGAATCAGTTTGCCAATAAAATTGGTGTTTTGAGTAAAATTGGTTATCATGTGATTTATTCGTGATTTAAATTTAGATGGATGAATCTCATAAAAAAAAAAGGATGGAATTGATGATGTTCAATTTGGTAAAATTTCAAGTTTACTTCTATGTTGGAAACGAAAAATTATATCATGGATGTAGATTCAATTTGATTGAGCAAATTTTCAAGTTCTTTATATGTTCCTTATATGTTCAAATGATAACTATGTTCAAGAAAGAAATTAACGTCTATGGTTGATATATTGCAATGCAAGTTACATAGGAGTTCATATTAAATATGGTGTTAATATACCTTAAACTATTGTATCAATGTTTAAAGCCATTCAAAAAAAATATACACCTTAAAAAAAAATACATGGCTTGAAATCTATACTTAGAAATTTTTTTTTAAAAAAAATGGCCCAAGAGAGTAAAAAAAACTCTCTGCCTTTTGTATGGGAGTTTCAAATTAATTCATTTGGTAACAGAGAATCAAAAGATTCTCTAAAAGGATCCTTTTTGCTTATAAAAAAATAAAAATAAAAATAAAAGTTAAATTAAAGTTAAAAGCAATAATAAGATAAACATCTAGTAGAAAAAGGTATCATAGCAAATTATTTATATACTAAATATCCTTTTAAATATCTATTCTACCTAGAAAACTTTAAGACTTAAAGACCTATCACCTCTACTTGGACGTCAGTTCGAAAGAGGTTTCAAAAAAAAAAAAAAAAAAAAAAAAAATATATATATATATATATATATATATATATATATATATATATATATATATATATATATATATATATATATATATATATATATATATATATATATATATATATATATATATATATATATATATATGTTTTATTTACTTACTCTTTATGTCATCATAATGATGACATCACCCCTATTATGCACCCCACCTTGACTTTGTTCTTGTCACAGCTCATGAGGAAACGTGAGGCCTTGGGATGAAGTGATAACTTATATTTAAAACTTTATTTCTTTTCCCCATGTCCCATCCCCTCTGTCTGAGTGCTCATTTGCCTTCTCATTTATGAAAAATTATTGTTGCTATGTTTAAAGTTTGCTTGGGTGCTGTTTTCTTTGTTGGGGCCTGCCATCGTACTACCCACGTACTTGACCCAAGGTTGGACTGCGCCTTGCAGACCTTGGGCTACGTGGGGCAGCTTAGGTATCCGCCCAAGTATGATGGTAGGGGGGGGCTGAGGGTTAGGTTAGATGGTTAGGTGTAAGTTAGTATTAAGTTTTGGTATTTTGTTAGTTATTTTGTTTAATATTAAATTAGTGTAAAATATGTTTTAGTAAGTATTTACTTTTATTATTGTCTTTTCATATATTTTTAATTAAGCAAATTTTAAATGTAAATTAAATTTGTTAGTTGATATTAGTAGATAGTTAATTATTTAAAGTTTAAGTTAGTTGTTCGTTTTGTTAATTTAAATTATTTTTGTTTAATAATGGTTTTAGTTAGTAGCATATATTCAATTTTATAGTTACTTTATTTATGTTTTTGCTAATTGTTATTTATTTTAATTAGTTAAGTTGTAAACGTAAATTAAGTAAGTTTTAGTTAGTTATTACTTGTGTTATTGGTGTAATCCATTGTTCAAAATTTTAATATATAATTTTCTTAGTAATGTTAGTTTTTATATTGATGATATATTAGTTAAGTATATTTAGTTTTAGTATTGAAGTAAGTCTGAATTTTTTAGTACTAATTGGTTTTAGATTTATGGTTATTGTCCATCTAAAATAAGTTTTAATGTCAATGTTATTTGCTTAGTTGTTTCATTAAACTAATTTTGTAGTCATCTACATCATTATTCAAATAACTCTTACTATAATGTTGTATAAGAAACGTAAGAACATAAGTTTAACAATATCAATCTTATAACAAAAGTTTCAAAACCTTAACGATGTAACCATCCTCATGTTTATAATCTTAAAACGTAATGTAGAGAACCTGTATGTTAACTATTATCACAATCTTTTCAACTTAGAGCACTTTAATTAATAATTATAATTTTAAAAAAAATTGTGTGTTTTTTCCCTCGTAGTTTGGGCATGACAATGATAAGTCTATTATAAGAGTTATAGATTATTAATAATCTATACGCCTCGACTTCAAATGGATAATTCTCAGTTGTTTGATATAGGTCGGCTTAAAGCAAATGCTCTCTAAACTAAGAATTATCCATTTGAAGTTGAGGTGTATACATTACGCAATGATACTTTTGCGAGAAGATATGCTTTCACGTTAGAATCCTTACTTAGATATGCTATGCCTCAATGCATAAAGGATTTCAAGTTATTAATCATGTTAGAATATCTACTTCAAGACACTTCAAGTAACTATCCTTAATTATACTCGAAATCATACAGTATAAGACACCATTATATATGTGTTGGATACTATAAGTAAATTAATTAATAAATATTGAAAGTTAATAACGTAATAAATAATTTATCCTGCATGATAAGATTATTCTCTTATCATATATTAATTCATAATTATATTAATTCTCCCCTATCTTTATCCATTGTACAAAAAGTTAATCCATAAAGACTAATTCTTTAGGATTAAGGTTACTTGTATATGTTTAGGTATCCTCTAAATGATATTAAAGTTGTTGGGGTTATCCTATGAGAATTAATAAGGCCCCAGCAATATTAACATTATTAACTAAACAACTCAGAATTATCCATCTTCTTTAAGCCGGCCTATACCAAACAACTGAGAATTATCCATTTGAAGTTGAGGTGTATAGATTAATTCATAGAGAGCATCTTCTTTAAGGAAACTTATACCAAACAACTGAGAATTATCCATTTGAAGTTGAGGTGTATAGATTAATTCATAGAGAGCATCTTCTTTAGGCTAACCTATACCAAACAACTGAGAATTATCCATTTGAAGTTGAGGTGTATAGATTAATTCATAAAGAGCATCTTCTTTAAGCTGACTTATATCAAACAACTGAGAATTATCCATTTGAAGTTGAGGTGTATAGATTATGTCCCCAAAATAAGGCTCCAACGATACTTTCGCAGGAAGATATGCTTTCACCTTAGAATTCTTTATGTGTTGAGGCACCTTACTACTACATAATAGATGGATTTAAGATGTTAATTCAAGAAAATTATTTTAATTTGTCTTAAAGGTACATTTCCAGTTAAATTATATATTATTAATTTTTAATTTTTTCCAACTAAAAAAATACAAAAAGTATAATAGAGAGCATCTTCTTTAAGCTGACCTATACCAAACAATTGAGAATTATCTATTTAAAGGTGAGGTGTATAGATTACATCCCAAAAATAAGGCCCCATCGATACTTTCATGAGAAGATATGCTATCATGTTAGAATCCTTTATGCATTGAGGCACTTTACTACTACACAATAGATGGATTTAAGACATTAATTCAAGACAATAATTTTAATTTGTCTTAAAGATACATTTCTAGTTAAATTATATATTCTTAATTTTTAACTATTTCCAACTACAAAAATACAAAAAGTAGATTTATTAAAGTTTTTAATTAATAATTAATAATAAATTCATCTTAAATCCATCTATTGTGTAGTAGTAAGGTGCCTCAATGCATAAAGGATTCTAACGTGAAAGCATATCTTCCTGCGAAAGTATCGTTGGGGCCTTATTTTTTAGATGTAATCTGTACACCTCAACTTCAAATGGATAATTCTCAATTGTTTGATATAGGTCAGCTTAAAGAAGATGCTATCTATGAATTAATCTATACACCTCAACTTCAAATGGATAATTCTCAGTTGTTTGGTATAGGTTGGCTTAAAGAAGACCAAACAATTGAGAATTATCCATTTGCAGTTGAGGTGTATAGATTACGTCCCAAAAATAATTTATCTGTGATACCAAATTTTTTTTTATGGGTTATCAATATGGACTTATATAATTGTTACATATCCTTATAAAGTTGACTTATTAAAGTGTTATATAATATTATATGATATTCATAAGAATAATAGATTATTATTAAGAGAATTATCTATTATAAGAATGTAACGTTATAATTATGATCAATTAGATATCTAATTGATAATAGTCTTATTAATATACGTTAATAAGTATTAGATATGAATTATATGTTATATCTTATTAATATTAGATATCTCTTAATGCATATTAATAAGTCTATATAATATATGCAAATTAATTTATTATTAATATTATTAAGATATTATTAGTTATATAATATAACTAATAACCAATATCAATATTAATAATATTCAAATAACGTTAATAACATTATTCCTTAAGAATAATTCTTAACCTTAAGGAATATTAATATTAATATTATAGTTAACTTGAGAATTAATTGTAAATTATTAAGAAATGGAGAACATTAATTATAAAATTAATGTTTATATTATTAATTTTTATCCATTAGATGTCTTGAATTAAATTATAAGTCAATTGTATATTAATAATTAATATATTAGAGAATTATAAGATTTACACAATATTATTAGAGAGACTTCAAATGGATATTTTCCGCAAAAGTATCATATCATAATGTATACACCTCAACTTCAAATGGATAATTCTCAGTTTAGAGAGCATCTGCTTTAAGCCGACCTATATCAAACAGAGAATTATCCATTTGAAGTTGAAATGTATAAATTAATTCATAGAGAGCATCTTATTTAAGCTGATTTATATCAAACAACTGAGAATTATCCATTTGAAGTTAAGGTGTATAGATTACATCCCATAAATAAGGCCTTGACGATACTTTCGTGAGAATATATGCTTTCACGTTAGAATCCTTTATGCTTTGAGGCACCTTACTACTACACAATAGATGGATTTAAGATGTTAATTCAAGACAATAATTTTAATTTGTCTTAAAGGTATGTTTCTAGTTAAATTGTATATCATTAATTTTTAACTATTTCCAACTACGAGAATACAAAAAGTAGATTTATTAAAGTTTGTAATTAATAACTCAAAATTATTAATAATAATGACACTTAATTGTATTAAGGATTATTGATAAGGATATAATTCTTACACATATTGTATAATTCACATTAGAATCTTTGCTTAGATAATTCTCAATTGTTTGTTATATAATTTTTAACTCTATGAAGTAATCTATACACCTCAACTTCAAATGAATAATTCTCAGTTTCTATGGATTATCTACTTATTAAAGAAGATTCTCTCTATGGATTAATTTATACACGTCAACTTCAAATGGATAATTGTCAGTTGTTTGATATAGGTTGGCTTAAAGCAAATGCTCTCTAAACTAAGAATTATCTATTTGAAGTTGAGGTGTATACATTACACAACGATACTTTCACGGGAAGATATGCTTTCACATTAGAATTCTCCTCTATCTTTATCCATTATATGTCCATAGAGAGCATTAACGTTTAATTCTCAAAGTACACCTCAACTTGAAATGGACAATTCTCAGTTGTTTGATATAGGTTGGCTTAAAGTAGATGCTCTCTAAATTGAGAATTATCCATTTTAAGTTAAGGTGTATATATTACACTCGATACTTTCATGGGAAGATATGCTTTCAAATTAGAATTATCCCCTATCTTTATCCATTATACGTCCATAGAGAGCATTAACATTTAATTCTCAAAGTAATTACAAACTATGGAATTATATAATAATAACTATTAAGATATCATAATTATAACTCATAATTGGTTAATTATATATATAACTAAATCAATTATTATATAATTAAGATGTTAATTATGCAAATCAATAAGTTAATATTGATATATTAACTTATAACATATGGATAATAGTTCTATAAGCATAATTATGAAGTTGAGGATTTAATTATAATAGTTATAACGTTAAAGGTGCCTCAGCGCATAAAGGATATTTAATTATAATATGTCAATCTAAGGAGTTGTCCTAGCCCCCAAATAATATGCATATAAGTAATTACAAACAATAATTAATTATCCAATATATTAATGTAATCAATATTCCATTAACGTTTATATTATAATTCATTAACAATTAATGTCCATAGTTATCCAATTCTTAATATTATCTAGCTTAATCCTTAAAGAAGACATCCTACAATTAATGGACATTAATCTTAAAGTTAAGCATATATGGTCTTAAGTATAGATATTTATCCATTGCTTAATCATACAATATAAGACAATAATTTTGAGTTATTAATTACAAAATTTAATAAATCTATAGAGAATTAACATCTTATAACAATTGTTGACAAATTATATATAATTCACTTATTTATAAGGAATATAAATACACGAAATGGAGAATATGCTTAATTATTAATTATAGATACTTAAGGAATAACGTTATAATTCTTATATATTATAGGTCTAAAGGTACATTCAAATATATTATAATAACTATAGGTCTAGAGGTGTATAGTTATTATATCATTAGATATAATAACCATAATAACTCTCTTCAAATGGATAATTTCTAGTTTTTGAAGTTCATATTATTATAAGGATAGTTAATATAATGTGGTTAATATTCATAAAGATATAAGCTAGAAATAACTTATATCTTATAATCTTCTAAGAAATAACTTAAGTTATAAGATATGGTTATTAAGTTAAGTTATAAGATATGGTTATTAAGTTGAAATTAACTCTTAACATCATTAATTTCTAACTTATTTTTAAGAATTTTAGTTGTTAATTAAATAAGACATAACTTATAAATAAGTTAGAAACTTAATAAGAATTGTATTAATAAGATATGGTGATTAAGTTGTTATTAACTCTTAACGTCATAAATAAGATATAAGTTATTTCTAACTTATTATCTTCTAAGAAATAATGTATATCTTTAAGAAATAATGACATTATATTATTTCTAACATGTACTTAATAATAAGACATATTAATCTTATCTTGTTATTAATATTATATTATTATTAATGATGTTATTATTCATTATTATAATATTATAAGTCATTAGACTTACAATTATATTATAACTCTGTACATGTATAAGTCTTATAAGTCACGTTATTATTATATTATTATTATGATCTATATTATAATTCGTATCATATTATGATCAAACTTGATTTTATATTATAATAAGAGGTCTATTATAATAACTTGATAATTTTTATTAAGTCTATTATACTCTTAACTTATTTTTATAATAATAACCTATATATGGTTATAATTCTTATTCGTTATTAATATTGATACTGGTTATTAGTTAATTATAATATTATATATTGAGGCTATATATTATATAGATAATACGTTAACTTAAGGAAACTTATAATTAGAGCATATATATTATTATTATTATTTCTAATTGAGAATTATAGATGCTCTTATAAGATTTAAATAAGAGGTGTATAAGGATTAACCATTATATAATTCTTCTATAATTAGAATTGTTCTAACTTTAATAAATTATTAGATTGGCTTAAAGTAGATGCTCTCTAAACTGAGAATTATCCATTTGAAGTTGAGGTGTATACATTACGCAGCGATACTTTTGCAGGAAAATATGCTTTCACATTAGAATCCTTGCTTAGATATGCTATGCCCTAACACATCATTTTTTTTGAGTTATTAATCACATTAGAATCCTACTAATTCTCTCCAAATCTATTGATATGTCTTGAATTAATGTCTTAAATCCATTTATTGTGTAGTAGCAAGGTGTCTCAATACATAAAGAATTCTAACATGAAAGCATATCTTCCTACGAAATTATCGCTGGAGCCTTATTTTTGGGACGTAATCTATACACCTCAACTTCAAATGGATAATTCTCAGCTGTTTGATATAGGTCGGCTTAAAGAAGATGCTCTCTATGAATTATCATAGAGAGCATCTTCTTTAAGCCGACCTATATCAAACAGCTGAGAATTATCCATTTGAAGTTGAGGTGCATAGATTATGTCTAAAAAATAATTTATCCATGACACCAGACAAATTTTATGGAAATTATGCTAACGTGATATTCTAACCATAATAATTCAATATATCTTTTTAAAATTATATTGAATCCCCCAGCTATACTTTCGCGGGAAGATATGCTTTCACATTAGAATCTTTTATGCATTGAGGTGCCCGACGACTACACAATAGATGGATTTAAGACGTTAATTCAAGACAATAATTTTAATTTGTCTTAAAGGTACATTTCTACTTAAATTATATATTATTAATTTTTAACTGTTTCCAATTACGACAATACAAAAAGTAGATTTATTAAAGTTTGTAATTAATAATTATTTATTAATAATTTTGAGTTAATAATTACAAACTTTAATAAATCTACTTTTGTATTGTAGTAGTTAGAAACAGTTAAAAATTAATAATATATAATTTAACTAGAAATGCACCCTTAAGACAAATTAAAATTATTGTCATGAATTAACATCTTAAATCCATCTATTATGTAATAGTAAGGTGCCTCAACACATAAAAGATTCTAACGCGAAAGCATATCTTCTCATGAAAGTATCGTTGGGGCCTTATTTTTGGGACGTAATCAATGACAACTAAGGATATAAGATTAATGAAAGCTTTATCTATAATGGACATTAATAAATATTCATTTGAAGTTTGTAATTAATTACTTTGTTATAATATGCTATAATTATAACAATTATAAGACAAATAAGACATATGAATCTTAATTATAATATAACTATAACTATACCAAGGTTATAATAACGTTATATAAGCATATAACTGCTAGAACAATTATATAAGTTATAAGTTTGTACACCATATATACACATATAAGACTTCAAAATTATAAGATATACTAATAAATCTTCTTCTATAATTAATAATTAATATATTTAAGTAGAATTATACAATTATATAATTATACAATTAATATATCCTTAATTATATATTGATAAGGAGAGATCTCAATTGTTCCATATCCTTTATCAATACATTAATAATTAATATATTAGAGAATTATAAGATTTACACAATATTAGAGAGACTTCAAATGGATATTTTCTATGAAAGTATCGCTGCATAATGTATACACCTCAACGTCAAATGGATAATTCTCAATTTAGAGAGCATTTTCTTTAAGCTGACCTATATCAAACAACTGAGAATTATCCATTTGAAGTTGAGGTGTATAGATTAATTCATAGAGAGCATCTTATTTAAGCCGATCGATATCAAACAACTGAGAATTATCCATTTAAAGTTGAGGTGTATAGATTACGTCCCAAAAATAAAGTCCCAACATCCTATTGATATTAATTGTAAACGTTAATTCACTATTGATACACGTAACTATACCAAATAAGTCATATTGGTTATAACGTTATATCTATATCAAACAATATAAGAATTATAATAATATATATTAAGTTATTATAAGTTAAGAGAATTATAATTAATTAATATATGTTATATTATTATAACTCATTATCTAGATTAAGAGAATTATCTATTATTAGGATATAACATTATTAGTTATATCCTATAGATTATTATAATTCTAGCTATTATAATAAGAATAACTTAACGTTATAAGTTATAATAATAACTTAACATTATAGGTCTAAAGGTACATTCAAATATATTATAATAACTATTAGACCTATCAATAATTATATAAGTTATTAAGTTAATATTATATATTATTAATTTATATAAGCTTAATATACAATATATAATTCTCTATTGTATTGTTTACAAATTATATAAGTTATATATCCTTAATATAATGAACCATATATAAGTTTGTACAAATTAAAATTATTGTCTTCAATTAGCATCTTAAATCCATCTATTGTGTAGTAGTAAGGTGCCTCAATGCATAAAGGATTCTAACGTGAAAGGATATCTTATAACATCATATTAAATCTTAATATGCATTTATCCAACGATTAAATATTATTGTTGTTAATTACAACAAGATTCTATTAATGTTATATGTACAATTATGATTCTTAATTGAAGTTATTATATGCACATGTTAAATACATTATTAATGGACAATACACCTCAACTTCAACTATATATAATTGTTCAATAGACATTATATAAGTTTGTAATAACTTATATAACTTATATAAGGATAATTATATTTTCACATTATAATTATATAATAACGTGAAATCCTTGTTGTATAGTTTGATAATACATTATAAGTTAATATATTAATATTTAAGCATAAATGATAACTTATAACAATTATGATTTATTGTTTGATATAGATATAACATTATAACTATTATAATTAAGATTATGGATATATGCTATAAATTATAACTTGAGGTTAAGAATTATCCATTTATATATGTGTTATATGCTTAAATATTGATATTAATACCTTATAAGTTAATTCATAGATAAGTATTAACTGGTAGAATATCATTTATATTAATTACTATTTCTTATTGTCAATGTTGATAACTATCTTTTAAATGGATTCTATATCCAAATCTTGCATAATTCCCATAAAAGTTGTCTGGTATCACAGATAAATTATTTTTGGGACATAATCTATACACCTCAACTTCAAATGGATAATTCTTAGTTGTTTGGTTTTCTTTAAGCCGACCTATACCAAACAACTGAATTATCCATTTGAAGTTGAGGTGTATAGATTAATTCATAGAGAGCATCTTCTTTAAGCTGACCTATATCAAACATCTAAGAATTATCCATTTGAAGTCGTGTACTTAATAATAAGACTTAATAATATCTATAACATTATATTAAGTTATTTCTTAATATCTATTCATATTTCTAACTTATAAGTTATGTTATTATTAGAATTATAATATAGTTATTATAACTTATAATAACATTATATAATAATATAAGTATAGTTAATGTCTAGTTGATTAAGATATCCATAATTATTTGTTCTAATAATTAATGTATTAATAAGATCATTTATTATGATTAAGATATCAACTAGGTCTATTATTAGATATCCTTAATGTTAAGAGTTATAATTATGATATCTTAATAGTTATTATTGTATGATTCCATAGTTTGTAATTACTTTGAGAATTAAACGGTAATGCTCTCTATGGACATATAATGGATAAAGATAGGGGAGAATTCTAATGTGAAAGCATATCTTCCTACAAAAGTATCGCTACGTAATGTATACACCTCAACTTCAAATGGATAATTCTCAGTTTAGAAAGAATCTGCTTTAAGCTGACCTATATCAAACAACTGAGAATTATCCATTTGAAGTTGATGTGTATAAATTACTTCATAGAGTTAAAAATTATATAACAAACAAATGAGAATTATCTAAACAAAGATTCTAACGTTAGTATAAGAATTCACAATAATTCTTATATAATTAATTATAAGTTATCTATTATCTATTAAGAATTATAAGTTATAATTCTTTATTATGTTGTCAAAATTAATATATATTAGAGCATAATCTATACAATATTAATATTAATATATAGCCTAATATTATTAATATTCCTCATATATAAGCTTAAAAATTAAGGTTAATATTGATATCATTCTATATAACTTAAATAACTCCATAACATATAAGAATTAAACTCGATCGGGTTTTGAATAACCTGATCGAGTTTTAAATGCACTTTTTCATTTTCATAACCCGATCGGGTGATTTGAATCTTAGAAACCAAATTGAGTTATGGCTTGGTGATAGCATAGGGAAGTGACCCAAAGGCATGGGAGACTATTTTTTCTCCATGTTTTTTTCCTTTAGACATTTTTTCATCTTCTAAGATGAATTCTCGTCTTTACCTTCATCAGATTTGGTAATGGTGAAGTGGGTATCTCTAAAATCACCACCATAATCTTACACGTCTTCTTAGCTTTCTAACAACATAAATTCTTCTATTTTCAAACAACATTAACATGGTAAACTTTAATTACTTTTACTAATGCCTTGACATTCCTCACAGACAGTAGTCTACCATTTTCTACATAATGTCTGAGATACTTTAAAAAATTCAATATAAACTATATATTATTGTTATACACTTAATAAATCAATCCCATGTCATCAAAATTTTATTTTCCATCAATTTGAATTAAGCATAATCTAAAATAGGTACTCATTTTTTTCTAAATGTGTAATCAATAAGTAAACATGAATGCTAACATATTTTTTACTCTCTCTCTCTGTCTCAAACACACACACACACCCAGACACACACTCACTGACTAAATAACTCCTAATATCTCTCTATTACTAATTCCTACTCCCTCTCTCTCTCTAACTTGTTATCCTTAAGTGTTCTCTCTCTCTCTCTCTCTCTCTCTCTCTCTCTCTCTCTCTCTCTCTCTCTCTCTCTCTCTCTCTCTCTCAATTCTCTCCATATTTCTCACTCTCTTCGTCCTATACCCTAAACTCTCTCCTATATTCCTCTCTCTCCATCACTTTAATGATATTTAAAGGAGTTGATTGCGTCTTATATTAAATATAATGTTATAATTAATTATAACATCATATTTTGTATATCATAATTTATCTTATAATAATTCTATTTAATATAGGTAAGACATTATTCAGTTGTTTGTTATAAGATTCTTAAATAATATAATGATATATGTACATAATATAATTATATAATTATTATATTAAGCATATAATATGGATAACGTATGATTACTTAATATGCTTAGAGCATCTTCTTTAATAAGTAGATAATCTATATATTAAGCATACATCCCTTTTATGGGGATTATCAACGTATAATAATCATAGATTAATTCATCTATGATTATTCATATCACGTTATTAACCTATAGATGAATCTCTAGGTACATCTTCTCTAACCCCTATTATCCATTAGCTATGAGGTGTATTGTCTCTATGTTTGGTATATTATTGTTTGGATTTATCTCTATGAATTAATCTTAGAGAGCATCTTCTTTAAGATGACCTATACCAAACAACTGAGAATTATCCATTTAAAGTCGAGGTGTATAGATTAATTCATAGAGAGCATCTTCTTTGAAAAGTAAAATTATGCTCTCTCATGAGGCATAGCATATCTAAGCAAGGATTCTAACATGATTAATAACTCGAAATCCTTTATGCATTGAGGCATAGCATATCTAAGCAAGGATTCTAACATGAAAGCATATCTTCCCATGAAAGTATCACTATGTAATGTATACACCTCAACTTCAAATGGATAATTCTTAGTTTAGAGAGCATCTGCTTTAAGCCAACCTATATCAAACAACTAAGAATTATCCATTTGAAGTTGAGGTGTTTAGATTAATCCATAGAGAGCATCTTCTTTAAGCTGACCTATACCAAACAACTGAGAATTATCCATTTGAAGTTGAGGTGTATAGATTAATTCATAGAGAGCATCTTCTTTAAGCCGACCTATATCAAACAACTAAGAATTATCCATTTGAAGTTGAGGTGTATAGATTACGTCCCAAAAATAAGGCCCCAATGATTCTTTCACGGGAAGATATGCTTTCACGTTAGAATCCTTTATGCATTGAGGCACCTTACTACTACACAATAAATGGATTTAAGATGTTAATTCAAGACAATGATTTTAATTTGTCTTAAAGGTACATTTCTAATTAGATTATATATTTATATTAATTTTTAACTGTTTCCAACTATGACAATACAAAAAGTAGATTTATTAAAGTTTGTAATTAATAACTTTAAACATTTCATTTATCCTCCTGTCATGGGCACTACCACGCAGAACTTTGCTTCAACTCATCAATGGAGTAAATCACCAAAATGTAACTTCAGTTTAACTCATCCATGCATTATAGTAAAAAATGAGAAAAATGTTCAAGTTATCGGTAGCAAAAAAAAAAGATGAAAATGCAATTATCAACAGGTTAAATTTACTAGCTATAGGGATCTGGTGTCTTTCCCTTATACTTTGCATTTTTTCATCCCCATAGACAAGGATCTGTTGTCTCACCTTCATGCTTTGCATTTCTTTATCTTTGCACCCAAAAATATATAAATGGATAGGTTTGACTAGACCTTTCCATTGCAATAGGAAATACAATGTTAAAATCCTACAATGAACATAAAGTGAATACAAGAAACAAGCCTACTAGCTTTCAAAGTAGAGGTTGAAATCTAATGCCTATGTGATATCAAATCAACTAGGAAGTAAAGTAGTCATTTGAAGAAATAGAATAATTGACAAAGCAGGTTTCAAATAGAGTAAAGATTTATACAACCATTTGGGGAAATTAAATAATTGATAGACACAGTAAATTTTTATATGCTTGAATTCAATATAGGTCCTTTAAGTTTCAAGGGGTGGAAGACTCATATAGCAATAATTAATAGAAAATTAGTAGGCCGATATTGGCAACTACAAGCAACAGTCAGAATAAGTTATAGATGTGTGTCTATAATGAGTAGCATGCAATGTCTTTTTACTTGAGACAAATATAATCTGTGTTGTTTGTTGCACTATACAAAATTAGTGCTTGTTACATGAGATAAATATAAATATAGTCTGTGTATAGGTTTCCATGCAAAATGGAAAGGTTGTTGTGGTGCATCATAGGAGGGTGGGTGCTTTGCAAGTATACACCAATGCTTTGTGTCAATCTTTACAATATTGTTGTTGATAGCCATTGTGAATGTGCCATATAGCTATGGATTTCGTAGGGCATAGACCATTTTTGAAATGTTCTTTTGGTACTCCTCATATGTTATGGAAGCAATCTATGGAAAGTGTTGCTTGAGGAGATCCCCTTGTAAGGTGTAATCAATGTTGCCTTCATATCTGTGCAATATGCATACAAAATTATGGTGAAATGTAGGCTTTGTAGGTCTATGACAATGAGTACAGTCAAGAGAGTCAAGATAAATAGAGTTGTCATATGTCAAGGGATAGTGTCATGTATTGCAACACATCTCATAAGGTTCCAAATTAGTATTCCTACCCTTCAGTGTGTCAATGACCTACAAAATGAAGGACATAAACATGAGTTGTTTGAAGAATGGGTTAGTCTTGTGGAATTTGGAATATTAAAGAATGTGCACTTTGTACTTGCCTACATATTGGATTTGACAAGACTTTTGAGGTGGTTTTTGGTCCATTCGTCATTAAGTTATTTGACAAATGAAGACTATGATGGGTGGATGATTGGTGAACTTTGAGCAGTATTGCAGACAAAGTTTTTGAAGAGTAGTAAGGGCATGTCTACTATTAAGACTAGGCAGATCAGAGGAGCCCACAAATATGTATAGCTGCTTGGCACGTGCACCTGCAAATATAGAATTTAGTTATTAGTAGGAAGGTAAGAAGTTGTTAGTCCAGAGTGAGAAGATGGGGATAAGTTTGAATAAATAGAGGGAAAACATTTACCGAGGCCATATCATACTGTGAGTCACCATCTTTGATGTGTATTTCAAGGTGACATCTGTTGTTGTGATAGCTTATGGCAATAGCACCAGAGGAGCCTACTAGATAGATGGATTCAAGGTCTCTTAGGTGAGCAATTGTCATGTTAGGTGTGAGACGGTGGTACTTGCAAACAAGTTTTATAGTGGTCAGCTTGTTGTAGCTTGTCAAAGCAAGAGAGCAAGCCACGTCTCCTCATTTGAACTGTGATTTTCTTTGCACATCAAACTTAGTAATTTGTATGATGGACTGAACTATTAATTGTGGCAAGAAGTTGTCTATTAAAGCATTACTTATGTTCATTGTAATTGTCATCTAGCCATTTGCATCAACAAGATCAACATGCACAATTTTTGCCCTACTCTGCATTTGGATTTTTATTTGTTCCTGGTCCATAGATGACTAAGACTTCACCTTCAAAAACTAGGCCAGCCTGGTTTTTGCAAAGATTCCTGATTGAGCTTGGTTATTGAGGTACTAAGGTCAAGCTGCAACAAGAGAAGAAAATTTACGATAGTCAATAGTATAAAAATTAAGTTATTTTTTTAAAAGAGGAAAATTTCTTAACAATCCAGTTGATGATGTACTTATCCTAGTAAATGGAAGAATTTTGCTATGTTATCTGTTGATTTTTTCCAGGCTAAAATCAAGGATAATAGATTTGTAACTTTAATAATTGTGATATAATAAAGTATGTTGAACCAAATTGAATATGTGCATTATACATGCTGCATAGAGAAATAAATGGGAGATGATGCATAAGACATGTTCTTGTAACCAACAGTGTATATGTGCACCTACTCAACATAGATCCCAGGTTAGGCATTGAATTTTAACTAGATCAAGATAAGCCATTGCACTTTCCTCGATCTGAAATGTGGCATATTGCAAATTTGGAATAGTGAATATGCCAAGACTGCCAAGATTTTAAATTTCAAGATCAACTACCCATTTGATCACCATTTTAAGAGTGGGTAATCAATTCTTTTTATAGGAACATGAATTCAACAAATATTAAAATGAAGTGCAAAATGAAGATGACATGGTATAGAGTCTAAGAATGAGGTTAAATGTTAAGAACATGTAAACATTTAAAAATATGCAATATCGTAACATTTACATGGCAGTGTGAAAGTGCAAATGAAAAGTATTTACCCCTATTTAAAATTGAGAAAAGATGATAGATGCGTACTGCTGAGTTTCCATAAAAGCTATAACTAGGGGATGAATCTGGAAATGAATCTACAACATAGAGTCCAGAGCATTGAAGAATAGTTGACAAAGTATTCATAAAGATACACATGTAGAACAAAGGATTTGTGTTGGCAATGAGTCTAATTGTCAATCCAATTTTTTAAAAGAGTTTGAAATGAAAGATATCTTTTAGTTTTTCAGAACTAATCTGATTGAGATATAGGTAAAACTAAAGAGGTGCAACTAGTTTTTAATAGCTTGTAAGATTTTTGGCATTGTTGAGAAATTTGGCATGGGCATGGACTCAATGAGCTAAGGATTCCAATCTATATATAACACAAGAAGGTTTGATGGTGCGTAATATTGCCAAATGGGATATTAAAAAGGTGACAAAAAAATCTCCAAACTAGTGCACAACCTCAGAGCAAAGAAGACCTCTGTAAGTAGCATGTAAATCTGGAAATGAAATTGCATCTAAAAAGCTTCACCTGATGACAACTTTTCCTAAGTCCCTTCTTCAACTCTGGGTTATAGATATAGGGTCTGAATATCTACACTGTAGTGAGACTACAATCATAGTCTTTCCTGACAACTAGCATGTCAATGAAACCTTCACTAAAGTCTTATTAAAAGTAAGCCTAAATAGTATTGATCCCCTAGTGTATAGTAGTAAATATATATAATTACACAGTGTCAAATATTGTTGAAAACTATGACCAAAAAGTATAGAACATTTGTTTGTTTACTAATCCATCACAAACATAAAAGTTAGATAGGATATAGGTGTAGATATTTTGGACTTTAGTCTTACTAATCCTCTCATAAATGTCTTTATGATTTGTGAAGCCTAAATTTCATAAGGTTTAAAAGTTTATTTAACACTTGTGGTTGACCAACTAATCATATGTCTAGTTGTGAGATTAGATTGGAATATGCTTAGTAAATGGTTTGTAGAAGGATAGGCATGTTAAGAAGCATGAGCTTACAAAAACTAGAGTAATATTTATTAAAAATGGAACTACATCATTTTGTAATAGGTACCTTTGGTCTATGTGGCTATCTTCTAGATCTAATGTAGGCTGTTGGATGCATGGGCATTTTTTCTTTGGGTCCCTATCAAAATTGGAGTGACTAAAGTGTAAGAAACAAAGGATGTTGGCTATTTGTAACTTTATATTGCATAGGGAGTCTAATATGACATACTGTTTGAGTAAAGGCTGGGTTGCGACACTTTGTTGGCTTTTGGTTTCCATCTGCTTATAAGATCCACAAAGCATAGGAAAGAAGAACAATCAAGTTTGTTGAATGTGATAGAAATCTGCAATGTGTACCATAACTTAACTATCTCACCTTTGAGCCACATGTTGTGGAGCGGCACTCTCCTGGTTGTTGGTATCTAAATTGTTAAGAAAATTGCAAAGAAGAGGGAAAGAGATCATGTGGGAAAATAGTTCAATGTAGAGAATTGTGAAGAGAATGATCTATATAAGATGGGGTAGGGTCAAGTGAGAATAAGAACACTTGCTTTGCATTGTAGAGTGGTTTTTTTGGTATAAGGGATGTGGTTCATGGCCTCTTGCTGTAAATGTATTTATCACATAGAAAGTAATAAGGAGCAAGAAATAACAACTTTGAAAAATGGTAAAACAATGTTGTTGTTAGCATAACTAATAAATGTATTAAATTAATATCATTGGTCCATGTAGCTATTTAATGGATGTGGTCTGAGAGGCTCACTATGCGGTGTTGCCATGCTCAATTTTCTATGACATGAGAGGTCAGGAAAGTGTAAGCAATGGTGTTTGTAGCAAGTGCAATGAGCATAAACTATGTCGCAGAACTATGGTCTCTTATCATTTTCTAGTACAACCATTTGCAACCCTATTTTCATAGGAATTGGTTTCCTTGTACTTGGTACACTTGCAAATTGAGGGGAACGAGACAATGTTAGATTTCATATTGGTATGGCCAATAAGGGGAATGAAAATAGGAGTATGAAACATTCTTGTCTAGATTTGCATAAGTTTTAGTTTTCTAAGTGTAATGATTAATCTTTATCATTTTGATGGTAGTTGCAGTGCATCATCAATGTCATGCATCTTTGATTCGTTGCTTTTGGAGTAGCTGATAGCATGTTAGCAAGAAACATTACAATAGTACTATGAATAGGACTAAAGAGCATGGTATTAGAAATTGGTTTTTAATTTTTTGTTACCATTTTAGATAGGTTTCTTGTGGTATGCTACTAGCTTGACTGTTTGTAATATTCTTTCATATGCATCTACAAAATGAAGACAGATTGCAAGTGTTAATTTATAGAGGGTAGTAAAGAACAAGGCTATATGATAATGATACTATTGGGAACATGATTTTGTAATACATCTAGGTCTGCTAGTTTTCAGTTAAATTTGTATACTTTATCCTTTTGATGGTGACCTTAGTCCAGCAACAGTACGATGTGGAATTGATGTTGTGCTTTTGGAGTACTTGTGAATGTAGGCAAACAAAACAAAATATTGTCAGAACAATTTAGTTAAGCACATTTTAGAAATCTTGGTTTAGTTAGAACAAGGAATCTAATTTTCACAAGCTAGCTAAAATGAATATAAGTTGTGTTATCTATATCATAGATCTTCTCTTTGGTACCTGTACCTTTCTTTTGCTTGCTTCCGTTCTATATTGTTTTGTGTACACTTGGATAAACCTCATTTCAACCCAATCCACTGAAATGAGTTTCTATTACATGGCTGAAATTAGACATATTCCATGAGTTTTGGTTTTTATTTAAAAGGGAATGGATTCATTTAGTTATAACTAGTTCTTACGTTTTAGATGATTTGTATTGAAATCAGCGGCATGTCTTTTAGTTTCAAATGAGTCGTCTTTGTGAATCTCATGGAAGTGGGTCTCATGTCTTGACCACACTAGAATGGGTTTTAGATAAATGGACTACACCTAGAGAGGCTTTATGGCATATGCATTTGAATTGTATTTTATCGTTAAACATTGGGATGAGTTGCACTTATGTTGAGTAGATATTGGTTTGATTTTGTTCCAACTGGATTTTATTGGAAATTTTGTTTTTCAAAAGATTTTTCATTTGTGTTTTCCCAGTGATTTGATTTTCAAATATATTAACTATTGTAGTTAGACATCTTAGATGTTTCTTCCTTATGTAGAGGAATGTGCATCATATACTTGGACAACATTGAAACATTTTTACTCATTTGTATCGCAATGGTCTTATTTGTTTTGCATGTATTTAATTGGGTTTGAGCTGGTAAAATTAATTTAATGATAATCTTATCCTATTGAAATGGGGTTTGATTTTTTAAAAGGCAAGTACTTAATTGGATTCCATTAAAAATAACAGTCCTATACATTGCTAGTGGTGATCTTGAACGACAAGATTTGACTGTTGAGGTAATTGTTACTTTGTCAGTTGTGGCCCTAGTTTGGTGACATATCCTACCAACTAATCACAAAACCTTGATTGAAACATTTCCTACTCCTCCAACATTGGTAATCAGAACTAGGTTGAAGTACAAGTGCCCATTAATGGTGAAACAAATTCCACCCTTCCTTTGGCAAACCACCTTATAAAATAAAATACTTAAAACATAAGCTCTCAAATAACCCTCAAATAAGCCCCAAATCACATAAATGTAAAAGAAAGAAGCCCAATTTATGTACATCACAGGAACAATGTCAGATTTGAATCTGACAATATTTTAGAAAATGGGCTACAAGAGAAGAAAATTCTCATCCTCCCCATCTGCCACTTTCGTTGGGTAGAGCATTGTTGGGCGAGCATAAATTTGATAAAAACATAGCAAAATTCAAAAAAATGTGACAATCATACTGACACTAGTATAATTTCCAGCTAAGTTTGCTCATCCAAGTCTGCTAGTGTAGTGCCTGCCCCTAGTTCACATTTTTATTATCATTTTCGAACTCCTTTAGGGCTAGTTTTATGTTGATGATTATTAGTAACATTATTTTGAGATTATCAGATATTGTTTCAGATTCAGTTTATTATATGATGAGATTACTTGGTACTTTATATTTCATGTATGCATGATGATTATTCAAGTGATTTCAGTTATTGATGATGATTAGATAGATGGTTTATTCTATTTGTTTTCTCATGGATACTTACCCCATACTTGCATGTGTATGGTGTGTGTGTTTGTTTTCTTTTTGTATGGCATTTTTGATATGGTTAAGGAAGGGAGTCATAGTCACTTTCTAGTTGAGATCTACATGATGCACCACTTCCTGCCATTGTCTGTTTAGCTTAGTATATATTGTGTATGTACATGCATGGATTTTATACAAGCTACAGGTACCAGGTATCGACTTCCCTAAATTTCTAGGATGAGTGTACCCTATCGCATTATCTCAATGGTAAGAGAGGGGAGATAAATTCTCAATTCCAAATCCTAAACCCTTAAGCCATTTGTCCTGATTGAAAGCCAGGACAAGTATCTGAGTTGAGTACCCTCTGACTATGTCAGATGACATAATTCATGATATTAACCCTTTTGGTTTGATTTTGTATGTGTTTTGCTATTATGGGTTTTTGTATTTTACTTTATGAGTCTTTAGTGTATTTTCTATTAATTTAGCCTAATTAAAAGATTTAATTAATGGTTTAATTAAATGAAAAATTAATATGATATTTTAATATTTATTTTATTTAATTAATTGGGAAATTAATTAAATTAAATAATTGAATTTGTTCAGATCAAAGTTATAATTTTAGAACTTGGAATGTGATAATATTTATTTAAGTTAATAAATATTTTAGCAATTAAGTTTCGAAAATGAATTTAAAAGTGGAAAGGATATTAAAATTATTAAAAGATTCTAGATTGCATGATGTGTGCATCTGATTAAAATATAAATATATTAAGATTAAACAAGTGGATTTATTAAAGTGAGTGCATGAGATGTAAAATTAATAAATTAATTTAAATAAATAAATAAAGTGAAAATTAAATAAATTAATGTGCATTATTTTAATATTTATTCCCATAGGAGTATGCGAACTCTTGGGAGTTGTCATGTAGACAACACAAGAGTTTGCACTCTAATTATGCACGTGTTGTCTACGCTTAGGAGTTAGCATATTATTTGAGCACATGGTGGCTACAACATTCTAGAGACCTCATCATGTCTATCTTCTTGTCATGGAAGTTACGTGCTTATTTGTCATGCTTATCTCTTAGTTCTTTCTAGACACATTCTAGATGCATCTTAGAGGGCTTTAAATAGAGGCTCTCCTAGTGTGTATGGACAAAAAAAGCTTACATGCATTCAAGAAGCTCATATGCTTCTACAAGAACTTCTAGTCAATTGGGGGTTTCAGTTGGTTGATTCTTGGAGGAATGGCGAATGTTGGAGAATGAAGGGATTTTTCTATGGACTTCTGAGGCATAGAAAATTAGCATCAGTATCCAGGTGCACTCGTGATTTTTTGCATATTCCATTTGCACTCTTTCTCTTCCTGTCTTCATTGTGTCTGTTATATGTGTCTGAATATATTCCATGAATAAATCTTCAATCTTGAAATTGGAATCTAGATATGTATGTTAATTTTTATTTGGTTGCAAAGAAACATTAAGAAACCCTAGTTTTATTTATAAAGGAAATTCATCACAAACTGCCCTGTTACTGCCCCTTACATAGACCCGAACTTAGACATTCATAACTTTTTATCTAGAGCAAATTTATTTGATCGCTCCAATCAGATTTGGTGAAACTTGACCCTGTCCAACATATTTCAAATTTGGCTCAATCCAATGGTTCATTAGGGAGATATGGCCCTCGTACTGGGACTGTTTTATTCAATGACAGTCATTCCACCATTTTCCATAACCAAGAGTTCTTTGTGCTTAAACTTCACAAAAATAATCTATCAAAGCATGGAATGAATTAAAAACTAAATCAACATAGATCTAAGAAATTTATAATCAAGATTTGGAAATTGATTTGGGTTTGGGTTCAAATAAAAGTAGAATCTTATTAATATGCATTAGTTTTATATGATTTAATCAAATTTAATTAAGATTAGTTAATAGTAGAAGAAGTGTAATTAATTATTAGTCAATTTAAGTAAATGGATTTTTAAATAAGGGAAAATTAAAAGAAAAGAGATATTAATAAGTGGAATTAAATAATTGAATTATTAATGAGATTGATTTACTTAAAATTAATGAGGATTATTGTCCTTGAAGTGTTTAAAGGAAATTGTAAACTAATTATTAGAAAGTTGATAAGTATTATGTTTTGAATAATGTGAATGATTTTATTTAAAAGTCAATGGGAACTAGTTCAATGATTTAAATAAGTTAATAATTATCTTTGACTATTTTAGAAAAAAAAATTTAAAAAATGGAGGGATAATTCTATGTTGACTTGGAAATTAAACGTAGAATCTTATACAATTGAAGTATACTTGAAACAAAAATTGAAACCTCATATTTGGCTTAACCATGTGATTGCAAAAGTACACTAAAATATGTGTTTGTATCTTGTTCTTTATGCTATCCATGTTTGGGGTTTGGGTGGTCCTAGAGTGTTGACCAGTTAGGATGTTTACCAGAGGCTTGGGAGTTATGTGAATGTGAAGGCATGTTGATGTTATTTGGTCTTGATTCTTTTAAAACCTAACCATGGTAATGTGATGACATGCTCTATGAGATGTTTGTATTTACTAATTGTTATTGCTTTCCAATCTTCTTGTGTGAAGCTGAGGTGTATGATTATGAGATACTTGACATAACCATTTTTGAGTCATCGATCAGTTATACTTGGGTTACTTTCCAGTCGCCATGATGGGACTCAAGTATTGATTTATTTCTTGATGATGTCATGCTGTCATGTTTTGACTCAACCATTTTAGAATCTTTGATCAGTATTACTTTGAGATACCTTTTGGTTGCTTGTTAAGAACCAATGGATATTGTGATTCATATTGGAGATTATATTTATGAGGTTTATTTTGTGGAGTTTTTATGTGTTCTTGGATGAGGGAACCATCTTATTATCAGGTTGCCTATTAAGGAACCAAGTTTGATTTTTATGAGTATTTTGGTATGGGACACAACTATGAATTTATGTGCTTAAGAGAGGTTGTCTAGGTACATGACTGTGGGAGTGGCTTGTATAGGGGTCTGGGGCCAAAAGTGGTTAGTACCGGGATAACCTGATGCAAGTTATGTAATAAGTGATAATCTAGTAATTAAAATTTATGGAGGGAAACACACTAAAAAGATAAGTTAGAGATATTTGATCCACCCATGCCTTGAGTGCTTGTATAGACTAAGGATGGGAATGGGATGAGTGCCTTGTATTCTTGAGAGGGATTTTTGGTTTCCACATGTGCCACGTTGAGGGTCCAGGGTTCAGAGTAACCAGTCTAGGGTAACTCAATGCTTGAGGGTCCAGGGTCTAATGAGAGACCAGTCTAGGGTAACTCAAGTAGCCATGTGATGACACTCCCTAGTATGTATCCTGAGTCTCCTCTGTAGTCTTTGTTGTGCCTCTGGGATTAGATGTCAATTTTTGATTGGAACCTTTGAGTTAGTATACTTTTAGGATTCTTGGACTTAGAGAGTATTTATGCTATGTGATTTTGATAATTTGTTTGAGACTTGAGATTATCTCCTTAGTGCAGTGGGAGTGGACCATTTAGGTTCCACACAGTCAGGTGGTAGTGGTTTATCACTCTTATCATTTGAGATCCGTCTGAGACACCGTGGCTGATGGATTCTTTGTTGGCATCTGTCTTCATGGATTATGATGGTGGACATGTATCCTCACATTGATGTTTAGCATGTGATAGATGATGTTGTTTACTTATCTTATGCTTTATTCTTTCATGTTAGATTTCTTTATGCATATGATGTAGTATGATTTAGGAGTGACATTCCTACTATGATAATACTGATGATCTCTTCAGTGACCTAGGATGTTACGCACAAAGGGATGGCTAGGGCCCACGATGGTCTAATGATGCTATTAATGGTTGGAAGGAACTGTGTACTTAGTTAATTATGTTTAATGATCTATGGTTATCTTTATGATGGATGTTTTATATCTTCTATGATGATGTATCATGTATGACATGTGGTTTCATTTACTTGTTGTAATTGCATCATGGGTTAAAATAGGATGATATACTTTATTTCACAAATGTATATTATTTTAAGCCTTTCATACCCTATGACATGTGCAGTGGATGATTGAGCATTTGGAAATGTAAATTATGAACAATGGACTTTTCATTATTATTTTATGTGGATGTAGTATTAGATGGATTCATTAATAATAGTTAATTTAGATGTGATTCAACGTTAAGGGATCCTTAAGAATGTAACTTGTTATGTATGTTTATGTTTATTTTTAGTTGAATGTTTGCTATTGCTTTCACTATTGTGTGAATGTTGTAAATGGTTTAGCTTTCATGTTTTAAAAAAAAAAAAAAAAATGCTACCAAACTTAGTGAAATTCTAGGTTAATTCTTTAGATCCCTTGGCGGGGCATTACAGCTAGAGCTCAAAGTAGGGTGTGAAGAGGTTGTGGAGAGTGCATCAATGAACTTATGGAAGCATATATGTTTAGAGTCAATAGCATCTTCACTCAAGGTGCAACATTTCGCAATGTCATGTCAAGATGATGTAGGTGTACAATATAAGGTTGCTAATGTTCTCCTTTTTATCAAGGACTTTGTTATAGGTGAGGGGAAATACTGAATTCTTGAAATATTTTTCAACCATTTTACTCAAATATGATATTTGTCAATCTGTTGTTGAATTGAAAATTTCCCTAAATTTAGGTGATGCTAATTGTTTTTTCATCTTATATAATGGATGGATAAGAGTGTTCTAATAAGAAGTATTCAACTTCAATCAGATGGGTTTATGAATTCACAATTTTTTTCATGAACATGTTCTATTTACTGGCTATTATTCTATTTCATTTCCAAATTTTATTATGTACTATTGAATTTGGGACTAATTTGGGTTTCTAAATTAGCTTATGGTCTAGCTAAAACTTAACTAACTCAACTAGATTGGTGTATGAATAAATATTCAAAATGTATGTTTGAATAGAATCTATTATATTTCTAAGCCATTACTTCAATAAAAAAGGCCATAATTTTGATATCTTTTGCTAAAATTAAGATGGAACTAATCTAATCCATTTATCCTCAACCATAGCTCTTAATTAAATGATAATGTGTCATTTAGATGTCAATTTACTATTATTGACATACTCTAATAGACTCTATTTGTCATATTATAATATTGGTGTTATCCTCCAATGCTCAAAAGTTTTGTACATGTGTCAATACAATGAAACCAATTGTCAAACAATCATAGTGACAAACAATTTGAAAATAATTTTTTTTGTTACTTGTCAATCCAAATATTGAAGATATTGAAAGAAGAGTCTATAGCTGAGCCTTCGCAGTAACTAGTGATTAAACAAAACCTCAATAACCAATCAAATCCAATATTTTTTAATACTAGATTTTATATAATACTTTAAACTAGAGAAGTAGCACAATTTTTATGGGGGCTCTGACCAATTTCATTTGTGGCATGCTTCTATGATAACTTCTATATACCTACGGAGATTCCTAGGTAGAAAAAGGCATTATTCTCAAAGTGGCTGCATTGGGAATACTCATTTTGCAAGTCAAAAAAAAAATTGAATTTTAGACAAAACTCTTGTTGAAGGCCACCTATGTCCACATTTGCAATTAAAAAATGGCTTCTTGCATGGTTTCCTCCATGCATATGAGCCATGTGGTGAGATTTGTTGCCTGTGCTCATTGATTTAAGTGAGTGACAGAAGATTGACCTAGAATAACAATTTCTTTCATTCAAGTGCTTTTAATAGTTTTTTTTTCCCCCTTTGTCATGTCCTCCACAGATTACAAAGGTGGTCACAGGTTGGATATTTTGAAGAAAAATGCATGAAAGTTCTCCATCTTTTCATACCACATCTCCAAAGGACCAAGTTATCCTTCATGCACTTGCCAGGTATGGCATCAACTTCATTCTGCATGTTGGTTCAAAAAATGTTATATAATCCTTGATGTCTTCTAAGGATATACATTTTTGGTGTGCTCAGTAGATTTGATTTTTCCCATCTTCGAAATTCTCAATGAATCTGATGTTTGTGTAATTCATTTGCTTATTTATGATTTATAAGAGGGTTTTATAGAAGATAGTTGTCAACCCCATGTACATATATATGTGATTCTCCTTACAGTATATTTGTGCATTTATTTTTATCTATCAAAAAAAAAAATAGTTGTAAAGCGTTCAAGTTTTAACCACAGAAAAATAGCCATGCCCTCTATTTCAAAAGTGGCTCTACTCGATATCGCTAACAGGAGAATTGATGCTTGGTTTTTTTTAAAACTCCACGTGGTATGTTTCTTTAAATGCAAATAGTTACAAGATTTATTTTATTATTCTAATTGTAGTCTAATTCATCAATCAATCAATTTATTAATGGGTGGATTAAAGGATGTTGTGCATGCTCTATTTTTACTCTGCATATTCTTTTTATTCCATCTTATGCTTGGCCTTCTTGACTTGATTGAATTACATTCTTATTTACATATGTTGATGCTGCAACTACTTCTTCATTTGTTGATTGCACTATTTTGTCAATATTCTATCCAATTAACATAAGATTGAATATAGGGAGAATTTATACTCTTATGGAAGGTTACTTATTTCTTGAATCCAACTACACTTAGACCAATAGTTGTTTATGCAATACAATGAATCACCTGTCCAAAATGTTCATTGCCTGTATTAGATGGGTGCCTTTTGTTGTATTATCCTCTTTGACTAAATCATGATTTCCCATACTAATTTCTCTAATGGTTCTCTCACTAGATTGAAGCCCTTTCTTCGTACTTGATGAGGTGCTCTCTCTAGTCATATATTTTTTGTAGCCATTATTTTTTTTGTCTATGATTTATTGCTAATCTTGGGCTAGGGAGGGAATCTTATTCGATTTTTCAAACAATAACTTGTAATTGAGTACATAGGCCAATTTTTATCCTATGCATGTTTTGTGTAAGCTTGGTTTTTAATTTTTGTAGGGTTATGATAGACTTTAATTTGTCTTTGCTTTTTGAGATAACTTTGCAGATTTGAGTCTTAATGAGGAGATAAATTCTGCAATTGCCAGTCAAGCTTCTTAGAAATCTTTACATGAATTAGAGCATGGTGAAATTCTTGAATAAATTTCAAGTCTCTATGTCTTAATTTTTTCAACATGTTTTGCATAAAATTGTAATACTTTTTTTTCTGAATTTAGTTTTTAGAACAAGCTTTCAATGGCCTCTAAATGTTTACTGATGTCCAAATTTTCTAAGTTATTTCCCGAATTTTACTTCCAAAGGAGTGTTTAGATGGTTTGCACTTCTCTTTAAAATCATTAAAATATAATATAAGTATTTTAAAAATATGTTGGGTTGATACATTCATATCTTAGAATTTATAAAAGAATCCAAAAGGAAACCAAAACAACAATAAACAACTCCTAAACAACAATGAGAATCTTTCGAAGCCAAATCTTAACAAGACAAGATGTATAAATTTTTTAAAAATTTAACCACCCTACAAATGACATTATACTCAACGTTGATGTTTCTTTGTTCTAATGGAAGAAGAATGCTCAATGTTTATGGAGGATAATGTCGATAAGAGAAAGCAGCCAAAAATAGGCACTCTCTTGTTGTAATCTACACGTCATCATATAAGTATTTTAGACTTGTTGTATGCTATGCAAAGATGAAACTTTGTCTTGTGGTTGTTGCTTGCAACATGGTCTTATGTGTTGCTCCTTATCAATTATTAATTTAGTGCATTTTCAAAAGAAGATAACTTACATTATTTTATTATGTTTCAGATGTTTTGTTATCCATTTGTTTCATGCATAGTGAACCCCTTGTGGAATGATAGTTTATTGCTAACAAATGAAGAGAAGAGCAGATAAACAAAGTAAGCTACAAGAATTGAAGATTTCAAAACAACAACACAAAAAGTATAATTTCCTCTGGTTTACACAAAAATGGCTAAGGTCAAACCAAATATAATATTAATGAGCTACTCCTGCAATTGCAAGCAAAACCAAACTGACCTAATGATTTTCCTTCCCTTATAAATTCCAAAAGTTTTTTACACAAATAAGGTTTCTCTTCACTATTAATGCCTTTGTTCCACACGCATCACATATTTACCATCATCAAGTATTTAAACATTGGTCATTGAACTTAAGAATATAAAAGCTAGAATTAAGTAGAAAAATGGATAAATTAAAATAAATGAGTCATTGCTAGCAAGCTCTAAAAAATATTAGAATAGTTACATGTATTCTTGCACTCAACATACTGTGCTATTGAGAAAAAAGTTGCAAGAATGGTGTAAATTCGAAAATAGTGTAACTATCTAATATGAGTACCAAGACTTGCCATAATTTAATGTATACATGCAAAACTTGTATTTTAAAATCAATGGCTGAAAATTTACCAAAACCAGTGTTCTGCCATTGAAACTATTTTGGCCATTCATCTTTTCTCCTCCTCCATAACAATTAATCAATTGTATTTATTTAAGACTCTCTCATCCGTTAGATAGATCTAGGTTGATTGTGAATTGAATATCTTGTTATTAGTCTCGCCTATATAGGTGGAGACTTATGTTTTCACCTCATTTTCTACTATTAGTTTGTGTGCAATCCAAAAATATTAAAGTACAATTGTAATCTTTGCACAATTTTTTTTTTAAATTTTAAATTTATAAAAGGTTGTTTCTTTTTTCTAATTGGCTTATCATATTTTTTTTAGTGGTTTTATGATTTTTCTTTTCAAAAAATTCAAAATATTGTCTCCCAAATCAAAAAATTAAAAGTCATACAAATCAAAAAATTAAAATTCATAAAGAACTGTAATGAATGTATGTTAATTTTTGTCCAATGAGATATAAATGTGTTGCCTTCATTCTAAAAATATCAAATTATAATTGTAATGTCTTGAAGACATTTTTTTAATTTTAATTTTTAAAAGATTGTTTCTTTTCTCTAAGTGACCTAGCATATTTTTACTGGTGTTGTTTTATTTTTCTTTTCAAAAAATTCAAAATATTTTTCCTCCCACCAACTTGAAAAAACTAAAGAATTTTCTATTGTAAACATCTAAATTAATAATGCATTTAAAATTATATCATTATGAAATAATAATAAATTTTATATTATTATATCAAACTCAATAACATTATAAAATTAATTTTATAATATCATATCAAATTTAATAAGGGCTTGATGAAATCTAATCTAGACAATAGAGGTGGAAAAAATGTAATTAATCAAAAGACTTTGGTTGTCTTTTAGGCTGAAAATGAAATTTAGTTTGTTATAAGAATGTGTATGAGCTTTGTCGATTATAAAGTAAAGTAAAGTGAGTGTTATAAAGTGAAGCAAGAATATACACATTTAGGATTGTTCAATACACCTTTGAATCATAAAGAAAGATATTAAATTATAGGAGGTCTTAATATATAATATAATTTATTATGAATATTAACTATTTATTATTATCATTTATAAAATTTGTACATCTGTTTAAATCTTAATTCTTTTTAATTCTTTTTTATTAGGCAGGACTCAAGCTGTATCATAGCTCTTATTGAATAATATCAAGGAGGCAAATATTACCGACGACAAAAGAATTCAACTATTTATAACATGGTTCAAAGGTTGTTTGTTTGCTCATTTAATAACAAACGTTTATCATTATTTCATTTAATATTTGAAAGTTACTTTATTTTGTAGATAGTATTTTTTCATTGAAATTTAGATATAATTTTAATTCTTTTATTTAAAATTTTATAAATAAGATAATATTTTAATTAGTACAGATGACTATATTTTATTTGTGACAATAAATTCTTCTTTAAATCAATATTATTTTTAATAGATGAAAAAATTATGTTAGTTTTTTTTTTTTTAAAAATTTAAATTGATATATCTTTTATTTTAATATTGTTTTTCATTTATTTATTTATTAAGGTTTTTTGAGATATTTATAAAAAAATTATGAGTATAAATTATATCTATATTAAAAAAAAAAAATTGTTGAGATTTGTTTCTAATTTCAAATTTTGGTGTAAAATCAACACAATCATGATGTTCACATTGTTTTGATTATATGAAAGTATATGTTTAATAAGATTTAATTTTGATAGGGGATTCACCATGTTTGTTTATTTTCTATGTTTGAGAGGGAGATATAAGGTGAATGGAGGGATAAGGAGTACCAATTACTTGTAGAGAGATAAGGGATTGACAATTACACTATTTTTTGAGAGATAAGTAGTAGGGGGATATATAATGATTACTTTTAGTAATAAGAAGTTAGAGTTTGAATAGAGAGATATAAGAGAATCTAGAATTAGAAGAGTATTGAGAGAGAAATGAGATAAAATAAATAAATAAATATGCATAAGGTTTAAAGTTCTTTGAATGGGACATAAAGACACCATTTTTATGCTCCCTTAGTTTGTTGGGGAAGCAATTTTGGAGCTTGAGTGTCTATCTCATCAGGAAATTATATATGGAGTATTAGAAACTTTGGTGAGCTTCAGAGTTAGAGACAATGATGATGGCGATAAAGAGAATATAGTCATCAATGTTGCTAGTTGCAAAATTGAGGAGCTATTTTTCTTGGCTCGACTACTCTTATTATTTTTAATGTGCTTCCATTGATGGGGACATTGCAAACTTCCTCTCTATAATCTCTATGAACTTTATTAATGGCACCATGTGCATTTCTGCAACAACATGGTGGTGATTTTTAAAACATAACTACTTTGATCCTATAGTTCAAAAAAGGCACAAAACTTTCAACTTGATTGTAAGCTCAAGAAGAAGGCTAAGGATGATCATATTTATTATTGAGTTATGCTATTTATTCTTGTTTAAATTAGTAGGGAAGTATGAAACAGTCAAGACTTTCATAATTTTGATGTTAATAAAGCTTCTGAAGACATGTATCTTTTTCTTATACTTATGATGGTTTATACAATTTATGATGACATATATTAACTATATTAGAATGAAAGTAAATTTTATCAACCTAGTATTAGTGAAAATGATAACATGGTTTTTAATTGTAATTCTCTTACAGTATGATTTAATCAAGGCATTGGAATATTTTTATGGTTAGAGGTACTTAATTTTCACATTTATTTCGAATATAATTTCTATTTCAAATATATATTAGAGTAAAGCATGAAGTGTTTTACTTAGTATGGATGTCTCTTTTAATATTGTTGACAATGTTGTCTTGAGATCTTTTGGAATATAAGTTAATTAACATTATATAGAAAATTTCTTTAAAGGAGGGGGGAAGGGGGGAGGAGGCAAGGGAGGGAGTTGGGGAGGGTGATAGAAAGAGAGAGGAATACAGACACGGGGAGAGAGAGGAGGAGGAGAGATCGGAAAAGATAGGAAAAGAAAGAGGGAGGGGTGCATATGGAAGAGAGAGAGTGAGGGGATAGAGAGAAGTGTGGAGATGGATATTGAGAAGAGTAGGGATATGAAAAGGAGAGGGAGAGAGTAGAAATAGAAAATATAAATGGAGAATGAGAGGAAGAGGAAGAATGAGAGGAAGAGGAGGAGATGAAAAGATAGAGATAGAGAGGGAAAGACTGGAAGATAATGAAAAGGTGATAGAGAGAGAGAGAGAGGATTAAACGTTAGATAGAAATAATGATTACATGCAAATACAAAAAATATCATAAAATAATAAATCGCACATAAAAGAACGCAAGGCACCAAGATTTAATGCGGTTCACCCAATCCCTAGGCTACATCCACCAAATAGTAAGTCCAATATTATTACAATCTAGTGATTAAAACTTGATTACAATCCATAATCCCTTAAAATCAATATCGCGGCAATAAATTTTTTTTACATCACACCTTATGAAAAAATCCCTAACCCTAAGCCCTTTTATACAAGTATTTTTTCCACTTTAGGGTCAAAATTAGTTAAAACATGTTAGTCATAAATTGGAAAATAGTAGCTCAAAAAAAAAAATTAAGCCAAAGAATTTATGAAGTATGTACAGTATTTCCTTGATTAGTCACCACAAACTAACAATCTCCCACTTGGGGACTGATCAGACTCCACACTAGACAACAATCTTCCACTTGGAGACTGATCCTGTAGCAATACCACTACCACATGGGGTTCCCACTGGATCAAACCACCTTGGACTCTATTGTTGTTTTATTTTGTTTAGTCTAGAAGACCAACCAAAGTTGAAGAGGAATTTAGCTTTTCCCTTATCACTACCTTTGTAAACATATTTTTTGGATTATCATCTATACGTATCTTGTCCAACTTTAACTATCCATCATCCAAAACTGAAAAAATGAAATGGTACTACAACTGAATTTGTTTTGTCTTTGAATGCGGAGCTAAATCCTTTGCAAGATGAATGGCACATTGACTATCTGTAAACAAATAAATATCCCTATTAGGGTGTCCCAATTCTTCCAAGAAGAACTGAAGCCATATAACCTCCTTGGTTGCCTCTATAGCAGCAACATACTCTGCCTCTATAGTGGATAAAACATTGACCTTCTATAACATAGAAACCCAGCTCCGCTCTCCCACCAACAATAAATACATAACCTATAGTACTCTACCTAGATTTAATATCTACTGCCAAATCTGAGTCAACATAGCCCTATAAAGTAGGAGTAGAGACCCAAAAGTGTAAACACTTACTAGATGTTCCTCTCAAATATTTGAGAATCTATTTAATTGCATTCCAATGCTCAATTCTTGGATGATGCATACACCTATTAATGACTCCCACTACATGTGCAATATCTAGCCTTGTACATACCATAACATACATCAAGCTTCCTATAGCTGAAGCATAGGGTACCTTGGAAATCTTACCCTCCTCTTCTTGTGTCTTGTGACACATCTCCTTGGTCAACTTCAAATGACTAGATAAAGGTTTGCTGACAGCTTTAGCATTCTCCATAGAGAAACATTGCAACACCTCATCATAATCAACTTGAGATAACATCAATTTCTTATTCCTCCTATCTCTGCAAAGCTTCATACCAAGGATTTGTTTTGCTGCCCTCAAATCCTTCATAGAAAATGCATGTGCTAACTGGTATTTCAGCCCCTCAATATGATCCATGTTAGACCTAGCTATAAGAATATCATCAACATATAAACAAAAAATAATGTAGCTATCATCATACAACCTCTTAAAGTAAACACAATGATTTGAATGACATCTATTGTATCCATGCTCATGCATAAACCTGTCAAATTTTAGATACCATTGTCGAGGTGCTTGCTTCAAGCCATATAAACTTTTTTTCAATTTGCACACTAAGTTCTCCTTACCTTTGACCTCAAATCCCTATGGCTAAGCCATATATATCTCTTCATCCAAATAACCATGAAGGAAGGTTGTTTTAACATCAAGCTACTCCAAATGAAAATCTCTAGTAGCCACAATACTTAAAACAATATAGATAGAAGTCATTTTAACAACAAGAGAGAATATCTAATCAAAACCAATGCCTTTTTTATGGGAAAATCCTTTTACAACTAACCTGGCTTTAAATATTTTCTTACCTCCATCCTCTTATTTTAGCCCATAAACCCATTTATTCTATAAATCCCTTTTACCTGTAGGCAACTTGCATAAATTCCATGTCTTATTTTTCAGCAAAGAGTCCATTTCTTCTTTCATTGTAGATTCCCACTGAATCTTTGTATCCACTTGCACAGCTTCATCATAACATTCAAGTTCACTAGAATTAGTAAGTAAAATGGAATACAAGGAAAGAGAAAATATTTCTGGAGGTCTACTCAGCCATGTTGACCATCTAACATTCACTGGGGTGTGTGGTATTTGTTGTTACGATTATTGTGCATCATGAGGAATTACTGGAACATCATTTTTGGAGTATCATCCAACACTACATAATCATCTTCTTTCTTCTCATGTTGCTTCAACAAATCTTTTTACAACATTTTCTCATTGAATATGGCATCCCTACTTCTTACAATATTATGATTTTTAAAATCCCAAATCCTATAACCAAATTCATCAATGCCATATCCAACAAATAAAAATTCCTTTGACTTAGCTTCTAGCTTGGTTCTATTTTCAAAATCTATATGAGCAAATGCTTCACAATCAAAGGTTTTGAGAAAAGAATAACTCACCTTCTTACCAGTCCATGCTTCCTTTGGAATACCACAACTCAAAGGAGTAGTGGGACCTTTACTAATCAAATATAAAATAGTATTAATAGCCTCTACCCACATATGTAAGGGAAACCTAGCATGCAACCTCATGCTCCTTGCACACTCCATTATAGTCTTGTTCATGTGTTTAGTCGATTCATTTTCATGTGGACTCCTTGGAATAATTTTCTATCTATGAATAGCATTAATGGACCAATAATCTTCAAATTTATGACTGCAATACTCACCACCATTACCAGATCTATGACATTTTAATTTCTTATCAGTCTCATTTTCAACTAAGCATTTCCATTTCTTAAAAGTTTGAAATACATCATATTTATGTTTGAGAAAATAAACTTATACTTTTTAGTTGCATTATCAATAAATGTAGCATAATAATAAGAGCCACCAAGGGAAGATACCTGAGCTGGTCCTCATACATCTATATGCACAAGCTCTAATTTCTCACCTTATTTTCCTTCCCAGTCTTCACAAAAATTTCTCTCTTTTGGTTTCCATACACACAACTTTCATATAAATCCATATTAACACATTTCATACCTAGTAATAATTTCTTTGAATGAAGTACTTTCATACCTTTCTCACTCATGTGCCCAAATCTATTGTGCCACATTATTGTATCAGAATCTACATCAGCTATTTGTTCTCCCTGCTCAACTGTAGCAACTTTTCCTAAACATTCATTTTCTCTTAAACAATCAAAGTAGAAGGAATGATATGACCTGTACAAAGATATAAGGTGCCTACTTTCACACCTCTTGCTACTACAAGGGAACCTTTTGAAACCTTCCAATTTTTATGACACAACCCTCATCACCAAGTTGCCTTGCTGAAATTAAATTCCTACTCAACCTTGGAACTTGTCTTACCTCATGTAGTAGCCAATGATTCCCATTCTACAACTTAATCTTAACTTTTCCTTTACCAATAATCTAACATGATTCATTATCCATGAAATAAACAAGCCCTAAATATCCTTAGACATAATCAATGAAATAACCTCTATGAGATGTAGCATGAAATGAAGCACCATAACCTAAAACCCATGAATCATCAACACTTCTAAAGAAAGAAGCAAAGCATCCTCTTCAGATTTGTTATTTGCCACATTTTCCTCCTTGTCTCCATCTTGATTTTATCCTTCATTTTTATTTTGAGTCCAACAATCTTTCTTTTTATGCCTTGTTTCCCATAGTACTAGTAGTTGTTTGGTCCTCTCAATTGAGACCTCTTCTCCTTTAATTTTCCTCTTGATTTCTCACGATTTCAAGAATTGTTTCCTCTCTCAATCATTCTACCTCTTCTTTGTGCATTCAAAGCACTTCTTGATGTAGATCCACCTAAGGATTTCCTACAATTTTTCTCACTCAAAATTACACTGATCACATCATCATATTTTAGGGTATTAGATCCAAAAATAGAATTAATCATAGCCATTACCAAGCCAATCCAATTTTTAAGCAAAGAACACAAAATCAAGAGAGCCCAAATTTCATCATTAAAATTAATACCCATAGAAGATAACTAACTAGTAATAGTATTAAACTCATTCAAATGATCTACAATAGATCCATCTTCTATCATTTTCATATTAAATGAATGCTTCATGAGAAATACCTTATTTGAAGCAAAGGGCTTTTCATACAATTTCACTAGGGTTTCCATCAACTATTCTATCATCTTTGCTTTTTTAATGTTAAATGTTCATCGATGGTGCCAGGCATAACGGAATGCTTCCAAGTGTCTTTTTGTCTAAAATATCTCATTCCTCATTTTTCATAATTCCCTAGTTTTTTATTTTTCCTTCCAACAACTTCCTTAAATCCTTCTGATAGAGATAGTCATCCATTTGCATCTTTCATAACTAAAAGTTTTTCCCATTAAACTTGTCAACCCTCAACTTACCCTTGTCTACCATCGCTCCCACTCAACTCTGAGACTTCCACTCAACTGTGAAACTTTCTAGTAGAGGATAACTGAAAAAAACTAGGCTTTGATACCACTTGTCAGGATTAAACCTCAGACATAAATAAAAATTACATGCAAATACAAATAACAACAGAAAATAATAGATCACATGAAGAAGAACACAAGACACCAAGATTTAACGTGGTTCACCCAATCCCTAAGCTACGTCCACCAAATAGCAAGTCCAATATTATTACAATCTAGTGATTACAACTTGATTATAATCTATAATCCCTTATAGCTCAATACTACTGCAGTAACCAATTTTTGCATCAAACCTTATGAAACAATCCCTAACCCTAAGCCCTTTTATACAAGTATTTTTGTCAGCTTTAAGATTAAAATTAGTTACAACATGTCAGTCACAAATTGGCAAATAATTAATAGCCAATTGGTGAATAGTAGCCCAAAAAAAAATTTACACCAAAAAATTTATGAAGTATGTACATTACTTCCCCAATGAATCACCACAAACTAACAATCTCCCACATGGGGACTAATCAAACTCCATAGTAGACAACAATCTCCCACTTGGAGACTGATCCTATAGCAATACTGCTACCATGTGGGGTTCTCACTAGATCAAACCACCTAGGACTTTGTTGTTCTTTTATTTTGTTTAGTCTAGAAGACCAATCGAAGTTGAAGAGGAATTCAACTTCTGCCTTGTCACTACTTTTGTAAACATATTTGTTGGTTTTTCATTTCTATGTATCTTGTCTAGCTTAAACTATTCATCATCAAAAATTGATAGAATGAAATGGTACCACAACGAAATTTTTTTTGTCTTGGAATGTAAAGCTAAATTCTTTTCAAGATGAATGACACTCTAACTATTTGTAAACAAATAATTATCCCTCTTATGTTGTACTAATTCTTCCAAGAAGAACTTAAGCCATATAACCTCCTTGGTTGCCTCTGTAACAACAACATACTCTACCTCTATAGTGGATAAAGTATTAACCTTTTGTAACCTAGAAATCCAGCTCATGGATGCCCCACCAACAGTAAATACATAACCTATAGTACTCTACCTAGATTTAATATCAACTGCCAAATCTGAGTCACCATAGCCCTATAAAGCAATAGTAGAACCCCCAAAGTGTAAAAACTTACTAGATGGTCCTCTCAAATATCCAAGTATCCATTTAACTACATTCCAATGCTAAATTCTTGGATCACTCATATACTTGCTAACGACTCCCACTACATATGCAATATTTGGCCTTGTACATACCATAACATACATCAAGCTTCCTACAACTGAAGCATAGGGTACCTTGGACATCTTATCCTCCTCTTCTTATGTCTTGGGACACATCTCCTTAGTCAACTTCAAATTACTAGGTAAAGGTCTGCTAACAGCTTTGGCATTCTCCATAGAGAAACATTGCAACACCTTCTCCACATAATCAACATGAGATAGCATCAATTTCTTGTTCCTCCTATCTCTCCAAATCTTCATACCAAGGATTTCTTTTCCTACCCTAAAATCCTTCATAGAAAATGCATGTGTTAACTGGCATTTTAGCCCCTTAGTATGATCCATATTAGACCCAACCAAAAGCATATTATCAACATATAAACATAAAATAATATAGCTATCATCATTCAACCTCTTAAAGTAAACATAATGATTTGAATGAAACCTATTGTATCCATGCTCATGCACAAACCTATCAAATTTTAGATACCATTGCCGAGGTGCTTGCTTTAAGCCATATAAACTTTTCTTCAATCTGCACACTAAGTTATCCTTACCTTTGACCTCAAATCTCTGTGGTTGAGCCATTTATATCTCTTTATCCAAATCACCATCAAGGAAGGTTGTTTTAACATCAAGTTTCTCCAAATGCAAATCTCCAGTAGCCACAATACTTAAAATAGTATGGATAGAAGTCATTTTAACAATAGGAGAGAATATCTCATCAAAATCAATGCTTTTTTTTTGGGCAAATCCTTTTACAACTAACCTAGCTTTAAATTTTTTTTTTACCTCCATCCTCTCCTTTCAACCTGTAAACCCATTTATTCTATAAATCCCTTTTACCTACAGGCAACTTGCATAAATCTCATATCTTATTTTTTAGCAAAGAGTCCATTTATTCTTTCATTGTAGACTCCCACTAAATCTTTGTATCCATTTGCACAGCTTCATCATAACATTCAAGATCACCAGCATTAGTAAGTGAAATAGAATACAAGGAAGGAGAAAATCTTTCTGGATGTCTACTTAGCTGTGTTGACCATCTAACATTCACTAGGATGTGTGGTATTTGTTTTTTCAATTGTTGTGCATCATGAAAAATTGTTGGAACATCATCTTTTGGAGTATCATCTATCACTACTTAATCATCTTCTTTCTTCTCATGTTGCTTCAATAGATCTTTGTACAAAACTTTCTCATTGAATATGACATCCCTGCTTCTCACAATTTTATGATCTTCAAAATCCCAAATCCTATAACCAAATTCATCAATGCCATATCCAACAAATATAGATTTCTTTGACTTAGCTTCTAGCTTGGTTCTATTTTAGAATCTATATGAGCAAATGCTTCACAACCGAAGGTTTTGAGAAAATAATAACTCACCTTCTTACTAGTCCATGCTTTCTCTAGAATACCACAACCTAAAAGAGTAGAGGGACCTTTATTAATCAAATATACAATAGTATTGATAGCCTTTTTCCACATGTGTAAGGGAAGCCCAACATACAACCTCATGCTCTTTGCACACTCCATTATAGTCTTATTCATGTGTTCAACCACTCCATTTTTCTGTGGACTCCTTGGAATAGTTTTTTGTTTATGAATACCATTAATGGAGCAATAATATTGAAATTTATGATTGCGATACTCACCACCATTACCAAATATGAGAGATTGTAATTTCTTATCAATCTCATTTTCAACCATGCATTTCCATTTCTTAAAAGTTTAAAATACATTATATTTACGTCTAAGGAAATAAACCCATACTTTTTTAGGTGCATCATCAATAAATGTAACATAGTAGTGAGAGCCACCAATGGAAGATACTTGAGCCAGTCCCCATACATCTATATGCACAAGCTCTAATTTTTTTCTTTTATTTTCCTTCTCGATCTTCACAAAAATCACTCTCTTTTATTTTCCATACACACAACTTTCACATAAATCCATATTAACACATTTTAGACCTGATAATACTTGATTTGAATTAAATACCTTCATACCTTTCTACCTAATGTGCCCAAGTCTATTGTGCCACATTGTTGTATCAAAATCTACAACAGTTATTTGTTCTCCTTGCTCAACTACAACAACTGTTCCTGACCATTCATTTTTCTCTGAAACAATCAAAGTAGAAGGAACAATATGACTTGTACAAAGATATAAGGTGCCTAATTTCATGTCTCTTCCTACTACAAGGGAACCTTTTAAAACCTTCCAAATTTTATCATTAAAAGTAACTACACAACCCTCATCACTGAGTTGCCCTGTTGAAATTAAATTCCTACTCAGCCTTGGAACTTGTCTTACCTCATGTAGTAGCTAATGATTCCCATTCTAGATCTTAATCTTAACTTTTTCTTTTCCAATAATCTAATAGGGTCCATTATCCCCTAAATAAACAAGCCCAAAATCCCCTTGGACATAATCAATGAAATAACCTCTATGAGGTGTAGCATGAAATGAAGCACCGGGTAAAAGTACAAAGTTATGTCACCTTTTAGGCTAACTTATCAAAATGACCAAATTTGAGTATTTCTTTCTAGAAATATATTTTTAAAAATATATGATCTAGATAAATTCATTTTAGTTAATTTATATATGGTCACACAATTTTCCAATTAGAAATGTCTATTAAATGTATGTTTTATACTAGTTTGTATCCAATTACTAAAGAAATAAGATCATTTGAAAAAAGTGGCATTTTAATAACTCTAACTATTTTTTATGACATTTTAAAAATAATATGTAAACACCAATTTATAGTGCTCAGAGTCAAGAATATTTTCATATAGAGTTTATAGTGTTTTAATTAGATATAGTATATTGTAATTCACAAATTCCACAACCACACTAACACTTGAAAAGATGTCATTTTTAAGAAAGACAAAAATATTAGATCATATCAAAAAGATCTTAAAATTATATGACATTCTAAAGGAGAGAATCCTCTTCTATAATTTATAATTTTTCTCCTGGTTAGAATAGATTTGTTTTGAAAAATGTGGTAGAAGATGAAAACTATTGATTTAAGGTGAGTTGAGATTTCAATCCTCATAAAAGAGAAAATATAGGTCTAAAGCCAATTATATATATATATATATATATATATATATATATATATATATATATATATATATATATATATATATGTATGTATGTTATCTATAACATAGTCTAAGACAAAGGGAAATAAGTTTATTTTCATTTAGTTTTGTGGTGGGTACTAGACCCCTAATTTTCAGCATTTTTCAACACCTAAAAAATTATCTATGAAAATTGGGAAAATATATCAATTCTTATTCCAAATAATTATTAAAAATTATAATCCTAAACTTCATCCATTTCTATACATTTCATTAGTTTACTTCATTTCGAAATTCAAAATAATAATACCAATTTTATGTAATTGAAGGTGAATAGTTATACTTTTGTTTGCCTTTTCCTTTACAAAAGGGTGACACAGGTTTGTGCTTTTACCCCACCATAATCTAAAATCCATGAATTATCAACACTTTCTAAGGAAAGAAGCAAAGCATCCACTTTTGATTTTTTATTTATCACATTTGGCTTCTTGTCTCCATCTTGATTTTCTCCTTCATTCTTCTTTCAAGTACAACAATCTTTCTTTTTATGCCTTGGTTTCCCATAGTACTAGCAGTTGTTCAGTCCTTGTGATTAAGACCTCTTTCCTTTTTATTTTTCTCTTAATTTCTCATGATTTCAAGAATTTTTTCCTCTCTCAGTTGTTCTGCCTCTTCTTTGTGCATTCAAAGAACTTTCTGATGTAGATCCACCTAAGGATTTTCTACAACTTTCCTCACTCAAAATAACATTGATCACATCATCAGATTTTAGGGTATTAGATCTAGAAATAGAATTACTCAAAATCATTACCAAGCTATTCTATCTTTCAAGCAAAGAACACAAAATCAAGAGAGCCCTAATTTCTTCATTAAAATTAATACCTACAGAAGATAACTAACTAGAATAGTATTAAACTTATTTAAATGATCTACAATAGATCCACCTTCTACCATTTTCACATTAAATAAATTCTTCATGAGAAATACCATATTTAAAGCAGAGGCCTTTTCATACAATTTCATTAGGGTTTCCATCAACTTTTCCATCATCTTCACTTTTTAATGTTAAATGTCACCGATAGTGCTAGGCATAATTGAATGCTTCCAAGTGCCTTTCTATGTAAAATCTCTCATTCCTTATTTGTCATAGTTCCTTGGTTTTTAGTTTTTCCTTCCAACGACTTCCATAAATCCTTTTGATAGAGATAGTCATCCATTTGCATCTTTCATAACTGAAAGTTCTATGCATTAAACTTGTCAACCCTCAAGTTACCCTCGTCAGCCACTCAACCATGAAACTTTCCTATAGAGGATAACTAAAAAAAAACTAGCCTCTAATACTACTTGTAAAGATTAAACCTCAAATAGAAATAACAATTACATGCAAATACAAACAACATCAAAAAATAATAGATTACATAGAAAAGAATACAAGACACTAAGATTTAATGTGGTTCACCTAATCCCTAGGCTACGTCCACCAAACAATAATTCCAATATTATTACAAATTAGTGATTACAACTTAATTACAATCTGTAATCCCTTACAACTCAATATTGTCATAAGAACCAATTTTTGCATCACACCTTATGAAATAATTCCTAACCTTAAGCCCTTTTATACAAGTATTTTTGCTGCTTTAGGGTTAAAATTAGTTACAACATGTCAGCCATAAATTGATGAATAAATAATAGCCAATTCACGAATAATAGCCCAAAATTTTTTTTTACACCATAGAATTTATGAAGTATGTATATTACTTTCTTGATCAGTCACCACAAGTTAACAATCTCCCACTTGAGGATTGATCAGACTCCACACTAGACAACAATCTCCTACTTGGAAACTAATCCTATAGCATTACTAATACTACATGGGGCTACCACTAGATCAAAACATCCTAGAATCTATTGTTCTTTTATTCTATTTAGTCTAGAAGATCAATTGAAGTTGAAGAGGAATTCAGCTTCTCCCTGTCACTACCTTTGTAAACATGTCTATTGGATTGGTCATAAAATTTATAAAGTATGTATAGTACTTCCCTAACCAGTCACCACAAACTAAAAAGAGAGAGAGTTTGTGATGCATATACATGGAGAGGGGTGAGGAAGGGTAAGAAGGTATAGATGAGGGAGGGAGATAGGTACAAAGAGTGGGTGAGGAGATGTTAGGAGATAGAGTCAATGGAGGGAGATAGAAAGGATACATACAGAGGCATATGGGGCAAAGAGAGGTAAAGAGATATAGACTCTAGAATCTAATGTCTTCATACTAATTTAAATAATACTATATATATATATAGTAAATATTTTTGTAAAGGATACATAATAAAATAATGAGAGTTTGAGATAAAGAAAGGAGGGGAGAGAGAGAGAGAGAGAGAGAGAGAGAGAGAGATATTTGAATAGATGAATATAGAGTAAGAGGATGGAAGAAAAATTGAGATAGGGATGGATAGAGAGGTAAGGATAGAAAGAGGACTAGGGACATAGAGAGGGATACATAGAGAGGGAGAGATAGATAGGAAGATATATAAAGAGATATAAATGGTGAGATAGATTGATACAAAGATAACATGGATAAATAAAGGAACATTAGAAAAATAGAGAAGGATAGATATAGAGAGGGGGAGATGAGAGATAGTGAGATAAAAATGGGGAGAGAGAAATAGAGGGAGTTTGGTAGAGAAAGAGAGATATGGAGAGAGGGGGGAAAAAATAGTGAGATATAAGGATAGAAAGAGGATGAGGTGTAGAGAAAAAAAGTAATATAGAGAGATACTATGGAGTTTCAAAAGATATGGAGATGGTGATCATAAAGAAGAGGGATTAGGATGGTGGAGATGAAGATAGAGTCATAGAATGAGAGAAAAAAGTTATAGATGAAAGAAGAAAGATGAAATAGATAAAGAGGAATATATATATATATATATATATATATATATATAGGTATAAGAAGAGGGAGAGGGATGGATGGATAAAGAGAGGTAAACATGTATAGAGTAGAGAAGGAGAGATTAAGATCAACGAAAAAATGAAGATAGATGAGAGAAAACTTGATAGAGAGCTGTACACCTTTTGTATTTATTTGTCCCTCTATCCATCTCTCCTTCTCATCTACTTTATGTACTCTCACTTTTATATTGATATATCTCTTGTTCTAAATTTATCTCTCTTCATGTCTCCTTTCGTATTTCTCTAGATCACTTTCTATATTTACAGTTCTTGATCTATCTATATATCTCTATTTTTTATTCTCTTATTGCTTTCATTATATATTCATCTCCATCTCTATCTTCCTCTTTCCCTTCTATATCTAGACACATCTCCCTCTCTCTATCCATCTTTTTGTCACCCTTATTCTAGAGAGAGAGAGAGAGAGAGAGAGAGAGATATCATATACATCTATTGCTAATTTGTGTTTATATCTAGCACATTCAATTTACACATTATAAAATCAAAATAATAAAAGGACAATGTCATGGCCTAAATAATATAGCAAGGGCTGAAATCAGAATTAACACAATAGTGCCTGTCAATTCACACCAACATCAATATAAGAGATCAATAGTGGATAGTCAAATAGAAACATGGATCACCATGGGATTCATCCCAGTCATACACATATGGTCTACTTATTGATTGTATTTGATTTACTCTTGGGTAAGTGCACCAAGTTGTGGTGCCAAAAGGGCGGGTATAAGTGGACACCTTTTTTTTGAAATCAACAATTTTTGAACTTCAACAAGAATTTGAAGATAGTTACACTCAAAAATTTTAAGATATGACAAAAACAAAAGTAGGAGTCCTTTAAATCTTGTTTCTAAACTACAATTTTTTTTCAAAATGGTTTAGTTTTAGGTCCTCAGAAAAGGGGCCCATAGAAAGTGGTACTATTTATTCTAAAAAAAATAACACAGTACAAAGTGTGGCCCCCCTAAAATTTCAACTTTTTTTTTTGAAATTTTTTAATCACTCTGGTCAAAAGTTACTTAACACTATGTAGTTTATCCTAGATTTTTTGGGTAATTTTATAATGTTTTTTTTTTTAATGAATTTTTTAACTAGACACATCCCAAAAATGTGAAATATTTGTGTGCTCCCCCTAGAAATGATTGAAAACTAATCTAAAATCAAAACTTCTTTTTTTCAAAGTGTGTAGAATGAAGTCTAGTTTCTAAAAAACTAAGTTGTTGCAAAATTCAATGAATGAGCTCAAATCTATAGCCCAATTAGTACATGTTGATTTTTGACAAAAAATGGACATACATTCAAAAGAAATTATACATGAAAGGCTTGAAATAGTTCAAATAAAAAATAAATTATATGGTTATATGGTTATATAGTTAACATAGAGACCTATGTCATGTAACCTGATCTTATCGATGCTCAACCATGAGGAATCTTGAAGGAAAACACACTAGAAAAATCAATCATTTTTTGTATGTTTTTAGCAAAACATGTCTTAGACTAGTTTATAGACTCCAAACCTTTGGGTTGGATCCCCAAGGAAAAAACAAGCCTTAGGCTTGGTAGAATGCAAAGGTTTGAATAACACGTGTGTGCTATAGTGTAAATGTGCTATTTAGAGCTTTTTAAATTTGAGTCTTAATACCATGTGTGCAATTTAGTCAACACACACTATTGAGACCTAAATAGTGCATAAAAAGGGAAGAAGAGAGGCAGAGCGAGAGTGAGAGAGAGAGGGGGGGATTGGTGTGTGTGTGTGTGTGTGTGTGTGTGTGTGTGTGTGTGTGTGTGTGTGTGTGTGTGTGTGTGTGTGTGTGAGAGAGAGAGAGAGAGAGAGAGAGAGAGAGAGAGAGAGGATGGGAGAGGGGAGAGAGAGAGTAGGGGATGGGAGAGAGAGTAGGGGTGGTAGAGAGAGTACAAGATGGGAGAGAGAAGAAGTGTGAGAGAGAGTAGGGGTGGAAAAGAGAGAGTACGGATGAGAGAGAGAGAGATTAAGAGTAGGGGATGAGAGAGAGAGGAAGTGAGAGAGTAGGGGTGGCAGAGAGAGTATGAGATGGGAGAGAGGAAGTGTGAGAGAGAGAGCAGGGGTAGAAAAGAGAGAGTATGGGATGGGAGAGAGAGGAAGTATGAGAGAGAGAGTAGGGGTGGCAGAGAGAGAGTACAGGATGGGAGAGAGAGATTGAGAGGAGGGGATGGTAGAGAGAGTAGGTAGTGGGCGAGGGAGCGAGAGAGGTAGAGAGAGATAGAGAGTAGGATGGAAGTGTGTGTGAGAGAGTAGGGCATGGGAGAGAGTGTGAGAGTGAGAGAGAGTAGGGGTGTTAGAGAGAGAAAGTAAGGGATGGGAGAGGGGAGAGAGAGGAAGTGTGAGAGAGAGTAGGGGTGAAAAAGAGAGAGTACGGGATGGGAGAGAGAGATTGAGAGTATGGGATTGGGGAGAGAGAGAGAGTAGGCAGTGGGAGATGGAGTGGGAGAAGGAAAGTGAGATAGAGGAGGATGGGAGTGCATGTGTGAGATAGAGAGTAGGGTATAGGAGAGCGGAGAGAGGGGGGATGGGATAATGTGTGTGTGAAAGATAGAGAGCAGGCAATGGGAGAGGGGGGAGAGAGAGTAGCTTGAGAGAGAGAGAGAGAGAGTAGGCAGTGGGAGAGGGAGTGGGAGAGGTAGAGAGAGAGTGGGGATGGGAGTGTATGTAAGAGAGAGTAGGGCATGAGAGAGAGTGTGAGAGAGAATAGGGGTGGCATAAAGAGAGTAGGGGATGGGAGAGAGAGTAGAGAGGGAGAGAGAGTAAGAGAGTGAGGGTAGGTGGTGGGAGAGGGAGTGGGAGAGGGAGAGAGGGGGTGATGGGAATGTGTGTGAGAGATCAAGAGAGAGAAGGGGATGGGAGTGTGTGTCTATGAAAGAGAGAGAGTAGGGGATAGGAAAGGGGAGAGAGAGAGATTAGGGGATGGGAGAGAGATAGTGAGAGAGAGAGTAGGTGGTGGGAGAGGGAGAAATAGAGAGGGAAGGATGTGAGTGTGTAAGAGAGAGTAGGGGATGGGAGAAAGAGAGAAAGGGGTGGCAAAGAGAGTACAGGATGGGAGAGAGAGTAAGAGTAGGGGATGGGAGAGAGTGTGAGAGTGAGAGACAAAGAGAGAGAGTAGGGGGTGGCAGAGAGAGAGTAGGGGATGGGAGAGAGAGAGTAGGTGGTGGGAGAGTGAGTAGGAGAGGGAGAGAAAGAGAGAGAGAGAGGAGAATGAGAGTGTGCGAGTGAGAGAGAGTGTAGAGGATGGTAGAGGGGAGAGAGAGTAGGTGATGGGAGAGGAGAGAGAGGGTGGATGGTAGTGTGTGTGTGTGTGTGTGTGAAAGAGAGAGAGTAGTAGATGGGAGAGGGGCGAGAGAGAGAGAGAGAGAGAGAGAGAGAGAGAGAGAGAGTAGCTCAAGAGGGAGTAGGGTATGGGAAAGAGAGAGTAGGTGGTGGGAGAGGGAGTGGGAGAGGGAGAGAGAGGGGTGATGGAAATGTGTGTAAGAGAGAGATTAGGGGATAGGAGAGAGTATGAAAATGTGAGAGAGAGTAGGGGGTGGCAGAGAGAGAGTGAGAGTGAGAGAGAGAGAGAGTAGGTAGTGGAAGAGTAAGTGAGAGAGGGAAAGAAAGTGAGAGACAGAGTAGGGGATGGGGGAGAGAGAGAGAGAGAGAGAGAGAGAGTGGGGGGATGGTTGTGTGTGTGTGAAAGAGAGAGAGTAGGGGATGGAAGAGTGGAGAGAGAGATAGAGAGAGTAGGGGATGAGAGAGAGAGAGTAGGTGGTAGGAGAGGGAGTGGGAGAGGGAGAGAGAGGGGGATGGGAGTGTGTGTAAGAGAGAGAGTAGGGGATGGGAGAGAGTGTGAGAGTGAGAGAGAGTAGGGGTGGCATAGAGAGGGTAGGAGATGGGGGAGAGAGAGTGAGAGTAGGGGACGGGAGAGAGAGAGCAAAGAGGGAGAGAGTGAGAGAGAGAAAGTAGGCAGGGGGAGAAAGAGTGGGAGAGGGAGAGAGAAGGGGGATGGGAGTGTGTGTGAGATATCTAGAGACTAGGGAAAGGGAGAGGAGAGAGGGGGGGGATGAGAGTGTGTGGGTGTGTGAAAAAGAGAGAGTAGGGGATGGGAGAGGGGAGAGAGAGTAGGTAGTAAGAGAGGGAGAGAGAGGGGGGGAATGGGAATGCATGTAAGAGAAAGAGAGTAGGGGATGGGAGAGGGAGTGGGAGAGAGAGAGAGAGGGGGGGTTGTAGAGAGAGTACAGGATGGGAGAGAGTGATAGTAGTGGATGGGAAATAGTGTGAGAGAGTAGGGGATGGGAGAGAGAGGATGAGAATAGGGGATGAGAGAGAGATAGTAGGTGGTGGGAGAGGGAGAGGGAGAGGGAGAGAGAGGGGGGATGGGAGTGTGCATGAGAGATCTAGAGAGTAGGAGATGGGAGAGGATAGAGAGAGGGGGATGGGAGTGTATGTCTATGAAAGAGAGAGTAGGGGATGGGAGAGGGGAGAGAGAGTAGCCCGAGAGAGAGAGAGAGAGAGAATAGGTGGTGGGAGAGGGAGTGGGAGAGGGGGAGAGAGAGGGGGATGGGAGTGTGTGTAAGAGAGAGAGTAGAAGATGGGAGAGAGTGTGAAAGTGTGAGAGAGAGTAGGGGTGGCAGAGAGAGAACAAGATGGGAGAGAGTGTGTGAGAGTAGGAGATGGGAGAGAGAGAGTAGCTAGTGGGAGGGGGAGTGGGAGAGGGAGAGAGAGAGAGAGAGAGAGAGAGTAGGGGATGGGAGAGGGGGGAGAGAGTGTAGCTCAAGAGAGAGTAGGGGATTAGAGAAAGAGAGAGAATAGGTGGTGGGAGAGGGAGTAGGAGAGGGAGAGTGAGAGAGAGAGTAGGGGATGGGAGAGAAGAGAGAGTGAGAGAGAGAGGGTAGGGGATGGGAGAGGAAGGAGAGTGAGAGAGAGTAGGGGATGAGAGACTTGAGAGAGATTGAGAGAGAGTAGGGGATGCAAGAGAGAGTGAGAGAGAGAGTAGGCAGTGGGGGAGGGAGTAGGAGATGGAGAGCGAGAGATAGTAGGGGATGGGAGAGAGAGAGTAGGGGATGGAGGAGATAGAGTAGGTGGTGGGAGAGGGAGAGAGAGGGGGGATGGGAGTGAGACAGAGAGTAGGGGATGGGAGAGGAGAGAGAGTGAGAGAGAGAGTAGGGGATGGAAGAGGATAGAGAGTGAGAGAGTAGGGGATGGGAGAGATAGAGTGAGAGAGAGTAGGCAATGGGAGAGGTAGGAGAGGGAGAGGGAGATATAAATTAGGGGATGGGAGAAGAGAGAGAGAGTAGGGGATGGGGGATGGTGGGATAGCGAGACATTTATTTTCTGAAATCACAAAAAAAATGGTCATAAAGCAGGTTTGTGTCCCTTTTGATCCATATTTTGCTTTTTGTCTATTGTACATTCTGTTGCTCCAGCAAAAAACATGTGTTTCAAGCTGTTGGAAGTTAGAAAACACTTTTTAAAGAGTTTTTGAAGCTAGCAAACACCAAATTCAATCATTGGATACTCTATTTGAAGGCTTTTTTAATATTATTTCTATAGAAAAGGTTAGTGCAGTCCTTTTTAAATATTGTTTGTTGATATATAGAGAGAAATTTGATTATAATTTGACATATTTAATATATAATTAATTCATTGAAATTTGTATGTTTGAATGAATTATTATTTTGAAATGGTTAGAAATTTGGCAAGTTGTTTGATATATATTGTGTATTCATTGAAATAACTATAATTTTTATATGTATTTGAATGATTTGTAATTTACAAATTGTAAGTAATTTAAATGTTTGAATAATTTGACATATAGAAATCATCATCATGGCAAGGAAGAGAGGGAGGTGGATTTGGAAATTAAAAGAGATAAAATGAAACTACTACATGAACAAAGAAAATTGCAAAGCAATAATGAAGAATTGACTTTCAAAGAGGAACAAGAACCACTAATACAAAGAAAAAAAGAGGAAGAATTGGAAAGACAAAGAGAACGAATGAGATTGTTATGCTCAAGAAGACAATTGAATTTTGAAGCTACAACATCTTCCAATGTTGGAGTCATATCATCCTCTCATGTTGAAGAGACACTAATTTGTAGATCTGATTATGTACACACTCCATCATGTCATGTTGAAGGCACAACATCAATATATCAAGTAGGTGATATTCCATCTTTTGCATCTTATTGCCAAGGCACATCATCTTCAGTTCAAAGTACACAAAACAATCAACCTTATGTTTATGTTCAAAATGTTGAGGTAATGGAAGAGATTATAACACCTTCTAGAATTCATTTTAGAAGACCAAATATTTAATTGATATTGATACTAACATTTTGAAATCAATGCCTGACAAGATTAGCAAGCGTACTTGTCAAAGAAAAGTTAATCATATGTGAAGATTATTCTTTGAAGAATTATATATTATAGGTCAAAGCCAATTATTTGTTGAAATGATGAGGAATATGAAATTTAGGCCTATCATGAAGATTCTTTGGCTAAGAATGATGGACAATTTGAATGAAAAAAGAATTGTAAAGAATCTAATGAGTGCTTATGACAAATTGGGTTCTAAATCATGCACCAAAGATAGTAATATCACAAGATGAGTACTTACATCAACAATAGTAAGTACCCAAATGAAGAAATTTTGACTCATGAGAAAGACAAGAAAAACATTGAAAATTGGTAGAGGTACTCTAAGGAGAGCCATGCTAAGGTATGAGAGATTGGAAGATCCAACAAAAAATAAGTTATGGACATTTAATAGTAGACTACCGTGAAAGGATAAAGGAATTAGTGAAGCTTTGAAATCATTGATCAAAGATTTTTGGAAAAAATAACACATGTTTCCCCTAATCAAAGAGATGTTGTAAGAAGGAGGATTGGTAGCCAAAATCATGACCCACATGTGAAACATTTTTTGGACTCAACTCAGACACAATTTTTTGCAAAATTTATTGGTATGTATCATCAAATTCAAATAAGTTAAATATTTTTTGAAATGGGTAAACTTTTTTATGTGAAGATAAATCACACATGCACAACTTCTTGTTGTAGGATACATATTGAATTTTCTAACCATTTTGATGTTTTTAGACATATATGTGTGTTTTTGCATTCTAAGTCTGTTTTGCAGGATTGTGACATGAATGAGCCACCAAGATCTTCAAGGAAATTCATATCCAACATTTTATGTGAAATAGGGGATGACCAAGAATTTTACAAGAAATCATTCTTGGATGGTACATGCTTATTTTGTGGTTCTTTGCAACTTTTATCAACTTGTGAACATATGGATAGTAAACATGCAATTGAAAATGAAATAGTAGATTATGAAAAATTTAAGACAGTGACATATGCTCTAAAAGATGGGAAATAAGGTAAAAGATGTGATTTAGTCATTGAAAAGATTCTAGTGTATGAGTTCATGAAAATTTTTTGTGGAAAGATTATTTACGAGTATGCAAGGCATACACATAAAGCTCGATGGCTAGATTTGCAATTCAAGTTATGCAAGGATACGTTTCCACTGGATACCATTGTTTCGGTTATAGACTTTGCACAGAACTACACATTACAACCACAAAATGAGGTGCAAGCAAAGTATTATACTTCTCAATAGATTTCCATATTTGTTCACATAACATTCATGCACTCACCTACAAGTACAAAGGATGATAGGAAGAATTTGAGGGAGTACCATTTTTACATCAGTGATGATTGATCACATTCTACGTAGTTTGTACATGGTTATTTTCAACTATTTTATAGAGATTTGGCTAATAGGGGAATAACATATCATCAACACATTATTTGGTTAGACAATTGTGCATCTCAATTCAAGAATGCATGGATGTTCTATTGGTTGAGCATGATGCATAGGTTGTGTAGAATTCAATATATGTTGAATTTCACAGAGGCTGGTCATGGAAAGGGAGAGCACAATAGTGTAGGCACATGCATCAAAAGAGTCTTAGCTCATGAAGAACTAAAGTACAAAAATGGAGCACTATTGATAGATACAAAATCCATCATCCAATGGTGTAATGCTACAATGGGTCTAGGTAAGGAAGGTGAGTCTACAGTTCGTACATTTTTTTGGTTGATAGATAATACTAACATTACACCATATGAGGATTGTTGCATGCTAACAGGATCAAGTGAGTTGCACTCTTTTAGAAGCTCTACTGCAGGTTCATGGAGTATCCACACATGAAAAATGGCATGTTATTGTCCATCATGTTCAGAGGAAAATTGGGGTGACTGTGAGTCGACTGAATGGGTGGACAAATGGGATATATGTGTTTTGGACCCAATTGACACCTATCATCCCTCACAAGCACTAGAAATGGTATTGTCTATTAATTTTGACTACTTGTCTGATCTAGTGCAACCTGGTAATATATATATATATATATATCTTTGTAATTTTAATATGTAACTTTATAACTTTTACCTAAGTATTTTCTAAATTAATGACCGCATTTTGTACATTTGTCATTGCAGGTCATGTTTTTTCTATTATTGCACTTGAAGACAATGAATAAGAAATAGATTATTATTTGTGTCATTGTGTCCAAGCAAAAAAAAATTGGATCACTCGATTATAGATGATGACAGTTTAGAGTACCGTATCGGTGCAATGGTTATAACTGGCATATGACTTAAACAATATTCTATGAAGAACCCTAACTTGTGGCTATTCGAGGATTGGCAAATAGAGAGGTAGATTCTTCATTATTCAAACCCTGTTGTTGCATCAAATGTACACTTGATAAAATATGGTGGAAAATAATATCATAAGATTCTTTGGAAAGTTTGTGAGTTAGACCATGAGGCAATACTTGAGAAATTAAAATATAGAGTAGATCGAGTTGGTTCATTAGATCGAATAGGGAGAGAGGGATAGAGAGATAGAGTGATCAATTGGATCCAAATACAATGTTGCAACCTCTCCCCCAAGACTTTCCACATGAAAATGTGGGTATTGTTATCATGTGTAAGTGATGAGATAAGTTTAAATCATAGATTTTATATTTTGATTTGTTTAGAATCTAGATACATTATTTGGATTTATATTAGATTCTTTAATAGAACTCATTTTCAGATTAGTCATTTGAATAAGTGAAAGTTTATAATTTGTTGTTTGGATCAAAATGTAATGAAAGAACATGAAAATTGTTATAATGTGAATGCTTTGTGATGTAAAGTCATGATTGTGTGCATGTAACTAGAAACTTGAAATTGGCGAAAGCAAGGATATAATGGGAGAAGTTTCCAAGACTCATCAAGCCATTTAATAAGCCACTTGATTATTGCTAGAAGCTCAAACAAATAATTCTTTACATTTGGAACATTGTTACCAATAATGATATTATGACTAAGATGCTTTTAACTTTTATTTGTTTTGTCATCTGTAATTATTTCAGATAAACTCCAAAACAAATTTATTTTTGAATCATAAAGTTATAAAACCCATATTATAATGCTAGATTGAATTTTGATGTGTTATCATCTAAGATATATATATATAAATGTATGAGAAGTTTAAATTAGCTGAATCTATTGGGATAAGTGGTATAGTTTTAAGATTCATTTGAAGAATATAAAGGGGCATGAGTGATGCAGGTCATTAGACAAAACAATATATTCACTGGAAATGGAATTAGGAGCATCAAGAGTTACAAGTGGAATGAAGTTTAATGGAGTGGAGAAAGAAAAAAAATATTTTTCCAAAACAGCTTTTGTTGTGGTAGGAATCAACACTACTTTTAGCAGTAGAAAATGATGTTATTCTGTCCAACACACTTGGATGCCACAAGGTCAAAAACTATACTCAATTAAAACACTTGTAAAAATTGTAAGTTTTTTAATTTGAATATTACTATGTCTTGTTTGAATCTCACAACTAAAATGGGAAATGGGAAATGAGAATGGTAGGAGAAAAGCTGAAGAAGTTGGAGGAGGAGAAGGGGATAGTGATAAGGTTTGTGATTGGGTACAGTGCTACACCAGGTGGCATTTTGGATCATGCAATTGAAGAAGAACATGCAGAGCATAATGACTTCCTTAGACTGAACATGTTGAAGGTTACCATCAACTCTCAGCAAAGACCAAGATCTACTTCTGTACAACACTCGCTAAATGGGATGCTGATTTCTATGTTAAAGTTGATGATGGCATGCATGTCAATCTAGGTACATTATCATCATTCATGGTTTCATCTAAATAGTATATTTTATGTTATAATTTGTTTAGATAGTTCATGTGTTTTTTTTTTTTTGGGTAGAAATTATTTGTTGTTTTCATTTGACATGGGTAATTCTACATAAAAAGCTAGTGCCATTTTATATGTTCTTTAAAGTTGATATCTATCTTAAAAATCTAACATTTTTTACATTTGTGAAATATTTTAATCAAAATATAATTGAGAATTCATTGAGTCTTCAAGAACTAGGTAAAATTTATTTGAATAGGTGATAAGTTGGCCTTGTCCTGTGGAAAGTTTCGAAGTTTTCCAAGGAAAACTAAATTTTGACCTACTAGGATTTCTAGGCCTAAGTTAGGGATATTGATCCTTTGAAGGTTTTGGGGCCTTGAAAGTGCATGAATCATAGTGGTTTAGTCCTAGAAATGTTGAATCAAGTTTAAATTTAAATTCTTGAAACCTTTTTACTTCTTTTGCCTTAATTGGCCTAGTTAAGGGCAAGTGTCCCTAAAGCCATATTTTGATCCAAGTTTGCCAAGAGCCCTAGGAAAAGAGAAGGACTAGGAGAGTGAAGTCCACTTGGATAAGTAAAGGTCATCATTTGGAAAAGTTTGGTAACTAAGAGATCATCCTAAAGTAGGTTTGGGTACCCTTAGAGGTTTAAGAACCAAGAGCCAAAAGTAGGTTGTGTGCTCTGCATCAATAAGGGTCATTAGACCTAGGTGTGATAGCTAGGGTGTAGGAAGCCACAATGTATTTGGAAGACTCACTAATTGGCCTAAAATTCAAGGAATACTTTACCATAGGGAAATGAGAAACCTAAGGGATAAGTCTCTAGCTTAGGGAAGGGTCCCTAGCATGGAATTTGTAAGGGATAGCCCATTTAACAAGTTGGAAGTGTTAGAAAGTATTTTGCATGTAGTAGAAGTTTGAATTATATAGGAAAGGATAGAAAAGAGTAAAGAACATATGAAGCAAGTGAATTGAACAATGCACATATTGTTTCATCAATACACAAACCTGCCATCCCAACATTTTAAGGCCTCAAAACTCCATATTTTGGTCTGTAACTTGGTAATCAACATGTTTTTAGCATGTGTTTAAATGGTACCTCCTTTGCAAATGTGGCCTAATTAGCCCTTCTATCTAAATGTTGTCCCCACAGGTTTTGACAATTTGCTTGCTAATGGGATCCCTCCACTTTGGAATCTGATAGTACATTAGAAATAGGAAGTAATCTTGCTATTAGTCTTTTCTTTTCATGCTAAGTGTACAAGTTGCAAACCTAAGTCTCAATTCCTTGGGCTACTAGGAATCTAAGAGGTTCATCAAGGAACTATGTCCTTTTCTCAGTTTGGGGTCTTAAATTCCTGTTGATATTCCTATTCTGATGTAAGAACATCATTTCTTGAGTCTGAGTTCTAAGTTCCATGTCTGGTGTAGGTTTCTTGTATTAAGCAATATTTGTTGTCAAGGTGCAAGTGTGGGGTCTTGAGCCTTTTTTGGGTTGTCAAACCTTGTTAGGTTGTTCTTGTAGGTTGTACTCTCCCAATATCTCTTGTTAGTACCCTGCCACTTGCATCACTTAGACCCTTTTTTAATTTCTTTGAATGCCTTTGCATTATCCTCATAGTTACTAGTGTATAGGTCAATATTTGAATCTCAACATGTGAATAGTTTGTCTTAGTTCTCATATGTAGTCAAGGTCCTTGACATCAATTACAAGTCATAAGTTACATGCATTAAAAAAATGAAATTGGGTTCCACAAAATTGATTGCAAGTTTTCTCATGCCTAAGTGGTTGGTAGGCCTTAAGACCCAACCAATAAGTCATCCTTCTATGTTGATAGACATGTATTGTAATCAAGTCTCTAAGAATTGATTGCAAGCTCTTTAAGCATCTTCATATGTCATTGGGTTAAGTCTTGAATCCCTAAAATCTATTCTTGAAGTCCTAATTTCATATCACACTCTTAGCACAATCATAGTTAAGTATTTGAGACTTGACTACATATCAACATGTATTGAACTTACAACTTGTAACGTAGCTCTAGGACCCAATTACATATTGTATCTCTTCTACACTTGTAATCAAGTATTTAGGGTATGATTATACATATTCCTTATAGAAACTTGTTGGAAAAGTGATGTAGAGCAAGATGGTCCCTTCCAAGTTCTATGAGAAAATACTCCAAACAATGTGTTTTCCCAAAGGTTTCTGAATGCAACCTTAAGGCTTAAGTTTCCCAAATTAGGTAAATGACTTATCTAAAGAATTCTTAGTAATATAATGGTTTTTAATAACCTAATACACCCCAAATAACTAGTTTACCAAATACCAAGAGCCTATCTCTAAGGTAAACCAATCATCCCAGCCTACTAGGCCTACAAACCCCAATTAGCCCTCAAATGTTGTCCTCTTGCATTTTCCTCCACATATTTCGAGAACATCAAGAAAATAAATTGAATATTAGGATACCTATTTTACTTCTCTATAACATATCAGAAGATAAGGTATGGTTTTTTTGGACCAAGTCTCTGCTGCTATACTATGGACCACTTTTTAAGCATAAAAACCCCTCCATTTACAAAGGAACTATATGGGATAATTATCCCCCAACCATAAAACTTAGTAAATTATCTTAATATGATCCTAAAGTGAGGATTCTTCAATTTTATTGAACCCATAAACTCTCTATATGTGCTTTTTATGAAACCCTCACCAAATAAGACCAAAAACTAGGGCCTCTTCAAATCTGACCAAGAAATCACTTCTAGGACCTGTTAGTTGATCCTAAACCATGTTTATGATGATTAATTTGACTATTTTACATAAAACCATGGCCTCCTTTAGGTAGATCTCCTGCAACTATACCTATGGCATCAAATTTAATGCATTTTCATGCACCCAAGCACTCCAAACTTGTCCAATTGGATGATCATTGGTGTAGGGAACCAAGTAAAATAGATAAGTGTCATCATATTTGTGAATTAGGAACAAGGTTGCAAAATTATGTAATAAGACCCAAGATGTAAGGTCAATTGGACTCTAAATGCCATTATAAGCCAGAGTGCCAAATTGAACCAAGGGGTCAAAAATGAGAAATATAGGTAAATTTTCAAGGAAAAAAGGATTTTTACATTTCTTGAAAGGTTATAAAGTTCCTTAGGGTCATTGGGTTAAGTTTTAGGTGTCTAGGAGTTAAGATGTCAAAAATTGCAAAAAATTGCAAAAGTTGTCAAGCAAAATTGCAAAAATGCTGACAACTTTGCAATTTTGTTGAAAAACCAAGTGTACATTACAATCACCATTTAAAATGTGGTTATAAAAATTGGAATGGAATAATATATGTATGAGATGACCATACAGGCATTAGTGGGTGATGGTTGTACGGATTTGATGTCTTTTGAAGCAATGAAAACCTAATTTCTACCATTTTTCCTGGGTTCTATTGTTGTACGAACGCGTACATATTAGCAAATGTAAAATTTTGATATGGTTGGATAGGTATTTTAATTATCTTTCATTTTCATTTGGTTTTAGGTTTTGATCTATTCATTTGTGTAAGATATTACCATTTTACTGAGGGCTACTTGGGTAAGCCTGTAAATTGACCATATTGCACTTATGGTCCTCTAACTTGTAATCCAATGGTGGGATCTTGATGCCATTTGGTCAGAAGAAATTTAGGGGTATATTATTACATATGGCAGAGTTTCAAGGGAAAAAAATTTGGTTTACTATTTTTGCTTGTAGGCCCTAGGCTAAACATCATCATGTGTTCAGCCTAGTTTTGAAGATAAATTGGTGTAAAACTCTCAAACTTGTTGTAATGACCTAGGTGGAGGGTGGAATGGATTGTTGGCATGGTGAGGAAGAGTCTCAAGTGGTTGTGCTGATTTTATGACCCCATCTCTTGACACTTGCCTCGGAAAGCCAACCTAATTAGGCTTATTAGGACTACAAACCTAGTTGATGTTTGGGTATGCTAGAGTAGGATCAGCCCATAAGTCTTTGGAATCTTCAAGAGTCTAGAAAAGGGTATATAAAAAGGTTTTTTTTTTCCACATTGTTTCTGGAGTTTGAGAGTTAACCTTGGAAAACTAAAAACAAACCTACTAGGATTTATAGGCCTAGATTTGGGAAATATGTCTATTGGTGGTGTGGGAACCCTAAAAGTGGATAAATTATAGTGGGATAGGACTAAGTATGACAAAAAAAATCTTTATTTGAACCCCTAAAATCATTTTGCCTAATTTTCCTTATTTGGCCTAGTTGAGGACTAGTGTCCCTAAAGCCTTATTTTGGCCCAAGTTTGCTAAGAACCCTAGGGAAAGGGTAAGACCTTGGAGAAGTGGAATCCACTTGAAGAGATAGAGGTTAGCATTGGGTAAAGGCTAGAAACCTTGTCTGGCATCTTGTAGTGGGTTGGGTGCTAATGGGTCAAAAATAAGCAATTTTGGTGGTTTTTCAATACAAATAGGATTTTTGTGATCCTTAGAAGGTTTTAATAGTCCTTAGGGTCATTTGGTCAAGTCCTAGCTTTTCCAAATGTATTCTTGTATTTCAAATAGACCTAACAAAGCAGACATAAACATTGTTTTGTTCACACCTCTTACTGAACTTGGTTCACACCTATCTTTACAGTATAGATTGGAGCTTAATCTTCATGTGTAAACTACAAAAACTATTTATATTATTTAATTCTAGTATACCATATAATTTTTCTAGGTCTCTATATTGAAAAGAAATGGTGGATGAAATTATAGTTGCATGTCTTAGGTTTAAATCTCCCTTGCATGATATTTTTTGGAAAAGAACATTGAGGGATGCAATTCAAGATGCAATAGATGTACTTGGTAAACACTATAAAGAGTGGGATATGATAGGTTATCATATCATCTAAAATGACTTACATGATTAAAAAATAATCTTGGCACATTTTTTTATGAAATCTATAGATGCATTACATAGGCTTATATCAAAACATACACTTTTCACTTTATTAGATTATGTGGTTAATGGAAGATAAGTTTTAGGATCTCATATGCACAACATCCTCTTCACTTTTTGCTAGAAGTCATTGATAAACTTCCATGAATTAAATATGTAATGATGAGAGGTAAGGCTTTTAGCAAATTTATTTATAATCAAACAAGTGTGTTCAATGTGATACCTTACTTCACAAATAGTAATGAAAGTTATCCAAAATGATAAAGTTTGCTACCTACTTCTTTGCATTCCAAACTCCTTGGTCATAGAAGAGAAAACAAATATTTTTAAAATACATGAAATTACCACAATCCATATTGATGGTTTCTTAATATTTTTGAATTTGACCATATGGGGATTTTATATTACAAGGCCAAATCCAAAAAAGCACTAAGCAACAATGAATTTTTTTTAATAGAGCAAGTTGAGATAGTTTTTCTAATCATTTGAGGTATATTTATATACTTTGTGAGATCTTTATTCATATGAACAAGAATTTCACAAATGTAGAAGTCTCTAATTAGAGTTTTTAGACTAGTTGGTGGGGAAAATGGTGTGGAGTGTTCATATGACGCAATTGATACAACCAAGGGGATCATAAAGTCTAAAATACACAATAGTCTGAAGTATACATGCTAATATATACCATCATAATGATAAATATGATCAGTAGACACAATGTTCCTTCCATGATCTTAGATACTATACCAATCTACTGGTTTTTACAACGTTCATAGAGACATACAAAGGTATCAAAGGGCCTCTTCAAATACATCATGATATTTCATATAATTTAATGGAATGATAGACAACCATGGTAGAGTTATCATCATACTAATAGGAAAAAGAATCAAGCTTCAATTTAGGTGTTATACCAAATTTGAAATTGATAAGCCGATAGGTTCTTGCAACTTGGTTTATATTTTGGTTTTCATGTTTGTTTTACCTACTTAGGCTAGAATAAACAACACTTGGATGAGAAGTCCATGGTTTTCAAAGAAAGACACCATTTTGCATGCTTAAGGCACTTTATGCAATTTATAAGAAAAAGTTACTCATTAGGAAAATTTGGGATTTTTAATGTTTTTGGTCAAGAAATCCTAGGAATGAGTTTTTTTTAGTTGGTTTTAGGTATGTTGGAACCTTTTCCAAGTCCTAGAAGTGGAATCAAGTGAAAAATGTAAAAATTACAATTTTTGTGCAAAGTTGCATTGTTGAAAGTTCTAAAAGTTGCTCAAATTTGCAACTTAGTGGGAAAAGGGTTATAACTATTAAAATATTGGTTCTAACCATTAAAATATACATAGGAGATATATATACCTCATTTTTTAGGTTTGAAGGGCATTAATATACGGATTGGAAGAAGTTGCAAAGAAAGAAATTAGTTTTCGAGTCATTTTTATTATTGTTTTCATGTTGCACAAAATGTACACAATTTTAGACCCAATGTGATGAATTTTTGAGATAGATATTTGAATCATCTTTCTTTTTCTTTTGGTCTCATCATTCTACGTGTTTTCTAATTCAAGTTATTGCATTTTTAGTGAAACTAGGTTTTTAGGACAACATTTTGGTGCACACAGCAAAAATGGGCCTCTAACTGCAATTTCCTTGGTTAAAATTTCATGCCTACTTGAGAAATGGTAATTAGTAGGGTACTTTTTAAGATTCTAGGGTTTCAAGATTGGAGGATGTGTTTTATGATTTTTCCAATCAAGCCCTCGGTCAAGCCATGAAGGATTTGACCTCTTGTAGCGTATTGATTTGTGAATGACAGGAGTTTGGGAATTGGTGAAGGGTTGAGCATTTATAAAAAAATTATTCTAGTATTTTCAAACCTTCCTAAGCATTTATTTCATTTCCATGACCTTGCTTCCTACTGGTTGCTTTGTAAACCAATTGTATACTTGACTGGGACATGTTTGGGAACTGACAATCTCCATTTAAGCTAAAGTCTCCATTTAAAGGTAGCAATGAGATTTTTTTTGTTTTGTTAAGATAATTAATATATTTTGATGAGAAATTTGAGGGATAATTCCCAACTTGAGTATCATGGCTTCCCAAGTCCTATAAATGCAAAGTTGCAATGTTGTTCAAAAAGTTGCTTGAGCAACTTTTGCAATTTTTGCAAAAACTTGCAAATGGAAGTTTGGGAAGTTGTAACTATCCATGCTCGGGTATATGAGCATGGGAAACATTTTTTTAAGGTTAGAAGGTTTCCAATTAGATTTTCATTTTTAAGCAACTTTTGCAATTTTGCACAAAAAGTGCAACTAATGCAAAGTTCACTAGATTTCACTTCTAGGACTTGGAGGTTCCAAACTATTAAAAAACAACTAAAAAAACCTAATCATAGGATATCTTGACCAAAATCTCAAAAAAAATCAATTTGGCCTAATTAGTTACTTTTGCTCATATCTTGCACAAAGTGGCCTATGCGTACATATCTTGTTCATATCTCTCTCACCGTTCATTGTGGAATCAAACTATCTATTATGTTAGATTCAGGCAGTTGGGTAAACCCTAGCCCTAAGATCATCCCATCTAAGTACTCAAATGTTCTCAAGCATGCCAAACCGAAATGTCCCTAAGGGTCAGTAAATGCCATAGGGAAATGATCTTTGACAAGGCATATCTCAGAGCTCGTGCAAGGTATGGATCCAATTCTATGTACTATAGGATCGTGTTTTAGAGACCTATAATAACGTCTCTCTCTTTTTAGAGATCTTACATCATTTTGATTTTGCAATACCATCTGGGGTGATATTGAAACTCATAGTATTGGCCAGTACAAAGTTTCCAATTGGCAAATCTCCCTCATTGTTCATCATGGGATTAAATGATCTATTATGTTAGCTCTGAGTGGTCAGGTAAACCCTAGCCCCAAGCTTGTCCCATCTTGTTGAGTGCTCGAACATTCTCGGGCACACCAAACCAAAATGTCCCTAAGGGTCACTAAATGCCATAGGACAAAAATCTTTGATGAGGTATATGTTAGAGATTGTGGGAAGTATGGATGTGATTCTAGGTGTTATAGGACCATGTTATGGAGACCTACAATAACCTTTCTTTCTTTTTGGAGATCTTACTCTATTTTTATTTTGCAATGCCATCTCGGGTGATGCTAAAACTCGAAGTGTTGGCTAGTACAAAGTTGCCAACTGTCAAATCTCCCTCACCATTCGTCATGGGATCAAACTATCTATTATATTAGCTCTAAGTGACTAGGTAAACCCTAGCCCCAAGCTTGTCCCATCCTATTATGCGCTTGAACATTCTTAGGCATGTCAAACCAAAATGTCCCTAAGCCGGGTCACTAAATGCCATAAGGCAGTGATCTTTGACAGGGCATATCTCAAAGCTCGTGTGAGGTATAGATGCCATCCTAGGTGCTATAAGATTATGTTGTAGAGGCCTACAATAACCTCTCTCAATTTTTGGAGATCTTACTCTATTTTGATTTTGTGATGCCATCTCAGGTGATGTTGAAACTCATAGTGTTAGCCAATACAAATTTGCCAACTACCAAATCTCCGTCACCATTCATTTTGGGATCAAACTATCTATTTTGTTAGCTCTAGGTGGTTGATTAAATCCTCACCCTAAGCTCATCCTATCTTGTTGAGCACTCGAACATTCTTGGGCACGTTGAACCGAAATGTCCCTAAGGGTCACTAAATGCTATAGGGTAGTGATCTTTGAGAGGGCATATCTCAAATCTTGTGTGAGGTATGGATGCAATTATAGGTGCTATAGGACCATATTGTAGAGACCTACAATAACCTCTCTCAATTTTTGGAGATCTTACTCTGTTTTGATTTTATAATGCCATATCGGGTGATGTTGAAACTCGTAGTGTTGGCCAGTACAAAGTTTCCAACTACCAAATCTCCCTCACTATTCATCATGGGATCAAACTATCTATTTTGTTAGCTCTGGGTGGATGGGTAAACCCTAGCCCTAAGCTCATCCCATCCCGTTGAGTGCTCAAATGTTCTCAAGCATGTCGAACTAAAACATCCCTAAGGGTCACTAAATGCCATAGGGTAGCAATCTTTGATGGGGCATATCTTGGAGCTCATATGAGGTATGGATGCAATTCTAGGTGCTATAGGACCATGTTACGAAGACCTACAATAATCTCTCTTATTTTTTGGATATCTTACTCCATTTTGATTTTGCGATGCCATCTCAAGTGATGCTGAAACTCATAGTGTTGGCTAGTACAAAGTTGCCAAATACCAAATCTCCCTCACTGTTCATTGTGAAATCAAACTATCTATTCTATTTTCTTTGGGTAGCCAAATAAACCCTAGCCCTAAGCTTGTCCCATCCCATTGAGTGCTTGAATGTTCTTGGGCACATTGAATCGAAATGTCCCTAAGGGTCACTAAATGCGATAGGGAAACAATCTTTGACAAGGCATATGTCAGAGCTCATGCAAGGTATGAATGTGATTCTAAGTGGTATAAGACCATATTTTAGAGACCTAAAATAACCTCTCTCAATTTTTGGAGATCTTACTCTATTTTGATTTTGCGATGCCATCTCGAGTGATGCTGAAACTTGTAGTGTTGGCTACTACAAAGTTGCCAACTGCCATATCTCCCTCACTATTTTTCATGGGATCAAATTATTTATTTTGTTATCTCTAAGTGGCCAATAAACCCTATCCCCAAGCTCATCATATCCCATTGAGTGCTTAAACATTCTTGGGCATGCTGAACTAAAATGTTCCTAAGGGTCACTAAATGCCATAGGGTAGCGATCTTTGACAGGGCATATCTTGGAGTTCATGTGAGGTATGGATATGATTCTAGGTGCTATAGGACCATGTTGTAGAGACCTACAATAATCTCTCTTTCTTTTTGGAGATCTTACTTTATTTTGATTTTTTGATGCCATCTCGAGTGATGTTGAAACTCATAGTGTTGGTTAGTACAAAGTTGCCAACTACGAAATCTCCCTTACCATTTTTTTTGGGATCAAAATATCTATTCTATTAGCTCTAGGTGGTCAGGTAAACCCTAGACCCAAGCTTTTCCCATCCCATTGAGTGCTCAAACATTCTCAGGCACGCCGAACCAAAACATCCCTAAGGGTCACTAAATGCCATAGGGCAGTGATCTTTGACGGGGCATATCTTGAAGCTTGTACAAGGTATGGATGTGATTCTAGGTGCTATAGGACCATGCTATAGAGACCTACAATAACCTCTCTCACTTTTTGGTGATCTTACTCTATTTTGATTTTGCGATGCCATCTCGGGTGATGCTGAAACTTGTAGTGTTGGTAAGTACAAAGTTGTAACTAGATATGTCATCTCATCCAATGATGGAGACTCATGATAGAAGGTAAAGGGGTGATCATACACATCATTTTTTAACATGTCTTTTTTTTTGTAAGGTCAAGGAACTTGAGGACACCTATAAACCCAAATTGCCTTAGTCCTAACAATTTTCCTTTTTTTTTTTTTTGTTTTTGTTAATAAGTTGACTCAATAAGTATTTTGAGAGTCATTACACCTTATATATCTGTATGTTATTAGTTAGTGGAGTTAGTGGAAGATGTTAATGATCTTGGTTGTCTTCATAGTAATTTCATGGGTTTGAAACATAACCACTTCCCTTTGTGAAGAGTTGTTGCAAAGAAAATACAGTCATAGGATGTTGGAAGATTGTTTTCACTCATAGGATGTTGAAGAATCTCTTGGAAGGTGGTCTAGGAGCACCCTTTCAAGTTTTCCACCATATCATTTCTGGTGTGATGAACTTCTCTGAAGAAGTATGTGAATACAATAAGGGCATTTAGCTCATGCTTGTGTGTCCATGAAGCTAGGATAGGTCTTAAAGTTTCCTCTTAGGTCTCTATTGAGAATGGTACCTTGACTTTGGGTTGGTATCCTTCTTAGAACTTTGTTGGAGGAAGGTTGATTTAGGATTTTTTTATTGCTTTTTAGGCATGGATGTGCATTAAAAGAACCTTCCAAGGTAGACTAATTATTTAAAAGACCAAAGTGCATGAATAATGCAATGTTATGTAAATTTGCCACCTTGTGGAAGGGATGTTATTATGAATTTGGGGATTCTTAGGTGAAGAAAGATAGTGAATTTTTCACTCCAAAGGATGTTTTAGGAGGGCATAGCATGGTCTTGAAATGTGAGTCAAAACAAGACTACTCGAGCAATAAAAATTGCCCCAAAATTGCTGAGCAATTTTTTCCAATTATTGCTAAAAGACCTACTTTGTAAAGAAGCTTTGAAAAATCCCTAAAACCTATCTCTAACCCAAGGAGAAACCTATTTATGTGGAAGAATCCTAATCAAGGGTTGGCAACTCATTTCTTGTACGAATCTGTACTGTTAGAATGTATGCAATAGACTATGATTGCTTTAGCATAGATTTTACTAGTTTTTAATCTTGTTTGGAGGAAAATCAGGTGGCTATTATAAAAAAGTTTCATGTTGTAGTTTTCTTATTAGTTATTTTCCATTTTCCATGCATTAGTTATACTTTGTGACCAAGTTTTGAAAGGTTTTGTAAATTTCTTCAAAGATACCTAGCTGCTGCCAGTTTTGGAGTTGTATATCATGAAAGGGCTGTAAGTCTTGTCTCCACTATGGAAATTCCATGGTCTTCTGGATTTCAATACTATAGACCCTAATGTATTATATTATACAAGAAAGTGCCATAAAAGTGAGTGCAAAGAATTCTTTGAGAAAGCCCTAGGCGAGCTAAGAAATGCTTGGCTAAGGACTATCAACAAAGAAAGAGCTCTTCAAAGGAAAGCTTGAAGAATGAAGACTTTCCCTTCTGAGGGATTGAAGAGGGGTATGAGTTAGTTCTCACTTGTGGATGAGAAGTCTTGATGAAATTTGCAAGATGTCTTAAAAGTGGGACAATAGGCAACCAAGAAACCCCTACCAAACCCTCAATTTTTCTATTTTTGTTGTACGACCTATAGGCACCCTGAGACCCTAAAAATCCTTGAGTATAGGTTATATGTATGAATTTTTCTTAAGGCTAGAGGTGTTGAAACTCTAAGATAAAGGAGCTATTGGCCCTAGAAATCTGGGTGGAGGCCTAATTAGGAGTTCTCCTTATAGCCCTTTTGTGAAGAAATCTTGAAATCAGGTACAAACCCATTGTTGTTATCCATTCAAGCATATTAGAAGTGTTCCAATAACACCTCAAGACATCATGGAAACCTTGGTTGTACTGGGGACTGTTGTGGTACCCTATTAGACCTATAAAACCTTTGGAGGGATAGTGTTCCTAGAAGAGTAACGGAGTGATGTTGCAAGTTTGGATTAGTTAACTTGGTGAGGAGGTTGGGTGAGGTCAGGGGATGTTTTAGGTAGCAAGACATCCAATAGACCACATAGGTGTGGAGAAAACACCAAGATCCACATATAATATACAAGGTTGCACGGGGATGGGGGTACTTGGGGTACTTAGGGTACGGGTATGGGTATGGGTACACCTATTTTTTATAATAGGCAAGGGGGGTACTCGAGTATGTCAAACTTTATTTTTAATTATACTTTTATATTTATAGAAAACCTGAATTTGTGAGTCATGATAATGATTTTTCAAATCAAGAACAATGATAAAGTTTACAAATGTAATGTATTGTTTTCAGTTTCAGATTTTTTATATGTTTGTAATAATAATTTATGATAAATATTTAGATGCATAACATAGAAGGTAGACTTTAAACATGAACAAGAAGATCATAAATCATATGACAATGACATATTGCAAATGATAAATTTCTGGCTTTAACACTAATAAAGTTTATTGTTGATCAATTTTGAATCAAAGTTTCAAACTAATTAGGTATTGAATCAAGCTTTATAAAAAATAAAAAAGAAGGAAAACTTTAAATGTGACCAAGATCATAAATCATATGATGATGACATATTGGAAATGATAAAGTTATGCTTGAACAGTGATAAAGTTTATTGTTAATCAATATTCTATCAAAGTTTTGAATTGATTAGGTATTGAATTAAGCTTTTTCAACAATGAGCTAATACACAAACAAGAAACCAAATAAAATAAACAAAATCTCAATCAAGGTTCTTAGCTATGATGCTCTCCACTAAGTACCTGGTACTTGGCATACATGTACTCGGTACTTGAGTATGTGGGTACGAGTACCAAGGGTGTGGGTACACGTACCCATGCAACCTCATAATATATTATGATAACCAATAATGTCATACATGAATGAACATATAATATATTATGATAACCAATAATGTCATACATGAACGAACATATAATATGTTATGATAACTAATAATGTCATACATGAACAAACATATAATATAAAATGATAACCAATAATGTCATACATTAACAAACACATGATATATTATGATAACCAATTATGTCATACATGAACAAACATACCATATATTAACCAATAGTTTCATAAGTCTAATAATGTCATGCATCAAATATATGTCATACATCAAATATAAAATGTCATATATACATCAAATGTATATCGAATATATTCGCTAACATAAAATCCAACATATATGTCCACTGATGCCTATACATGTGTGTCTATCAACTATATCTTCTCCTTCCCATGAGGGGAAGGAAACAAATCTCTAGAGGTCTTTGATTGTCATGTAGAGGGAGATGGGATCTTCCTCATAGGCTCACTCATCTTCTTGTTTAGGCTCTTCTCTAACTCGAGCTGATGCAAATAAAGTAGATATTGTTGGATACAATTGTTAAAAATTGTGTGTTTTCTTTGATATCACACAAATGTCATATCAATCATCAGGTAGTGTCCACCAAGCTCAGAAGGTTAGTAAGGCAAAGGACAGTGTCTGTCGAGCTTAGAAGGTCAGCAAGGCAATAAACAATGTCTACTGAGCCCAAAAGTTTAGTAAAGATAGTTTGCAATGTCAATCGAGTAGACAGTTGATTACCGAGATTTCAAGGTAATCAAAGAAATTTAGCTCTTATCAAGCTCACTTGGTAATCAAAGAAAATGTGACAGAAGCAGTTCTTACCGAGCTAACTCAGTCATCAAAGGAAATGTGGCAGAAGTAGTTGTTACTGAGCTCTCATTAAGGAATTCAGTTCTTATCGAGTAAACTTGGTAGCCAAAGGACTTTAAGTATATTGCAATGTTAATCAAGTCAAGAAGGTTAACTCAAAAAAATTTTGGAAGCAGTATCTACCGAGCAGGGTCGCTTAGTAAAGGATTTCACTATTTTATGAAATAACGTTTATTTTTTTAGAGTGATATATGTAGTTGACTGATGTATGGTTTATTGGTAAATGTAACATGTGAATGAGCCGACTTGATAATCTGAATGGTATAAGTAAGAGGTCAAGTTGTGAATTCTAAGAATGTGTAAGATGCAAGTGGAATTAATGAGATATGAAGATTGATTATTGTGGAAGAAAATTTGAAGGATGATCAGAGATCATTGAGGAGCAGTAGAGTCATATTTGATCAAGGAGGATCAAATGATGCTGAACAAAGACCTATAGCTAGCAAATTTAGTTGCATCTTGTTCAGGTCAATTCATTGTTGTTTTCTAACCATTGTAGCAGTGATTTCAAATCTCTTAACAGAGTTGGTTTAATAGCCATTTTGTAAACCCTTTAACAAGGTGATAATTCAGTTGAATTATTCTAAAGAACTCTAACAAGGCCACTCCTAATAGGGTGATTAAATCCTCTAATAGGGTCACACCTAACAGTGTGTATTGTAACCTTAAACAGGGTTGGCTCCTAACAGGGCTCACTTTAGAAGAGTAAAAAATTGGTGACTAGTTACTTGGTGGTTTTTCCCATATTGAGTTTCCATGTTAAATCTAGTGTCTCTTGTGTTCACTTTATTTTTAGTTACATGCATGAATGCTTGAAAAGAAAGTAATAGTTTAATTTATTGAGTTACAACATTTTTTTATCGAGTATCAGTAGTAACTAGATCTTTAAGACATCTAAGGGATCTGTGGATTAAATTTTGGTAGCAATTGATTCACCGCCCCTCTCAGTTACTCTATCTTTAATCCCAAAAGATATGAATCAATAATTATTATACATTGAAATCAAATATATGTACACACAACATTAATTATTTTCTTACCACCATCAAATAGTCGCTCTGCAAGTCCACCTCAAAGGCTCATGGACAATTGAATGTAACAAGACCCTACAATAATTCAATCAATATAATAACTTATAAATAACATTAGAAATTTTGGTATTAACTATTATAAACAACAACTAAAACCAAGAACATTCTTTCATACCTCAATCAATGGCTCTAAACTAGCCATAGCTGCAACCACTTCACGATCGATGGACTATCGAATATGAGGAGTCTCATATGTCAAGAGTTGCATGTCATACAATACACATTACATGTAACATGAAACATAAAAAAAAATATAATCAAATGAATTAAATTAACATGAAAAAAATTTACCTCTACAAAGCTTGTATCACACCTAGGCTCTGAGTCTCTAGTGAATGTCGATGGTCTAGTAGAGAACTGATGCACATGCGTAAATTTTTTTGTCAATCATTCATATGATTACTTAATAAATATATGTATTAATTTAAATGATTAAATCGATACATACCTCTGAACTCATCAATGGGACAAAATAAAGGGCTAGGGGATTGCTACTAGGGTTGCCAACACTATGACCCTAAATTTTGAACAATGTCAATACATGCTAATTAATTATTCATTCACTATACATATGAAATGTGATCAAATTAGTTTATTATAATTGTAATTTACCTATGTGTCAATGCTAAATGTCTCATTCAAGAACTGAACAATGACTAGCCCATCATCCATACTATCTCCAACATGACTACCAAATGCGCATAAGGATCTACATGATGTGCACATGTGATTGTGACACATAGAAGGCTCCTCCTTGACTAATGGACTTGTGCAATAAATGAGGGTCTGCATCAAAGCATTAATAGTCCCTAGAGTGTTGGCCTCTACATATTCCTTCACAATTGAAGAGATAATCACATGCTCACCCTATGGCTTGACAATAAGTTCCCTAGCTACATTAGGGTCATGACATGCCCCAGCCTCTCAAATGATGACCCCCCACCTCTACCCTAAGATTCTAATGTATCAAAAAAATTGGGGATCTCGGACAAACTCACAATACAATTTACTTAAGAAATACACTGGGACCTCATAATTATTGCAGGGAGGGGCATCAAAGACCATCCACCATCTATCCCAAAAATTATTTCTAATACCATTTTGTATGCACCAATGGATGGGGAATCGTTTAGTTGTCTCTCTAACAGTATTTTGTTCACTAGGCTTTCTAAACAATGCACAAATGCTACCTTTTGGTATATCTTTTTTTTGTTACATCTTGACATGATAATTTGTTTGTATAATATATTTTTTGTTCCTCCCTCTTAACACACCAAATATCTAACTGACCACTAATAGAAGATAATGTGAGAAGAGCCAAAGTAGAAAGTTTGAGAGGACAATTTGATCAAATGAGGATGAGAGAGGATGAAATTATTGCAAAGTATGTTGAAAGAGTTAAAGCATGTGTTAGTGAAATCAAAGCATCTAGAGGAGATATCAATGAGGAGAAAGTTATAAGTAAAGTTCTTAGAACTCTACTTCCCATTTATGCAATCAAAGTCTTTGCAATTCAAGAAAGGAGATGTGAGGCAAATCATAAAATAAATTTAGAGGCCATAGTTGGAAGATTGACTGCATTTGAGCTAGACAACTATCACAATTATGTTCCAACTGCCAAGAACATTGAATGAGCATTTGAAGCCAAGATTTCACTCAAAGAAAAAGGGAAAAAGATGAAGGATCCACAATCAAATAGTGATGAAGAATTAGATCAAATTTTAGACAATGACCTTGAAGTGGTTGAAGCTCTACTAGCAAGAAAATATTCAAGAGGAAAAGGGAAATACAAAGGTAAGGTTCCTCTAATCTGTTTTTCCTATGAAGAAATTGAACATATTGCTACCAGGTGCCCAAATAAGTAGAACAAAGATGAGAAGAAAGGTCACAAGTACAATGGCAAGAAAGACTTCAAATCCTTCAAAGATAAAGGTAAGAAAACATGTTTTATGGCTAAAGATTCTAATGATTTCGATGATGAAGAAGAAGATGAATTTGCCTACATTGCTATGAAATATGAGTCTCATAATGATGAGGAAATGGCACTCATTTCTCATAAGAGCAGAAATGATACATCGATCATAGATAGTGGTTGTTCTCATCACATGACTAGTGATAAAACTAAATATGAATACTTTGAAGACTATGATGGTGGCAATGTAAGATTTGGTAACAATGAACCTTGTTGTATAAGAGGAAAAGGAAGAATCTCACTAACCAAAGAACTTTTATGTGATAATGCATACTGGGTAGAAGGACTAAAGCACAATTTGTTGAGAGTGGCACATCTATTCAATAATGGATTCAAAGTAGAATTTATGCATGGAAAAGAAAGATTGTTGGATGGCAAATGAAAAATGATTGGATCAGGCACTCAAACAAAAGGTAACTTATTTTATCTTGAACTTGGTGAATGTTCATGTTTCATTGCTCAAATTGAAGAAAGTTGGTTATGGCATAGGTGTTTGTGTCATGTAAACTTTGACAACTTAATAAAAATAGTAAACTCAAGAAAGTAAGAGGTATTCCTAACATAAAGAAACCTGAGGTTGGTCTATGCAAGAATTGTCAAATTGGTAAAATGGGAAAGACTAGTTTTAAAAGCAAGAACTATCAGACTAAAAAAGTTTTAGAGATTGTGCATACTGATTTGTATGAACCTATTGGCATTGAAAGTTATACTGGTGAAAAATTCTTCATTCTGTTTGTTGATGATTATTCAAGAATGATGATTGTCATGTACCTTAGAGAGAAATCAAAAGCATTTGAAAATTTCAAATGGTATTTGGCCACAGTAGAAAAGAAAATAGGCAAAAGACTGAAATGCTTAAGGTTTGACAGAGGTGGTGAATTCATTTCACATGAGTTCAATAACTTTTGCATTGAAAGGCAAATCAAAAGACAAGTTTTAGCACCTAGAACTCCTGAACAAAATGGAATAGCAAAAAGAAGGAACATATCTATAATGGATTGTGCAAGAACCTTAATGATTAAGAAAGGCATTGCTATCAAATACTAGAAGGAAGCTATCAGCACTGCAATTCATACCTTGAATTGAGTATAGCTGAAAAAGGACTCATTCAAAACACCGTATGAGTTGTGGTATGGCTACAAACCCAATGTAAGTTATGTAAAAGTATTTGGAAGCAAATGTTACATTTTGAAAGAATCTAGAAAAGGTAAATTTGATGTAAAAAGTGATGAAGGAATATTTTTGGGATACTCTTGTAAAAGAAAAGCATATAGATGTTTGAACTTATCTACTTACAAAGTCATAGAAAGTGCACGTGTGAAAGTTGATGAGTTTGCAGAAAGAACAGAAGAAGAAAGCAAGAAGGAACCTAAAGACTACAAAAGATTTGTTTACATTGAACTTGATACAATGCCAAGTATACCTATTAATCAAAAATTCTCAACTCTAGAGTCTTCATTAACTGAGTCACAAGAAGGGCAAACTAGTTTAGCATCTACCGAGCTGCAAGAGCCCGAGTTGCAAACAGAAGCTACCGAGTTAGCATCTACTGAGCCTGAGCAACCAGAATCAAAACTAGAAGTTGAGACACAAAAGGATAACAATGCAATTCATTCAAAAGGAAAGGATCCCGTGTTAGCCAAGTATGTCAGAAAGCATCATGCACCAGATCAGATCATTGGTGATAAATCAAAAGGAACAATGACAAGAAGTAAGTTGAAAGGAACTTGTTTACTTGCTGATTTTGAACCTAGAAACGTCAAAGATGCACTAGAAAATGAAAGTTGGATTGAAGCTATGAATGAAGAGATAGAACAGATAGAGAAAAATAAGATACAGACTCTTGTACCAAGACCCAAAGACAAAAATGTGATTGGAACAAAGTGGGTATTTAGAAACAAACTAAATGAAGATGGTAAGGTATCAAGGAACAAAGCTAGACTAGTATGCAAAGGATACTCTCAAGAAGAAGGTGTAGACTATGGAGAAAATTTTGCTCCTGTTGCAAGATTGGAAGGTATCAAAACCTTACTTGCATATACTGCATTCAAAGGATTCAAAGTTTATCAAATGGATGTCAAGTCAGAATTTCTCAATGTCATATTGGTTGAAGAGGTTTACATTGAACAACCTGAAGGTTTTGTTGATCCAGACAAGAAAGACATGGTCTACAAATTACATAAAGAATTATATGGTCTGAAACAAGCCCCTAGATCATGGTATGAAAGATTGTATAACTATCTTATTCTGATTGCTTTTCAAAGAACTAATGACAACAATAGTTTGTACATAAAGGAAGGACCAGATAATAAGATTTTTTTGGCAGAAATATTTGTAGATGATACTTTGTTCATAAGAAATGATGATCTTTGCAAAGAATTTGAAATGTCAATGTTTGGTGAAATAAAATACTTTTTTGGTCTTCAAATTCAACAGAATAAGAATGGCATCTACATCAGTCAATTTAAATACATCAAGGAGATACTAAAAAAGTTTGGTATGAAATATTGCAAACTAGTTGGGACTCCTATATGTACTTGATTAAAACTGACCAAGGATGATGAATCAAAGGAACTGGATCAAACATTATACAGATCTATGATTGGAAAGTTGCAGTATGTAGTGCACACAAGACCAGACATTTCCCTTGCAGTAGGAATTGTAGCAAGATTCTCAGCAAAACCAAAAGAAAATCACATGATGGCAATCAAAAGGATCATGAGATACTTAAAAGGAACTGAAGAATATGGATTATGGTACAAACTTGGAGGAAAACTGGATATAAAGGTGTTCATTGATGCAGATTGGGCAGGAAATATTGATGACAGAAAGAGCACAAGTGGAGGAGCTTTCTTTCTTGGAAAAATGTTGGTTTCTTGGAAAAGCAAAAAGAAGAATTGTACATTTCAATTCATAGCAGAGGCTGAATATGTTGCAGCAACAATAAATTAACATTGTGTGGTTTAAAAAATTATTGGAAGGTATGAAGCAAGAAATCAAAGAACTAGTTGGTATGTTTTGTGATAACACAAGTACAATTAACATCTCCAAGAATCCAATGATGCTTTCAAAAACCAAGCATATTTCCATAAAATATCACTTTGTTAGAGAATTGGTGCAAAAAAAGGAAATAAGATTGGAATATGTGCATACAAAGGAACAAATTGCTAACATATTCACAAAGCCTTTACCTAAGGATGCATTCTTGTATCTAAGAGGTAAGTTAGGGTAATTCCCCTATCTGAAGCTCACTAAAATATAGTTTTAGTGATGCATCAACAGGAACAAAACTGAAGATCTATCAGTTGATGTAGGAAACCAATGAAGACATTGCATATGAATCAGTACATCAGGTACAATACTATTCAGTTCTTTTGAGTTATCTTTGGCATGTGTTGTCAAAGAGGGAGAATATACTATCATATCTTTCTAAAAAATTTAAAATAATAAGAGTTTGTGTAAGAGGGAGAGATTATTATGAAAGAGGGAGTTTTGTATTCTGTCATTAAAAGACTTATTTTCAAATTTCATTCTGCTATGACATGTTGTGTTGCATCAATGCCAAAGAGGGAGATTGTTGGATACAATTGTTCAAAATTTTTTGTTGTCTTTGATGTCACAAAAATGTCATATCAATCATCAGATAGTGTCCACCGAGCTCAGAACGTTAGAAAGGCAAAGGATAGTGTCTACCGAGCTCAGAAGGTCAGCACGGCAATAGACAATGTCTATTGAGCCCAAAAGGTTAGTAAAGATAGTTTGCAGTGTCTACCGAGTAGATAGTTGATTACCAAGCTTTCAAGGTAATCAAAGAAATTTAGCTCTTATCGAGCTCACTCGGTAATCGTAGAAAATTTGACAAAAGCAGTTCTTATCGAGCTAACTTGGTCATCAAAGGAAATGTGGTAGAAGCAGTTCTTATGAAGCTCTCATGAAGGAATTGCATTCTTACTGAGTAAACTTGGCAGCCAAAGGACTTTAAGGATATTGCAATGTTAACTGAGTCAAGAAGGTTAACTCAAGAAATTTCTGGAAGTAGTATCTACCGAGTAGGGTCAGCCAGTAAAGGATTTCACTATTTTATAAAATAACATTTATTTGTTTATTGTAATATCTGTAGCCTTTATTGGTAAGTGTAACATGTGAATGAGCCGACTTGACAATCTGAATGGTATAAGTAAGAGGTCAAGTTGTGAATTCTAAGAATGTCTAAGATGCAAGTGGAATTAATGAGATATGAAGATTGATTATTGTGGAAGAAAATTTGAAGGATGATCAGAGATCATTGAGGAGCAACAGAGTCATATTTGATCAAGGACGATCTAATGATGTTGACCAGAAACCTGTAGCCAGAAAATTTAGTTGCATCTTGTTCACAACAATTCATTGTTGCTTTCTAACCATTGTAGCAATGATTTCAAATCTCTTAATAGAGTTGGTTTAACAACGATTTTTTAAACCCTCTAACAAGGTGACAATTCAGTTAAATTGTTCTAAAGACCTCTAGCAAGGCCACTCCTAACAGGGTGATTAAATCCTCTAACAGGGTCACACCTAACAGTGTGTATTGTAACCTTTAATAGGGTTGCCTCCTAACAAGGCTCACTTCAAAAGAGTGAAAAATTGGTAACTAGTTACTTGGTGGTTTTTCCCATATTGGGTTTCCACATTAAATCTTGTGTCTCTTGTGTTCACTTTATTTTTAGTTACATCCATGAATTCTTGAAAAGAAAGTAATAGTTTGATTTATCGAGTTACAGCATCTGTTTATCGAGTATCAGTAGTAACTAGATCTTTAAGACATCTAAGGGATCTGTGGATTAAATTTTGTTAGTAACTGATTCACCCCCCCTCTCAGTTACTCTATCTTTAATCCCAATAGATATGAATCAATAATTATTATACATTGAAATCAAATATATGTACACACAACATTAATTATTTTCTTACCAACATCAAATAGTCGCTCTGCAAGTCCACCTCAAAGGCTCATGGACAATCGAATGAAAGAAGACCCTACAACAATTCAATCAATATAATCACTTATAAATAACATTAAAATTTTTGATACTAACTATTATAAAAAACAACTAAAACCAAGAACGTTCTTTCATACCTTAGTCAATGGCTCTAAACTAGCCATAGCTACAACCACTTCACGATCGATGGACTGTCGAATATGAGGAGTCTCATATGTCAAGAGCTGCATGTCATACAATACACATTAAATGTAACATGAAACATTAAAAAAATATAATCAAATGAATTAAATTAACATGAAACAAATGTACCTCTACAAAGCTTGTATCACACCTAGGCTCTGAGTCCCTAGTGAATGTCGATGGTCTAGTAGAGAACTGATGCACATGCATAAATTTTTTTCAATCCTTCATATGATTACTTACTAAATATATGTATTAATTTAAATGATCAAATCAATACATACCTTTGGACTCGTTGATGGGACAAAATACAGGGCTAGCGGATTGCTACTAGGGCTGTCAACACTATGACCTTGAATTTTGAACAATGTCAATACATGCTAATTAATTAGTCATTCACTATACATATGAAATGTGATCAAATTAGTTTATTATAATTGTAATTTACCTGTGTGTCAATGCCAAATGTCTCATTCAAGAACTGAACAATGACTAGCCCATCATCCATACTATCTCCAACATGACTGCCAAATGCGCATAAGGATTCACATGATGTGCACATGTGATTGTGACACACAAAAGGCTCCTCTTTGACTAATCAACTTGTGCAATGAATGAGGGTCTACGTCAAAGCATTAATAGTCCCTAGAGTGTTGGCCTCTACATGTTCCTTCACAACTGAAGAGATAATCACATGCTTACCCTGTGGCTTGACAATAAGTGCCCTAACTACATTAGGGTCATGACATGCCCCCAGCCTCTCAAATGATGACCCCCCACCTCTACCTCGAGATTCTAATGTATAAAATAATTGGGGATCTCCCCAAGGACAAAATCACAATACAATTTACTTAAGAAATACATTGGGACCTCGTAATTATTGTAGGGAGGGGCATCAAAGACCACCCACCATCTATCCCAAAAGTTATTTCTAATACCATTGTGTATGCACCAATGGATGGGGAACCATTTAGTTGTCTCTTTAATAGTATTTTGTTCACTAGGCTTTCTAAACAATGCACAAATGCTACCTTTTGGTATATCTTTTTTCTGTTACATCTTGATATGATAATTTGTTTGCATAATATCTTTTTTTTCCCTCCCTCTTAACACACCAAATATCTAACTAACCACTAACAGAAGATACATGGGTCATAATGGACTCAAGGGAGGATTTCAATTGTGATCTCATTGGATTAGTTTGTCCACAAGCTTTCAACCTACCAATGAGTGCTTGTAATTCATTCTTCCCTCTTTCTATTTCATTTATTATGTTGTCTTGTGTGCTAGGAGGAGGTCTTCCAATTGGTGCATGTTACAAAATTTCTTGTTCTTGTTGTAGAGGGTTTTCATTTGGATCTTGTTGAGGGTTTTTGTTGATCTTGTTGGAGTTTTTCTAGTTTATTATTCACATTTTCTAATAAGAAAACAATTGCAATATAAATAAATAAAAAAATTTAATGAAAATTTTAAAAAACCTACAAAATAATACAAAAACATATAAAACAATGCAAAAACAAGGGTAGACAACATATGGCATGATTGCGATCTTGAACTTCGATGATGAGGAGGCATTTTGAGAAGGGTGGTGGTGAAAATCTTTGTATTTCTCAATTTGCATACGCGCTGTGAGGAGAAGAACTTGCAAAATGAAGTAAAAATGAATGGGTTGCAGGTTTATAGCCCATTTATTAAAAAAATTGCTTTAAAAAAGTGTGTACACCTATAGCCCATATGCACTTTTTAAAACTAGAAAAAAAAGGTGTCATCTTTTTGGCACCACAACTTGGTTCACTTACCCTCTTCCCTTCCATGAGTTTTGTATTGTTTTATGCAAGTACCATTGACATTACATTTCCTTAACTTCTTTGCAATTGGTTGTAACATTTATGAAAAATGTAGAATTTTTTGGGCATAGGCGGTCTTGCTACTCTATCTATAAGAAAATGCACTACCAAACCTAGGATCTACAAAGACAATAGGTATTGCAAGCTATTGTTTCCTAGAGCTTACACCATAATTACCATCAATCCAAGTTTCATTTTTTTCCCACCAAAAAAAATGTTGTATGTATTGGCCTCTAGTATAGTTGACCAAGATAGTTTCAAAACTTAGTATCAGATAATGAGTGCTTTGAAAGATCCAAACCTAGCATAGATAATTCAATACACCAATACTTGTCAATGTGGTAGGGGCCTTTTTTGTAAATTTTCTAAATAAACTTGCAACTATTTGAATTTGTGGGAAGCCATAATTCATTTTATTTTCATTTTATAAATATTAGGAACTTGCAAGCAAACTATTTCACAATTTCTTACCCAAAATTTTTTCTATCTTTAGGGTTGACAAAATATTTTGGTAGCAATTAGGAGAGGTATGCAAAGTAAACTAGAAGATAGAGGTTATGGTTGGAATGAAAGAAAGGAGAGGAAAATATGTTTAAAAATAATATGGATGTGAGTCTCTCCTTTTAGGTTCACAATGCTTCAAGATTATTGTATATTCTATTTGTATTCAACTTTTGTGTAAGATTATTTTAGCACTAAATAATGGTTTGTGCCTTGAAGTTTTTAGAAAAAGGAGGTACAAAATTTAATAATTTTATTATTTTTTCAAAAGTTTTAAAATATTAATGTTGTTAATAGTTAGCAAATTGTCAAATATAATTCATCAATATTGAGGATCTACATTAGCTATAAGAACAATTGATGATGAACATTGAGGATGCAAATAATTCTTATTATAAAATTATCCTTCTTGTTATTTTAATTAGAATTTTAGTTGGAATTTTGTTATCATATTATTCATATTAAAAATAATATTCATATTGATAATTAATATTAATATTAATGTTCAAGGTAATAATTTGGGGTGATATCAATGAGAGTTCTAAAAGTAACACTAATGTTTTTTATTAAGAAAAATAGGTTTTACAAGGATCCTGAAACCCAAAGTTTTTACATAATATCTAAAATATTAATATTAAATAAAGTTTAGACCCTATGTAGCTACCTATAAAAGCTAGAACAAAAAAATAGGCCTGCAGCCAGGAAACAAAAGCCAAACACAAAAGATAGGCCCACAACCAATAGACATAGAAACACTTAACTTAATAAAGAAAAAACAAAAAAAATAGACCACTAGCAATTATTTCTTAGTATCTAGATCCTGCTGATTTTTTTCTTCCTCATTGGTACTCTGGATCTCTGGACCCGCATGTTCTTGATTCGAGTCATTGGTTCGTTCCACCTAGCCCCTGGTCTCTTTCAACTCACCCTCAGTCTTCCTAAAGTATGAACTGGCCTCTTCACCATTTTCCACACCATTTCCTACATTTTTTAGTGATTCACCCAGGCTATTGATGTTCTCATTTAGAATGTTTAGGGTTGCAATCGCCTGATTAGCCAAGTTTTGGTTTGATATCTCCATCTTTTGCACCCTTTTCTCAACCTTTGAGATACAATCCTCCTGGCTGGTATGATGATTTTGGTCATTGCTCGTCCTGTGGCCTTCCTCCAAACTCCTTTTATCCTTGAGTGCCTCAATCTCATGGAACAACCATTTGAAAGTAGCACTAATATTAACAATAAGGTTTTTGTTGATATAAATAAATTGTAAAATAATTTTAATAAGAAATGATGTGTGTGTGTGTGTGTGTGTGAGAGAGAGAGAGAGAGAGACAGAGAGAGAGAGACACACAGAGAGAGAGAGAGAGAGAGAGAGAGAGAGAGAGAGAGAGAGAGAGAGAGAGAGAGAGAGGTAAAAGATGGAGAGGCAAAGGGATAAGAAAGAGAGAGTAAGGAGATAGAGCTCTGAGAGGTATGGATATTGAGAGTGGTAGAAAGTGATATAGAGAGAGGTGGAAAGGCATAATGGGATAGAGAGATAATAAAAAAGAGCTAGAGATGTAGTTAGAGGGAGAGAAGGTGGAATAAATATATGATAGAAATTTAAAGCTATAGGGAGTGGGTCATGAAAAGAGTGAATGAATAATAAGAGGAAGATGTGTCTAGATATGGAGTGGGAAAAGAAGATAGAGATAAAGATAGATTGAGAGATAAAGATAGAAAGAGACGTAGAGATAAAGATAGTAAGATATATTGATAACAATATAAGGAGATATAGAGAGAAAGAGAGGAAGAGACATGGAAAAGGATGAATACTTAAATTATCTTCTATACCACTAAGGCAAGGCATCATGAAAGAGGGATGGGCAATCAAAAGGGTGATACAAGATATAATACATTTATTACTCATCCTAAAAAGATTGGAGTTAAAGCATATTTTTCAGGAAGGTAATGGGGTGGTAGATGAGATAACAACATTAGGTCTGAGTGTGCATGGCCTGCATTGCTAGAGGGATTTTAGAGTGTTGCCAAATTCGGTAAGACTTTTAGTGGATAAGGATTTTACCCCATGATGAGGTATAGTTGGAGTGATTTTTTGTATCCTAGTGACAACTTGGTGATGAGTAGTTTGATGGAGCTGGTTTACTATGGACAGATGGTAGGGAATGATGAAATAGGTACTTACAATAATAAATATTAGTATGACATTGCATTCTAAGAAGCAAGGTATATGCAATAGTTCCTAATGTAGTAGTGAAGACTTTGCTAATGTAAAATGAGTTGAGAGAAAGAAGAGGAAAGTGGATAGAAATCATTCAAGAATATGACATGGAGATACAAGCAATGAAGCTAGTATGCGGTCAAGCTCTAGCTCAAACCCTATCTACAACATGTCCTGAGTTAGTAACAAATGTGTATGTGTTATAAGAGGTATACCTAGGTGAATGGTATGATGGTATTATTCACTACTTGCTAAATCATAATTCTCCATCACACTTGAATTCTATGCAAAAGTGATCATTGAGAATAAGGAGTCAATAATTCATGCTTCAAGGATCTGTACTATATAGGAAGAACCATGATGGGGTTTATTTAAGATGTTTTGGAAAGGAGAAGGCTGGACACATTATTGAACATTTTCATACTAAATATGGAACCACTCATGGAAGTGGTTTGGCTATGGTGTTACAATCTAGAGTTGTCGTTGCACCAAAAGATCAACCTGTTAATGCCTAATACAACCACTAGAATTATAGAACACAAGAGATGGTTAAGCCATGTCATGAATCCTGAACGGGAATGTTGGTGGTTAGTCCAAAAATGCCACCCTCAGTGTTACTTGAGGAGATTTGAACCTGTGACCAAGCTCTGATACCACTTGTTACAAGCTAGATTTGTCATTGCACCAAAGGATTGACCTGTTAATGCATGATACAACCACTAGACTTATAGAACACATGAGACTATTAAGCCATGTCACAACTCCCAAAGGGAGACATTGAGGGTTAGTCCAACATATGGCTCATCAAATCTCAAGGCAAGTTACTATTGGCCAAAATTGTTTAAAGATACTTATGAACATGTGAAGGCTTGTCACACATATCAGGTAGTTGTAACATGTGAAATAAATCCTGCCATGCCAGTAGAACCTATTATTGAATTAAAAATATTTGCAAAATGAAGATTAGATTTCATTGATCCCATCAATCCATCATCTTCGGGACATCAACAGTACATCTTGACTGCTATAGATTTTTGCTCTAGATGGACCGAGGCACAATCATTAAAAATAGCACAACTAAGGTTGTTATCAAATTCCTCGAAAAAAATATCATTGCTAGGTTTGGATGTCCCTATGAATTTGTATGTGGTAATGGACCCACATTTAGATCCTTGAAGTTTTTTGAAACTAGGAATTTGACTATGGGATTATACTAAAGTTTGCATCAAACTGCTACATGCAAGGGAATGGATTGACATAATCAATAAACAAGAACCTATTAAGTGTAATGAAGAAGTTGCTAGAAAATAATCTTAGAGCTTGGCATTCAGAGCTAAGATTCACACTTGGGTAGACATAATCAGAATAAAGAGTTCTTTAGGGACATCTCCATATCATTTGGTCTATGGACAAGATCTAGTTTTTCCTATCCAATTAAGGATTCCAACATTACAATTCATGCAAGAATATATGGATGGAGAAGATAAAGAGAATACATGTTTGAATCAATAGTTGCACTTGAAAGAAAAGAGGGATGAAACATTTGGAAAGTTTTCCAAACATCAAGGAGTGGCCAAGAGATGGTTTGAAAAAATGGCAAAGGCTAAAGAATCTTAAATTTCAGATCTGGTACTTCACAGGGATAAGGCACATGAAAATAAAGGTGGGCATGACAAGTTTGAGAATTTGTAGAAAGATCCTTATAATTTTTTTGAAATACTAGGAGATAATGCACTTAATGCATAGTGGGTGTTCTTAGTGGTCATTTATTGCACCCCACTCCCTTTCAAAATGAGCATGAATAATGGGCATTTATTATCCACTATAGTATTGGATTCCTTGTTCCATTAATGTAGATTAATAAATTGATGGGATGGGAGCAAGTGAAAAGAAATTAGCACAAATGTCAATTTTGAGTAGAAATCAAATGGATTGATCAACCAGATTGCAACTTCTACCTTGGTTGTCAATAAAACCTAAGATGCTAATCTGAAGCAAGAAGGTATGTGGAAAAGATTTACAAGAACGTGGATGTTTGATCTCTTTGATTAAAGATGATTATGTTATGAAAATGGACATCCAAAGAATAATTGACCGCCTAGCATCTCTACAACCAAATGAGTTAATGATAATGTTAAAATAGAGAGTTATAGAAAGAGATAAAGAGAGGCAAATAATCCACTTTTTCTCAAACTAGAGGCAAGAAATATGGGAATTATTAAGAAGACAATCATGTTTGGTTGAGAAATCATGGTTGGGGAAGTCCAATAATTAACAAATTGAGCCACTCTACAAGAAGTAATCTTTTTAATCCTTTATCTTAATTAGATTATTTATCTTAAGAACCTGGATTAGAGTAGATACTCTTATTCTAATGATCACCTTTCTTTGACTAGCAACTTCTTTACTGGTACACCCAACTACTCCATGACCTAACAATTTTTCTTTGCAAATCTAATATCAACTCTAAGAGAGGATAGCTCCCAATGCCATTGCAAGGAAGTGTTGGGCTATGATGCCTTAGGAACAAATTCCACACACCCCATTATGATCATAAGCCCCACTGCAAATGAAAAAATGGATCTACTTCCTTTGGATCTAATATCAATGTTTTTAACTATTTAGACAAAGCATTAAAGTTGTTAAAGAATTAGATTTTTAACAAATAGTATTCAGTTTTCATTGATGCATAGATTATGTATTGATACAAAGGATGAAAGATCATGTAAGCATAAAAATGTGCATATATTTTTCATCCAAATGTGATGTAGACTCAACATTTGTCTGCAAGAAATTAATTAGATATTAGCAAAATGGAGGGCATTAATTATTCATGAGATCAATGGGTAGAAGAGAGGCAAGAGGATGATTGGCACACATTCAAATCTCACCTGATTAGTGAAAATTTGAGTGTGGTTTTCGGGCACACATATAGGGCCAAGAATTAAGATAGTATAGAGATAGAGAATATAGAAGAGGGATGCATTTTCTGGTCATCAATGAATTGAAATACCATTCTTTCATTTGGAAAGCTCATCCTCATATGAAAGTGGGCCAGTTAACTCTTGGACATGTAGAGGGATTGTTTTAAACAAGATGCTTCCTTCTGACATTAGCTCCACAAAACTAGTTGATCCAATGTTGAGGAATTTAGATCTTCCTATCTTTATGGGATGGCCTATAGTGGAAGCATCAAAATTTGGATCTAGATTTCATTTACTGACAAGAGAGAAAGGAGTTGTAAGATTTGAGTACATTCTTCCTAGTTTGAATGTAGGGAATACAAGAGTCACTTTGCAGACTGCCATGAGCAATGATGTTGGCATGTAGTTGTATTTGGGGGAAGTTGAGTTGGAAAAGAAACATTTTAGCATGTAAGTTCAAGAATTTATGATATCCATGTGAATCCTAAGCTTTAAGTATTGACCCATAAGAGAACTTTAGAGGTGACAAAAATGTGTAAGAAGGGGTTTCATATAATGTTGGTCTATTTAGTACAAAATAGTAATGATATAAATATATCCTTAGCAATATTTGAATAGTCAAGGAAAGTTGAACTAGAGGCATTTGAAGCGGGTTGATTTTTTACAGAGTTGCACATTTATTTTGACACACAAGAGTGGGAAGTCTAACAGAGTTGTAGATGTTCTTAGTAGAAGACATCTTTTGCTAATAGAGATGCGGATTGAGGTGGTTGGGTTCATTAAACTCACAAGTTTGCATCCAAATGATCCTTATTTTAGTGAGGCTTAGAAGGCTTGTACAGAACCTATTACACTTGACAATGGTTGTGTTTTATAATCCAAGATGGTATGATATTCAAAGGAATTCAATTGTAAATTCCTACAAGTTCTATGACGGATAATCTCATCAAGGAGAAACATAGTAGAGGATTGGTTGAACATTTTTGTAGAGATAAAATCATTGCTTTGTTCAATAAGAATTATTACTAGTCACAGTTATAGCAATATGTTAAGAAGTTTGTACATGGTTGTAGAGTGTGTCAGATGGAAAAAATAGTGAAGCAAAATATAAGATTGTATTAGCCATTACCTATACTAGAGAAGTCATGGGGGGATGTCAACCTAGATCTTGTTCTTAGTTTACCAAGGACTCAATGATGGCATGATTCAATTCTATGGTAGTTGAAAAGTTTTCAAAGATGGAAAATTTCATTCCATGCAAGAAGACTAGTGATGTTGTTCATGTGGCAGAGTTATTTTTTAGAGAAGTAGTGAGACTACATGGTCTTCCAAAGAGTATAGTTTCAAATGAGATATCAAATTTGTTGGGTATTATTGGCCAAAAGTTTCTTCCCACTAAGGATTAATTTCAAATATTTGAACAACACCCAATGGTCACAATATTCAATTCTATATTTTAAATCTGAGATCTATGACAAGATGGTATGGTCCTAATCTTATGATAGCTCATGTATTGAAGAATCATCAGGTGAATCAAGCCGTGATAAGATTCTACGAGGCTCTTTTTGGTCAAGTGGTCAAGTTGTTGTAATATCATAGATAGTCAACAAATCATAAGCCAAAGAAGGGTCTTGCCTGATGTTATCACAGTAAGCAATCGCAAGATCATAAGTGTCGCAAGGATATGTTCCTTCACCATGAGGGTCAATGATCATAGGATCATGGAGATGACTTCCTAGGTTGCCAATGCTATGAAAGGTAAGGTTGATCAGATGATCCTTGAGCTATAAGATTACAAGCACAAGTGAGGACACCTCCTAAGGTAACAACAAGGGATAGTCAAACCATGATCATAGGATCACAAGGGTCATTGCCATGGCTGCCAATATCACAATGGACTGCAATTATAAGATCATAAAGGCCAAGTTGACCATGTCATGACATCACAAGGAAAAAATAATGGTACCATGACCTTACACAATGGGTGCTAAGGGCTACCTTTCTGTCATGAGATCGTACGATCTTGTTGCTATCAAAGGATCATAAAGAGAATGAAGGATGGGCTCAATGCTATGAGGTATTGAGCAATCATAAGATTGTAGAAGTTAGGGTTATGAATAAAAGTTGATTTCAAGGGTTTTGACCATAGATGACGCTCTTAGGATCATGAGTTCAGCATTGATGAAAACTTATAAAGTTCATCCACCAAGATGGATGAAGGGGAGCTCCCAAACAATCAGGTAGCAAGAATGGTATAGAGTGATAGTTGAATATGGTTGACCTATGCTTTCCACCTAATTTGGTAGGTTAATAACAAGGGTAGCAACTCTCTGATGATAGATTTGATCTTTTGGATCTCTTACAACCACTTTCATCATTCACCAGGCCTGATAAATGCAACAAAAGACTCCATCACCACTGGTTGATCCATCTACTTAGTCAAATGGTTAATGGTCATCGTTCTTGTCTTCTTAGAGATTTTTGGATGGATAAGTGATCTTCTCATGTCTAGATTTGTGTTTTGATCAAATATTTCCTAGTTTTGTAGCAATTATTCTCTATAAAGTTGATTGTAGTGGTTGAATTCTATCTTAGGGTGGAAGCTATTTGAGTTATGCTTACACTATAAAAGTAGATGTTGTACTCTTTTTTAGGGTCAGATCTTCTTTGCTTCTCTGGTAATTCCTTGGCATGCTACTATAAATTCTCTCTTTTCCTTTGAGTTATATGACATCCTATCTTATCTCCTTCAGCCACTAATGTATTATGGCTATCTATAATCTACATTTATGTATCTTTTTTTTCCTATGAATGATGAGAAGTGAAGAATTTTTTCCTAATGTCACTCATGTAGTTTTCTAATCTGTATGTAGCTAATAGATTAAATCAATTTTGAATCTATATATCTTTGGACTGTCATAATAATGGTACTGTGCATGTATGGGAAGAGATTGGTTTGAACATCCTATTTTGGTGCATCACCTCTATAGGATAGATAAGGTAGTTACTTTCATGTATTCCTTCTCCCTTTTCTCTTCAAGAATAGTTTAAGTGCATCCTAATAGTAGAGGAAGCCAACCTTCTATGGAGACTCAACCTCTTTGTTCAAGTCCCATGGCTTGAAGGTTGTTTATGTGTTTCACAAGGTTGTCCTTAGGTAAAAACTTTGGACAAGGGTGCAAGCTTTTGTGACAAAAGTTTTTGGCATGCTCGGTGGGACCTCATATATTAAAACTTTTAAAGTTCATTGGTGTCGAAGAAAGATTCCATGTTCATGTTGAGGAGATAGTTCTGCCTTTAGTATAAAGCCTTCGAGAGGCTCATTTTTTTACAAGTACTTGGCAACTCTAAGCTTCAAGCACAATCTAGTTTCCAAACCAAACTTGTTGTGATTCATGCCCAAGACACACACAAGGGCATCTTCCAGAGGTAATTTCCAATACCAAGAGCTTTCTTTTTCTAATCCAAGAAAAAAGGCTAGGATATCTCTATCACCAGTTAGGAGTGCGATAGTAACACATACCCTGCAAGATCTATCTCCACTCCTCCTATTGTTAGGTCTTAGCCTAGAATACCATTTGCTCATATCAATAGATCACTTTCTTAAATGGCTAGAGCTCATGCTTTTGCCACCTTTAATGGTGGGAGCCCCCTCCTATTAGCCCAAAGGCATGACATGGCAATATTAGCTCTTAAAAATTATACCTTAGTTTACTAGTGAAACCTCCATCTCTGCTATTAAGCATATTCAGGAGGTGTCTAACATCTGTAATATTCATAGCATCACCGAGGATGATGTAGTAGTTAGGCTTCTAGCCTCATCCTTGAAAGGAAAGGCACTACAATGGTATAGAGGTTTTCCTCATAACTCTATTAATGATTGGGATGGGTTAGGGGCAGCCCTATGCAAGCATTTTGAGGACAAAAGTGATCACCTATCCCTTGTAGAAAATTTGACAACTATCAAGAGGGTCCCCCATGAATGTATGACTAATTTCAATTATAGATTTTAGAAGACATGGGATAGAATATCTGTTGTAGTGAAGCCCTCTCTTGGTAATGCATTCTTGTATTATCTTAGAGTCTTCAATAGTGATATTGCTACCACTCTACAATCTATGGTAGGGGACACCCTACCAAATGCTTATGAGGTTTCCATAAGGGGGGAAAGTATTTTGATATAGGGAGGGAAGTTATCTCCAAGGCCCCCAAATCCTTTCTTCTGTGACATGCCCAATCATCAGACTAGTATAGCCCATATTCATGTTTCCTCTATAAGTTAGCCTCTTGTTGTGGTCCCAATAGCCTCCACATCCTCTAACTGAGTTGATAGGATTGAGGCCATGATGCAGAAACTAATGTAAAATGTAGATAAGAGGATGTTAGATCAAGAAAATAAGATGGAGGACAATAGTGCAATAGTACAAAAGATGGGAAATGAGTTGGTAACTATGAAGAGGTAGCAAGCTCAAAATAATAGGCCTCTCTGACTCCAAAGTCAAGGTCCCATTCATGGTAGACCCCCAGACCAAATTCATGTTCCCTACAATTAGAATAGACCTATTGACCACCCTCATAATCAGAATAGACTTATCGACCACCCCTAGTCTTCAAAAACCAACCTAAATAGGGCTTTGGTCCCTTAGGAAAATCTTGCCCAAGATCAAGATTTATGCCCTTCTTGTAACTACTCCTATGGATATTGCATGTGTCAGAAGGTAGAATCTTACTTGGCTTTAATTGTACTAGAGAAAGCAGTTTCCTAGCAACATAATGCTATTCAACCTACTGATACTTTTTAGTAGGATGATTTTTCTTTCATGAATCATCTGGTGGAAGAACATTGTAATGTAAACTAGGATTCATGTGCTTACAATACCAAGAGAAAGAGAAGAGTTGTGGAAGAGGTTACTTCTCCTCCTCCTAATCAAGCTTCAACACCAAGTGTAGTTCCACATCTACAAGTAGTTACCCAGCAACAAAATGCTAATCAACCCACTAATGTCCCTTGGTAGCAAAATAAAAATGAAAGTAGAGGAGATGTGAATAACCCTCAAGTTGTTTCACCTCAAGCTTCTACTTCTAGGGCTTCTAAAAAAACATCTAATGCATCTTTTAGTATAGTAGATCAAATGAGGAAGATCAATTTAAACATTTCTATGTGGGATGTTGTTGCTACTATACCATCACAAAAGAGGCTACTATAACAAGATTTAGAAATCATTGAACTTAGAGATCAGCTGCCTAGCATGGAGAAGGTTGTGAGTTTGGTACAACCATCAAAGAAGGTAGAAATAAGTAAAAAGGTTATATGTCCTTCATTTTATGTTTCTCCAATTATAGGAGATAAGCTAGTCCACAACTACATGATTGATTCAGGGGCTAGTAGTTTAGTAATGCCCAAAAAATGTGTTGCTGATAATTGAGAAGTGAAATATGAACCCATTGTTAAGGATGTATTACAGTTAGATGGTAGTATTGTCAAGACTATGGGAATCCTCAAAAATATTGAAATGGCCTCATGCATGCTTGGTTTGTATTGTAGTTCAAGATATATTAATTGTTGAGGTTAAACCACACTTTTCCATTTGTCTTTCAAGAGATTTTATTGCCCAAATAGGAGGTTACATATCTTCTGATTGGTCATATATGTTTTTTAGAACTAGATATGGAACCAAAGCTTCAACTAAAGCAAAACCACTAGCCCTCTATCATATTGAGACCTACACTCCTAATCTCATCAATATGAACTATACCATTTAGAAATAGATGAAAATGACACAACAAATGAGCTTGCCACTTTGTTAGTAGAGATACCTAATTTTCGCCTGGATGAGTGGGCTAATGCATATAACTTTGATCCTATATCATAAACCTTGGAGATAGGCATGGGCACTTATTATATATCAAAAAAGGATACTCTTGTCCGTAACTTGATGAAAATCAAAGAAGACATGAGTGGCATATGGAGTATGTATTTTGATGGATCAAGAAATAAAAATAGATCAAGGGCTAGTGTGATGTTGGTTTCTCCTACAATAGAAAGGTACTACTCATTTAGGTTTCAATTTAGTTGTCCTAATAATGTGGCTAAATATGAGGCATTGGTTTAGGCTCTCTTACTCACTTAAAAATGAGGAATTCAAGCATTAAGTGTATATGAAGATAGTGAGCTAGTGATCAATAAGGTGAGGAATAAAAATATTACTAAGAATGGTTTTCTTAGGTCTTATAAACAAAGCATATGGATTTTCTTAAAGATTTCAATGTATTTGATATTCAGAACATCCCTAGAAAAGAAAATAGACATGCTAATAGACTAGCAGTAGTGGATGCATCTTATGATGTCCCAAGAAGCCTCAAAGATGAGAAGAAGTAGAAGATTAAAGTGGTGGTCAAACCCATTGCCCCTAATAATAATATCAATTGGAAGGTCTTTGAATCTAATGCACAAATTGTGAGTTTCTTTCATAATGAAGTAGAGTTCATAGATAGAAATTAGTCAAGATTGCATGACCAATATGGTGATCAAATCATCAACCTCAGCTCCAATAGGTTGCTTAAGGGTCTCATTACCTTAGAGAGTGTCTTCAATTCTGATGACCAACCAAGGGATAAAGGCATGAATCTTGTTGCAAACAAAGGAGGTCATATGCCAGTTGTAGTTGTTGATGGGAGAATGTTAAATGTGGGGAAGGTATGTTTTAAAATTGAGCAAGAAATTTTTTTTCATCTATGTCAAGAATTTAATGATGTATTTTCTTGGATGTATGATGATTTCAAGGGTTTTGACCCTAGTCTATTTCAACATACTATAGATATACCAAAAATAGAGACATGATGTCAAGCCTATTAGGAAAAAATAGAGACCAGTAAATCCCAAGTTTGAGCCACTAAAGAGAAATGAGTTGTCCAAATTAATTGAGGCCAGTATCATTTTCTCTATTAAGCACTCCTCTTGGGTGGCAAACCTTGCGCTATTAGGAAAAGGAATGGACAAATTACACTATGTGTATATTTTAGGGATCTTAACCAAGTCTCCCTTAAAGATCATCATCCTCTCCCTTCCATGGAAAAAATATTGTCCAAAGTTAGTGGTTTAGAGAGATTCTCCTTCTTGGATGGATTCTTGAGTTATAATCAGGTGTTAGTCAAAGAAGTTGATAGATATAAAATATCTTTCACTACCAAATGGGGCACCTATGCCTATAGTAAAATGCCCATTGGACTAACAAATGCAAATGCCACATTTCAAAAGGCAATGGAGATGGCCTTCAGAAATATGATTGAAAGGTTTGTGTTGGTCTACCTTGATGATATCATAGTATATTCAAAAGATGTAGCAGAGCATTTTGGTCATCTCAGACAAGTGTTTATAAGATGTAGAGAGTATGGAGTGTCGTTGAATTCTTGCAAGTGTGTCTTTTCCACTAATCAAGGGAAATTATTAGGACATATTATATCTAAGGATGGTTTGACTATTGATCTAGAAAGAACAAGGAAAATAGTTGCCCTTTCTCTTCCTAGTCACAAGAAAGATCTGCAAAGTTTTCTTGGTAGAATTAGTTTTGTGAGAAGATTTATTCCTAATATAGCTACCATGGTGAAACCTCTTAAAATAATTCTTAAAAAGAATATGGTCTTCTCATGGACCAAGGAAGGGAAAAAAAGTTTTGAAGAAATCAAGATGGCCATAGCTTCAACCTCTTCTCTCATCAATCCAATTTTTTATAAGGATTTCATTCTTTACACCTTAGGAGGTGAGTCAAGTATTTTTGTTGTTTTGACTCAATTAAATGAAAAAAATGAAGAGCAACCTATTGCTTTCTTTAGTGAAGGGTTGAAAGAGTATGAAAATAAATACAACTATGTAGAAAAGAAATCCCTTGTGGTCATAAGAGCTTTGAAGAAATTCAAACAACTGTTGTCTCATAAAAAAATCCATTTGTTGATCCCTCATGCAAGTGTTAAGGATTTCTTCTTGAGTAGAGACATTAATGAGAAAAGGGCCAGTTGGATCACTAAGGTGATGGAGTATGATATGGACATCCAGATTACCAAACTAGTAAGAGGGAAAGGGTTGTGCAAATAGATGATCTCATCTCATGAGTCTGATGAGGAAGTTGTCTTCGAATTGGCAGAATAGTAGGAGGCGAGGAATGATAATCCAAGGAGTTGGATAGATAACATGAAGACTTTCTTAGCTGGGAATGGATATCCTCAAGGGTTGGATAAAGCTAAAAGAAGACAATTCAAATTGAAATCTATTCCTTATGCTATAATTGATGGTGTTTTTTAAGGAAGGACTTCAATGGAGCCTTGCTAAGGTGTATTGGCATAGATCAAGTAGAGAGAATGATTAAGGAGTTTCATAATGGTCTTGATGGTAACCACCTTTTAGCAAGAACCACTGCAATGAAGATCACTAGAGTCAGTTACTATTGGTTATCCTTGTTCCATGACTACCAAAAATATGTAAGGAATTATGAAAAGTGTGCTTTCTTCTCAGGAAAATAGAGACTTGCAGCCCTCCCACTTCACCCCATCCAAGTTGATCAACCTTTTTCTCAGTGGGGATTAGATTTTATTGGTCTCATTAATTTGCCTTCTAGTTCTAGTCATAGGTTGATTTTGGCTGCAACAAATTATTTTACAAGGTGGACAAAGGCAATAACCTTGAAGGATTCCACAGAGCCTTTAGTTGTAGAATTCCTTAATGGAATTGTGACCATATTTGTTGATCCTTCCACCATAATATCAGATGACGTGAAATCATTTGGAGGAGCCCAGATTTGTGCATAGGCAATTGATCATGGTATTTACTTGAGAACATCTTCTAATTACTACTCTCAAGGTAATGGTTTGGTTGAATCATCCAATAAGAATTTGATTAGAATTGCCTTGGCATGCTATTGTAAACTCCCTCTTTACCTTAGAATTATATGACATCATGTCTTATCTCCTTTAGCCACTGATGTACAGTGCAAACTTTGTCTACCTCTCTTTGATGTACTATGGATATCTATAATCTACATTTTTGTATCTCTAATGGCCTATGAATGATAAGAAGTGAAGCATTTTTTCCTCATGTCACTCATGTGGTTGTCTGATCTATATGTGGCGAATAGATTAAAGCAAGTATGAATCCATATATCTTTGGATTGTCATAATAATGGTATTGTGCATGTATGGGCAGAGATTGGTTCGAACATCCTATTTTGGCACATCACCTCTTTAGAATGGATTAGGTAGTTACTTTCATGTATACTTTCTCCCTTTTCTTTTCAAAAATAGTTTAAGTGCATCCTAATAGTAGAGGAAGTCAATCTTCTCCAAAGACTCAACCTCATAGTTCAAGTACCACAGCTTGGAGGTTGTTTATGTGTTTCACAATGTTGTCCTTAGGTAAAAAATTTGGACAAGGGTGCAAGCTTTTGTGCCAACAGGTATTTCTAGTGAACATTATGGAAGAATTTGAAGATAGATCTAAAGTTCAACTCATCACATCATCCATAGACTGATGAACAAATAGAGGTTGTGAATAGGAGTTTGGAAAAATCATTGATATGTTTGGTTGGAGACAAGCCAAAGGGATGGGATCTAATTTTACCACAAACAACTTTTCATAAAATAATTCTATCAACATTAGTGCCAGTAAATCACCATTCTAGATTGTATTTTAGAGTAGTCCTAGAAATATTTTTGAATTGAGGAGGCTGGATAAAGAACAGATGAATAGTGTAGAATGTGAAGAATTTGTAGAACATTTGAAGAATATGCATGAGGGAGTGAGAAAGCACATCATAAAGACACACACACAACACAAGGACAAGGCATATACAAAAAGGAGGTATAAGGAGTTTCAGGTTGGGGATGAAGTCCTAGTTCATTTGAGGAAGGAGCAATTTCTAGTAGGTACATATAATAAGTTGATAATGAAGAAGTTTAGACCATTCAAGATATTGAAGAAGCATGATTCAAGAAATGGCTATGAAGTAGAGTTGCATGTTGAACTGAATATTTCACTTGTATTTAACATTTCAGATTTGATAGAGTATCATGAAATGGGTGTTGGAAATGAAGTCACAGAAGCACAAGAGTATTTTGACAACTACTTTAGCTACAAAGGAGATTGAGGAGATACTCAATATTCATGTCAACAAAAACACAAGGAACAAAACATATGAAGAATATCTGGTCAAATGTAAAGGAAGACTTGTTGAAGATTCATCATGGCTGACAAAGGAGGAGCTAAACCATCTTAATTTTTCTCTAAACATTGGATGTCTGATATAGAAGCACCCTATGTGTAAGGGAAATCTTGCATCACCCCAAAATAATTCTATTTTTGTCTTTCAATAAATATTGCTTCATTGTAGAGTTGTTGTTTATGGAAGCTTGCTACTTAGTAAGTTGGTAGTTAGAGCTTAGAATGTACTAATTTCAGAGATTGAGGTTCATCTTGGGTATATCAACCTATTAGTTGGGGTTCAATGCCATATCATGAGTATTTGTAAATTTTTTGCCATTTTTGTGAAATTCTGGTACAAAAACTTTAGGCTCAATTTTGAAGGCCCTAATGAGGCTCAAAAATGGGTCAATTGGAGCTTGTACAAGACAAGCAATGTAGAATAGGAGCTGCTATTTTCAAAAAGGGATTACAATAGAAAATTGGTCCAATGGTGTACAAGATAAATTCATCCAAAGTTGGGTTGCTGAAAATTCCTGAAATAGACTTCTTAATTGTATTAAGTTGATTCAATATGTACTTTTAAGGTTGGTCGGCCTCAAGGGTCAGAGTTTGATGTCTAGAACCTTCTCAAGTGGTGGAAAGATGCCTATATAAGGAAGGCTCATAGATTGTCTAGGATAGTTTTGGGTATTAGTTTGCAAACTTGTATTATAGAATATTGTAAGAAGACGCTCATGTGGGTTTTCATATTGTAATTTTGAAATTTGTAATTCCACATTTGTGAAGATAATAAGAAGCCCTTATTGTGTTCTCACATATTGTTGGTGTTTTATTATTTTTGATTGTGTGTTTATGGTATTAAGGGGAGCCCCTTCATCAATGATATTGAGATAGCTAATAATTTTTGATCTATTATCATGAAAATACTACATTAATTAATTTATTGTCTCAAAATGTGTTAGAGGTCATGATAACCAATGTATCAAGATGGACTATATACAAGTCTGAAATAATGATGCCTATGATATTGAAGACTTCATTGTCTTTCCTAAGATCAAGGTTATTATCTAATAAGATTCAATCGGTTGTTGTGCTAGAGAATGATAGAGATCAGATAACACATATATTTCTAAGATATATTTTGTAGGCATCAAGGATGTGATGCCAATGTACATAAGACTATATGTATGATGAATATTATATGATTGATATTTCTTATTGAATCATGCTTCAAATTATATTGAAAGATAACATCTAAGTGGATGGATGTATGGCGATATCCTTAAATATGTTATTCCAGGAATATCATACTGAGATGATATCTCTTCATATTATTGAGAGCATAATGTGTTGTAGTACAATCCTCCATAGCTAAGAGTGAGTGTTAAGTTTTTAGTTCTATCAAATTGATTCAATCATGAGATACTTTATTGATGGTAAATCATTATTAGATAAATATATATATATATATATATAATATTATAATCTATATATGTGTGTGTAGCTATTTGTATTGGTAATATATTATTATTGTTATCTAATGATGATTAACCGTAAAGACATGTCTCTTCCTTTCATATTTATAAGTTTTCAAACCTGCATTTGGAAAACACCATTAACAATGGTAGTGTTATTACATTTGCAAAAGAAAACCCTATTACTCAACAATTTCCACATCAATAACTGTCTTTCCTTTGTTATTCTCTAACTAGTTAGATGACCAATTGCTCATCCTATAGTCCTTTTCCAGATAATAAATATTGTGGCATAGAAAACATGCCATACTAATTAACCTCCAAGAAAATTCATTACGTCTCATTGTTATCATTTTTCAGTTAATAGCTATCTATCCCTAGTATTCACATGTTGTACAAAAAAAACCGACTTGCATTTCCTTGTCCATTGTGGTCACTTGTTTGACAAAGGATCATGGAAATTGTGTTCTTGACCTACAGTATTCATCTTTATGACAATTCTTTTTTGCTTTATCACAATGCTTGTTGCATTCATAATAGTAACCATCAATTCTACTTACACCTAGTTTTCTTCTCATCCTAGATCTACATTCATAGGCCATATACAATACTTTCCACAATTATAGAAATGACCATTGAATAATTTTTTTTTAGTTATCACCAAATTGCTTCTATAGACATTAGTAGTATGACCAATTTTTTTATATTTAAGACTAGTAGGTAGAGTAGGTTTCTTACTAGTCATTACAAATTGCATCTTTGTGCCCTAGTGAGTCTCCCTTGGTTTTGGTGGTTCTCCAACTTTAAATGTTCCTTGAGTGGTATAACCCAAACTATTGTGTCCTTATGTCCCCTTTGACCACTCACTTGTTCATCAAGCTTCCTTAAAATTTCATTAAACCTCTTAAGTCTTTTATTGTTTTCCTTCTCAATTCTCAGTTCATTCTCCAACTTTTCAACTTCATTCCTTAGTTTTTCATTTTATAGTACACAACATGTTGATTCTCATTGGTGGTATCTTGATTTTGTCTTTTAACTAGTATTAAATTATTTTTTCAGTTAATTGGTTTTTGTTTCCTTTATTTTCAATGCATCTTCAACTAACTTCCTTGCATCTTCAACATGCTTTCTTTCATCTTTTGTAGTTTTTTTTCTTCAAGATTTTCACATACATTGATAACTTGTCTTTCAAGTTCCTCTTTCATGGTCTTTTTTCTCTTCTTAAGTCATTTTTCTCCATTGGTTCTTTATGGATCCCCTAGATTCTTTGGGCATGTCACCTTCAAGAAATTGCTCAATTTTCTTAATGTAGTCCTAACTTTCACTTAACCTTTAGATGTCAATTCTCATCTTCTTGTCAGAGATTTCCTGAACTTCTCTCATAGTTCATAAATCATGACATCTTTCTCCTTGAGCTCTTTTTATACATGTACCTATCCATCTTCAAGAATCTTTACCTTATGTTGTTCAGCTAAATTTCTTTGACAACTTACCTCTAATACTAGATGTTGATATGAAATGGTACTGAGACCGGGGGAAGGGGGTAAATGATTACAATAGATAATCATATAGTTCAATATACCTGATAAACTTATTTCATCAAATAAATCAAATACTTGTTGTAATGAAAAAATATAGATCACCAATCATTCACAATAGATAACACATAATAGTAATATTTTGGTTACATGGAGAATCTCTATTTGAAGTCAAAAATTGAAGTGTAGATGATACCCACAAGCATTTCACTATAGTTAAAAGATTTCCCCATTAAGAGCTCACAAATACTACTTTTGAGAGTTCACCTTATTAATAGTGTTTTGTATAGTATTAGGAGTATAATAAGATCTATTAGCATCTACCTTATTTAGAGGATTTATAATTCCTTCTAAGAGTGCACCCTATTGAAGGATTTATGTAATACTGAGACTAGTTAAGGTTTGCCCAATTTAATACATTGTCTTTATTGATTATGTTAGGAAATAATAAGTTGATTGACCTATCTATGAAACTCCTTCTCTCTCTCTCTCTCTCTCTCTCTCTCTCTCTCTCTCTCTCTCTCTCTCTCTCTCTCTCTCTCTCTCTCTCTCTCTCTCTCTCTCTCCCTATAGACTCTCTCTACTCAAACTCCAATTCTACCAATGTATTCACCTCTATGTCTTTCTATCTTCAACCATTGCTTTGCATTCATCGTGTGTCTCTATCTCCCACCTCTCTCTTTCAATCACCTCTCATCTTTCTTTACCTATACTTAATTTTCTTTTTTCTTGTTTAACTTCTTTATGTAACTTAATCTCATCCCTTCATTTGAATTACATGTTTATTGAACTCTAACCTTGTTTACTTCACATATCTATATTCCCTTGACACATTTTCAATCTTTTCCTTTGATCATTATTGGATCTGCCTATACAATTCCCAAAGATAAGTCAAAATGTGTTTTTCCTATTGATATATCTTCTCAAATTATCTTTACTTATTTGGCTTCCATCTTCTAACTATCAAACTAATGTAACCCCTTTCAAGAAAGTTCGTAATTACTACCTTATTGATTGTACCAATCAATTGGTCATGCTTCCTATTATAGGTCTATGTTACCAGCCACTTTTCCTTACTTCACTGATCATGACCAAGTGTCATTGATCATATCAGTTGCTTCTCCAACTCAATTATTTGAGTTGCCATCAATGATAATCTAATGCTTATTTGGCTTGATTATTTGTGCCAACATTTTCCAAACTATGTTTCAATCTCTCAAACAATTTTGTCAAATGCCAACAATTTTTACATCTTTATGGTTTTCAATTTTTCAAAATTCAATATTTCACCTATGATTGTGCCCTTTTTATGCTTTACAATTTTCATTTCTTTACATATGATTGTCGTTTTGTAATTCTATGGCTAGAAAGTATCTCATATGCTCATTAGTCAACCAGTTGACTTTGTGAAATTTATTTTAACTAAAACTTTGAGTATTGTAATTTATTAAATGAGAACTATAAATTAAATGGTTAATGATGGATGATGGGAGAGAATATTATGATCAAGTATTTGAATTATTATAATAATAATAAATTGTGATATTAAAGTGCAAGGAAGAATTCATTGTACACTACAAAATGAATGTCCTTTAAAATATCGATCAAAGGTTTTACAAATATTAATCTTCAAAAAGCATGGAGAGGTAGAAATTATCACTATAGTTTTTTATTAGGTAAAACAAGTTTTATAGGGATCCTAAAACCCAAAGTTTTATAGCAAAAAGAGCAAGATGAAACAGACTAAACAAACAAAAAATTGCCACAAAAGGTTGGAGACAAAAGAAGGCCCGAAGCCAAAGAACAAAGGCCAGAGACAGAAAAGAAAAGCAAGGTGAACAAGCTAGTGGCCATCCATGTCCATGGCCTACAGGGTTTTTGCAGCATCATTGTCCTTCTGACTGGCCACACCCTCCTAAATCCTGGTAGGAGTGTTCATCTAGTTCCCTTGATTCACCTGGTCACTGGCCTCTTTCTGAAATTCATCCCAGTTGAATCCTTGCTCTATGTTCTGCTCCACATCCCTTTCAAGGCTAGTTGTAGTTAGATAGTTCCCCAGATTGACAATATTCTCATTCAAGGTGTGAAGGGTGTCCACTATCTATTTGGTGATTATCTAGTGGACAGAATCTAGCCTTTGGACCTTCTGCTCAAGCTGAGTGAGTCTGTCATCCTGATGGTCTTTGGAGACCTGACCTCTATCTTTCTCATGGCTACCCACCTGGTCATTGCTTCCTCTGGCTTTCTGGTCCTTGTCAGTACCCTGGTTGTTGGGTTGGTTGCTCCTATCCTTCAAAGCCTCAATTTCTTGAAAAAGCCACTTGATGGAACAAAAGTTTTCAATCAGACTGTTCTTTGCATTGTTCAGGAATTTGAAGCCAGTTTCTCTCACATTGTTAGAGATAACCAAAAGAGCCAGGTCAATGAGCTCGTCATAGTGGGTATTTCTATCAAGGTCCTCTAGCACCTAGATTTTAGTAGGTTCTCTAACAATACCCAAACTGACCTTGTCCCCATAGAAATTCCTCTAGGCCCTCCTCTTGTTCTTTCTAATTACCTCCCCCCCTTTTTCAACCATGATTTCAATCATCTCCTCTGAGGGAAAAATGGGAACCTCCTAAGGTGAATTGGCTGGGGTTGGGCTGGAGGGCACATCAACATGGTCACTGGGATGTTCCTGGGGTAGGGCCTAGTTCACTTTTCTTTTCTTGGGGTTAACCTTGGGGTCCATAGGGGTCACCACCTCCTTGTCATTTTCTCTCCCCTTATCTTCTTCCATCTCACTTTCCTTCCCCATCTCTAAGTCCTCCTCCTCTGACTCTATATCAGACTCCACATCATCATCACTAGCCTCTTTCACCTCCTTAGGATGAGGAGAGGGGGGATAGGGGGAAGACATATGGGGCTCTTCCTGCTAGCAATGTGGGGATCATGGGTAACAGGGATAGCTTTGCTTGATGTATCAAATTTTTTTTATTTCACTACAAGCTCGTCCCTAGAATCAGAACTGGCAGTATCCTCCGAGGCACTACCTGAATCCCCAATGGTTTTACCTCTAGTATGGGTTTTCAAGAACTCATAAATCAGAAGCAGAAGACCCTCATGGAGGGAAGGATTTTTGACAGGGCATTTCTTGAACCCCTCTATATTCTTAGCCATGGAGGTGAAAATGTAAAAAGGAAAAGAAATTTTCACTTTGTGTCTAAAATGATTTAACAAAACAAAATGATGAGTCCTGATTCTATCAAACCTAGGATCAAGAGTGACATATTCAATGATAATCCTAAGAACATATCTCTAGAACTTTTTGATGGAATCAATGTCATAGTCGGTGTCAATCTTGACCAATTTTCTTTTCTCCTTATCATCCTTGTCAAAGTCATTGACAGCATTGACGGACATCTTCTTGTCCCTGTAGAAATTCAATCCATCCTGAGAAAAGCTAGTCACCTCCGCAATAAGACCCTCAGTGATTTGGTGGGAAACAACATCAATTTTGACCCTACCATTTTTCCAGGAATCAACCATTGCTTTAGTAACCCCCACATCAAATCCATGAAGCTTCTCCATCAATTTGGTTATACCACCCTTCTAGAACTTTCTCCAGACCTTCCTCTTCTCTTTCCATCTCTTCACTTTGCCCCATGGCTCTCTTCTGATCCTTTCTCCCACCATTGCAATTTTTTGCTCAACTAACCCTAAACCACTAGCAATATTGCCAAGTTCAGAGTAGCAAAAGGCACTGAGAGAAAAAATAATATTGCGCATGTTTATGGGTTTATTTTTGGCTTCCTTTAGCTCATGTCTTCCATACATGTGATTATGGAGCAGAGGGGGTTCCGTATAACTCCAAATAATTCCCTTTTTGAAGTACAATTTTGAAAATCCTATCATCATTAAAAAGATGTCATGTTGGTGCCATGGATTTTCTCCTTTCAGATTAGCTTAGTCATCACCACCAAAAAATCATTGTTTCTTCCCCATGTCATCACCGAGTTGCTAGCAACCGCTTCGTTGGCGAACCAGTCAGCGACCATGTTTGCTTCACGATATACGTGGCTGACGTGGTAGTTTTTAAATTTCTTTAAATCCGATTTTAGGTCCTCAATAATGCTTTCAATGGTCCAGGAGGGTTTAGTGACTCCTAAAATGCAATTTATTATATTTAAGGAGTCACCTACAAGCCATAGCTACTCAATCCCTGAGGCCAGGGCCAACTTAACAGTGAACCTAGCAACACTAGCTTCAGCTAAATGATTGGTATGGTGGCCAATAGGGGAAGAGATAGCAATAATGCCACCTCCCAAACTATTTCTTATGATACCTCTACATCCAGCTAGACCTAGATTCCCCTTGGCCACCCCATCAAAATTGGATTTATGCCAGTTCTTAGGGGGAAAAGACCAAATAGCCTCCTGTCTTCTTTTGATCTTGTCTTCTTTCTTGGCTTTACTGTTCCCTCCAACCTTTATGTCTCCTTCTCTGGTTATGGCATAGTTCTCTATCATAAGGCTTTCAATTTTCTCAGCTATTATAACCTCAGGAGCTTCTCTGTCTCTAAATATCCTATTGTTACGCTCCTTCCAAATTCCCTAGTAAAAGTGTGGGAGGATCCAAGAGCTCAATAACTGAGATTTCAATCTTTGGTGGTGGCTTCTCCACTGACTAAAGAAATCTTGGATGCAAGCTAGAAGGCACCAATTGAAGTCCAGGTTAGTAGTCAGATGGCTCCACACCCTGGAGGAGAAGGGGCAGTGGATGAACATATGATTAATCATTTCCAAATCTTGCTTACAAAGGAAGCATCTATTAGGTAAGATTTTGCCTCTCTTGGCTAAATTATCCTAGGTGAGGATTTTATCTTGTAAGAGGAGCCAGAAGAAAATGTTTATCTTAGGCATAAGCCTAGGGATCCAGGCTTTGGCCCAAATAGGTTTCTCCTCTTTACTCACAAGGGATAGATAGCCAGAGGCCACAAAGTAACGGCCCCCTAAAGAATCTCACCAAACTAAAGAGTTGTCATTATGGTTGACGAAGATGGCATTCAAAGAGGACATTAAAGGCTTGAGGTCCTGTGAAAGTTCAACCAGATTGTGCCATTCATTACCATTTCTATAGTTCCTTACCATCAAACTGTATCTGCCAATACACTGATCAGCCCACCTACCAAATATAGGGTGATTAATGAGGGGTTCCTAACACAGCCAGCTATCCTACCAAAAAAGGATTTTGTCTCCCATTTGAACTTTCCATTTAGCCCTAGATTTAGCAAGAGGGGGGGGGACTTCAAGATCCCATTCCAAATGTGGGATCCTGTCAGCATCTCAGTCCCTTGAAATATGGAGTTAAGAGACAGTCTACCAAGATATTTCTCAGCCATATCCCTCCAAACACCTATGCATTGGAAGATGTGCCAACAATGTTTAGCTAAAAGGGATTGATTGAGGTGAGAAATTTATCTAATACCAAGACCTCCCTGGCTTTTGGGCTAGCAGACTAGGTCCCAGGAAACCAGGTGGTATCTATTGTGGTCATCAGTCCCTATCCAAAGAAAATCCCTCTAAATCCTCTCCATTCTTTCCACAAACTTAACTGGAATCCTAAAAAGACTGAGGGCATAGGTAGGGAGGTTCTGGAGAATAGAGTTAACCAGATAGCATTTTCCAGCTTGACTGAGGGTTACCCCTTTCCAACCTACAAGTTTCTTGTTGAAATTTTCTATAATGCTGATCTAAAAGGAATCTAGAGGTTTTGTTCCAAGAGGTAGCCCAAGATTAGTCACTGGCAGGGACCCGATGCCACATCTCAAGATGCAAGCAATTTTCCTTTGCCTCTCCAAAGGGGTATTGATGAAGAAAACTGAACTCTTATCCAAATTAATAGCTTGTCCTGAGCCCTTGGTGTAGGAGTTCAGAATGCTTTTGAAAGTCCTGGCCTCCCAGACAGAGGCTTCACCCCCCAAGATAGTGTCATCCACAAATTGCTGGTGGGTGAAAGTAGAAGGTCCTGAAGAAGGCCTTAGGCCTTTCAAACTCCTATCTCAAATCTTCTCTTGGATGAGTCTACCCACGCATTCTGCCAAGATGACAAAAATTTTAGGAGAAATGGGGTCACCCTACCTTAAACCCCTTGAGGGGGAGAAGAAAGGAGTGGGGAGACCATTAACTAGAACAGACAAAGAGGGAGAAGACATGAGTTGAGAGATGAGCTTGCATACCTGAGCATCGAGACCAAAGGCTCGTAGGATAGAAAAGAGGAAATTTTAGTCGACCCTATCGTAAGCTTTAGACAAGTTTAGTTTGAGAAGGAAGCCTTCCTTATTGCCCACCTCAAGAGAGTGGATGACCTCGTGAATCGAGATGATAGAATCAAGGATCTGCCTGCTAGGGACAAAGCCAGTTTGCTGGAGTGAGATGATCAGGGGAAGAATGTTGAGGAGTCTGGAAGTGATAACCTTGGAAAAGATCTTGTAGAAAGAATTGCAGAGGCTAATGGGCTTGAATTTGTCCAAAGTGTCAGCTCTCAAAATCTTGGGGATGAGGACTAGAAAAGTAGCATTAAGTTCTTTGAGCAGATTCCTAGCCTCGTCTTTACCACATCCTTCTTAACCACATTCCAATAAGTCTAAAAAAAGAAGGTAGGGAAACCATTCGAGCCTAGAGCTTTATCCCTCAGGAGGGAAAAGAGGGTCTGGTGAATTTTCTCTAGGGTGGGGATAGCTTTCAGCAAGGAATTATGATGATCTTGCAGCAAGAGGGGATGGATGCCAAGATATCCTCTTGATCAGATGTAGAGAGGGAGGGATCAGCTATGAGGAGAGAGGAGAAGTAGCCAACAACTTCCTTTGCTATCTCTTCTTCCTTAGAAACTAGAACCTGGCTCTTTTTTATATTAGATATCCTATTGTTAGCCCGATGCTTAATGGTGGTCAGGTGAAAAAATCTAGTGTTACGATCTCCTTCTTTCAACTAGCTAACTCTAGATCTTTGTTTCCAATAAAGCTCTTCCTTAGATATGATGTTATGCAAATTTGAGAGGATAGCCTTTTCCTCCTGCCTATTGTGAGCGTTATATCTGAAGAGCTGGATTTCTTCCTAGATAGAATTGAGCTTATTACTTTTCTTGTCTTTCTCCTGGAAAATGTGGCCAAATTTAGTTTTGTTCCAAGATTTAATGTTTCTTTTCAAATTTTTCAGCTTCTGGGAAACTCTGTACATAGCAGTACCATCTACCTCAAAGTTCCACCAAGAAGAGATTTTTCCTTCCAGTGCTAGATGGGAGAGCCACATTTTCTCAAAGTGAAAAGGGAAGGCCCTTTTGCTAGATAGGGGGGAGAAAGAAAGAGAAATTGGGGAGTGATCAGAACCCACCCTAGGGAGGAGGGATAATCTGCAAGAATGGGAAAGAAACCATTTAGGAGATATGAGGGCTCTATCGAGGTGAACCTGAATGCTATCTCCCCCAACTCTCCTATTAGACCAAGTGAAACTTCCCCCTTGAAGGTCCATATCCAAGAAGACAAGATCCTGAATGAATAATGCAAGGTCACACTTACTGTCCTAATCTGGGGCAAGAGCCCCCCCCCCCGCCCATTTGTCAGCATCAGAGAGAGGCAAGTTGAAGTCCCCCATGATAATCCCTTTGTTAACATTGCAATTGGAAAGGATGTCAAGGAGCTTGACCCAAAAAAAATTGCTTTCCTTCTTGGTGTTGGGGGTGAATAGGTTTAGGATTAGCCAGGAATCATTGCTATGGATGTGAGATACCTCACACAAAAGAGCATTGTAAGTGCTGAAAAGAGTAGATAACTTGAAGGCCCTAGAGTTATACAAGATTAGTACTCCTCCAAAAGCACCTTCTAAATTCAAGGCTTTGTAGCTAAAAGCTTTATTGAAGGATATCCTCTTAACCAGGTCCCTTTTCATCTTAGTCTCCTGTATCATCAAAAGATCGGGTCGATGGTCTCTAATCATATTTTTGACTAGATCCTATTTATTAGCCCCATTCAGGCCCCTTATATTCGATGAAATGACTTTCATTTCTTACTTCCTGAGAAATCCTTGATGGTTCTCTAGCTCCCATCTGCCAGGTTCCTTTTTGTTTCTTCTTGTAGAAGATGATTTGAGTTCTTTCTTCCTACTCCCTTGGGGGTTATCCCAACATCAACTTTGACCCTACTTCTGGTAGACGCTAGAGATAAAGGAGGGAAGACATTATTTTGGTTCTTCTTTTTCTTCTTTCCCATGCACTAGTCATCTAGCCTTACCATCGCATTGCTTTCTAACCGACCTTCCCACTAGGAAATCTAGTCTGGATCTGTGTTTTTAATGAGAAGATGGAGCTTGGCCTCCAGCCCTTTGGGAGCAAAAGGTTCTCCCCCCTTTGACCCTAAAGGGGTCTAGGCATCAGTGAGCTTATGGGAAAGAATCTTATCCTGGCTCTCCTTTTCTTCTGGAAAAATTGAGGCTGGGGCATCCTGCCCCAAACTAACATGCTCTGTTGCTTCCAAAAGTGGAGTTTTCTCCTCTGTAGGATTAAGCTACTCTGTTGCTGTACACTCAAAAGTGTCCCACTCTAAACCCTTCTATCCAAATGATTCCATGAGTTGGAATGTTCGGATGCCGTCTTAGAGCTCCCTATCCATGGAGTGCAAGAGAGTGTATTTCAAGTTCAAGGGATCTCAGATGAGCCTTAGAGATACTCTTCTTGCTAGTAAATCATGCAATGGGAGGTTCCAAAGACAAGATGCAAGAATGCAAATGTCTTAAGGAGTTTCTCAAGAATGCAATGCAAATGAAAATTAAGCTAGAATGAGATGCAAAGTGGAGCTATGCTAAAACATGTATGAGAGTGTTACAATACCATTATTAAGCTATGTGAGATTAAGCTACATGTAAAAATGAAAGCTAAGCTAAGCTAGAATGCCATGAATGCCATGGATGAGAGAATGTAGAAAAGAAATAGAAGTTCTCCACAAAGCTCCCAAGAAACCTGTTAGAAAACCTACAGCATGACAATATTCAAAATGAGAATTGGATTGAGGGGGAAAGCTCTCTCCCTTTTAAAGATGTAAGGACGGTGGAGATCAAGATGAAGATGGTGGATGATCAACGGTTGAATTCGAAAATAGGAGTGATCCATGTGCACACACAAGTCAACCAATAGAATATAAGTTGACTTGTCATATAAGACAAAAGTCTCACAAGCCTTTTCTTTTAATTGTAAAATAGAAAAAGGACTTTATGTGTGCACTTTAAGTGGGTTAAAAGAATGGGGTCTTTATTTAATTAAAAGGGGACATGTTCTTTTAATCAAATAATGAAATTAGGATAGCATAGTCAAACTATAGGTTATAATCAAATAAATTGATTATTAGCAATTTGGCTTAGGTAAGTGATTAAATTAATTTAGCCAAAATGTTGAAAAGGGAGCTAATAGTCTAGATGACCATTTTTATTTGATTACATTTGCCCCTCTTTGACTAATGCGTGATCGATCTAGGAACACATTATGTCAAAGAAAATCGAAGCCAAGTAGGAAGTGGTAGATATAGATATCTAATTTTGAAGAACGAAATGTAGAAAAGATAGCAAGTCCTAAATGTATAGCCTAATAGTGGTAGTACTGAACACTAGGAAAAGATGATGTTAGAATTTAAGAAGAATGCTAAAAATTAGCAAAGTAGATAGATTGAGAACAAGTGAGAAGATCAAACAAATGCTCCTAAGAAATAGATAGTTGTAGCAATCAGTGATAGAGTATTTTTTTCCCCTCGGGATCGAAATCAAAATGAGGTAAGGGGACACAGAAACAAGCTAGATATGAGAAAATCAAGATATATCAATGTCTGATATGATAGATAAATGATTAGAACCCAAGAATGACTATAAGAAACTAATAAAATGCCCCAATTTGACTAGAGTTGACCTTGAAGGATATAGCATAAAAATTAGGTCAAATCTAGTAGAAAGATGATTTAGATGTGAAAAGGTGACTTAGAAGTAGATATGAAGCACAGAAATGATGAAGACATGAAGAAATGAAGATGCCCCAACGATAATTCAAAGATTAGACCTCAAAAAGTTAGCTAACTGCTTAGAAGAAAGTAGAATTTTAAAAGACAATTTTGACCATCAAGATGAACTCGAATTTGGATTTCGATCTCGAAAATGAATCTAGTACGTTGAATTATTTAAGAGGTCAAAAATTTATATAATGTGATGATAAGATAGAAAAAGAGATGAAGTGAAAGATTAAGAAGGTGAAAAGACATGAACAAGAAGAAAGTAAAGAAATATATGAAAGGAGTTAGCTGATATGTCCACAAAAAAGATGAAGAGAGAGCTCTCCCATATGCAAGAATGCAAGACTAATCTAGAAAATGAACCTAAAATGCAAGCTAATATGCAAAGTGGTTTACTAGCAAGAAGTGCATAACATTTAGACTCTTAATTTCATCATTGAGTATTTATTAGGGACATCATAAGATCATACAACCATCACTAGTATAACTATGAGGATATGAATATGATCGATATTAGATAGGTATGTGGAAATAAAATCTAAGCATCAGAGACATGTAAGTCAAGATAACTACACGATTAGATTCCCCAAGTTTAATTTAGCAAGATTACACCTGTATCAAGGCATAAGCGCTAGGATACACCCCAAGTGTGGTCTTGTGAAACAGTCAAGGATGATACATTTGTAAGTCAAAATATTGAATAGGTCAAGCATAAATGCTTACAACACTATAGACAAACAAAGTATACCCACAAGTAGAAATCAAGAAAACATGTCCCATGCCCCCAGTCTTCTAGTCAATGACATCATCGAAAGACTATTAGGGAGGGAACACATGGCAAAGAAATCATCATAGATAGCACACAAAGTAGATAAAGATCAACATAGCTCAATTGTTTAAGTGTTAAAGTGCATGTGTGTAAGTCACTTGGCCATTTCTTTCAGACTTGATTCTGATAGTGAGAAATATCGCGACATCAGAGACCATAGGTAAACTATCTGTAAAGTGTTTGAAAAACACTTGATGTCAAAGTGGGTGGGGGTGTTGAGAAACACCGTTTTGTGAGTTGTCAAAGAAACCCTAATGCACAAGAATACCTCAATAGGCTAAGTAGCTATGCCCTTGAGATGAGGACAAGAAACAATTCCAAGCCAGGAAATGTGTAGTGAAGTGGATGATTGAGACTGATAGACATAGGTGCAAGGATTTCAAGTAGCGCTTGTTTCCAAGTTTTCACCACTTGACAGATTTTTTTAGGACTTTTTTCAATTTTTTTGTATTTTTTTATTTTTGAATTTTTTTGGTGATACATCAAAGTGCCTATTGCTAGGTTTTCACTAAGATAATCATTTTTTCAGGACATTTTTTTATTTTTAGGATTTTTTCAGCATCATATATGATTTTTTGGATTTTTTAGAAGGTTTTAGAGATCACTAGTTCTGAAGCAAGATCACATCATTTTCTCCCAATGTCTAGCAAGGTATAGGACACGATGGAGAAACAAGTCGATGGATAAGAAAAGATGCATAAGAAAGGAATGTGAAGCAAGTGAAAGTGATCCTCAAGAATTGACTCCTAAAGAGTACCCAAGCTAGGGAAAGAGGTGAAATAGTCATATGAAGCATATTTTGGATAAGCAATGGAAGTAATGAGAAAGATAGCATGTAGAATAAGAAATGAAGCCAACAAGTGAGATAGCATGAAGTGTGTAGTCCAAAAGAGTAGCCATGTCAAGAGACCTATGAGAACCATGTTTCATTTATTATGATCAAGACCAAGGGGTCAACTAGATAGTATAGAAATGGGATAGAGCAATAAGAATAAAGCTCAAGATAGAGGCTATGAGTGAATGGGAGAGCACAATAGAAAATCTGGTGGATAAGATAGCCAATATGCAAAGATAGCTCAACATTGTCAAGATCAAAGAGAGAAGAGGGGATAGATGGATGATGGAAGAATTACGCATGATGCCCGTTTGCCAAGTTTTCATCATGGTACTTATCCAAGGTGCCACAAGAAGTAGTTTTCACCATAGGATACATTTATTTCTCTTTACTTTTGCTACCAAAGTGCCACAAGAAGTGGTTTTCACCAAGACACATTTTCATTTTTTCATTTTATTTTTGAATTTTTAGAAAGAGCTCAAGCTTTTTGAATGTAGATAGTGCTCCTATAGGAAAGATAAGTCATGATAAGCCAAGACCATAGAAAGGTATGCTCAAAGATGTTGATAGGGTGATGAAAGAGAAATGGTAGTAGGAAGAATATATGGAGGATAAGAGTTCATGTATAGAAAGTAAGTGTAAGCTTTAGAGGATTTCATGAGGGTAGCTGAAATATTGGACAAGATCAACATTAACACACACCTTGAAGGGTATTGGAATGATGGAGGAATCATGGATGAAATAGCTTGAGATTTAGATGTATGAGGTGGTAGAAAAGATTTGGAAAAATGTGGAGTGGAAGGTTTTGGAATATTTTTAGAAAGATTTTTGAAAGAAGATGGAATGGAAGCCTTTGGAAGCTTGAATGTCAACTTTGAAGTATTTTCAATATTCAATTCTTTTAAAAGAGACTTGGGAATCCATATAGCTTTAGATTTTCCTTTGGATACTTCAAAACACATTTCTTCAATAATGGGTTTAGGAACCCATATTTTCTTTGATTTAGCATTTTTAATAGTGGACCTTTGCAGTCTCTTTTGTGCATTCTCCTTCTTAGCATTCACATGTCGATTAGATGGGACATAGTGATCTTTCTTTTTCAATGGATTCTTATGTTTATTCTCACTTCCAAAGGACTTGGGATTTGTGGGTGAATAAGGATAATATGACTGGTTTAGATGTATAGATGGGTGAAAAGTCATCAAGGATGAGTGTCTTTGTTGATCTTGAGGTATTATAGGAGAGCTAGGGAATGAGCTATGAGTGAATGTAGGAGATGGAGGAACATAAGGCCCCAATACAGATGGAAGGTTTGAATGCTTTAGCTTAGATGGATAAGGACCAAGGATAGATTTAGAAGATGCAAAGGGATAGTGAAAAGGGATATCAACATCTTTAGAGTGAGCAACATGGTCAAAGCAATCAATAGACTCATGAGTAGCTTTGATAGGAGCAAAATTTTTAATAGGAGCACTTGAAGCTTGAGCACAATTTTGAAGTGGATATGGAGAAGTAGAACATGAGGGGATGCTTTGATCTTGACAAGTAGCCTTGGATAGCATATGAAGAGAACTTTTCTCATAATTTTCAGTAAGCTCAAGGGAGATAATGGAAGTGGTATCCTCATCATACTTAGGAGGTGGACAAGATATAGGATATGGAGGGGAAAAATCTTGAAAGAGATGAAAGGGTGCTTGATCTTGATCTTTCTTAACATTTATAGCTTTTTCTTTTTGAGAGTCCTCTTGACATTGAGCCACTTCTAAGGACAAGAGAGAATGAAGAGTTAATGGAGTAGTGCTTGGATTAGGCATAGTAGTGCATGAAGTTTGAGGATGTTTAGAATTAGTAGCATGGAAAAGGTTTGCAGCCAAGTGAAGGTTAGCTTGAGTTTCTTTTAGAGGTAGCCCTTGAGGATACACGTAGTCAATCTGGAAAGCATTAGGTTCTTTATTTGATGGAGGCATGTTGGAAAGCTTTGAGGTGTTGGGAGATGCACGAGTGTTAGAAGAAGTGGAGGTATCAAGGAAACCATCACTAGACATAGGTTCATTAATATGATCTTTCTCAAGAGAAGTATCTTCACCACATGAGTCACTAGAGGTTCCAAGATCAACAATCTCATCATCAATGAGATCTTGGATTTTAAGTTTCAGCTCTATACAATCAAAAGTAGCACGGTCATTAGATTGATGATAGGCACAATAGTTATCCAAGAATGGATTTCCATAGGAGCTAGACTTAGGCAACATGATGAGCTTGGTGCTAAGAAGTGTTTGCAAAATGTCATCATAAGAATGTTCCAATGGAGTAAAATTCCTCTCAAAAATATGTCTAGGATGTTCTTTTTGTTTCTCAAGTGAATAGCATGCGTCCATGTCTTCATCATATTGGTCAAAGATAGGTTTTTCATGAAAACTTGGCATAGGATCAAAGGAGGTATCACTTTCTTTCTCTCTAAGGCAGTCTTTAGATCTAGAAGATGAAGACATTTGATGGCTTGAAGTAGAGCATGTAGACCTAGAAGAAGAGGATGACCTCAAAGAAGGTGACTCGCATACATGTAAATACCTTAAGGAAGATTGATGTAATGATGCAATCTTCTCCTCTAACCTTTTCTCAAGTTTAGACTTCATTTCTATCATGCGCTTAGAGAGATGAAGGTAAGAAAGATCATTTGTCTCTTCTAGTTCTTTATATTGCACATATAGATCTTGAAACTCTTTAGTGACATGGAGGATATCATGATCATCTAGATTTAGTTGAAGTTTGGTAGCACAAGGTTTAGATCCCATAGTTTTAGATGCAAAGCCAAGCATAAAAGAGCCTAGAAGATAACTTGATGTTGAAACTATAGGAGGCAGAGTGTTCACTTGCCAAGATAGTAGAGAGAGATTAAAGTGACTTGTCAAACAATATGTCCAAGAAACTTACGACATGAATGACTCAAGTCAATAGCAAGGCAAGATGCCCAAATAGCAAAATAGATAGAGCAAGCGGGGTGACAAGTGAACAACTTTCCCAACCCAAGAATGTAGTCAAGAAATCAAGGCAACCATTTCATCAAAAATATAACTAGCAAGTGGACATAGACCATGAAGATAGAAAGACCAAGAGTACCAAGACCAAAGAGTTACTTTAAGCATGTTCAAGCACTAGAGACATATAAAAGAAAAGTCAAATGATGAGACTCCTCTTAGCAAGCAACACAAGAAAATATTTTCACTTGATGTTTTGACTTGGTTGACAAATTTTGACAATAGTTGATAGCATAGCAAGTTTGATGTTCAAAAGCAATTTCTTTCCAAGCAAGATAGTGACACATGGAGTAGTCTTCAAACAATCAAGCAAGGGACAAAGACTCTTCCATGATACAAGCATATGTGAGGTCTTAAAAGAAATCCCTAGAACTATTGTCATGTATATGTTCAAAAATATTTTCATAGGTCTAGCACATTCGAGAACACATCAAGCAATATCTACCTAAAAGTCATGGTTCATTACTCAACAACTTGGCCCACGCTTGATGCTCCTTTGCCTCACACCAAGTGGTTTCCCACAAGAGATATTGACTTTTTCATGGAAGTGCCATAAGCATAACCAAGGGAACATAGATGATGAGTGTAAAATCTTGGGGTGATCCAGGTAGTCCACTAGGATCGATCCTTGCACCAAGAAGTTGAGCGGCTAACAAGGGTAGTTACTAACTTAGAGTGTTTAGATAGGGCTTCCGTTCATAATGTTTCTCTTGCTCCCAATTATAGGACACCTCACCTTGTGATGAGTAACCAATCTCGCGACCACAAGAGTACCTTAAGCATTCTTGCCTAGTGATCTCCCTATGGTCAAAATCCCATAAGCGATCACACTAGGCGAAGACAAACACTACGTCTACCAAAGTTTTGTGTCCTTGGTAGCCTTGATTTTATAGTGGGTTGGAAGAGCTAGGTAATCAACTTGTCCCCACTTGGTTCGTTCCTCTTAGGTTGTCCGAGAGTAGGCCCTCTAAAAGATTCTAACTACACAAAGAGTGGATCAACTTTCAGAAGTCAAGATTTTTGATTCACCACAAGGGTGAAGAGCATACTCTCCTATTCCAATCATTTTCTCCCAAACATGACAGAAAGATTTAGTTGCCTCTTACTCTTGAAACCAAATGGTAAGTCAAGATTTCTGATTCACCACAAGGGTGAAGAGCATACTCTCCTATTACCAAAAGACTCCAATCACAAGTTTTATGTGCCTATGGAAAATGAACAATTAGTCAATGCCACACATGAAAACAAAAAAGCAAGAAATTTTGGGTTTTTATGCTTTGGGCAGCCCTGCAAACAATGTTAGTAGCCCTTGCGCATTTGAAGCTTTGACATGCATTCTTTTTATGCAATTTTTCAATTTTTTTCACAAGGATGGCAACCTGTAATCACAACTTGTTACCACCAAAAGTTAGTATGAAATAACATAAAAATCTACAATAAAAAGTGGTTAGTTGCCTCAAAAATCCAATTTATCTTCCAATTTATCACCTTTGACCCTACTTCTGGTAGACGCTAGAGATAAAGGAGGGAAGACATTATTTTGGTTCTTCTTTTTCTTCTTTACCATGCACTAGTCATCTAGCCTTACCATCGCATTGCTTTCTAACCGACCTTCCCACTAGGCAATCTGGTCTGGATCTATGTTTTTAATGAGAAGATGGAGCTTGGCCTCCAGCCCTTTGGGAGCAAAAGGTTCTCCCCCCTTTGACCCTAAAGGGGTCTGGGCATCAGTGAGCTTATGGGAAAGAATCTTATCCTGGCTCTCCTTTGCTTCTGGAATAATTCAGGCTGGGGCATCCTGCCCCAAACTAAGCTGCTCTGTTGCTTCCAAAAGTGGAGTTTGCTCCTCTTTAGGATTAAGCTACTCTGTTGTTGTACACTCGAAAGTGTCCCACTCTAAACCCTTCTATCCAAATGATTCCATGAGTTGGAATGTTCGAATGCCGGCTTAGAGCTCTCTATCCACGGAGTGCAAGAGAGTGTATTTCAAGTTCAAGGGATCTCAGATGAGCCTTAGAGATACTCTTCTTGCTAGTAAACCATGCAATGGGAGGTTCCAAAGACAAGATGCAAGAATTAAAATGTCTCAAGGAGTTCCTCAAGAATGCAATGCAAATAAAAATTAAGCTAGAATGAGATGCAAAGTGGAGCTATGCTAAACCATGTATGAGAGTGTTACAATACCATTATTAAGCTATGTGAGATTAAGCTACATGTAAAAATGAAAGCTAAGCTAAGCTAGAATGCCATGAATGCCATGGATGAGAGAATGTAGACAAGAAATAGAAGTTCTCCACAAAGCTCCCAAGAAACTTGTTAGAAAACCTGCAGCATGACAATATTCAAAATGAGGATTGGATTGAGTGGGAAAGCTCTCTCCCTTTTAAAGATGTACGGACAGTGGAGATCAAGATGAAGATGGTGGATGATCAACGGTTGAATTCAAAAATAGGAGTGATCCATGTGCACACACAAGTCAACCAATAGAATATAAGTTGACTTGTCATATAAGACAAAAGTCTCACAAGCCTTTTCTTTTAATTGTGAAATAGAAAAAGGACTTTATGTGTGCACTTTAAGTGGGTTAGAAGAATGGGGTCTTTTATTTAATTAAAAGGGGACATGTTCTTTTAATCAAATAATGAACTTAGGATAGCATAGTCAAACTATAGGTTATAATCAAATAAATTGATTATTAGCAATTTGGCTTAGGTAAGTGATTAAATTAATTTAGCCAAAATGTTGAAAAGGGAGCTAATAGTCTAGATGACCATTTTTAGGTGATTATAGTTGCATCCAAAGGTGGAGCTTGCTCCTCTGCAGGTCCCATGGCTTGGGAGTGGGGACTTGCCTGCATCTTTGGAGCCTCCATCGAGGCTGAGATTGGCATCTCCAAGGCAGGACCCTTCTCGAGGGGGGTAGCACTTGCCTGCTCCTTGGGAATGTCCTTCTTAGGAATATCCTTCAAGGCTTTATCCTTCTGGCTGAAGGCCTTCCTCCCCTATGCCACAGAAAGTTTGCACCTCCATAGCAACTTCATCTTACCCTTACCTAAAGGGCGAGATGATTGCTTCTTGGCTTGGTCAGAGATGACTAGTTTCGTGGGCAACTTCTTTGCTAGACTGGGGCACTGGTAGGCCTTATGAATAGCCTTCAGGAAAAGAAAACATGCAAAGGGTATAGTTTTGTAAATAATTTTCTGGTTGTGCACCCCTAGTTTAGAGTGAAGAGCAATGAACTCAAGCATGTATGTTCCTTCACTCACCCCAATGCATATGCAAGTGTAATTGAGACAATGTTTAGATGCAGAGATTGGATCTATTGAGAGGAGTTCCCTGAAGGTCCTTGCAATCCCCATAAAGACGTCCTCATTCCAGTATTCTAATGGTAATTCTGGTAGTCTGACCCACACAGGAACTTGAACAAAGAAAGAATCATTCAAGCTCATTCTGGATGACCACTTCTAAAGCACAAGGGTAGAGTAGCCAAAGGCCCATTTCCCTTCACATAGAATGCTAGCAAGGTCTTCCAAGCATGTAAAGTCGAAAGACATGAAACCTTTTTCCATTGATGTGACTAAGACCTGACCTTTGAGAGCCCATTTTTGTTTGATGAACAACCTGATGTCATCAATGTTTGGTCTAGGTTGTGAGGCCTCAACCCGACCCTTCGTAGCCTTAGTTGTTACTTATCGTTTTGATACTCACGACTCAAGATGGTCGAGAGACTATCAGATACTTGAACATATCATATTATTTCATGTTGTGTGATGTTGTTTTCAGATATTGATGTTCGTCATTTAATGTTTTATGTATATGTATGTGATGAATTAAGTAAAATGTAGGATTAACACATTGATTTTGGAATCTTTATGCTTAAAGATATAAGTAGGATGCAAGAAAACCTGATTTATGTATGTTTCAATTTATGTAAATTTCTGATACGTATATATGTACATGTGATTTTCAGGACTACTGATGGGTGCAATGAGTGTACAGATATTTTAGTCGAGGAAATCGACGAAGGAACATAACTGATCTCTATGTGCTAAATTTGAAAACCTTGTTGTTCGTAATTCACATATTTGTATTGTGAGATGTATGTATGCATCTTCTTTGTTCAGTAAATGTTAATGTTCATAATTATGTTCTTTCAGTGTCGCTTGACACTCGTAAAATGTTTATGTGCTTTGGTGTGCTGTTTAGGGTTAATTGTTTAACCTTTGGACCAAGTTGGTTTAAGTTAGTGTCAGTTTTCTATTAGGTTCTTAATCAAGGTTAGTCATCCCTTAATCCGGATTAGTGCTTATTTGCAAGTTAGAGTAGTAAGTTGGACCTATTTTATTCCTAGATTTTATTTGACTCTAAACCTCTTTCCTAAGGCTTTAAAACTTGTTATTATTCTAACCAAAGGGTATGGGTATGGGTTAGGGGTCTTTTCCAACCCCTAAGCCCCTTTTTTTGACTTTTGAGGTCACTCAAAAAGTCCCTTTTTGCCTTTGTGCGAAAATTGCAAGTGGTTGTCATGAGTTGTCTTACGCCCACCTCCTCTTAGGGTTTAACCATGGTGTAGGTTGAGTTAGGAGTTTCTAGATTTGGTAGTAGGTGGAGATAGTTATTGCTCCTTTTGGGTGGTTGAGTTGGAGGCTTATTTAGAGGCCTTCCTTGGACTAGTTGGTTGTTACCCAATCTCTACATTTAGAGAGGAATGTTTGAAAGTTGAAGGAAGGAAAGGGATACTCTACTCAAACTTGTTCATTGCCATTACCTCTTTGTGAAGGTAGGAAATTCTCATCTCCCTTATTCAGTTTTTATGTTTTGTTTCATGTTAATGTTGCTTTGTTGTTGTTTCACTGTTGTATGGTTGTGGGTATGTTGGGAAGATTTGTAAACCATGTCATTTTGGTTGTTTTCCTTTCTTGTATATGTTTGAAATTTTGAGTTTTCCTTGCATGGGTGTTTTGGTATTACTCACCCTAGGAGAGGGCAGAAGTGACCAATTTTGGGAGAGGTCTGTTTAGTTGGACTCCAACCTGTGTAGAGTCTCTTCTTAGGATGAGAAGAGGGATAAAGGGTAGGGTGTTATTGGCCTCTACCCGTCAGCACAAACCTGGTATGAGTATGGCAAGTTTAATGGAAGAACAGAAGTTCTTGGTTATTGGCCCCGATTGGGCATCTGAATTGGTGTTGTGCTTGACTTCTCCTATTGGAAGAATCCACCTTTCCCTATTCTTGATTCATTGTGAATCGTATTGTGTAAACCATGTATGATTATGCATGCTTGATGTTCTTTTGGTTCTGCTTGGTTGTCACCCGATCAGTTATTGGTTTCCTCCATGGTTCTTGAAATGAGATTCAGAAAATATTGCAAACTCCTTGATTTGATCATGAATAAAATTTTATAAAATTGTTGAAATTTGGGATTGATATCCTATTGTAAATTTTTATTTTATACCTTATTGTAAATGGCAACGAAGCCGGGTTTTCTTCCTAATTCTTTCCCGGCTGAGCCTTTGAATCAGGTTGGCCAATAAAATTTGTGTTTAAGTATAATTGGTTATCATGTGACTTAATCGTGGTTTAAATTTAGATGGATGTGCATCAAAAATAGGATGGAAATAATGATGTTGATTTAATTTGGCAAACTTTCAAGTTTCTTATATGATGGAAATGAAAATTCTATGATGGATGAAAGATTAGTTTTTTTGTGATTAATGGGGTTAAAACAATTCTTGCATTGTGGTTAAAATGGATAATTGAAATTCAATGTAATGGTAATGTTGTTTGCAATGTTTTGAATATAAGTGTATAGAGGTGAAGAGCTAATCATAGAGAATGAATTGTTGAGATAATGCATTTGCAATTTGGCTTATAGTCATGTTATGAATATTATTCTGAATGATAAGATACTTGAAAATTTGTGAGCTATATACATAAGGTATCTCCATTCTCCTAAATCCATGGATGAGCATAGTTAAATCTCTTTCATATAACTCCTTATGTGTTGTTAGTGTTGAGGCTTTTAGCCAGATGGAGAAAAGAAAAAGATCATCAATCTAGATTATCAAACATAGCTAGGATTTTCTAATGTATCCTTGCAAATAGATATCATGATGCCTTAGACTTTGGTAGTAGAAAGAACAAATAAAGAATATACAAGTTATAAGATATAAAACATAAAGCTTGTTGTAGACACACAATTTACTCTCTGGATTTTATATGTAAGAAGTGGAAATAATATCTTCTAATACAGACAAATATAATAATCAGGAAATACACTATAGTATCTTCTAAATAAATAATAGAATATCTAATTTACAAGTAAGACATAACATAATAGAATAATATAAAGTAAGCACTTAAGGTACAAATCGCTATCATTCGAATCTAGAGTCAAAAAGAATTAATGATGAATTCCCTTACTGATGGTCGACCCAGCATTAGGATGGGACTGTTAACAATAAAATAAACAACATTGAACAAGATGCTGCCTATTAAGAAACTAGGCGACCAAAATTATATTATACCTTGTATGAGAAGAGGGAGGATGGGTGACCCACCTCCCCATCATCCCATTTCATGCCTCCCAAGTTGCCAAGCGCATTTAGCACTGTCTAAGCCTGACATGGGTTAGGAAGCACCCTATCACCATTGCCTTCCAAGTCGCCAACTTGGATGAAGGTCCCATCTTAAATGGGGCACGAGCTTTTAACAAAAAACTTTAAAACAACAATGTCTAAATATACCATGTATTGCAATTTATTTTGCTTGGGAAAAAGTCGTTGGGGTTGACGTCAGCAGTCCCCCACTACATTTTTCCCCCTCTTCTTTTGTTGAGCGCTCACCTTATATTTTGCATGGAGGCTAATGTTTTTAGGGGGAAAACTCTTGTTGATAAGACCTTTGTTTGACACCATATCCTAAGTCTTCCCTTTTAAACTAGCACTGCCACCTTTCTTGCATTTGGAAAGACATGCAGATCTCTTGTGCAGCGCGCCCAACCTTGGAGAGCACCCAACTTGGGGTCAGGTCACTTGGCTAGTGGCCAAGTGGAGAGGGTTAGGTGGAGGGGAACTTAGGGATGGGAGTAGGATAGTTTTAGAGTTAGCATATATTAGTTAGTTTTAAACTTTAAGATTAGTTTTAGATTTAGTTAGTTATTTATTTATTTAATTTTAGTTTTTTATTAGTATTTTCTAATAGTTAGTTTAAAATGTAATCTTAATTTGTTAAGAAATAAGTTATGGTAGTATGGGTTAGTTTTATGTTAAGATTGTTTATTTTGGTTAATTTTTGTTTTCATTATTTTTGTTAGTATTAGTAATTTTTTTTTTTGTTAATGAAGTTGATAGTGTTAGAGGTTAGTGTAGGTGTTAGGAGTTGTGTTTAGTCACAATTATGTTTGTCTAACTTTAATATTAATTTAGATTTGTGTTAGATGTTTATTTTGTTTTAGTTTGAGTAGTATTAAGTTAAGTATCTAGTTTAGAAGTGAGTTATAATGTAATTTAATTTAGTTGTTTTACTATTTATTAAAGTTTTAAATTAATGATTGGTGAATTAATAGACTTTATTAAAATAATAATCAGAATGATTGTTTTAAAATTATAGCTAATAATGTTTTAGTTTTGTTAAAGTATTGTTAAAAATTGTAGATAACGTTTCATGAAATACTTTTATTATCTTAATTTAAATTCATATGGTCATTATATTAGAAAGGTTTTATTTGATTTTATAAAATTACGATTGGAATTAAATTAAGTATAGTTTATATAGGTGTATGGGTAGATGCGATATGTCTTTTAATGAGTTCTTGATTTAATAATTCGAATGAATTTAAGAGAAGTCAGTTTTTAATTTATTTAAGTATAGATATTAGATTTAGATAGTTTAGGGTTTTAGATTTGTTTTAATTGTTTAATTTTTTTTAGGAAGCTTTAAACTTCATAATTAGTTAGAATTTATTTAGTTGTTAGTGGATTAAATTTAAAATTAGTAAGTTTATGATAATTGTTTTTTTTATGTTAAAATAATCGGAATGTTTAAGTTAATAAATTATTAGATATATATATATATAATCAGTTTTAATTTTAGTTAATTGTTTTCTTAGAGTGACTTTCCTATATCAATTAAGATTGTCAATCGATAATTGTCTAAGAGATTTATAGTTGATGTTGATTAGACACGTTCAATTAATTTAAACTCGAATACATTTACATTATCATCTAAATAATGGTTTCATATTGTTGTAAGTTAATAAAATAACGTATCCTATGATCGATATCAATCTTATAACAAAAGCTTCAATATCTCAAACTACGTAATCATACTCATGTTTATAATCTTTAGTCTTAACAAAGAGAACCGGCACTAAAACTATTATCAATCTTTTCAACTTAGAGCATGTTTAATTATTAATTAATATCAAAAAATTAAAAAAAAATTGAGTGTGTTTTTGCCCTCGTAGTTTGGGCATGACATAGGTCCCAAAAATCTCCCAACCAAAGTAGAAACCATGGCTCAAATGTTGTGATCCACTATCTCATCTGGAATGGCAATTGTGCAAGAACCTTTCTCAGAATCTTGGATAGTTTTAATAGGAGAGAAAGAGGACTTACCTAAAGGTTTTACCCCAAATAATGAAGACCATTTTGTAGTTCCTAGCTTGTTTTCTTTGGAAACCAAAGGAATCTTAGCCGCTTCCTTGGGATGGACAGCTGGGCCCCCCTCCACACTTTCCAACTGATCCCTTTTGCCAAGATCTGCCAGTCTGCCTCCATCTTGCTATCTTTGTTCCAGACGAGGGACCCAAAATCGTCCATCCAAGGAGATCTTGCCCTTGCAGGAATTCAAAATTTGAAAGCTCCCGCTCCCACCACTTTCACTTCCCATTTGAAAGCATCACTATAGTTATTTTAAAGTATTTAGGTCTATTTAAGTTTGATGACATTCTCAACATTTTTTTGCTCTACATTAATTAATACAATCTCTTTTTTGAATGATTTTAAAGAGAAATAATGACTACATTGATGAAAATAAGGCATGCTCTATAAAATAATAATAATGATTATACTATTGAAAAAATATTTGTGGCTAGCCCATTTCTATAAGTGTTGTTCATGAAGATGTTGTTGGCAATTTGGATAAGGTTAATATCTAAGGTTGTCATTTATCACAACGTATGTGATAGATCAAGTGGGAAAATCATTAGATTAAGTTTTTGTAATACTAACCTTGAAATTTATCTTAGTACAAACAAAGATTACTAGGCACAGAGACATTATTTTAGTTGGAAAACTTCATAGAGACACAATTGGCATGTGCGAGCTTAGGGATAGGTAGAGGGGATGCCACTTTACATTCTTGTATGTTCATGAGTTGTCATGAGCTACCTATACAGAGTTATGGAAGAATTACCAGTTACTCTACAATACAGACAGGACATGGCTTAATAAGAAAATATTTTATTCTGTTAAGGAATTCATTTGATTTTTCAAATTAATGACTTGAACAATTAGGGAAAACATCCTAGATGTTAAACCTATGTGGGAAAGATCTAAATATAAGTGTAATGACATGTGTGAAAGAATCAAGGTCGACATAATCAAACAAAGTGATATAAATGAAACATCTTGAAAGGAAAAATGTGTGATTTGTAAAATGCAATTGCATATACTTGTCAAATATTATGTATATGATGCAAATTATAAGTCAGAGAAAAGAAAACAAGAGGGTTGTGAACTTGTATTGAAGAAAACTCTAATGCCACATTAGTTATTGAAGATATCATCTTGGTAGCTAAAGGTTATGTTACTCATACCTTGTACTCAGCTTGTATTATTGTAAAATACATGTTTGAGTAGTGAGCTCTTCTTGTATCAACATTATCTTCTAAATCTTCTAACAAGAATTCAAAGTCTCCTAATAGGGGCTTCTTGTATTGATTGTACTTCATAACGCTCCTAACAAGGTGCACCCCTTAATAGGGAATATATATATTAGTGCATTAGCTTGTGGGTATCACTCCCACTGAAGTTTTCCCTTGGCTAGGGTGTCCCTAGTTAAAAAATTATGGTGTTATGATCTCTATTGCATTATGTTTGTGTTTATTGTTCAATACAATTATACATGCATGTTTTAGGTTGGTGAATAATATCCATAGTTGGGCAAAAAGTATAAAATTGTTAAATATTGATCCCTCCTCCCCCCTCAATATTCCCATATTTCCAACAATTGGTATCAAAGCATAATATCTCTAAAAAGGCCTAACAAGTTGAGATTGATCACTATGGATTTAATGGATCCATAAATGTTAGAGACTAATCTTATTGCAACTATTGAAGAGCTTGACAAGGTTAATGAAGAAAATGACAAATTGAGAATAAAACTAAAGAATGCTTAAGAGTACATATAGGAGTTAAAGGACCCAATGGACATCTACGAGGCTAAAGGAAAGGTGTCAAATATGAAAGATTCTAATGTAAAACTACAAGGAGAAAATGAAATTCTTAGTCATGAATTCGAAATTATACAAGTAAAGCTACGTATGCAAGCTGATGATCAAAGGTAGACAAATGCATTGAAAGATGAAAATATAGATCTGAAGAATTAACTTGAGAATTCTAAATCGAAGATTACTAATCTACAATATTATAATTCTATCATTAAAGGTGAATTGACTTAATCTAAACAACAACATAAGAAATTATATTCCAGTACTATAAAACTTGATGAAAAAATTATGGCTCAAAGACGTAAAGGTGTTATTACTGGCATTGGCTACAAAGAAGGAGAATCATCATCAAAATAATCTAAAATTACCAAATTGTGTGATGAGCAAGGATCTAACAAATCTAAAAATTCGATCAAAGAAACTCCAAAGCATGATGAAAAGCCAAAAAATTTAAAGAAGCAAATCTTTGGAAAATGTTATGCATGAAATAAAGTTGCTCACATGAAGAGAGATTGGATAGATAAGTTTACTAAACCCTTATTTGATTATTGTTATAGTTGTCATGATTATGGTCATAGAGCAATGAATTGTAGGAAGTCTAGATCCAATGATATATTTGATAAAAATATATGCATATGAGTATTAATCATGCAGATCAGAAGTCTAACAAAGTCACAAGAAAATAAGTAGTCTTTACAAGTGCAACAACTTTGGTCATATTTCTAGAGAATGTAGATTGCAAGTAAATCAAGGAAAGTTACTTATTATAATTGTAACAATTAAGGACACATAGCATGATACTATAGACTTAATGGCTATAGAAATAATATGAGGACAAACAATATGAGATTTCAAAGTTAAAAAAAGACCAATTTATAAAGGGGATGAAGTGAGTGAAAGAAACCATTAAGGAACAAAAGGATAGCTTTGGTGAAACATTTGTGAAAGAGGGAACACCAATAATAAAGAAATTTTGAATTTTAAAGGCAAAAGATACATCTAAAAATAAGCTAAAATGAATCATCTTTTAGATTTTGATACTCCATTTCATGCTACACCTCATAGAAGTTATTTCATTGATTATGTCCAAGGGGATTTTGGGCTTGTTTATTTGGGGGATAATGAACCCTATCAGATTTTTGGAAAGGGAAAAATTAAGATTAAGTTACAGAATGGGAATCATTGGCTACTATGTGAGGTAAGACATGTTCCAAGGCTGAGTAGGAATTTAATTTCAGTAGGGGAGCTCGGTGATGAGGGTTGTGTAGTTACTTTTAATGATAAAAATTGGAAGGTTTCAAAAGGTTCCCTTGTAGTAGCAAAAGGTGTGAAAGTAGGCACCTTATATCTTTGTACAGGTCATATTGTTCCTTCTACTTTAATTGTTTCAGAGAAAAATGAATGTTCAAAAACAATTGCTACAGTTGAGTAGGGAGATCAAATAGTTGCTATAGATTCTGATACAACACTATGGCACAATAGACTTGGGCACATGAGTGAGAAAGGTATGAAAGTAATTCATTTAAAGAAAGTTTTACTAGGTTTGAAATGTGTTAATATGGATTTCTGTGAAAGTTGTGCCTATGGAAAACAAAAGAGAGTGAGTTTTGCAAAGATTGGGAAGGAAAATAAAAGGGAGAAATTAGAGCTTGTGCATACTAATGTATGAGGGCTAGCTTAGGTATCTTCCCTTGGTGGCTCTCATTATTGTTACATTTATTAATGATGCAACTAGAAAAGTATAGGTTTATTTCCTTAGATAGAAATCTGATGTATTTCAAACTTTTAAGAAATGGAAATGCTTGGTTGAAAATGAGACTGGTAAAAAATTAAAATGTCTCAGATCTAATAATAATGGTGAGCATTGCAGTCATGAATTTGAAGATTATTGCTCCACTAATGGTATTCGTAGACAGAAAACTATTCTAAGGACTCCACAGGAAAATGGAGTGGCTGAACACATGAACATAACTATAATAGAATGTGCAAGGAGTATGAGGTTGCATGCTAGGTTGCCCTTACACATGTGGGTAGAGGCTATCAATATTGTTGTATATTTGATTAATAGAGGTCCCTCTACTCCTTTGGGTTGTGGTATTCCAGAGGAGGCATAGACTGGTAAGAAGGTGAGTTATTCTTTTCTCAAAATGTTCAATTGTGAAGCATTTGCTCACATAGATTCAGAAAATAGAACCAAGTTAGCAGCTAAGTCAAAGAAATGTGTATTTGTTGGATATGGTAGTAATGAGTTTGGTTATAGGCTTTGGGATTTTGAAAATCATAAAATTGTAAGAAGCAGGGATGTCATATTCAATGAGAAAGTGTTGTACAAAGATCTATTGCAGCAACATGAGAAGAAAGAAGATGATTATCTAGTGTTGGATGATACTCCAAAAGCTGATGTTCTAGCCATTCCTCATAATGTGCAACAACTGCAACAAAAAATACCACACACACTAGTGAATGTTATACAGTCAACAAGGAAAATTAGACCTCCACAAAGATTTTCTCCCTCTTTGTATTCTATTTTACTTACTGATGTTGGTGAACCTTAAAATTATGATGAAACTATGCAGGTGGATACTAAAATTTAGTGCAAGTTTGCAATGAAAGATGAAATGGACTCTTTGTCAAAGAATAAGATATGGGGTTTGTGCAAGTTGCCTACAGGTAAAAAGGCTTTACAGAATAAGTGGGTTTACAAGTTAAAAGAAGAGGATGGAGGTACGAAAAGATTTAAAGCAAGGTTAGTTGTAAAAGGATTTGCACAGAAAAAGGGAATTGATTTTGATGAGATATTTTCTCCTATTGTTAAAATGACTTCTATCTGTACTATTTTAAGTCTAGTGGCTATTGAAGATTTGCATTTAGTGCAGCTAGATGTTAAAATAGCCTTCCTTCATGGTGATTCAGATGAAGAGATATATATGGCTCATCCACAGGGATTTTCAATCAAAGGTAAGGAGAACTTAGTGTGCAAATTGAAGAAATGTTTATATGGCTTAAAGAAAGCACCTCGACAATGGTATCTGAAATTTGACAGTTTTATGCACGAGCATGGTTACAGTACGTGTCATTTAGATCATTGTGTCTATTTTAAGATGTTGGATGATGATAGCTACATTATTTTATGTTTATATGTTGATGATATGCTTGTAGCTAGGTCTAACATGGATCACATTAAGGGGCTAAAAATCCAATTAGCACATGCATTTGCTATGAAGGATTTGAGGACAACAAAAAAAATCCTTGGTATGAAGATTTGTAGAGATAGTAAAAATAGAATATTGATGCTATCTTAGGCTGATTATGTTGAGAATGTGTTGCAATGTTTCTCTATGGAGAATGCTAAAGTTGTCAGCACACCTTTACCTAGTAATTTGAAATTGACTAAGGAGATGTGTCCCAAGACACTAGAAGAGGAGGATAAGATGTCCAAGGTACCCTATGCTTCAGCTATAGGAAGCTTGATGTATGCTATGGTATGCACTAGGCCAAATATTGCACATGCAGTGGGAGTTGTTAGTAGGTATATGAGTCATCCAAGCATTAAGCATTGGAATATAGTCAAATGGATTCTCAGATATTAGAGAGGAACATCCAATAAGTGTTTACACTTTGGGGGCTTTACTACTAATTTATAGGGCTATGTTGACTCAAATTTTGCAAGGGGTATTGATACTAGGTGGAGTACTACAGGTTACATATTTACTATTGGCGGGGCAGCTGTGAGTTGGGTTTCTAGGTTACAAAAGGTTAATGCTTTATCCACTACAGAGGCAACCAAGGAGATGATATGAATTTAGTTCTTCTTGCAAGAATTGGGACATCCTTAGAAGGATAATTATTTGTTCACAAATAGTTAGAGTGCCATTCATCTTGCAAAGAATTCAGCTCTGCATTCAAAGACCAAACACATACAGTTGCGGTACCATTTCATTTGGTCAGTTTTGGAGGATGGCCAATTAAAGTTGGAGAAGATACATACCAATGACAATCTAGTAGATATGTTGACAAAAGTAGTAACAAGGGAGAAGCTAAACTCCTCTTTAGCTTCGATTGGTCTTCTAGCCTAAATATAAATAAAAGAATAGTAGAGTCTAGGGTGGTTTGATCCAGTGAGAGCCCCATGTGGTAGTAGTATTGCTACAGGATAAATCTCCAATTGGGAGATTATTGTTTAGTGTGGAGCCTGATCAGTCCCCAAGTGAGAGATTGTTAGATTGCGGTGACTAATTAGGAAAGTATTGTACATCAAAAATTCTTTGGGGTTTAGGGCATCACCTCGAAAAAAAAATTGGGCCCTTTTTTATCGTGACTTTATGCAACATGTAATTATTAATTATAACCCTAAAGTGGTTAAAATACTTGTATAAAAGGGCTTAGGGTTAGGGATTGTTTCATAAGGTATGATGTGAAATTGGTTCTTGTGGTGGTATTGAGTTGTAAGGGATTACAGATTGTAATTAGGTTGTAATCACTAGATCATAAAAATATTAGACTTGCTATTTGGTGGATGTAGCCTAGGGATTATGTGAATCACGTTAAATCTTGGTGCCTTGTGTTCTTTTTTCTATGATTTATTATTTTCTGTTATTGGTTACATTTGCATGTAATTGTTATTTCTATCCATGGTTTAATCCTAACATAATCAGCTCAAATCAATCCAAAACTAATTAAATAACTATCACTTGTGAAGAAGATAGGGGATAAATTACTAGTAAACTCATGCACCCCTAAATGACCAAATCAAATGTTGTGAAGTTACAAGAAGCATCTACAAGAAATGAGAAAGTTATGGTTAAGTTTGTATTGATTATTATATTGATCTAGAAGCGCAAAAAAGAAATTGAGTCTCTCTAGTTGTGAAAATAACTTTTTAACACTTGCATACTTGCACAATTAATCGGAAGTAGATTTGATCAATTTAAGGGTAAAAATGCATTAATCCTTTGTCATTCAAGCATTTGAGGAGATGAAGGAGTTTGAAGAGTATCTAAAAGTTTACAAAAGATTTGTAGTGTTTTGAAGTGTTTCCAGCTTGATCTAATGCAAAAGCCCTAATCTATGTGTTTAAAAGGTATTTCTTTATACAACAATGAAATTGTGAAACATAAGTGTTAAATAGAAATGGATAAGGACAAGGTGCACAATATTAATGTGGTTAGGAGGCCTAAGTTGAAATTGAACCCCATTCCACCTATAGAAAATGACCTCACACCATATTATCACAAATTTTCAATAATGTGTTGTATCTAGAAGATGTGGGTGTTGGACATATAATGGTGATCAAGTGACTAAGAAGGGGGGGGGGGAGGGGTGTTGAATCAAGAACTACTTAAAATTCTTCACTCTTTAATCCTTATGAAATTCTCTAATCTACTTGCATGCATAAATTAATAAAGCAATAAAGAATTCAACACCATAAGACTTTCACACAATATTTGGTAACCCTGAAACCCTCTAAGGTGAAGTTAAAACTGGGGTGAGATTGACACCCACAATGATTTATTTCTATAGTAATAAAGTTGGTCTATTACAGCTTACAATTGACCACTTCTGGTGATCTACTTGATTAAGAGTAATAGGGATTATTAGGTCCACCTTGTAAAAGGATTTTATAATACAATGAAGTATGTACTCAATTAGGAGATTTTGTAAGGACTGTTAGGTCCACCTGGTTAAAGGATTTTGATCGAAGAACTTGTTAGGATGAATCAATGGGTTGATCTCTACTTTGCAACTCTATTTTCTAATGAAGATCCTTTGAATTATTATGATCACTTGACTATGATAGATGAGTCTTTTCTTTTCCTTTATACTGCTCGATAGCCTTCAAACCAATATAGTCTTCCATGTTCCAAACTTGCCAATGATGATGAATTACACAATTATTGGATAGAATAATAATATCTTACATATATACCAATCCAACCAATAACTCATTATGGGTCATCTCTAATAGTTCCAATAATAACTACCATGTTGGGTCAATGTTGATACTCAGGTCCAATTGTTCACTCAGGTGATGTGTTGACACTTGAGCAATATAGTGAACTCGGCTAACTCTGGCACTCAGTTGACACTAGATGCTTAGTTTGCATTGATCACTTGATGAACTCAATTACCTTGATTCACACTGCTCTACCTTCTCGATTCTCATACTAAAATTAGGATGCTCATCTACTCAAATTACTCTATTGCTTGATTGCTGAAGGAAAGCTTGGTTGTAGTACTAACCGACCTTCCTAGATGACTAAGTATTTTGGCACTAATTGACAATATGTCTTTCCATAGGGTTAAAAATCTCCCCCTTTGGCATTAGTGACAAAAAAATTATCATGCACAATTCTTCAATTAAAATCTTTCAGTCAAACTCCCCCTTTCCATGTGCTCTGTTCGACAACTTGGTTTGAACTAAAATTCTATGACTTGGTTACTGTTGAATGTTTTTAGCTTTTCAAAAAAAAATTTGTTTGCCTATTTTATACAATCCTCATATTTCCTTCTATACATACATCATATTTTCTCTTCATATCTTTCTCTACACATTTCACCTTTGTTTTTGTTATAAATGCCAAAATTTATAGGGTTATACCAAAATGAATGAGGAGATCTTGATGCACTTTCAAAATTAAGACATAGTCTTGTCCCAATTTCCTTGTAATACCTTTAAAATATGTAGTTATATCTAAAGCTTTGTTGATAACTCCATCATACGATCTGCCACTAAAAGGTTTGTGTCTTGGACAAGTGTCTTTATATGTTCAATCCTTTTCTACATCACATCCATGTGGGGAAGCATCATGCTTTGGATGTCTATTAGGGTTGTCCTTATTCTGGCCTCTTCCATCAATAATATTATTTGGAGATTTGTCAAAAATATGGTCTTAACAAAATGATTAGAGCTAGTACTTGGGTTGAGTGTCAATTGACTAGCACTCTTCTTCAAGTCTTCTTCAATCTGTATCAATTTGTCTTTTATCTCCTTTTTAAAACTTGTTGTTTCACAAAACTTTATGAATAAGGATACAATATTATTTACAACACCCTCCAATGGCAATTTTTCTTGCTACATTCTTTAAAACATTATCTTCAAATTTTCTTTCTGCCCTCTGCAAAAGTTTGTCTTGCCCATCTACATCCTTATTGAATTTATCTACAATTTCAACTAGATGATAAATGATGGGGGCATCTTCATTTACCTCTATAGACATTGCATCCAAAATATATCTTTAATGTCTTTGAATTTTCTTTTGTCCCTTTTTGCTAGAATTTATACTGGTTGGCTCTTTTCTTTCAAAGTTCACCCAGTATTTCCATTTGCTTGAGAACAATATTGGATAGGTCTCATTTTGGAATCAAAATCTCTTCATCTAGCTCAATGTCATCAATGATCTTTCCTTTTCCTTTTACCTTTATACTTAGTGAAGATGCAATCTCTTTTCCTTTTCCCTCTTCTCTTCACTACTCGATTGAACTATGTTCAACTCAGTATACTACACCTCAGGTGTTACTTTGATTGACTCAAATCTTAGTAAAGCTAGAACTTTACTTGGAGAGGTTAGTAGGGATGCAATAACAACTATTGCCAACATCTCAGAGTATGGTTCTTCAATGTTTTTCACTTCAGATGCAACTTTTTCTTCCTCTTTCACAAAAAAATGGTTCTCCACATATTAGATGTGCAATGTACAACTTCTTCAATTTTATTAGCCAAAATTTGATAAGTTTTAAATCTATGAGTCTGTCTCTCTTAGTATTTAGACATGGCCTCCTTTATTTCATTTTTAGAGAAATTTAGCATTATTTTCTTCAAATTCTACTCTCTGATGTCTTTCTCTTTTTTGACAAAATTGGTCCAATGATGAGAAACAACCTTCAATAGAGCTTTGGGGGCTCTACCTTTTAGCTCATTTGGATCATACTTCCACTTAGCCATCTTCTCCACCAATGCCTCTTCTATCAACTTCTACTCCTCCTTGCTTCTGGATTCATATTTGAAGTACTTGAATCCTACCATTCCACTACTTTCTCTCAATGTCTTCAATTGTTACTCAAAGGATGGTGGAGGTTTCTTCACTGCCAATTTCTCTTCTTCTTCCTCTTCTTCATCATATTGAAGGTTTAGCTTTCTCCTTGGTTTGGTAGCTTTAACTGAGGTGATGATAGGGGTAGGAGCCTTAGTAGTTTTCCTTGGTATGGCCTTACCCTTCTTCTTCGGTGGTAACTGAAAGATTTCACCCATTCAATTCTTGGCTTGACTATTTTGATATGTGTTTTGTCACAATCAACCAAAAAACATATATCCCATTTATACTCCTCAACAAGTTGTTTGGGAATCCTAAATTTGTTCTACATTTTTTCCTTAAAGTTTTCAAAATATGCATCCATAATTCTTTCAAAATGATCTCGCAACTCTTTGATGAGGTCATTTATTTGATAGATGATAGATCAGTCTTTACCCACATAGTATTTCCTTTTCAACAAAAGAATTTTTGAACAAAGAAAAAATAAACACATGAGAAGAGATCCAAAATTACATGCATTGTTTTTGTAAGCTTTGGATGCTATCCATGTTCTTGCTCAATTGGATGAGTTGGAGCTCAGAAAGATCCAAGGATAGGTTATTCTTCACCACTTTATAGGTGAAATTAACCACCTCACAAGGAACATTGTTTGGTCTGCTGGAACTATAAATCTTATGTGCTATGACATGAATTCCAAATTTGATCTCCATGTCTACTACATTGTTCAGCTTCATTCCTCTGTTGTCCTGTTCAACTAGGGTTTTGCTTGCAAGCTCGACTCATGCTAGGGTTTTTGTTGCCTTGGGATTGTCTAGCATGGGATATCTAGTGTCTTGGTGGATTTTCTTTGTAATCTTCACTAGTTTCTCCAACCAAAAAGGCATATCATGTACTCTTCTCAAAATATACTGAATCCATTTCACTAAAAGTTCCTCGGCATATACAAAGCACGAGTCAAACCCTTGGATTCTGAATGTTTTTACTCAGGCTTCAACACTCTGATCTCACTAAATGCATCAAATTTTTAGTTCATCTCAAAGGTACCCAACTCCTAAATAAATAAATGATAAAATTTCATGCCATCATGGATAAGTAACACCTTTGGTGGGATAACCAAGTGATCTCCCATTGGATCCTTTTCCTCAACAATCACTAGATACATCTTGAATTTTGGAGCTTCGCAAACCTTGTTCTTGACCAACATCTCAGATCCTTTGTTCACTTGACTACTTTAGGTGGTTGCCATCACACTTGGTAAATGAACAAACAAAAAAATAGCTTTTCTTGAAACTCACTTAAATACTTCTCTCTAAAATGCTTGAGGTCTTGAAATCATTCTTAAATTCTTGAACTCTAAAAGCAAGGTAAAGAATGAACTATTGATTTACACTTTATGACAGATTTTAGGAGTTTAGGGTCTCATAAATGCTTCTTGCATCAATAGGTAACACAACTGAGTTTTTGAATGTTGGCCTCGACAAGCACTATCTACCATGTAGCTCTATAAGAACCAACTTCCAACCTAGCTACACTCAGTTAAGTCATACAATTCAACCTTACTCGATTATAACTGAGAATTAACTAGGTTAAACCTTAACTTCTTCATTTTTCCTAGTGCATCTGATATGCTAATTTGGACTTACTTCTTTTCTTGACTGGAGCTGATGTAGGATCTTCTTCTAATTCATAGCTCTAGTGATCTTCCTATATGCTTACTCTAAGGTGGTTGTTTCATCCAATTCATTGACTTTGGTCTTAACAACTTCCCTTCCTTGAGATTTTTGGAGATATCCTTATCCATTGTTGATTCATCTATGTCTTTATTTCATCAACCTTTATCTTACCTTTATTTTCCTCACCAGTATTTACTATAGCTTGGTTCATACAATTTCTTGCGAAATGATTGAGTTCTTTGCATACATAGAATCTTCTAGTGGGATTTATTTTCCTTAGTTGAGTCCCTACAAAGTTATCTCCAATGTGACCAAACTCTCCACATAGATAACATTTGTACCATGTTTTGTAGTCTCAACTGATAAATTCACCTTGTCTTGGTCCAATATTCCATTGTTTTGTTATGCATTTAGACGATTTGTGACCTTGCTTGTTATATTTAAAAGATATTCCTTCAAAATTTGGCATAGGTTTGCATTCACTTGCCTTGAGTCCATGTTTATTACAACTATAGAAACTTCCATTGAATTTTAATTTCCTATTTTTACTCCATCATTTGCTTGATATGTGTCCTACCTTTCCATAGTTGTTGCATGTAGGCTTGTTATTCTTTTGGGCTCCTTGATGTGATGTTACACCTTGATCTATGCACCCTAGAATAGTTTTTCCTTTGTGTCTATTTTTAGTTCAATCAAAGGATTCATGATTTCTTGTGATCTCATCATTCTTTCATTGGTTTCCTTTTCTACTCTAAGATCATTCTTCAATCTGTCATTCATTGTCCTTAAATTTCAATGACTTCTTGGTTTGCACAATTTAGTTGATTTACCATATTTTCATGATGTAGTGATAGCTAATAAATTTCATTGTCCTTTTCTTCTAATCTTGTATTGAGAAATATTATATCTTCTTCTTCTATTAGCTTGCCACTATCTTCTTTGTCCTTTTGTTCCATGACTTCACATAACCTGACTGAGTGGATTTCTTGCTATATTTTCAATTTTCTAACTTCTTGCAGATTGAGGTTCCTTTCAAGTAGATCTTTAATGGCTACATCTACTTGTTTTGAACTTCTTTATTTGTAGATGTCTTCTATCATTTCTTATGTATAATGATTATCATTCATTTGCACTATGAGTTCCTTTCTTCTCTTAAGGGATTGAGAGAGTTCATCGTTGAGTCTCTTCACTAGTTCCATGGCCATATGAAGATCCAACTTTTCATTCTCAATGGATTTCTCTAACTTGAACACTTCCATTGCCTCAAATATTTATTCTCAAGATGCTAAAGTTTTAATAGAAGAGCACTCGCTCTTATACTAATTATTGGAGATGTAATGGTGACCAAGTTACTAATAGGGGGGTTAATCATGAACTACTTAAACTTCTTTACTCTTTAATCCTTCTTATTAGATTCTCTAATCTACTTACATGCATAAAACATAAAGCAATAAATAATTCATCACCATAAAACTTTGATACAACATTTGGAAACCCAAAAACCCTCCAAGGTGAACGTAAAAATGAGGTGGGAATGACACCCATAATGCTTCACTACTACAATAATAAAGTTGGCTTGTTAGAGCTTACAATTGACCACTTTCGGTGATCTACATGGTTAAGAGTAATAGGGACTATTATGTCTACCTTGTGAAAGGATTTTGTAATATAATGAAGTATGTATTCGACTAGGAGATTCTATAAGGACTATTAGGTCCACCTGGTTAAAGGATTTTGACAAAAGCACCTATTAGGATGAATCAATGGGTTGGCATCTACTTTGCAACTCTATTTTTTGATGAAGATCATTTGAATTATTATGATCACCTGACTGTGATAGATGAGTCTATATTTTTCCTTTATACTTCTTGATAGCCTTCTAACCAATCTACTCTTCCATGTTCCAAACTTTCCAATGATGATGAATTACATGATGATTGGATAGAACAAGAATATCTTAAATATATACCAATCCAAATAATAACTTATATTGGGTTAGCTCCAATAGTTCCAATAATAACTACCAAGTTGGCTCAATGTTGATACTCAGGTCCAATTGTTCACTCAAGTGATATGTTGACACTCAGATAATATAGTGAACTCAACTAACTCTAGCACTCAGTGAACTCAGCTACCTCAATTTACACTGCTCTACTTGTTCGGTTCTCATAGTAAAACTAGGATGCTCAGCTACTTGATTTACTCTATCTATTTCTTGCTGAAGGAAAGTTTGATTGTTGTACTAACCGACCTTCCTAGATGACTAAATGTTTTGGCACTAATTGACAATATGTCTTGCCATAGGGTCAATAGTGGTAGTTATCTAAATTTAAAATATGAAAGGATTAGAGATGAAGACATCTACAATTATTATGATGTGATATACAACCAAGACGTGACTTTCAAAAAAGACTTTACACACCTAGAGTAGAGTGAGATAGTGAAATATATGTCATACTATGAGTTTTCCAATGATGAATGGAGTAAAACCATTCTGAGTAGAATTCATTAAGTTAATTTTTGGTTAGGAGATAATGTAGTTGAGATTATAGCTAATTTGATACATGATGTGATTGGTTTAAAAACAAGGATCTATTCATTTAATGAGAAGAATGTAAAGAATTCAGATATAGAAAAGACCAATTCATTATACAATGGAAGATCCATGGTTATCAGTCAAATTTAGAAAATTGATGTGAGGGTTTGTGTGCAGAATAATGGGATCTAAATTGAGTTCAAGTTCTAGAGAAAATAAATTTGCAAATGGCTTTGTGCAAGAAATATATAAAATGTGTGTTGAAAATGAATAAGTAAATATGAGTGAGATGTTAAGGATCCAACTAGTTGACAATTTGCAAAGGATCAAGAAGAACAAAAACCCACAATTCAAATTTCATTCTCTTATCACACATATGTTCTTTAATTTGTTGAAAAGGTTCTGACACACCAACATGGCAGATTGGAACAATAATGAATGTTCCATGGAAATGTTATCTAATTTATACACAAGACATCCAATTGATGAATCAGATGATGGAGCTACACTAATTGTGAAAACATTGCAAACTCAAATGAAGCAAAGAGAAAGGATTCCAAAAAAAACATTATTGAGAAGTTCAGACTTCAATTCTATTTTATGGTAGACATTGATTTCACTTATATGGAAGCAGTCATAGTTGTCTATTTTGACCCCTTGGGTTATGAAGTATCAACAAAAGAAGTATAAGCTTCTGCACAAGCTATTTTGAAATTAGAGATCGATTCAAAGAGTGCAAGGTTTGGAAATTTTGAGGAAATATTTACTGAGGCCATCCAAGTCAAGAATGAGAATGAAATCAAACATGAGTCTATGTCAATAGGACCAAGTATAGTTCTTGCAATGCCTATTCCCTTAAGGAAAATAGTCTCACTAATACCATTAGTAGCCACACCATTCTCATTTGCAACAACATTACCTTCGCCATCAATTACAGTTAAACCAACACTCACAAAAATCACAGTATCAATGGTGTAGGAGCACCTTGGTTTTAGGATTTATCCCTATTCAAAATTGGCTTGTAAATGGTCTTAGCCAAACCATTGAAGAATTGGGATTTAGACTAGTCCATTAGGTGTGTCTAAATAGGTTAGGAGGGGTTAGCAAGAGTTGTTGAGTTGGTTTTGGAAAATTGGACTCAAATAGGACTTAGGTGAGAAAATGTTGCTTAAGGGTGAAAGCCTAGTCAAAGGGGTTAACCATGACTAGAAATAGGTGAAACTGAGTGATATATGACAACCAATTGGGCAAGATATTTTATTCCTCAAAGTGGGCTATTTAGTGAAAATTGGGAAACACATTTAATGCAGATTTTGGGAACACCCTTAAATGACCACTTCAAGAATTTGTCAAAATTAACAACTTGGACCTAAAACCTAGTACATATGTCAAATCATAGGTGATGAACACCGTATACAAGTGACACATCATGAAACTCAATAGGCCCCTTTTTTTGTGCACCCAAACTAAGCACCATACAATGATTTTCAAATCACAAATCTCATACTTAGAGAAAATTCTAGAAATATGGACTCAAAATATACTCAGATCTTTTGGGATCCAACAAATTCACCCACATTTTCTCTTGAATCTAGAATTACATTAAAATATCCCCCAATAAATTTATTTTTCTTGTGGAATATTTAACTCTAGATAATTACTAGTCTCATTCCATGATATTTATTTCTTATTTCATTGTTGGTGTTGGACAATACATATTAATAAGTAAGAATTGAATTTATCTATTGAAGCCTTTTACTCTCCCCCCATCTAATTATTTTTAGATACAAGTGAAATCTACCCTCCTTGGATACCATATTCAATACCAATCCAATGTGAGGCCCTTACTGAATCAACTAGTTACATTTTCCAAACACCTAGATTTTTTCTAATTTTTTCTCCTTCTTCTTTGTTAAGTTTTGATTATTTTATTAATACTATATCTGATTCAAATAATGTTAAATTGTGCTTAAGTACTTGCACTTTTTGTTAGGGGCATTTAGGCCCGTAAAATTCTATGTTGTTAGCTTCATGGCTTCGTAGGAAGGAACTTCCCCTTCCCTACATTTAGAAGATCATTAATACTTTTCTGGTTATCAGATAGATTTATAGCTGATCTAAGTTCAGCTAAGGATTTTATTCCTCTTTTTTCACTTTGCTTGCCACATTTTGGATATTCTAAGCCTTGTGAATTTGCTAGGATAGAAAGGTTGTCCAAATTTTTACTAGCGTTCTACACACATGCAGCAATAGATTTATCTTCTTCTTTATCTAAATATTCTTTTTCTAATTCTTTCATAATTTTGTTACTGATTCCTCTATCATCCTCATCTATATCTCTACCTTCTATTTTTTTAATTTGATTATTTTCTCCATTTATTTTGTCCATATCTTGCTGAAGTGCTTTTATTTTTTGAATCTTGAACTCCCCCCAATTTTGGTTTTTCCCTACTTTATTCCTCTATAGATTATCCAAATTCTAATTATTTGGAAACTCTTCTAGATTTATCAATTTACATTCTTTTATAAATGTATTTACCTCAATAGGAACATATCTGCAAGCTTCTTCCCATACTCCTACTTGAATGTCGAAGGTTGTGTCTTTATCTTATATTGATACACTATTTTCTTTAGACTATACTAAATTGAGTTTTTTTTTAATTATCCTCTAAATTCTTATCTTCAAATTCCTCCTTATCCATTTCCATGATTCTTTCAACTAACCAACTTTTCTCCTTTATCATTTCTTCTCTTTTTTCATCTTCTAGTTAAAAATCAAGGACCTTAAATAAGTTTTCTTTATCTTTAAGCCATTTATGCTTTGTGACTTAATGAGGGTTTCTATTTTCTTTGAATTTTGGTTGCAAATCATGCTTCCCTTTTTGCATGTTGCTTGTTCAATGATGGCTTCCTCAAGAGGGTTTTTCCCACCAACTTATGTGTGCCAAAATTTAGTAAGTTTTTTCCTTATTTGTCCTTATTGCTTTTCTCTTTCCTCTACTTTTTCTAATAATTATTCCTCTATATATTTTTGGGAAATAGTGTCTTGCTGGTCTATATTAGTTGCACATGTTTTGAACTTGCAACTGTTATTTTTTGAAGGAGGAGTGTATGTACTTCCTTGATGTTTTGTTTTGGATACTTATCCCCTTCTTTTTGTTGAATCGCCTTACATTTTTCTAGATTCTTGTTGTTGCTTCTTAAAGATGTCATATTATTTTTGTCTAAAGATAAACTCTATTGTTGTGATGGGCTGAGGAGTTCTACATTTTCTAAATCTGCATTATTTTCTTTCATTTGATCTTTTGTAATTTGTTGTTCTAAGGGTCATTTTTTGAGACTTGTGTTTATTTCTTCCCCCTATCCCAATTTTTTTTGTTCCATGTACTTAGAGACTTCTTATTTGTTTTTTTCTTTGTTCTTTGTTTACTTAAAATTTTGTTCAAGTGTTCTTTATGGGATTTCTCCCACAAAATGATATGATCCTCCAAATCATTATGCATCAATAGAAATTGATTAATGATATGATTATGTTTCTTCCTATTTTCCTTTATATCATCTAAAAAAAAAAATTTAATTATATAATACTCGCATTGCTACAAATTTCTGACACATTCCTAGAATTTATGTCTTCTTTCCAAGATACCTTATTCCATGTTTTATGCCATAGTTCTTATATGTGATTGTTCCTTACTATTATCTCTTTCACTATTTTTGATTGGTTTCTCTAAAAACCTCCCTTCTAAATTATCTTGCCTTCTTCTCTATATAATCTTCTTCGCTTCTAATATTGTGTTGAGTGTATATTTGGTTCTCCATTGAAGCAAAGTTCTATTGTACTATCTTTTTGTACTTATAAATATTCTTGGTTTCATGCTCAGGAGCATTTTGTTTAGGTTTGAATATTTGTGAAATGATTTTTATCTAGGCTAGTTATCCCCTTTACTATGTTCCTTTTCTAAAATGGAAATATTCTTAAGATAACCTTCAAATTTTGATAATTGCAATTCATATAATGACCTATTAGTTATAACTTCGATCTTATTTTTAGACATGCTCCCAAGGTTCATATTAATTAATAAATTGATATCTTTTTTATCTTTATGTTCTATCTCCATTCCTAGAAGTTCACCTAGAGAAGCTCCAATCCTTCCAAAAATATGAGAGTGTAATATTTCTACAGGAATGGATTTTACAACTATCCAAGCTGGAAATCTTAGAGAGCTAATTGTTTCCTTGTTAATGTTTGAGCTCCACTGGAAAAGGTTTATTATATAGCCTTTATAAAAACATAATAGAATTGATAAAATTTCATTTTTGATTGTTTTGTTTTTGCAATGTAAATAGACTAAACAACTAGAAAGGGAGAAGATACTTAGTGTTCCAAACTGAACGAATCCAAACATTCCCCTAATTTGGGGTTTCTTGTCTTAGACCCATTCCATAACGCATAGATGCCATATTCTTGACATTCTTTCCACCTTTCTTCACTAATTTTTTTGCTTATGATAATGACATTTGTGTGATTAGTTTGCTGATGATCTTGAAGCTTTTTAGTTTCTCCTCTATTTTTCAGAATAAGCTTTGTTTTTTCTCTGGCCTAAATGTAATAGTGGTTGTGATTTGTCCAATCCCTTGTAAAGGATACTTTTTTTTGCATAGTATCATTATTGTTTTTCAATGATCCGATGCTTCAGTGTTCTAGGTTCTTCGCATCAAAGCTTAGTTGTTGGGGATAGATACAAAACATCGAATCTATTTGTTGTCAGGATGATTTTTTGATGACATTTTTTTTCTCTTTGCAAAATGATCCCCATTGTGAGTCACATTTATTTGAGCCACACATGGTATTTGGGAGCCTACTATTAATTTACTAAGAAATGTGGTTTTTGGAGGCTCACGTCTAACTATTCCTGACCTATGATTCACTCTTACACCATGATTGAAATTAATTTTTAACTTAAGATCTATTTCTAAAGACCGATCTATAATCTAACTTACCCCATCACCATCATCTTTAAATATATGTTTTAGGTTAGTCATAAACTAATTAACCAATCCATGAGATTCCATAACCCATTGGTATTAATTGGTTGCTCACATATGTATAAGAAACTCTTCCCAAGGTGGCCAACTACCTTCCTTAAAGTCTCTAACATCGCTATACCTTGGTCCCCTCCCTATTCTTCAAATGTTACCCACATGTATGAGCAACATTGAGCCATTCCCCTTTGTACATTGTTCTTCGAACCTTAAATGCCCCATCTTGTACAAATTTTTTCATATGTATGGGAAACTTTACTTTTACATGGATACTCCTTCTGAATTGTGTCTATTTTCCAATAAATAGGATCCTCTTCCTTTGCATTAGATGTCCACTCTAGTTGCATTGTTATCATGTTAAACTAGTTCTAGATTATTTAGAGATTAAATTTTTTTCTATTTCATAGCTTAATCCTTCCAATATCTTGATACCGTAGTTCATTTGAGCTTTAATCATTGTAGCCTCAATATCATTATCATTTTATCATTGTTCCAAACTAGTTCCTCACACTAGTCTTGCAATCTCTTTGATTTCCATTAGCTTGCATATTAGCTTCACTTTCATCTAAATAAGTATTTTATATACTTAAAGATCAATTATTGTGTTTATAAGGTATTAGCCACATTCTTCCAAAAGAGACATTTAAGTAAGCCTTCAGTGTGCTTGTTTTTCCTCTTCTCGAGATTATGTGATTTTCTAAGTTATAGTTCATGTTTGAATCGATGTACAAAAAGGAGCCTTGTTTATATGCACAAGGTATTACTTATACAAATATTAACTCATTATGCAAATATTAATTGCTAAATGACTAAAAGTACTTCAAAAAATACAATCCTATTATAAGCAACTTCTAAAATGTTACCTAAGATATAAGAACAAGTAACATGGTCTTATTGTAAAAAACTAATAACCTTAAAATATCATTTTAATAATAATTTAAATGTAGAACGACACTTGACACAAATATTAATACACTTGATACAAATATTAAGTGCATTATGCAAATTTTAATTGCTAAATGACAAAAAGTAATTAAAAGAACACGATCTCAGGACCTCAATATAACTAATTCTAATATGACACCTAATATATAAGAACATCTAACATGATCTTAACTTATAACTTTATAATATTTTAAAATAGTAAATATAATTTATCAACTACCCTCATTAAGTCAATATGCTTTTTTTTATTTTTGCAAACAATGGCCCAAAAATTGTCTTACATCTTAAAATTGTCTTACATCTAAAAACTAGTAGATGTTGGCCAAGAATATAGTAATTGAAAATGAAATTTTAGTTTGAATCCATTAGCAACTCGTTTTCAGAGTTAGTGTAGCATGGAGAATGATCCAATAAAATACATAACTTTAAGTGATTGTTTTCGTTATCATACTTTTTTTGCAATTTATTTTCTCACAAATGTTCATTACAATATTTTCTTTCTTTTAGTGTAGAAGACATATTTCTTTGAATGATAGAATGTTGTTTTTTATTAAATAAGCAAGAACATGACTCCGATCCCACAAAGTATATTAATATTTTACCTTTAAATCCTTTATTACATTTTCATCAAAGTGAAATTCAAAATTCTAGTTTTTTTTTTTCATTTTCAAGGCAATGTTTATGTAATATGTATCTCGTATCATTGTAATCAAATAGATGTTCAACAAGTCAAGAATTTTCTAAAATTAACATTTTTATATATGCATTAAATGTATCAACATTTGATTTTTGCAAATTTATAAAATAATTTGTTCAAATAAATCCCAAGTTATTTCTGCATTTAGTGTAGCATGGAGAATGATCCAATAAAATACATATCTTTAAGTGATTGTTTCTCTTATCATACTTTTTTTGTAATTTATTTTCTCACATTTTTTCATTACAATATTTTCTTTCTTTTAGTGTAGAAGAAATATTTCTTTGAATGATAGAATATTGTTATTTATTAAATAAGCAAGAATGTGACTCTGGTCCCATTAATTCTATCAATAATTTACCATTAAATCCTTTATTACATTTTCATCAAAGTGAAATTCAAAATTTAAGTATTTTTTTTTCATTTTCAAGGTAACGTTTATGTATTATGTATTATGTATTATGTATCTCATATCATTGTAATAAAATAGATGTTAAATAGATGTTCAACAAGTTAAGAATGTTCTACAATTAACATTTTTATTTATGCATTAAATGTATCAGCATTTGATTTTTGCAAACATATAGAATAATTTGTTCAAATAAATCATGATATCCTATCAATAATTTGTATATAATATAATTAAGCTATTGCTGAAAATCAATTACTACTTAATTAAAATAAAAATATAATATAGATTATTAGATGCACCCTAAGATGTAGCCATAATAACCATTTAAGAAGAGCTTTAATAACCTAAGTCATAAGCATGCATTTTCATTATAATGGGCATGCAAATGTCATAGATATTGGTAAAAATGGGAGTAATATTAGGTAGATGAATGAAAATTTTAGGGTGATGTGGATCGTGCAATGAAAATCTTGTCCACGTTCACTACTTCAATGGGAATGTCAATATTGTCCACAAATACACGTAGGTAGTTTGCAAGCCATTTTTGGATTTAGTGTAGCATGGAGATTTTATTTCTCGAGAGGCTTCCATTAACAACTTATGTGGCTTATTTGAATAAATAATTCAAATCTTCTCTACTTCTCTAACATCACCTAGATGTCAAATCCTTTGTTCATTTTTTAGGTGAGTCGGGTACAAGTTCTTATACTTCTTGCACAATATTCACTAGCTTTATTTATGATACTTTTCTTCATATACCAGTTGGGGTGTGTGGTTATTTTCTATTCATTCTAGTTAGTTGACCAATTTTTTTATGTTTTGTTCTTCACTTGTTTTTACACCACAGGAAATTAAGCAATTGTTTAATTTTTATTTTGTTTCCAGAACAAGTAGATATAAAGAGGAAGTGAGAGATTTGAGAGAACAATCATAGGAAGGACTCAATCACGATATTAATCCAGGTTCCATTTCTTATTGTTGGAGTTGAAGAAATCCAACTCCAAAGATGCCCAAGATCACCTACATGCAAAAACCTATCAAAGGGAAGCCAAGGAAGGAAGAGCGTGGAGCTAGGGAAAAACCCTAAATGGACATGAGAGACAACAAGATATTGCAACACAAGAAAATATGTATTTACAATATGCAAGAATGAGATATGAGTTGTGAAATACAATGAGGGAGGTTGAATATAAAGAGCTCAAGGAATCTTCTAGAACAAGCTAGAAGATGCTAGGAGATAAGTGTGACAACTAGGCATACATCCACATGAGGTAGAAAGTCCTCAAACAAGGTGAGAGGATAAGTATGACTTAGGAGAGAAAAAACTCTCGTATTGTCAACAACTTATAACAAACTCCTAGACTACAAATAATAAATGAAATGCATTTACCTAAGTAAGCTTAAGTAAATAGAATAAATTATTAATTATTAATTATTTACTCTAACACCCCCCCTTAAGTGCAACTTAGGGAAATGCCTTAAGCTCACAAAACTAAGAAATGCAGAAATGAGTCTCAGCAACAAGGCCATGTTAGGTACCCATGTACAAATGCAAAAGATGCAACCTCTAAAAATGGGGAAAGAGAGAAAACCACGTGGGAAAAACCCTCCCCCAAAAAGAGGTAAGAACCTAGTGAAGAACTAAAGAAGCCTCCGACTAGGGGAATGTCCCCTAAAACAGGAACAAAGAGTGATCATGAACAGCATCACTAAAGCATGAAGAAGCCGCAAAAACTCTACCATCAAGAAGAAACTGTTGATCTGAAGAACCTCCATGGAAGAAGAAGGCATGAATCAAGCGTGTCTATATGGTAGATGATCCATCTCACCAAAATGCATAGGTAGCTAGCCACTGCAATCACCTAATATATAGGATCAACCACTTAATACATAGTTCACACTATTGAACCATCGAACCACAGATGCATTAGAACAATAGCATAACCCCCCCTTAATGCAAATAGGGTGAGATGACATGCAACTGAGAAGGTGGGCCAAAAATCTCCTGCAGACGAACCAAGAATGACGAGAGAGGAAGAGGTACAGACACCTATAAAGACAGGGTCACAATGACATTGCATGGGGATAATGTCATGGAAAGGACACTGACTTGACAAAGGGAGAATGTTTAAAATAGAAAAGAACTATCCCCCCCATGGTGCTTTATAAAAATAGTTCATGTACAACTGACTCAAAAACAACGTTCATGAACCTGCAATGCAAAAGTGACACTTTATCTTAGTGCATATACAAAAGTGCTTACAAATGATGTCTACAATGATCAAAACAAAGAAAAAGATGACAAAAAAGAAAGTACAACCTAAAACAAAAGAAACCATGCCAGGAAAATGATCCTCAAACCTAAAACACTCAAGATATCCACCATAGAGAAAAAATTCCAAAAACATGATAGAAAGAGCATGGGCCAAAATCTAAGGAAAAATACTACATTTTTGAAAAGATGATAGAACCATCTTTCCGAAAATATAACGTTTTCAAAAAATTGACATGGGACGCAAAAGATATGCATGTCGGAGTCAAAAATACAACTTTGGACTTCAACTAAAAAAATAAGCAATAAAACTACATCAAAACTTAAAAATACATATGCTAATGTCTCTATCTTGGAACCATCTTTTTGGCACTTCTTTCAGATCAGAAAAATACCTATGTATGCTCAAGTTATGGCCAAAAAATTACAAGTAGGTCAAAATGACCTTGGAGAGGTGCAAAGGCTAATGCAGGGATGATGTCATGCTGAAATCATCATTTCATGGCATTAAATTTGATGGCTTGAAGGTCGTTGCCACAAAAAAAGATTCCACATGGCGAATGGCTGATGTGGTAGGGGCCACGTGACAAAGTGCCACGTGGAAAGACTGCCATGTGTCACAAGCGAGTTCATTGCAAAATCTACGTGGGCTAGTGACTATACCATTGATGCAGACGATAGTTGATGTGGATAGTAGGAGTGAATGGGTGCTAGACACTTGGTAGAGCGGTACTGTTGGTGTTGTTGATACAGAGGGCAACTGGGCAATGGAAATCATCGACAAAAGTGGCACAGTGGAGATAATCGCCAGCGCAGAACCTGCGGAGGCGGCGAGTCAGTGGCGGCCAAGCCGCAATGGATCATAGGGTAGCACTACTTGCTACAACCACTGCAGGTCATGTGCAGGCCCTACAGTGGCACGGTGGCAGCGCAGTGTTTTTTTAAATTTTTTTGATGCTGATCGTCTGTATGACCATACAGAAGCCCTTCGACCTAAAATTTTTTGCCTCCCAAAGCTCTGTCTCCAAAATTGAAAAATTTTATATGAATCCTGATTATAAATGGCCTTTTGGATCTAATGGCAGTGTCCATTTGAGCCCAACATGCTCCAAAAATTTGATGTTCCCCCGATTTGAAGAAAAAAACATAAACAAACTAGGGTTTGTGACTTCAAATCACAGCTTCAAAAATCCTTGAATGAAGCAGCAACACAAAGGCTCTAATACCATGTTGGAGTTGAAGAAATCTAACTCTGAAGATGCCCAAGATCACCTGCATGCAAAAACTTGTCAAAGGAAAGCCAAGGAAGGAAGAGTGTGGAGCTAGGGAAAAACCCTAAATAGACATGAGAGACAACAAGATATTGCAACACAAGAAAATATGTATTTACAATATGCAAGAATGAGATATGAGTTTTGAAATACAATGAGGGAGCTCAAATATAAAGAGCTCAAGGAATCTCCTAGAATAAGCTAGAAGATGCTAGGAGATAAGTGTGACAACTAAGCATACATCCACATGAGGTGGAAAGTCCTCAAACAAGGTGAGAGGATAAGTATGATTTAGGAGAGAATAAACTTTGATATTGTCAACAACTTATAACAAACTCCTAGACTACAACTAATAAATGAAATGCATTTACCTAAGTAAGCTTAAGTAAATAGAATAAATAATTAATTATTAATTATTTACTCTAACACTTATTTTCCATCTTTCTTTGTGAACAAAGTAAAACATTTTTGGATATATTTCAAGATATAAAAGTAGGCCACATTTGTTACACTATTGACGATGTCTGTGAATTTAGTTCTTTTGCATATTTTTTAATTTTTCTTTTATGAATATGTGATGTTCCATTATACAAAATTTTGTTGTGTTGTTCCATTAGAAATCCTCTCAAAAAGATCATTTGGATCCGCAATCCTGCAGGTTCTCTTGTACCCATTTGCCCATTGAAAACTTTCACCATACCACTTTCACCTGTTTAAATTCTTCATCTGATTTCACCATATTCATAAAATAGATGAAGCTTGATCAACCCCATCCAAGAACATCCCCAATATCAAGTTGTTCTCATACTTTTCAAAACTATCATGTCAAAGATGACTGGATTCTTTGCCATACAATACAATATCTTTTCCATTTCATCCAGAGATAACTTAAATATATCATAATTCTAATGTATCTATGAATGGGCACAAAATTGTGTCGTGGACTAGGACCAAATGGGGGAACAAGTGCCTTGCTCAATTTTGTGTAGAAGCCATTAAACTTGCAAATCTTTCCACAACTCTTCAATGGAATTGTATTTGAATCCACTAAAGATACAATTCCTGAAATAGATAAAATAATTCTTCTCTTTTGAATGAAAATATACATTTGCCTACATTCTTAGACTTTTGAGGATGTAATTAGAGAACTCTTCAGTCACCAAGTATGGATATTTTATCCTCTTTTTAACTTAGGTTTAGGATTTCAATATATTTTGTAAATATTTTTGTAATTTGGAACTTTTTTTTGGCAAGTGAAATATATCGAGCTTGTATAGACTCAATGCCTTCCTCCAAAGTTCTCCCATCTAAAAGGACCTTGTTCGCTACTAAATTAATTCTCCATGGAACTCCACAAAGGCTAACCACTATATATGAAGCAATAATAATGTCATAACTTCTATCCATTTGAGTATATTGTGATGTGTCTTAAAATGCTTCACAAAACTTCCTAATCTGACTAAAACAAATAAACAATTCAAAATATCAAGTATGTATCTCGAAAGAAGCATCTAAGAATATCCCTTCATGCATTTGTATGTATAAAAGCCAAATGTTTCCAACTGATCAAATGGGGATTAGAATGTTGACAACATTTAGTCAAAATATGGAACTATCCTATGAGAAAACCTTTCAAAGAAAATACAACAAAATTGACTAAACTAGACAAATTATTAACTTGCTATCAAAAACTATAATAGTAAGATTAATATGCTCAAAACTAGTGTTTTCTCATTTTAGGTTTTCCAAAAATTTTAGACACGTAATATAGTAACTCTTTATATACTTGGCCCACCCAAGGTGCTACAACTTTTTAAATTTTTTTAATTGAATTTACAATAGTTGTTAAGATATCAAACAAATTTGAAGGTGCAAATTTTAAATAAATTTTAAAAAGATTACAAGGAATGGAATACATTTGATTGAAACTTTATTTTAAAAATATAATGGACAATCCTTAAGAAGATTGAATCGCATAAAATGAGAAGTTTGTGTTAGTGCACAGAGAATGCTATGGTATACTAAAAATTTGGGTTTATCACAATAGGTTTATTTAGGTGTTTGAAAAGTGAGAAGATGGAATCTAGGATATTTACTAGATTTTATATCAGAAACACTAATAGTAAGATTAATATGTTCAAAATTGGATAACAAAAACAATGCATTTGTTAAACAGTTGTTTTCAGTAATAATTGTACGAGTTGGTCTTTGGATATTATCCTCTCTCTCTCTCTCTCTCTCTCTCTCTCTCTCTCTCTCTCTCTCTCTCTCTCTCTCTCTCTCTCTCTCTCTCTCTCTCTCACACACACACACACACACATGACTTTAAACATATTAGATTATTATTCTTCAAATTATTAAAATGTACAATATATTACATATGGTATTGATGTCTAATTACTGAAGATTAATGTAGTTTTTTTCTCTTTTTGTATGTCTCTATCTTTGTTTTGTAATAATTGTTGCAAATAAGATAAAATCTTATATGTACTTATATTCAGAGAATGACAGGAAACCAACCAATTAACCCCTCTTCACCCACTATTATAGAAATTTCAATTGATGACTCTAAGGGAACCAATCCATTTGGAATAAAAGCTATTGTGAAACATTGACTAGAACAAAAGAGAGTTTATTAATGCTTTCATCCAAAATAAGTTTTGTAGTTGATCTACAATTAAAAATTTAATTCTTCTACTTATTTTATAGAAACAATCACACAATGTCCACCACAGAACAAATTCATGATGAAATAATCAGCAATCAAGATGATGCACCAATATTGGACACCATGTCTCTATAATTGAGCTCACATGCCATAACCAAGATACATAGTGGATAAATTATCAATGAACCAATTGTACAAATTATTACTATCTCCAAATTTGGTGGCATGGATAAAAGCAATAGACGATACAAGTTATATGTATCTGATGGTTTCCATGGTCAAAGGGCATCAATACCAACCAGATACAATAATTTTATAGTCAACAAAGATATGGTGGTTGGAAAAATTATTCGATTAATAAAGTATAGTAGCCCACAAATAAGTACAAATAGCTTAGTACACCACTTCTTTATTACCTTACTATCATATCATTATTCAATATATTATTTATTATTAGATTTATCCTCAATTAACAATCATAATTGTAACACATCTACATGTGGATACTCATTGGTGATCTTCATATTGTAGCCACACAGCAGGAGATATTTGGCACACCTATTTCTATTGATCTAGATAAATGTGACAAAAAAAAAATGGTAGATCCTTTGGCCACATCAAATTAGTTCAGCATTTCTACAACACCAAGTTACCAGTATTGCACTGAAAGATACTATTTGGTGTACAATCCTTATTAAACAATCTTGAGTCACCAACTACAATTACACCTATAAGGAATCTGAATCCTTATCAACCTAGGTTGACCATAAAAGGTTGTGTCACAACAAAGAGTGAAATAATACACTACAAGAGCCCTTGAGGAGCAAGCCAACTTTTCATCTTTAACCTTTTAGATGTCGAAGGAACTGAAACAAGAGTAACTTGTTTCAATGATGCAAGTAGTGCACACTACAACAAAGTTTGTGTAGGTGCAATTTATACACTTTAAATTGGAACCATTAAAAATGCGAACAAAAATTATAATAGGTTGAATAATAGGTTAGAAATCAAGCCTACTATTTATTTGTTATTTTATACATCTATGTATGTCATAAAACTAATGTAAATGTAATAAAAAATACTTATTTTCAGGAATTTAATGATGCCGACAAATAGTTCTAGAACAAAATTCAAGTATGAACAATTCATTGGAAAACTTTAAGGAGGGACATGGTAATATGAACATTCATGGTACCAAACAATCAAAAAGTAAGTTCCCCCTCAATTGTAAATTTAATTTAATATCTCTTGTACATGATATGATATGATTTTCACAAGAAAAAAAAAAACCAACATAGTGTTACAAGTTGATGGTGTGCACTTGTTACAAATTGTTCAAATCAACTGCACATAAAACTAGCAATCGCACCTTAGTGTGCAATAGGTAACCTGAAAATGTGTGGATGGTGAATTCAATGGAACTAAATTATTAGTACAACTCTATTAAGATGTGTTATCACATGACTTTTTACTACCATAGAATATACACAAATTAAATTTTCTGAAATTTAATTATTTATCTCCATCTCTATGAAGATTTAGCTTTCTAAGAATCACAAAATTTGCATTATAAAGAAAAAAAATTACATTAGTGTTGCACTCAATGAAAGGATGACATAAATTATTGATTTTTATATCCATCCAAATAGATCATTAAATGAGATTTACATGTACAAGAAAAACATTTAACATTCTAAATGTTTTATAAAATTTTAGTATTTTAGCATTTAGCAATTCTAAATTCTTTATAAGATTTTACTATTTCAACACAAATTTTCATTGCTCCTAATTTTAGCTTCTTTCTTTGGATGCTCTATTGTAAATAATAAATTATGAATAATGAGAATTTAAACAAGTGCCACATATACGTATAATGTATTAAAAAAAATTATGTATTATATAACTTTAGTATTATAAAACATTTTATAAAATAATATAATATAACTTAGAAATATGTCAGTTTGATATATATTTTGTGAAATAAATATTTTTATTTTTTACCTTAGTAAAATATTTAATATCAAATGTATTAAGAGAATAAAAAAATAAATTTTCATAGTAAAAGATAAAAGTAATTAGAAATAATCACTTCATTAGAAACATAGAAATATTAAATACTAATAAATGTGTATTTTGTAAAATAAATATTTTTATTTTTTAATATGTATAATTTATATTAAAATCTTATGTTTAATGTAAAAATCATTATAATTGGTCAATAGTTTATAAATTAATTGATTGATTGTTAAAAGTAAATGAAATATAATAAATTATTAAAGAATATTTAAGATATATTAAAAGTTAATAAATAAGTAATTTTTAATAGTAAAAGATTAAAATAATTATATGTAAATTTATAAATAACTTCATTAAAAACACAAAAATATTAAATATTAATAAAACATAACAACCTAAAATATAATTGAAAATAAATCAATAATAAATATAAATTATTATATAAACTTTAGAAATTTTTAGTTAATTAAAAAATAATTCATTATGATTGGTCTATAGAATATAAATGTATTCACTAATCATTCAACAACAAGTACAATAATAAGTTATGAGTAATGAGAACTTAAATAATTTATTTAAAATTAAAGTGTTTTTTTATTGTGATTTTAGTTTTCTAAAAAATAGCATATAACAAATTATAAATTACAAACTTGATCGCTTCTTTTATGTCTTATTATTATGAGAATGAAAATATTGACATCTTAAATAAATATATCTAATTAGTTGGTAATATTTTTCTATAATTATAATTTGTAAAATTTAATAATAGGTTTACAAAGATTGATCAATCTAATATGTTCAAAGTTATAACTCATTAAACTATCATTTCGAAGTTTGCATCACATTGCCAATAGACTTAATGTAATATAATTTTGTTTTTTATAATCCTTTTATAAAAATTATATATAGATAAAAAATTATTTTCTAATATATTTTTTCTAGAATTATATAAAAGTAACATTTGTCAATATATGAATTAGTTAAAAAATAATATAATAGACACTATAATAATCTAGAAATGAGATTTGAAGTATAGCTACAAATTTTTAATTTTGAAATTTTTACAACAAAAACAAATTGAACTCAAATAATAATTTTAAAATTCAATAACTTTATATCTTTATATATATCTATAATATATATATATATATATATATATATATATATATATAGTTTTTAAAAGTTAAATATAATATTTTTTAATTTTTCATATAACATATTCATCAAAAATTCTCAATGATATAATTTTAAAAATTGTAAATATTAAAAGTTCATTTTTATTAACTTATTATTTAACTGAATAAAGATATTCTATCTTTAAAACTTTTTTCTTATTTTCCCACTCGAGAGATATTTTGAATTTTGGATGAGCGTGGATGCTCCCGAGGGGCTGGGACTGGCCTCAGTTCCTTGCCCAGACCTGCTTCTCCTTGTGACTGCAACTAGGGTTACCTAGGGGAATGTCGATGGAGTCAACGGCTTTGCCAGTGGACCAGCAGATTCAAACAAGCCTTTCTAGCGCTCAGTTGGTGGGCCAGGAGCTTCAAATGAGCCATAGCAAGGCTCTAGGATGGAAGGAAGTGGTCCTTGGTGAGAAGGAGGCTCTCATCCCAGTGGAAGCTCCCAAAGTGATTAACAATGACGAAGGAGTGGAAATTACAGTTTTGGATAGCTTGGTCGATAGTGTCTCTGCCAATCTACAACTCTGCCTCATTGGTAGATTTGTTTCCTTCTGCCCATTGATTGGGATGGTCCAGAAGTGGTTGAATTAGAGATGGAAGTTGAAGGGAAGTGTTATGGTCTCAACCATGTCGGGAGGCCTATTCTATTTTAAATTCAAGGTAGCAGAGGATATGAAAATGGTGATAGTAGGCTTCTAGTCATATGAAAAGCATAGCTTGGTGGTGGCTAAATGGGATCTGGCGCTGGATCTAACGAAAGAACTAAAATTGATGGCTCTAGTTTGGGTCAGGTTACCAAGTCTTCCTCTTGAGTTCTAGGATGAAAAGATCTTGAAATCCATTGGGGATTCCTTTGGGCACTTTGTAGTGGTGGATTTGGTTACTTTGCAGAGTTCCTGACTTGTCTTTGAAAGGTTCAATGTTAATGTGGCAGTGGATACTTCGTTACCTAAGTCTATCATTCTGAGCTCAAAATGGGGTAAGAAGATTCAACCCATTTTTTATGATTCTCATCTTTTGGGCATTTGTTTGTCGACTGTAAGAAGTTAGATAGAATGGCTAAGGAGAAAATTGAGGGAGATCTTGTACTAACGAGAGCCCCTCTTCCTCCTAAGGACTCAGGGGCAATGGACAAGCCTCTTGAGGGTGATAAGGAGGTGACTCTCTCTCCAAGGAGGGAAATTGAAGAAATGAATCCTCAGAAGGTGTTGGTACACACATGGACCCAGAATTTTATACTTTTAGTTTCAAGTCTTGAACCTTTCAATTTTAGGTTTTGAACCTCTTTGAACTACTTCAAACTTGGTTCAAAGTGGTTCAAAGCGGTTCAAATGGGTTCAAATGATTCCACAGACTCGATGGTTCAATGTAGCATAAAAAATGCGTTTAGAGAATAGTTATCAGAAATGCAAGGTTATGGTCAAAATCTTCGGTGCAATATTTCAGTGGTTAAATGGTCCATCTTGCAGGCTTAATTCAAGCAAAGTTTAGAATTCATTGTTCAAAATGTAGATTCATTGACTGAAAAGTTTATGGTCTATGATCAGATTAAAACTTGAATTCAATCTTGTTTCATAATTCAAGTTTAGTGGTCTATTCTGAAAGGTTCACATGCATAATTCAGTGGCTTGGTTTTGGTGATTCATTTCCAATTTAGAGATGTAGTCTATTAGGTGACAAATTCGAAAGCTTAGTTCAAAAGGTTTAAAGTTCAAAACCCATTTTAGTTAAGCATCAAAATCTGGTTTTGGCCCAAGGTTCAAATTCAGAATGATAGACAAGTTGGTATCAAGTTAATATTCAAAATTATGGATTTTAAGCATGCAGATGAAAATAAAAAGTGTGGGCTGCTGATTTGCGAATTTGAAACATGTATTATACCTCACCACATGTTTCTACAAAAAAGAGTTATCTTTGTTGAAAAGATTGAATATATATGTTGAATTTCACATCATCCCAAGCATAGACTTGTCAGCATTTGGAAGTAAAACAACCTATTCAACAAGTGCATGTAATATGAGGTTACCACATATATCTGAGGTGAGGAAATGAAAGAAAAGGGTGTATTAATTTGGATGCCCCTATGGAGGAAGATATATATGGTGTGAATACATGTGAAATTTCTAATTGTCAATCATGATGAAACTTGGATTGGAAACTCTCTTGAGTTCTTCGACAGTTACATGAATCTCACCGTATCTCCAATATACTTTATAGCACAAACCCAATGCATGATGCATCAAGGATATAAGTTGCATGATAGCATAAGGATTTGAATGCTCTTTTATGATTTGATCCAATGGTGACAGTCAAAGAGAAAATGAAACTCCATGGTCAAAGGCAATGAAGTCTTTATAAAAGCACTTAGACTCAAGCTCAGTGCAAGCAAGGATGTGGGGAATTGGTTTTGATTTTGGGAATGGATGTTTTATTGTCCATTTGGACATGGCATCCAATGTTAGGTCTGCAATTGTTGGCAGTGAACATGTATTTAGGGCTATAATAGTCATTAGTTTTATGAAAGCTTCTTGCCACCATTGAAACCTTACTCTCCATCGGTGGCAACAAAATCAATAACAAAGTATATTTGAAATCATACCCCCAAGTCAAAAATGTGATTCAAGTCTCTATCATTTTCCATATACACATAGTTTGAAGCTAGAACCTTGGATGGTAGAAAGCATCTATTATAGTTGTAATTTGATCACAAAATTTGCATAGACTCTCTTTTCACATGAAGCCATGGGATTCTATTCAATTCCATCACCATGGGTCCCATGTATGCACCAGAATGGTACCATGAATCTCAAAAAGTTGAACCAATGATAGTCAAAATTAAATACCCACGTCCAAGACATAGGCAGGTGACAATGAAAGATGACTTGTAGCATGATGAAGATGTGTATCAAGTTAGTGCTAGCCTTGGTAAAGATCATTCTTTTATTGAGAAAAACCTATCAAACTCCATTTAAAATCAGTGACTATCAGAGTGGATGTGAATATGTATTATATTCTATTTGACCAAAAAACTCCAGGACCAAGGATAGGGTTTAATAAATTCCCATTTGTGAGGGCACCAACAATGGAAAAGAATCAAATAAATATGGGTGTATGAAAAAATATATGCTTAAGTGCTGATTTATAAAGAGTGAAATCCCAGATTACACCAATTATGGAAGAAGCTGACATATGTTTGATAGAATGTCAATGATGCATTGATAGTAACCTACTATGCTAAGTGGGTACCCCACATGACACAAGTTTTAAAAAGGAAATCATTGGTCAATGCATATCTATATACATGAAGATGCCACCTGTCGAAATGCATATATCATAGGGGATTCATATTCACAACAATATAAAACAATGCTTATGATAATATAAATAGATGGGAAAGAAAGAAATTGGTTTCTTGTTCCCAAGAGGTTGTCATAATTGTTTATCAATTACAAACTAAAGAAGAATTATTCCAGAGAACTATTTAACCCAGCAGAGGCAACAACAAAAAGGTTCCATTATTTTCTCTCCCTCAGACTGTAGACTATGTGCTACAGCAAGAGAGGAAGATTTTTAGATTGATTCCAGCTCTTTTGAGACTGTGGGAAGCAAAGCATGCATTTTTTTTCCTTTTCTAAACTGTGTGTTAGAAGTAGGAGAATTTTTATTTGTTTATGTAATACAAAGAAGGAGTTTCAGCTTTCTTTAATGGTGACTTTAATTGCAGATGTGTAATAAGGTCTTTGCATCTTTTATGCTTTAGGGAAGGCAGACTTGAAGGTTGACTACATATCAAAACCTGGAGTTTGAGCAGTCCTCTTTTCACTAATCGGGATCTTTGCATCACTTTTAGCTTTCTCTAAAATATGCTTTAATGTCACTGTTTCTCATATATTTATTTGTTTGCAAGATATCTTTAAAGCTTCATTTCTTCACTTTATCAAGAGAATGGAAAATGTGTCCTTATTTTCATTTTCTTTGTAATACAACATTTTGGCAAATGAACTTGGTGTCATTTGCTATTCCTTGCTATTCTTTTATTTTCAGTTTCTTGTAATCATTTAGTTTTTCGCATCTACTTTGTGTTTATAGGTAGATGTTTGTAATCCTTTTGTGCTTTTTGGTTAAAAGCATTCATATTTAAATTTATTATCATAGACCAGGAGCTAACTCGGATAAATTTAGAGGGCGCTTACAATCTTTCAATAGTGAAGTGACCCAACTATTAGTGTTGATTAGTCTTCCTACTTGGGAATTTAGAGTTATATTTGCATGTATTTTCTAGGAGGATAATTTGTTCACTAATAGAAGGATAAGGATAAGGAGCTTACTCCCCCCTCTATGAGGGTGTTGAGTGATAACCCTCAAGTTGAGATAGGGAGGATAAGAACAGAGGAGCTAGAGGGGATGTTTGGCTCAGTTTGAGGGTCAGAGTTACTCTACACACAAGATGGGGAGATGGAGGGTTTGGAGGAAGGAGAAATTGATTCTTTCCCCTTTTTACAAGGTATTGAGGAGCTTTGCAGTACCCCTTCAAGGAACTTGGTGATTGAGGAGGTCTTTTGAGGGGGCACTGTCAAGGCTGTGGAGAAGGGAGAGGTGAATGATGGGGTAGAAGGAGAGGTTGCCAGTGAACTTTGTTGGAATGAGGAGGAATTTCCAAATAAGATGGTGGATTTGGCCCAGCTGGATGATAAAGAAAAGAAGTGGCAAACATAGAGAAGATAGACAAGGGTTTCAAGGAAACCTAAAGCGATCATGGAGTTGAAGTTGGATGTAGGAAAGTCAAGTAAAAAAACTAAGAAATCCAAGCAGTTGGCTAGGGAGGTTTCAAGTGGCAAGTAGGCCACTTTGGAATCCTTAACAAAAGTTAGGAAATGATTTTTCTATCTTGGAATATGAGGGGGTTAAACAACCCTCATAAGTAGTTTGCCCTCAAATAGTAGCTGGAAAACTAGAAAATTAATATCCTGCTCATCTAGAAGGTTAAAATGTCTATGGTTAACTTGGTGAATATGGAAAGTTTTGTTTGGCCTGGTGAAAAAATTTGTTATAGTGAAGCAGAATGTGCTTCAAGAGGGGTGGCAACCTTCTAGAACCCAAATTCTGGTAATGGTAGTCTTATCTATAGCTCAAAGTTCTATCTTATTACTGAGCATAGGTTAGGTGATAGGAAATGGAATATTATTAATGTTTATACCACTAACACAAGAAATGGTAGACATAGCTCATGGGAGGAGCTGTCAGTTTTTATTTCTCAAAACAAGAATACCTTTTGAATGGGAGATTTCAACTCACCCCTGTACCCTTAAGAGAAATTTGGAGGAATGATTTATTTTACTGATAGTATGAAGGATCTTGCTGACTTTATAAATAATAATGATCTTTTGGATATGGAGATGTGTGGTGTGAAGTTTACATGGTCAAATAATAGAGAAGGAGTTGACCTGATCTAAGTCAAACTGGATAGCCTTTTGGTCCCGGTAGGGTGGGAAGGATTAACTTCCTCCTCTCTTATGGGACTACCTAGAATGGTTTCAAATCACACCCCAATCCCTTTTAATTGGAAAGAATATTCCTTTGGGGGCCCAAGACCTTTTAGATATGAAATTATATGGCAATCCCAGCTGATTTCAGCTCTAGAGTGGTTGAGTGGTGGGGGATAAGAGTAGAAGGGACAGTGATCTATAGACTCTCTATCAAACTAGGGAATGTAAGGAGAAATGTGGTGCCCTAGAAAAAAAAAGTATTTCGGGGACATTTTTAAGACCAAGGTGGAGGTGGAAGGGAAGTTAGTTGAACTCTAGAAACCTATGGGGGAAGGCATACCAACGGATAACATGATCCAAGAAGAGGGAAATTATAGGAAAGTTTGGAAGGAAACCTTGAGTAGAGAGGAGATTTACTAGAAATAGAAATCAAGGGAGTTATGTCTTAAAGTGGGGGATAGGAACATTGCATTTTTTCATAGATATGCTTCAATCCACAGATGGAGAAACAATATTGATAGCATTAAAGATGACAATAATGTGAAGCTGAACAAACCTGAAGAGATAAGGAACTGGGCAATGGCTTACTTCAGTAATTCCTTCAAGGAAGAACAGAGGGACTTCAGAGAGGAGGATCGACAATGGTTGATTGAGACTATTGCCTCAGTGATCTCAACTAAAGAGAATGAAGAGCTTGTGCAGATGATGACTAAGGAGGAAGTCCATAGAGCTATATTTTCCATGAAAGCTTATAAATCCCCAAGTCCTGATGGTTTCTCACCGGTGTTCTTTTAGTACTTTTGGGAGATTATCAAGTTAGATGTCCTTTGGGCGGCCCATGACTTCTTTAGGATTGGAAAGCTTCTCAAACAACTCAATAAAACTTTCATTTCTCTAATTCCTAAGGTGAAAGACCCAAAAGTTCTCTCTGACTTTAGACTGATTAGCCTTTGTAACACCACCTACAAGATTTTCTCTAAAATTTTGTTGAATAGGTTGAAGCCGCTACTACATAAGTTTATTGGGAAAACCCAGAATGGCTTTTTCCTAGGAAAAAAAATCCTAGATGTAGCAATAACGACACATGAAGTTTTTCACTCTATAGAGAAAAGTGGTAATCTTGGTATGGCCTTGAAACCAGACATATCTAAATCTTATGATAGGATCAATTGGACCTTCATGTATAAAGTTATGGAAAGGATTGGCCTAAGTCGGAAGGTTATTAGAATGTTAAAATAAATGGTGGAAACTATTAACTATTATGTGATGGTTAATGGGTCATCTTGGGGAAACTTTGGGGGGGGGGGGGGGCGGAGAGAGGTCTTAGGCAAGGTGACCCTATCTCTCCCTACCTGTTTATTATGGTAGCATAAGTTTTGGGGAGAGTGTTCATGAGGAAGTGGGAGGGGGGATAATCAAAGGGATTAAACCTATGTCCACTTCACCTCCTAAAGTGATCCAATAATTTATGGATGACACCTTCCTTAGTGGGGAGTCCTAGGTGGGTGAAGAAAGAGCTTGGAAGTCGGCACTGGAGATTTTTGGGCAGTCATTTTGCACAAAGTCAATGATAAGAATCCATTGCATAATTTCTCTCTTGAAAAGCTAGTCTTTTGGGAATCAACTCCAAGGTTTAGTATTTATCTTGCGACGTACCAAAATCTGCTTAGTTGAAGATAAATGTGATTATTCACGAGGAGGCCTTTGTTGGTTCTAATTATAATCTCAGAATGAAGTAAATCTATTTGTTGTCTCAAAATCATACACAAAGGAACAATACTTTTTGTATTTTTTGGTTTTTCAATGAATACAATTCTAATAGTGCAATTAAAATGAGTTCCTATTCTAACAAGGGGTCAGCAAAGAAAATAACAAAACCAAAAGAAAATAACATGAAATGAAATTCTAAATGGACATAAGCTATAGAAAACAACATGCTACAAGTTAAACTTTCAAAGAAATCGGTAGAAAACCAATGAAAACAGGAGCAACGTTTCCTAGAATCCACTAATTTAATTGTCAGTGAAAAACTTTAACAATTGTATGATATTTCACCTTTCATTAAATCTCAAGGCCATAGAAAGTGTGCTCATGCGAGAAAAAAAGCTATGTAGGCACAATTTGATGATCTCTTCTCAAGCTCATCACATCAATGGAATTCGTAAATCTGTAGCAAACACCAAAACTAAAAGATCGCATAACTAGAAACAATGCAATAAACCTTTGGCTGAATCACAATCTCATGAACAAAATTCACAAAATAATGACACATTCAGGAAAGAATGACTACACTCCAAATACGACCACCAAAAGCATAATTTTATTGCATAGTAACGACGGCCCTTATTACATTTTACAGTGGGGTATTTATAAGAAATTGTCTCCCCAATTTGTGGTGAGAGTGAGAGATATCTTTATGCAATAAAATATTTTTAAAACATTAAAACAAACTAAATATATACAAATTAACCATTAATCTAGTTCTTAGAGGGACTTCATCAATATTTTATTCATTAATTGGATGCATGAGCCCTTTACATTTCAAAATAGAGAAAGCATGAGAGAGAAAGTAGGAGGAAGCCTTTAGTCGAAGTAGGAGTGTCTGGAGGTGCCAAAAATAGAAGCTGGTCCTTCACTAGATGTGTATTGGAATCCATCGCACAATTCCTCTCTTGAAAAGCTAATCTTTTGGGGATCAACTCCAAGGTTCAGTATTTGTCTTGTGACGTACCAAAATTTGCTCAATTGAAGATAAATGTGATTGTTCTTGAGGAGGCCTTTTTTGGTTTTGATTATAATCTCAAAATGAATTAAATCTATTTGTTGTCTCAAAATCACACACAAAAGAACAATATTTTTTATATTTTCTATTTTTTTAATGAATGCAATTCTAACAGTGCAACTAAAATGAGTTCCTATTCTAACAAGGGGTTAGCAAAGAAAATAACATGAAATTGAAATCCTAAACAGACATAAGCTACAAAAAAAACATGCTACAAAGTAAACTTTTGAAGAAATTGGTAGAAAACCAATGAAAATAGGAGCAGTGCTTCCTAGAATCCATTGATGCAATCATCAGTGAGAAACTTTAACGATCATATGATATTTCACCTTTCATCAAATCACAAGGCCACGAAAAGTGCACTCATGTGAGACAAAAAGCTATGCAGACACAATTTGATGATCTCTTCTCAAGCTCGTTATGTCAACAAAATTTGTAAATCTGTAGCAAATACCAAAACTAAAAGATCGCACAACCAAAAACAACACAATAAACCTTTGGCTCAATCACAATCTCATGAACAAAATTCACAAAAAAATGACACATTCAGGCAAGAATGACTACACTCCAAATGCGAGCACCAAAAGCATAATTTTATTGCATAATAACAGTGGCCCTTGTTACATTTTGCAGTGGGGTACTTATAAGAAATCTTCTCCTCAATTTGTGTTGAGAGTGAGACATATCTTCATGCAAAAAAATGCTTTTAAAACATTAAAACAAACTAAATATATAAAAACTAACCATTAACCCGGTGCTTAGAGGGACTCCATCCATATTTTATTCATTAATTGGATGCATGAGACTTTTACATGTCAAAATAGAGAAGTCATGAGAGAGAAAGTAGGAGGAAGCCTTCAGTCAAAGTAGGAGTGTCTGGAGGTGCCAAAAATAGAAGTTGGTCCTTCACTTGACATGTGTTGAAGTTAAACTATCATCAGAATGCATTTCCATTGCATGGAAGGTACTATTTTTGGAACTGACAATTAACTGTCAGTGCATCACTAATTGCAGAGCTGGGGACCTGCATATCTATGCAACTGCAGAGCTATGAACCTCGACAAGGTCAAAAATCTCAAAATTTCACTAAGTGTCAAAACTGAAATTCTGGCATCTGGGTTTTGTTCTTCTTCATCCCAAAGTTATGTTTGGATGTTTGCCCTTGAATTTCTCTATCATCTCAGTAATCTTAGCTGCATCTAGAAGATCTAAAGCCTCATACTTATTCTTGACCTTCTTTCTATAGTTCTCCACCTCAATTCAAGTCTCTACAAAATCTTCGAGTTTGGTGTCCAACTCTAACAGGGCTTCTTCTATCCTGAAGGCTTGTCAAATGTCCTCATCATTGGCAACCTCCCCAAAAATCTTCCTAACTTTTTTTACTACTATCTCTATAGGTAATAACCTCTCTCATTCTTCATCTTCAAAAATATCCAAGCATGCATAACTATAGTGTCTTTCTGCTTCCAAAATTCACTCTTAGGCTTGGTCCTTGAGCCGATGGATCTCCTCGTATAATGTCTCCAATACCTTATTGCTATCCACTATTTTCTTTGTCCAATCATCAATCATGTCTAGTTCTCTGGAATATACATCAATCAAAACCCAATATCTTTGGCACTTTATGGCTTGTAGAGTCTGCAAATCTTTACTCTAGGCACGTACCTCATCCATGATACTAAAGTCCTACTTCAAAATTGCTACAATCTTATTCATGTTCTCCTGCATAGCATGCAGTAACTTCAAATTCCCTATGATAATTGTAACACCTTTCTCCTCAAAACTTTCTCGTCATTCCTGACAAGCCTTTAAAAATGGGTGAAGTTGCACACCTCCCCCTTTTCTAAATATAGTGTTCAAATTATGCTCAGGATGTTCAGGATCAAGAGGACCAATGACCTCAACTAGATATCCCTTTAGGATCTCAACTTGCCTTCAAATTGCATCGAGTTTAATATCCTCTTGTTCCATGTATTTGAGGACCTCTTTGACTCCCATAGTTACCATTTGTCGAGTTGAATCCCATGTAGGCCTTCCCAACATAACATCCTTTAACTTATAGTATTTGAGGCTAAGGCCTTCTACATCTGTGCCTTCAGGAGGGAGAACAACTTTTGCAAACAAATCCTAGTTTCGTATGGTGGTGAAAAATGCCAATGGTGCTGCCTCATGTGATGAAGACTTTGTTTTGTTCAAGATCTCTACAATGTCACAAATTTCTTCCTCTGAAGCATGAAATTGAAGCTTAGTACTCCTCATCATTTCCTTTCAAATCCATCTAGGGATGTGTCATGCTGAGGACCTAGCTCTTGATGATGAAGGGGTGTGTTCTGCAACTTCCTTCCCTTTGTCACTTCTGCTAGGAGTTGTATCCTATTGGGAGGGCTCTCCTTGTGTAGCCTCAATCTTAGTAGACCTTATAGCTTAAATCTCAGTGTCATGGGAAAGTGGTTGAGAATATTCCACAGTTTGTCCTTCTGACACTTGACCAGTTACCACTGTCACTCGTGGTGGAGATGGAGGAGTAAGATCATGACCTTGTGTTTCTAGCAGCATTTGTGTCCAGTCTTCTTGTTGAGGTTCACTTGTAGGGGTGTCCTTGATCTTATCCCTAATCATCTCTATACCTACAAGCATGAAATCAAAATTTGACATTGAGAAATAATCATCACTCTCTTCACTCTGCTTATCCACCCACTGTTGTATGTCATCTTCTAAAGAAGAGAGTACTAATGGTTTTATTTGAGTGGATGGTGGGGTACCTGTGGCACTCTTTCTGCTTTGCTACTCTGTGGATCTAGCTAGCCGAGTTCTTCCCTATAGGGACACTTATTCCTCCTCTAATTTTGTTTCTTCTTCTTCATCATCTTCCTCCATAATGGTTTTAGGGATAGATGGATTAGGGACTAATCTTCTACTGACCCTTTGCCTTTTCTTCATCAGAATCTTAATTCTTTTCTTTTTTTTCTTTGAGGTAGAAGGAGAAGTTGGCTCATCTTGGGCAGGAGGAATGGAGACTTGTGAAATCTCTCCCTCTTCTAGTTGAGTAGACACAATGGGAGGCAACTACAGTTCATTTGGGACTTGGGTAACTCCAATATCTTCAGACCTCTGTGGACTCTATTCCTACTACTAGGGAAGCACTTGTTCTGTCTAAATCCTCTGAGGAGAGGTCCTCTTTCTTTTATTTTTTTCCCTTCCTTTCAGAAGGGTGATAATATCCAACTGAGCGATCAAGCTGGTACACTATTTCTAGCCTGATAGGAGACTAAGCCGCAAAGGTAGGAATTGTTACTTTCCTTCCTCTACCTCTTTTTGGGTGAGCATGTACATAGAATATTACAGTATCAGGAATTGGATCGAGTGGAAAAGGATTCTTGATCCAATCCTTTGTCATTCGGATAACATGCCTCGCTCGATGATTAATAACATCCCCTTCTTCCCTGTCAACCTCTACATTCAAAATAGGCCTTTCACCAATTTTATCTACATTGAACAAGGGGTCCAGTAGCTCCTTAGAATCTTGTTACCTTATCTCATTAGGGATGTTCAACTAGAGAGCCTTCTCTGCTAGATACAAAGTCATCCTATAATAGTCCCTTATGCGAACATCATAGTCATTTGTGGCATTCATCCGGTGATCTTCAATAGCATCCTCATGATGGAAGTCTCTTCATGCCAAACTCTCCACTTTCTCGACATTGTCAAAATATGGCCAGGGAGAGTTGTATTATTCAAGAGGATAGTTCTCCCATTCCCACTCAAACAATGGAATATCTTGCTTTCACTTCACTTGATAAGGTCCAATAACTAATGGTCATGCCCAACAAGGTCTTTGTTGTCTCTTTATCTTCTCATAGTCTAACTCAATTTTTCGAGAGATCTCCAACAGTACCAACTTGTCACTTGGGTATCTCGGGAGCTTCTTAGGATTGATGGATGCACCAGCTACATGTAGATAGGTGAACATCTTCAACTAGATGAAGTAGGCTCTAAGAGCTGTGACTTGTGCTTTGGCTTCATTGGATAACCTCTTCCTATAGTCTCCTTCAATAAATTGAATGATCATAAATATGAATGTGTCTATTCACGATTATGTATTCTTTGCTCTGCACTGAGAGTTTCTTCTTCACCAACTAGGGATAGACTATGTATGGCCAAGCATTGGGATCCTGCATATTGCCTCTCCTATACAAACTAAGATAGTTTGTTGCCCTTTTTGTAAGTAGGTACACCATGTAAGAAGTCATGTAAAACTTCTTCTTGTCCTTCACCATCCTTAGTTGCTCACACGAGTTTTCACTTAGTGTGGTGGCCCAATCTAGTAGTATCTTCGCTTGTCTGATGGTCTCAATGAAGTTGACCATAAATGTACTGAGGTGACCTACTACGAGTAAGCTCATGACTCTTCTTAGGAGAATGATAGATTATCTAATGTCTTCCTTCATGTATCCCCAAGTCATATCCACTTTGCATGTTATCTTTCCCCTTGAAGGCTTCTCAATGAGGTATGAAGATTGTTTTATGTCAATTGCCTCTTGCTAATGCTCCCTGTACCATCTCTCAGCTGCTTCATATGAAATTCTTATGAACTGGTCAACTATAGGAAGATGGAAGACCCTCTCAATGTTTTTAGGTTGTAGGTCCAAAACCACCTCTCTAATGACACTCTTGACTACTCTTTCATCAGGACTAAAATGTTGTGACAACGCCGTGATTAGTTCGACCGATTGTACGGACACAAGATGTGACACTGCATTCACCAATCTAAAATAGATCAATGAGGACATCATCATTGACCTCTCTATTGACTTGTTGCAAATTTTCATGAATTCTCTTAAGTCTGTGTGTCCCAGATCAGTATCTCAAATTTTTATGTGGTCATCGTGGAATCTCCACTTCGAAGGTACACCTTGGAACTTGAACACGACAGGCTTGGGTGCTACTCCAGATGTGGATGCCATTTGATCACCTGCATATTATGAGAAGAAAAAAAATGAAACATTAGTTAGGTCAACGATAATGTAAAAGCTAATGAATTAAAATAAGCATAAAAAATTAAAAAAATTAAAATGAAAACACCCTATTTGGGCATTCTATTTTAATTTTTTTATGTTATTTTCAAAATTTTATATTATTTGAAATTTTCTTTTCATTTTTTTTATTTTTGAAATTTTATATTATTTTTTTTGTAATTTTTTTAAAAATAAAAAAATTAGGAGTGCGGCACAAAGGTCAACCCGCAGCACAATGGCGCGTGACACAATGGCAAGCAACGCTGAGGTGCACAGTCAAGACTTTGGGTGAGCGTGGCCAACTAGTGCCATGAGGGCATAGAGGCAGAGTCTGCCACAGACATCACCATGCTTGGCATGGGCACAACACAACAAGGGCACCATTGCCTTAGTGTAGGCACAACAAAGAACGGGTGTCGCTGCCTTATCATGGGTGCAACCAAAGAATGGGTGGTGCTACCTTGGTGCGGGTGTAGCAAAACAAAGGTGATGCTACCTTAGTGCGGGTGCAACCAAAGAATGGGTATCATTGCCTTGGCATGGGTGCAAAAAAAAAAAAGGCATCACTGCCTTAGCATGGGCACCACCAAATAATGGGGCACTGCTACATTGGCGCAAGTGCAACCAAACAATGGGCATTGTTGCCTTAGCATGGGTGCAACAAAGCAAAGGCGTCACTACCTTAGCTCAAGTGTAACCAAAGAATGGGTGTCATTGCCTTAGCATGGGTGTAACAAAGGATGGGTGTCGCTACCTTAGCGCAGGCACAAACAAAGAATGTGCACCACTACCTTAGCTCATGTACAACAAAACAAAGGCATTGCTGCCTTAGCACGAGCGCAACAAAAAATGGGCATGATAGCACTTGTTTTCCTCACCTCAATGCAAGTGCAATACCAAAGACACTAAACTTGTTGTCAAAAATAATGGTGCGTGAAATGTTTTAGGGGGTTTTATAACCCCATGTTGGGCCGGGTGCGCAGCGCACACTCTACTTGCACGCGCGCATGCGCATGAATATCATCATTTTTTTATTTTTGAATTTTTGAATTTTTTATGTTTTTCAAATTTTCTAATGTTTTTGTAGTTTTTGATTTTCTAATTTTTTTTGTATTTTTCCAATTTTGACGACTCATACTTTAACTCTAGTAAAAATTTCTTCTCCCGACTTCAAATTATGAGTCCAAGAGTCAAAAAATGTAGCAGGTCTCCATTCCTTGTGAGGAATGGGGTGTGTGTTGTGGACACCACAACAAATAGCCTAGAAAAAAGGAAGAAATGACCAAGGCATTAGGACATCAACAAACATTCCTCCAACATGTGTCAAACACCAACCAAACTTTGAACATCTCAAGCGTCTTCAAGATGATTTTACAGTCAAAATCTCAAAATTTGAAACCTCCAAACTCAGTGTGTGCATTGTGTATTCATTCCTTTTGATGCCTTAGGATGTTGTCTATCAAAGTTTTCTGACAACTTAAAACAATCTTTGACTCCTCCCAGCTCATTCATTCAAAATCTCCACGAATGCTATTCATTGATCACATGCTTGACTAGATGAGAGAATGAATTCAAGGGCTCTTGGCAGGTTGCCACGTTCTTTTAATTTTCTAGATATTTGAATAATTTCTCCATGTCATTCAAAATGTTACTTTTTTTGAAACAATACTTTGAAAATAAGATACTTTGTTTTGAAAATGTATCTTTTTCCATTTTATATCTTTTAGAATCCTTCAGACTTAAAACCATATTATTTTTCTTTTGTATATCCTAACTATGCTTAGACTGTGTAGTTAGGACATTGGTGTTGTTTCTTGGATTCAATCTCTTGTGAACACCCCCTGCGTTCCTCTTTTAGAACTTTTCAAAAACTCTCATGCCAAATAAAGATCTAAGCAACCTTTCAAGGAGACCCCTCCTATTTAAACCAATTGAAGTGTGGATCATCTCTCATCATCTTTGACTTTAATTCAAAAGCACCTAAAATAATCAAATATTTAAATTTGTAGAGTGTTGAGAACTTGTTGGTCTAGGCCTCTGATTTTGAGACTAAAAATCCCCTATTTCCACAAGAAATTTTGGTTGCTTGGTTGGTATAAGAAACACAATTGTCCAAATGTTTTGACAAAGAAATACCTCTTCTTGAAATTAGAACCAAAGAGTTTTTAGTAAAATCTTGAGAGAAAATCTCGAGTACACCTTACCACCCTAGGACCGACACAACTCTGAAAGGAAACACACAACTGAAAGTGAACACTCAACATGAAAGAAAACACACTTTCAGAAATAAACACAATCGTAGGAATGAAAATCTAAGCTAAATGCAAAAATAAAATCTAACTAGTTCTTTTTTTTGTCTTTTAGGCTTCAAAACAATGCTTCAAAAACTAACCATTTACGGGAAAGGGAAGAAATTCCCCCTGTAAGGAACTGTGCCTAAAAGTGTTTTCTCCCAGAATTTCTCTGATTTGATAAGGGTTCATCCACAAGCGTTGAAACTTGGTATGGTTACCTAGCTTTTCTTTTGCTTTGTCCCAGAGTAGAACAAGGTCAAAAATCTTAAATGATTTGATTGTGGCTCTCTTGTCGAATAATCTTTCCACAACAGCTTGGTGTTTAGCCATGTGCTCCAATGCAGCTATTTGTTTCTCATCCATCTCTAAAAAATTTATCAATCTAATTTGTACTTTTTTAGTATCTTCACCGTACCCACTCATGAATTTCAAAATGAGAATTTTGAAATTAAGCAGTAACACTAGTTCTTGTCCGTAGAAAAGCAAATATGGAGAAGTTCCCAAAGTGTTTTTGACTCTCACTCAATTTGTCCATAAAGAATATTTGAGTTGCATATGCCAATCCCTAGGATTCTTCTTCAACAATCATCTTATCATTGTGATCAAGTTCTTGTTTGTAGATTCTGCTACCCCATGTCCTTGCAGGTAATAATTTGAAGAGAACTTGATAATGACTTTATTTTCAAATGCCCACTAGGTCAGGAATGTAGATGCGAAAGTAGATCTATTATCACACACAAGGGAAAATGGCATTTTGAACCTGGTAACAATATGTTCTTCCAAAAAAATTATCACAACCTTAGCAGTGCAATTTCTGAATGTTTTTTCTTTGGTCCATCATGTGCAGTAACTCATAGCTGTGAGAATAAATGCATGTCTAGTTGATGATGGTGGGTTGACCGGACCAATGAAATCCAACCCCCACTTTGCGAAGGGGTGTATCTCAAACATAGGCTGTAAGGGCATTGCCAAATTCATTCCTCTATTGGTACTAGTCTGATAAATATGACAATAACACACATGCTCGAAAGTGTCTTTGAATATTGAGGGCCAAAAATAACCCGATCTTAGAATCATGTGGGATGTTTCTTCTGTTGAACCATGTCTTGTATCATATTTTTTATGGAAATGTTCCAAGACTCCCTTTGCTTCCTCACGACCTAAACATTTCAGATAGATCCCTTCATAGTTCCTTTTATACAACTTGTTATCAAGTAGCATGTAGGACTCACATTTCATCTTAAGTCGCCTACATTGTGAACTATTCATCCACTTGGGACACTGATCTTATAGGAGATAATAAACAATGTCTTGATACCAAATGTCTATCACCACCCTTGATTATTGTCAACTTGTGATACAACCATCTTCTTATGATCATCCTTATACTTGAATTCCTTTTCATTTCCATCTTGGTTATTAGCCATCATCTTTGACAACCCTTGACCTCTAACTAATCTCATAGATTCAATTTTGAGATCAAATTCTTGAAGTACGGTCATCCACTTTCCTCTCCTTTCACCAAGTTCATTCTAGATCAAAAGAATTTTTACTACTACATCAAGTACAATTGCATACACCTTACTTCTTAGTATGTAGTGATAGAACTTCTTTACTGCTTTGATTAATGTAAAGGAACATTTATCAAGGTTTGAATAATTCAACTCTACATTCTTCAAAGGACAACTCATAAAAGCAATTGGTCTTTCATCTTCCTTTTCCCTTTTCTGTGTCAGGATCCCTGCACAAGAGTGTTCAGAGGCAAAGGAATAGATTTTAAAAGGTAACTCATAATCAAGACTTACCAGGACCTAGGTTGTAGAAATGGCCACCTTAATATCTTCAAATGACTTCTTTATCTCTGGAACCCATTCCATCTTAGCCCCCTTTTTGAGTAAATCATTAAGGGGATGAACTATCTCTGCAAATCCACTTATGAATTTTCATACAAAGTTTATCTTTCTGAAGAAAGACTTCAATTCCTTCCAACTGTGTGGAGGTGCTAATTTCATAATAGATTCAACTCTATCCAGATCAATAGAGATTCTAGCTTTAGAAATAACATGTCCCAAGAGCTTCCCTTTAGTAACACCAAATGAACATTTCTTGGGATTGAGAGATATGCCATATTTACGACATTTTTTAAATACTTGTCTTAGATCAACAATGTGGGTACTTTGATCTTTTGAAAAGATAGTCAAGTCATCCATGTAGATGACTATACATCGATTAATCAATCCTTTGCAAGCCTCATCCTTTGCTCATTGAAATGTAGCTCTTGCATTAATCAGTCCAAAGGGCATTCTTCTATAAGCAAAAGTTCTCCACTTAGTTGCAAAAGCCGTCTTTAGCCTATCTTCTTCATCAACCATCACCTGATTATATCCTGAATATCCATCTAGGAAAGACATCATTTTTGAACCATTTAATATTTTTAGGACCTCATCAAGTGAGGGTAGAGGATAATTATCCTTTTGAGATGCCAAGTTCAAGTTACGAAAATCAACACAAAGATGAATCTCTCCAGTCTTCTTTTGCATGGGAACCAAATTTGGCACCCATGTGGAATGGTGGAAAGGAAATATGATCTTAGCATCTAGTAACTTCTTTACTTCTTTCATGATCAGTGGTTCAATGAGAGGATTTACCAGTCTTTGTCTTTGTCAGAATGGTTTGGCATTTAGTTTCAGTAGGATGTCATGTGTGATAATCTTAGGATCATAAGGTTTTAGCTCTTCATAGCTCCAAGCAATGACATCCTTATACTTGGTGAGTAATTTGACCATGTCTTCCCTTTCCTATGAATTGCATGCTTTTCTTATTTGTATCATTCTTGGTTCTTCATCAATGCCCAAATTGTAGGAGTCACATTCTTCGATTCCCTTTTCTTGGGTTACCCTTCTATTGAGTGTTGATTCATCATGATCAAAGATACGTTCAAGTTCAACCATTCCCTTTGGAATAGTGTTAGTTTTTAAATTTATAATCCCATATTCATCTTCAAGACCATCCTCTTCAAGTCTATCATCTAGTGTATCATCAATTTGTCGTCCTTCAAAATGGTGACTACACATGATAAACTCAAGTATATGTTGATCATCTTCAAAGACCTAAAAGTTTGTGATATTATCCAGAATGGATGGAATAGTGACCAATTCTATTGAAAATATTTTCAACTTGGTTCTCTCAAATGGCTATAAAGCACTTGCTAAAATGGAAAGAGTATCTACTACCATGTTCTTTCTTCTTGGAATTGATTTGATGTTTAAAGCTTCAAAATCATCCAATATATCCCATACCCTTTTTCTGTACACAAGTAATCTTTTATTGTTGCAAGAGTATATAGATTTTACTTGTCGTGTAACCAATTGAGAATCTACTTCGATTATAAGAGTTGTGACTCCTTTCTCCAGTGCAAAGAGAAGTCCTTGAATTAACGCCTTGTTTTCAGTAGCATTGCTAGTGCACCTAAACTATAATTGATATGTGGCATAGAAAGACCTACCTTTTGGATTGATCAATTCGACACCTGCACTGGATCCCATCTTCCACATGGAACCATCAAAGTGGAGTGTCCAAATTACATTTTCTTTGGGTTTTTTGACTTTATACATATTCATCCTTAACTTCTCTTTCACTTGAGCCTTGAATGATTGTTTCTTAGGAACCCATTGTAACTTTCTTTGTGTAGGACTTGATGAGTCCCCTTCATAATATGTAGATAGAGGAAGTGTGTTTTTCTTGTTTATCTTGAATTTATCCTATCAGTTCTTTGATTTCCTCAACTTTAGGTTCAGGATGAATGGCTACTGAAGTCCATCCTTTACCTTTCACATATCATCTTCTTCTTTGGACTTTAATCATCCTTGGAGGAGGAGGAGATAAACCTCCACCACTTGAAAAGGTATCACTGTATGACACATTTAAATCTTCAATTTCCTCTTCAATCTTTTCAACAAGGTTGGATGAGTTCACTAAATTTTGGCTTTCTGTGAGTTCATCTATTGAAGTGTTTTATCCTTGTTTTCCATTATGTGTGTCAGTACCTTTGCTACTGCTTCTTGACATGATGAACATTCGAATTCAGATTGACTAACTTTGTGTAACTGATAAAATCTTGGAAGGAGGAGGATGTTGGGATCAGCTTCCTCTCCTAAACATTCTAAATTAGTCACCATATTGTCTATGAATTGTGTCACAGCTTCACTTTTGGGTACTGGCACCTTAGGTTCTTTGTTCTAATCTTGAGTTGTATTGTCTAAAACCATATCCAATACCATCACTTTGTATGAACCCAAGTCTAATTGTAAGAATTCTATCTCATTCGGGGCATTGTAATCTATAATCATCATTTTTAGTTTGGGCTCAGCATCTATCTTGATTTGATTGTTCAATCTTTTCCATGGAAACCACAATTGAGTGAAGTCTGTAGAAAACCATCCTCTCAAACATTTCATCTATTCTCTGCTCAAGAGTAACCCATATGTTTCTAGGATATCAACCACATGTATATCAATAACATCCTGAATCCTAGGGTCAACTGTCAATTGTATCCGTACATCTTTTAATACACCAATGAATTTTACCTTCGTTTTATCCAACTATATCACCACTCGATTAGAGGGTTGAGAACTAACTCCTAGCCTTTGAGATATTGATAATGGCATTACGTTACATGAAGCTCCTAAATCAATGAGGCAATTGTGAAGATTCTTTCCATATATCCTGATGCTAAGAAAAAATGGGGGTACCTCAACTTTGTCTTTGAACATAGTGGGCATCGCCTCTACATCATTAACTTGTTGAGATACTGTCTTTTGAGGAATAGTATTCGTATTATGGGAAACCTTTGTATGATCCAATGTCTTCATGAGTGCTTATTGTTGTTGTGGGCAATTCTATAACATGTCAAACATGGACATATTGGCCTTAGTCCTTTTCAAATCCTCTACCACATTGTACTTTTTAGTGGACCAAGCTAGATTCTTCAGTACTGTTGGTAGATTTACTTGATTCTGATTTTGTTATCCTCAATACACTAGTCTTACTGTTGGCAGATTTTTACTCACTCTAGGATTAGGTGGAGTTGGTTGTAAACCTGGAGGAATTCCATCCATCAAGGGATCCTTTCTATTTCTGATATTGTATGTATTCCAATTGTTATTGCGAAAAGCAAACATCTCATCATGCTGAACATCAGGTTCCTGACTAAATGGGAATGAGAACTCTTCTTTTGCTAGTTGCTCCACTTGTGCATTCTGTGTAGAATCATAGGATTCCAATAGCATAGCATTGAATTGTATAGGAGGAGGATTGTCATTTACCTGTGAATTTTGATTCATCTCTTGATTGCTATTGTAGTAAGAACCATTGTTGTTAAGCATATTTTGGCTATCACCATATTGATTGATAGCAGCATACTGAACGTTGTTGTTGTTGTTATCAATAGGAATGCTTCAATTGCTTGGATGGGTGTTCCATTGTCAGTTCTGCCTTCGGAAGCCATTGTTGCGATCAAGAGGATTGAAGTTGTTTCCCCCATTGTTGTTTCCTGCATTGTTGTTGCTATTGTTCCTATTGTAATTTTGACCAAAATTATTATTGTAGGGGCCAACATTGTTTCTTTGGAAGTTATTATTTTGTCCTTGTGACAATCTAAGATGTCTCAATTCATTGTTCATCTATGACATAGTCTTCTTCATTTGACCAACTCCTAAAATGAGGTTATTGTTTGTTTCCATAGGAACTATGGCCTTCTATTCAAAGAAAGTTATATTTGGAGGCTCATACCCTGGATATGTTATCACTTGATTTTGTGGAGCAAGTGCCTGCTATAATGGAACTAGATTCATAGGTATGAACTAGCTAGGCATTGTCGATGCTTCTACAGGGTATGTTGGTATTGTGGTGACTGCTTACATTAGAAGCATCATTCCTCCTCCATTAGGATTGGCTTGCTTCATGAATGTAATCACCTCTGCGAATACTTTATCCAATGCGTCAATATTTGTTGTAAGAAGTCTTCTCAAAAAAATTGCAGTAAGATGGTCCATAGCATTCAGAGAAATCTAAATAGCGGCTTCAACCGATATAGTGTATGGCATTTCCAGCTTGTGGTATGCCATATGAAAGTGATGGTTAAAGCATGAAACTATCTCAACCGGGTCCCTTTTGATTGATATGAATTGTTGATGTATCACAGTTGGGTTGATGAATGTTTTGAATTGTTCCAAGAAATTTTTTTTCAATGAATCCCAATCTTCAATGCATCCAGGTGGCAAATTGATGTACCAATTGAAGGTAATTTCCCCCAAAGAGTAGGGGAATAAATGAAGAACTATGTCCTCATTAGCAACTTGCTTGCAATTGAAAATTTCTTTGAATACCTTGACATGATCTTCAATAGTTTGTGTCTCACCATAGATGAATCTGGCACAAAACTTCTCGAGATTCTTAGGCAGGTCATGGAGTGCACCTCTCAAGTTTATTGGTGAGTCTACAACATTTGTGAAAAAGGCCATTGGAAGGTTTGGTGGACCTAACAATGGTTGTTGAGGAGTAGCTATTAGAATTTGCGGTGGTCCACCAGGTGGTTGGAGTGGAGGTGGAGTTGAAGAAGATGACGAAAGTTTGAATGGAAGTGGTTGAACTCAAGATTTTCCCTTGTCACTACATGGTTTGTGGAAGTGGGTAAGCTCAAGAAACTCATGTGCAATTGGCATAGACCTTAATGCGTGCTAAAATGGGGATTTTGGATCAATATCCTCCAGCTTGCACCAATTCTTGGAAAAATCACACTTTTGTAAAAGTACACTTTCTTAGCTCTCTAAATTTTGCGCACTACAGAGTTTGGTACACTTGTGCACCTACAAAGTTGTAGATCTGCACACCTGCATAGCTACAAACCTATGTACCTATGGAGCTATGGACCTGAATTTATCAAAAACTCAAGAAAATTTCTAAAATTTTTTGAAATGCAAATTATTGTAGAAGTGCAAAATTTTGAAACATTGGGCAATTTTTCTTCCTTTTCTGGAGTCTAAAGGGGCCCTCCTTCTAGCACCACTTCTATTGGGTATTCATTTTGCACGAGGTCAATGGCAAGAATCCATTGCACAATTCCTCTCTTGAAAAGCTAATATTTTGGGGATCAACTCCAAAGTACAATATTTGTCTTGTGATGTACCAAAATTTTCTTAGTTGAAGATAAATGTGATTGTTCATGAGGAGGCCTTTGTTGATTCTAATTATAATCTCAAAATGAAGTAAATCTATTTGTTGTCTCAAAATCACACACAAAAGAACAATATTTTTCGTATTTTCTAGTTTTTCAATGAATAGAATTCTAACAGTGCAACTAAAATGAGTTCCTATTCTAACAAGGGGTTAGCAAAGAAAATAATGAAACTAAAAGAAAATAACATGTACAGAAAACAACACACTACAAGTTAAACTTTCGAAGAAATTGGTAGAAAACCAATGAAAACAAGAGCAGTGCTTCCTAGAATCCATTGATTCAATCGTCAGTGAGAAACTTTAACAATTGTATGATATTTCGCCTTTCATCAAATCGCAAGGCCACAGAAAGTGCGCTCATGCCAGACAAAAAGCTACGCAAGCACAATTTGATGATCTCTTCTCAAGCTCGTTACATCAGTAGAATTCATAAATCTGTAGCAAACACCAAAACTAAAAGATCGCACAACTAGAAACAACATAATAAACCTTTGCCTCAATTAAAATCTCATGAATAAAATTCACAAAACAATGACACATTCAGGCAAGAATGACTACACTCTAAATACGACCACCAAAAGCATAATTTTTGCACAATAACGACGGCCCTTGTTAAATTTTATAGTGGGGTATTTATAAGAAATTGTCTCCTCAATTTGTGTTGAGAGTGAGAGATATCTTTATGCAATAAATGTTTTTAAAACATTAAAATAAACTAAATATATACAAACTAACCATTAATTTGGTTCTTAGAGGGACTCCATCCATATTTTATTCATTAATTGGATGCATGAGCCCATTAGATGTCAAAACAGAGAAAGCATGACCCAAAAATAGAAGTTGGTCCTTCACTAGGCATGTGTTGAAGTTAAATTATCGTCAGAATGTGTTTCCATTGCATGGAAGGTGCTATTTTTGGAACTGGAAGTTAACTATCAGTGCACCACTAAATTGAGGAGCTATGGACTTGCATACCTGCGGACCTACGCACCTACAGAGCTACAAACCTCGATAGGGTCAAAAATCTCAAAATTTTACTAAGTGTCAACTAAAATTTTGGCATCTGGGTTTTGTTGTTCTTCATCCCAAAGTTATGTTTGGATGTTTTCCCTTGAATTTCTCTATCATTTGAGTAATCTTAGCCACATCCAAAAGATCTAAAGCCTCATACTTGTCCTTGACCTTTTGTCTATAGTTCTCCACCTTAATTTGAGTCTCTACAAAATCTATGAGTTTGGTATCCAACTCTAATAGGGCTTCTTTTGTCCTGAAGGCTTGTCGAATGTCCTCCTCATCGGCAACCTAAACAAAAAGCTTCCTGAAATTTTCCACTTCTATCTCTAAAGGTAACAACCTCTCTCATTCTTCATCTTCAAAAATATCCAAGCATGCATCACCAAGTGCCTTTCTACTTCCAAAATTTTCTCTCGAGCTTGGTCCTTGAGCCGATGCATCTCCTCGTGTAATGTCTCCATTACCTTATTGCTATCCGTTATTTTCTTTATCCAATCATCAATCATGTCTAGTTCTTCTCTGGTATATACATCAATCAAAACCCAGTATCTTTGGCCCTTTATGGCTTGTAGAGTCTACAAATCTTTACTCTAGGCATGTACCTCATCCTTGATACTGAAGTCCTGCTTCAAAATTGCTACGATCTTATTCACATTCTCTTGTGTAGCATGTAGTAACTTCAAATTCCCTATGATAATTGTAACACCTTTCTCCTCAAAACTTTCTCGTCATTCCTGACAAGCTTTCAAAAATGGATCAAGTTGCACACCTCCCCTTTCTTTAAGTACAGTGTTCAAAGTATGTTCAAGATGTTTAGGATCAAGAAGACCAATGACCTCAACTAGATATCCCTTTAGGATCTCAACTAGCCTTCGAAGTGCTTGGAGTTCAATCTCCTCTTGTTCCATGTATTTGAGGACCTCTTTTACTCCCATTGTCATCATTTGTTGGGTTGAATCTCATGTAGGCCTTCCCAACATAACATCCTTTAACTCATAATCTTCGAGGCTAAGGCCTTCTGCATATGTGCCTTCAAGAGGGAGAGCCACTTGTGCAAACAAATCCTGGTTCCGTATGGTGGTGACAAACACCAATGGTGTTGCCTCATGTGATGGAGACTTAGGTTTGTTCAAGATGTCTGCAATGTCACAAATGTCTTCCTTTGAAGCACGAAATTGAGGCTTAGTACTCCTTATTATTTCCTTTCGAATCCATCTAGGGATGCATCCTACTGAGGACCTGGCTCTTGATGATGAAGGGGTGTGTTCTACAACTTCCTTCCCTTTGTCACTCCTATTGGGAGTTCTATCTTATTGGGAGGGCTCTCCTTGTGTAGCCTCAGTCCCAGTAGACCTTGTAGCCTAAACCTCAGTGTCATGGGAAAGTGGTTGAGAATATTTCACCATTTGTCCTTCTAAAACTTCATGGTTCACCATTTGTTCTCGTCTCTCCTCTGATAATGGTTCCTTCTAAAAATTCTCTTCCCCTAAACTCTGAGGTGGGGAAGTCACCGATCCCTATTCTACCACTGTCACTCATGGTGGAGATTGGAGGAGTAAGATCAAGACCCTGTGTATCTGGAGACATCTGCATCTAGTCTTCTTGTTGAGGTTCACTTGTAGAAGTGTCCCTGATCTTATCCTTGATCAACTCTATACCTATGGGCATGAATTCAAAATCTAACATTGAGAAAACATCATCGCTCCCTTCACTCTACTTATCTACCCACTATTGTACCAAATCTTCCAAAGAAGAGAGTTCTAATGGTTTTGTTTGAGTGGATGTTGGGCTACCCATGGCACTCTTTCTCCTTTGCCACTCTATGACTCTAGCTAGTCGAGTTCTTCCTTATAGGGGCACTTGGTCCTCCTCTTCCTCCTCTGATTCTATTTCTTATTCTTCTTCATCTCCCTCCATAATGGTTTCGGAGATAGATGTCTTAGGGACTAATATTCTATTGACCCTTTGCCTTTTCTTAATCAAAATCTTAATTCTTTTCTTCCATTTCTTGGAGGTAGAAGGAAAAGTTCGCTCATCTTGCGTAGGAGGAATGGACACTTGCATAATCTCTCCCTCTTCCAGTTGAGTAGACACAACAATTAGCAACTACAGCTCATCCTAGACTTGGGTAGCTCCAGTATCTTCGGACCTTGGTGGACTCTGTTCCTTCTACTAGGGAAGCACCTATTCTGTCTAAATCCTCTGAGGAGAGGTCCTCTTTCTTTTATTCTTTCCCTTCCTTTTAGGAGAGTGATAATATCCAACTGGGCGATCAAGTTAGTACATTATTTCTAGCCTGATAGGAGACTAAGTTGAAAAGTTAGGAATTGTTACTTTCCTTCCTCTACCTCTTTTTGGGTGAGCATGTGCATGGAAGATTAAAGTATCACGAATTGGATCAAGTGGAAAAGGTTTATTGATGTAATCATTTTTCATTCAGATAACATGCCTCACTCGATGATTAATAACATCCCCTTCTTCCTTGTCAACCTCTACATTCAAAATAGGCTTTTCACCAATTTTATCTTCATTAAACAAGGGGTCCAATAGCTCCTTAGAATATTGTTTCCTTATCTCATCAGGGATGTTCAACTGGAGAGCCTTCTCTGCTAGATATAAAGTCATCCTACAATAGTCCCTTATGAGAACATTGTAGTCATTTGTGTCATTCATCGAGTGATCTTCAATAGCATCCGCATGATGGAAGTCTCTTCTTGCCAAACTCTCCACTTTCCCAACATTGTCAAAATATGGCCACGGAGAGTTGTATTCTTCAAGAAAATAGTTCTCCCATTCCCACTCAAAGAATAGAATATCCTGCTTTCGCTTCACCTGATAAGGTCCAATAACTAACGGCCATGCCCAACAAGGTCTTTGTTGTCTTGTTATCTTCTCATAGGCTGACTCAATTTGCTGAGAGATCTCCAATAGTACCAACTTGTCACTTGGGTATCACGGGAGCTTCTTAGGATTGATGGATGCACCAGCTACCCATAGATGGGTGAATGTTTTGAACTAGATGAAGTAGGCTCTAAGAGTTGTGACTTGTGCTTTGGCTTCATCAGATAACCTCTTCTCATAGTCTCCTTAATGAATCGAATGATCACAAAGATGAACACATCATTCATGATTCTCTATTCTTTGCTCTATGCTGAGATTTTTTTCTTCACTAGTTGAGGATAGACTATGTATGGCTAGGCATTGGGATCTCGCATACTACCTCTCTTGTACAAACCGAGATAGTTTGTCACCCTTGCTGCAAGTAGGTGCACCATGTAAGAAGTCATGTAAAACTTCTTCTTGTCGTTCACCATCCTTAGTTTCTCACACAATTTTTCACTTAGTGTGATGGCCCAATCCAATGGTATCTTTGCCTGTCTGATGGTCTCAGTGATGTTGACCATAAATGTACTAAGGTGACCTACTATGGGTAAGCCCATGACTCTACTCAGGAGAATGATAGAGTATCTGATGTCTTCCTTCATATATCCCTGATTCATATCCACTTTTCCTATTATCTTTCCCCTTGGAGGCTTCTCAATGAGGTATGAAGATTGTATTATGTCAATGGCCTCTTTCTGATGTTTCCTGTACCATCTCTCGGCTGCTTCATGTGAAAGTCTTATGAATTGGTTAGTTCTAGGAAGATGGAAGACCCTCTCAATGTTTTCGGGTCGTAGGTCCAAAACCACCTCTCTGATGACACTCTTGGCTACTCTTTCATCAGGAATGAAATGTTGTGACAATGCCATGATTAGTTCGATCGATTATACAAACACAAGATGTGACACTGCATTCACCAATCCAAAATGGATCAATCCAAACATCATGGTTGTCCTCTCTATTGGCTTGTTGCAAATTCTCAAGAATTCTCTTAAGTCTATGTGTCCTAGATCGGTATCTTGAATTTCTTTGTGGTCATCGTAGAATCTCGACTTCAAAGGTACACCTTGGAACTTGAACACGATAGGCTTGGGTGCTACTCCAAATGTGGACGCCATTTGATCACCTACATATTATGAGAAGAAAAAAAAAGCAACATTAGTTAGGTCAATGATAATGTAAAAGCTAATGAATTAAAATAAGCATAAAAAATAAAAATTAAAAAAATTTAAAACACCCTATTTGGGCATTTTATTTTATTTTCAAAATTTTATATTATCTGAAATTTTCTTTTCTTTTCTTTTTTCTTTTTTTTTTAATTTTTGAATTTATTTATTTTTTTTTTTGGAATTTAAAAAAAAATTAGGCACATGGCGCAAAGGTCAGCCTGCGGCATAATGGCGTGATGGCAAGCAGCGCCAAGGCATGCGGTTGGGACTTTGGGTGAGTGTGGCCAACTAGTGGCATGAGGGCACAGAAGCGGAGTGCGTCGCATGCATCGCTGCACTTGGCACTAGCACAACACAACAAGGGCATCGCTTCCTTAGTGCAGGTGCAACAAAGAATGGGCGCCACTACCTTGGCGCAGGCGCAACCAAAGAATGGGCATTGCTACCTTGGCACGAGTGCAACAAAACAAAGGCACTACTGCCTTAGCATGGGCACAACCAAAGAATGGGTGCCACTACCTTGGTGCGAGCACAACAAAACAACGATATCGCTGCCTTAGCACGGGCACAACCAAAGAATGGGCACGTTGCCTTAGTGCGGGCGCAACAAAACAAAGGCGTTACTACCTTAGCATGAGCACAACCAAAGAATGGGCACAACTGCCTTAGCATGGGTGCAACCAAAGAATGGGCATCGCTGCCTTAATGCAGGTGCAACCAAAGAATGGGTGTCACTACCTTAATGCAAGCGTAAAAAAATAATGGCGTCACTGCCTTAACGCGGGCACAACAAAAAAAAGGCGCGGAAGTGCTTGTTTTCCTCACCTCAACACAAGTGCAATACCAAAGGCACCAAACTTGCTATCAAAAATAATGGTGCATGAAACATTTTGGGGGGGTTTTATAAATCCACGCTGAGCCAGGTGCATGGCGCACACTCGGCCCACGCGCGCGCACATGCACGTGAATAGCATCATTTTTCTTTTTTCTTTTTTCTTTTTCTTTTTGAATTTTTTTGTGTTTTTCAAATTTTCTAATGTTTTTTTATTTTTTGATTTTCTAATTTTATTTTTATTTTTTCAATTTTGACAACTCATACTTTAACTCTAAAAAAATGTATTCTCTTGATTCTCGAATTGTGAGTCGAAAAAAGTACAGGGTCCCCATTCCTAGTGAGGAATGGGGCATGTGTTGATGACACCACAATAGAGATATATGCTATAATTGCAGGACAGAAGATCAATTTTGACAAAAGTAAAGTGTTCTTCTTTAATACCCCTCCAGACCTTCAACAAAGGATTGTTAATATTCTAGCTTGTAATGTTGCTAAGTTACCATATACTTATTTGGGTCTTCCTTTAACTATGAAATAGGTAAGTATTAACTTTTGGAATAGAATTTTGGAAAGAATGGAGAAAAAGTTGATTAGAAGGAAAGGCAAAACTGTGAGTAGTGCAGGTAAACTATAACTTCTTATCTCCTATCTCCAAGGTTTACTAGTGTACTTCCTATCTGTATTCAAAATTACTCAATGTATGGCTAATAAATTGAAGAAAATTCAACGTAACTTCCTTTGGTCTGGAGGAAGCGAGAAGATAAGATTAAACTTGGTCAGTTGGGATACAGTTTGTAAACCTAAGTATAGGGGAGGATTGGGAGTGAGGAAGATGATTGATCTGAACAATATGCTTCTCACAAAGATGGGGTGGAATCTAATGAAGGGAGATTCTAATTGGTGTAATATTATGCGAGCTAAGTACCTTGGTAATCTTAATTTCTCTCACTGTATCTAGAGAAATGATCTTCCTATGGGCTCTAAAATCTGGGGTAGCATCGTGAGATATAGAACCCTTTTGAAGGAGGGAGTAAGGTGGCTTGTGGGGAATGGTAACCAGATCAATTTCTGGGAGGATCCATGGCTTATAGATAAAATTTTGTCAAAAAAAAAGTTTGGGTCTCTCCAATATAACCTCCAAGACATGCAGGGTAAAATGGTTGTGGATTCTATTGCCCTGGGAAGAAAATGGAAGAAGATGAGGTTGGAACATAATGATTTAATAGGAAGTAACTTGACTGATGAACTGAATTCTTTGCTGGAAGAGTATAGGATCCTGGGAAGTGATAGGACTGATGAGTTCATTTGGAGGGCCACCTTGGTTGGGGAATTCTCAGTTAAATCTGCCTACAAGCTAATGTTTGATAAATCTCTTGAACCTAATGACTGGGGAAATGTTTGGTTTAACCATTTAATCCTGAAAATCAACATTTTTTGGTGGACCAGTATCCATGGGAAAATTCTCACTATTGACAACTTGAGGAAGAGGGGCTTCCAAATACCTAATAGATGTTGTATGTGTAAGAGGGAGGAAGAGAGCATCAACCACCTATTCCTACATTGCAGATTTGCATCTAAGGTGTGGGGGAAAATTCTCCAGAAGTTAGAGGTGAATTGGGTGTTCAATGAGGATATGGGGCATTTGGTGAACTGGTAGGGGCCCTTCACCCACCCCCTACTTATCAATTTGTGGAAGATTATTCCCCCCTAGGTGTGTTGGGGTAGTTGGAAGGAGCGAAATAATAGGGTGTTTAGAAATAAGGAAAGGGAGGTGAAGGTTGTGGTTGATGTGGTCTTCAAATTGATAGTTGGTAACATTAGATGCAGCAATTGGAGAAAACCAACATTCCCCCCTTCTACCCTAAGGTTAGAATTGTGAAGTGTTGGTCATTGATGGATGGGATTATGGAGATTGACAACTTTAATCTTATGGCTAGAAAGAGAACTCGATGGAAACCCCCACCTGCTAACTAGGTCAAACTTAATTTTGATGGTGCTTCCAGAAAGGAGGGATTGGCAGGGGGGATTGTCAAGGACTATAAGGGAAGGATGTTGGTGGCTTATGCTAGTCAGTTAGGGAAAGTTTCAAATAATGTTGCAGAAGTGATGGTTCTGTACTGGGGTATAAAGTTTATCTTGAGTGTGGGATGGTGGGATGTGCAAGTTGAAGGTGATTCTAAAGTCATTATTGAGACTGTTAAAGGCAATATGCAAGAGGGATGGGCTATCAAAAGTATTATTGATGATATCAATTACCTATTAGCCACCTTCAATAGGTTTGATTTGAATCACATTTTTTGGGAGGGAAATAGTGCAGCTGATGGTATGGTGGTGATTGGCTTAAAGCTGGAAGGGATAAGAGGTTGGAGGAATTTGAATGCTCTGCCAAATTTGGTGAGGGAGTTAGTGAATAGAGAAATAAATAATGATGAATCCTAGTTGGTTACTTTGTATAGTGTTTTTGAGCTGGCAAGGATGAAATGTACTTGATGCTTATGTGGTAAGGAGAAAAGGCTTGGGTATGGGCAATAATTATAACTCATGGCTCAAAAATTGAAAGTTTTAAATGGGGGATTTTTTTATTCATTTCCCTTTATAGATCATCGTATGTCGTGTAGAAAAAAGATTTATTTTTTATAGATTTGTGGCACATTGGGAATGATGGAAATGATTGGGGAAAAGATCATGGTGGCTGACTCATGATCTTTCTCACCAATTTGGCAGGTTCCATTATTACTATTAATTGTAATTATCATCTCCATTTAAGGGTTTATCTTTCTAAGCGTGAAGTATTTTTTAGGGACTGTTATTTGAATAGAGAGAGAGGAGAGAAAAAAAATTTAGAGATGGGAGATGACCTAATGTGCATTGAACTGGCTATGATCAATGATAGTGTGAGGAAGCCCTTGGTCTGGCACATACTGAAGGAGGGTGGTTTTGTCTCGTTCATGGAGATTCTCAATGGTCAGGATGAGAATTGTTCTATGCAATTTGTTAACTCATGGGAGAATCGCAAAGTGATAATTAATGGTATCTCGTTTCACATTTTGAAGGAGGTGATTGCTATGGTGATGGGCATGGTGATGAGGGGAAGAAAATGACAGAAGGTGACATGGGTGATTGATGAAACAAGTCTACAACGTTTCTTTGTGGAGGGTGAGGAACCAGTTCTGCACAAAGGGGGTTTCACGAGGGAGAAACTGCCTGACCCATGGAAGAAGGTTTGTCTGATTCTAATGAAATATCTTACCCTGGAAGGAAGGTATGGAGTTTGCTACTACTACCATTTTCCTCTCCTTAATCATTTTTGACACCATGATTTTCTCTCACTTCCCTTCTTCCTGATGCATGATCTTGAGGATGTTGTTGTTGATGTGAAAGATAAAATGAGAAGGGGGGTTAATTTTACTATTCTACACTAGGGTTTAATGTTTAGGTTGTGCCAATTTCACCTTGCCCTGGTCCCCCCTAGGATTGTGGAAGTTGATATTTCTATTCACCCAAACCTCGAGCCCCAAATGGTCCCCCTTAGGATTACGGATCCTAGAGCCCCTACCCCTCAGCCCTCTCCCAGTGGATCCCTAGTGAATCCCTCCCCTAGGGGGAAAAAAGGAAAAGGTAAGGAGAAAATGCAGACGGAGTCAAAGAATGAGGGGAGAGAGGGAAGGAGGAGGTCGAGGAGGTTGGCTAAGTCGTAGGCTAAGAGGAAGTTAAGGGAGGGAGCTGGAGGAATCAGATTCTGAGGATTCAGGCTACCACAAAAGAAGAATGAAGGAAAAAATTGTTAGCTTTGGAGTGGGGGGTATGGAGGAGGTTGAAGAGGAGATTTATGATTCCTCCAGGTCGAACCCGAGTAATGGCAAGGAGAATAAGGAGGTGTCGCATGTCTCGACGAAGGTTGTGCCTAGGTGTGTGGACCTAACAAAAGATCACTTTTGGAAAACAATGGACAGGATGCCTTCCCCCATTACGATCTCCTCCCTTGTTAAGGTAGGTTTTAAAAAGGACACTAACCCCCATTGTTGTGTAGGATACTTAGGCTGGTAGGGACAAACATCTGGACAATTCGGATAAGACTGGTAATGAGTTGCGGGAGAGAATCCAAGCACTGGAGGAAAGAATGGGACTATTAACCAAGTTTACAGTTAAAGTCACTCATGTGGCGGCTACCACTCTCTACCTGTTGAAGGATGCCAAAGGGGACCTACCTAGGGAGGACTCCAAGCTACTTTTTGACTTCCTGGCAGAAGATTGGGCAAATGTCCTTTTGGGGAAGAAGGAGGTCAAGAAATCTTAAGGGCTCCCCCCTTCTTTTATTTTTGCATACTATTAATCCGCTGATTTACAGACTTTTTCAATTTTAAGGCTGTCACGCCTTTGTTTTTGTTAAGTGACTTCATCTTGTTAACAGGCATTTTGGTTAAAGCCTGTAGTTACTTTTATAATTATAGTATAAACTTTTGTTGCTTGTTAACAGGCATTTTGTTTAAAACCTATAGTTATTGTAATAATTATAGTATAAACTTTTGTTTTTTTTTAAAAAGCATTAGGGTTTAGTTATGTTAGTTATGTTTTGATGGTTATCTATTGGTAGTCGTCCAACTAGTTTGTAATGGGTCAGCCCCCTTGTTTTGGCTGCTTTTATTTAAAAAACAATTAATAGTTTCTCCATCCACTTACATATATGTGTGTGTGTGTGTGTGTATATATACATATATATCTATATATATGTGTATATATACACATATATATCTATATATATATACATATATATGTCTATATATACATATATAGATATATGTATATATATAGATATATATGTGTATATATACACATATATATAGATATATGTATATATATATATAGAGAGAGAGAGATATATATATATATATATATATATATATGCCTTCCCTAGTGGCAGTGGTTGTGCCAAACCCACTAAACTTAAAAATATATAAGGAGTGTTTGTGGTGCATAAACTTTCACAAAAAAGTTGTTCCTTTTTTGTGGCCGTAGCTATTGCTGGGTTCGCAAAATGTGCAAGCAATTCAAAAAATCTTTGACAACTTTTCCAGCATGATCTTAAACTTTGCTAACAACTTTTATTGCACTATTTTTACATTTGCCCAGTAAGACATCTTACATTCCAGTCAATATTTCTCCTATAATAGCTTATCGGCTAAATATAGATGAAGTAAGTGATTAGAATACTAATTTCAATACATATTTTTAAATTAATATAGACCTTTAAAAAAATTAAAGAATATCTTTCAAAAAAGAGTTAACATCTTCTTTCAAAACAAATATCAATTTTTATGACAATAAAATATAATTGTAATAAATCAAAAAATTAATTTAAAAACTATTTACTTAAATATTAAGATCTTAATGTGTAATTTTCAAACATAAAATTATATAGGCATTATTTTGTTGACTATTGCCATGCATAAAGTTAATCTAATATCTAATAATCAGTATGATTTTCAGCTGTCTATCACTAACTAAACGTTTTCCTTCTCCATAAAATAGATATCATTTCAATTTGTGAATGTCAGCAATTTTGCCAAATGCTTGTTTCCAAATTGATAAAACTATGGCAGAAATTGTGATTGGTGAACCTTTTTGCAAGTTGAGACATTTGCTTCCAAAACTTATATCGACACTTTCGGAAGAAAACCTCAGAAAGCTGCATCAAGTATTAAGCATTTAGGCGGTGTACATATATATATATCTGATGTTGGTTCATATATGCAACATTTTTGTTAGTTGCTTCTGCAAATTTCAATGTTCAGTTTTAATTTCTTGCAATAGCTAAATAGCATGTTGAGTATGGAAAGTCTTCAAATTTTGCCTGTACATTTCTCTGCTTTACCAACACTACTAAATTACATTTTATTTTGCACCAACTTCATTCTGATTGTGTTTTACAACTTGATAATTCAAATTTACTAAATGACTTTTTTGTTGTTACTCAAATAAATTCCTCCAAATACAACTATCCCACAAATGATAGTTTTTAATACGAGTTAATAGAAATTAACATTTTAAAAAAGTTACTGTTTCATGAAGTTCAGTAAGCAGAGTTCCATGGAGATATTTACAGACTAATAGAGCCACTGAGAACATCAGTTAATTTGTACAACTTGATAGGAAGTTGGTCTCCATTACGAAGTGTAGGAAAATGGCTCATCAATTCCTAAAAGAGTTAGATTTACATAGGGATGAATTGGCTGAAGTAGCTCTTCCTTGAGAGGAGATTTCTAGGAGGCATTCTGTCAAACAATTCACGTGCCTTCTCTTTGCTTCCACATTCTGGAAGCACGTCAATCAGCGCAGTTACAACTAAAATATCTGACAGCGGATGTGCACAACCTGTTCCAAATCTCCTATTTCGACACAGGCTGCGAGGACGGATGATAAACTCGTTGAGATTTGGTTTACCCCTGCAAATTGCATATGCTTCAAATTTTCGAATGCCTTTTCAAAAAAAATCATTTTTTGCATAGCTTCTATACCTCTCAGTCGCATTTTCTTGAAAGTTGTTAAAGTTTTGTCAACAATTCCATTTGGTGAGCACCCCTGCAATTAGGAAATTCCATGAGAACAGAGTTCTCAGAGGAATTCGTTCAAACAGCTCACATACCTCGTCGCTGCTTCTTCTGCAGTTTGCATAAATGATCATGAAAGTATTTCCAACTGTAACATCTACCAAATTTCGTACATCCATCATGCTTTCACATCTTAGCTGGTTGGAAACATATTTGCTGTGTGACACCTTCATGAGAAAACCCTTGTCTTTTAACATTACAGAAATCAATGTCTAAAGTGCGGTAACTTCGATCTATGTGTGTGGGCGGGAAAATGGGATTTTAAACTTAAAATTTACGGCATCATCAGAGAGGAATGAAATATCAGGTCCACCAGTGAGCTCAACAACCAATTCATAGGGGAAATGAGATTTTAAGCTTAAAACTAACCACAATTCTGCTTTGCTCGGAGGATTTCGATTCTCCATTCTGTGTTGTCAGGTGGAGACTCGGGAGAACATATCATTGCATTGATCAGCGATTCTTTGCAATAACTGATACATCATGAAAACTGCACCTGCTCAACCTACACCCGTTGTACGTAGGTTGGTGGGTCAAATGCTCCATACGCCGATGTCCTAGTGCATGAATGTCAAATCAAATAGTGGAAAGCGGCCTAGAAAAATGGACGCACAAGATCTTTTCAATGGTATTCATTCTCCTAGCAAGATTGGAGATCATTAGATTGAACTATTAGCTTCTCTCATTTCCTGATTATAGGGCCTGTTTGGTTGGAGGAATTGCTGAATGCGGCATTCGTCAATGAAGGAATAAATCTTCTTTTGGAATTCACACATTCTTAAAATAATTTCTGAAATAGCATTTGAACTGTATGTTTGGTTGTCCTGGAAGAGGAGTTGGAAGATTATTCTCTGTTTGGTTGCAACAATTAAAATAGGAATTGGAATAAATTTTTTTTTTTTTCTACTAATTTGATTTTTTGAGATCTGGTTATATTTTAAATATAATAAAATTTGTTTTTAAAAACTAATTTTTCTTGTTAATTATTTTAGAAGAAAGTATCCTATTTTTAAAAACAATTGAAATTTAGTTAATGTATAACATAACCTTTGGCAGTTTGTGACCTCACTGGTTCATAGCTCCAAGTCAAAGCATTTACCCCTCTTTAAAAAACACAACCTTTGGTAGAACGCACTTGTGGGCTCTAAAAGGTTGGAAGATGATAGATGGGACACTGAAAGGTTCGAAGAACACACTTGTGGGCTTTTCGATAGCTAATGTGTCAAAGGAAGATCCCAAGATTACTCATGGCAAAGATGGGCCAGTGATCTCCCTCTCCAATACCTTAGTGGACAACATTACCTCTGGCCTTAAACTTTGTGTTGTGGGTAGATTTGTAGCCTTTAGACCTACAATCGAGATGGTTCGTAAATGGGTAAGTCAAAAATGGAAAATTAGGGGTAGTGTGGGTGTTTCAGCAATGTCAAGTGGCCTCTTCTATTTTAAATTTATGTCAGAGGAACATATCAGTCTCATTCTCTCAGGAACTTGGTACTATAGGAAACATTGTCTGGCCTTGACAAGGTGGCACCTGGGCTTTGTGTTAGTGCTAAGCTAAATAGGCCAGCTCTAGTCTGGGTTAGGTTACCAAGACTACCCCTAGAATTTTGGGATGAGAAGATCCTAAGTGGGTGGGGAACTCTTTTGGGCATTTTGTTACTATGGACAAAGTTACTATGCAAAAATCATGACTGGTATATGCTAGATTCTATATGAATGTGGCTTTGAATCGTACCCTCCCGACTCTGGTCATGCTCAAAACCAAATGGTGAGAGAAAGTTCAACCCATTGAATATGAAAAAGCGGGATTGTTCTGTTAGAAAGTGTGGTCATTTTGGACACCTCATAGTGGACTGTAAGGCTCAAGTGCAGAAGGATAAACAAAAGGAAGGCTCCCTGGGAATTGTTGTGGAAGAGGTGGGGGAACCCCCGGATACCCCAAGCTTGGTGGAGGAGACTATCAATGTCCAAAAATTGCAGGATAGCCTGGCCTAGACTTCCCCAGATAAAGGACCAAGGGGGGATATTGTTCCTGGGGAAGGAGAAGCTTTAGTAGAAAATGAGAAAATGGGTGAATATCCCTTTAAACGTGAGCTAGAAGAATTAGTGGGTTCACTAATGGGACAACTTAAGGAAGGATAAATGGTGGAGGAAGGCGAAATAGTGGTTAACCACCCTCTTCCTCGCACTCCATTAAAGCAAGATAGAGAGGGACTCCAAGAACCAATGACCATAGATGGTGCTGCCCTGGAATGGGTATGTACCCCCATAAGGATGACAAAAGCCTCTCCAGTGGAGATTGCTGCTAAAGTGATGGAAAGGATTGAGAAGGTTGAAAAAGAACTAAGCCCCACCTCACCACAAGAGGGGGATAATGGAGAATGGGAGGTTCAGAAAAGGAAGAGAAGGGGGGGAGGGAACCAGATGTAGGGGCATGTGGGATAGCTGGAAGATTGACTAGCGGGGCAACCAGGACCAAACAAGTAGCAAGGGATGTGGCTAGTGGCAAGCAACTTACACTAGAGACTGTAACTAGAGGTAAGAAATGAAATTCCTCTCTTGAAATCTAAGGGGATTAAACAACCCCCAGAAGCAGTATGCTCTAAAACAGTGCATATTTCAGGAAAAGGTAGACTGTGTGTTAATACAAGAAACCAAAATGTCTAATGCCAATTTTGATAGAATTGCTAGTCATGTATGGTCGGGTGTTGCTTACATGCATAGGGAGGTTGAAGGAGCCTCGGGGGGCATTGCTACTATGTGGAACCAGTGCTCTATGACGAGGGTTGAAGTTTGGAAGGATAGAAATTTTATAATCACTAATTTCCAAACTAGTATTCATCATTGGGGGCTTATAAATATGTATGTTTCTAATAGTAAGATAGGGAGGAAGGAAAGATATGATAAGTTGGTAAGGATCCTAGAAAATATGAAAGATAAACAATTAATGTGTATGGGAGATTTTAATATCCCCCTTTTACCATTTGGAGAAACAAGGGGGAAATAGGGACTGCCATGAAAGTTTGCAAGACCTTAATGACTTAATGACCATAATGGATTTTATTGATGTGGATTTGAGGGGGAACCCATTTACATGGACCAATAATAGGAAAGGTAATGATCTTATCCAGGTGAGACTAGATAGGCTGATGGTAACATGGAACTAGAATAGTCTAAGTAATTCCCTACTAGAGATCCTTACTAGAACTGCTTCAGATCATTCCCCTTTAATCTTTCGATGGGAGGATGGTTTAAAGGGTGGACCAAAACCTTTTAGGTATGAAATAATGTGGCAATCTTACCTAGAATTTAAAGATAGAATTTAGGAATGGTGGAATATAAGGTTAGATGGCACTGCTATGTATAGATTGACTCAAAAGCTTGATAATATAAAGAGAAATGTGAAGGGATGGGCGAAGAGTTCCTTTGGAGACTTGTTCAAAATCAAAGGAGAAGTGGAGGAAATTTTGAAAAAGCTCCAAGGGGAAATTGCTGAAGGAAATAACCTTGAAAGTGCAACTAAGGAAGAAGAGGAATATAGAAAAAAAAATGGAAGGATATTATGTTGAGGGAGGAAATTTACTGGAAACAAAGATCAAGAGTCCAATGGTTAACTAAGGGGGACAAAAACACTACTTTCTTTCACAGGTTAGCCTCCAACCATAAAAGAAGAAACACAATCAGCAGATTAGAAGGGGAAGGAGGTAGGATATATAAGGACCACGAGGAGATGAGAATACATGAGGTGGAATATTTTAGCAAGGCTTACATCAAGGATAATAATGCAGGAAATCAAGTTATCAGAAGAAGTTTGATAAATACGATCCCACAGGTGTTGGGTGAGGTGGAAAACAACCACATTCTAGGAGACATCACGGAGGAGGAAGTGAAATGTGTTGTGTTTTCTATGAAGGCTTATACGGCCCCAAGTCCGAACAACTTCCCCATAGCTTTCTTCCAGCACTTTTGGGAGATTGTTAAAAGTGAATTGGTCTGGGCTACCATAGATTTCTTTAAAACTGGAAAGATGCTAAAAAGGATAAATAAGACTTTTATTGCTTTAGTCCCCAAAACTCTGACAGCCATAAGCCTATTGGATTTTAGGCCAATAAGTCTATGCAATACAATTTATAGCAATTTATAAGATCTGTGCCAAAGTTCTAGTCAACAAGATAAAAACCATTTCTGGAAAAATTTATTGGTACCCCACAGAAGGGATTTGTTTCTGGTAGAAAAACATTGGATGCAGCAATAACCACACATGAGATCATTCATTTTATGGAAAAGAATAAAAGACCTGGTATGGCCTTCAAGTTAGATATCTCCAAGGCCTATGATAAGGTGAAGTGGGACTTCCTCTATGATGTGCTTGAAAGAGTGGGATTCAATGACAAAGTGATAAACCTAATTAAGACAATGGTTGGATCGATTCAGTTTTCTATTCTTTTAAATGGCTCCCCCTAGGGCAATTTTGGAGCGGACAAAGGACTAAGACAAGGTGACCCACTATCGCCCTACCTTTTTATTATGGTTGTTAAAGTTTTGGGGAGGTCCTTTACCAAATTGGTTAACACAGGATGTGTTAAAGGGATTAAGCCTAATACTACAGCTGATACTGAAGTGTTGCAACAATTTGTTGATGATACTTTCCTCTTTGGAGAATCTTCGATTATGGAAGCTAAAACCTGGAAGACTATCCTTCATAATTATGAAGAAAGTTTAGGTTAGCAAGTTAATTACTATAAAAGTAAAATCTACTTTTTTAACACTGATGCCTCATTACAAAGGAAGATAAAAAAAACATTTTAGGTTGTCAGTCTGCCAACCTCCCAAATACTTATCTTGGCCTTCCATTAACCACTAAGGAGTTGACTAATGATTTCTGGAATACTATAGTGGAAAGAATTCAAAAGAAGCTTTTGGGATGGAAAGGGAAAATTTTAAGCAATGCTGGTAAATTGCAATTGCTCTCGGTGGCTCTACAAGGCATTCCAATTTACTTCCTATCCCTTTTTAAAATAAACCAAAATATGGTAGACAAAATTGAGAGAATACAGAGGAATTTCCTTTGGTCAAGGACGAAGGAGAAGAACAAATTGAGTTTGGTTAACTGGGATGAGGTTTGTAAGCCAAAGGAGAAGGGGGGGTTGGGGGTTAGAAGATTCTGTGATCTGAACAAAGCACTACTTACCAAGATAGGCTGGAGACTGGGAGAAGATAATATGGACTGGGGCAATATAAAGAAAGCTAAATATTTGTCAAATTCTTCTTTCACTTGGAATCTCTTCAACAATGACCTTCTTGCAAGCTCCAAAATCTGGATGAATATTATCAGGAGCAGAAGCTTACTAAAGGAAGGGACAAGGTGGATTGTGGGGAATGGAAGTAGTATCAAATTTTGGGAGGATAATTGGATGGGGGGAAACCATTGGTTTACAACAAATTTAAAAGACTAATGGAGTTACTAAAAGAAGACATGGGAAGGAAGGTGGAAGACTATATGGATCAAGGGAGGAAGTGGAAGAAACTATGTAAAGATACTTACACTCAGGGGGATATTCAGCTTATTAAGGAATTGGAAATAATATTAGGAGCACAAAGATCCCCAATTATGGTCCAGGAGGATACTAAAGTCTTCTAGTGGCTAATTTACAACCAAATCGGCTTATAATCATCTCTTTAGTAAGGACCTCTACCCACCATTATGGGGTAAAGTTTGGGTTAGTAATGTTCTCCCTAAGATTAATTTTTTTTGGTGGACTGTTTAGCATGGTAAATTTTTAACTCTTGATAATCTGAAAAGAAGGGGTTTCTTTATCACAAACTGATGTTGTCTCTGCAAAGAAAAGGAGGAGAGTATCTCTCACCTGTTTCTTGAATGTCAGTATGCCTTGAAGATTTGGGCTATGGTGTGGGAGAAATTTGGTCTGAATTGGGTTCTGAAGGACAACCTTAGTCAATTTGTGGAGAATTGGAGTTGTCCCGTCTACCACCGAAAAAAAAATTTCTGTGGAAAATTGTTCCACCGTATATTTGCTGGCATATATGGAAAGAGAGAAACAAAAAAATATTTAGGGAGGTGGAAAAACCTAGGGAGGTAGTGATGGAAATCATGGAAATTTTTCTTAAGGAAAATTTAAGGGTAGCCAAATGTAAGTTACCGAAGGAAGAACCAAGTAGGCTGGAAGGACAAATTGCTGAAAAATTGGGGTTCCAAGTGGACTTTTATCTTTTTGATAACTCAAAAGTGTTAAAGAGATATAAAATGAGATGGACCACCAACCCTAACCCAATTCAAGCTAAATTTTGATGGGGTTGCTAGAGGGGGTATAGGAGTGGCGGGTGGAGTGCTAAGAAATGGGAATGGAGATGCACTGTTAATCTATTTTGGGAAAGTGGGGGGTGGAAGTAATAATTTGGCTGAAGCTATGGTGCTACTTTGGGGTCTTCACCTGGTTAGTGAAATGCATGTTAAGGAAATAACTATAGAAGGGGACTCCAAATTAATTATTGATTTGGCAAATAGAGTGTCCAAACGGAGATGGAATATTAGAACCATCATCATGGACATTAGACACATTTTGGAAAGGATGAAAAAGGTCCACTTGCAACACATCTACAAAGAAGGAAATAAGGTGGCAAACATGGTAGTGGCCATGCGTTTTGAATTAACAAAAGTTACGTGCTGGAGAAATATGGAAAATCTAAACAAGGACATTAAGTCCTTGATTCACAAGGAATGAGAGGGGAGTATTAATTAATTACTGAGATGCCTATGAGAGGAATAAAATGGAGAAAGGTTACTAAAACGAAAAATGAGGTCAGTATGAACAGTTTCTTTGCAGAGGGTGAGGAGCTAGTGTGCTATAGAGGAGGATTTAAGAGGGATAGGCTGCCAGCTCCGTGGGATGATGTCTGCCTGGTGCTCATGAAATACATCACACTAGAGGGAAGGTTTGGTGTTTACTACTATTACCACTTTCCCATCTTGAATCATTTTAGAAATAGGGATTTTATCTCTATCCCATTTTTTCTACTACACTCTTTGGAGGACATGGTTATTGATGTTAGGGAGAAGAGGAACAAGGAGCTTAACTTTACCATCATTCACCACGGCTTAATTTTTTGCCTATACCAATTTCATCTTGCCCTTTGCCCACCTAGGGTGGTAGTGGTTGACAACCAGTGCCACCGCCAAAGCTCCCCCTGAGTACCTATACTAGTACCAAAATTCATACCCCATGACCTTCCCCTAGCCATGAAAATAAGAAAAAGAAGAAATTTGAAGTGATTGTTCAACATAAGGTTGGTAAAAAGATTAAAGTTGAAAAACTAGTGGAGGTGGAAGAGGAGGGTTTGGAGGAGGAGGGATGTGGAAAGGGTAGGAGAAGGTCAGGTAGACTTGCCAAATCCCAAGTGAGGCATAAACAAAAATTTAATAGATTCAGGGTTGAAGAGGTGGAGGAGGAGAGCTCCGAGAACAATGAAAGGGAGAGGGAGGAGAAGAATAACTCTGACTCCAAGAGTGAAAAAGGGAAAGAGAAGGTAGAAAAGAGAGAGAATTCTGCTAACAATTATGTTCATGATGCCCAAATGTCTATAGGGAACACTTAGGTGTCAGTTGGAAATGTCATCACTACAGAGACTACCCATGTTTTTGCCAGCTTTACCCTACAACCCATTACCTTCTGTGAAGATAGTAACAAAGTTGATACCTCCCCCATTACCATTTCCTCCCCAGTCAACAAAAAAGTCAAGGTTTATACTAACCCAAAGGTCTTGCAGGATGATAGCCAGGTGGAAAATGCCAAAGAGGAAGCTAAAAAGGCAGCAACTGAAAACAAAGAGAAGGTTGAGAGGCAAATGGAGGTGATTGCCTAGCTGAATCATAAGGTTAATGTTTTAGAGGAAGGATTCTCTTCCTTCTCTAAATTCACCCTAAAGGTCACTCACGGAGCTGCCACCACCCTCCAATTGTTGACACAGGAGAAAGAAGACATAGGGATAGACATGGAAGATCATAAGCTTCTCTTTAAGTTCCTTGCTGATGATTGGGCCTGGGTTCTTTTGGCAAGGAAGGGAAAGGAGAAAATTGAGAATTAATTCTATAGTTTTAAAGGATCATTGGATCCTAGTTATTTTTTGTTATTATGTTGTTACTTGGTTTGTTGGTATCCAGTTGTTACTCAGACTCGGATTAGCCTGACTGTGCCAATAGTTTCTTTGTGAACTTTAGTAGTATAGTTAACTTTTTGGACTTCTACTATAGTTTAGTTGTTTCTATTCATAGTAGTATGTTGGTTAGAAATATTGCTTCTTAGGTTGCTTTTATTTTTGTAATTTCTATCGTTGGTTCTGGCTGGTGATGTGTTGGTTACCAGCATTTTGGTTGTAAGGGCCAACCCCCTTGTTTTTGGTCACTTTTAATTTCAAAAACACAACAACCTTTGGAAGTATTCAAAATTAAATAAAATTATATTCAATGTATTATATAACTACTTATAATTGATTTTTAAATATTTTGGTTAATTATTTTAAAAAATCAAAAAGTTATTATTTAAATAGTTTTGATAGCATTAATGTGACATTTAACTTAGTTTAAATTAAAATATTAAAAATCAAAACTTAAATATTTTTTAAAAATACAAATAAGTCATGTTTAAATGATCTTTCAACATGATTTTAATTTAAAACTAGACAAAAGATTTATTTGTAATGATAATTTTGTAAAAGTTGATAAAAGATCTCAAATTTGATATGAGTCTTTTTTGTCATTTTAGAAAAATCCTATACAAGTTCTACTTATGGATTTTTTTTCATATGGTCCCAGCAAATAAATGCAATTACAATGCAAAGTAAACATCGTAAAAAGTAAATTTCAGCCTTCTAAGTCTTGCAACAGTTGCACTCTATTCCTCCATCGTGCATTGTACTTGTTGTTCCTTCATCACACACCATACTTGTCATTTGTGTATCACTGACCCAACCATTGAATCCACACCCATCATGTCCCTACAATGGAAAATCTTTGCCAGTTCTTGGCATAATAATTAATTATTCATTATGTAATTTTTTTTAAAAAAATTATAATAACCACCTTTTTTCTATTCGAACAACACCAAAAATTTTGCCCAAGATTTTTTGGTGTATTAGAGGTCTTTAACAAACATGGGCCAGCACCACAACGACATGTTGGCACGTTCATTAAAGCCATCAACCCTACAAAACATCAAATATATTAGCATAAATTAATGTTTACAAATCGTATTTTCTCTCTACTTCATGGAATCTATAACGATAATACTCAAATCCATTAAAAATGCAAAGCAATTATTCAAGAGTTGTGGATGCCCAAATACCTATATAATGACTGAGTGAGTTTCTCACTATTATATATTGTTTATGATGAAACTAATTATAAAACACTATCAACAAGAGATGGCCTATTTATATTATGATACTTGCTAAAATGGGTCTTATAATCTCATATTAATTGAGCTAAATTTAGCTCTTCCACATCTATCAATTGGATTGTTTCAAGCTTGTGTGTACCCAACTTGTGCATCATAGTTCACCTTCAAATAGAGGTATCATTGTCATGTAAAGTAAGGCAGAAAGACAAGGTTATGATGAGTTCAAAGTGACAATCATAAAATACATATAATAAGCATTGTGGGACCAAGAGAGTAGATATTGTCTTGGAGATCAAAATACTATCATACAAGGAAAAGACTAGGATTAGAGACCATCATGAGCATAGAAGAGAATTTACAACGATCCCATTGTCATAAAATTCAAGCAATTTAGAGTTGTATTAAATGGAGAAGTCAACTTAATGAACAAAGAGTGCCATTTACCATTGAGTAGAAGGTAAATGATTGAATCATGCAACTCAAGAAGGCTTAGGTAGCATTTAGGCAATCAATCAATTATGCAATCAATCAGAAAATTAAACATTCAATTGAAATTAGAAGGGAAATCATGACAACAGTTGAAGATCAAGATTGTTAGCCTTTGTTTCTTTTGAACAACTTGTTTATATTTAAGATATGGACCACAGGACAATTATTATTGCCTATACAACTCTAGTCATGGTCTACCTCCTAAACCATGGATGTGTAGCTAGGTTCCATAGTAAGTAGGGCTCCTTGTAAAAAATTTCCAATTGATCCCATCAACTGAGTTAATTCATTCTCATATTGATGTCAATAGATCAACCACCATTTATCTTGTGAATGACTACTATCAATCAACTAAACTCAATGTCCACACTCTCAATTAGCTTAATCACACAAAAGATAAAATTATGAACGAACAAGACCAAAGAAAATAAGCAATCAAAGTGACAAATAAAATATCCACATCAACTACTATTCTTGGTGACTAATAAAAAAGCACAGTAGATTTGAAGGTCTCAATGTGTAGAAAGAAACTAATATATTCAAATTTTCAGGCACCCAAACAATGTAAAAATGAAGGCAAATAACAACTATTATTTTGGTATGAACTAAAATTGCTAAAATTTATTTTGAAGTAGCTTGAGAATGGACCTCTCATTATAAAACATTAAAAAAATTTCCTTTGAAGATAGCCATAGTAGCAGCTAAAACTAGGAGTTGCATAACGTGGATTATAGTAGGAGCAACTACAACCATAGTAGCAACTACAGGCATAGTAGGAGTTGCATCAACATGAATTCTAGTACAAGCTACTACAACCATAGTAGGGGCCACTTGTTCAACTTGTAATACCACCAATGACATAGGCAACATGTTCATATAACATAGCAAATATAAAAAATAGTTTGATCAGCATACAACATACAATCATACAACAAGAAAGGAAGATATATTTAAAGCTGATTAAAATCATATAAAAATGTTATAAGGCATGCTATCAAGCAGCCATATTTAAAGATGACTATAAATGTATATAATCAGCTACATATGTATTTAAAGATGACTATAAATGTACAACCACAGTAGCAGCTATAACTAAGAGTTGCATCAACATGGATTAAAGTAGGAGCAACTACAACCATAGTAGCAACTATAGGCATAGTAGGATTTGCATCAACGCGGATTCTATTAGGAGCTACTACAGCCATAATAGGAGCCACTTATTCAACTTGTAATACCACTAATGACATAGGCAACATGTTCATACAACATAGAAAATATACAAAATAGTTCAATCAACATACAACATACAATCATATAGTAAGAAAGGAAGATATATTTAAAGTTGATTAAAATGTTTTAAGGAATGCTATCAAGCAGCCATATTTAAAGATGATTGTAAATGTATATAATCAAAAATATATTGTATAGAAATGTCATAAGGCATGCTATCAAGCAGCGATATTTAAAGACGACTGTAAATGTATACAATCTAAAATATATTGTATTTAAAAGTCATAAGGAATGCTATCAAGCAACCATAAATATATTGTCTTGCTTCTAGAGACTTCCATACTTAAGTAGTATGTATTTCATTCTCTATGAGATGGTCATTATCAAAAAGCCTTTCACTTTTGTTGTTTCAACCAAGAATGCATCATATGCCCTTATCATTGTATCTTCAGTAAGCCCAAGAATGGCTTTGAGGGCATCATACATTTTCTCTATAATTGAATCAGAATCCTCTTGATCCACTTTGATAACGTAAGGCTTTGTGATGCCCTCATGGATCTTATTCAAGGCTTTAGAAATAGTATCCATGGAGCTAGCCATGCTTTCCTTCTTCCTCTTTCCCTTCTTTGAGAAGGATGGTGATATTCTTTGTTTGGTAGTTGTAGTTGATTGGTTGGATTGAGCAAAGTCATCATCCAAATTATCATCAACTAGTATATGGAAATCCCCATCATCATCTAGATCGAGGGCCTCATCCATCATGTGCCCTTCTTCCATTTCTATAGTAGTGCCAGCTATATTACCTTCTACCATGTTATTTCCCACAATAAAGGCTAGCTTGTTGTAGTATTGGAATGGTGGCCTTTTATAAACTCTTGCTTTTTTAAGTTCCTTCCTCTACATGTTGGGAAAATCAATGGAATGGTTATTTCACTTTCAATACTAATTTTACAAGATAGAATTTTAATTAACTTAAATGAACTCCATATAGCATTTTACCTTCAAAAGATCATTCCAAACACTGTCTTCAGCATCCATAGATTAGGTGGCTTCATTCTAAGCAAAACCGTTTGTGTTTCTCAAATCCTTCATGATTCTAAATCCCATCTTCCAAGTTTTCATTTTATTTTTCAAATTATCTTTGCTCAAATTTTGCTTCAAATCTTCATCAAAGAGTTGCTCAATAGCAGTCCAAGCTTCTTTCTGGAATTGCCTTCATCTTTTCGACCAAGTTGGACTTGCTCATGGAGCAAGTCAAGTAACTTGCATTCCATCTTTCTTGACCACAGTACCTTATTTGAAGATAAAGGTACATTGATGGTTTGTGTACTATTAGCCACACTAAAAATAAAACAAAAACTTATTTTGAATATAAGCCATCAATAAAATGTACTCAGCAAAAGGCAAGTAAAAGAAAACAACAATGATGAGCATTCAAAATAAAGTGGACTGCAAACATTGAACTCCACAACAACAACAAATATAAAACAATAAACTTTTAAGCCATATCCAAAATAAAGTAAACTACAAGCAACAACATCAACTCCACAACAACAACATTCCATATTAGCATTCTAAACTAAAAATTAAGAATTTGATATCTTTAGAATGTGGTGGTATCACAAATCAAAGGGAAAGATACATCTAATTCATGATACCATGACAAGTTGATCAAAGTCCTAGATCATCTTGGATTGGTTACTTTGCAATATTCTACAGAAGGCTTTCACTAATATTATAGACATGCAAGATAATAATGGATCATAAAAGTGGTCATATATACTATTATAGAGAATTGTCAAAATTTTGTGAAACCAATTTTTACTGCAAGGTTCAATTTATTTAGAAAATTTGGGTTCTCTCTTTGCTTTCCTTCACTTTTCTACCATTTTGATGATATTCAATTTGTAATATGTAAATTTAGCAATAGCCTTGAATGGTACTATTTCAAGAGATGATGCATGCACATTGCCAAGCACTGTGCACATAAAACTTGTCATTTCAAAGGATTTTAATTCATAATTACTGATTATGTTCAACAAAAAACACAAAAAAATTCAGGGGAAATAAACTTGATAAATTTAATTCGTATATAATGATAGACAAATGACTTACAGTTGAAAATGGTCGGTGAATTGTTGATCATCTTTGATCAAAAAAAGGTATAAACAAGCATTGGAGCGAAGGATGGTTGATACATAATTTTACAGTCTTAGACATCAATAGTGAATTTAATTTATTCTTCAAATATATTACAAGACAGACATAACATTCATAGCATCCAAAAATAATGGACGCAAAGTCACCAATTACATAAGTTAAATTTCTAAGTCAACATAATATTAATCCATAAAACATGGCTAAGTACTAAATCTATTTCTCCTAGACCAAACTCCAATTCTTGTAACTCAGTTTCACATATATTACATATAGGATGACAGTGGCTTCGGGTTACAATGTAGAAAAAAAAAATCATCAGATTCTTTCCATTTACTTTCTAAAGTCCTCCATTTATTTTCTAGTGTATGGAATCTCTGAGATTCCAGTATCATCTATTCATAAATAGTTTTTCAATTTCCTTTATATTCATACTAACAAGAGTAGTGACTACTCATGCCTCACAAATGAGCTATTGCTACCCACTTTATCATTAATTCACAACTATCATAACAATTATAGGAAAAAGCAACATTACTCTTCCAATCGAGAGCATTCTTCAACTCTTTTCAGGGAATTTGAATTAAATTATTTAATAAAATATATAAATATATAATTAACTTGTAATTATAGGTAAAATATATTAATATAATATAAGAGATCAAGCTAAAATATATATTTACAAATCTCCATTCTTTCAAACAAAAATTATACATGTCAAGCATATCAATACAGGAAATTGCATACAAGGTCACTACAATGTTCGATGAAGGCATAAAGCAATCTATAAAAGATGGGTAATTGTATTCAAATATAATGTATTGTAGAAGGGACAATAAAATGCATTTTAAAATTGAAAAGCTTAGCACTGTTTTTTTGAAATCCTTATTAGGTAATACAATGTATTTGAGAAGGGACAATAAAATGCAATTGACATTGAAAAGCTTGGCACTTTTTTTTTGAAATCCTTATTAGTAGGTACACAAACTTATTGTTATTGCTAGTTTCACTGAAATAAACACAAAAAATTTCATGGGAAATAAACTTGATAAATTTCCTTGGACTATCAAATATTAAGACATTAGGAAGAACCCAATGATAGGATTACATTTAGGGAGAGACATTATAATTTTCAACCGTGCTCAGGTGGTTTGAGTATAACCACATTCATGCCTCACAATCAGAAACCCAGTTGAATGTGTGTTGGTTGTATGTGTCTATCCTTGTTCAAACTATAGACTGATTGCCACATAAAGTTACCATATAATGAAATTTGTAGATAGGTTCCTAGTACTCGAAAACAATGTGACTTTCAACTATAAATTATAATTAATGCTAGTACCATCAAGTTGTAGTTTTTGAATAACTAAACATTTAATATACATTATGTAGCTTTCATGAGTTAACAACATTCTTCATAAGTTAATGGCAAATTACATTGCAGAAAAGACTAGTTTTTCTCTCTCCAACGAGAAGGTTGGAGGTAGGGATTCCATAGATTCTTGATTGGAAGGCTCCCTAGTACAGTGCCAAAAGATCAAGGGAAATGCTAAGCTAGGAGGCCAACAAACACATTGTGAAGATAGTAAAAATGAGGTAAAGATTACAGTGATAACAAAGATCAACTTGTAATGGTGAGAGAGTTCATTGCAAATGAAAATCGTAAAAATGGTGCAAAGATTAATATGTTTAAAATTTCACACATCATTCATTCGTTCACTACCATACAAGTGTTAAAATATATATATATATATATAATATTTTTCATTTTGAAAAGTATAGAAAATGTAATATTCCAACTACAACTAAGCTCAAGCTCTATAGTCCTCCCACATCCTCCAAGCTATTTCATCTCAAAAGTTTCACCATTCATCTCTATCTTGTTGATTCATCCCATATGTCTCAAGTATTGGTACATTTATCCCCTCATTATGCTCTTCCTCTTCAATTTCAACTTCAGAAGGAACGTCATCCTTTGTTGTAATGAAGTTATGCAAGATGCAAGATGCAACATGCTAAGACAATCTTAGTTTTTGTCAATATTTGATACAATGTTGCATGCCTCAAGATAGGAATATGTTGCTTCAAAATGCCAAATATACACTTTACTGTATTTCAAAGTGAGGAGTATCGGTGATTAAATAACTCCCATGGAGAGTTAATCAGATTTACTCTGCAAAACTTCTTTGGTACCATGTACATTGATAAGGGGAAAGAAATCTAGGTACATAGGGATATCCCACATCAACCAAAAAAAATTTACCTACAAAAACACACAAAAAGTATATTGATATAACCTTAAAACGTGTCTCACAAAATCAAATGAACTAAACACTTATAAGTTGATTCCACATATCAGGGGGAACTACCAGTGGATATGATCTCGATAGAGCAGAAACAAGAACAGGACTATCTGTTGCAAACCCTTCCCAACCAGCAAGAATGTATCGAAACTTATAATCAAAGGAACACATGCCCATAACATTTTGAGACAAGTTTTCTTTTCTATCGTGATATTTAGCTTGGTTGTCCACATTGACAGTAAATGGTATATGGGTCCAATCTTTTGATCCAAGACAATTCTACAAGTCATAAATTTGTAGTCAAATTTATATTATTATGATTTATGATCAACTTTAAAAACATGTGCCAATAGGAGAGGTACCTTGAAGTAGGGATCAAAATGATCCTTCCCAAGAATTTTAGGAGTTTTTAGGGTAGTGAGCAACATATATTTAGCATGGATTGCTAAAATAGCCCTCAAGACCTATGGAAGTATCTGCTAATTGTCTCTCTTGAGTGACCAAAATTATGAGCAATCTTACAATTTTTCAAATTGTGCCCAAGTGTATGGAGGAACATCACTAGTTCTTCTAATGTGATGTTGCAAGAATCTCCAATGCTTCCTTTCTACCTAAGAATAGTGGATAGACAAAAGAAAGTTGTTCTACTCATGAGAAGTTGATCATGGCAATTAGTCTCATTTGAATGAATAATACTCTTATAAAATGAGATTTTATCTCTTCTAGGCTTATGCCTCTCTCTCCTAGCTTCTTGTGCAGATGCTACAATAGACATTGCAAGGGTGACAAGAGCAACTGCAACAACAAGAATGATTCTACTCCTCCTAGCAATGAGGTCATGAACCCTTGGATCATTAGCAAGATCTATCAATGACCCAGATATAAGTTAGAACCAAAGATGATGCTAGTAGAATCTGAAAAAAATATCAATCCAACAATGTATTGCATTAGAAGAACCTCAATAAAGATGATCTTGATAGATTGCAAACTAAATACATGGAGAAGGGCTAAGGGTTTGATCATCACAACATCAAAAAAATGAGAAAGTGAAGGGCTCTACAAATCATGACCTTAGGATTAATTTGATGATGTTTCAAACTTATTTGAGGTTGATTCATGATTGTTTATAGCTCTATTTATATATACAAATGAAAGCATACTGATATATAAAACACACGCAAAATGCAAGTCTTCTAGTGTTGATTACTTCTGCATTTAAAACAGACATATTCTAGAGTACAGTCTATAATTTATGACTATAAGATAGCAAATATTTATTGTATAAACAAAAAAAGTCATTATTTTACTAAATTGATTTACAGTTGACTTCGAGGATTATCTTAATAGGAGAGATTTATTGTACACAATATTTTGACTACTTAAACTCTTATGGGCATTCTTATATAGAATGCATAGAAAAGATTTATTTATAAACAAACAAGTCATTATTTTGCTAAATTGATTTTTAGATGACAAACCCATCAAGAATTATCTTGTTCAATTGATGGTGGAGATGAAGAGAACCATTGCATATTCAAGTACTAGTTTTGATGTGGGTAAATTGGTGAAGAAGATCTAGATGAGTACTATAATGAGAGTTCTCTTGGAGAAGAAGTTGAAATGTAGGAGGTTGAGTATGGAGTAGGTGAGGGCTCTAGAGAAGAACTTTGAGGGGGGAAGAGGGTCTAGGAGATAAACACCAAATTATGCATAAAGAAAGCACATACATTCAAAACAAAGAGTTGCTAGATGGAACTAGTGCCTCTATCCAACATGTACCCATACGCCTCATTGCTAATGTTTTTCATTGAATTTTTTGGTATCTAACATTTCAGAAGTTATTTGATAATCTGAGTGTCAGTACCTGCCATGTCCATCTGCCACTGGTGTTTCTTTCTTTATGCATAATTTGGTGTTTATCTCCTGGTGTTTGATTGTGCAAAATTAGCACATCCAACACAACCAACTCTTCTTCCTCATCTACTATGAACTCAAATTCTACTTTGTCATGGTTAGAGAAGTAATAATGGTTCTTTTTGTTCACATTCTAGTAATAGCAAAATTGTTGTAAATGGTCATCAACCCAAAAATTATTCCTTAATGCATGGATTTTTCTCCCATGTTCATGCACTAAGTTTAGGTTCTTCCAGTCTTGAACAATGTAATGTTCATTTGTAAAGTTGGTGTTCAAGAAGATCAACGGTATCAATAGATTGATTCAAGAGTACCTTTCTGTGAAGGCAGGGGATTGGATGCCCTATTCAGGCTCTTGTATGTGCTATTTATTCATTTCACAAGTGTAGAACATTCAAGACTATTAATATGAGGATATATACATTTTGCTTTCAATTACTTTGTGTCTTTTCTCCATTACTAGTTATTATAGTACTAACAAACGAATTTCTAACTAATGATGTCTTTAATGCTAGATATTTATGTGTGGAGTACTAATTTGGTTTCAGCCTTTAATCTGATAAATTGAGTTGGGTCGCATGTTAGCAGTACCTTCTCACAGTTTTGATTTTGGATAGAAAGCTTAAACACCCTCACTCAGGCTGTCTAATGAATTTTTGGAATTTGATAAAACTCAAATCTAGTTTAAATATTGTACTGGCCACTATTTTTTTTGATGAATAGGTGTTTGATTTTATTAATTATAAAATATATGCATTCACAAAAAAATAGTTAAGTCACTCGAAAAACCAACAATAACAATAAAGCTATTAAGCAGCAAGAGCAACACCATGTTCTGATGCCTTTGCAAAGCCATGTTGAAGGAGGAGGTGGGATTGACGAAATGAGAGAAGTATGGTTGAAGTAGAAGAGCTCAATGAACCATTTCTTCAAGCAGGCAAATAGTTATGTTTCATATGGTCTAGAATGAATGTGGGTCATTGAAGGAGTCGATAGGTTGTCAGGAATTAAAAAATACATGTGATCTTCTGTTGGCACCTCATCAAATGAGTGCCTATCTCTTTGGTTTGATGGAGAGAATAGGGAAGCCCTTGGGTGCAATAGGCCTTTGCCTATATTGAGTGGGGAGAAAGAAGTGGCACTCATTAGACCCCGGATGAACAGATACAACTCGGGATTAGAAGCATCACATCCACTACCATGATTAGATACTCATTAGGCTTTTCCTGCTGAGTTTTTCAAATATTTTTGTGGATGAGCCCAATCCACAAGGTTCTATTAGCAGAAAGAATAGTTTTTGAGTGCTTTCATTCAAAAACTAAAAACCCAAACACCATCAAACACAGTGAAAAAGAATCTAACATCCATAAACTTGCACATTCTTAGCATGATGGAACACATACCTGGTTTATCAGAGAGAAACCCTATGGAAAAAAATAAATCTTGCTCAAACAAGGAAAGCCCAAATTAGTTCCAAAAAATAAAACTCCAAAAATTTCATGTGGCTTGGTAAAAACTAAAACAAAATACCTTGTCTCAAACAAAATTAATAGCCAGATGAAGATTTGTTGCTCATGAAAACTATGCTTGAACGATGGAGAAAATGGGAATGGAGCAATATTTTGAGCGACAAAACAATTATTCAGCCACGGACTCAACAACTCATCAAATCGAGTTTAATAAAAAAGTGGAATAAGAATAAGTTATTCTTATTCCATCTTCTTTTAGGATTTCTGCTATACCCATTTTTTAGTTAAATTAGAATAGGTGAATTATAATTCCAATTTTGTATTTTGCCAACAAACAACAAATTGGCCAATGTGGATATTAATATTTTCCTATTCCTATCCAATTATTGCAACCAAACAGGGCCATAGGGAATGCCTTCGGCGTAGCAAGACATCATCCCAACAATTAGCAAAGCAAAGAGTAACAACAAAAAGCATTACCCTTCTATCACATTGAAGAAATTGTGCAACATATGCTACTACCAACGTACACATTACACCTTCTAGTGCAAGTGCTAGTTATAACTAATTCTAATGACACCTAAGATATAAGAATATCTAACATGACCTTAACTTATAACTTTTATATTATTTTAAGTAATAAATATGACTTATCAACTAGTCTAAATATCTTAAATATGTATCTGGTCATTAATACCTATATGTATTTTAAATAAATAATTAGAAACTAAACATAATAAATTTATACACTAAAAACAAAGCATAAAAGCACATACACATGCAGGGGCAAGAATAAAGAATAAAAGCATGAAGAAGTTGGGGATTGGCATAACATCTTTGTTTTCTTCTTGCAATGGAGTGGGAAATGGAGATGAATGAGGGCACATTGTATTTTGCGAGAGCATGCAAGCCAAATCCTGGGAAAGAAGGCATCGCATACATTCTTTACGATAGTAATGAAGATCTGGTGGATGAATCAAGAAAGAGAATATAAAGAGAAAGGGGACAACTAGACAACTGGTCCACCAACCCAAGGCCAAATAAAAATTAATGATCACTTAAACTTCTAATGCTAAGGCATTATTTGAAAAGACTTTATTATATACTATTAACATAAAATCTCCTTTTAGAATGGTAGAGTTCCAAGAGTTTATTGATATGCATTTGATTGTGCTAAGGTTTTTAACCCAATGAGAAATAATTTTTTAAATCTAAATATATTAATATTAATATTTTAATAAGTAGGAGATATTTTCCACCACAAGTCAAACTGTGATATTGCTATCAAGATTCAAGTTCCTTTTTTCTTTTATTGATCTATGTTGATGACATCCTTGTTACCAATTCATCTATGAAGTTGATTTTAGAATTGAAAGGAAAGTTGTCACAAAAGTTTGTAATGAAGGATTTAGGGGCAGCAAGACATATACTTGGTATGAATACCATCCGCGATAAACACAAGACAAAAATCAAACTTTTTTTAAAATACTATGTTCTCGAGGTGTTAGAAAGATTTGGCATGGAAGATGCTAAACTTGTTAGCACTCCTCTTGTAATGCCCCGCCCGATGATTCTTGGAAAACAAGGATTAAACAAGACCAACATATTTTTTTGTTAAAGTAAAGTACAATAACATCAATATGTGAAAACATAAGAAATGGAAGACTAACAACATATAATCATTCCAAGAATCCCAAGCGTCATTACTTACAAACTCGCTCAATTACTTAAACATAAACCATCTAAATGTGCTTAACCTGCATTATTCATTTCATGTCTAACATAAGATTATGAGATTCCTTTATAAGCAGAAGATTAATTCCTAAACATGTTGAAATGATGAATAAGACTAAATGTCACTATAAGCATAAAGGAATACTGAAACATTAACCTCTACATCAAGGAGTACCAAAATAATAATGATAAGGATAAGACGCTCTTAAGCATAAATGCATCCAAGATATAACTAACATGACTAAATCATTAAAATAAAACATCTAATCTCTACGTCTACATGTGTATATTTATAAACCAATAAGAGCACATTCAACAGTATTAAAATAACATTGCAATGATGTATAACAGGAAATAACAAGCAATCCAAACCACCTATCTAATTACATGTTTCCACCCAACATAGTCATAGCTTTGTAAGACATCTGGCCCTCAGCCAGTCCCTGAGCACAAGATATTCCGTACCACCCAATTTGTGGCCCTAAGCTAGAATTCTCATTGTACTAATGCAGTAATCAAAAGAACCCTAAAGGTCTAATATACAACAATAATACAAAAACATCTATCAAAGTGTGTGTACAATATCACTATCGTGTAACATACAACATAATGAAACATACACCTATGGCACACCTCTCAAGTAGTGCATCATGTAGAACAAGCAACATCTACCAAGAACAAAACCACATGAAACCAAGTAGATAAGCAATAATCACAAGAGAACTCATAGTGCCTAAGCACATGGTGTCAAGTGAACAAACAGAACCAAGGAAAACTTGTATGTTAGTTTAGTGCAGTGATGAAGATAACTACATAGTGAAGGGATAGAGATCCAACTAATTAGAGAATAGTCACATATGGCTCACACACACACACCAAGTAGTAACAAGGACTGAAAACAATCTAAGACAATGCAATAGATTGGGTCTTAGTCAAAACCTCTAAAGACACTATGATGGGGTTGTGGTAGAGTGTGGGCACAAGAATACGCCAAATGATGATCTAAACATCTCTGGGCATGGTAACATGACAAAGACAATCCCCAAATATATTGTGTGTTGATTAAGTAACCATAATTTATTTATTTTTCTCTTATTAAGTAACAACCTCATATATGTAGTCATCCCAGCCACTTCATGTTTGTTCCTATAGAAAAGGCCACTCCACATCTTTACCCATATATACCCAACTATCTCACCAAGTGATGAGTTTCTGAAGACGTGCAAATCCCCATGCCAACCCTCATGATAAAAAAACACTAACCAGAGCACATCATGGTGATAAGAATCTCTCAAGATTCAATAGGCATGTGTAAGGGATTATGCACGTGGCAGGGCACACCATGCTCATGAAGATATAGCTAGGTTTGGATGAGAACACAAAGACTCAAGGGTGAAATAGAAAGATAGAAGAGAATGGATTGGATAACCAAAAAATTAACTAACTCCAACTCAATCTAGTGCTTAAAATGTCCAAAGTCTGGACAACACTAAAAAAATTCAACAAAGTAAATTTCTACCCAAAACCAAAGTTTAATTGAAAACTATAAGATTGAAACCCCATTGATAAAATAGGCTCAAACAAGTAGAAATCCAATAAAAATTTACTTTCAGGAAAACCCAGAAAAATGGGTAGCATTTATGTTCAAAAACTTGCATTTAAAACCCTCAAAAATAGAAAAAATGCATGTTGATTCCCAACTGGGATAACCCATAGAAAAAAAAAAAAGGTATGGACATAGATCCGCATACCCTAAACCTAGTCAACCAAGAATTGCAACAAAAACCTTCAAAACAAAATTTTAATCACAAATTCTACCTCACAAACAAATGAGCAACTCTAAGAAAATGAAGAAACGAGGCAGAAAAATAAGCACATTGCCAAATCTACTAAGAAGCTCAAAAAAAAATGGCCTACCCACTACCAACACTATGCAATAGACCTTGTTGAATTCTCCTAGGCAAAATGCTCAAATCTAGCAAAATAGAAATCCATGGGAATAGGGCTTCAAAAAAACTTGAAACTTGCTTCCCAAGATAAAAGTCGCCCAAGTATGCATGAATGAATTTTACAAAGGCAAAAAAATTATTTATAGAGAAAAAATCTCCCAAAAGGATAAGATGGGGTAATTTAATATAATTTCCAAAAAATACAAACTTTATCAAAACCCATCACTTGAATTCACCAAAACAGACATAAGTGATTGAAGACAGATGAGTTGGATCTTGCCATCAAAACTACATAAATGAATAAAACATCTACTCACTAAAATAAAATAATTAATTAATTAATTAAAATTAATATTTATTTAATTAAAACTAAAAAATCCCAAAAGTCTAAATGATCCAAAAGACTTGGAAAATCCATCCATAGCCAACTAGTTGAAAACCAAAAAGGTTAAATCAAGCAGAAAGCCCACAGTGACATAAATGCAAAGAGCCTAAGCAAATCTAGAAACACGAACAGAATCTAGACAACTTGTCTAAACATAAGGAAAATTGGGTTAACTCTGAGAACCAGAAGGTAATCTAATCTATAAAAATAAGGACACATTGCCCATACCAAAGGTAACATTGGCTCAGGGGAATGGTCAAATCACTATCTCCAATGTCGTTGTTGAAGCTAGAAGTCTTGCACACTTTACACTACGCATCAAGTGCAATGGTAAAAATATCAAAGCCAAAGTAGCATGTATAATCAGCATAGATATCCATCGAGAACATATCTACTAAACCACATATGCATATACTTCATAACACGACATCTCAAATATCCACAATACTCACATCAGGTAGGTAAAATAGTAAAAAATATATCAAAATCAATCTAATGTACCACAACATATTTCCAAGATGAATCCAAAGTCTAAACAACATAATCCATCAGATACATAACATGAAATAAGTTACATAATGCATAAACCATCATATAGCAATATCTAGATATTGAACTATAAAGTAAATGTCATCTACATATGAGATAATAACATAATGGTCATCACTAGAGTATCTCAATTATCTCCAAGAACAAAATGGAACACTGTAGTAGAATGACAACATGAGAGGCACTACATCCTCCCCCCCCAAACCTAGGCTTACTCATGGAAGCCTACAAAAACGTAAGGGTGGGATTCTCTCAATCATGATGCATCCTCCCAAGAAGTTAATATCTCATCATTTAGGTCCCACTGGACCTTACCTAATCTATCTCGCAACACCTAAGGCTCAGTCGTTGGTGTTGTAGAATGTGGTCTAGCTCTAAAGTAGGCTTCCTATCCTTGATTTGTAAAGCACCCCAATCAAGTACATGGGTAACATTAGATATATAAAGTCATAAAAAGGAAACATGGAAAACATCATGTATGTGTGAAAGGCTTGGTGGAAAAGCTAGAGGATAAGCAACAAGACCAATCCACTCAAGATCTCAAATGGTCCGACAAAATGTGGTGCCATCTTAGAACCTTTTCCATAATAGATTGGGCTATTTCATGGAAGAATATGCAAGAAGACTCTATCTCCCACTGAAAAATGTCTATTCACTCTATGCACATCATCATACTTCTTCTACCTATCCTGTGCAGTAAGAAAATTCTCTCAAATCCAAACAACCTATTGCTCCATTAACCTGAAGCATCTCTAGACCCAAGGTAATGCAGTCCTCAAGTCGATCCCAATTAAGTGGTGTGTGACATAACCTACTATATAGTACCTAGAAAGGTGACATACCCAAAGAACTATGATAGTCATTATTGTATGCGAACTCGACCAAATATAGGTATTCCTCCTACTTCATGTTTCTATCCATGACATATATCTAAAGTATATCCTCAAGAACCCAGTTGACTCTCTCAGTCTACCCATCAGTCTTAGGATGGTATGCTGAGTTGAAGTTCAAAGTAGCACCCAAAGCATATTGTAGAGACATCCAAATTGCATAAGTAAACACTAAATCTCTATCTAAAAAGATCCTCCATAGAATCCCATGAAGTTTCACTATATCTTGCATGTACACCTATGCTACCAAAGTAGTGTAAGAAGCACTCATCAAAGAAAAATGAGCTAACTTGGATAACTTGTCCATTATCACCATAATAGCATCATGATGTCAAGAAGACATTGTTAAGCCAGTGGTTAAATCTATTGAAATTGTATCCCATTTCCACTTTGGAATACTGTGAAGTTATAACAAATCTGTTGGATATTGGTGCTTTGCCTTCACCCTCTAGCACTCAAGGCATTTGGAAACAAAATTAGTAATGTCTCTCTTCATCCCAACCCAAAAGTATAGCTTTTGAACATCAACATGCATCTTCTTGACCCCTAGATGAGTGGAATACAGCGCATGATGTACCTCTATCATAACCACTGAATGAAGATCCCTTGAAACTGACACATAAATGTACCCCATGTGACTTAGCAGTCCATCAAACTCAAAGGTATAACCTACAAAATGTCCTACAAGGGCACGTCCAAATTTAATCTTTACTCATACTTCCTAATACCATGTGTCACTAGGTAAGGCCTCCATGATATAGCCTTGCAAAACTACACCAAGTCCCAACATTGATATCTTGTGCCTTTTTCCTACTCAAGGCATCTACGACTATGTTCTCTTTCCCTTTGATGTAATGCACATAAAGGTCATACTCGCACAAGAACTCCATCCAACGATGTTGTTGTGCATTTAGGTTTGGCTACAAAAATATATACTGCAAGCTCTAATGGTTTGTATGAAGACCAAGCCTATGACCCAATAAGAAGTGTCTCCAGTGCAAAAACGCATGCACAACCACAACAAGTTCCAAATTATGAGTTGGGTAGTTCAACTCATGATCTTTGAGCTTTCATGACTCATAAGAAATCACACGTCCATCCTACATTAGAATGACACCAATACCCTCCAATTGAGCATCCATACAAACCACAAAATCTTCTATAGGATTAGGCACTACTAGGATGGGTGCACTTGTCAAACACTCCTTAAGAGCTAGGAATGCTACCTCACACTACTCAGACCAAATAAATTTCTTCCCTTTCTGCTAAAGAGAAGTGACAGGATGAGCTATCCTAGAAAATCCTTCCATAAACTGATGGTAGTAACCCACCAAGCCCATGAAACATGAACCTCGGAGACATTCATAGGTGTCGGCTAGTCCCAAATTGCTTAAATCTTTGAGGGATCTAGAGCGATACCATCACCAAAAATGATATGTCCCAAGAATTTCACTTCGGACTAAAAAAAGTCACACTTGCCTAAGTTTTCATAGAGTTGATGCTCATGTAAACACTGTAGAACCTACCGCAAGTGAACCTCATGCTCTTCCATTGTATTCAAATATATTAAAATATCATCAAGGAAGACAAGTACAAATTGATTCAAGTAAGTGTGAAATACACCATTCATAAGGCTCATGAATATTGATGGCACATTGGTTGAACCAAAGGGTACAACTGTGAATTCATAATGCCCATAACGTATACGAAAAGTTATATTATGAATATTAGCCTCTTAAATTCATAGCTGGTGGTACCCCAACTTCATATCTATGTTTGAAAACACCTTTGCACCTTTCATCTGATCAAAAGGTTCATCTATCCTCATCAAAGGATAACGGTTCTTCACCATCACCTTGTTCAATTTTTGGTAATCTATGCATAAGTGCAAATATCCATCCTTCTTCTTTTTGAAGATGACTAGTGCACCCGAAGGGGATACACTCGAACGAAAATGACCATTAGACAACAATTCCTCCAACTACAAATGAAGCTCACTCAACTCCAAAGTGGTCATACAATATGGTGCCTATGAAATTGGTTTAGCACCAAGTATGAGATCAATACGGAAGTCTATGTCGTGCTTTGGCAACATATTCAAAATTGCCTCAGGAAACACATCCACATACTCATGAAGGAGTGGGTAATCATCTAGTGACTCTTTTATACTATCTATATCCTCCAAATAATTGACTGAGATAGAAAACATTTGACATCCATGTCGTAAGATTCTCTCCATGTTCTTTGCTAAAATAATTCGCAAACATACAACTCTCGAAACTCCTATGGGTTCAACCTCCCTACCTATGTCATCAACACAAGCTACTAGCTTATGTCGACAATCTATACTATCCTAATAAGAGGCTAACCAATCCATTCCCAAGACTATTCCATAAGAACCCAATGGAAAAATATTAAGATCAACAACGGTAGTGAAGGTGCCTAAGCCCAACATGCAACCACGAACTAAGGTGTCCACAGAAACCTTGGACCCCATAGCCAACTCGACCTACCATCTATCATCCTAACACAATTCTTTTAAGCCACTCAATTGAACTAAAGAAGGAAATATGAACGAATCAGAAGCATTGGAGTCAAATAAAATTGAATTAGCAAGTCCATGCAAAATACATGTAGTCGATTATAGTTCCCTAAAAATCAACTTGGCGGTTGTCCACCACCATGAACACTTTGTGCGATCCATCTACATCACCAATGGTAGGTTCAGACCTAGATGGATCTCTATCATAGCCTATAGAATTATTCCTTGGACAGTAAGGAGATTTGTGGCCTAGCTGCCCATAGTTAAAGAAAACACTAGTTAAAGGTTTAGGTGCCTGTGATTGATTACCCTGTTGTGTGTTTGACTAGAAAGATCTACCTCCATTAGACCCCTGTTGTTCACTCTGAGAGGGATGGTTTTGCTGAGTCTTAGAGTCTCTACCACTATTTCATCCCTTTCCATCTGAGGCATTAACATTTTGATTTCCCTGTTGACCCTTTTGAAATTGAGGTTTCCCAAAGTGTCCATTCTTCTTTTCTAAAAAAATAGACTAATTCTGTGAAGGTCTTGAAGATGGTACAAGTGGTAAAGGAGCGCTACTTCCATAAGACTGTGAGTTGCAATACTAACCACTTGCCTTCACATTTTACTCCTTAGCCATGTTAGCCTCCATGATCTTAGCCTTTTTTAAGGTTGCAACAAGTGTCTATGGTGAAGTCAACCACACACCACACAACACCAACCAAAGATTCATTGAGTCCTCTCACAAAGTGTTGGGTAAGAAGGATCTCATCCATGCGATAACCTACATATCTTCGTAGTTCAAAGAATCACAATTCGTACTGACTCACCATCATAGTGCCCTATTTCAATCCATGGAACTCTTCAACCTGAGCTTCTCTAATTGCACTGACAGAAATATCCCACGAAATCTCTCCTCAAAGAGTTCCCAAGTAAGATAGTCCACCGAGATATTGATCTTTTCTTGCTCAATATCCCACTATGTCGAGGCATGGCTCTGCAGTTGTAAAATTGCACTTTGAGCCTTCTCATTGCTTGGGTATGGGTGCCTAGCAAACCTTCTCTTTATATCTATGATCCATGTATCCACTTTCTGTCCAAGCCCATCTCCATCAAATTATGGAAGTTTAGTCCTTTGAAGGCCTTTGATCATGTCGCTCACATGAAGGCCTTCAAACCTTCTTTTAGAGGGTGAACGAGATCTCTCCTATTCTCACTCTTGATAATGTCCATAGTTCTCATTCTAACCCTAGTCTTGATCTTGATTCTCCTCTTTATGCCTTTCCAACATGTGAGAGTCTTGTTTTTTATTATCTTCCCTCTGTTCTCTATTTGGATGATTATCCCTGAAGTGTGCATCCATCCTTGCAATCATCCCTTGTAACAAAGGTACTATCAAATCCAATCCAGCTTGATACCAGTTTTTGGTTCCATTCTGGTCTTTGCCATCGCTTTGTTATTCATCATATTGATTCTCTTGATTTTCCCCTCCTCTACCAGCACCGCACCGAGTATAATGTCTAGGAGGCATCCTTTAGAAGCAAAAAAATAGGGTTAGAAACCAAAACACCAAACTTTCAATCGAAAACATAACAACTTAAAGAAACAAAGTGTGGAAACATAACACTAAGATCCCAATATTTGAACATGGGCTCTAATACCATATGTAATGCCGTGCTTGCCGATCCTTGAAAAAAAAGGATTAAATAAGTCCATCATTTTTATTTTTGTTAAAGTAAACTATGATAACATCAATATGTGACAACATAAGAAATGGAAGACTAACAACATATAATCATTCCAAGAATCCCAAGCATCATTACTTACAAACACACTCAATTACCGAAACATAAACCATCTAGGTGTGCTTAACTTGCATTGTTCATTTCACATAAGATTATGAGATTCATTTAAAAGCATAAGATTAATTCTTAAACATGTTGAAATGATGAATAAAACTAAATGTCACTATAATCATAAAGGAATACTGAAACATTAACTTCCACATTGGGGAGTACTAGAATAATAATAACAAGGCTAAGACACTCGTAAGAATAAATGCATCCAAGCTATAACTAATAGGACTAAATCACTGAAGTAAAACATCTAATCTTAGCATCTACATGTGTGCATTTATAAACCAATAATAGAACATTAAACAGTACTAAAATAAAATTGTAATGATATATAATAGGAACTAACATGCAATCCATACCACCTATCTAAGTGCCTATTTCCACCCAACACAATCACAGCTTCGTAAGACATCAGGTCCTCAACTAGCCCCTGAGCATAGGATATTTCATACCACCCAATCTATGGCCCTAAGTTGGAATTCCCATTGTACTAATGTAGTAATCAAAAGAATCCTAAAGGTCTAATATACTACAATAATACAAAAGTATCTACCAAAGTGTGTATACAATATCACTACAGTGTAACATACAACATAATGAAACATACACCTATGGTACACCTTTCAAGTAGTGCATCACATAGAACAAGCAACATCTACTAAGAAAGAAACCACATGCAACCAAGTAGATAAGCAATAATTATGAGAGAACTCGTAGTGCCTAAGCACAAGGTGTCAAGTGAACAAACAACACCAAGGAAAACTTGTACAACAATCCAATGGAGTGATGAAGATAACTATGTGTTGAAGGGATAGAGATTTGACCAAGTAGAGAACAATCACATATGGCTTACACACATGCCAAGCAGTAACAAGGACTGAAAACAATCTAAGAAAATGCAATAGATTGTGTCCTAGTCAAAATCTCTAAAGATACTATGATGGGGTTGTAGTGGAGCGTGGGCATAGTAACATGCCAAATGATGATCTGAACATCATTGGGCATGGTAACACGCCAAATGACAATTTGAACATCCCAAATATATTGTGTGTTGATTAAATAACCATAATTTATTTAGTTTTCTTTTATTAAGTAACAACCTCATATATGCAGTCATCCTAGCCACTTCATGTTGGTTCTGTTGTCACAAAAGCTTGCACCCTTGCCTAAATTTTTACCTAAAGGAAACCTTATGAAACATGAAACAATCTCCAAACAGTGGGATTTAAACTATGAGATTGAGTCTCTAGAGAAGGCTGGCTTCCTTACTATTAGGATGCACCTAACTACTCTTTGAGAGGAAAAGGGAGAAGGAATGCATGAAAGAAAACTACCTAATCTAATCTAAAGGGAGGGGGTGATACACCGAAATAGTTTGTTTAATCATATCTCTACCTAACAATGCACTATTCATCAATATAACCTCAAAATACACCAATTCAACTTTTTTCTTAATCCAACAATTACATATAGATCAAAAACCAAATGAAACACCACAAGGAAGGCACTTCACTCTATAACATTCAAAGGAAAGAGTAGATATTATTATGCAGATTGAAGAATGAAAACAAAACACCAATAGAGGCAAGAATATTTTGCACTAATATTGATGGGAGAATGAGGTAAAGCAGAGGGTTATATTCATTCATAGACAAAAGGAAACTATAGTAAGAGAGTATAGAATACTACTACTATAAAATCAAAGAAGAAAATTACCGACCCTAAGAAGGGTTACAAAATCTGCTTTTATAGTGCAAGCATAACCCAGATAGCTTCTACCCTAAGGCAAAGCACAACAATTGCATTTAAGGTTGCAAAGAACAATCACTATAGATCTGGGAAAGATCTAATCATGGTACACATCTAGATGTAGGAAAATCATATTATTCATCAAACAGAACCTTGAGAAGATAGAAACAGTGGCCATTATCATTCTGAATGGGTAGATGGATAACCAGGTAGTAAGGGGAATGTCCTTTATATTTACTTATGCATGAGGAACATCGAAGAGTGGTTGTGGACAATCAAAAAGATCAAATTTTCCATTTAAGAGTTGTTTGTTTCTTGCTATTAGCACACCAACTCAGCCATGTCATCGGTCAACTAGAGTCAATCCTCAAGCTTTGCCATGTGGACCAATCATATTTTATCATTCTACCACCCAGCCACTCTTCTAACTTCATGTTGACCTATTGACCTTACCCTAGTCGCAGCTTCACCGCCTTTTATCTTAACTAACTATCTTACCTTGTGAAACTGCGAACTCAAACTAACTGCTCTCATTGCTTCGTAACTGGTCCTTAACATTTTCCACTAATTGTTGTGACCTAGTGAATGCTTTGGTCAAACACTCGTAGCCTAAAATTGAGGTAACATATAATGCCCATGACCTTGTGAAAATGAACTTAATTGCCACTGCTTATTCACCACCTAGGCCTACTGAGACACATGTCACTATCTTGCTATGAAAATTCATCATAAATTTTTCCATAGCAACAATCATTGATCATACCCAAATCAATGGTGGACATGGGTACATCAAGAGCTAGCCTAATTTAAAAGGTAGTGAATGGAATATTAACAGTTGTTACCTCATCTGACAACTCCACTAGCCGCAAAGAAGAAAGGCCCACTTGGGATACATGGCATGTTGTCGCTATGTCATTATGACTTGTGATCGTACATTTCTTCATAGCAATATCACGATAGCCATAGATCTATCTTCAATCTGCGGTCCACATTGTTTTCTACTAATAACTATGCATGACTCAAAGCAAGAGGCCCCACCCAGATGCATGTCACATTGTCACTAAATTGCTATGACTTTTTGCTGTGAAACTTTTGATAGTGATAAAGCGGTGTTCATCGATCCTAGAAGATCAGATGGCTGAGAAGATGCTGGCCCACCGAGGTGTTTATAACATGTGATAGCTTGAATAATTAGGATATAAAAATGTAACTCAAGGTTTAAATATATCTTTTCTAATATTGGATTATTTGAATATATGATTGTTAGACATGTTGCAGGCAAAAAATCAATTTTTTTGGTGGGAGGGAAAATATGGCTAACAAGTTTTTGTAGAAAACGCCACTCCACATCTTTACTCATACATACCCAAATATCTCACCAAGTGATGAGTATCTAAAGACATGCAAACCCCCATACTAACCCTCATGATAAAATAAAAATCATCGAAGAACATCATGGTCATAAGAATCTCTCAAGATTTGGTAGGCACGTGTAAGGGACCATACACGTGGCAGAGCACACTATGCTCACGAAGATAGAACTAGGTTTGGATGAGAATGAAAAGACTCAAGGGTGAAATAGAAAGACAGAAGAGAGTGTATTGGGTGACCAAACAATTAACCAACTCCAACTCAATCTAGCACTTAAAACATCCAAAATCTGGACAACACTAAAAAAATTAGCGAAGTAAATTTCCGCCCAAAAATAAAGTTTAATCGAAAACTTTACGATTGAAAACCCATTGAGAAAGCATGCTCAAAAAATTAGAAATCTAATAAAATTATACTTTCAAGAAAACCGAGAAAAATGGCTAGTATTTATGTTCAAAAATTTACATTTAAAACCCTCAAAAATAGGAAAAATGCATGTAGAATCCCAACCGGGATAACCCACTAAACAAAAATAGGTATGGACATATATTCACATACCCTAAGCCTAATCAAGCAACAACTAAAATGAAGACTTTCAAAATAGAATTTTAATCACAAATCCTACCTCACAAAAAATGACCAACTCCAAGAAACTGAAGAAAAGAGGCAGAAAAACAAGCACACTATCGAATCTGCCAAGAAGGTTGGCAAACAATGGCCTACCCACTGTCAACACTATGTAACAGACCTTGCTAAATTCTACTAGGCAGAACTTTCAGATCCAACAAAACAGTAATCCATGGAAGAGGGTTTCAAAAAAACTCCAAACTTGCTCCCTAAGTTAAAAGTCACCCAAGTATGCATGAATGAATTTTACAAAGGCAAAAATTTTCTTTATAGAGAAAAAATTGCTCAAAATGATAATATTTGGGGTAATTTAATATAATTTCCAAAAATTATAAACTTTATCAAAACCCATCACTTGAATCCGCCAAAACAACATAAGTGATTGAAGACAGATGAGTTGGATCCTGCCATCAGAACTATGTAGATGAATAAACCATCGAGACAGTAAAATAAAATAATTAATTTAAAATAATGTTTATTTAATTAAAACCTAATAATCCTAAAAATCCCAAAAATATGAATAATCTAAAAGACTTGGAAAATCCATCCACAACCAACTAGCCGAAAACCAAAAAGATTAAATCAAGTAGAAAGCCACAAAGACAAACACAGAGATCCTAAGCAAATCTAGAAACACAAACAAAATCTAGAGGGTTGGTCTAAACACAAGGAAAACTGGGTTAACTTTGAGAACTAGAAAATAATATAATCTATAAAAAGAAGGATATGTTGCCCATACCGGAGGTCACATTGGCTCAAGGGAATGGTCAATTCACTATCTCCAATGTCATTGTCGAAGCTAGAAGTCTTGCACACTTTACACAAACCGTCAAGTGCAATGGTACAAATATCAAAGCCAAAGCAACATGTATAATCAACATAGATATCCATCTAGAACATATCTACTAAATCACCTGTACATAAACTCCATAACATGACATCTCAAATGTCCACAGTACTCACATGTGGTAGGTAAAACAGTGAATAGTATATCAAAATGAATGTAATGTACCACAACACATTTCCAAGATGAATCCAGATGACAACATAATACATCAAATACATAACATGAAACAAGGTACATAACGCATAAACTGTCATATAGAAATATCTAGATACTGAACTATAAAGTAAATGTCATCCAAATATGAAATAATAACATAATGGTCATCACTAGAGTATCTCAAGTATCTCCTAGAGAAAAATAGAACACTATAGAAAAATGACAAGATGAGAGGCACTACATATCTTGTCGATCATTTCTATTTATCTTAAGCCATGTGTTCGAAGACACAAGAAGAGAAAAACTACATGAAGAACATCCCATATTCTTCAGCAGTGGGCAACCTCATGTATGCGATGGTATGTACTCATCTGGATATCACCCAAGAAGTGGGGGTTGTGAGCATATTTATGAGAAGATCAAGTTTCTATTCAACCTTGGAAAAGAACCAAAAAATACCAAAAATATCATTTTCCCTTTATTGGCATTTGTTTAGTTTCTTTCATTTCACACTTGAATCTCAAATATATCTAGGATGATATAGAAATTAAGCATGATATGAAAACCCATAACATAGTGTGTGAAATTATCATTTTCTCTTATATCATTTTCCACCCTAAATATCTTGAAGTGAAATGAATAATGGAAACTCACCTTGGTTTGCAGAGCCTACAGTGCAGAGAGTTTATTTTTTTGGATTCATTCTTTGTTCGTTGGTTATCAACATGATCTTGATAATAAGAAGTAGCTTACCTTCAGAGAAGATCGGGCAATCAACTAATTTTTTTTTTTTTTTAAAAACACCTTCCTTGAACGTGATCATGTACGATCCAATGTATTATCAGCCAAGTAATCATAATCCAGATGGAGGACATGAACGAAACAATTGTGTCCCAAATTGTCAAGATTAAGTATGGTGGTGCTCAACTAATTATAGTAGTTGTGTATATGTTATCAAATCACATCAATTAATTTTTAGTTCCTTGAGATTTAACATAACGATCATAGGTTCCCCTTTTACATTTTTTTCCAATTTGATAACTACACTACCTAGAAATAATATTTTAGGCATGCTTGCCACCCTTGGACTTCTAGTCCATGGATTCAATATTGTGATTGCAACATTACAAATGGTATAGCCACCACCAATATACTTAAACTCTGGTAGAGTTCTAAATAAGTGATAACCTTAAACAATAAATTGGCTACAACTTAAGAAGATTAATCAAAGTTTTAAGACCACCTTGCCATTATTTGAGGATGTTGATATGGTATGTCTTACCTTGTCATCATTTGAGGATGTTGATAGAGCACAATAACTTCTTCTTGTTTGAGGATATTGATATGGTACAATGTAGCCTTATCATCTAAGGATGTTGATATGGCTCAATCGAGCATCCTTGATGAGAAGAGGAGAGATCGATGCCACACAAGCCTTGTGAGTTGTGTGATGACACTTAATTCTCAAGCCTCTGCACTAAACCTTTGTTAGTGCTAAGTAGTACCCTTGGGGTATTGTGATTATTTGGTGTTCTGGTTTTTATTGGCTACTCGATTTCATGTTGAGTGTTCTCCATGTATGATTGCATTTTGTACCTGTGCACTATATTGAACCTTGTGATGTCCTTTGAGTTATGCATTTGATTAGGGTGTGTGTTAGCCACTCCTTACTTGTGTATGTGTCTTTTATCTATGGTCAAGTTATTATCTCAACGAGCATGGTAGGTTGGGTTTGCAAGTTCCATATGATTGGAAGTTGTTGCTAACTATATTGCTACTAAAGATTGGTAAACAGGGATGGACTTCTTCCAGCTACAAGATTTGGATCTTGCATGCTCACTCTCTTCATTACATATATTTGACGTTGTAGGTATTGATATTAAATTAATCTTGTATGGTTATACTTTACTTTAATGTTATTGTTTTGTAATTGAAATGATGATGTCTCAATATGTATGTATTGGGTACTTCCTGGTGTTGAGCTAGCTTTCTTTACATGTCATTTTTTTTTTTTTGGAATGCTTACTCTTTTGTTGGTCAGAGAATCCTACATGTTGCATGTTTTGGCAACAATAACTACCTATTTAGGGCTATGCTTAATTCATGTGGATGGTGACTAAAATATCGACATCTTATGATGGTTTTAGGTCCATCGTGTCATAGAGCTTGTCAAGAGCTTTCTGACGCTTTTTGAACAGAGTCAATCAGATATCGGGTGCAAAAGTTATGGCTTCCATAAAAGAGTTCATATGAAGTCCATTGCAATGTTGTATGACCAAAGATTCTTCGTCATCCAAGACCCATTCTCGTGTCATATGTGAAGCACTTTATCGTCTAGGATCCATTCATTAGTCGTAAGGGATTTTTTTGGATTATAAGACTCATTCTTGTGTCATACGATACTCTACTTCTTGTTATACTATGTTTTGTCGTATCAGAAGTAGTGGACACTTCCATCCATCTTTTGAAAATCTAATTTGTGTTATTGACACCTCTTTTGCATAGAGACCATCCCATTCATAACAGATCGGATTCATGTTTGTTGGCGAAAACTTAACTCCTTATATCAATGCCTTGGAATTCGATAGCATGGTAAATTGACTTTTTAAGGTTAAGCACTGTAGGAACTTTGATTTGGGCTTCAAAAGAATATCTTGCTTGGAATAGATAGAGGGGTATCTTCCTCTTGTGATCGGTGAATGTTATCTAGATCTTGTTTAAGTAATCTCAGGAATGTGTGTTCTTCATTCTGAACTTATGGTTTAGAGCTTGAAAATATTTGAATAACTTCCGCTCATATAGGTGAATATGTGAGTTATGGCATGTTCCCTAATTTCATATCTTGTTTAGATGCTTAATTAATGTGCTTAGTCACTCCATCATGTTGCAAGGTAACTTATTATTAAAATAAAATAAAAATCAGCACATACTTTATTCTTGTTGTCCAAAGGTTCTCCGATGGAGCATTACACAACCTCCTCAATAGACCTAAAAGAAAAGATATACAATCTATCCATTGAAAAAGGAGATCTACACCAGTAAATGCAAAGACATAACTTGGGAAAGATGAGATAGCTACTGCAAAAACAAAAGGATTCTCAGTACTCAAAGTAATACCCATTTCCCGCTTAAAAAGAGAAAAACCACACTTTGGGATTTTGCATTAGTTGACATTAGAGAAATGATAGATGCCGACAATGATAAATCTTTTGGAAGACATGAGTGATATATATTATTTTGAAAAACATGAAAGAAGTTGATTGTGAATATGGCTAGGATGCAAAGTGAGCATTAGTTCAAGAGAAGAAGCATATGTATGTTCCAAGGACCATTGGTATGCACAAATCATTTTATTGGCTTGAGTGATGAGGAGAAAACAAGAATAAAGTCTGTAATAGCTTCACTATGAGATAGAAAGAAGAAAATGGAGAAAACTACAACAATGTCATGAGCTGAATGACAAAAACTTCAAACATGAACAACACCTTGCAGTTTGCATCCATTCATTTAAGGCAAGCACATAGAGATGTTGCCCTTTCACCACACGTGTGCCACCTCTATTTGCGGCCAATTCTTGCACTCAATCGAAAGCAAAGTATGGTACATTCTTCCTACCCATTCTTCAACATGTGTTGGTCTATTCACATGAATATTACACAAGGAGGAGACATGATGTTTCAAAATTTTTTCCAAGCGATAGTTCAACAACCCGTGCCCTGGCTGCAGAGATCTCGTTACACACAAAGAAGTGCTCAAAGTTTTATTTCATTCAACCAATGGATAAATCAATATAATCCACATAATGGAAATTTAAAATTTAAAACATTGGGACTCCATGGACAAAGATTAAACAAAAATAATGATAATAACAATTGCAGGAAATACTAGTGTTTTTCTTAATCTCTTATTTTGTTTCACAAAACATGAACAATATCATTCAACTTCTTTCTCAGTATTATTCCCACCAAAAAAGAAAATAAAAATCATACTCTCCTAGAGGTTTTGAAGAGAATATATAAACAAAGGTAAATAGTTAAAAACTATTTTTGGCAACCACCAGACCCGTAAAGGTTTTATTAAATCCTCTACTAAAGTGATAACAAAAAATTAAAATATGCCCTAAAATTGAATAATAACAAAACATTAAAACACCCCCCAAGAACAATACATAAACATTATTCATGTGCCCAACACCTATAGTTGCTCCTACAACATACTCCTGGGGGTAAATTTTGTCTCAAGTCCTCTTGGAGACCAACTGTTGTAGGTCCCCACCTTGCCTCAAAATTTTTGTTTCTGCTAACCAAGTGGCTTTAGAATCTAGAAGGCCCTTCCACTTGACCAAGTGCTCTATGTGCACTTTGTGTCTTGTCCTCATGGCCTCTTTGTTGTTGATGATGTGCTCCATCTACAGATTCTCTTTAGAAGGCAATTCTTGAATCCAGTCATTTGATTCATGTGTGGGTTTAGTGGTACCACTATCACCATTAGACCCTTTATACAATGTGAGATCTGAAACATTAAAGATAGGTGAAATAGCTACATTTGGAGGCAATGCCACTTTGTAAGCATTTTCTTTGTACTTTTCTATAATTTCACAAGGTTCAAACTTCTTCATCATCAACTTCGTATGACTGCCCCGAGGTAATTGATCTTTGTTCAGGTGTACCATAACCAAATCCCCAACTTGGAACTGCACATTCTTTCTCTTCAAGTTTTCCTTAGCCTTCACCTTTAGGCTATTTTGTTGCAAAGTTTTCCTCATGTGCTCATGCACTTCCACCATTGCCTAAGCAAACTCTTCTGCATGTCCACTCCTTTTCTCCAAACTGTCCATATTCCTGAGCTTAAAAACTCCCCTTGGATGTCTCCCATACACAATTTCAAAAGGACTCATGCTTGTGCTACAACTCATCGAGTCATTATATGCAAACTCCACCTGAGGTATGATGGCATCTCAACTACCTCCATGTTCCTATGTCAAACATCTCAAAAGGTTTCCCAAGGATCTATTAACCACCTCAGTTTGCCCATCCATTTGAGGATGATAGGCTAAACTGAAAGACAAATTCATGCCCAACTTCTTCCATAGGGTCCTCCAAAAGTGACCCACAAACTTGTTGTTCCTATCAGATACAATGCTCAATGGCAAACCATGAATATGAACTATTTCTTTAAAGAACAGTCTTGCAATATTAGTAGCATTATTAGTAGTTTTACATGGAATAAAGCAAGCCATTTTATTGAATCTATCAACAACCACAAATATGTTGTCATAACCTGTCTTTGTCCTTGGTAATCCCATCACAAAATCCATATTCAAACACTCTTAAGGTCTGTTCGGTATGGGTAAAGGTTGATAAAGTCCAGCATTTGTTGACACTCCCTTTGCCCTTTGACATACAAGACAACTTTCCACAAACTTCCTGATGTCTGTTTGCATCTTGGGCCAATAATAAAATCTTTGCACTAACTCCAATGTCTTGTTGAGTTAGAAATGACCACTGAGACCTTCGCAATGTTTCTCTTTAATGACATTGTCCTACATAGAGCATTTGGGAATACAAAGTTGGCTACCCTTAAACAACAATCCATCTTGCACAATGAATTTAGAAAAATCAAAATGAAAACTATCTTCCAACTTAATGCAAACCTCATATGCTTCGCTGAAATCTCCATCTTCCACATACATTCCCTTCAATGCATCTACACCCATGCTTTGGAGTTGTACTTGCACTGTTAGCACTCACCTACTAAGTGCTTTAGCCACCTTATTGGCTTGTCCTTTCTTATACTTGGTCGTAAAGGTATAAGCCTGCAAACTCTCAACCCATTTCATGTGCCTATGGTTGAGTTTTTCCTATCCATTCAAGAAACTAAGAGCATGGTTGTCAGTATACACAATAAACTCATTAGGCAACAAATAATGCCTCCATTTTTTTTAATGCCTAGACCATGGCATACAATTCCAAATCATAAGAAGAATATTTCTTCTTTGCCTCATTCAACTTCTTGTTGAAAAATGCAATGGTTCTGCCTTCTTGACTAAGAACAACCCCTATTGCAAAGCCACTAGCATCACATTCTATTGTAAAAAATTTATTAAAATCCGGTAAAACAAGAATAGGATACTTGGCTACCTTTTGCTTGAGTTCCTCAAAACTCTTATTTGTTGCACTATTCCATTCAAACTTAGTTTTACCTCCTCCTTTGATGGTGTCTAAAATCGATGCACAAATGTTGTTGAAGTTCCTTATGAACTTCCTATAGAATATGGCCAAGCCATGGAAATTTTGAACCTCTCCAACAGCCCTTGGTGTTGGCCAATTAATGATGGCCTCCACTTTAGATGGATCCATTTTCAGATTTCCCTTGGATATCACAAATCCAAGATACACCAACTCTTGTTTCAAAAAGTCACACTTCTCCAAGTTTATCTTCAACTTTTGTTCCTGTAGCCTTTGAAAAACCATCTTTAAATGTTGCAAATGCTCTTCCTTACTCTTGCTATACACCAAAATGTCATCAAGGTAGACAACAACAAACTTCCCAATGAAGTCCTACAAAACTTCATTCATTAGTCGCATAAATGTACTAGGAGCATTAGATAAACTAAATGGCATAACTAGTCATTCATACAACCCTTCATTAGTTTTAAAGGTTTTCTTCCATTCATCCCCATCTCATATCCTTATTTTATGAGACCCGCTTTTGAGATCTATTTTAGAAAAATATGAAGTTCCCCCCAAACAATCCAACAAATCCTCTATTCTAGGAATAGGAAATATATATCTTATAGTTATCATATTAATGACCCTAGAATCGATACGCAACTGCCACTTACCATCCTTCTTTGGAGTAAGAATTGAGGGTACAACACATGGGCTAAGACTTTTCCTTACCAACCCCTTGTCAAGCAACTCTTGTATTTGCCTAGCAATCTCTTCATTCTGTTGTGGTGTCATCTTATACGTTGCCTTGTTGGGTAGCATTGCTCCAGGAATAAGATCATGTTGGTGACTTATGTCTCTTATTGGTGGTAGAGACTCAGACATTACCTCAGCAATGATGTCTTTGTACTGGTTCAATAACTCATCATCTTCTTTCAGCCCTGTTGTTCTACATTCCTTCTTCCTATCTTCGTTAAGCTTCAGCACCAATGCAAAGCCTATTCCATCTTCTTCTTCAAGAGTATTAATGAACTCTTTCTCACCCACCATCAACACACTTGGTCCATCTTGACCAGCCCCTTTCTCTTCTTCTTCAGAATTCAATTTGTATGTTACTCCATCCTTTTTGAAGCTATAAGAATTCTTCTCACCATCATGGCATGCCTTCCTATCGAATTGCCAAGGTCTTCCTAGCAAGAGGTGGCAAGCGTCCATGGGCAAGATATCACACAATATTTTATCCTTATATCCCCCTATACTAAACTCTACCCAAGCTTTCTCATTCACAACTTCCTATTGCCCTTTATTCAACCAACCTTGTATGGACAAGAATGTGGAAGTCTCTCCAACTTCAATTTGTTTACAACCTCAAGTGAGATCATATTATCTGTGGAATCTGAATCAATTATCACCTTGCACAACTTGCCTTTCACCTTGCACTGAACTCAAAAAAGAGCCCTCCTTTGAGTGGTATCTTCTTTCATCGGTTCCTTAAGAAGTGTCCTCCTTATCATGAGACTTTCTCCCTAAGCCTATGTCATCAACTGAACTTCTGGTGAGTTCATACTCACATTATCTTCCTGCACATAAGTGACTCTCCTTTCACCATTTTGACAAGTAGACGCCCTTTGTGGACAGTTATATTTTGGGTGTCCCATCTTACCATAATTGTAGCACTTCATTCCTGAGAACCTGGATCCTCTGCTTGATCCACCTGACCTTCCTCCATTAGATCCCCTTCCATTGTAGCCTCCTCTGCTACTTGAGTCACCCGCTTGCTCCTTGGGGTTAGACTCACCTTGGGACCCCTGGTCTTGTCCTCTATTGTTGAAGTTTTCCCTACCTCGGTCATTCCTTCCACTTCTCCCTCCTTGTTGTTGATCATGCTTAAGCTTCTCTTCAACTTTAAGAGCAAGTTGAAAACACTTCCCCAATGTATCTAGGGCTAAGAGGATGATCTCTTCCTATATGTTCATTCTCAGACCATTTAAATACCTAGCCACTCTTTTTGGTTCCTCCTCTTATTTTTTTTCTCTGAGAGTTAGCCTATGGAACTCCTCTGTATAGGCATTCACATCCATTTCTCATTGCTTCAAGCTTTGTAGCTTCTTGAACAACTGCACCTCGTGATCTGCAAGCAAAAATTGTGCCTTGATTTTTGCCTTCATCACTTCCCATGAAGATATCAGACTTTTGTTATTTTGTATCATTTCTCCTTGAATATAATTCGACCACAAGAGAGCGGATCCTCTCAACTTTCCTTTTGCAATCCTTACCCTATCATTCTTTGGAACTTCATTCAACTTGAAGTGATTGATGATTGCTTCAATCCATTCAATCACTTCCTCACTATTGAGACTACCTCCATATGTAGGTAGCCTATCAATAACATCTCCTCTAATTGACTTTAAAGCATCAACAAATTCCTTTTGATCTGTAGGCAATTTCGTTGGTGGATCTTGGTGTTGTTCTCCTTCTTCATCTCCACTGGCACCTTCTTCCATCTCATTCTCCTTATCCTTGTCACTGGACCCCTTCTTGAACTCCTTTAACTTCTCTTCTAGAAGTTCCTCCATCATCTTTTTTATGGCACCTGGAGTCATACTTTTCGGAGGTATGGTGTAAGCTTCAGCTTCAACCTGTGATTCTTTTGCAGATATTCACTTCCTAGCAAGACCTTCTCTCGCTCTGATACCAATATGATGAGGAAACAAGAATAAAGTTTGTAATAGCTTCACTATGAGATGGAAAGAAGAAACTAGAGAAAACTAAAACAATGTCATGAGATGAATGACAAAAACTTCAAACATGAACAACACCTTATAGTTTGCATCCATTCATTTATGGAAAGCACATAGAGATGCTGCCCTTTCACCACACGTGTGCCACCTCTATTTGCAGCCAATTCCTATACTCGACCATAAGCAAAGTATGGTACATTCTTCCTACCTGTTCTTCAACATGTGCTAGTCTGTTCACATGAAGATTACACAAGCAGGAGACATGATGTCTCAAAATATTTTCCACGCGACAGTTCAACAACCCATGCCCTAGCTGCAAAGATCTTGTTACACACAAAGAAGTGCTCAAAGTTTTATTTCATTCAACCAATGGATAACTCAATATAATCCACATAATGGAAATTTAAAATTTAAAACATTGGGACTCCACGAACAAACAAAAATAATAATAATAACAATTGTAGGAAAACCAATGTTTTTTTTTTTCTCTTATTTCATTCCACAAAACATGAACAATATCATTCAACTTCTTTCTCTGTCTTCTTCCCACCAGAAAAGGAAAAAATATACTCTCCTAGAGGTTTTGGAGAGAATATATAAACAAAGGTAAATAGTTAAAAACTGTTCTTGGCAACCACCAGACCCGTAAAGGTTCTATTTAATCCTTTACTAAAGTAATAACAAAACATTAAAATATGTCCTAAAATTTAATAATAATAGAACATTAAAACACCCCAGAACAATACGTAAACATTATTCCTGTGCCCAGCAACTGCAGCTGCTCCTGCAGCACTGACGAAGTCACATTCTGAGTGGAATTTTGAGTTAAAGGAAACCTCTACAAGTTGGATAAATTAGGTGTCTTGTTAAAGAAGACTGATGTTTAATTGTTCACAGCTCAAAAAATGGAGAACAGTTGCATTGACCATTGACCAATGGGTTAATTACGCCGAGAGGCGTTCTATACAATGGCAGCACAAATGCCCAGCACAAGAATATGCCAAGATTCCTTGTCAATAAAAAAGAAAAGGCAGGAGTTACAAACTTCTAAATTAAATATTAAATTATTAAATCATAAAATAAAACTACACCCGAAATAATAGCTGGCCGAAATAATAGGCCCGAAAAAGTAGGACCCGAAAAAATGGGCCCAAAAAATATGCCCCTAAAAAATATGCCCCTAAAAAATAGGGCCCAAAAAAATAGGGGCAAACTAATTTCAATATGATTTTTTTTTTGTTAAATATAATATTGCATGCAGATTCATGCTTTTTTTTTGTGCGGAGTGGGGGAATTTGAAATAAATTCGTGGAATGTGAAGAGATGTCTGTTGTTGGAGATGAGGAGTCTCTCACAAGCTATAAAACAAAGGCTCCTCATTTCATTTTCATTTTATGTTTTTGCAGGAAGGAAGAGGTGGAAATTATTGGAGGATTAGATTGGAGTTTTTGAACAGGAATAGATTGAAGTTTTGGAGTAATTTTTTTGTTGGTGAGATTTCTATTTTCTATTTAGATTTAGATGTAGACATAGATTCAGATTCAAAATTAGTTATAATATTCTACTTTGATTTAGATTTCAATTTCAATTAGTTCCATTTAGATTTCTAGAATTATATTCGAAATTGTTTACGCTTACATTTAATAGTTTAATCTTGCATGTTTGATTTAGATTTAGATTTGCATTCAAAATCTTTTGAGTTATATATTTTATAATACTTTTCATTTCCATATTTTAAAAGTGCATGTTTCAAATTAGTTTTAGATTTGCATGTTTCATATTAGTTTTAGATTTACATATTTCAAAATAGTTTTAGTTTGCATGTTTTAGATTTGAATGTTTCATAATAGTTTTACATTTGCATGTTTCAAAGTATTTATATTTTCATGTTTCAAAGTATAATTTTATCATTTATGTGGATGGCAATGTCGCCATATCAATACAATTTATATTTTATTAAAGTTAATGATTTATTTAAAGTACATGAATCATATATTTAGTATATATTTTATCATTATTAGATTGTAAAATATAGAAAAATTCTCCAAATAATCGCTGGCCAAAATCATATGAAGCCAAATGGATGCTGAAATAATAGGGCCTGACAAAAGGGGCCAAAAATAGGATTCGAAAAATAAGGCCAAAAAAAAAGGACTGAAATAATTTCATTAAATTTTTAAATATATAATATTTTCTTTTTGTTAAATTTATTTTTGCATGCACATTCATGCTTATTTTTCATGGGGAGTAGGGGAATTTGAAACAAATTCGTGGAATGTCAAAAGACATCTATTGGGGGATATGAGGAGTCTCTCATGGGTTATAAAACATATGCTCCACATTTCATTTTCATTATGTATTTTTATAGGGAGGAAGAGGTGGAGATTATTGGAGTGGATTAGAGTTTTTGAAGAGGAGTAGATTAAAGTTTTGGAGTAATTTTTTGCATGTGAAATTTCTATTTTTTATTTAGTTTTGCATTTAGATTTAGATTTAGTTATGTATTTAGATTTAAATGTAGATTTAATTTCAAAATTAGTTATAGTTTAGCCTTGCATGGTTGATTTAGATTTAGAATTCAAATTGAATCAAAATCTATTTGATTTAGATATTTGATAATACATTTCATTTGCACATTTTTAAAGTGCATGTTTCAATTTAGAATAATATTTGCATGTAGTTTTAGATTTTCATATTTCAAAATGCTTTTGGTTTTTATGTTTTAGATTTGTATGTTTCATAATAGTTTTATATTTGCATGTTTCAAAATATTTATGTTTTTCATGTTTCATAAGTAAATTTTATCATTAATGTGGATGGCAAGGTCACCTTATCAATAAAATTTGTATTTTATTAAATTTAATGATTAATTTAAAATAAACAAATCATATACTTAGTTTATATTTTATCATTATTTAATTAGATTAATTATGTGTTTTATTTAAATATTTTTCACAGTATATATAATTTTTTATTAATATTTATGTTTGTAATGTTTGAAAAGTGGAAGACAATGCCACCATATTTCAAGCATTACAATCAAACTATTTCATTTGAAATAGTTTTGATTTTTATTTATGTTATTTTAAAAATTATTCATTTGAAAGAATTTGTGTTAATTATGAATACTTTTTTATTCTGATAATTTTTATATGTTGGTGTTTGTTTATAAGTTTGCAGGTTACTATTGAGTTATGGATGCCTCGAACAAAGAATCAAACATTATTTGATACTAGCCTGACTACTTCAATAAACTCAAATGATTTCTTTGAGACTGAGTTTGACAAATGCCTACAAATAATTAAAGAGATGTGCACAACTATAATTAAAGTTATGGAGAATGTAATATTTCCAATTGACTATGTTGGGGAAATAGAAGTAATGCATATGAAAGATGCATAAAAATTCATATGTGACACATCTACAAAAGTGGATGGGTTTCCCTCAATGATGAAAGAAGTCTTTCATGATCATTGTTCAAACAAAAGAATCCTAATCATTGAAGAATGTGACATGTATTTATGCCATTACAAATATTTTTATTTTTTGTATATGGTTCATTCTTGTCTCCAATTTTAGAATTTTACTTCTAATTAGTTGTATTGGCAGTTTTGTTTCCACATTGTTCTATGTAACTTTCACGAAGAAGAGAACAAGAAAAAATAAATTTATTATTGTATAAAATATTTCTTTAATGGATGTGGCTACTAAATATGTTAATTAAGAAAGAAAATCATAAGTCTAAATAGATGTCCTTAATGATAAGTATATTTATTGATTACTATTCTTAATTATTGCAATAAAAATTGCATTAGCATTATTAAAAATTCAACAATATATAATGTTCTCACATTATCATGTAGAAATAATTTCCATAAAATTGATTCTTATATATTATTTCACACTTCTTACATCATCTAAATAGTTGTGTTGGGACTTATAATTTCCCTTTCATGAATTTAAAGGTTTGCACTATTTGAGTCATTTGTATAACATATATCCCAAATTTGACCATAGTTGTACTCCAAATACTCCAACACTAAACCTAAATCTCATACTTCCCTTAACCATGTCCCTTATTTTAGTGTAACATATAACCACTTACTAACCTTAACCATAACATTGAGTGTCATATAAATGAAACTGTAAACCTTGGATCCTAATTCTAACTCTTACTCTATATATGACTGTACTAAGCATTTAGTAAATTATATACTTTAACCTAACCCTATATGTACTAGAAACTAGAAATAATATTATATTTTTTATAATTGGAAATATATATATATATATATATATATATATATATATAGAGAGAGAGAGAGAGAGAGAGAGAGAGAGAGAGAGAGAGAGAGATTAGGGGGTTTATATATATATATATATATATATAGAGAGAGAGAGAGAGAGAGAGAGAGAGAGAGAGAGAGAGGTGTATCTAGAGAGTAGGGAGAGAGAGAGAGGGGGAGACAGATTAGGAGGTGTATCTAGAGAGCAGGGAGAGAGAGAGAGAGAGTGAGAGAGAGAGAGAGAGAGAGAGAGAGAGAGAGAGAGAGAGAGGATGGGAGAGGGAGGGATTACATTATTAAAAAGATTAATAACTTGTATCACAATAGCACTAATCATGGGCACTATAATAGAACTAACCCACATAAAAATTTAACTTGACAATTACCCTAACACTAAGATAAACTATAATAATAGCACTAACATCAACTATAATATGATTAATAACCTAGAAATAACCTTAACCACAATAATAACACAAATCCTAACTCTAACTCTAACTCTGACTCTAAATCTAACCCTAACCCTAACCCTAATCCTAACCCTAACCTTAACCCTAACCCTAACCCTAACCCTAACTCTAACTCTAATTCTACCCTTGACCCTAACCTTAACTCTTTATAACTTTAACTCTATACCTAATTCTAACCCTAACCCTAACCCTTACTATAACCCTAATCCTAACTATTATTCTAACTCTAATGCTAATTCTAACCCTAAACCTAACCCTAATTTTAACCCATATTCAAACTCTAACCCTAACTCTAACTCCAACTCTATCTCTAACCCTAACCCTACCCCTAATTTTAACCCTAACACTAACTCTAACTCTAACCCTAACTATAATTATAACTCTAACTCTAATTGTAACCCTAACCCTAACACTAACCCTAACCCCAAGCCTAACCCTACCCCTCATCCTAACCCTAACACTATATATAATGCTAATCCTAACCCTAACACTATATTTAACTCTAACCCTAACACTAATTCTAATCCTAACCCCAACCCTAATTCTAACCCTAGATCTAACTCTAACCCTAAATCTAACCCTAACTCCAACTCTATCTCCAATTTTAATTGTAACTCTAACTTGATCCCTAACTCTAACTCTAATTCTAACCCTAACCCTAACCCTAACCCTAACCCTAACCCTAGCCTCAATTCTACCCTAATTATAACACTAACACTAATGCTAACACTAACATTAATTATAACCCTAACCCTAATGCCAACCCTAACTCTAACTGTAACCCTTGTGCTAACCCTAACCCTAATTTTGACCCTAACTCTATCTCTAACCCTTCTTCTAGCTATAATTCTAACTCTAACTCTAGCTCAAACCCTGACTCTAAATCTAACCCTAACCCTAACCCTAATTCTAACCCTAGCTTTATTTGTAACTTTAATTCTAGCCCTAACACTAATTCTTACCCTTACCCTAACCCTAAATCTAACTCAATCTCTAACCCTAATTATATTTGTAACCCTAATTCTAACCCTAACCCTAATCCTAACTCTAACTCTAACTATAGCTCTAATTCTACCCCTAACCCTAACCTATATATCCCTAACTCTAATCCTAATTCTAACCCTAATCCCAATTCTAGCCCTAACCCTAACCTAATTTTAACCCTAACTATAACTCTAATCCTAACTCTAACTCTAACAATAACTCTAATTCTCACCCTAACCCTAACCCTAACCCTAACCCTAACCCTAACACTAATTCTAACCCTAACTCTAACTCTAACTCTAATGCTCATTCTAATCCTAACCCTAAATCTATCTCTATCTCTTACCCTAACTCTAACTCTAACTTTATCTCTAATTCTAACCCTATCCCTAATTCTAACCCTAACTATACCTCTAACTCTAACACTAATTGTATCCCTAACCCTAACATTAACCCTAACCCTGACTCTAACTCTAAACCTACCCCTAATCCTAACCTTAACAATATATATAACTCTAACTCCAACCCTAACCCTAATTAAATCCTTATCCCAACCCTAACTATAACCCTAACCCTAAATCTAACTAGGTAACTCTAACCCTAACCCTAACTCCAATTCTATCTCTAACTTTAACTCTGACTTGAAGTGGGACTCTAACTCTAATTCTAACCCTAACCCTAATCTTGTCCCCAATTCTAACCCTAGATCTAACTCTAACTCTAACTCTTATACTAACACTAACACTATCACTACCTCTTTTTAACTCTAACTCTAATTGTAACCCTAACCCTAATGCTAGCCCTAATGCTAACCATAACCCTAACACTACCCCTAACTCTAACTCTAACCTTAACATTATTCTAACCCTAAATATAACCCTAACCCTAACTGTATTTGTAATCGTAATTCTAATCCTCGCCCTAATTCTTACCCTTACCCTAACCCTAACTCTAACTCTAATCCTAACTATATCTGTAACCCTAATTCTAATCCTAACCCTAATTCTAATCCTAACCCTAATCCCAATTCTAACTCTAATTCTAAACCTAACCCTAACTCTAACCCTAACTCTAAGTCTAGCCCTCACCCTAACAATAGCTCTGATTGTAACCTTAACCCTAAAACTCTAATTTAGACCCTATCCCTCACCCTAATTTTAATCCTAACTCTAACTCTAACCCTAACCCTAACCTTTACACTATCCCTAACCCTAATTCTAACCTTAACCTTGACCTTAAATCTAACTCTAACCCTAATCCTAACACTAACACTAACCTTAACCATAAACATAACTCTACCCCTAACTCTAACCCTAAATCTAACTCTACCATAATTGGACTCTAACCATAACCCTAACTCTAACTTTAATCCTATCTCAAACCTTAACCCTAACCATAACTCTAACCTTAACCTTGACTCAAACCCTAACCCTAACCCTATCCCCATTATAACCCTACCCATAACCATAACGATAACTCTAACCCTAACCTTAACCATGAGCATTACTCTAACCCTAACCTTGACCATAAACATAACTCTACTCCTAATTCTAACTCTACCATAATTGGACTCTAACCCTAACTATAAGCATAACTCTAACGCTAACCTTAACCATGAGCATAACTCTAACTCTAGATCTGACTCTACCATAATTGGACTCTAACCCTAACCCTAACCCTAACCTTAATTTTAATCCTGACTCAAACCTTAACCCTAACTCTGACCTTAACCTTGATTCAAACCCTAACCCTAACCCTAACCCTAGCCTTACTATAACCCTAACCCTAATCATAACCATAACCATAACTCTAACCCTAACATTAACCCTAATGCTAACCCTAACCCTAATTCTATCCCTAAGGTTAACATTAACTGTAGTGGTAACTTTGTTCCTAACCATATATCTACGTATGACTATAACATTTTACATTACAATATCCCAAAAAAATAATTTTTAAAACCTAAATTAAACTCCTTATATTAAATTTTTAAAAATAGGACTCTAACCCTAACCCTAACCCTAACCCTATCTCCACTATAACCCTAACCATAACCATAATGATAACTCTAACCCTAATCTTAACCATGAGCATTACTCTAACCCTAACGTTAACCATAAACATAACTCTACCCCTAACTCTAACCCTAATTCTAACTCTACCATGATTGGACTCTAACCCTAACCCTAACTATAAGCATAACTCTAACCCTAACCTTAACCTTAATTTTAATGCTGACTCAAATCGTAACCCTAACTCTAACCTTAACCTTGACTCAAACCTTAACCCTAACCCTAACCTTAGCCTTACTATAACCCTAACACTAACCCTAATCATAACCATAACCATAACTCTAATGCTAACCTTAACCATGACCATAACTCTAACCCTAACCTTAACCATAAACATAACTCTAATCTGAACCTTAACCATAACTCTAACAATAACCATAACCATAACTCTATCCCTAACCTTAACCATAGCTCAAACCCTAACCCTAACTCCAACCCTAACCCTAATGCTAACCCTAACCCTAATTCTATCCCTAAGGTTAACATTAACTATAATGGTAGCTTTGTCCCTAACCATATATCTATGTATGACTATAACATTTTAAATTACAATATCCCAAAAATAAAATATATATTTTTAATCTAAATTAAACTCCTTATGTTAAATTTTTTTTAAAAATTTGAAGCATAATTTTATAGTAAACTAATCAAAATAAAAAATAATAAGTAAATATTTTCCTATTGCGCCGCGACTGCCACTAGCTTATATATACCTCTATATATATTACGCCGAGAGTAATCATTCTCGAGGCGCCTATTTTTATTTTCATAAATCACAACTTCGATTAAAATAACTTTGGGATTAAATAAAAATAGGCGCCTCAAGAACGATTACTCTTGACGTAATATATATAGAGGTATATATAAGCTAGTTTGACAAAACGTTTGGAAGGAGTTGGAGGAGAAAGGTGCAAAAAAAAATGTCAGAAGCAGATACTAGGGAAGTGAAAAAGATTGAGACCGCCCAAGAAATATATAACGAGGCTTGTAGAAATGGCAAAAGAACCAGACAAGAAAAGAAACCAGCACGTGTAACCCAAAAGTTGTGCAACAAACAATGGTTGAATGAGTTGTACATTAGAAAATGGACATGGTGGAGGCCAATCCCATCCAGACAAAGGGAAATAAACCTTTTTCCACTTAGACTGTGTTTGAGGTATCATTGTAATTTTGCTTTGTATTTGATAGTCTTATATTCAGATTTTAGCCACGTTTTCAACACCATTATGATGGATATTAATCATACATCTTTTCTTGCGTGTTGTATTTTTCACATTGAATCCCCTGTTTTGTTCTCCGTAGCCCTGTCGTTGGTCTAGTTTGCTGGATTGTGGAGACTTACATTGAGATTTGCTGAAGATTTGGAAGCTGATCAGAACACCAGTATAGAGTAAAATTTACAGACCTTTTGATTGCTGTCACAGCGGAAGGAATTGGGAGCCAAAGCTTAGGGGGTTCTGCATCAGAGACATATTCTAATCTTAAACTTATTTTGTTATATAGAAGGCTCAATTCCTAAACTAGGGACTATTGAGGAGAAACAACTACTTTTTATATTTTTCCATTCTGTTTTGCGCTAACCTTTTTTCCATGTTATGACGAAAAGCAATGCCAACAGTGTTACAGAGGGGTTGCCATTGCCTGTTAGTGTCCGATACAGTGAGGCAGTTAAGCCTTTGTCACAAATCTCAAGGGAACGCTGATATTTTGCCAACAATCTCTTCGTCAACGTTATCTGAGGGTCTTAAGATTTGAACCTGTGATTAAGCTTGAGACCACTTGTTAGAGTGGGGTTATCATTGTGCCAAAAGAATAATTTTCCATATTCAATACATCTATTCAACTTATAGTACACAGAAGGTGACTAAGCCCTTGTCACAAATTGCTAAATATTATGCCAACAAGTTGCCTGCCCTCGCAGATATTCTGTAGTCCGAATCACCAATAATCTCCACATGAGCATAACCCATTCTGAAAATGATGGAATTGATTGGTGTCCCTCACAATAATTTCTCGACCAACAATCTTTGAAATTAACTTGGTGGAAGTATGGCAATCACCACAAATCCGGAGATCCTTGAAAACTCTTATAGGCGTTTCAGAAGAGTTGCTTATGAGCCCAAATGCAATGGCCAGATTCTCGCTGTGGTAGCAAACTGCTTGACCTTTTTGTTGCTCCTGTACATCATTTAACAACAATTCTGTATTGGGAACATAGCCTTCCTCGCGTATTTTCCGGGAGAGTTCATCCATTTTTGCATAGATCTTTTCTGCTTGTGGGTGTGATCTGTCGCTGGAAGCAAAAGTATGAACATTGTTCTGAATTTCTATCCAGCTATACCCTCGTTCCTCTTCAGCACCCATATCTTTCATCATTGTCCTGATCTTTTCCACAGAATCCCACCTCTCAGTTGCAGCATATATATTTGACAAGAGCACATATGTCGAAGCATTATTTGGTTCCAGTTTAAGAATACATTCTGCAGCATGCTGTGCTAGCTTCATGTCACCATGCATTATGGAGGAACTAAGCATGGTCCGCCAGACTTTTAGATCGGGTTTTAATTGAATTTTATTAATAATTTCCTCTGCCTCATCCAGGAGCCCTGCGCGGGCAAAAAGATCTACCAAGCACGTATAGTGTTCGAGACTTGGACTTATACCATGTTCACGAATCATGGAATCAAAGTAGTAGCGACCTTCATCTACGAGACCAGCGTTTGAACAGGCAGCAAGCACACTGACAAAGATCACAAGATCCGGCCTAATGCCTGTTTGCTGCATTTTTTCAAATAGTTGCAAAGATTTTCTAACATTTCCATGTTGCGCATATCCTGCAATTATTGCACTCCATGAAATAAGGTCTCGATCAGGCATTTGATTGAAAACATCATGCGCATCTTCTATGCTTCCACATTTGGCATACATAGTAACAAGAGCATTCCCTACGGAAACATCTGACAAGAATTCAGTTTTGACAATATAACCATGAAGTTGCTTCCCTTGTCCCAAACTCGCAAGGCTTCCACATGCACTGAGAACACTTACAAAGGCGACTTGGTTTGGTTTCAAGCCTTCTTGTCGCATGTTAACAAAATGTTTTAAAGCTTCCTCGTATCGGCAGTTTTGAGAATATCCTGTAAGCATAGCAGTCCATGCCACCATATTTAGTTCATTCATTCTTTCAAAGACCGACTCTGCATATTTGGTGAGTCCACGGCTGGAATACATTGTAATGAGAGCGCTACCAACAATTACGTTTGAATCAAATCCGTTTCTTAAAATTTGTGCATGTACCTCTTTACCCTGTTCCAGGGCTGCTTGGGTTGTGCAAGCACTAAGCACACCAGAGAAGGTGAACTCATTAGGCTTTACTCTCGTTCGTAGCATAGACCTGAAGAGTTTCAATGCCTCCTCACCAAACCCAGCCTGAGCATATCCGCCAATCATTGCACTCCAGGAAACAACGTTTCCTGTGGGCATGCCCTCAAACATTTTGAATGCATCTTCCATGCTCCCACAGTTCATATACATGGTAAGGAGGGCACTGCCTACACTCACATCAACCTCAAATCCTGTTTTAATGGCGCAGGCATGGACTCCTTTCCCTTCTTCTAAAACTCCAAGGGCAGTAAGCGCGCTGAGCACACTTGCAAAGGTGAAGTGGTTTGGTTTCATCGGCGAACTCCTCATTGCAGAAAACATTTGGACGGCCTCTTCGCTTCGTTGATTCTTGGCATACCCTGATATCATAGCTGTCCAAGAGACAATATTCGGATTCGTCATTCTATCGAACACTTTGCGCGCATCATTTATACTACCAAAGTTCAAATACATAGTAAGTAGGGCAGTTCCTATGCCAACACCACAATCAACCCTAGATTTTATAACATAAGCATGCATTTGCATGCCCAGCTCAGAATCATCCAAACCACTGCACGCCTGCACGGCACTAGTGAGGATAAACACACCCAATTCACTCTTATGTCTTTGCAATAAAAGAAACAGTTCAAGCGCTTCGAAACTGCGCCTGTTTTGAGCATAACCAGCAATCATGTGTCCCCATGAGCTCATATCCCGCTTAAACATTTCGTCAAACAATTGTCGCGCATCCTCTAATTCCCCAGATTTGACGTACCAACGAAGAAAATGATTAGACAAAGACAAACCTGGCTCTATTCCCCTTTTCACGATGTGGGCATGTGCTTCTCTTGGGTTTTTTATGGGTTTCATAGTTGGATAGTCCTGCAAGAGATGAAAGTATGAATAGTCTTCACTGTCAACAGGAAACCCCAGTTTTTCATTTTCTGCAACAGCTTTATATCCTGCTGGGAAAGTAATGGAAGCCCGTCTGTATGTTCGTGGTCTGGTAGTACCTTTAAATTTATAACTTGAAGAGTTGATTTCAGAGTGTCTGTGGAGAAGGTGAGGAGTTACACTGCCCATTGTTTAACGAATCAAGTTGTTTGTTTTTGGCTTTTTTTCACTTCCAGGAGTAATAAATATCACATATATATGCACATCTTAAATGTAATCTGCATAAGATGTACAATTTTTGAGGTGTTTATTCAATTTCAGTAAATTTAAATATGTACTATTTTTGAGGTGTTTGTTCAATTTGAGTAAATATATTTTAGTCGATAGGCTTATGTATGGGAGATTTGGAGACTTGCACGGAATGTTTTGATGTTCGGCATAAAGCTGAAACTGCAGTTTTAGTTGCTGATCTTACTTAATTTTAGTTGATGTTTTGATGTTCACCCCTGCGAGCATCACCTAGATCCAATGAGTGCTAAGTGTTCCATTTATTCTCATGAGAGATGGATTCATGTTGAATCACTACTCATGAAATATGGGTTAATGAGTTTGACTCAAAAATCACACAGTTAAACCTGATAGCAGTATCATAAGCTGATCTTACTGTTCAACAATTGATTGACTTTTTTTTATTTATTATTCTTTTCACTTTATTCAATTAAAAAAAAACTGAAACTGCAGTTGAAACGGTTAATGTAAGTAAAACAAACTGCAGATACCACTGTAGCTTATTTCACAAATTACTTAAAAAACTGTTCTTTAGTTGGGATACTGGAAAAACTTTATTAATGCTTGAATATATTTAAATCTGCATTTACTTTTTTTTGTAAAATATTTTCCTTGGATTTTATGTCATGTATTATATATGTTCATTCATTTGTCTACGCCATTACTTTCCATCTCCCCTCCGTTTTGACCTCCTCAACTTTACCCACATTTATGATTAATATACTTCATTCTTGTAATTAAATAGTCATTTAGGTTTTTAATTAAATAGTTTTTATGAATCACATCATAAGCATTTTAACTTAGAGGTAGAATAGAATATATAAAATAATAAAATAATTATAAAATAACAAGAACCGTAAGAGTTGCAGTTATAGTCCCTTCATGCCTTGTTTTCTTAGGTAAAAATATGTTTAAAACATTTGAACAATACATATATTTAGGTGATATAAATCAATTGAGGTTTATTGTTTTCTTCTAGACTTAAAAACTTTGGATTGTATATTTTATTAAATATTTTTCAAAGTGCTAGAATTTTATTTTATTTTTTTGTAAATCAGACAATTGCACAAAAAAATAAAGAATTTTGAAATTTAGGCAAACAACATTATATTGTTGTTGACTCATTGTCCACAGTAAATACATGAAAATATAAAGACATGATTTCTAAAAATGTTCCCAATATGCCTTTGTTGAGCCAATATGGAGAAAGTTAGCAGACATAAGAAAGCTCTCTATAATCTTCTCATAGCTTTTTCTATGTTTTTGTAATTGGATCCTAATATTAAAAAATCCTCTATGAAAACAAAAAGTCATAATAACTTGACTGATTAGGTTAGGTTGATTAGGTTAGGTAGACGAAGCTTGAATAAAAATAGTTAAAAGTTGCATGCATAAAAACATCTAACTCAAAATCATGTATACTCTACCAATTGTATGCTCTACAAATTATTCAAATTGAGATGTATTTTGCTACCATAAAATGTTGCCAGGGATTATTCTAGTTTTAAAATTTTAGGTGATTTTTATATTATAGTTGGGTCATTACTTTTTAATTAAAGATTTTTTACTGGCTTTTTTTTGGGTGGTATTTTTATTTTTTATCTAAGAAAATTTAGTAAGAACATAATGTTGTAGGGAGTTGTGGCAATCTAGTGGTAGCGTCCCTTAAAGAGTTCTCTGTGGCATTCTGCTAATGAGTAAATGTGCCTAGCTAGCCCCTTTACTTTGTATCTCATGCAACAAAATTCCAAAGTATCATTCACTAGATTTTAAATATTCAAACATGCCATTGGTTACTTTATAATTTTGGGTACCTTGATAAATAGAGTGATCATTTTTGGTAGTCCAATTCTTGTATACCAATTGAATGCCTTTATAGCTATAGCTTAGGCAATCAACTTTCTTTAGTTTCTCATACAAATTGTTGATCTCTTAAGAACTATGGATTCTTCCTTTTTTTTTTGGGACACACTCACCATGCACACAAATTAACTAGGAAATCTTTTCTTGTCTTATGTTGTATATATTATTTAATATAATCATCAAATTTTGGCACTATAGCAATATCAGGTGAAAATTTGTTTCAGCTTTAGAAGAACTTGGTCAATGTAAAATATGAAATTTATAGTGGTAGCCTAAAAATAATCAACCTAAATAGAAATCAATATCTTTTTAATTGCTAAATAGGTTTTTTATTAATGCAATAATGGTGTAAAGAATGAGTTGTATCTTTTTAGAGTTAGTAGATTGTTGTCAAAATATCTGAAGTAGCACAGTTTAGTGCCTACATGTTTTTTATGAATCTCTCTTTGTTTATCTATCTAAAGTAGACAACATTATTAAAGGCATAATATCTACAATTTTTATTAATTGAATTTGATTACAAGATAAATTAATATTAATACAATTTGTGTGTTATTCAGAAAGTCAATCAGAAAGTTACGATGTTGGTTTAAAAAAAAAAAACTATGTGAGAAGTGTATTCATATTCCTTTAGTGTTATTATCATATAGAAATGAAAGAGCTTTAGTGATGCATCTAACTTAGCACTAAACCAACAAAAAGCAATGTATTGTTTCTGTCCTTGTGCTCAACAGGAATAAAATTATTCTCAAAATTCTTGGCCTTAATTTTTTAAAACCACACTACCTGGGCATACTTACATAAGGAAAGTTAAAAAGTCTTCCCACCATATAGTGCATGAGTGGTAACCATAGGAAAAAAAAGTGTTAGCAGCATAGAGTACGTGTGTGTTGAGAAACATGTGTCTCAACCTTGCAATCCTTTCTTGGAAAATTTCAGAATTTGTTTGTGGAAGTTTTCCACTTGTTTATGCATTGGAAAATTGTTAGTGAGTTGTTAAAATGAGTCTTGTCCATAGTAGAATATAGGTAGGTCATTTTTAGAGCCTTGATGACTCATTTTGTGACTTTTATGGGGGTCTAGACTAACAGACAAAATTGTGGACGGGATTACTATTTTAACCTGGTTGTTTTTCCATATTGGAAATGTAAATGTCAAAAATGGGTAACATGTGGCATGGTAGTTTTGCCCATAGTTTTGTAAAACCATAAGTGGTTTCCAAGTTGTAGAATCACTATAAAAGGAGGGCTTGGGGAGGTGTTTGTGTAACTGAGTTTAGTTTGCAAGACTGGTGCTAGAAGGAGTCTCTCCAAGTTTAAGTTGTGGTGATGCGCTCCTGTAAGAACTTACGTTGCAAGTGTATTGTAATCATCTTGGTTTGATAATACATTGTGCGAGTTTGGAGGGTGGGGTTTTTCTTCCGGAAGGGTTTCCCCATGGTAATCACTGTGTTGTGTGTTCTTTGTTATTTTGATTATGTTATTATGCATTTCTTGAGATCTTTGCAATAGTTACTTTGATTTGCATAATCGTCCTCTCAAAGATTAGCGTAGGAAGCGATTTCGCGCACCTTTGCTTCCTTACAGTGTGTAGTGCCATTTTTTCCTATAGCCCAACCCACCATTTGAAATCAGTAGACAAGTAATTATTGCATTGATAAGTACAAATAATTGCATAATAGTTTGTCAGTTTTGTCAAATTATTCTATTTCATTGGCCTGGAAGACTAAACGAATTATAATGATACACGTTGATTTTTTAAAAGAGTATCAAATTTAATTATATTAGAAGCAAAGTACCAAAAAATTTATTGAAGAAAGAAGAAACATAAAATATAGATAGATTGTGAAGAAACCAAAATTACTATCGAAAAAAGCAGAGATGTCATCAATTGATTCATACACTCGATTAATTATCTTAAAATAGATTTAAATGCCCCTAAATTTATTCATCCTCAACAATGCTGAAAAAAGAAAACCAAAAGCACACCCATGACAAATTACACACTAAGAGTCCTAGATGGAATAGAACTTAGTCCAAGATATTTTTTAGAACTTTCCCATGAGGCCATATAAGGTAACCCAATAAATTTACATAGAGGAGATACTTTAAAAAATAGTCTCTAGTATTTCCATGGTTAATGCAAAAGGGTGGAGTTTAATTGGATAAAAATTTCAACCATCTAAGGAATATCTTTGGTTTGTCCAAAATGGGTAGATAAGTGAGATATGATTGTAGCTAAGGCATCTCTTTAGATGCAAATATAAAATGAGCACTTACCTCTGAACACAAAAATAGAACGGCGTGTTAAATATATTGTCTGCAAAATGTGGAAGCAAAGACCAAGCCCTAAAATCTACTTTGATAGAAGGGCAAAATAACAAATTACTTATTATCTTTCTTATTATATTTAATAATCCTTATCAAATATGCCTCCCAAGCAGGCCTGGAATTTGACGGTCACCCCTGTCTGTCATATGAATTTTTGATGACAGTTGAGTCATTTTAGTGCCTTTCACTTTACTTTCAAAAAAATGTATTGATTGTCAAATTTTCTTTATATGTATAGTTTAATAAATTATTTTTAAATTTAAATAATTTTTCACTATAATTTGCAACATATTAAATATAAAAAATATACTCAAAAGTAAATCATCTAATATTCCAATCTATAAGAAAAAAAATTCAATTAAAATTGGGATACAAAACATAGACTAATAAAAAAAATTAATCAAAGGTCAAGAACTCTTCTTGACTTTGTGTTCTTTCGTATTTGATATATTTCATTCTAGTTTACATCATTTATTTCACATCCATTTAATGATACTCTCATTAATGCATCATTAAAACTATACCCTTCCCCAAATTGATTTGTTTGTTCATTTAAATCCTCATTTGAAGAAGTCCTAGAAATTTCTTTGAAAGTTTCTTTCAAATTTTTATTGTGAGATTGTTCATCCTGATTTAGTAAAAAAATACAAGAAGCATCTGAATCTTTTTTTCCAAGCCACCTGTACATTTCTCTAATAGTTGCTTATTTCCTTCTCTTTGAAGACATTTTTTATGTACTTGCAAAAATAAATATAACATTAGTAACAATGTATGAAAGGAACAGTTGTGGAATCTACATAAAATTTACCTTATGTGATTCAACATAATGAAGAGAAGAATTTTGAAAATTACATAAAATTTACCTTATGTGATTCAATTGATGAAGAAGAATTTGGAAGCTACAATAAAACATAAATACAATTGTTTGACAAAAAATAATGTTTTTGGTTATATGATTGTTTTATATAGATACAAATTAGAAGAAGTATAATTTAGTAACAAATAAAGAAATCTCATATTTACAACAAATTTCTAATTTTTTCATATGTGTTTTGAAAAAAATTGTAAAAACAATAATAAAAAATAAGTATAAGTCAATCATATATTAAAAAATCATATATGTTTCTAAATTAATATAATAAAATTTTAACACATAGAAGATTTAATTTATAAGATTGAAAATATAAAATCATAAAAATATTAAAGACACTTGGCAATTTTCTAAAATTAATATATTTAATTTTAAAAATGTTAAATCAATATAAATATTAACAAGTTTCTAAAATCACATGCTTTATAAAAAAATTTAAAAATAATAATAATTACAAATTACAATGAATTAAGCTAAAAATATAGAAATATAAATATAAAATGAATTATATAAAATATGTTAAAAATTACATCATAGTATTATTTATTAGTAAGTTGAGTTTCTAAAATTCATATATTTTAGATTCTAAATTACTACTAATATACAAAATAATATATTATATATTAATTAAAATATCTTATATTTTATTATACATATATTACATATATTTTAATATAATGTTATATCTATATTAGTAAGTGAAGTATTATATTATTCCTATAAGAGGTTTTGATGGTTTATTAAGAAATCTAATTGTCAAATTTATAGTTTAAAAAAATTTAGCTTGTCAATGTGTATAGTCTTTAAAAAAATTAGCCTATCATATACAGTTAAAATATTGAAAAACGGCCAATACGGCCATCAATTTCCAGGCTTGCTCCCAAGCCTCCTATAATCAAAAAACAATAGAGCTTAGGATATACAGATTATTTTAGAGTCATGCAATCTCTCACAAGCCTTTAGAAAAGAAACTTGCATCTGAGGAGCTTTGTGCTCTTCTAATATTTAGAAATCTCACCTAAAAAAATGTTATGCACATAAGCTTCTTCACTTTCCTCTTAGAGGTGCACTCTTGCTTCCAGGCATGTGGCATACTTCTCCAATTGTTTGGAAAGGCTAACAAAACATCAAAATTAGAAGACATATATTACCTCTTATTAAGCCATGTGTAACCTTGTGTTATTGATAGGTTACAGGCACATGCAAATGACATCTACAATGTTTGGTTGTTTCTAGTTAAAGACACGTGCCAGCTCTATAAACCTGCGAAATGGTCGTATCTAATTTTATTTGAAAGTTTCCATCTAAAAAAGTTAAAAAGACTACTAGGAAAAATGATTATATCCAATATGAAAAGAGAAAGTAAAAATTTGAAATTCAACTTAATTGAAAATTTCTCTTAGAACATAGGATAAGTGAGATTTGCATTGTTTCTAATAAACAAACTAATAGAAAAAATTGCTACAAAAACTTTAGTCTCTTGCCTTAATGGCAAGAACTAATAAAAGTGTAAATTATTTTTATTAAATCTTTAACAAAATTTTTAAAAATATAACTAAATATTACTTATAAATTATAAAATGATCAATATCATTAAACTAATTTAAAAGACAAAACAATCTTTTTGACAATTAATTGTATCCTTCTAACAAACTAAAAATTCCACATGAATCTAAATTATAAAATAAACAATCTTTTTTATAATATGTAAAAATATATGTTCTATTATAATATTCCTTCAAACTTCGAACTTTATATAATAATAAGGTGAATGGAATTTGACCTCTAAGTTAAAATTTTATATTGTTTATTTTATAATTTAGATTTTATATATATAATCTAAATTATAAAACAAACAATTTTTTTACTATGTAAAAAATATATATTCTATTCTAATATTCCTTCAAACTTAGAAGTTTATATAATAATAATAAGGTGAATGAAATTTGACCTCTAAGTTAAAATTATATATCAATTTGAGGGTTTTGTTTTAAAATCAAGATGCACATTTCTAATCATAACTAGACCATTTCATCATTTTTATGCACTTGCCTCTCTTCTCAATTTGTTTTAAAGTTGAAATATGATCATAGCCTAAAGAAAAACACATGTAGTTAGTTGATATAAACATAATTTTAAGAATGCACATTAAATAATTAAATTTAACCTTTTACATTTGGAAATTAGATATAATTTTATCCTAACGTGTATCTGGTAGGAATCGACACGACATGAAATGTATAAGTAAACTACTCATGTTTAAATTAAGTGGTGTGTGGGCTACACAGATTATCCATATGTCCCCTTCCGAGAGGCTAACCCTCTCTACCTCAACCACACCCTCGCCTTTGACAACCTGTGATCACTCTAACACTCGCAACCAAATAGAAGTCAATATCCATAAAAATAATAATTGAATCGACATCTTAAAATAATGCAAATTTAATAATCCATACATTAATATTCTTGATTTCTTCATCATCGTGTATCTAACTCATTACATCATTAGCGTAAAATGAAGCTCATTATATCAACATAAAATAACTTAAAACATAATCATGTTTAACATTAAATGACAAAATGAAGACATTGCAATGCATTTAATTATTCATTTAAATCTTCCTAATTAACACATCATAATATAGTAATTAACTTAATCATTAATTAAGTCATGTTTAAACAAGGTTGACCAAGTCAAAATTGACAGGGTCACCACATAAGCTAAGACAAGGAAGTTCGCAAAATGGGATGTGACATCTCTCCCCTAGGAAGAGGCATTGTTGCAATGTCAATCACAACAAAATAAGCGCGTGTACACACACACACACACACCCAAAACCGAGATATAGTTGAAACAAAGAAAGCTATACAAAAAGATGGGAAAAGGATTTTTGCAAATCCTCCACATCCTCCCAAGTGGCAATATCCACAACAAATTGGTCCCATTGGACTTTGTACTAGAGGATGTCCCTATCTTGTACCCTGATGGTACACTACTCAATGAGTTATGTGGGTTGAACTGCCATCACCCCTAGATCTTGTACTTGCAACACATGCCAGTCAAGCACATGAGATATATTAGGATGATATAGCTTAAGCAAAGAAACATGGAAGACGTTATGAATGTGGGCTAAAGCAAGTAGCAGAGCAAGCCAATAAGCAACTGGGTTGATAACTTCTAAAACCTCAAAAGGGCCATCAAATTTTGGTGCAAGCTTTGAGCTCTTGCCAAACAAGATTGAACTCTTATGTGGTATAACTCTTAAAAACACCTTATCCCCAATTTGGAACTATTAGAAAGTGTGTTTTTTGTTAGTATAGCTCTTCTAATGATTTGTTGCTTCTTCCAGCCGACCGCGGATCAAGATCACCTGCTCTTCCATCTCTTTTAACATTTCAGGACTCATGATAATCCTATCCTCAAACCTATCCTAGTTGATAGCAGTTTGACACTTTTGTCTGTAAAGAGCTTCAAATGGAGTCATACCCAAGGAAGAATGATAGGATCTGTTATAGGAAAACTCCACCAATGGAAGATACTACTCCCATTTGTACTGTTGATACATCCAGTACATACATAACAAGTCTTTAAGCACCTGGTTCACCTCTCAATCTATCCATTAGTCTCAGGGTGGTAAGTTGTTCTAAAATTCATGTGTATACCCAAAGAGAGTTCAAGATTGTCCAAAACCTTGAAGTCATTCAAGTGTCCCTATCAAAAATGATGGTTTCTACAATACCATGCAGTTGAAATATCTCTTGGAAAAACTTCCTTGCCAAAACTAGAGATTCGTCCTCCAGACTACCAGGAATGAAATGGGCAACTTTTGTTAATTTGTTGACTACGACCAAGATGACATCATGCTTGCATCAAGTCATGGGTAAACCCTCTAGAAACTCCATTCTAATAACTTGTCATTTATACTATGAGATCTCATGTGGGTACAGAAGTCCTATCAGATGGACATGCTTAGCCTTGACACATTGACATTAACCACTGGGCCACATACTTTGTCACATCCCATTTGAGTCCCAGCCAAAAGTATAAAGGTCTCAAATCAGCCATCATTTATTTACCCCTGGGTACCCTAAAAATGGAGTGCAATGCATCTCCTCAAGAACAACTTTCTACAACCCTTCAAGGTCAGGAACATATATCATGTCCTAGTATTTAAGCACGCCATCATCATCAAAAGAATTGTCCTCAAAATGTGAATCAGAGGCATCGATGTCCAAAACTAACTTCACCCATTCATAATGGGTATCTTCAGGAAAGTACTAGAGAATATACTCTCTCATATGAGTTTGAGATGTAGTGATAGTAGTGATATGCCTCCTGCAACTAAGTGCATCTGCTACTCTATTCTCCTTGCCTTTAATATACTTAATGCCAAAATCATATTCACAGAGGAATTCAAGCCATCGCCTCTTTCTAGCATTCAGATTAGGTTGAGTAAAAATATATCTCAACCCCATATGATCAGTTTTAACCTCAAATGGCTTTCCCAATAAGTCATGTTGCCACATCTACAAAGCATGTACTATCACAGCCAATTCTAAATCATGAGGAGCATAATTTACTTCATGCAATTTGAGCTTCCTGGACTTGTAGGCAACAACCTTACCATCATGCATTAATACACCCCCAAACCCATCTCCTGAAGCATCTGGTGTGACAACAAAGTGTCCATTAGGATCTGGTATAACCAAGATAGGAGTGGTAGTAAGCCTTTGCTTAAGAAACTGAAAGGCCTTCTCACATGCTTATGTCCACTCAAATCTTTTACCCTTACATTGAAGATATGTGATCAATGCTGCAATAGTAGAAAATTCCTCAACAAATTTCTTGTAATACCCAGCAAGACACATAAGAATCTTAACTTCACTTACATTCTGCAGAGTTGGCCATTCAAGGATGGCTTTAATCTTTGTGGGGTCCACTACTATGCCATCAATTGATAAAATATGTCCCAAGTAGTGGATATCTTTTTGATAAAATGAGCACTTAGAGAGTTTACCATACAACTTCCTCTCTCTCAGATGTTGCAGAACTATGTGCATGTGCTCTTCATGTTCTTCTAAATTCCTGGAGTATATTAATATATCATCTATAAATATCTCCACGAATTTATCAAGACAATCTCTAAAAACATTGTTCATTAGGTTCATGAAAGTGGCAGGTGTGTTTGTTAGTCCAAAAGGTAAGATTGCAAACTCATAATGCCCATACCTTATTTTGAATGTTATCTTAGGTATGTCTTCATCCCAAATCCGAAGTTGGTGATATCCAGATCTCAAATCAATTTTAGATAACATGGTCACTCCCTTCATCTGATCAAATAGTTCATCAATTCTTGGGAGAGGATACCGATTCTTTATGGTCACCTAGTTTAGCATACGGTAGTCAATACACAATCTTAACGTATCATCCTTCTTCTTGACAAAGATTATAGGAGCTCCCCACGGTGATACACTAGGTTGAATGAAACCTTTAGCCAAGAGTTCTTGTAGTTGAGTGTTCAACTCATACATCTCTATGGAAGTCATGCGCTAGGGATCCTTTGATTGAGGTTCTACTCCTGGTACAAGATCTATGGAGAAATCGAACTCGCTCTTAGGTGATACTTTAGGGAAAATCATCTAGAAACACATCTCTACATTCCTACAAAATAGGGTGATCCTCTAATTGTGGTTGAGTCTCTTCCAAATTCTTAACATGGGCAACATATAATTGACAACCCTTCCTCTTAGCTTTCTTCAATCGCATTGCTGAAATTTGTCTTAATTCCAAGAGTCATTTGACACCACTTAGTATCATTGAGTACCCTATGTCATCAAGGCATTCAATCACCTTATCTTGATATTTTACTAAAGCTTTATGCTCACTTAACCAATTGATGCCTAGGATGACATCGTATGAGCCCAAAGGTGCTACATACAAGTTGACCTATGTTTGAAAGCTAAGGAGTTCCAGCTCACTACAAAATAAATATTTCTCTATCCTACATTCAACCATGTTACCATACTCTACAGTCCAAGGTTCAGCCATAAAACCAACCCTAATAGGTATCTTAGCTACTATCTTAGGATCTATAAAGCATTCAGTAGCACCACTATCTATAAGAATAGAAATAGGGTAACCAAAAAGTGTACCAATCATATGTATAGGTGTAACCCGATAATCTACCTATCTATATCAACTACAACATGAATGTGGTGCTGTAATGGAAAGTCCCTCCTGTCAGATCGTTATGGACACTTAGCAAAAAAATAGTTACCACCACATACAAAAACATCTTGTCTCAGGGCCTCTCCTGACATCAATCTTGTTCTAATCACCTCTATTGTTTCCATTCCTTCCATTTCCATTTATGTTATTTTTGTTGTTGTTCAAATTTTCCTTGTTCTTGTTCCTTTCAGAATTTTCCTATCCCTTATCCTTCATATTTTTTATTTGTTTTTTCATTCCATTTCCCTTTTGCCTATCATCCTAATAACCCCTATTATCCTGATATGACCTATTATCCTAGAACTTTCTTTTATAGTTCTGGTTGAAGGATTTAAAGATGAAGAAGCTCCTACTTAAGGGCCTTACACAGTGAAAAATCCATAGTCTTAGGTTCTTGTATTTCAACCTCATTATAAATCTCAGGCCTCAAGCCCATACCAAACTTTTGGGTTCTAAATAGCTCATCATGTTGATAGTGAGGAACATACTTCATCAAATGACAAAAACACTCATGATATTGCGTAACATTCATGATCCCCTAACCTAGCTTGTAGAAATCTAATGATTTCTTGTTATAGAATAGTTGTGGTAATCATCATTAATGAAAAAAGATGTAAAAATTCTTCCCAAGTTACCTCCCCATGCTAAAATTTATTTTCAACCATCACATTTTCCCATCAAGTAGTTGCCTCACCCATCAGCCAAAATATGGTCCAAACTACTCTAGATTTCCCTGTATAGTTACAAACTAGGGAATACTTCTCCATGTTGGTAATCCATGGCTTAGCATCTTCCCTAGATGCTCTACCATGAAATATGGGCAGAGTAACTTTCCTGAGATCTTTACTCAAGTCAACTGCTATCTGTAACCTATTAGTATTAATGAGAGCAACCTGACAGTCGACTTCTGCCTTTTGCTCAACCTTAGATCTCCTAAGAGCCTTAGCCAATTTCTCATCCTTACATTTCTTCCTGAATTCCTCTTCTTTCTTTCACAAGGCTTCAAAATGTTGATCTTCATCACGCTTCCTTGCCTCTTGTTTAGTGTTCCTACCTCGAGTCTCATGCTCTAGGTTATCCATCCTTTGGCCTTGTTGTTATAACAAAGCCTCTTGTTGGGTCAATAGTTCCAATATCTAATCTAACCTCTCATTAGGTTCCTCATCTCATGCACCACTATTGGACCCACCTCTACAGTTAGCTCTTGTAGCCATGGTGATAACTAAAACACCTAACACACATAGGTGCAAGTTAGAACAATAGCCCAAGGGCCTAGGGTTTAAACACGGCTCTAATACCATACGAAAGAACCATTTCCTAAGAAATAACACAAATTACGTCAGTTATAGACAGTTGGAGGTAAAAAAGAAGGAACTTGTAGGTAGTGGAGGATGGCAGGAAGAATTTGGGGAGAAGCTCAGCGAAGTTGGGGATAATGAAATCCTTTTTAGCTTGATTAAAATCATGTCTACTGACCTATTATCCTCTTGATTCCCTATATTACACTTATCCTATAAGGACCTTAGCATATAATATAAAAGGAGGTCAACATATTGGGCAAAAATAGCTCTGATGGCTGGAAGAGAAAGACTAAGCCTTGGGGCAGAGCCTGGAAAAGAGGCAATTGGAGAACAGTCAGTCTGGAAAGAATTGATACCACATGAATTTCTAGGTTCTTTTACACTTTTCTCTTTTTGTAAATCATGGTTGGCTGATGGAATGCTTTTTTTCTTTAATGTTTTAGCTCTTTTGTGTTTTTAGGTAGATTGGGGGAGAATGATTCCGAAAAACCTTAAGCAATAGCAAAATACTTAAACTTTACTCTTGATGCGACTTTTTCTTAAAATGCTTGGTTATGCATAAACATCTGTGACTTATTTCTTGTTCCACATCATATTCATGTTAGCAAGGAAGAATTTAGTGTTGTATTTAACCATGTTGTAGCGTCCATTCACTCTCTTATTGTGAACTATTTGCCAGTAGCGTAAGATGGCACTATCAATGTAAGCATCCCAAATTTTTAAAAGAATCTGCTATGAACTATTTGACAAAATGATGATATACCTTGGCACTCTATTTTCTCACATGTACAGTTTCCAACATAGGTTTTGACTGGATAAATGACATAATACCTTTAGAACCATCTGGTGAATGTAGTTGAGACACCCAACTATGCATGTTGTTAACCAAAGATGTGAATACGAATTAGCCAGATGTGTGTGTTGTTTTCTTGTGATGTGCATAATAAGCTTTCCTTCATGAATATTGCAATGAATTTTAGTTCTATGTTTTGGACTATTGTATGATTGCTGAAATTGAAATCTTAGATAAGATGTTGTGAACCTATTGCTTATGAAGTTCTAGATGGATTATATATATTTACAGTTGTGTATGAACTTCATGATAGACTGTGTGAGATGATTGTTGAATGTAAACTCACATGTAGGTTGTTTTCTTCTTACTGAATATAAATTCCTAGATGGAAATGTCCCCTCAGTTGTATGTGAATTCAGAAATAGACTTCTATCTAATGATGTATATGTACAAGCAACTTTTGAAATTGATTATATAAGTTTGAGGGTCTGAGTGTTGATGTTTAAATCCTTCATGGTTGTGTGTAATGTGGCATAAGGTAGGGCGCGTATAGATGCATTATATTTTTCTTCTCTCAGCCTGTCAAAATTTGGAGAATAGGATTCATTATGTTTTCTCTCTATCTCGATTTTATTGACAAATTTTAGTACTTGGCCAACCCATTTAATATGTTGATTTCTGACAAGTAGCATACATGTGTGACTATGTTTTCTTTCATTTTTGTATACGTGTAGATATGCATTAGTTTAAAAGAAATATACATGTGGGTAGATATGTTATAATTTTTCTTTCACTGCATATGGGTAGATGTGTAGTGTTCTTTTCTTTTCCCTGCCACATTCCGCGATTAGGCTGCTAGGCACATGGATGCATGGGTAAAAGCACAAATTAAACTGTGTCACCCTTTCGTAAAGGAAAAGGCTAACAAAAGGATAATTGCTCACCTTCAATGACATAAAACTGGTATTATTATTTTGAATTTTAAAATGATGTAAACTAATGAAATGTATAGAAATGGATGAAATTTAGGATTATAATTTTTAATAATTTTTGGGAATAATTATTTATATATTTTCCTAGTTTTTATAGACAATTTTTTAGCTAGTAAAAAATGCTAAAAATTAAGGGTCTAGTTCCCACCACAAAACTATATGGAAATAAACTTATTTCCCTTTAATCTCAGACTATGTTATAGCAAACATATATAGCTAGAACAATCAAAAATAAAAATTGGCTTTAGACGTATATTTTCTCTTTTATAATGATTCAAACTGAAACTCACCTAATATCGATAGTTTTCATCTCCCACCACATTTGTCAAAATAAATCTATTCTAACCAGAAGAAAAATTATACATTTTGGAAGAGGACTCTCTCATCTAGAACATCATATAATTTTAAATTTTTTTGATATGATTTAATATTTTTTCTTTCTCAAAATCGACATCTTTTCGAGAGTTAAAATATGTCCTTATAGAATTTTTTAATTATAATAAACTATATCTAATTAAAACATTACAAACTCTATATTGTAATATTCTTGACTTTGAGCTCTATTAATGGTATTTATAGGTTATTAAAAAAATATGATTAAAAATAGTAAGAGTTATTGAAACAACACTTTTCTGAAATAATTTTATTTCCTTAGTAATTGGATAAAAACTAGTATAAAACATGCATTTAATAGACATTTCCAAATCGAAAAGTGTGAGACCATATATAACTTAGCTAGAATGAATTTATCTATCATATGTTTGAAAAAATTTGATTTATAGATAGAAATACTCAAACTCAGTCGTTCTGATAAGTTAGCCTGAAAGGTTACACAACTTTATACTTTTACTCACATGTAGTATGTTTCATGGCTACACTGGATCCATCAGATCCATCTTGTTCTAGGAAGCTAGGATTCTCATGCCAAGGTTGGGACATTCTTCATTGTCAAGAAGAATCCCAGGGGAGTAAACACTCTATGGTTGGTGAGGTAAAAGTGCCTAGGCCACACTCCCATCTTAGATAGAAGATGGATGACATCTGATGGCTTTGGACATCAAGTTCACTTTCAGAACACCTGTCAAGTTTCAAAATCTATCTTATGATCTTGTATCTTCATCTTGGCAATGATGTACGGTATTAAACAATTGATGTAATTTTGAATATCATATATTGTATGTTTAAATGTTGGTAATGTGCAACTTCTCATGCACATGATGGATATGTGATGTATATACATTGTATTTTACCCATAGTCCATATGGCGTAACATGTTTGTGATAAAATCAAAAAATTTAATGCTATGTTGAATTTGTTAGTAAACTAATTGTATCACTAATTTAGTTAATGGATAATGAAAGAGTTTTTTACTATTCATTTTTGTTTGTGATTGGTTCTTTTCTGCATTTTTTTGTTGATGTGTGATGTGGCACTTCTTTTGTAGGATATGGTTCTTACAGAGAGGTAAGCTAAAATATTCAATGTTTGCTAAATAGTAAAAAATACCTGTCAGGGATAAGAAACACATAGATAGATCTTAAAAGATGATATTTAAAATCCTAACATAAGTTTGAATATAAATTGAATTCAATTCTTCTAATAGTTTAATCTATAATTTGTATTAGTATTGAGTTCAATATTCCTTAAAAAAGGCCTTATTAAAATGTGTGTTCATTCTTATTCTGATTTTGTTTGATATAATTTGGAATACTGCTTGAAATAATTATATTGAACAAGATATTGGTTCCCCTTAAAATCTTATTGCAGCTGTTGATATACTATAATTCAGATATACTCACCTACAATCACTAATAGACAATCTCACGACTCTCCATAACAAGGACGCAAGAGAGAGAGAGAGCAAAGGATGAAAAAATAAAGGAAATTTTCTAAACCTATCTTGAGTGATAAAGCCCCCATAAAAGAATTACCAAAATCTACCACCCCTCTAGAAGGAAAGATAGAAAAGATGAAAGCAGAAGAAATTGAAGCTAAATATCTAAATGTGAATAGTTCCTTCCATACCTTTAGAGCAAAAAAAATTAAACTAAAAGATTGATGAGAGTACTAAATACTAGACCTAATCTAAAATAGAGGATACGATAGACTAAATGAAAACTCATTCCAGAATACCAACTAACCCTAAAATATTTGTAGTTATGATCATCATGATTCCTTTAGTAGAAGTAACTTAGTTAGTGATGAAATCCTTTTAGTATTATCATTACTACGAATTGAACTAATAATTGTAATTTCCAGATCAAATTATACCATAAAAACTAAAAAATTAATAGGGCAAAGAGGCCAATAGTACCAAAAGTGTAAGACGTTTATATATTTGATAATATATGTACATAAGTATCTATATGAAAGAGAAGACAACCACTATATATAGAAAAAAATGAGATCAAAAGGGAAGAACCATCAAGATGCCTACAAGGATAATGAAAACATCATTGAAGATAATAGTCAAAACCCTTAAAGTAGAAATAAAACGGCCAAACAAAAACCAAAAAATGGAAAACCTCCATCAAATAAAGGGCTAGGCCTCCTCCGCTTTCTTCCAGCAAACCATAATATTGATGTCTATGGCTTTATCCAAGTCATCTGCCTTAGAACCTAAAGGAAACTCATATGTCAGTTGCTCTTTGTTGGATTTTATCATATTAGGCAATATGAATTCTAGTTTATCAAGATCATCAAAAGATACCTAGGCTCAATGTAGGCCTCAAAAACCTAGAGAAAATGGACTAACCACTCCTTACCCTGGTCTTCTAGAATTCCCCTCCAATGAAGCAAAAACTGAACACTAACCTCCATTTTTGGCCTGGTAGAGAAAAAATTGACGTTATCCTGAATATATAGTGAAGGTCTCCTAGCCAAAATGGCAAGCTTGAGGCTAGCCAGAGGATGAGCCATATAGACTTCTGGAAGTGGGATTTTGAGTTTCTGATCAATATTGAGCACTACTTCCTCCAAGCCTTCTAACTAAGTTGGGTTGAAAACATCATGACAGAGCTGAATAATCTCCCCACTACCTATATTTTCCTTAGCAAGATACCCTATAAAGGAGCCAATTACAGAGCTATTGGTGCACCATGTGTAATCATAGTTGAAAGCCTTCTCACCTATGACCCAGCTAATTGCAAACCTCAAAAAATATTCAAGAAGGTTGAGAATCTTATTCCATCATTCAAGCTTTATAGACCCCCTAAAAGCCATGCTTCTAACCTCCAACAATTGAAATAGTGAAATGGCTAACTCCATGAAGACTCAAAAGGGAGGGAAAAAATAAGACAAGATGCACAAATCTACAAACCCGAAGAGACCCTTTTAAATAGAAACCATATCTAAAGAAGTATCTAGATATGAAATCAAAGGAAAGGCTAAATCATGCTTCCCATCAAAAAATCATGACCTGACAATTCACAAATTTAACAACTCATAGTTATCATGTCACAAGTTAATAAGTGTTATAGTACTTCGAAGTAAGGGGTCACTCAGTAATGATAATTCATTAACAAATAAAGAGCGCTAATAAATATTTTATTCTAGGAGATAAAAAAACCAATAAAAGAAAAGGGATAACATCACTCGATAAAAAATAGTATCGTATAATGTAGATTGGAGGATAAAATCCTCACCTTCAACTCCTCCATTTGATAACTTATTTGCCTCTATATTGCCTTCTTAGTATATATTTTGAAATCTAATTTCTTCAAATAGGTCTATTAAGCTCAGAACACCTTCGAGTTTAGAGTTCATAACACAATTTGGAGTTTGACATTTTTTAATAGCATTAATAATAATTTGGGAGTCTCCTTCTATAATTAATTTTGTTATCTTGTTATTTAAACTTAATTGTAATCCTTCCCAAAGGGCTTCTAATTCCACTATGTTGTTTGTGGCAATAACAAAAGATTTGGATCTTTTAATAATCCACTCTCCTATTTATGACCTAATTATACATCCTATTCCTTCTTTTCCTAGATTACCTCTAGATGCTCTAATGAATTTTAGTTTCATCCATTCTATTGGTGGAGCTTCCCATTTACAATCTTTCCTAGATTTTTTGATCTTTTTTTCTCATATATTAGTGAGGGGTTAATAAGATGAGCTCGGTTATTTTTCATATTCCCATCCCATTTAGAGAATGTCCCTTTAGTTTTTGTTGCTTTCCTTAGATAGTTATTCATAACTTCAGTAATACTTGCTTCAACCTTGTTTAAAAGGCCTGAGTTATTAATTACTAAAGATGTGCATATTTCTCTCTTTGCAAGATTCCCACATTACTATTGCAGGAGATATGTTCCAAAGTGTATCATATACACAATCATTGTTCTGAGTAGGCCATCATAATCAGTGACCAGACAAATTCTCTAGGAGAGGAGAAGACTAGATAAGTTTATGTCGAAGCCAATGCCAACATTCTTGAGTGAATGGGAAATTATAAAGGAGGTGCTTAGTTATCTCAGTATTTTCTTTACAGAGACAACATTTAAACAGTCCTTCAAATCCCATTTTTGTAAATCTATCCATTGTTAACATTCTTTTTTGAATCATAGCCCATAGAAAGATATTTGCCTTAGGTAGGCATGATACATCCCAACATAACTTCAAAGGTAAGTTGATATTCTCCCATCTCTATGAATTAATAATTAGAATATATCCTAACTTAACTTTGTATATTCCATCTTTGGAAGCTCCCCATATAAGTTTATCTTCCCTATTTTTATGATTCACCTGATGATCCTTGAGGATGTTTTCCACATTATGTTTGTCTATAGGATAAATATCTACATTCTCTAGGGTTTTCTAGGCAAAGTTTCAACACCATTAACCTTTTTTAGGTATTTGTATTCTAAAATTTTTGAACCCCATAGATTGATAAGCACATTTTTTACCTCTTCGGTTGTAGTGGTATTAGTTAGAAGGCGATGACCAACCTAGGAATCTTCCTAGAAGAGAGCATCATCTCCTCTTTCAAGATCCCAAGTGACAATTACCAATCATTGATTGACATCTTAACATGAAATTCCAAGTTTATGATCCAGCTAGTGGGTTCCCAATTCTGAATAAAGATGTTGGATCATTCAAATTTAAGTATTTATTATACAAAATTTTAGCCCATTTTCTTTCCCTTTCTTGATAAATTCTCCATACTATTTTTTCTCCCAACACCTCATTTTGCCAACTAAAGTTCTTAATACCTAATCCCCCTTGGTCTTTCAAACGACATATCTCATCCCACTTTATTAATGCTAGGTTCTTTTTTTCTTCTATACCACTCCAAAAGAAATTTTTGAGTTTTCCTTCCAATTTTTTATTTAGCTTCTTAGGTAAAGGAAGGTAGGACAATTGATAAGTAGGAATAGCTGATAGAACCGATTTAATTTTAGTTGCTCTACCCACTTTAGTTAGCCATTTTCCTTTCCATGTCTCCATTTATTTATCAGTTCTATCTAAGATATTGTCCCAACCTTTATGCTTCCTTACACCTTTTTTAAGTGAATCCCAAGGTATTTGTAGGGGAAGGTACCTTTCTTATATCTCATCTGATTGCATATATACTCTTCCATTTCTCCTGATGTGTTCAGGAAGAAGATCTTTGATTTCTCTGCATTTACTTTATGTCCAGAGGTTGTAGTATATTCTAGTATGATTTGTTTGAAGGTTTGTATTTCTTCCTTACAATTGACACTGGGGAGAATGGTGTAATCCGCAAGCTGTTGATGATTTATATTTGGAATGTTATCTACCACCATGATTCCTCTGATTTCACCTACTTCTTGAGCCTTTTTTATTGATCTCCCAAATGCTTAATCCATAATTATAAAAAGGAAGGGCAATATTGGATAACCTTGTTAGATCCCTCTTGAGATATTAAAGTATCCTTCTAGGGTTCTATTTATTAAAAGAGAAATATTGGGTGTTGATATACAATTGAAAATTACATTAATCCATTAGTGAGAAAAACCAAAAGCTTCTAGAGATTTACATAGGAATCTCCAATCCACTACATCATATGCTTTATGGACATCTAGTTTCATGAACATGCATGCTTCCTTATTGCTAACTCCTAAATGGATAGTTTCATGTATTATTGATATCCCATCCATGATGGATCTTCCTGGCACAAAACCAATTTGCTCTTCTGAGATAATTCTTGGAAGAATAGTTTAAGTATGATTTGCTAATGCTTTTGAATGGATTTTATAGATAGTGTTACATACTACTATGGGTCTAAAGTCACATGGCAAATCTGCTACTGATGTTTTGGGAATCAAAGCTAGAAAAGTATGATTAATTTAAGTTAGCATTGATCCTCCATTTTTGGAGGCCTCAATTTCCCTCCATAGTTCTTCTCTTAGGATATCCCAACATTTTTTAAAGAAGAAGGCCTAAAACCCATCTGACTCTAGAGATTTATTTGAATTACAATTAAAGAGGGCTGACTTAATTTCCTCTTTGGTGAAAGGTTTGTTAAGAGCTACGTTGTCATCTTCTGCTACCACTCTGGGGATAACCCTTAGCACCTTTTCCTAAGTAGTTTTGTTGGAGAAATTAAAATATTTTATTAAATTTTCATAATAGGTTATAAATATTTCCACTATTTTTGATGGGTTATCCTCCATATTTTCATCCCCATCTTTGATTTTAGTTCTTGTATTGATAGTTTTTCATGTATAGTGCTATTATGAAAATTTTTGGTATTTCTATCCCCTTCTGCAAGCCATTTTTCTCTCGATATCTGCCACCAAATATCTCGTCTTTTGCTAATATTTCTTCCTATTTGGCTAGTAGTTCTTTTTCTTTGGTAAAATTTTCATTATCCATACCATTTTTAATAAATTTTTCATTTAAGTTTTTAAATTCTTCTTCAGTATCCAATTTTTCTTTGAAAATGTTTTTGAAATGTGTTTTGTTCCATTTTAAAAAAAATCTTTGATCATTTTTAGTTTTGAAACAAAGCAATACATCTTTTATCCTGTAAAATTACCTTCTTGCCACCATTATTTGATGTTATCCATAAAGTTATTATCTAGAAACCACATTTTTTTGCACTTAAAAGGATTCCTATTTGATTGTTTAGGTTCTATAAATTCCATTCTAACTAGAAAGTGATCAAAACCTACTATTGGTTGGATATTTGTTGTAACTGTTAAATCCAGCTTTGCTAAATCTACTTTAAAGAAAAATCTCTTCAATTTCTCTGCTATGTAGTTGAAGTTTTTCCTTCTATTATTCCAAGTAAATATTCCATTGCTCGTTGGGATCTCTAATAGCTTATTATCCCCACCCCAGTTTCTAAAGTCAATGGTTGCTTTAGTAATCATTTGGGTTCCTTCGAATTTCTCATCAAGATCTAGAATGGCATTAAAATCTCCTCCAATGATTATATTTTCATTAGGGTATTATGTCAAGAATATACTGATTTCGTCCCATATTTTCTTCTTCTCTGTTGTTTGTGTAGGTCCATATACATTAATAACCACTAATTGGAGGTTATATTTGTAGCTGATTACTCTACTGCCCATCCAATTGATGTTGAATTCTATAGTTTTGATGTTTATTGTCCACATATGACCCTACAATTTTATGGGTCAACCACTTCAATGACACCTCTAAATTCTCTAACCACCTCCCCATCCCCACTCAACCCATTGGAACAAGGAGAAAAGGGGTTCTAGTGCAGCCTACCATTCTATTGGCTAGGCTAGGATTGTAGACCCCAGCCTAGCCCCTTAGCCTAAAAGGACCCCTTTTATGGGTATGGGCTATAATTTTTAGGTATGGTATGGGCATTATTTTTCAGGTCTACAATATTAAAGCCCATACCCATAAAAGGGATCCTTTTAGGCTAGGAGGTAGGACCCCAAAAAATTTATGGGTATGGTTTGGTAGTTTTTAGAGAGTCTACAGTGAAAGCATTTTTTTGTTGGAGGAATACCTTGTATTCTGAGGGGAAGCCCATTGCCAACCTAAAGCCTCATTTGATTCTCTTATTTTTGTTTTCCATCTGCCCAATCTCTTCCCTAATATGTCTCCTTCTTCTTTATTTAATTTAGTTTCTTGTATCAATGTTATATCTTATTCGAATAAGCTTAGGTTGTGTTTTAACAACCGTTGCTTGCTAGGGGCATTTAGGCCCCTAACATTCCATATTGTGATCCTCATTAATCAATGGGAAGGCTCTTCCCCTTTCCTACATTTAGGACTTCAAATATCTTTTTCTTCTCCTTTTCTTATCCATCTACTTCTCTTAGTTCCTTTAGTGATTTCCTTCCTCTTTTCATATTTTGTTTGCCACATTTTAGGGTTCTAAAGCCTTCTCCAATTTATAGATATTCTCAGATTATCCATTAAGTACTGGTTATTATTTGAAATTGTTTCTTATTCCTTATCTTCACAATCCTCTATTAAATATTTAATTATCTACTCTTCGAATTCATTATCCTCTTCATTATTCTTTTATTTCTCTGCTTCGTTAACCTTCTATATTCCCTTTGATTTATAGTTGTCATCTAATATACCAAATTCTTCCCAACTTTTGCTATACCCAATATGCTCATCTACTATGCTTTCCTCCTTATGTGTTAATTTATTCTCCTATTCTTGTTCCTCTACGAATGCTTCTAATTCTAAGGGGATTAAATATCCCTCTATTCTATTTTATTTTTACTTGTTTCTCCTCCAAAGATGTCTTTCCCATCTGTTGGTGTCTGACAAAATTTATAACTCTTTTTCTTTGTTTTTTTCCTAAATTGTTATATTGCTCCAATGAGTTGAATCTATTGATGAGATTAAACTACCACCTTCTTGATTCTCTCTTATCTCTTCTAGTCCATTGAAGTCTTTAGTTTTGGTTTCTGTTTTTTTATTTTGATCAATAGTCTGATCTTGATTGGTTCCTTGATTAACTAAAATTTCTTCTTCTTCTCTTAGGTTCTCTTTATTGCTTGCTTCCTAATTCTGGGTTTCTTTTGTTCTAATTTTTGCTAAGGCTTCTTTTCTGATATTTTCCCTAGATTTCCTCCCCTTTAATTCTGAGTAACTTGATTCATTCTTATTCCCTTATCAACTTGTACTATGTGTTCATTTTCAAAGTGGTATTGTTCTCATATCACACAATTTGATCTTCAATATCAGTTTTTAGAAGTAGGATATCATGAGTCATTCTATTTAAATCATGTATACTCCTTTATGTTTCCTCTAGCATTATATTCTCCCTTTGACATACCTTACATTCCTTAAGGGTAGTAAGTTTGTGATGAGTCCTATGGAGATCTCCTATTCTCTTTTTTGTTTCCTTTTTACTTCCTTGTTCTCTTTGTGTTGTGCTTTTTCCTTATGATACTTCCTCTGTTGATTGACTATTTTAACTAATGGCTTCCCTTTCTGGTGTGTTCCCATCCTACTTTCTTTTACCCTTATCGTTGTCTACTTTCTTTCCCTTCTAATATTTTGAATCCTTTGTACTTTCCTTCCTTTTCTTATTTCTTATGCTGCTTAGTGCTTCTTTTATGTTAGATATGTTGTGGTGTATGTTCATATTGGGTTTGATGATTTCTTTAATTTCTAATTCATACTTTGTAAATTCTACTTCATAGATGGATCTACTTGTAATTAACTTTTTAGTCTTCAATTTTTTCTAACCTGGCCCTATTTCTATTAAAAAAATTATGTTGCTAGTTTGACTATATTATGAATTGATGCCTAATAAATTAACAAGAGATTTACCAATTTTGACAAGGGTTTGGAGATGTTTAATTTCTGGTGGAAATATTTTACTTTCAAACTAGATGGGTTCTTGATTTTCCTTTTCATCATTCCAATTTGGTTCCCATGCTAGAAACTTAACTAATTATCCTTTATAAAAGCAGTTCAAAATTGAGATTAATTTATTCCTTATTTCCTTATTTTTATAATGAATATACAATGAAGATTTTGAAAAAGTACTAAGACATACCTATTGCTTGCAAATCTTTTCTAATTTCTTTAACAGGTTTTCTCTATACTTACTTGGTCCACTCCAGCATGCATATACGCCTAGCTGTGAGCATTCCATTCATTTTTCTTCTACATACATGTCACTAATGATTAGTGTATTGGAAAATAATTTATAATTAGTAATTTTCCCTTAGACGGAGATGGTCCTCTATTAGCAATGTCCTTGCTTCCAATTGATCTTTTGTGTGGGGGAATATATACATTTGGGTTATGCATTTTTATTATTGGAGCCCTAATATCAATGCTAGGTGAAGATTGATGCTACCTATGACCTAACAAAATATGATTTACTTCTACGATTGTAATAGGCTTTTGTATCCTTGAAATACTATGTTCATCAAAATTTACTATGGATGCAATCTATTCATCGGCCCTAATTAGTTTCTCTGTGTATAGCATTTTTTTTTTTTATCAGTAAGAGGCTAAAGCCAAGATTCATTATTATTATGTGATGTGATTAATTATTATCATTTATTAATCTTGTGTAGAGTTGAACTCAAGACCTCTCAAGTAAGAAGCTCACAATTTACTATTGTGTTGTAGGCTCTTGCCTAACTGTGTGTATAGTGTTTTACTAAAATGTTACTATTAAATTATTCTTCAATATTATATATTTTAATTCTATTTATGGTGCTTAATTTGGATAACTTTAGTTTGTTTTTATTTTAAGGATATTGCTACATAAAATGTCACAATTAGGAGTAGAGTTAGGGTCAAGTTTAGAGCTAGGGTAGGGTTAGGGTTAGAGTTAGAGTTAGGGTTAAGATTAGGGTTAGGGTTAGAATTAAAGACATGGTTACATATAGGGTTATAATTAGGGTTAGGGTAAGATTAGGGTTAGGTTAGGATTAGGATCAAGTATAGGGTTAGTGTTACTATTAGGACCTATAATATTGATTGACTTATGTTTAGATGTTAAGCATAGGGTTATGGTTTGTATTATAATAGAGTAAGCATTATAATTAGAGTTTGCATTATAATTATAGAAATGGAGCATGTATGCAACATTGCCTATAATTTAAAAATATGTAAACATAAAATGAAATACACTTACCACTTAGCATTTAGTAAAATGTCAATTTAAAATCGAAGAGTCTTTATTGAGAACGAATATTCCTCTTTGTATTGTGGCTATATAGTATGCCTCTTAGCCTAATTAATTTTACTAATGACACATAAATTTATAATAATTAATTACTGCTATCTATGAAATTAGATAATATAAAATATGAAATCAAAATATGAAAATTAAATATCAATTAAAAATAATGTTGAATTTTTTTTTTAAAATCTATTTATTTATTTTTTAGGCAAAAATGGGCGAGCCACTGTAATATTATATTAATAAAATTAATTCAAAAGCTCAACCGGGAAAGAATTAGGAAGAAAACTTGGAATCGTCGCTCAATAAAAAAAATTAAATCATTGAATATTACATGGTAAGTATAGATTGTAGATGCCAAAAAGAAACTAGTATACATTATGAAATATATACTACTTTTGAACATATAATTAAGCAAAGAGCCAAAATACAAAAATTAGTACTTCAAACTTTCATTCTTCCATCTTGACACAGTCCCCAATGACCTGTAATGTGTGAACATCATCACCCATAGTAGGAATGCAACCATTAGTAATGGTAGCCTAAGTGTGTGAGTGTTGCCCAAAACCTATGGCCGAGCTCCCTCTAGAAGCACCTAGTGAAGACACAACTGAGTCCCAACCACTGCATTGTTCAACTATCTTTTCTAGAGACCAACTTGACGTAGATGTTACATTGTATTGAGAATTTTTATGAAGCTCAAAATCCCCCTATCCACGTTCCTATTGATGTTGGTGATCATGCCAAACATTCCACTCTACACACAAAGCATCAATCAGCCTAGCTGAAGGCAATTGTTGCAAACATTGGTTAGATGGGGCATTTGAAAACCTTATCAAGTCCAAAATGACATACCCTATTTTTCTAACTCAACCTTCCAATTGAAAACCAAGAGCCCGAGCCATGACCTATAATGAAAAATTCATATGTTAAGGGCTTTTTTTTTTATGGCTCTTTGAAGCACTTCATATATAACCAAAACTTCATGTTTTTGCAGCAACTGGGAACATGAGAACAAGTTGCCCATTAAATTCTATCCTACCCATAAGTCATAATGTTGCATGGCTATTTTAAGCTTATTATTAGCAAAGAAATAATGCTTGATGACCTTGGTGGCTAATGACAACATGAGTTGGGGTGATTACATTATATCCATAGCATTGGAAAGAAAGATTGACACCATGTTTGAAGGATAGACAAAATGCTTCAAAGATGGACAAAGAATTTCCTCCCAAATTACCTACTTTATCACCCGAAAGATGGAGGGAGAGTGAATAAAAAATATCAATTCCAAGGCTACATCATCTACTAGCACTAGTAGCACATTTTCTTCAAAGCTTGGTGGAATCCATATGCAATAATTCTTTAGCGAGATCAACCTATGCAACCTGTGGAAAGTCTCACACATAACACAAACATCCACTAACGTTGACATTTTCACAGAGTGTTACCAAAAAGAAACATGTAGATTATTTTATAAGTGTGGAGTGTACTTGGGCAATTGAACAATAATATGTTTTGATATGCAAGATCAATGCCATTAATTGTGAGTAATGAAGTGGCACAAAATGGGCAATTTGGCACATGAGAAGGGGGAGGTGCCATGTAAAAAATTTGTAATGACTATCCTCTAAACTTTGCAAGGTGTACTTATTATTTTGCACGTCAATGTTACCACAGATCACACGGGAAAATGGTGTGGGTAAAAAGGACCCGAAGTTGTCACTTTAATGAGCTCAACATTTCCAATCATTACCACATCATGATTGAGCCAAGGGATTTCATAATGGCAGGCCTCCATATCTACCACAATCAATCTTTTAAGATCATCATGTTATTCAATCATATTCATGGGATGTAGAGAAGATATGACCAATCCATCACATCCCAAATTCAATAGAAAGTCTACAACTTTATTTCCTTCTCGAAGCATGTGCGAAATGCACACCTCTTGAAACAATTTGATTTAGAATGTATTTAAGATGCCAAGAGTGTGTCCGCTTATTGATGCAAACATTAATGATGACCAAGGAGTCTCCTTCAATATGGAAATGATAATGATTCCCCTATTTAGCTAGAATTAGTCCTACGAAGAGAGCCTATGCTTCAGCAATGTTATTAGTACCAATTGGTAAAGGGAAGGTAGTGAGAGAAATTGTCTTGCCCTAGTAGTCTTGGATACATGCCCCCAATCCTGATATTCTTGGATTGCCTCTTGAGGCTCCATCAAAATTGAGCTTCATAAAATAAAATTGAAAATTAATTAGATCTTATAATCACACATTAAATTTTTAATAGTAAATTATTTCTAAAATTAAAATAAAATAAAACATTGAATTAAATTTTTCTCACTATTATTTAAATAACTTCTATAATGTAAGGCCCCTTCCCTAATACCTTAGTTATCTTAATAACATGAATATGGTTAGGCCTAGGAGGAATAAAGGAGATAAGATGTTATGTATTGTCACTTGTGAATGATAGACTGTTACCGCACACCTTATGATAGAACGATGGTATGAAGGTCTTGGAATCTAAGTATGCCTTGATTTATAATGAACTTGATATTTTATTGAGATTAATGTATATTGTAGTCATTTTTGCATTAAGTATCATGTTAAAATTACATTAGGTTGATAAGCTAAGACCCAATAATATAAAGACTTGAGGTGCCATAACTTAGAAAACTATGTTGGCGGGTTCTTGGTATTTGATGGTCTATTAGGATAATTAAATTAGATGGCTAGTATGGAAAGATGAATTGACACCCACTCTTGGGAATAATATCAATAGTTAAAAGATAAAATTGTTATCAAATTTTGGATAAAAGTCTACATGGAAGAACTTGATATGATGTAATGTGATGAGTCAATTAGGTGGATATCTTGGTATTTATAAGGAAATATTTTATAAACCAATAAAATATAATTGATTTATTCTATGATTGGATCCTAAAACTACGTGACACGACTATGCAAACATCTTGTCTACTTGACATAATTGATACACTTTATAATTATCTTGTAATGATAATGGGACATTGATAGCAACCAAATGATATTTAACTAAATCAAAGGATATTAGTTGAGATGTTTTGATGATTTTGACCTAAAATGTGTATTTGGAACTAATTACCATGTTGACTGATTTAATAGTATAAATTCAACATTCCATCACAATGATAGAAAAGGAATTTTGAATAGATGTTAATGTTGATATGCAAATTTTGATATCTTAACATTTTAAATGTTTATATTGAAATGACTAAGTAAAGGAATTCCACTGAATCATGTTAATATGGATTATGTAACATATAAATTCTTATGCATTTATGATATGTATTTTATATGACCTCCTTGGATTACTGATGCTCAGGTTTAGTGTGAAAGAAGTGGAACCACGGAAAATTTTGGGGGAAACAAGTTCCAAACCTTTGTGAACACAGTTAACCAAGGTGAATCTTTGGAAGATTCAAAAGCCTCACTGTGAAAGTATTTTGATTCATAAATGTAAGTTTTCTTGTATGTGGAAATTTTTAATCATAAAGATGCATTAGGGGCATGTCATGGTGATGTGGAATGTGCTTTTATGTGTCACTTGACACTTGTCGACTTTATGTGTAATTGATATTTCATTTAGGGTTTTGGTCATGGTGGCATTTTACCCTAAAACTAATTACCTTGCTAATGAGTAAGTAAACCCACTTGACATGGGGTAGGATGGGTCACAATCAAAGGAAATTAGAATTTAGACTTGACTAGGGTTTTGAGGGGTCATTAGGTGGTCCCAAAGTGTCTTTTATATGAAAATGAGCTACCCATGTGATAGTATAACATATTAGGGACCTAATTTTGACCATGATAGTGACTACACGGCCTAGGGGGGCCATTTACCCATGCATTCTTTCATCAATTCGAAATTGGAGTTGTCACATGTGTTCTCTACCATGTTTTCACTAAGTCAAATATAGAAAACTTAGAGGGAGACAAGTTTGTAAGAGGAAGTGGTTGGGTATTTTTGTCAGAATAGTTAGTGGAAGGCATTTTTAGAGGGTCTTGGACAAACTAGTGGGGTGTTCACTCACTCTCTAACTTTAGAGACAGTTAGGTTTTTGAAGCGAGACTAAGGGAGCTCTTCATCAACTATCATTACCATTATCTCGGACCAAGGTAGGTGTTCAAACCATGATCATTTTTCTTTTGGCATTGTATAATGAATCTGCAAGCATGGAGTGTTGTTATGGGATTCTTGTATTGCTATTGTAAATCTTGGAATTGTGTTGTGGTGGTGTGATTGTGCATTGTGTTTCATGAAATTTCTTGATTTTCTTTCTTGAATCTCCTTGTTTTGATTTGAATGTCAAGTATTGTTATGAGTGTGAGGGCTTCACTCACCCTTTGGGAAGGGAAGAGAAGTCTAGGGTGAAAGGCTTAGTTAGGCTTGAAATATAGTTGAGAGCCTTGGAGTATGGGCTCCATTGTATGCCGTATTCATTCATATCTTGCTTGGGGGTGATAAGGGAAATGATGGTGTAGAAAGGAAGTTTACAGAGTATGGGTTTTCAAGGTGCTATAGTTGATGATAGTATGTTTGGAGGATATTTATGAAAGCCTCGAAAGGGCATGGAGATTGTTGGTTTGTGAAAGCCCCAAAAGGGCATGAATTTTTTTTGTTGTAGATATGGTATGATATGGCAAGTCTCCTTTTTTAAAGTACACCTTCACCCTATGTTCAAGGTTCCATTGATGAACCATTGTGAAATGCCCCCTTGGGATGGGATTTTTCAAGTGTTGTAATGTGATGTTTATGCATTTGTAAGATTGAAATGAAACTTGGTTTGAATCTTGTTCCCCTGCTCGGTGGGTGGCTTCATAGAAGCCTAGGATGGGAGGTGAGCCTCCATGGTTCCAAGTTTTGTGTTGCGTTGCAGGTTTCAAAAAGATGATTCCAATGAAGAGATTAAGGTTCATCCTTGGCAATGTTGGAAACCAAGTGTGTGGAGATAAAAGTCTTCCATGTCATCTTAAATGTGTTAGGATGTTAACTCTCCATGGTTATTTCATTGTGATGTAAAGAGGGATATTCTTATTGTTGTATATTGTTGAGATTGTATAAGGATAGATTGAGAATTTGTATATAGTTTACTGATAAGGAAATATGCATTGTAAGTCTTCACATTATGTGATTTGATGTAATATGGAGAATCGTGTAAATGAGACATTTCTTCTTATAAATCAAGTGGTGGAAATATTTTATATTGGTTATATTTTGTTTTGATATAGTGATTTAATTCAAAACATTGATGATAGCATTGTAAGTTTATATGTTATTTTTCTATAAAATGGAAGAAAGTTATCATACTTTGATAGTTCATTTTATGTGTATGAAAATTAGATCATTTGGTTTTCAAGTTCTAATAAATTCCTAGGTTAGATAATGCCATCACATCATAAAATATATATATAAATTTAATGGTAGAATTAAGAGAAAATTAGCTTGAAAAAAGAATACATAGTTCAAATGCATAAGTATGGCAAGCCTGTAGGTGGCATTTAATCCTCTAGAATTTGTATGAGGAATGACAAAAAAATCCACTTTCCATTACAATCTAATATTTTATTCAGAGGGAATATTCTTAGAACATTGTGCATAAAATAATAATAATAAAATATCTTGACTTGGGAAAAGACTCAAACATAAATAAACATCTAGTCCTAAATCATTTACAAGAAAGGACTCTCATTAATCTCATGACCCTTGTGTCACTATTTTAGAAAACAATGCAAAAAAAAATGAATATACTAACTAAGACTATGATTATAGGAAGTCTAGACACCTACTTCTTAAAACTAGGAAGTACCCAATGAAAATCTCCACAAAATAATAATGAAGTTTCAAATAAATAAATAAAAAATATAAACTAAGACACACCCAAGTGCCTACTTTTTCTCAGCAAGGTTTGGGTGCATGTGACAAGGGATATGGGGGAAGGAATCATTACTAACATAAAGTTAGAGCCTAATCCCTAAGCACCTCCATCTTGGAATAACATAAACTTCCTTAGGTTTAGTTGTTTAAAAGAAAAGGATGTCCATTTCCTTTTAAAATGTTCAAACTTCCCTAGGCGCCTACCATTTTGGGAATGTGAATGGTATAAAACTTACACTCTACACTCACCAACTCATGCCTAGGAAGGAGTAGTTGAAGCTTGGGAAGTGGTCCAAGGCTGGTTGGATGTCTTAAGTCGAATTTCCTTGGGATCCATGTTGCCCACTAACGTATTGTCTCCTAGGAGGATTTGACTTTGACATCCCACCTTTCAAAAAGGTTAAAAGGGTCACGTGACCCTAAGTCCATGGAAATTCACTTGGCGGGAGGAAATACTAGGTTTAAATAATGAATAAGTTGGGATGGGGGTATAGGAATAGTTAGGTATTAAAATTAAGCAAGTAAAGTTATGATTTGGTGACAATTAGATTAATAATGTAAGTTGTCAAATGGAATTATTAAGGATGTAAGTAGCTAGGGTATAGGATTGGGAAGGTAGAAAGAAAGATTAAGGTGTGTGTTAGTAAAACGTGTTTAAGATTAGGGTAAAGTAGTAAGATGGTTAGTATTAATATAGTTTAGTAGGTGATAAGAAATTAGGGTATGGTTTAAAAATAATATTTTTAAGTTAGGAAGAGACGTGAATGTAATTAGTAGTTAGTAGGGAAAAGGTGATTAGTATGCATTTAATGTTTTAAACAAATATAGATTCATTGATTACAGTGAATAAACATAGAATGGTAGGATTTATTTAGTAACCATATTGTGTGTGTGTTTGTGTGTGTGTGTGTGTGTGTGTGTGTGTGTGTGTGTGTGTGTGTGTGTGTGTGTGTGTGTTTGTTAGTGGATTGGTAAGTATATGTATTAGCAATGGTTAAGTAGTTGGTAATTAGGTAATGTTTTCTAGTTAGAAACATAAATTTACTATTTGGTGGAATAATCTAAGAATCATAATTCTTAATTGAATTTTCATATTACCTTATTTATTTTCATTAAAAAATAATGGTATATTTTCCAAAAATAAAAAAGGATTAGTAAATTGTAATACATCATATAATTTGGAGAATGAATAAATGATAAATGATTTGAAATACCTAGTGGTAAAACATCTAGTTGGTGGAAGTGGTTAAACGATATAGGGCAAAAATTTCATCAAGATAGTCCTGTTGTAACCTAATAATTTAGGATAAAGAAATTAGACATAGGATGTAACGAGTTAAGTCTTTTACCAAGGGCAATTATAAAACATCTTCACAAAAACAACTTCAGAACCATTATAACCACACTGATATAGAAATTGTGTTTCACAATCACATAAGTAATGGCTCACTTCAAGGATAGGATGTGAATTTTGATATGATAACATTACCTAGCTATTATGTCATACCTCACAGTTTGATAGAACATTCAATCAAGTAAAGATTGATACATATTACTTATGGTTCATCTTTCAGAAGAAAAAAAAAATTTGGTTGTGTTTTGCTTGGTAAAATTAGGGCATGACATATAATCAACTCGTATTAATTGTTTTAAAAACATTAAAATAATGATGAATACAAAATTTGAGCACAAACATAAAGTACAAATCAATTTTACATGAACATTAGATCATATTATATGCCAGTGATGACATTGAAAAAAAAGCACTGGATGAGGTAGATGAAAACTATTAAATTGGCTATAAAACTTCTCACAACGTGAATCCAAAATATCATGGAAATGAAAATGGGGAGCGTATATTGTATGGTGGTCTATTAATTGATGGTTCTACATTAAATGTGGAACAAAAAAGTAGATGGAAAATCTAACATCTAGCCAACCTTCAATGGTTGTTCATCCTTCTACAATGTTAGGAATCGTTGATCTAGAAAATTAGCCCATCCATCTTATATATGGAATGCCTTTGGCATAACTAGCAATCACACCTTAGTGTGCAATAGGTACGCCAAATAGATATGAAAAGTCAACTTAGGATTTTTCATTGTTTTCTTCTCCCCCTCATCTCTCTCTCTCTCTCTCTCTCTCTCTCTCTCTCTCTCTCTCTCTCTCTCTCTCTCTCTCTCTCTCTCTCTCTCTCTCTCTCTCTCTCTCTCTCTCTCTCTCTCTCTTGTGTGATAAAAATTGTACAATATTGATGATGATTATATTTGAATCTCAATATGCCTGTCGTAAATTGAATCTCATCACAATGCACAATTACAAATTTTAAGCATGTAAAGTGAAATTGCATATGTTTATTGTGGTTTAAATTTGATTGTGACCACTTTTTACAAATTTAAAGAATGTGTGCTAAATAGTAGGATATATTTGACCATTGCCAATACCATATTTTAGATCCTCATGATCATATGAAAATCATGCATCTACATTATACATCAATGTCTACTTCTTTTTCTTATTGAGTGGATGCATCTCTCTCTCTCTCTCTCTCTCTCTCTCTCTCACACACACACACACACACAATATATTTACATATCATTTTCTTTTATCTCTTTTTCTCTTTATTGCTCTCTTTGTTTTGTTAGATTCTTTTTCTTGATATATTTATGAAATTAAACTTAAATATATTTGTCTTTTTATAAAAAAATGTGATAATTTAATCAAATAATTTAAAATTGGTACCATCAATGTTGTGTAAATAATGTTGTAGCCATGAAAATTTTTGGAAGGTAATGCAGTTACGAGTACTAGCGGAAAACTCAAAAGACAATTTGGGAAAATATATTGGCATTTGAGATACTCTTTGTAACACACTTCTTGATATTTAATAGAAAAAAAAATTCTTCACACATATTCAACTATTATTATCATATCACTTTATCAAGGTGAAACATGTTAGTGTATAATTCTCATTGGTTATTGAGTATAATGAGCATAGATGCATCTATGTCTCCAAACTCAATTTCAACTCCCAATTGATTATTCTTTTAGATCTCTTGCTAATTCTTTTTCTATGGATATTGTAGAGGCTTAAGTATTCTTTTAGATCTCTTGCTAATTTAGTCAAATGAAATCTATGAGATGAAGACAAAAGCTTCCATGAACCCAAGTGCTAAAGATTAATAGAAAATCACACTCATAGTGGAGTCTGGTTGGACTTGGATAGCCACTACCAATGCAAAGTGGACTCTAACATATACACTCATAACACCCTTTCATTAAAAAGATGTAATTGACTACATTGTTTAGTGATTGAGTTCAAAGTTTTTCCTTTGTTCAAACACTCGCCTCATGGGTTCAAAGTATCTAGTATGAAGTTCTTGTCAAGATGACTGAATTTCATCTAGAAGCAATCATTCTTGTCTATGAGCTACTCTTTCGGATGTGAAACTTTACCTAACTAGTAGTGATTTGATGAAAGTGTTGTACGATTTGTTGATGATTGTCAATTCAAGACTGGCTAATCTCCAAACAAAATGCACTATAGACCCAAAAAAAAAAAATTAACATTTTTTTTTTCAAATTCAGTAAAATAGTGGATTTTTTCAAAAAAATTGTTGTTTTCGATCACAAAATATGCAAATCGTGAAGATCAAATGCTGAAATTTTGTTTTTAAATCACCATGCTTTTGATTTTTTGAAATTTGATCAATAGTATATTTTGTAAGGAGGATAGCCGAGTCCTGTCAATTATATACTTGTTTTCGATTAGTTCTTATAAAATAATTTAATGCATTCATAAGTTGAACCATGTAGTGTCCAATGAAATCAATCTACGGTTTGAAAGTGGTAGTACAAGTGGATGTGTTCAATGAACCCAAACCACAGTTAAAATGATCGAAGTGTACCATACCTACAAAAAATCTTATCAAAGCTTTACTATGAGTCTGAGCTTAACAATCAAATAATCTGTTACAAATCTAGAAGAACTTCAGGTTTCAAATAAGAACATATAAAGAAGCTTCACATGGCATTGGACTGGGTTTTATTTAAGCCAATCAGAAGATATCTCTATAACAGAAGAAACATTCCGCTAGTTGACGGTAAAGTGATTATATTATGCACTTGTACATTATCAAAAAAGCAATTGACATTGACCTCAAAGTCTATGGGATAAATCCAAAATTATGTACATGCATTAGCAAACAATTGGCAAAAACCACATTTTGTGTCATTCAAGTATTCCACAATTAAACACTATAATATTCTTTTCTTTCGAAGATGCTCAGTAGGATAAACAATGGTTAAAACTACAAGATTAAACATTGATGTTAATAGAAAAATATCATAAAATAATGAACGGTGGGCAATTCATTTTATATATTAGCCAATTTTTATGAAAATGTACGGAGTAATGGATGTCGTAGTTCATGAATGTTAAATCAAACAGTGTAAAGTGGTGTGGACGCACAAGATCTTTTCAATGGTAGTCATTCTCCTAGCAAGATTGGGGATCGTTAGATTGAGCTATTAGCTTCTCTCATTTCACATAGGGAACACTTTTGTCATAAATATATTTATGAAGAAAAAGTGGTCAGCATTGTAACGCCCCGCTCGAGAACCCAAAAGAAATAAATCTAATATGTTACAAAGTTTACTGAACTTTTTTTTTTTTTAAGTTTAAAAAATATCAAAGTAACAATAATGTAGAAGCAATATATACATATACATCAAGAACACATAATCAAATTACAAATACAATTTCAATCCCTCAAGGGTTCCTTCACATTGAGTCACATTTAAGACAATTTTATTAATAAGTTTAAGTCTAAATTACAATGTCCATAATCGTATAATTAATAAACACATACATAGTCATATAAGCAAATGCATAAGTACAACTAATAATATGAAAGCACATCTAATAAATAACATCCACTGCACATGTCACAGGGTATGTGAAAATAGATCTACAAGTACATCAATATACAATACAATATCCTATAGGATCTCAAAATGCATGATACATAGATATATCAAATGAATAGAAGTCTTCAAGATAAGAGGAATAATGATAATGGTACCATTGTATCAAAGAGCATCCAACATCTATCAATCTGAGGGGAACCCAAATGGTAAGAATACACTAACTCTCGACTGCGTGGTCACCTAATTAGGCTCTCACTCCCACTATGCAAGAGAGATAATGTATGATCTACACATGGATAATAAAATCATAAAATAATCCTAGGCGAGGAATTTTAATAGCAAAATCTACCTCAAGGGTAACACAAACTACTCATGAAGAAGAGATAATAAAAATTGAAAGGACACTCATCCAATACAAACACCACATACGAAGTCAACATACGAATACCAAGACCAAAAATATACAACCACCTTGAAATCAATGTCAAGTGTCACAAGCACAATGACCAACAGATAACAATTGTCATCAATAAAAGTAAACTGTCAATCACTAACTTCAACAATAAAAACACCACCAATGAATAACTAGTCATTCATTAATAAAAGTCAACTGTCAACAATAAATGACATCGAATCAATAAGTAACAATTCACAATAAATACACCATCAAAAGCAATATCCAACAAGTACACCACTAGAGGCAAATATTAAAAAACCATGAAGGAAACTCAGACTACATACTATGGAGTGTCATCACATGAGCCAACTCTAGAGTTACCCTAGCAGTCTCTCAGGACTTCGGCCCCCTAATGACTCTATGAAGAACAAGAATACCCTCTTGTGATGATGAGGAAACTAGTCATACCTCTCAAGGTATCATCTCCATCTCATCCTTAGTCTATACAAGCACTCAAGGCATGGATGAGGAAAAATCTCTAACTTATCTTTTTAATGTATCTCAAGGAAAAGGGCTAGGCAAGATATTTTAATTACTATGCTATCACTTGTTACACAACTTACAATGAGTTACCCTAGCAGCCACTTTGGTCCCTGACCCCCATTGCAAGCTACTCCCATAGACATGCACCTAGACTAACTTCTCAAAAATTACAAACCATAATAGTATCCCATACCAAAAAAAGTAATATTGGTCAACTTTGGTTCCTTAACAGCCAACCCAAAAACATAACATTGGTTCTCAAAACTCAAGTTCTCATAAAAACTCAATAGTATAAAGCTCATAAAACATAAATCTCAATTCAAATCATAAAGTTCATCATGAAATCTAGTCAAATAATCATAAAAGAAATCTCAAAAGTTGTTCTAGTTCACATCCTAACTTGGCCAACTAAACAATTCACAAAGAAAAATCATCATGAAAATAAACATCACAAGACTATAAAAGAATATTAGAAAACACATAGTTTTCAGCCACATGACTTAAATCCACCAATTTCTCTTGTTTAGTTTGGGTCATGAGGATGTGTTTAGAAATAAAGTAAGAATATATATGTTAATATAAATTGTCATGCTAATATACTTATTTAAAATAAAAAAATATTTAAATATCCAATCTTTTTGTGCATATAAAATATCATATAATATTACCATGTTATTAATTTAAATAATCTTAAATCATAAATGATTTAATTAATAACATAGATGTATATTATAATATTTAAATATTGATATTAATTTCAGTTTCTAAAATATTAATATGACTTTTATTTAAGCCTAATATTAATATTTATTTATTTTTGCATATGGAGAGGACTGCGATGAAGGAAAATGGCACGCGTTTGTTGTGCTAGGGCATGCAGGCCCGACCTGTGATCTTCCCTGGTCCCTAAAGTGTGTTTCCTCTGGTGCAAGGGCAGCTGCGTGCTACAGTTTGGGAGCACATTTTTTGCACTATATCTTTTTTCTTTTTTTGCCCATGGGTAAATGCCTGCAATGGCTTTGACCTTAGCCACATCTATGGGGAGGGTCAGTGGTGGTGAGGGGTTGAGGGGATTTTGCCCCATCTTTCCCTCTTCTTTTGCTTAATTGAGGTTTGGGGTGAATGGGGGATCTTAGTGTCACCTCTCCCATGCCTTCTGGTGGAGAGTTAGAGATGGGTGAACCAGATTTAGGGGTGCATGCTGGTAGTATGGCTCTGAAGGGTAAACCCCAATTAGGGGAAGGAGAAACCTCCTTAAATGGGAAGTTTCGATTACAAAAAACTAATGGATGTTTGCAAAAAGTCGAGGTCCGGCCAATATTGGTTATTAAACCTGAACAGGTTTCAGAGGATGTCAAGTACTGGAGCAATCATGCTCTTATTTGCAAATTTTTGGGCCTTTGCCTTTCACTACCTGTGTTGGATTCCTGGGCTTGTCGTGTGTGGAACCTAGAGGGAGATATGGAGATTCTGTTAGCGGCTAACAATTACTTTATAATCATCTTCTCATGCATGTCGGATAGGAATAAGGCCTTTGAAGGTGGCCCTTATTTCTTTAACTAGGTGGGGCTATTCATCAAGCCTTGGCACATGGGCCTTAACTCTGTTAGAGAAATCCCCTCTCGGGTCTCGGTGTGGGTTCGCTTGCCAAGACTTCCTTTGGAATTTTGGAGGGAAGATATTCTTCACTCAATCTTTATGCTTCTTGGAAAACTTGTGGGATCGGCTACACAAACTCAAGATTGAAAGGTAATTTCTTTTGCTCATATTTGTGTAGAAGTTGATTTAAATAATCCATTGCCAGATTCTATGGAGATATGTTTGGGTTCTGTTTCTTGTATTCAACAGTTGGATTACAAGACCCTACCATTTAGATGTAGAATTTTCCATGAATATGGGCATCTTCTTTGCAAATGCCCCAGGTATAAGAACCCTCCCTTGGATGCTCCTGGTCCTCCTAGAGAAGATAAGAGAAAGGCCAAGGTATCTAATGGACCTATTGGCAGTGAGGGATTTACTCAAGTTAAATCCTATAATAAGGGAAAAGGTAACAAGAGAACTTGGACAGATAGGTGGACTGATGGCACATTTAATAGGTTTGAGGCTCTTGGAGATATGGTCCAAGAGGAAGGCATCCTGGTCGAGTTCTCTTCTGAGGCCAAAGGTCAGCATGAGACTTAAGAAGTAGATATGTAGAGAGGGGATCAGATTCTAGTTACAAGGGACCTACAAGCCGATCAGTTGGATATTGATTTGCCCCCTCCCGTTCAGGTTATCAGGGATCTTCATGGTTCACAGGGTTCGCAAGGACCAGTCTTGGTGGCCATTGACTCCCGTAGGTCTAAGGGGACATCAGACTCTGCAAAAAGTAATAAGGCTCCTATTGTTTTAGGCATTCTATAGAAACCCTTTAAGAAGGGGCCTTTAGACAAACCAGTTAAAAGTGGTAGGAAGACTGATCAGGAGAAAGTGAAGATAATGGGGGAAAATTTGGTGGAGTTTTGGTCTGTGATACCCATTGATTCTCATTTTTCTTAACCCCATAAATGATAGTGTTATCATGGAATGTAAGGGGGTTGAACAACATCGCTAGACAAAAATTTGTTCACAGATTAATTGAGTCCTAGTCTCCTAATATGGTCTTCATTCAGGAAACTAAACTTTCATTGGATGGATTGGCTAATTGTGTTGTGTATATCTGGCCCTAGGGCTCTTGGCAGGGGGTGGGTGTCATGAATAGTTCAGGAGGGGTGGCATGCTTATGGGACCCAAAGAAAGTCTCCCCATTATGGTGGATCTTCAATCGATCTTCCATTTCTTTGGTTGCCACTAGCTTTGAGAATGGAGAAAGATGCTTCTTATCCAATATTTATGCTCCTACGGACTTTCCAAGTAAATCCCTATTATGGACCCATATTAGATTCATCAAATCCTTGGAACCTTATCTCCCATGGATTATGGTAGGAGATTTTAATGCAATTATTAGCCTGGAGGAAAAAAGAGGAGGGTTAGCTAGGCTAGACCAATCCTCAAATCTGCTGAGAGATATGATTGGCTCATTGTTTCTCATTGATGTGAAGCCGTTTAATGGTGTCTTTACTTGGAATAACTGCAGATGTGGTGGTGAGGCTATCTCGGAAAGGTTTGACAGATTTTTGGTTTCCTGTTATTGGATGGACAACAGGTGGATCACCAATTCTAAAATTCTTGACTGGAGGGGATCAGATCATTGGCATGTTAAGCTTTCCATCACTTCATACAGAGTCACCAAGAATCCATCTTTCAAATTCTAGTTGATGTGGCTCATAGACTTGTCTTTACCTGATCTTATGGTGGATTGGTGGTATGAGGGGATGCCTGATCATGGTACAACCATGTATACTTTTAGTAAGAGACTTCAACATGTGAAATATAGGCTTAAGAGATGGAATAAACGATGCTTTACATATCTACATGTCCAAAAGACTGCTACTCAAACCAAGCTAGATAAGATTACTCGTCAAATTCAAGACCAAGGATTGAATTTTTAGATGAGTGAAGCCAAGTCCCTAGCTCTTAAGGAGCTGGAAGAATGGGAGCTTCAAGAGGAGATTTTCTGAAAGCAGAAATCCCATATTGATTGGCTCCAGGAAGGGGATAGGAACATTGCCTTTTTCCACAACTCCGTTAAGGCTCGAAGGCATGGGAACTCTATCTCCTCTCTTGTCTTAGAGGATGGAATTTAGATTTTTTTCTTGTGAAGATATTTCTAGGGAAGCGATCAATTACTTCTCTGGTCTCTTTTCTAGGGAGGATCCTTGTGCTGGGCTTGAGGAGCATGATATATTGGATTGTATCCCTCACCTAGTCTCTGTAGAGATGAATGCTGCCCTTTTAAGCCCTATCTTGCTTCCAGAAGTGGAGAAAATTGTGTTCAATATGAAGAAAGGTAAGGCCCTTGGTCCAGACGGGTTTTCGATTGAGTTTTTCCAAGAATTCTGGGAGATAGTAAAGTATGATCTCCTGGACGTGGTCTAGGAATGATACAGGAATAAATAGATGCTGAAGTCTTTAAATTCCACCTTCTTGGCTCTCATACCTAAGAAGGAAGGGGTTGATCAGCTGGATCAATTCAGGCCTATAGCATTATGCAATGTTGTCTACAAGATCATCACCAAATTGATTACTGAGAGGCTCAAGCCATTCCTTATTTTTTTTATCTCTGTTGAACAGGGTGGCTTTGTGGATGAAAGACAAATTTTGGATGGAATTGTGATAGCAATGGAGGTAGTCCACTCTATGGCTACTTCTAAGGAGAAAGCTATGTTCATTAAATTGGACATGGCCAAGGCTTATGATTGGGTGAGTTGGGAGTTCTTACAGGAAATTCTTTTGACTTTTGGGTTTGTTGTGGAGTGGGTCGAATGGGTTCTTAGCTGTGTAACATCACCATCCTACTCAATTCTCATTAATTAGAGTTGTTTGGTGCCTCTCAGGGACTTCGGCAAGGTGACCCTTTTTCTCCCTACTTCTTCATTATCATGCCAGAAGGTCTTGCTAGATTTTTAAAAGCTCAGGTGTGGCAAGGTTTTATCCAAGGTTGGAATTGGAATAGGAACTTTCCTTCATGTTCTCATCTTCCAATTTGTGGATGATATCGGATTGATGGGTACGGCTAGAATCAGTGAGGCTGTGAATATTAGGAAAGCTTTGGATATCTATATGAAAGCCTCGGGACAGAGACTTAATGATGACAAGTCTTCTATTTATTTCTTTAATACTCCTCGGCTTATTCAAAATAGGATTGCCAGAATTCTTAGATTCCAAATTGGTTCCCTTCCTCTAATGTATCTTGGGGTTCCTTTGTTCTTAGGTTCTCAGCAAACGGCTTACTGGCAGGCGATTTTGGATAAATTCAAGAGTAAGCTTAGTCACTGGACCTAGAGATGGTTATCTTCTACTGGGAGAGTGGTGTTGCTTAAGACTGTGGTGTATTCTCTTCCCATTTACAGGTGTTGTGTTCAAGTTCCCCCCTCTAATTTTGTGAGGGAATTTGATGCCTTATCTCGACAATTCCTTTGGTCTGGTAGCCTTCTATCCTCAAAGTGGAGCTTGGTCAGGTGGGAGTATGTGTGTAGGCTGAAACATGCAGGTGGCCTTGGGCTTCGCTCGATTGCACTTGTTGTCATGGCCTTGGTTGCCAAATTATATTAGCGATGGTGTAACAATCAAGATCAAGACTGGGCTAAGATTCTTTCCCATAAGTACTTTCCTGGTGCAGATTGCTCTGAGGTGCCAACTCTTCCTTTGGTGGGTAAAGGCTTCTGTATTTGGGATACTCTTAAGAAGGGAGCCTAACTAGTTAAGGAGGGGTTCTTCTGGATTTTTCACAAAGGATCAGATACTTTGTTTTGGCAGGACTCGTGGGATGGCCATCCTCCCATTCTCTCTAGTTATCCCCAGCTTCTCCCCCTTTCCCAATCTTTCACTAATGCAAGTTGGCTTAAGGTGGAGCATTTTAAGACTGTTAAGTGCCTAGGGCAGATTGAGATGACTTGCTAGAAGGATTCTCAGGAATGGCCAATGGGTGGCTCTAATGAGGATCGGGCCCTTCTCTCTAGAGTTTTGGAGGATAGGTTTTGCAGCTCTCTCGATGGGAGGGACAGCTTGGCTTGGAGTCCTAGTCCAAAAGGTAAATTTATAGTGGCTCGAGGCTATGCTATTCTTGACAGGAACTTACACGATCTAGTTGAAGTGAACTGGTGGAAGAAGGTTTGGAACATCTTTTCATGGCCCAAGTGTAACTTTTTCTTATGGTTGTTAGCTCAGAAGAAATGCTTCACTTGGGAGAATCTTTGCAAACGAGGTTTTCAGGGACCTTCAATTTGCATTCTGTGTATGCATAATGAAGAGTGTGTCTCCCACTTGTTTTTTCTCTACCCTTTTTTGAGAGATATATGGCATAGATGGTGGGAGGCTTGGTGTCATGGTTGTATTCATGCTTCTTCTGTTATTGAGTTCTTGGAAAGCTTGGGCAAACCTCCAGCAAAGACCTCCTTCTTACAGATTGCCTGGTTGGTGGGTCTGATCTTCATTCTTTGGAATCTCTAGCTCGAAAGGAATCGCAGAATCTTTTGTGATTCCAAACTAGGAAGTTCCCCATTGTCAAAGTTGATTCTTAATAGGCTCCAGGAGACAATCTATGCAAAGTGTGATATGTCTGTTAATATAGATCTTGGGGATCAAGTTATTGTAAAGAATCTAAACCTAAGAGATAACTGGTGGGGATGTACTCCCAGTAAGACCGAGCCATGGTAAGCAGCGGGTGTGTTGGGATGGGAGGTGGTCTCCTCCCCCGACTGGGTTCTTGAAGATCAATACAAATGGGTCTTCTCGAGAGAACCCGGGTCATGCTGGTATTGGGGCTATTAGTAGAGGCAATGATGGTGGAGCAATTTTTCTCCTCTTTATTTATAAGGGTCAACACTCTAATAACCTGATGGAGGCCCTGGCTATTAAAGTTGTTATTGGGTGTGGATGTTCGTTAGGGTGGTAGAAGATCATCTGCTAGTCTGACTCTCAGATTGTTCTGGATATGTTGAATAACCAGAGGTTGGAAGATGTTAGTTGGCAACTTGCCTCTTTGGCCAAACAAATTCTTGGTATATGTAGTTCCTTAGACTTGGTCTCCTTTCGTCATATCCCTCGCGAATGGAACAGAGTGGTGGATTGTCTTGCTAAGTGGGCTTCAGAGAATGTGGGAAGATGAGTTATTAATGGTAGGGATGAGTTACCTTCTGAGTATTGTGAGATCATTGATCAGATGTTACTAGAGGACAAGAGTATGTAATGCTATTTTGGGCCTTTGGCCCTTGCCTTGTAACTTAGCTTTGAATGAATAAATTTTTACCCCTCTTTTTTCAAAAAAAAAATATTAATATTTATTTTTCCTTTAATACATAATGCAACTAGAGATAAAATTATAAATTTAATTTGATCATTTATAATTTCTCTCATAAAGTCAAATAGTTATTAACTAAATGATTATAAAGTGAACTCTACCGCAACTTCTCTTAAAATATAATAAAATTATAAATATTTATTTATTAACTTCCTTCTTGCATTAATGAATATTAAATTATTTATATGCGACTAAGAGTTTAATTAGACTTAAAGAATCACTAATATTACTACCATTCACTTTAACTAAATGGATAATATTTATTTAAATTTTTAGAAATTAATAAATAATTGCAAAATTTTATTTTTAATTAACTAGTTTATTTTAAATTTATTTATTTATTTTTTAAATAAATAAATCTAAAAATTATATTATATTAAATAAAAATACACATGCAATTAGTATTTTTGCATGTCTTAGATCTGTCAAATCATGCAACCATACTATACTTATTTTTCTATTTTTAGCATATTTGTTTTCACATGCAACCCTACTATACTTAGCTTCTATTTTTAGTATATTTATTTTCACATGCATGCATAAATTTAGTTACAACATGTTTTCCTCTCAATTAATTTTTCCCCCTTTTATTTCCAATAAATTTTCTAATTAAATTATTTTAGATATAAGAATAATATTTATCTATATTTAGAAAATTCATGATAATATCATGGTTTAAATGACAAATTTAAAGTTGAAACCCTAACTATTCAATTTATTATTTTCTTCCAAATTTCAATAATCAAGTTTTCATTATATTAGAAAGGGGTTTATAAGAATACAGTCATAATAATTTTCTTCAATCAAGTTTTTTTGATTAATAAGTTTTTTCCTTTTGCAAAATCTACAACATAATTCTCTATTCAATAATCAATACAATAAATTAATAAGCAATATGCAAACACTCAGGAAGACATGAAGTAGATAGATCTTTCAATAAAATTCTACAATGGGTTTTCAAACCCTATCTCAAAACCACAGCTAAAATTTGAGACAATCTATGAATGCATACAAATTCAAACCCTCTGAAACTTTCAACAATTCTCTTGATCCAATTCTGAATTTTGCTCTCCAAAACCTATGTATCTAGAAATGAGCTCTAATTTTTTTAATAAAGAGTTTTTCTCCCAAATCAAGGCTTTGATCATGCAATCATGCAAAAACCCTTTGTCTTTAATTACTATATTTTAATTTTCATGCATGCACTTTATGCAATTTAATTAAAATAAACTTTATTAAATTAAAGCTTTCTCTCCCTTATTAAATCATGCGACATTTTTAATATAATATTTATTAATTAAACAATAATATTATTTAAAGTTTATTAAAAATTAAACTCCTAAATAAATTATTATTAAATTAAATAAATATAAATATGCCTAAATTATAACTTTAATCAAATCTTCTAAATTTAATTCTTTCATGCACATTTAAAGAATTTTTTAATTAAAATATTCTTTTATATTTTCTTTTCCAAGCATAGCTTATTATTTAAATTAATAGTAATAATCAAAGCTCATTGTTTAAATACAACTCTAATTTAATTATTATTAAATAAATAATTATAATAAAGAAATATTTAATATTTAATATTTTAATTCTCTTTTTGTCCAACTTCTTAAATTAGACTTTTAAATTAAATCTTTTAAACTAAAGTACATAAATTTAATTAATTAAATATCATCATATTATCATTTTTCTTTAACTAATTTTCTAAATTAAGACTTTTAAATTAAAGCAGATATTTAATTAGTTTTTTAACTAATTAAATATTCTCATGCTTTGATATTTTCTTCTTATTCAAATGAAATTTAATTATATGATTAACTCAAATATTATAATTAAATCATTTACCAAATAAATCACATAGTGAAATCCACATAAAAGAAACATTACCAAAACAGACTAAAACTCAAAATCAAACAACGCAGATAGAGATAAACTTACAGGTTTTAAAAAGGGTAGAAAGTCAGTTACGAGTCTTCCTTGCAAGACAAGTATTTAGGCTATGGCTGGGATTGGACCTAAACATTATCTCCTCATTCTTACCATTGAGTTATTATGATAGGGCACGCTCATCCTGACAATTCAGGGAAGTTGATGCCCGATACCTACATTCTGCATAAAAGACGAGCATGTACATGTATATAAATATATCTAAACTAAATAGGCAATGACAGAGAGTGGTACATCATGTATATCTCGACTAGCAGGTGACTATGACTCCCTCCCTTAACCACATGAAAGATGAAAAATAGAAAGATAAAATAGACACACACACACCATACACATGAAGTATGGGGTAAGTACCATAATAATTATAAGTCAAACATCAAATGTCTAGATAAAATAATGCATCTTTACGAATATTAAGTAATCATTATTAAAGCATCATCTAACATTGCCATGAAAGAAATCATATTTATTAACGACGAACCATTAAAGCATCATTAATGCGCTAATAATCATAATCATCAATCAACATGTGAAATATAATCAACTAAGTAATTCTTTATTGATATACATGCAATACAAGTCATGAAATAATTTGATATAATTATAAATCCAATACCCTTGCAACTAACACATGCATGAAATAGGCATAAAAGAGTTTGTTAATTATAATGAAAAAACAAATATAAGTGGGCACTACAGGTATCTTGAGTTATACACATGTTCAATTCAATGGGAGTAAATTGTTTGGTAAGTGTGGACTGTCAATTCAATAGAAGGAATTAGTTGGTAGAATTATGTAAATATATGTTTAACAATTATTATTTTCTTCCCATCTTTATAAAGCTTTAATGTTCCAAGAACAAGAAAAATTGTAATGTTAATGAAAATTCATCATAGTTATTGCATTGAATGAAAATATGGGATCAACTTATTGAATATTGAATGATAGATGTTTACATGAATTTCAAAACTATAAAGTTGTGGCCATACAATTAAGAACCCAAAAAATAATCATTGCGAATAGTTTCAAACTTGAAAAAGAATTTAGTTGGAAATATAAATGAAATATTTTTTCTCTAGCCACTTTTAAACAATGCATGTGAAATAACATTTGTTGTAAAATGAGAAAAACTCATTCAATGAAAATGAAATCATAAATGGAAAATAACAATAAGTGATTTGTTGGGCTCCAAGCACCTAACATTTCAAAAATAAACATGGATTAAGACACTTTCAATTGTGTATTACATATTAATGAAGAAAGCATGAGAAATAATTTCACACACCATATATATTGGTGTCCAATCGGTTGTCACCTAGTAAGATAACCTCACCTTTGCCATTACTTTTAAGTATCAATCAAGATAGTGAATGCTCTATCCCATGCTTAGTAAAATCAAGATATTGGATTCTATATCTTATACTCTACTCCAAAAAAATATTAAATGACTAACAATAGGCATTAGGGATGCAATAGTCATTTTTTCTTGTGTGAGAAGATGAGAAAGTTTGTGAGATTTGCAAACTTTACATAGTTTTTAGAAATCATTTAATAGAGGTAACAAAGTGCCCACTAATTTAAAACCTGCTGACATTCTCGTAAGAAAATTCATGAATTTTAGCAAAAGTGAAAGCACGTGGCCATTTTCCTACAAGCCCAAATCTTCCATGAAAGGACAATTGTGGAGACATGGTGACTTTTGCTAAGGTGATTTGAAACATAGATCAATTATCACCTTTTCAAAATTCTCAACGCATTAGAAAATATAAGTTAATGCTTTATAGAAGCATGCGACACAATATTTAAAAACTCAATTATTCTAGCCTATTGCACATATTTCTCTAAATTTGCAAACTTCTACTGCTATCTAGATCCCCTACTCTCCATATTTCTAGCATAACATTACCTTGGTGGTAAAGAAATTAAATAACTAATAATGAAATTAGATCTATATTATTATCCATTAATAACAAGAATTTTTTATGTTTCCAACTGGAGATGGAGAAGGAAAATAATGCTTTTAGCGTGTTACTTTGGGTAACTACAAGGTTAAAATTTATTATAGGGTTAATATAGAGAAAAAAAATTGTACTCCTAGATCATAAGGTTAATATTTATTGCTAAACGACACACTTTTGATTAGGTGAATTCATAGAATTTTGTATTAGCAGTGAACAAAAACTTACATTTTCATTATATATACAAAGAAGAAGAATTTATTTATCTTAATTGTGAGAATAATTTATTTTAATTATTCAAATTTGTGGAGTCCACTTGGGAGAGTAGTGGTGTTCTTGGAAATAACAAACATTTTGAATTATAAGAGCAATTCTTCTTTTTGGTGGACCAAAGTGCTAGGAGAAGTGATTCAAATGGGAATCCCACTCAAAAATGTAGTCCTCCTATTTTATTTAATACACTGTAGGTAAAAGAAAAACCCAGGACCTATAGTAGGTGGTGCAGTTTATAACCCAATAAGATGGTCATTTGGGCAATTTTTCCACTGCAATTGCTCATCATTATGAAATTGCACAATTTAATTTAATAATATCTCAGTTTATGGTGGCTACTACTAGCATGCTCCCTTTTCATTTCCAACAATCTATTTTTGCACTTTTCACGTAGTCTTCGGAGGGATTTTTCATCCCAAGAATGAGAAAAAGCAGAAAAAGAGCTAGCAATAATGGCTTACCCTTGCAAAAACAAAAAAAGAGGGTAAAAGCACAAACTTGTGTCACCCTTTTGCAAAGGAAAAGGCTAACACAAGTATAACTATTCAACTTCAAAGACATAAAACTGGTATTATTATTTAGAATTTGTAAATGAAGTAAACTAATGAAATTTGTAGAAATGGATGAAATATCTTTTATGTGTTGCTCCCTCTCATCCTCTTTATATATCATCTCTTTATCGGTCTAATTTTTTTTCTCTATCTATTTTTCTCACATCCCACCACTCTAACTTCATCTATATTTTTATCATCCTCTCCCTCCTCTATATACCTCTTCTTCTTGATCTCCATATCCATATCTTTCTCTCTCTCCTTACTAGCTATCTCTCTTACTCTTCCCTCTACACGTTGCTCTCTTTCTATCATTATCACTCCCTATCTCTTCCCCCCTCTCCATATTCGTCTTTCCCTACCGAGCTCCCTCCATTTCTCTCTCCCCATTTTTATCTCACCATCTCTCATATCTCCCTCTATATATCTCCCCTTCTCTATTTTCCCATGTTGCTTTATTTATCCTCGTTATCTCTCAATCTATCTATCTCACCATCTATATCTCTCCCTCTCTATGTATCCCTTTCTATCTCCTTAGTTATCTTATAACCTTTACCTCTCAATATAATAAGTTCCTCTCTCTCTAAATGTATGTATGTATGTATTTATGTCATTGTCTCTTCTGTATATATTTATATTTTCCATCCCCACTCTCTCCCTTTCCTTTCCATATCTCTCATCTTCTCAATTTTCATCTCCACACCTCTCTCTATCCTCCTACTATGTGTGCATGTCATTCCCTCCCTCTCCCTTTATTCGCCCTCTCTTCATCTTCATCTTTCTTTATCTCTCACTATCATTCTTTCTTTATGTCTCCTTTATAAATAATTTCTATATAGTATCAATTAAATTAAAATTAGACATTAGATTCTACAATCTATATCTCATTATCTCTCCTCACCTCCTCTACATGCATATGTATTCTTTCTATCTCCCTCCTTTGACTCTATCTCCTCACCCCCTCTCCCTATACATGTGTCTCTTCTATCTCCCTCCTTAGTCTCTATCCCTTGCTTCTCCTCTTTTCTCTTCCTATTTATGTATCCTCTCTCTCTCTCTCTCTCTCTCTCTCTCTCTCTCTCTCTCTCTATATATATATATATATATATATATATATATATATATATATATATATATATATATATATATATATATATATATATATTTATTTATTTATTTATTTATTTATTTATTTATTTATTTATTTATTTATTTATTTATTTATTTATTTATTTATTTATTTATTCCTTCTTTTCTTCTTTCTATGTATCCCTCTTTGCCTATCTATCCCTCATCTCCACATCTCTATTAATCTATTTCTCCTTCTCAAGTTATTTGTCTATCAATATCTATCTCTTAGTCTATATATATATATATATATATATATATATATATATATATATATATATATATATATATATATATATATTTCTTTTCCCCTCCATCTCTTTCTCTCCATCTTCTTCTTCTCTCTCTCTCTCTCTCTCTCTCTCTCTCTCTCTCTCTCTCTCTCTATATATATATATATATATATATATATATATATATATATATGTCAATACTTTTCTATCTCTCTTCCTCTTTTTTGTAAGTTTTTTCATCTTTCACCTCTCCCTCTCCCTCTATCTCTATCTTGTTATTTCTCTATCTTTCTCTACCTTGATCTCTCCCTCTGTCCCTCTTTAAATATCACTTTATATCTATATATTTCTATCTCTCCCCATCTCTTTATTTTTATTTCTTCCACTCTATACTATCACTTTGTATTTCTCCCTATACTCTCCATATCTCTACAACATGAGCCTATTACAGATGGACCCTAATTATCTTTATAATTTTGTATTTACCTTCAGCAATTTTTTGGTTTGATATTTACATGGTGATAAAGTGTGCAAAGATCTTGAAAGTCTCTCGACTTTGTCGACACCTTCAACAAACATTAGATTAGACATAGGTCTAGTCTAGTTGAATTTGTGGAGTCCACTTGGGAGAGTAGTGGACACATTTTGAGATATTCTTTGATAATTATCAGATTAATATTAAATAAAAATATGTATATTTTCTATGATCATCATGGTAAACTATGTTATCATTTAAGTAATTATTGAAAAAAAATTATTTATATTAATTTATAAATAAAATATTAGATTACTCTTACCTTAGTGTGCAATAGGTATGCCGGATTTATTAATATTTTTTTTTAATTTAATACCTATATAGGTTATATAAAGTGGAATTTATAATCAATGAATGTTTTACACACAAAAACTAAGCCACTTTGTATTTTCAAATACTTTTCAAGTCCTGATTATATGAGAACAGGCTGGTGAAAATTCCCATTAGAAGTTGTAGAATGTTTTGTTTATAGTATTGTAATTTGTGGGCCCATTTAGTATTTGGTAAGAAAGCTCCTTGGAACTTGTGTAGAATACAAAATTTTAATGAGAAAATCTCTTGTATTAATCAACTTTGAATTATAATCTTTGATTTTGTATTGAATGTATTGGAAAAATGATTCAAACTTACTTGTATTGGTTGTTGTGAAATTGGTATTGTTGGAGGAGGTGTAGTTGATAATATTAGAAGGTGGTTCTCCTCTTTTTTTCATCGTGGAACAAATGGGTTGTGTTGCATGCGTACAAATCTCTCAAATGTGAATGAGGGTTGAATGTGGAGGTCTACAAGTTGGGTGCATTTTTCTACGGTCAATACTCAAACCTTAATTACCAATAACTTTGCTTTATCTTATTTTTAAATCATAGCTTAGTGTAATCACCATACTAGGGGTTCTAATTGAGAGGGAGTGGATAAGAATTTTTTTTACACTATGTTTATTTATTAGATTGCAAGCTACAATATTAAGGAGATAAAAAGTAGGATTGTAAGAATGAGTGAATAAGAAATCTATAAAAGATTTGTAATATAATAATAATAGAGGATTTTTATAAAGTAAATAAATAATAAAAGTAATAGAGAGTGATTTACATATCAAATTTTCAAATTATAATCCATAATGCATGTCGAACGTTCATAATACTAATTGATGATATGAAGGCACCCAAATTTAATCAACAATAGAAAATGACCAAAAAATCCTAACATAAATTTCACAATCATTTACTTCTATCAGAAGTCATAGTTCTGTCTTGTATTGGACTCTCAAGTGTTATCCAATGTCATATAACAAAAGAAATCAATAACTAAGAGGCATTAGTATAAGGAATAACAACGAAAATTCTTTAATAAATTTGAGAATCACTTACAAGTCAAATATTCAAATGATATTATTGAGAAAGATTAATAACTATATCAATTATAGGTGAACATGGTCAAATATTAAATATTAGATATATTAATATTAAATATTAAGATATATATGTATATCTTAATATAAATATGATAGATATTTAAATATATCTTTATATTGGACACATTTTGTAATCTAATAATTATATCTATAGAATATCATATATAAATTTCTATATATGATTAAAATTGTGAGGGACTAAAATAATTGTGTTTCTTGACATGGGTATGCTGAAGATATTTTGAAGATAAATTAGAAATACATTTGATATATTTATGTAAACGTTTGTGTAGTATGTGATAGGTTAAAATAAACTATACATCTACTTAAAAAGATACAAACATGTCTAAAACCAAACTTCTAAACAAAGAAGATAATTAAACTTCTCACTCCATTAGACATCGGTTCATATTTGAGAGTTGCCTCTTCCTCTCTCATATTGGTTTGTATATATAGAAAGATTTATACCCTAATATATATTAGTGTCACTTGAAATATAAGACATAAATGAGTGCACATTTCACATTACTTCTAGCCAAAATATTACATAGATAATTCATTATATAGGTCATAGTACTACTATTTTGTACTATACATTTTGTACCTTAATAAAGAAAATTTTATTATAACATTACATGTGCTATGATACAATCAAGATTTCTAGACCCTTTATCTCTACTAATTGATATTTATAGGTAATTTAATTGATAAATATAATGAGGCCTAATATTTCTTTTATCAATGTAATTTCATAGCTATTGATTGCATATATTTTCCATTTTTTTGGTTCATATAGAATATGTCTATGAAGCAAGATGACATATGACAAATATTTGTGTTGTCATACTTTTTTGGGGGGAATCAATGATAATTTTGAACTACATGATTATGGATAACATCCATGTACTTTACCATATTTAGTCTAGATTAACTATCGTCTAAAAATAGTTACAAATTTTAATTGTAACATTTGTCTTTTCATGTTGATTCTTATTTATTGTAAGATATTTTGAGACAATGACTTAATAATTTACATGTGAATAATATAAAAAATCTATTGCAAATTTTGACTCCTTTAGTAATCCTTATCTCTCTCTTTACTCTAATTCAAATATATTTTAATAGATCTAATATTATCCCATTCACAAATATTTTGACATATTTATCCTAATTAATAGCTTGAAATATCATATAACTAGTCATTACATGTTTGTAGTTCCCTTCTTGTATTAATTTGTAGGTGGTCAAGTTTGATCTTAAGGGGATCAATCTAATGAGGCCAAATTGTAAACTTCATACCTCTAATATATTTTCCCCACCCCTTTTAACTAGTGGTTATGAGTTGTCATGCTGAACATTTGTGTGACCTTCTTATATGAAGATTCATTAAAAAATATAATATACAATTAGTTAACATGGTAAAAGAGGTAAAGAAGATGAATCAAGCAACATTTCTACTTGGAATTTCAAAAGAATTGCATTGCAAAGATTTGCATACAATCTACTATTCTCTTAAGAACATTATCTTAGAATAGTTGTCTTAGATCATAAACCAAGTGTATTGAGAAATTGAAAATTAGCTATAAAAATCTAACAAATTATGAAAGTTTAAAACATTGACATCTTTATATATTAGATGATATATTAAAGTAGTTTGAAGAAGTTTGATATCTATTAGAATGAAAACGTACATATCAAGTTTGACCATAAAAAACTTTAGATTGATCTATACCAAAAAAAAATCAGCCTATTTTATTTCTAAATTAATAAATATATCAAAGATATTTTTTGACATTGAAATTTTTTTTTTTCATAATATCAAAATCATTTTTTATTGTTGTTTTTTGGGGGAAAATAAATCTTAATTCTAGTTAATTTAAATTAATAGTTTTGTTGTACTGATAAATCTTAATTCTAGTTAATTTAAATTAATAGTTTTGTTGTACTGATAGTTTTGTTTTTTGGGGGAAAATAAATCTTCTGCTCAAACAATAGTACTGATAGATCAAGTCCTTTCAAAGTTAATGATAATTTTATTTTAAAAAGATGGAATAGAGACAATCGGCATCAAAATAAATAAAGGGAGGGAACGAAAATGAAAACACTAAATATGGCTCATCAAAAATCCAGACTTGGTCAATATCATAGCTCAAAAGTTAAACACAACCTAATCCTAATCACATGACATTAACATATATCATTATCATGTCTTAACCATAATATAATTTATAATTTTATCAAAAAAACTAACTTTACTCCTAAACAAAACCTCAATTGTATACTTAACCTTAATCCTAATCAAAATAGTAACCCTAACCATAATATTATTCACACACTAAGACTTCATTCGTAGACTATTAAATAGTCAAAGTTGATTTAATTTTTGCAAGTTTATTTTTCCCTTAATGTGTGATGTTTATTGGTAGCTCTATCTATGATGTAACCTCTTAACCTAGCCATACTTGTAACTCTAAATATAATTGACAACTTTAACCCTAACCCTAATTCTAACTCTAACCCTATAATGACCCAAACAAGATCATAACCCAAACTCTAAATCTAATCCTAATCATAACCATGACATTAGAGAGTAGTATAAATAGGAAGTTTGAACTAAAAATTATATACAATAATAATTCAATAATAGTAAACATTAAAAAATTAAATAGATAAAATTATTGATATAATTTATTCTCAAATAAATTGACTGATATAAATAAATTTCACTTTATTTTAATCATTAAATATTTCAATTGTTTTTCTTAATTAATTATATAATGTTTGATATGTTCGTAAGATAATTAAAATTTATGTTTAGAAATAATTGAAAAATATTTTTAAATGATAGATTCTTTTTTTGAAATATAAAAATATTTTTTAAACATAAATATTACCTATCATATAATTAATAAACAATAGTAACTTTTATAGAGATATACAAAATAAGATGGAATAAAGTTTCTAAACATGTGGCACATTGTGAAGACATTTTCCACAATTGCTATATTTTTTTTAAAATTATCTATCTTATACTCGAGGGATAATTTGAAGTAACTATTAGTACTTCATAATTCATAATTTTCAAGTTTTTAAAAATAAATAATGTTTGCAAAATGTAACAAGTATCAACTAAAATCATAATTGTAATATTAATTTAAACCTAATTATTTTAAACATAAAAAATATAACTTAATTAAATATTTTGTTTAAAATATTAAATTAAAATAATAATAATAAATAAATTTTAAAAATATATTTGAAAAATAAATTAAAATTAATTATATATTAAAAATATAAATAATACAAAATTTAAATAATTAAACCCTTTAGTTTTTTTTTGGCTACATGACAAAAATTGTACAATTGCACATATTCATTTTCAATATTAAAAAATAAAGTGAAAGATGGAGGATGAGTCAATTCTACATTGAATTAGGGGGAACAACCCACTATTATCAACTTTAATGCAAAAGTGAATCTATTTTCTTCACAAAAAACCATAGATTGCAATTGCTCGACCCATGAAATGGGGGGCTCATACTTGAAGTAGGTACGAACAATTACATCCTACATTTTTCTCATTAGTATGATGGCTATGACTCGAACCCCCAACATGTAGGATGTCAGCTTCTCTGGAAGAAATATTCATTAATCCTTCATTTTCATGTGCAATCAGATGGTGAAAATTTTTTGGATATTGGTTCAATAATATTCAAGGTAAGAAATTGTGTATTTTAATTAACTTCAAGAGAATGATCCAAAAAGGACTATTTGTTTGTTGTCTTTCTTAAGAACCATGTAATGTAAGAAAAACATCTTTAAAAAATTTATGGAATGTTGGCCAAACATTATTCAGGGCCTTTCCTTGGTCACCCAATAGTAGCACTAAACATTCTGTGGCTCATTCAGCTCCTCACTGACTCGAACCAAGAGATGTTCAACCCGAATTGTGGTCCTTTATTCCTCATATGTTGAAACCCCTAGGATCTGTATTGCAAGTTGAGGGTGCCAGAATTACTCTACCACATCTTAATGCCCATATTTTGTTGGCTTTGAACCGAAATATTATTTTTCCTGATGAGATTTTATTACAATAGAGGATGTTAAATATTGTTGGCTTATATGACATTGAGGCTTGCTTCCATTGAAAACTTAATGGTCATAATTGTAAAGATTGCCCCACTCTACAAAATGCTAAGAAATTTTTTAATGTTCCTCCTGTAGATGGATCAAGGTCCAATAACAACTCAAAATCTAATGTGAACAATACTCAAAAGTAGAATAATTCTAATTAAGAACTTAATGGGCATGGAAAGGTTAGCAATAACTCTACTCCTCGGGAGGGAACACATGATGGTTCCTCTAAATTTGTAACATGCAATAATCCCCTCCTTGATGAAGACTTTTTTGTTGAACATGCTAACCAAGTTGAACCCCATGTGGTCCCCAACTCTTTTGGTGCTTGCCAACAATACATTCATGTGGGAAGGGAGAAGGTTAATAATGATAATGCCCCAATTTTGAATGCATAACAAATAGATTTGAAAAGAATTAAATCTAATGCTACTAAGGAAGACATCCCAATCAAGCACTCCTCATGCTAGGAAAAGGCTTGTTGGGGGTGGTAAAGGTGATGACCATGTCATTGAGGATGGCTTTATTGAAGATGTCAACAAAAAAGAAAAAAGAAAAACCTATAATAGAAGTAATAGTGTCAAAAATAGAGAAAGGAATAACAAGTTTAAGAATTCTAATATTCTAGAATATTTTAATAGACTGTGTAGAAATTCAAACACCCAAAATAGTTACTCATGCATTTAAACATTCATAGTTGCTTCATAGGAAGTATATCATCAAGAACTAGTGTAATAAGTTGAAACATGAGGATTTTATCTACCTACAAGAAATTAAAGTCACAAGATATTATGTTTTCAATACTTTAAAAATGATTTGGGACATGGCAATGTGCTCTCATTCAGGTCATGATAGAGGCTAAGGATAGAAAGAAATTCAAAAATCATTATTAGAAAAAATTAAATGAGATTGAGAAGGCTTTTTAAAATATGGGGTAGGACTGTGAGTTGGTAAAATAATTGATGGAGACCAAGGATCAATTAAGGAAGCTTCAAAATTCCAAAATTCAAGGGATGAGGACCAACGCCAAAGCTATTTGGCTCAAATATGGTGATAAAGGAACCAAATATTTTTTCAATCTCATTAGATCTAAACAATGCAGGGAGGAGATCTCTAGTATACAGACTTAAAATGGGTTGACTTCAAATAACCAAGAAATCTTAGAGGCCTTTACCAAGTTTTACAACCATATTTTTACTTCAGAACAAAGGACAAAGAATATAGAAGTGGTGAAACAATGCATCAAGCTTGTACCAAGAAAGGTTAATAAGAAGCATGCTATCCTTCTATGCAAAGTGATTGATAGCAAATAAATAGAAGATACCATTGGGTCTTTGGCCAATAACAAATCTCCTGGGATGGATGGTATCTTAGGTGGATTTTACAAGGAGAACAAGGAGTGGATTGTTGAGAAATTAGAATAAGTTATAAAGAAGATTTTGACCATGGCTCCTTAAGGGAGAACATTAATAGAGGACTGATCAAACTTCTCCCTAAAGAAGGGGATAACTTTTTGGTTAAAATTTGGAGACCTATCACATTACTGAACATGTCTTACAAAGTAATTGCTAAACTGCTTGCTAGGAGATTGTCAGACATTTGAATGACATTATTTTAGATACTTAGACTAGATTCATTAATGGGAGATTTATTTTTAAAAATTTGATCACTGATTGGGAGGCTATGCACTAAAGGAGGATGGCCAAAATGTTGGTTTATTTTTATTGGATTTTGAAAAAGCTTATGACTAGATTGAATGATAGTTTGTGCTTGAATTTTTTAATGTCATTAGGGTTCCCACCATTCTTTTTTAAATGGGTTAGCATATTATTCAAGGATTATTTTAGAGTGATAGAAGTTAATGGGGAGTTCTCAAAACCAACCCCTTTGATCATGTCTATTAGGTAGGGGTTTCCTCTGCACCTACACTATTTTTTCCAAATGCAAATGCACTTTCTTTCATTCTTAAAGAAAAGAAACTTGACCCTCTAATTAAAGGTCTTTCCCTTCCTAACTAAGAAGAGATTATTATAGAACAATTTGTAGATGACATAGCCTTATTTATGGAACTATTAGTGGGAAACTTTGATAATGTGGTTAACATATTGTATTTCTACTGCCTGGCATCACAAGAAAAAAAATTCCCCCATAAATTTACTATTATTGGTTGGCATGATACTACTCCTTAATGAATTAAGGACATAAACTAGTAATGGACAAACCCACATTCCGTTGTTAGATATATTGGAATCTCATTTCCATTGAGCCCTCCCTAAAAGATATGTGGGTGTGGATCTTTAAAAAGATTGAAAACAAACACTTGAAATGTAAATCTCATATGCTTTCTATTGTTGGAAGAGCCCAACTGGTTCATAAAGTTTTATCCTCTCATGTAGTGTATTATGCTTCTACCTAGGTTCTAGCCAACTATAAGTCTAACAGGTTGGAAAAAAATATGTAGAGATTTTATTTGATTAGATGGTATAGGTAACAAGAAAATAAATTGTGTGAAATTGAATTGATGTTGTCTTTCTAAAAGACTTGGGGGGATAGGTATGATGGACATTAGGAGACAAGATCTTGCTTTGCCTCCTAAATAGATTATCAAGGCTTTGTTTGGTAATGAGCCCTGAAAGGTTTTGATTAGGAACAACTTGTGCAAGTCTTCTATTAAGAAAGGGAAGCAGTGGAAGGATATACCTCTAGTAGACATTGTCTTTGGTGATTATGAAATTAAGGTATATGGTTTCAAGGTATTTCTTTCTTTATGGAAGGTCTAGTTGCAAATTGAGCCACTTATTTGTTCCAAAAGTGTTGTAGGTATAAATCCTTGCTTTTTAGTTTTGGACATATTTTTATGGTGGGGCCTTTACCTTAATCCAAAGCCTCTTGCTCTTACATAGAGCTATTATGCAAAATCATGAAACCTTGAGGGTATCTCCCTCCTATAGGATGTTATGATGGATCATCAATTGTGTACATGGAAGGAAATTAATAATAAATTCAATATCCCTAACTCTTAGAAGAAAACTTATACCTTAATTGAGAAAGTTGTGGGGAAGTTCTTCCAAGGAAGAATCTTGAACACTAATCAATTTTTGAACTAAGTTAAATGGAATGATGGTAAGACTGTGTTTGATTATTCTAGTAAGAAGGTTTACCAATTGCTTATTTTTAAGGAGGAAATTCTTAATAAGATCAATTAGGACTGGGTATGAGTTGGTCATGTGATAAATGACAATATTTTTTATATTTTTTTGCGATTTTGCATGTTGATCCCAAGAAAGTCTATTTTAGATGGGTCTTGTCATTGAAAATTCTTGTTATCCATTATTTCCTTTTGGTTAATGGGAAATAGTTTATTATGTGCTCTTATTGTCAGTGTACTAAATTTTTTGAACATTTGTTTCTTGAGTTTGAGTTTGTTGTCAAAGTTTGGTTTATCTTTTTTGCCCAACCTATCAAGTGGAATACTAGACTGGATATATTTTGGTATGAAGTGAGTATTGGCTTTGTAAATCATTTTGATGATATTTTGAACCAATTATCTTTACACTTACTAATGAAATTCTTTAGTATATCTAGAAGCAAAGGAATGAGGATGTTTTTCAAAATAGGCACATGGACCTTACTGGGTTTAAAGTTAAACTCTCCAAACACTACATCATGTCACAAGTTGTAGCCACATTGAAGTGTCGAGAGAAAGATTCAAGAGTTCTCTTAAGGATGGGGTCATGATCCTTATTTAAAAATTAAGTCTAGAACTCTAACTTTAATGATGGCATCCAGGAGAGCCAGTGGCCCAATAACTAAAATCTAGCGTCAAATTTAGAATGTGACACTCAAGGACAACTTTTTGATACAATCAATTGGAACTCCAATGTTAAATTAGGAATAATATGGTAATGAAGGTTAAATGAATGATGGAACCCAAGGAAATACCAGCAACATAAAGGGTGATGAATCCTTTGAAGATAACTAGCAAACACATGATTACAAAAGCAATGCTAATACTAATGATGGTTGGGATTAATAGTATTGATATTCTTTATGTTGTTTTTTATCCATATCTTTGATGTAGATTTTGTTTATAGGATCCTGGCATATACTATCAAATGAAAGTGTTCTAAAGGCATATGTAAAGCATACTCTTATTATGATCTATAGGTAGTATAGAGATAGCATCCTTCATACTCATAACTGCTCAATAGTTTTTTTTGCGGTCAATTTTTTTGATGAAAGTTGCTTGTATATCCACTTGATAAACTATCTTTAATAGAAAAAAAATGAAGTTAATTAAAATTAAAAATAGAAATAATAGAAATAATTCCATATATATAAATAAAAATTAATATATTGATTGTAAAAATATCAATCTATTAAACATATAATCAATTGAAAAAATAAAATACATTCTATATTAATAGAAATTAATTTATGTTTAGTAGGTATAAAAGAAATCATAAATTGTGTTTATACTAGTCTAGGATAATTTATTGTTTAATAAATTTTGAAAATTTGATATCTTTTTATATATATAAGCTAATAGTTTTAATGTTGGAAAATTGGGTTCACTAGCTTATGCATGTGAACTAGAAAAATAGGTGTTTCTTTAAGTTGATGACATTGGATTAACAATAATCCACTTGGCTCAAGAGGATGGGTACAAAGTGTATTTGGTTGTCCTTCAAATGGATTTAAAATTATACTACTATTATGTAAAATTATTTTTTGATTTAGGCCTTTAGATTAAAAATTAAGATTTTTGGCACAAATAATATTGTAGAAGTTAGATATGTAGACAAAATAAGTAGATCTAGGAATGAAAGGTAGATAAAAACTTCTTTCTAAAATCTAAGATAGAATCTATGGGACTATTTTTCTTGTGGAACCATGACCTCGAAGCATTGGATCCAGACAAAATTGGAAAATCTAGGATCATAATGTTTCTTAGATGTTCTTGGAAGTTTCATTAAAAGTGTTTAGGAATCATTCACTTAGGGATATTGAGACCATGATTGTTTGGATCTATGAAAAGACAATTTGTAGCTCTATGTCTTCTCAATCTAAGTCCAGATTTTGTTTTCATAGGCTATAACCTATACACAGAAAGATAGACATTTTTTAGATTATTAAGGGTTTGACAAAGATAGACATTTTTTGGGTTATTAAGGGTTCGTCTAGGTCAAACCCTTATTTTAGAATTTATCATAACATTGAAATATCTTGAATTAGAAATTAAAGAATTTTATAATATCACAAAGTTTAGATATGAAAATTGAATTAACTATATCTTCATATGTCTTTTTATATCAAAGTCTTCATGAAGATGTTGATGCAAATTTGTAGAGCTGACTTTATGGGAAGTAGATCATGGATGCCATCACGAATGATTAAGATGTAAACCTCACATTTTTTCTTCAATGCCTTGGATGATGCAAAGATCATTTTCTCAATAGGATATGTTTGAATTCAAATTACATGCATAGATTGTGTGCTATGAAATGAGGTGTGGTAAGCTCTCTTTTATACCTTTTCCTAAGAATTGGATTTGTAACATTGAATCCAACCAAAACAACAATAGTTTTCTCACTCCCACAAGCTAGTTTTTAAGTGATTTAAATTTGGACCTCATTTATTAGGAAAATTTCACAATGAGAGACATTGTCCAAGGTAAGGTCACCCTAGAAGACCATATCCTATGCCAAGATAATCTTAGGCAACCTTCACCTCCTAACTCATTCTAAACTAGTGGCTTGAAATCTAAGATGTCATGGACATGTCAAAATTTGAGCTAGTGTAAGCATAGTTAACCATGATCAAGTATAGCCCAGGATTTTTTTTTTAAAAATCAAATGAGGCCTTGGAGACCACAAGATTTAATGTGACTACAATTTATGATGCTATTTTTATCACCCACTTTAGTGGGAGTATGAACATGCATTCACACTCTCGATAAAGTAGAACATTACATTTTAAAAAAATTGTCAAGTTATTAAAGAGACAAGAACCATCAAGCTCCCAAGGGACTTATGATCTTATAAATCTGATGGCTATAAAAAAAAATGAATAGAAAAGAAAGATTGAGTCATTATTGTTTTGGCCTAGTAAGGTTATGCTTACTATGAGTTATGTAGAGAGTCAATCCCACAAAATTTAAATGGCCTAACGAGTTGTGTTGTGCATCCAATCATCATGAAAGATTGGTGCAAACTAAAAAGGATAACCAACAATGCATTTTCCATAAGGAAATTCATAAAGAGGAGAAGATTACTAAATAAAAGGAATAGTTTATTTGGTATCTTAAAAAAAAATTGAAGAAATTTATTGTGGTGTGTGCATCAAGTATAACAAAGAGTTGACTACATGTCCCCATATTAAAGAAATTTTATATACTTTAGTGGGAGAAATAGCTTTAATATAACATACATACATATAAAATATAAGTATGTTGACACAATAATATGCCCCCAACAAAAGACAAAATCAAGGGCAATGGATGGCATGTAAAAAAATGGAGCAGACAAGGAACCACTAATTGAGGTTAGTATGTACATTTGATAACTCGTGTATAAGGGTGTGTGCACCAAGTTGGTGTACAAAAAAGTAGACATCCCCCCCCCCCCCACCCCAAAAAAAAAAAAAGAGCAAAATTTTCAATAACTCAGTTGGGTTATTTAGAAGTGAAATGTTGGCTAGCCATTATACTTTAAAAAACTTGATTGAGTTTTGTAAAATCTGATTAGGTTATTAAATAATATAATTCAAAATCTCTGATCGATTTTTGTAAAATTCGATCGAGTTTTTTGAATTATCTAAGTTAATAATCTGATCGGGTTTTGTAAACTATATATTGTGCCTGTTGTCCACATTTGAGGGTATTACTATACCCTCAAATGACGAAAACAATGTAGATTGCAAAGGAGAACACCAAAACCCGATCGCATTTAGCATTAAAAAATGATTTTTTATTGCATTTCCATTCATGACACCCCATAAATGAGGTAATTCTTCATTCTATTCATCATTTATATATATTTTTATCAAATTTTGTAATGTGGTTTTGTAATTTATAAGTTTTGTAATTTAAAAAAAAATTAATATAGATGCATCAAGGAATCCAAAAAAATGAGGGAGAGAAGAAAGACCACCTCCTACACAATCAAAACCTCCACCTATCATGACAACCAAAAAACACTCAACTAGTTGTGACACAACCAAAAAACCCTCCAACCATAGTGACACAACCACAAAACCCTCCACTCAATTTTCCCATTCAACAACCACCGACTCCTATTAAACCTGCATGCATACAATTACTTCAATTAACTACTACACAAGATGACCTCATAAACTTCCGAGATCACAAAATAGTGCTAACATTACCCAAATGGTCAATAGGTTGTGGTCATCTACACTTTCTCACCACTCAACCCTAGCGAATACACTTGAACAAATGGCCCAAAATACAAATGAGTGCCTAGGGAGGTTATGAAATGGGGTACGTGGAGGGATAGGTGTCGTGCATTTTATGCCAATGGGTTATCATATTAGCAAGTGAAAGATAAAGACATAAAGAAAGGTACTATATGTTCTCTTTTCACCAATCCTATATCTGATAACTCCCTATTACACACAACCAAAAAATTTCCTATTCATTGGTGTACTCATGCTAGGATGATATCATATTTTTGAGATAGGTGGTATATGGTATTTTACCTACCACCATGTAATAATTATGAGGTGTCTCTATATTTATTCAGAAAGCTATATTAAGCCAAATTGCTTTGACATCCGTCAGTTCCAGGGTAGAGGCAGAGGCACCGTGCAGGATACACCTAGGGCTTATAGGGTGGTACCACAACATGAGAGGATACGTGCAGCACAAAAACCATACCTCATCTTGTGCTCCCATCAATTGTAAAGGAGTTTATTGATTTATAGACTCTTCATGTGACTGCATCACTGACAAATGTTATTATTGGGCATTGCTCACAGTTAGGTGGTTTTCCTTCACCTATGGGACCCCTACCATCGTCAAATGCACCTTTAGGCTCATCACAACATGTGGCATCTCCATCATCATCACCAATGTGTTGGAATTCTTTTAGAATAACTAAGAGAGGGGGTGAATTAGTTATTCAGGGTCCAGATGTACAAAATAAAACTTTTCCACAATTCAGTGAACCTATAAAACATTCATACCCATGCATGCATTCATTGTGTATTTACTAAAACTTATGTTACTGTCAAATCAACTTGCAAAAATGTAAAGCATGAAACACAACACATTCATCAGCACACTTGACACAATGATTTACATGGAAACCCAATTTGATAAAAACCACTAGTAAACATGCTACCTTGTTTCACTCTTCTAAAGTGATGCCCTGTGAAAGGCCAACTCTATTAAAGGTTACAATACACACTATTAAATGTGACCTGGCTAAGGGATTTCAATCACCCTGTTAAAAGTGAGTATTGTTAGAGGACTTTAGGCCATTCACTTAGAATGCCACCCTATTAAAGTATTTTTCAATGACTATTAGGTCAACCTTAATCCAAAGGATTTACCCTAGACTGATACAATTGTTAGAGAGTAATAGTAGAGTTTTCATCTGATACAACTTACAACTTCACTTGTAGATTAAAAATCTTTGTTTAGTCCTCAATTCTACTTGGCTTTCATACTTTACAACTCTGACAGCTTATTCACCCTTCAAGCATTCATCTCCCTAAGCCTTCTTGCTTGGTATGCCATTGCAGACTCTTTTCTTGGGTCACTTGATGAAGCAAAACCCTTAATTCCTTCTCCTCCTTAACTTCTCGCACATGACACCAACCTCTCTAACTCTTTTGCTTCATGACTAGACATTCCTCTATAAAAGAAATTAGAATATTTTCCCACTCATTATCCATGGTTTAAATTAGGGTTTTGGATGGATTAGTTAGGATACAATGTATCTACCCCATATCTTGTCTATTCTAGAAAATTCTTGTAGAATCCATTTGAATTCACCTAAAAAAGGTTTATATCAAATTCTATGCCACTAGCTCATCAATCTTATCTTCCTCCTAGTTCACAAGTTTCAAGAAAACAAACGTGTCAGGTTAGATTTTGCAAAACTTTGATCATTATCATAATGTAGCAGCTTGACATTATCAATCTCCTGATGCTCAACACGTACTATGTTACAAAACATCAACTAGATTTTACTAGTGCTCAGCATCAACTGTCTAGCTTTGTATTTGCTAGAATTTTCTTACACTCAGCTCCAACTAACTTTCTGCTCGGCTTGTACTAACTTTGCTTGGCACCTACTATCCACTCGATCAAGCTTGGTAGAAAATTTTTATTTAACTTATTCTTCTAAACTGTAGCTAGCCATTTTGTAACCTTAAGTAGATCATCAATACATCATGCCATAATTGTCTTAACTGATCCTTATACTTCATCACATAATCATAACTCAACCTTTCCTCTAGGTGCTTTTGTTACATCTTATTGATCAAATCCTCCTCATCAATCAACTAAGTGATAGTACTTGAATCTTGTAAGCAATTGTCTTACCAAAAAATAGCAGGTTTGACATTAGTGACAAAATAATGATTGAAACACATAGTCTTCTCCAACAATCTTCTTCTTAAAAATCACTTTTCAAATGATCTTTTCAATCAGATATCAACACTATGGCACCAGGGTCATCACATCATGTGATAGCTCCATCATCATCACCTATGGCACCTTGGTCATCATAGCTTATGATAACTCCATTAGCATCACCTACACCACCAGTGTCATCTCTTCTTGTGTCACCTAAACCACTAGTGTCATCTCTACTTGTGTCACCTGCACCAACAATGTCATCCTCACTTGTGCCACCTACATTGTCATCACATGCATCATTACAGTCTTTGGGGCCCAATCAACATTTTTGTTTTAGTTGTCAACACATGTGTGATGGGATAGATATGGAGGCATCTAAGGATGAAGTGTCATCTCATTTATGTGTACATTGTGGAAATACTTGTTATTCATCCAGAGGTGCAGATTTCACACTTACAGATGATTTGATGGCGATGGTCTTCGGTGGACAAGATACATGGGTTTGTTTGTTTGAGTTTTGACATGATATTATTTAATCACCTAAATATTGTAAAAGTTTTTTTTTAAATATTTTATAGATCACTCTAGATTGATATGTGAACAATATGAAATGTAGGGTGAAACAAGCAGTACAAGAACACCACAGATTACTTGTTCTACTAGAGGTGTGAGGCTAGGAGAAAGAACACCCGAGGTAAAGTTTTCTAGATATTCTTAAAAGTAAAATAATGAATTCACTTTAAAATATTGTTTCTTAATTGGTACGACACTAAAAACCCACTTATAGATCCTATTCCATCTCTTACCATCATTAAAACCCTCCCATTCATCAAATCCATCCAATTCACATCCACATCTCTTTCTCCTAGCATTACCCAAACTCCATCTAATGAATCTCATGAGTTTTAACATGATATTATTTAATCGCCTAAATATTATAAAAGTAAATATTTATTTTATTTTATAGAGAACTTTAGAATGATATGTCAAATAATATGCAATACAGGGTGCAGTAAGTAGTACAAGAACACCACATAGTACCCGTTCTACTAGAGATGTGAGGCTAGGAGCAAGAAACCCGAGGTAAAGTTTTTTAAAAATTCTTAAAAGTACAATAATACATTGGCTTTTAAATATTGTTTCTTAATTGGTATTATTAAAATTACACTAATATGTTTCCATCTCCTACCATCATTAAAACCCTACTATATTCATCAAATTCATCCAATTCCCATCTACATATCTTGCTCCTAGCATACCTAAACTCCATCTAATGAACCTCATGAGTTCATCCACCATTTACCCATCTACATCGAAGAACCTCCATATCACATAGGGTGTCTTGTAGGAGTGTGGAGGTCATGAATCTCCACTTTTATTTCTTGACAAGGTGACAAAAGTTCATTCACATCTCTCTTTTGCTTCTTAGTCTCTTTGTTTTCAATTTAAGCCTTGTCGTCTTTTTGAGCCCCAATTTTTCCTGTCTTTCAACTATCCTTCCAATATCATCCTTCAAGTACTTCTTGTGTCTTCTTTCCCTCATATGATCTTCTTGTTGTTATTGTGCCTTCTTTCCATTTACAACATTATCTCATATTTATAACAATGCTCTTTACTATTTTATAAAGCTTGTTAGGGGCTGAAATTGCTCAAATTGATGATGCCACACTTTTTTCCATTAACTTTGGCCTTGAGAGCTATGCGATATCATAGCTTGTACACCTATCAAGTTTATGATTTGAGTTGAACTCATGATGTGTCATATTTATTCCTCTTATGTTATATTTTCTTTTTCTTTAGGGTACTCCACATAACTCAAGGTATGGAGGAAAGGGAAGGAAATCAGCAAGAACATTGAAACAAAAAAACAAGTATTAAATACAATTCAAGTTTATATTTTAAAATTTATTATTAATGAATGTATATACATGTACTCAATATTGATGAATACATGTTGACTTGTTTATTGTATATATGTAGAAACAATTTAGTTTTGTAGAGTTGATGAATTCACTAGACTATCGATGTTGAAGCAATGGAAGAGGTAAAATTTCATATTTTCTTTCCTATAAATTTTAGGTTATAGTATGCATTTGTTCTATATACATATTAAACAATTGTATTTACAAATGAGTACATTTTTTTTTCAGTTTGATAGTTATTATCAACAATGTCTTATTAACATGTTTTATTTATCATTTACATATTACAACACTCTTTGAGACTTCATGCAAATCCTTTCCCATTTCATTTTGTTAGGAGTCCCAAGCATCAAAGAAGAGGTCAAACACAATAGAGGCCAGAGGTATGTATGTAGAGTCTTAGTTGAACCCTCTTGTGATCTCAATCTGGATTGCTTGTGTGTGTGATAGAAATCCCTAATGCCTACTCTAAAATTCTAACATTTTATCGCTTACCATACAGGTTGTGCCTCACACTAGTATTGATTCATCAGTGGTTGTGCTTCTTGCTAGCATGGGAGATCCAGCTCAGGTTGCAATATATTTTTTTACTCTATTTGGAATCTCTAATGCCACTTTATAATACTAACATTTTATCACTTACCATATAGGTTGTGCCTCATACTAGCATTGATTCATTAGTGGTTGTACCTCATGCTAGCATGAGAGGTCTAGCTCAGGTTGTAATACATTTTTTTTTTTTTCTCTATCTATAATCTCTAAAGCCTACTCTATAATTCTAACATTTTGTCGCTTACCATACGGGTTGTGCCTCATACCAACATTGATTCATCAGTGATTGTGCCTCCTACTACGAGAGATCTAGATCAAGCTGCAGTACATCTTTTGTTTTTTTACTCTATTTTGAATCCCTAATGTCACTCTATAATGCTAATATGTTATTGCTTATGATATAGGTTATGCCTCATACCAGCACTACTTCACCATTGGTTGCGCCTCCTACTAGCATGGGAGATCTAGCTCAGGCTGCAGTATGCTTTTTCACTTTTTACTCTATTTGGAATCCCTAATGCCACTCTATAATGCTAACATTTTATCACTTACCATACAGGTTGTGCCTCATACCAGCACTGATTCACTAGTGGTTGTGCTTCCCATGAGCATTGATTCAATGTCTCCCATCATTACTCTACCTCATCATTTTGTTAGGAGTCCCACCTATCAATGAAGGAGCCCATTACCATTATTATTTAGTCTAACTATGGGACAAAGGGATGAGGTAATGAACAACTCAACTATCCACAATTTAGAACCCAATTTCTAACTATTTTCATATTACTTATAGATAAGATATTTGATAGTGTATTTTAATTTTTCTTCTATAGACACCTGGCAAGGCATAAATTGCATCAAAGAGGCTCAATTTTGATGATCCTGCATAGTCATAGATATTGATAGTGATATACATATGTAGTTTTGGTCATCACATGACATTGACATATATTCAACTTTTTTATTCTATATATTTGAGATTTTTATTGTGCATATTTGACATTTCTATTATACACATTCAACATTTGTCAGGTATTCAACTTTTGTATTGTATATATTCAAGATTTGTATTGTGCACATTTGACATTTCTATTATACACATTCAACATTTGTCAAGTATTCAACTTTTGTATTGTATCGATGAGACATAACATATTTTTGTAACTATATGATTGATATAACAAAATATATTGTTCATTTTGATATACATTAAACTTGGATTTCCATCCAACTTGTTCAATGTTTGCATACAAACTTGTATTTCAACTTACTTTCTTGCAATTAATCAAACACATGAGCGTTCATTATTTTATATAGAAAATGTAACATGTTTATCAAATTCATTATAACATGTAATCATATGTCACTTATTTTGATGTAATAAGACATGAAAAGTAAAAGTATGTCATCATTTTTGTATTTGTGTCAAAGATCATAGCCTGATAGTGCTTAGAGACCCTTAGGGACACTTCCATTTTGTGTGGTCGTTACCGTCAGAGGGATGTTGTTGCTGAAATGAGGTTGGTCCTAGGCTAAACCTGACCAACCAGAGCTAATGCAATAGATAATTTGATCCTAGGACCAACAGTTAAAAATATACACAACCTTTCTCATTTTAACTAAGCAACATTACAACTTTTGGTAATAGGTGAGATATGAATGCCAAATCCAAAAAAAATTGAATCTCTAAAAACTGAGATAGGTTGTTGTAGGCCTAGATAACACAATTCTATAGCACCTAATAGTTTATCAATACCTCACACGATCTTAGAGAAATACCCAATCAAAGATTGTAGCCTGATGGTGCTTGGAGACCGCTAGGGACGCTTTCATTTAGTGTGGTTGATACCATTAGAGGGATGTTGTGGCTAAAACAAAGTTGGTCCTAGCCTAAACCTAACCAACCAGAGCTAACAGAGCAGACGATTCAATCCTAGGATCAATGTTTTGAAATATACACAACCTTGCTCATTTTAACTGAGCAACATTGCAACTTTTGGCAATAGGCAAGATACAGATGCCAAATTGAAAAAAAGTTAAATCTCTAAAAAATGAGATGGGTTGTTGTAGGCCTAGATAATGTGATCCTATAGCACCTAAAATTTCTTCAATACCTTGCACGAGCTTAGAGAAATGCCTGATCAAACATAATAGCCCGATGGTGCTTAGAGACCCTTAAGGATGCTTCCATTCAGTGTGGTCAATACAATTGGAGGGATGTTGTGGATGAAATGAGGTTGATCCTAGCCTAAACTTGACCAACCAGAGCTAATAGAGTAGATGACTTGATCCTAAGAGCAACAGTTTGAAATATACACAACCTTGCTCATTTTAATTTAGCAACATTGCAACTTTTGGCAATAGGCGAGGTACATATGCCAAATACAAACAAAGTTGAATCTCTAAATATTGAGATATATTATTTTAGGCCTAAATAGCATGATCTTGTACCACCTAATAGTTTTTCAATACCTCACATGAGCTCAGAGAAATGCATGATGAAAGATCGCAACCCAATGGTGTTTAGAGACCCTTAGGGACACTTTTGTTCAGTGTGGTCAATACCGTCAAAGGGATGTTGTGGCTGAAATGAGGTTGATTTAGCCTAAACTTGACCAACCAGAGCTAACAGAGTAGACGATTTGATCCTAGGACCAACAGTTTGAAATATGCACAACCTTGCTTATTTTAACTAAGCAACATTGTAACTTTTGGCAATAGGCAAGATACGGATGCCAAATCCAAAAAAAATTGAATCTCTAAAAACTAAGATAGGTTGTCTTAGTCCTAGATAAAGAGATCCTATAGCACCTAATAGTTTTTCAATACCTCATAATAGCTTAGAGAAATGCTCGATCAAATATCGTAGCCTGAGGGTGCTTAGAGACCCTTAGGGATGCTTTTTTTTGGTGTGGTCAATATTGTCAGAGGGATGTTGTCGCTAAAATGAGGTTGGCCTTAGCCTAAACCTAACCGACCAAAGCTAACAAAGCAGTCATGGATTACTGGGAAAAGCCAAAATTGCTCATTAGGTCCTAAGTTGGTCAAAATTTGCTCAATAGGTTAAAATTTGTTAGGGATGGGAAACTAAGGTATTAGGTTTCTTAAGAGGTCCTAGGAATCTTAACTAGGTTCCTAGAATAGTCCTAGATGGACCCATTTGACCAAAACATGTCAAGAGCAAAAATTGCTCAAAAGTTGCAAAGTTACTTGAGCAATTTTTGCAATTTTTGCAAAAAGTTGCAAATGGAGGTTTGGGAAGTTGTAACTACCCATGCTTGGGTAGATGAGCATGGTGAACATATTTTGGAAGGTTATAAGGTTTCTAGTCAAATTCTACACCTACTGAAGTGATTGAGGGGTGTTGGGTTGGTTGGTTTGAAGGCAACCATAGAGCATGGGGCATGATAAAAACCTTACCTATGGTAAAAACCTAACCCTAACTCTTCATAGACCTTATTGACCTCATGATGAGATCATCATCATGCCTTGCACCAATCAAAGGGCTATGTTAAGCCTAAAAAGGGGTGACATAGTGTGGCAGAAAGGACATGGTCCAAAACAACCCTATCCAAGCTTTGCATATGTTGTAGAGAAGCCAAATGGGTATCCAAATCTATAATTAATTTTTGTAATGTTTCAAGAAATTTGGGAGAAAAATGGAAGAGGACAGTCACCTAAATCCATATAATTAGAAGATAATTGAATTATTTTTTAAGAATATCATCAAAACCACAAAAAAGAGTTCAAGAGACAAATTTATAACAATAATGCACAATATTTATATCTCTTATTAGTTTTATATACAAAATCTGGCATCTAAATATCCACATGTTCAACATCTCTTATTAGATTTTTATGCAAAATATGGCATCTAAATATGCCCATGTTACATGTCTTCTCTTTTAAATATACAAAATTTGGCATCTAAATATGCACATGTGACATCGCTTATCATATTTTTATACAAAATATGGCATATAAATATGAACATGTTACATGTCTTATCAGTTTTATATACAAAATTTAGCATCTAAATATGCACATGTGACATCTCTTATCAGATTTATATGCAAAATTTGGCATCTAAATATGCACATCACTATGAAGTTGCAAAATTTCACATAACATATATGCAAAATTTCACGTAACATATATGCAAAATTTTCAAAATTATTCTACCATATGTAGAATGATTCAGCTATATAGTACACAATCAACCAAGGGAACCTTCTAGATCAGCTCTAACCCTTATTGTATCAAGCATTGCCCCATGATTAAATTTACATACTTTCCACAAATTCAAGAGGCCTACCACAATATTTTATCAATTAAATATTTGATGCAACAATAAGGTTAGAGTAATGAAGAATATGTCTATGTGTCTCAAAATCCTCAAATAACCACGTGGTAGAATTCTTGATAGGGTACCTACATTTAATTGTAAAGATAATTTAAAGTCAAATTTGATACATTATACATGACAAATTGACTTAAAGAGATCTTAAAGGTAGGAGACAAAAATATATTACCTTCTAAGCCATGTTCCTATCACAACGATAGATCCTATTGGGTACTCAATATCCTCACCATTAATGATTGTAGCTATCAGTTTCTTTTTGGGCTCAATACACTGACATAGAAAGTAATATGTTCCTTCATCATTAGTCTCATATGCAATAACTGCATATAAATGACATGCATTATATATAAGGATAAGTTAATGGAAAAATTGAAAGTGATCTATTTTAATCAAGTATTAAATTGATAACTTAGTACTTGGTTCAAGTAGGTCAGATACATGCTCAAAATTTGTTGATGCTTTGACCTAGTTGTGTTGTAGTGTTGTAGGAAGTTGATATGAATCAATTGGATGCAAAGGTCTACAAGACCATTGGTCAACTCACTCTTTTGATTCACATTCATCCCATAAATGATGCATACACAAAGAGCAATAGCATTCAAGCTTTCTAGTATGAATAGCTAGTGACGTTGTATTTGAACTTTGAAATGAATGCATCTCGCTTGATCATGTAAGTGTTCAACAATCTTGAAAATTTTCAATGTTAGGTTCATGCATCAACCAAAAATATCTAGAAACTATAGACTTACTTGTATTACCTGGTCCCATCGTAGAATTGTACCAGTGGACAATTATTTTAGCATTTTGTAATAGTGCACCACCTTGGTACTTTAATTCCTCTCTACTAAAGGCTCTTTTCACACATGCTCCAGCACTATCATGCTCTCCCTTTCCATGTCCCACGTCAATGAAATTCCAAAAATATTGCACTCCACTTGTCACATTCATCCTAATCAACCAATAGAACATCCTTACATTATTGAATTGTGCGGTGCAATTTTCTAACAATATAATGTGTTGATTGTATCTTTCATCTCTTTCCCTCAAATTATCATAGAATACTCTAAAACACTCTGATGAATGAGTTTGATCATCATTGATATAGAAGTGTTACTCTCTGAGTTCTTTTCTACCATCCTCTGTGCTATCATGTGCATGAATAAATGCTATGTGTACAAAAATTGACACTTGTATAGTGTTGTAATACTTTGGTTGCACTTAATTTTGAGTTTTAAGTGTATAGTTTTTCGAGAAGTCAACAATTGACACAATTGTACCCAAGGGAAAAGTGTCCTTACACAACTTGAATTGCTCATCTAACCATCTAGCTCTATGTGTATGACCTATGTAGTTATACACTGTTTTCTCTTGAAACAATTTCATAAAATCAGATACACATACATCACTTTTCACTAGTTCACACCTCTTTAATTATTTTCCATCTTTAACACTATATATACTTGACTTGTACTTTCTGAGAGAAACTAGTGTCTTACCAATTTCATGTATGCTATCTAGATGTAGGCATCTATGCAACTTTTTCAAACCACCACATTAAGGGAAAAAACCTTTCAAACACATGGTCTTATAATAAATGCACCCATCATCTTGTTTACATAGTACACTTGTGATAAATTCTCTCGGTGACTTAAGAGGTAATTGTAGACCACATTCCTACAATATTTTGTTAGTATGCAAAGTACAACATATATAACGATAAATATCATAATGCATAGAAAACTCAACATGAACCCTACAAAAACATTTAGTGTCTATATGATTTATCTTAACATAGAATGGTTTTTTCATCTCAAAAAACCTTTGGCTAATTTTAATTTGAGGAAATATTTGAAGAAACATTTCTTAAAATTGTGTTTGAGTAATATCTTAAAAATGTTTTGCATGTGGCTCATGGTTTGTTTTTCCAATTTTTCTTTTGACAACATCTTTTTGGTTTGGTGAAGCCCTTGTATTGTTATGCCAAAAGTTTTCTATTAATGTTCTTAGTACATCAACAGTAATTTTATCCTTACATGGGAGTCTACCTTGGAATGACCAAAAAGAAGTCTCATTAGAATTCTCAATTTTATCTCACCTCACTAAGGCTTTGAGTAATGTTGTTCTACTTATCCTTAATGATTTAGTTATTTTTCTTACTATACGAGTTTTTTCCATTTCCTTTCCCATTATGGTTGATGTGAGGACCCATCAACTTGTATTAGCATCTTTAGTACATGATTTTGAACCAATGGATTGGTATGCATTAAAGATATTTCTAACAATACTTTTTTCACTACTATTTTTATATGTTCTTAACCCCAAAATTCTCATTATCTCTCTATATTTTAGATTTTTAACCATTTCAACAACAAGTTGGAATCTTCCACTTTGATTTAAATTTTCAAAATAGTTTTTCCAAATCTTTTGAATAATTTTCCTAGAATTTCTTTGTGACATTTTATCATGCATTGGCTTCAAAATATTTCCATCTCTATCAATTAGAAACTTTGGTTTTCTATGAATTATTATAGGAGATTTTGATGTATGTGCATGCTCTATATTTTCATTACTTACATCATGTGCATTCATCATTTCAACTTGAGATGTTGCATTAGGGGCATCAGGTGATGTAAGTGTATTTGTCATAATCATTTCAATAGGGGTATGTTGAACATTTTTGTTTAAACATTTTGTCTGTCAAATTACGTGTTTTTGCGATATCAATGTCAATAGGTAGATTTTTATCACTTACATTGGAGGTATTTGATGACGTGCCTTCACGTAATCTCCTCATATACTCCCTTGTTTTAGCCTTTCTTGCCTCTCATTTTTCAATCGTTCCTCTCTTGATCTTTCCCATGCTTGTAGATGCAAATTACCCTACAAACAATAACATGAATAAAATAAATAATAAAATACAAAACTAAACAAATTTGCATGATTATTTTATGCTCAATCAAAAGATACTAACATAAAATGAGATGTTGGCACATGAAAAATATAAAATTTTGCATTTGCAAGCACAAAAAATCTTACACTTGCATACCTAGTATAGAAATACCTGTGAAACAATAGTAGAATTTGGTGGACTACACTGAAACAACATAATAACCATTGACATGTTTCTTTATTTACGATTGGGTTTTGTATTACTACTACACAAAGGTAGATTGAAGGAGGGAGGGAGTGATGGAGAGAATGAGAGGGAGAAGGTGAGGCTAGGATAAAGAGATAGAAGGGGTATAAAGAGGGAGAATAAATAAGAGAGAGGGAGAGGGGGGGAGAGAGAGATAGAGAGAGAGAGAGAGAGAGAGAGAGAGAGAGAGAGAGAGAGAGAGAGTAGAGGATAGGATAAAGAGAAATAATTAGAGAGAGAGAGACATAGGATGGAGAAAGGATTAGGGGATGTGAGAAAGAGACAGAGGAGATAGGAGAAAGATAGAGAGGGGATATGAGAGCGAGAGAGAGAGAGAGAGAGAGAGAGAGAGAGAGAGAGAGAGAGAGATTAGGGGGTATGATAGAAAGAGTGAGAGAGAGACGGAGAGAATGTGTGTGTGTGTGTGTGTGTGTGTGTGTGTGTGTGTGTGTGTGTGAGAGAGAGAGAGAGAGAGGGAGGATAGGATAAAGAGAGGGAGGGTATAGGAGGGAGAGAGAGAGAGAGGGAGAGAGGGGGGGGGAGGGAGAGGCAGGGATAGGAGAAAGAGAGGGAGGGTATAGGGGGGGGGGGGGGAGAGAGAGAGAGAGAGAGAGAGAGGTGGGCGAAGGGGATAGGAGAAAGAGAGGGAGGGTATAGGGGAGGGACAGGGACAGAGAGAGAGAGAGAGAGAGAGAGGATAAAATGATACTTTTCAAAGGGTCTATACAAATAGAAATTTTACTCAAAATATTCTACTAAAATTATTAATTGAGGACTCTCCTATCCTGAATATGGGTATGTGCTTCCAAGATCATATCTCTATTATAGATATTTTAAGACAAGGGATTTCTACAGCTAATATGGGTTGCCCCTCATTAAAAAGGTTATATTTCAATCATTTAGTGTACTGAATATGAGGTTTGGTCTAATCAAACTATATTCTAAGTAGTAAAATATTTTGTACTAAAATTATATGGAATTGTTAGATTTACATATCAAAATTGAAAATCCGTATTGAATGAGTTCATGGATTTTTCAATATCTAGAAGTAATTAATGCAATATCAGCTAAGAATTCTAAGAGACTAATCCCATTAATTGTTGGAATATAAGAGGAGTAACTAAGAGGGGACGGGTGAATCAGTTACCACTATAATAAATTCTAGATCCCTTAGATGTCAGTACAAAAATAAACTCTAAAAATTGAACTTTGCTGATGCTCGATAAACACAAAAAAATGTTGTAACTCGGTAGACACTGAAAATGCTTGGTAAACACATAACATGGAAATCCTAAGATTTTATCTATGATTACTATTACTTTAACTTAGTTGCAAATACATAAGAGAAATAGCATAAACACATTTGACACCAAGATTTAATGTGGAAACCCAATTTGGGAAAAACCACCAATTGCAATTAGTTACTGATTTTCACTCTTCTGAAGTGAGCCTTGTTAGGATCCAACCCTGGTAAAGGTTAGAAAACACATTGTTAGGTGTGACCCTGTTAGAGGATTAAATCACCCTATTAGGATTGGCCTTGTTAGAGGTCTTTGGACAACTCAATAGAAATGTTACCTTGTTGGAGGGTTTACAAATAGTTGTTAAGCCAAATTTATTAAGAGATTTAGATCACTGCTACAATGGTTAGAGAGTAACAATGACATGACTTGATTTAGATGCAACTAAATTACAGATTACAGATCTGAATTCTAGCTTATATACTAGATCCTTCTGATCAAATATATCTTTCCAGCTCCATAAGGATACTCTACTTATCCTTCTGATTCACTTCCTCTTAACATCTTTTAATTATCTTCTATGCATTCACACACTTCTAATCCTCAACTTGACCTTATATTTATATCTTTCATATTGTCAAGTCAGCTAGAATACAACTTAGAATAATTAATATTCATCTCTAGAAACAATAGACAAATCAATTGAACTTAATATGCCAAAACAAGAAAATCCTTCATTAGCCAACCTTTCTTGGTAGACACTAACTCAAAAATGATTTTCCTGTATTAACCAACTAAACTCGGTCAACACTGCATACCCAAAAAGTTCCTTTGGTAACTAAGTGAGCTTGGTTAACAATGGTTCCATCCAATATTTCCTTCATTAACTGAGTAAGCTTGGTTAATACTCAACTTTCGCAAACTTTCCTTTGGCACCCAAGTGAACTCGGTAGATACTATCTTCTGAACTTGACAAACTTTGGAACGCTCAGTAGAAACAAAAAACTATCTTCAATGCCCGAGTGAGCTCGGCATACACTAACTAGTAATGATATGAAATTTTATGTAACATCAAAGACAATACATAATTAATCAATTTTTTCAACAATCTCCCTCTTTTGCATTGATGGCAACACAACATGTCATAATACAAAAAAAAATTTAGAGCAAGAATAAAGTAAGGAATTATCCTTAGTTTCATTCTAATTCTCATCTATGAGAACTCCCAACTCCCTCTATCAGTGTGAATTCTTTCTACCTTTAGTTTCTCCCTCTGTCAGAAAACTTTTGTTTGCTACAAATTCCTTTGATACCAATTTTTGGAAATATAAGAGGAGTAACTAAGAGGGGAGGGGTGAATCAGTTACCACTAAAATAAATCCCGGGTCCCTTAGATGTTAGTACAAAAAAAAACTCTAAAAACTAAACTCTGTCAATGCTTGGTAAATACACAAAAATTTTGTAACTTAGTAGACACTAGAAATGCTTGGTAAACACTTAACATAGAAATATTAAGATGTTATTTGCGAATATCATAAGAAAATTAATCTATCAATATACTAATGTCTATTTCTAAAAGGCTAAGAATATTTTTACCAACTTCTAAGTTTGAAATAATTTTATACTTCTCAATATCCATGTCTAGATGTAAACTTTTGCATCTCCTCTTTCATACGACCACATATATATCCAAGGATATTCATCCATAATAGATGTTTGTTACAATTTACTATGTTAGTTGCATGAACACCTTTTATAGGGAAAAGTTATATTTGACTATTAATGTTAATTACATAGCTAGTTAATTATTTTTTCATTATTCTCTCTTCAATGTCTTTCTTCTTACCAAATTTGAAGAACTTCAATTATTCATGAGGAATCATCCTAAGAACATTGCAAGTAGTGTAAGTAGATGTCAAATGTCTTTCTTAATTTATAAGGTTTTACATGGTTCAAGTTGCATAAAAGGATCTACAACAACCATGTAGTTCCTTGTGTAATGTCCCTCCTTAGTTGAGATTGGGTTGGCTTTATTTCTTTTGAGATTGTAGTTATTCGTGTGGTGTTCACTTTTTTAGGGTTGTAAACTAAGTCTAAAATTCAACCTCTATTCTATTTTATTATAAAATCTTTAATTATAGCACATTCTAAAGAACTCCTAAAAGGTGTAGAGTGTACACCCCAATTTGGAGGAAGCCAAATTAGATGTATTATTTCCAAGGGTACTCTATCTATTAGAGGTGCTAAGACATCAAGTAGTATAGATGAAACAAAGGAAAGTGGTATTTTTGTAAAGCCTACACACTGTGGCAAGAGAAAAATATTCTTCTAACATGGTGCATGATAGTCATAATAACATAATAAATACAAGTAGAATGTATTCTTGCAATATTATTCCTACTGAAGCTTAATTACAAAAGACTATATTGAGAAACATAGTAAAGGCCAAGATAGAAGGAATGTGTGGATGATTTTATCAAGGTATGCATGTAGTTGGATAGATACAATGCATAAACTTTCTATTAAGTAAACATCTTGTTATAGGACTTTGGTGCAACTAATACAAGAGAATTTCTACATGGTTCTCAAGTAGTTGAGATGTTGGATGTTAAGCTCCCTAAAATGAGCTTCTCAAGAATAACAAAATTCATTAATTTCTAAGTTCTAACAGTCCTTCAAATAATGAGGTTCAATAAAATGGTCACCCAACAGTCTTTTAAGCTTTGATGGATATGCATCACTATTTTCATCATTCACTATTCAATACAACAATTCTTCCTTTCATTTGGTTTAACATAATAAATATGAATCAGTATGATATTATTTTGCATACACTTTGTTTTAACACTTTAATAGTTAGTGAAACTACCATGATAAGTTTTAGCCACCTAACATGATCCATGTATGAAGCCTCGTCCTGACCCATCGTAGCATAGTGATACATTACTATTATTTTGATATTCATGACTCGAGATGTCGAGACATTATCTGATGCTTAGAACATACTTTATTATTTCATGTTGTGTGATGTTACTTTCAGATATATTTGATGATTGTCATTTAATGTTTCATATATATCTATGTTGATGAAACCAGTAAATGTAGGATTGAGACTTTGATTTAAGAGATTTTAAATGATTAAGAATCAAGCAGGATGAAGAAACCCTTATTGATGTATGTTTTAATTTATGTGAATTTCTGATACGTATACATATATGTACATGTGTTTTTAGGGGACTACTAATGTGTGCAATGAGTGTGCAGATGTTTAGCCGAGAAACCCTACGAAGGAATAGAACTGATCTCTTTGTGCTAATTTTGGAAACCTTGTTGTTCGTAATTCACGTGTTGTATTGTGAGATAAATGTATGTATCTTCTTTGTTCAGTGAATGTTAATGTTCATAATTATGTTCTTTTAGTGTCACTTTACACTCGTAAACTAGTTATGTTCTTCAGCATGCTGCTTAGGGTTAATTGTTTAACCTTTGGACCAAGTTGGTTTAAGTTAGTGTCAGTTTTCTATTAAGTTCTTAATCGAGGTTAGTCATTCCTTAATCCGAATTAGTGTTTTATCTGCAAAGTTAGAGTAGTTGTTGGTCCTATTTTATTCCTAGATTTTATTTGGCTCTAAACCTCTTTCCTAAGGCTTAAATCATGAAATTATAATACCCAAAGGGTATGGGTATGGGTTAGGGGTCTTTTCCAACCCCTAAGCCCCTTTTATTGACTTTTAAGGTCACTCAAAAAGTCTCTTTTCACTTTTGTGCGAAAATTGACCATGGTTATTTTAAGTTACTTCACCTCATCTCCACTTAGGGTTTAACCATAGTGTAGGTTGAGTTAGGAGTTTCTAGAATTGCTAGTGGGTGGAATAGTTATTACCCCTTTTGGTGGTTGAGTTTGAGGCTTATTTAGAGGCCCTTCTTGGTCTTGTGGAGGTGGTTACCCAATCTCTACATTTAGAGAGGAGTTCATGAAGATTGAAGGAAGGAAGTAGAAACTCTACTCAAACTTGTTCTTTGACATTACCTCTTTGTGAAGGTATGAAATTCTCATCTCCCTTATGCAGTTTTCATGTTTTGTTTCATGCTCATGCTACTTTGTGGTTGTTTCAATGTTTGTATGTTTGTGGGTATGTTGGGAAGATTTGAAAACCATGTTATTTTGGTTGTTTTCCTTTAATGTTTATGTTTGAAATTTTTGAGATTTTTCTTGCATGGGTGTTTTGGTATTACTCACCCTTGGAGAGGGCAGAAGTGACCAATTTTGGGAAAGGTCTGTTTAGTTGGACTCCAACTAGTGTAGAGTCTCTTCTCAGGATGAGAAGAGGGAGAAAGGGTAGGGTGTTATGGGCCCCTACCCGTCAGCACAAACCTAGTATGAGTATGGCATGTTTAAATGACAGAACAGAAGTTCTTGGTTAATAGCCCTGATTGGGCATTTGATTTGGTGTTGTGCTCAACTTCTCCTCGTTGGAAGAATCCACCTTTTCCTAGTGTTGAGTTATTGTAGATCTTGTTGTGAAAACTTGTATAGATATGCATGTTTTGTATTGTTCTTGTTCATGCTTTTGGTCACCTGATCAGATTCTATTCCCTCCATGGTTCTAGAAACGAGTTGCAGAAAACATTATAAATCCCTTGATTAGGGTCATGAAGAAAATTTGATTAAATTGTTGAAATTTGGGATTAAGATCCTATTGTAAATTGTATTTTAAACCTTGTTGTAATTGTCAACAAAGCCGAGTTTTCTTCCTAATTCTTTCCCGGCTGAGCCTTTGAATCAGGTTGGCCAATAAAATTGGTGTTGGGTATAATTGCTTGTCATGAGATTTAATTGTAAATTTTAATTTTAGATGGATGAATTTTAAAATTTAGATGGAATTGATGATGTTTAGTTTGGCAATATATCAAGTTGTTCATATATGTTGAAAATGGAAATTTATGTTCATTCATGTAGATTTAGTTTTTATGATTATTGGATAGTAATCAAACTTGCATTATTGTGTTAATGGCTAAATCTATGTTTTAATTCTATTCCAATTATATACCTAAAAAAAAAAATACACGACTTTAACTCTACACTTAAAAAAATTTCAACAAAAAAAAATGTGGCCCAAGAGAGTAAGAAAACTCTCTGCCTTTTGTATGGGCTTGAAATTTAAAATTGTATGGAATAGAGAATATTCTTTTAAATATCCTCTTTTAAATCATATGTAAAATCTTGTAAAATTAAATTAAAATTATAATGATAATAGAAATTGTGTATAGCATTATTTAAAATTAATATAAACTAAATATCCTATTCCTATCAACTAAACTTTATGAAATAACTGTTATAATTATCCATCCTTGCTATCTACAAAACTTTTTGTAATCAATGTTGATAGACGTCAGTTTTTGGGGGGGGAAATATTAATGTTTAAAATTTTGGGGCAAGTTATCACATGGGATGACATCACCCCATGTCCCATCCCCCACCTCCATATGAAAAATGGCACTCAATTTTTTTTAAGTTGAAATCAGTTTTATTAAGTTGCTATTGCAACTTTTGGCTTCCCCTCTTTGTTTTTGGGCCGCAAGTTTTTAGTGGGGGACGGCTCTACAATTTGTGGCCTCGGGTAGAGTGCTATCCCAAGGACAACACTTGGGAAGTGCTCCTTGGGAAGCGCTTGCCCAAGGGCTAGTGGGGCTAGGGTGTAGGTAGGTGTAGGGAGGGGGGGGTTAGTGTAGGGGGTTAGGGGTTAGGTTAGTTGTTGATAGTTAGTTAGTTTTTTATTTATTTATTTATTTTAGTTAAGTGTTAAGTTGGTTAGTTAGTTGTAAATTAATTAGTTCATTATAATTGTTATTAATAGTACTAGGGTTAGGAATGTTAAATGTAATTAGTAATAAATCTTGTAGTAGTGTTTAGAAATTTGTATATTTGTTTTTGTTTTAATTAGATTAAATTGTATATTGGTTAAAGTTATGATGTTTAGATTTTACATATATTTCTTTAGTAATATTAGATTAATTTCATGTTTTAATTAGATAGTTTTAATTTTATTTAAATTGTAAAGTTAAGTGCTACTTAAAGTTTAGACTTTTAGTTTGTGCACGGTTAGATCAATTCTAGAATTAGTTAGTTGTTAGTAAATTAAATCTAAGACTGGTGTAAATTTCACATTAATAACCTTTAATTTAAGTTATGGGATTAATGTTTTGTTTTAAGATCGTTCTAGGTAGATAAGTATGAAAGGTTAATTGGCTGATTTATATAGGTTTAAACTCGAGTTTATTTGATTGGATTTTACGAAAAAAATCTAAACCCAATTTTCTTTAAGATTGTTATTAAAATAATTTTTGCATGATTGTTTAAGCAATGTAATAACGAACCAAGTAAACATTGATATCAATCTAATAACGAAGTACTTCAACATCCTGACGATGTATTCCTCCACAAAAATTTTAAACCAAGGATGATGTAGAGAAACTTTTCTTAAACTGTAATCAATCATTTCCAAACTTAGAGTAATTTAATGATTATTATATATATTAAAAAAAAAAAAATTGTTTTTGCCCTCGTAGTTCGGGCATGACACCATGATTGATAAACTACAATGGATGGTCCATTGGGAAGTCCATTGCTAAAATATTTGTGTTAATGATAGAAATGACTAGAATTATTCTGAGTATAAATGAAATCAAGAATCAAAAGAATTGGATAAATCAAACATCACCATAAGAACTTACACACATCTACTCAGGAAAAAGTGCATTTATGGGTGAGAACTCTAGCAAAGGTGATCTACAAGTTAGATCCCAATTCCAACGGTAATTTGTAGGTCTATCCTATTGGGGTTCACTATAACCTCCTTGTCCACAGATAGATAATACTTTGTACATCTACTATTTAAGGAGCACAATGGCCATATGGTTCCTTTCTTTTATGACTTCACATGACAAAAAATGTAATCTTGTTGTAATGAAAATTGGTACTATTGATAGTCTTATAAAAAGCATTCTGTAATTTTCATCCCAAATGGTGCACACAAAATTTCTCCAGAAAAAGTACAAAAAGTTCAATAAACAAAGAAAATAAGTAACATCATTTATACATGACTACATTACTAAAGAAAGTGGTTGTAAAGACTAAGAGACCATTCAATGTGTAAGGAACTATAAAAATCATCAAGATGAAAGATAAGTTAATAGTGTAACATCTCATTTTGTAAACACTTGAGTTTTTGTTTTTATTCAATAATAATTAGATTTATAAAGACTCTTTTCTAAATAAGTACTTCAATATCTTGATACTTACCTTAGCTTACATTGATGATACCAATTATAGTGGATGAAGACATGATTTAAAATGTGATTTCTAGTATGTTGAAGTAATAGATATCTTTATATTCATATCTATAATATATGTTTCTTCCTAATTTGATAATGAAGTGTCTATCGAAATATTTCATTCAAAATTTAATATTAAAATATATTTTAAAATAGAAAAGAATACCCGAGAAATAGATAATATTCTTTTCTATTTACCAACAATTCTGGCATGGCATTTTTAGCTGAAGTGAGGATGAATGGAATTGGCATTGATGACCTTCAAGCATATCCCTCCTTCATCAAATGGTTATCTTTGGAAACATCCTTCCCAAAAAAAAAGCCATTTCACTTTATTCACCTAAAATTGCAAGTAATGACAAGAACTACAATGAAATACAACCCAAAATTTTGCACAAACAATATTGTAATGAAATGCAATTTCAACCTATAGAAATTTTGAGCTATATATAGCTACAACATCTTATTCCAAAACAAATTCTATTACCACCACAATGTTTTATTACTGGTTAAATCTTGGAGCACACATGGTCCTTTTGTAAAATTCCCTTGAAACTAGTTAAATCTCATATGTTAAAAAATAGTATTTTCTAATTATATGTATCATTTTCTTTATGTAAACATTAACCAAATATTTCAAACCAAAACTTTTTATACAAACCTACAAGTGTTATAGATGAGATAATATTCAAAAACCAAACCTTCTCCTAAAATACAACAGCTTATCATAATTTTTTTGGACCTTGTCACAAAAAATGTAAAATTGCCTCTATCCTATTTATTCTAAATTTTTTAGACTAATTTTTTACAACTATCTCTAGCCAAATGTGGCTTCATGGATGTAATTGCCCAATTACGACAATGAATATCTTGATTTTATTTGCAATAAAGATTTATCTATTTTCCTTCAAGTAAATAATGACCTATGTGCCATTTTATGGATAATAATATCAAAAAAAAATTAAAATGGTATAATGAAATATAGTTCTTTCTAGTCATATATAGTTTTTTCTCAATTAAATATATGTAGTTGAATATTTTATTTTATAAATATGGTTATTACATGATGTTAATATGATTAATAGAAATCAAATGTTGAGATTATAAAATACTTAATTGATAATTAATCATTTTGATAAGTAGAGATAAACTTGGAGTTTTCTTTTGAGTGTATGGAGGGTTTTTATTTTTTTAGGAGTTTATAGATAGATTTTGAGGAAGTTGAGTGCAAATTGGGTGAATTTGAGTTCTTGAGAGTGCATTTGACGAAGTTAACTAATAATAATGTATTGATAGGAAAAAATTCATTGGTGGGTAGTAAAAGTTATAAATAAGTTAAAGAATGTATTAATAAAAAATCATCAATCATTCATTTAATCATTTGTTTGGGTGACTAATTATTAGCTACCAATTATTTTGTCATTTATTTGATTATTTATTTAGTCACTTATAAATTTCAAAACATTACTAAAATTTGATCACTTCTAGTCGCATGACTAAAAGTTTTAGGCTTGTGACTAAAAATTTTAGTCACATAGTCATTTATTTGCCAAAATTCTACTAGTGAGTAACACCCTAAAGAAACCAAAGTCTAGAAAATAGTTGTTCAATAGATCCACACAAAAAAAACAAGTTTTTTCCTTGAGCATGAAAAACCTGTAAAACCACTATGTTCAAGAACACCCATGCAGATCCACACCCACTTTTCATCTGGAAGATTCAAAAGTCTGAAAACACCAAACAACTAAACACATAATAATGGATTATCATAGATGAGCATAACCATATATTTTTATGGAAAATCTATAACCCTCTCAAATCCAATGAACAAGAATCCAAGTCATGCAATTATAAGAATCCAAGAGGAAATCATAGTACAAGAACTCCAGATCATCCAATGATCAACTCCATAACCTCTATGTATTTGGGGTAACAAAAGAGATGTCTTTCAATAGCGATATCAAGAATTATTCCACTATCAATAAAGAGCTCTAGATCAATGTCAATTCAACATGACCAACTCTATTTTCTTTGTCTTCACCATTCTTCAAGAAATGCCTATTGTCTCTTGAAAAACTAAATCAACTGCAAGACTTCCACTCATCAAAGGATTAATTATTATCCAGATTCTTCATAAAAAAATTCTCCAAGCTCATAAAGTTAAAAAAATCTTAATAGAAGAAATACTCAAAACCAAAAATGTTGTGAATCCTCACATGCAAGAAACATGCAATTCACAAGACTAAGCTCTGATACCAATTGAAGGGACAATTAAAACCTTAATGGAAAGTGTTTTAATTTATCAATCTAAATAAATTTTAGCAAATGTGGGGAAAACCTTTCCATGTAAAAACCCCACCCCCCAAACCATCATCATAATGTATTATTCAGCAACAAGTTACAATACATTTTTAGCCTTCACTTGTAGATTTACATCTTGCTCCGTTCTAGAGAAAATCTAGCAGCACAACCATGCACAAAGAACTTCTCATCTCACTTACATCTCTTCAACAACTCATTGTATTTATAGAGTTTTCATACAAAAGGAAACAGTTTCTAAAGTGTCTATATTTTATGTATTTACAACTTATTTAGAAATTTCATTTATGCACAACTCTTTTATAAAAAACAAACTTCCTATTTTTGGCTCCAAGTCTATCCTTGTGGAAGATTTGGTCTCAATTAGAATCTTCCAAAAAATCTAAATAAAAAACCAATAAAGCATGATAAGGTTGTCACCATATCCCAACAATAACAAAGATCATTGATCAATATTGGTTGTTGATAATTTGATTGACAATAATGTAGTAGTATCTAATATTTTTGGAGTGTTGCTTGCTGATTTGGTTTTGGAAATTGAGAAATAGTTGTTGCACTATGGTGTTTACTATCGATGCATAGACAAGAAGATGGAAAGCCTAACTTTGTGTTAAAAGCATTGTCCCTTGCCATCAGTTAGACTAGAACATGCCTAGAGAAAATTAATAACATCTACCAATATTGTGTTTGGTGATATGTTGCAAAGGAAAAATTTTGTGGACAATGTGAAAATATCAAGAATGAGCTAAATAATATCAGTAAAAGTTGTAGAGTTCTTGAGGATTTGGACAGTGTTTAGAGGAAGAGAGTTGGTGAGTTGCAAGTTGATTTTTTGTCTCAAAAAAGGCATGTTGAAGATATGATCAAGACATTTTGTCTTGAGAAGGATATAGTTGAAATATGGATCATATTTCCATTCTATTAACCAAGTTTAGGAGCTTTATGCAGAATTTCCCCCTCTTTGACTGGACAAGATCTCTCGACAAGCTAGTGTAGTGTAACAATTTGAGTTCACAATTAGGGGAAGCTATTATAGATTGGAAGAAAAGTTTCCCTATGATGGAATAAAGGGGGAGAATTTTTATTGAAAAAAAAAATTGAATTTATTTAATCAAGGGGAGCATTATTGTTCCTTTTTTCTGAAGTTTTACCACTAGTGCCAAAATGGCATATTGATGTTGTTAGTGTAGTTTTTTATTTTTTCTATTTTGCTAGGTTTTTCCTACACTTTTAATAATCTCGCTTAGGTTAATAAAGCATGTCTTATTAGGTGAATGGTTGTGAGGTGTCACCTTCCTACATGTGAGCATCCATTAGCTATCTTGGGAAGATACTTTGCTATCTTTAGTCCGATAGATGGTTGCTCCTCATTGGTTGGTGTTGCCACCTCCTCCCTCTTCTTAGCCTATATAAGCATGCTACCTGGCTTGTATTTGTATCTCTTATTTTTGCATCCTCTTAATGCTATTTTGCTTCCAGCATTTGCATTACTCTCTTGGAGACTAACTCTATGATGCTATTTTGATTTTGTATCATTTGCATTCATAGTTTAGATATTTACTCTTTGCACTAGTTTTCTGGGTTATTAATCTTTTCAGATTCTAACAGATGTTGGCATTTATTATAATTGATGTCAAAACATCCATACCAATGCCCTATTACTATTGGTTTTTGTGTGACATGTTTTGGTGTGTGTCACTTAATGGTTGTCTAGCATATCAACAAAAGTTTTGATCAGAATGTAGATAGCTTACATCTTGTGTTTGGTTGGTTAGTTCATTTATCTAGTTTCCTATATCAATACACCTAGTGTAGTTTCCTGGTACAATTTTGATAATAGGCAAGCTTGATTCTAACAAAATATATCTTTTTTATTTTGGTGTAGATGGACATATTTTTCTAGGTCTTCTTAGTTTTTTTTACTAATACACATGTTGGCTTATTGGATGGCTTGTGATGGTTGATTATATATTCTTTCATGTTGTGTTGATCAACTATTTTTTTCTTGATGATTGGCCAAAATTGTTCTTGGCTCTTGATTTCATTAGTGTGTTGCCTAGGGTCATAGATTCATCAAATGATCATAGGTTTCCATCTTTTGGACTTGGACTTGGTTGTATTGTGGTGTTGGAAACTATTTTAAAACTTTTTATATCTCATGTGTGACCCCTTTTGTAATAATGGGATGTGGTGATGTATTTCCCATATTTAGGTTTGATGCTTGATCATGAATACCTATAAAAATAAAGAAGGCCTTCTATATTCATGGAGTAGTTACAAATGAAGTATGGATATGTGTAATAGTGTAGTGCATAGTTGCATTGGTTGTATGAAAGCCTTATAAAGGAAATGTGAACTTACTCAGATAGTTGATTGAGGGGGTGTAGATAGTTCTAAACTAAAATTATAGAGGTTTGACACTATATTCTATTTCAATTCCACTTTCATTATGTTGGCACTATGCCTTATTGTATCAACAATGAGCCTTGTTGTATTCTAGGGCATAACTACTCAAGCAATTAGCTTACTAGAAGTACCTCTTGTCCAAGTAATTAGCCTTATCGTACAAAATCACTTAATCAATGTTGTTATCTTTCATGAGAATTAGTTTCTCCATGATTTTTTACAACTGAATTTTCCACAAAGTTTGGTGCTCATTATGTCGGTGAATTTGTGCTTTCATGTTTATTGTACTTTAGTGAAAAGATATTAACTAGAAGTGGATGTATGTTAAGTGTTAACCAATAGTTGGAAATGTTTTTGAGTTTTGTATGGAAATAATAAATTCACCCCCTATCAACTATTCAATATATTCAAAAAATAAACATATTAAATGAAAGGTTAAGGTACACTTTGTAACATGTATCACCTCTACAAAAGCATCAATATGTGAATGTGGATATGCATGCCAATCATCCATAGTAGGTCCATTAATATATAATTTACATCGTTAAAATTGTGTTAATAAAATGCATTAATATTATTAGTGTGATAGATTGGTGTATATATTCACTCTTTTTTATTAAGAAAACAATTTTTGGAGTGGTCCTAAAACCCAAATATCAAATAGGTGAAATACCACATGAGAACCAAACTAAAAGATATATAATATGCTCCAAAGAGAAATGGGACAAAGATGCAACATAACTTAGACAAAGAAGGAGGAGCCAAACAAGTCACAACCCCTACCAAAACTAACTAGGGGTTAAGGAAAGAATAAAAATTTAATAAATAAACCACCCATCCAAAAGAGAATGACAACAAGTTCTAAGATTTCCCCTTAACCCCTTGCTTATGAAGAATGAGAGGGAAATTTCTTTGAATGTTTTCCTTTAATAGTTATCCATCCCTCAACCAATGATGCCTCTTAGTATATGCAATCTACATTCCTTCTCCTTTTATTGTGACTCCAGGATTTGAATGTGTTTCTTGTTTCTATTGTCATTGCTTGTGCTAGGGTTGTGCAAGATTTATTGATCATAAGTGTTGATGGCCCTTCGATTGTGGTTCCATTTGTACTTTTTGATGGTAACAGTGTAATTCTACCTACTTTCATTTTGTGTAATCTTTCTACTGGGTATTTGGCCTCTCCTCCTACACGATCTAATGTCAAAGGGTGGTTCACAAGGTTGATGTGGTGTGAAAGACTACTTTTTTTCTTCATGTGAGTGTTCCCTCAATGGTTTTGGGGTCTAGGGTGCCCTCTTTAGAGGGGGGAGGTTATTTCATTTACATATCATTCTACAGTTGGGGCATGGATTGTGGTTTTGGGGGTGCAAAAGTGGCCTCTTATACCTAATCTATGAGCAATGGTGGTAGTTTGGGGGTTGGTACTAAGTTTTCAATCTCTAACTTTTTTGTACCTCTTGCCCTATCTTAATCAATTTGGAAAAAGATGTTGTTTTAGAGATCGAGCAATAGACTCAAGCCCACAAGGATGATGTGCTCATTTGTTGATTTAAAGGCTTTTGGCCTTCTCTCAAGGAGCTCCACACTCAGATCTTTAAGCATTGGGATCCATATCTAATAAATTTTGTTTGGATATAATGCACACTACCTATTTTAAGGGCTTTCAGGAAAAGGTTAAACTATGTAGTCCTGCTGGCTCTCAAATCTAGCCTTTAGAATATGAGGGTCCCTCATTTAGATGTAGAAAATGCTTTAAAATAGGGCATATTGCTGCAAATTGTGATGCTAAAAGATCAAATCTAAGAAATCCTCCTCATGGTGGACTAGCACTTTGTGGCAACATTCTACAATTGTTAAAATGTCTACATTTGAAGTGAATGTCTCCCAAGATAATGTTGTTGTTTTCAACATAAGGATTATGTTGCCCCTTCTATTCCAAAAGTTGAGTCTAGTCAAAAGGAGGTTGTTGTTGTGGTCCCTCCTCTAGCTAGTAGTGGTTTTAATAGTATCATGGATTCCTTGGCTAAGGTTAATGAAGTTGGTTATGTTCTAAATGGCTCTATGAAGGGTGGTTCTTGTGAACTTGTGGATGTTATTGTTGATCTTGTCTTTTTGTTGTTGATTATTTTGATTCACTATCCTGGCACTCTATGGTAGCCAAGATTGAAGAGGGATGGATTACTCTTAAAGGAAAACATTCAAATAAATTTCCCTCTTATTCTTCTCCTAATTTGTTGTCTCTCTTCTAGATGGGTGGTGTGTTATTAAGTGCTTATCCTTTCCTTAACCATCAATTAGTTTTTTCAAGTGTTGAGTTGTTTGGCTCCCCCTTCTCTATCTAAGTTTTGTTGTATATCTTTTTCATTTCTCTTCGAAGATCATGTTGACTATCTTTTAGTTTGGTTTGCAAGTGGTATTTCTTTACACATGTTCTATATCTAGGTTTTAGGACCTCTTCTAAACCTATTTTCTTAATAAGAAACAATAATCCATCCCTCTTCAATCTTGTTTCCATAGAGTGCCAGGCCAACAAATCAATAGAGCCAACACCAAAAAAGATAGGATCAGCAATAGCATCCTCTACTTCCCAAAAACCACCCTTTATAGAGCCATTTAGAATAGAACCAACTTAATTAACCTTATCTACATAATTTGTGATACTATTACAACCACTACTAGTTGTAATAGACTTAACAATGCTATCTTGTAAAGAGACAACAACAATCTCATCGACACTAGAAATACCATCAGAGGTTCCAATGACAACATTGCTAGAGGGGGAACAACTCTAATACAACAGCTCTGATACCATATTGAAGTTGATGAAAGATCAACCCCACAACTCCCAAGAATCACCTGCATGCAAACACCTGTCACAGAAAGAGAGGAGAAAAAGCTATGGAGAGAGAAGCAAAAGCTATGGAGGCTAGAATTCCCAAATCCATAGATGAGACATTCTTGATGAGCAAAAAGACAAATTTCTATTATCAAAAGTGAATGAATGTTTTAATTACAAAGAGAGATCGTCCTTATAAAGGAGATCAAAATCCTAATAGGTAACTAACATAGATTGCATGATAATAATTAATAAAAAAATTAATTATTATATGCCCAAAGTTTAGCTTAAGTAAACTAGAGACAATAAGTGACTTAATAATTAAATCAATATGAATTAATTAATAACAAAAACCTTTATTAGTCTAACTGTTGGAAATATGAGAGGAGTAACTGAGAGGGGAGGGGTGAATCAGTTACTACTAAAATAAATCCCAAATCCCTTAGATGTCAACACAGAACATAAACTTTATTGAAAATACTACTGCTCGGCAAACACGTAGGCACTTGGTTACACTAGTAATGTTGTAACTCAATAATCATTGAAATAACAATTGGAACTTGGCAAATGAAAATCTTATGATATTATATGTGATTATCCTTAATTAACTTAGTTGCATACACATAAAATAAATAGTATGAACACAAGTGAAACTAGGATTTAACATGGAAACCTAATTTGGGAAAAACCACCAATTGAAACTAGTTACTATTTTTCACTCTTCTAAAGTAAGCCCTGTTAGGAGCCAACCCTGTTAAAGGTTACAAAACACACTATTACATGTGACCCTGTTAGAGAATTTAATCACCCTATTAGGAGTAGCCTTTTAGAGGTCTTTAGACACTTCAATCTAGAAATGTCACCTTGTTAGAGGATTTACAAATAGTTGATAAGGCAACTCTGTTAAGAGATTTAGATCACTGCTACAATGGTTAGAAAGTAACAATGAAATAACTTGATTTTTGATGCAACTAAATTGTTGATTACAAATATCAATTCTAGTTTGAATACTTGATCCTTTCTAATTGAATGTATCTTTGCAACTCTAGAAGGATATTCTTCTTATCCTTCTAATTCACTTCCTATAAGCATCTTCTATTCTTCCATACTTTTTCACACATTCAATCTTCAACTTGACCTTATATTTATACCTTATGCATTGTCAAGTCAACTTGAATACAACTTAGAATAGTTAATATTCATTTCCTCAGTCGGCTAGAACCAACAGACAAACTTATTAAGCATAATATGCCAAAACAAGAAAATCCTTCGTTAGTTGACCCTAGTCGATAAACACTAACTCAAAAATAATTTTCCTGTATTAATCAAGTGAACTCAGTTAATACTACATCTTCACAAAATTTCTTTGGTAACCAAGTGAGCTCGGTTAACACTATTAGAATTAAACCATGGACAAAAATAACAATTACATGCAAACAAAACCAATAATAGAAAATAATAGATCACACAAAAGAGAACACAAGACACCAACATTTAACATGGTTCACCCAATCCCTAGGCTATGTCCACCAAACAGCAAGTCCAATATTATTACGATCCAATGATTACAACCTAATTACAATCTGTAATTCCTTACAGCTCAATATCGTTGCAAGAACCAATTTTTGCATCACATCTTATGAATATCCCTAACCCAAGCTCTTTTATACAAGTATTTTTACTGTTTTAGGGTTATAACTAATTATTGCATGTTGACCCAAAATCCCAATAAAATAGGTCCCAAAAAAAATTTTGAGCCCCAAAGAGCTAAGTATGTACAATACTTCCTTGATCAATAACCACAAACTAACAAACACCGGTTCCATCCAACTTTTCTGTCATTAATCGAGTGAGCTTGATTAACACTCAACTTCTATGAACTTCTCTTTGTCTCCCGAGTGAACTCAGTAGACATTGTCTTCTTAATTTGGCAAACACTAGAATGCTTGGCAGATGCAAGAAATTCTCTTCATTGACCAAGTGAGCTCGGCATACACTGACTAGTAAAGATATGACATTTTATGTAACATCGAAGACAATAGACAATTAACCAATTGTTTTCAACAATCTCCCTCTTTGGAATTGATGGCAACACAATATGCCATAATACATTGAAATTTTTAGAGAAAAATAAATTAAGGAAAATATCCTTAGTTTTATTCTGATTCTCAACCTTGAGAACTCCCTCTATCAATTTGAACTCCTTCCTTTAGTTTCACCTTCTATTAGTAAACTTTGTCTTCAACATCTTCTTTTGATAACAAACTCTCCCTCTTTGATATCATACCAAGTTCCTCCTCTCTAACATTTCTGTAAATAATTCTCCCTCATCATAGAACTCTCCCTATATAAAATTTCTATGAATATGATAGTAAACTCTCCCTCTTTGTCATCTCATGCAAAAGATAATATTCAGTGAATATCAATGTACCTTATGTACTAATTCATAAGCATTTTCCCCTTTCATTACTGCATCAACTAACTGATCTTCAGCATGCTCTGGTTGATGCATCACTAAAATTCATTTAGTGAGATTTAGATAGAGGAATGACCCCTAACTTACCTCTTCGATACAAAAATGCATCCTTAGGTAATGTCTTAGTGAATATGTCTACAATTTTTTATTTAGTATTTACATATTTCAATCTTACCTCTTTATCTTGTACCAATTCTCTTAGAAAATCATATTTTATAGAAATGTGTTTGGTCTTAGTATGCATCACAAGATTCTTTGATATATTAATTGCACTAGTGTTATCACATAAGATAACCACTAGATCCTTGATTTCTACCTTCATACCTGCCAATAGTTGTTTGAACCAAACAACATTGGAGCAAATAATTGTTGCTTCCACATATTCTTCTTTTGATCTAGACTGAGAAATGCAATTTTTCTTCTTACTTTTCTAAGACACTAGTCTTTTACCAAGAAAGAACACTCCACCACTGGTTCTCTTTCTGTCATCAAAACTTCCTGCCCAATCAACATCTATGAATGCTTTCAAATCCAAATCAACTTCTTTTTTTGTATAATCCATAGTCTTTAGTACCTTTGAGATACCTCATGATCCTCTTGATTGCCATCATATGATTTTTTTAGGATTTGTTGAGAATCTTGCCACCATACCAACTGTTAATGCAATATCATGCCTTGTGTGCGCTAGATATTGCAGTTTTCCAATCATTGATATGTATGTGGTTTGATCTACCTCCTTGAATTCATCAATTTTGGAAAGCTTATGTCTAGTAGACATAGGTGTTCCAATTGGTCTTGAATCCTCCATTCCAAACTTCTTTCGTATCTCCTTGATATATTTGGATTGAGTAATGTAGATACCATATTTCTTTTGTTAGATCTACAATCCAACAAAGAATTTTATCTCTCGAAACATGGACATCTCAAATTCTTTACTCATTTCTTCTAAAAAAGCTTTGCATAAATTTTCATTTCCAATAAATAATGTGTCATCAACAAAGATTTTAGCTAGCACAATCTTCTTGCCTAGTCCTTCTTTGATATACAGGTTTTTATCATTTGTTCTTTGAAAAGAAATCTTTATCAAGTAGTTATGAAGTCTTTCATACCAAGCTCTAGAAGCTTGCTTGATACCATACAATTCTTTGTGTAATTTACAAACCATATTCCTTTGCTAGGATCTACAAAACCTTCAAGTTGTTCTATATAAACTTACTCTTCAAGAATTTTATTTTAAAATGCAAATTTTACATCCATTTGATAAACTTTAAATCCTCTATATGCAGCATAAGCAATTACAATGGGAGAAAAAGTTTCACCATAATCAATATCTTCTTGAGAATAACCTTTGCATACTAACGTTGTTTTTTTTCTGGAAACTTTTCCATCTTCATTCAACTTATTTCTGAAAACCCACTTTGTGTCAATTACATTCTTGTCCTTTGGTCTAGGAACAAGAGTCTAGATCTTATTCTTCACTATCTATTATATCTCTTCATTCATAGCTTCAATCCAACTTTCATTATCCAAAGCATCTTTAATTGATCTAGGTTCAAATTTAGTAAGCAAACATCTACCTTCAATTTGTTTCTTGTCATTTAACCATCTGACTTGTCTCCAATGATCTAATCAGGTGCATGGTGCCTTCTAACATATATTTACAACATGGGTACTTTGGATTTAGAACTTGTTCTACTAGCCTTTCCATGATCTTCTATATCAAACTCAGGTCCCACGGTCTATGACTCGGGTCCTTCAAACTCAGTTTTCTCTGTCTATAACTTAATAGCCTCTGATTGTGACTCGAGTCCTTCAAACTATGACGGGTTACATTAGATGCAAATCGGGTGCTTCTAAAAATTTTGTGGACTCTAGAGGTGAGGTCTCCTAACTTCCAATTAGATTTCGTAATGTATTGGGTTCATAGTAAATAAACCTTATGTAATCCTCAGGTTCTTTGCTACTCTCTTCTTCACTCTTTTCTATAAACTTGTCAATTCTCACATGTGCACTTTCTATGATCTTATGAGTAGATAAATTCAAACATTTATATGCTTTACTTCTGTTGGAGTGTCCTAGGAATATACCTTAATCACTTTTGACATCAAATTTACCTTTCCTAGTCTATTTTAGAATATAATATTTACTATCAAATACTTTCAAGTAACTTACATTAGGTTTGTAGCCATACCATAGTTCATAAGGAGTTTGATTTGAGTCTTTCTTCAGCTATACTCTATTCAATGTATGCATTGCAATATTGATTGCTTCCTTCTACTATTTGATTGCAACATTCTTTTCTATCATCAATATTCTTGGGCAATCCATGATAGATCTATTCCTTCTCTCAGCTATACCATTCTGTTTTGGTGTACTATGGGTTGATACTTGTCTTTTAATTCCTCTTTCAATGCAAAATTCATTGAATTCATTAGAGATGAATTCACCACCTCTATCTGATCTCAAACATTTCAGTTTCTTTCCAATTTATTTTTCTACTCTTGCCAGATACCACTTAAATTTTTGAAAAGCTTCTGACTTCTCTTTCAGATACATTACAGTCATCGTTCTAGAATAATTATCAACAAAAAGAATAAATTACTTATCTCCACTGTAGATCTCTATTCCAATAGGTCCACATAAGTCTGTATGAACTAGCTCCAAGACTTCTTCAGAATGATGGTTCTTTCTTTTGAAACTTGTCTTTCCCATCTTACCAATTTGACAATTTTTTCATAGGCCCATATCAGGTTTCCTCAACCTAGGAATACCTCTCACCTTTTTGTTCTTTCTTATCTTGATCAAATTATCAAATTTCACATGAGATAACATTTTATGCCACAACCATCTTTCTTCTACTTGAGCAATGAAATATGAACTTTCACTAAGATCTAGGTAGAATAGATTACCTTTTGTTTGTTTACCAAACCCAACTAGATTTCTTTTTCCATCCAACATCTTGGCCTTCCCATTCATAAATTCTACCTTGAATCCAATGTTATTCAATTGTGCCACACTCAATAGATTATGTTTTAGTCCTTCAACCCAATAAGCATTATCACATCTAGGTTCATTGGTTAGTGAGATGCAACCTTTTCCCTTTATGCAACATGGTTTGTTGTTTCCAAATCTCACACTTCCATCATCATAATGTTCCATATGCTCAAAATTTGTTTTGTCACCATTCATATGATGTGAACAACCACTATCAATAATCCATGTATCATTTTTTCTAGCATGAGAGAAAGGTGCCATTTTATCTCCTTCATCATCAGATTCATCTTTTATAGCAATATAGACCATTTCATCATCTTCACTACTAACAGAATCTTTATACATAAAACAAGATTTCTTACCTTTATCCTTGTGGTCTTTGAAGTTTCTGAAAACCTTCTTTCCTTTGTACTTTTTGTGCTTCTTTTCATCATTGTCTTCTCTGTTTGGACATTTTGCAGCAATGTGTCCTACTTCTTCACAAGAAAAAAAGATTAAAGGGATTTCGCCTTTATACTTTCCTTTGCCTTTGGGATACCTTCTTGCAAGAAATGCTTCAATGGCTTCAAGAAATGGAAATGCTTGGTTGAAAATGAGACTAGAAAGAAATTAAAATATCTTAGATCTGATAATGGTGGTGAACATTGCAGTCATGAATTTGAAGATTATTGCTCCACTAATGGTATTCATAGATAGAAAATTGTTCCAAGGACTCCACAGGAAAATGGAGTAGTTGAGCGCATGAACAGGACTATCATGGAGCATGCAAGGAGCATGAGGTTGCATGATGGGTTGCCCTTACACATGTGGGTGGAGGCTATCAATACTATTGTATATTTGATTAATAAAGGTCCCTCTACTCCTTTGGGTTGTGGTATTCTAGAGGAAGCATGAACTAGTAAGAAGGTGAGTTAATTTTTTCTCAAGACCTTCAGTTGTGAAGCATTTGCACATATAAATTTTGAAAATAGAACCATGCTGGAAGCTAAGTCAAAAGAAATGTGTATTTTTGAATTTGGTTATAGGCTTTGGGATTTTGGAAATCATAAAATTATATGAAGCAGGGATGTCATATTCAATGAGAAAGTGGTGTACAAAGATCTATTGCAACAACATGAGAAGAAAGAAAATGATTATATAGTGTTGGATGATACTCCAAAAGCTAATGTTCTAGCAATTCCTCATGATGTGCAACAACGGAAACAAAAAATACCACACCCCAATGAATGTTAAATAGTCAATAAGGTTGAGTAGACCTCTAGAAAGATTTTCTCCTTCCTTGTATTCTATTTTACTTACTAATGCTGGTGAACTTGAATGTTATGATGAAGCTATGTAGGTGGATACTAAGCTTCAGTAGGAGTCTACCATGAAAGAAAAAATGGACTCTTTGCTAAAAAATGAGACTTGGGATTTATGCAAATTGTCTACAGGTAAAAAGACTTTACAGAATAAGTGGGTTTACAGGTTGAAAGAAGAGGATGGAGGTAAGAATAGATTTAAAGCTAGGTTAGTTGTAAAAGGATTTGCATAGAAAAAGGGCACCGATTTTGATGAGATATTCTCTCTTATTGTTAAAATGGCTTCTATTTGCATTGTTTTAAGTATTGTGGCTACTGAAGATTTGTATTTGGAGTAGCTTGATGTTAAAATAGTCTTCCTTCATGGTGATTTGGATGAAAAGATATATATGGCTTAGCCACAGGGATTTGAGGTCAAAGGTAAGGAGAACTTATTGTGCAAATTGAAGAAAAGTTTATATGGCTTGAAGCAAGCACCTCGGCAATGGTATCATTTAGATCATTGTGTTTATCTTAAGAGGTTGGATGATGACAGGTATTATTTTATGTTTATATGTTGATGATATTCTTGTAGTTGGGTCTAACATGGATCATATTAAGGGGTCAAAACACCAATTAGCACATGCATTTTCTATGAAAGATTTGGGGGCAACAAAAAAAATCCTTGGTATGAAGATTTGCAGAGATAGGAAGAACAAAAAATTGAAATTATCTTAGGTTGATTATACTAAGTAGGTGTTGCAACGTTTCTCTAGGGAGAATGCTAAAGCTATCAGCATGCCTTTACCTGGTCATTTGAAGTTGACTAAGGAGATGTGTTCAAAGACACAAGAAGAGGAGAATAAGATGTCCAAGATACCTTATGCTTCAACTGTAGGAAGCTTGATGTATGCCATGGTATGTACTAGGCCAGATATTGCACATGCAGTGGGAGTTGCTAGCAGGTATATGAGTCGCCCAGGAATTGAGCATTGGAATGCAATTAAATGGATTCTCAGATATTTGAGAGGAACATCCAGTAAGTGTTTACACTTTGGGGGCTCTACTACTAATTTACAGGGCTATGTTGACTCAAATTTGGCAAGGGACATTGGTACCAAGTGGAGTACTACAGGTTATGTATTTACTGTTGGTAGGGTAGTCATGATCTGGGTTTCCAGACTGTAGAAGGTTAATGATTTTTCCACTACAGAGGCAAAGTATGTTGTTACTACAGAGGCAGCCAAGGAGATGATATGGTTTCAATTCTTTTTGGAAGAATATGGACACCCTCAATGGGATAATTATTTGTTTATAGATAGTTAGAGTGCCATTCATCTTGCATAGAATTCAGCTCTACATTCAAAGACAAAACACATATAGTTGTGATACCAATTCATTCAATTAGTTTTCGATGATGGGCAGTTAAAGTTGGACAAGATACATACAAATGACAATCTAGAGGATATGTTTACAAATGTAGTAACAAGGGAGAAGTTGAATTCCTCTTCAGCTTCAGTTGGTCTTCTCAACTAAATAGAATAAAAGAACAATAGAGTCCAAGGTGGTTTGATATATTCCAGTGGGAGCTATAGGTTTAGCAGTGCTATGATTAGTCTCCAAATGGGAGGTTATTGTTGTGGAGTCTAATCAGTCTCCAAGTAAGAGATTTTTGTGATGTGGAGCCTAATCAGACTCGGAGGTTTATTTGGCACAATTTTTTCCCCCTATTATTTCTATAGGGGGTTGGGGACAGTGCCCCCAAGACAGGGTTACTAGATAATAATAATATTGGACTTTTTGTTGGTGAGTGTAGCCCAAGGATTTAGTGAACCACATTAAATCTTGGTCTCATGTGTTCTCTTTTATGTGATCTACTATTTTCTAGCATTGGTTATATTTGCATGTAATTGATATTTCTATATGGGGTTAATCCTAACATGTTTGTAAAATTCTCTACATCATATTGGTGTTAGAGCTTGAATATCTTGAGTGTGTGGATAGAGCGTTGACTGAGGAAATCCACACCAGGACCTTAAAGATTTGGTTTTGATTTGTTGATGAGTTTTTAGTTACAGGTGCTCATCCATCTTGCTGCAAAAAGGTGTTGTGTTTTTGTATAGACAGATATGGATGTTCTATCAAGGCCATGGGAAGGTCCAATGGATGCCAAAAGACTAGGGAAATAGGAAGGATCGGACTCCTGGGTGAGGCATATGGGAGAGTTGTTTTTGGTGAGTTTGAAGCAACATGGTAAAGGTAGATCTCTAACTAATAAGGCACCATAGATTTGCATAAATTAATGCTATACTAATAGAAGTATTTAAAAGGATGATTTTGAGGATAGTCATGTGTATTTAAAGGAAAAATATGATGGTGATAAAGACATTAAGAGGCAAAGGAATATGAAGGCAAAGATAAATATTTTTGGTCTAATTTTTTTTCTTGCAAGTTATTGGTTCAATGTTTCCAAAATACTTGAAAACTTTTCAAGGTTGGGAGTATGGTGTAGGAGCACCTAAAGTATAAGAACAGAAGGAGGTTAAGATTCCTTATATAAGATATTGAAATTCATTTGAGTCATTTATGATGTATTTGAGTCCTTTAAGTCAAGATGTAAAGGTTAGAGAAGCCATTTGTAACAAGTTGTTAAAATTGTGCAAGGAGGTCTTAATGTGGTCAATAATGTCAAAATGATTATTTTGTATGTAAATGGACCTATTTATATCCATATAAATTCATTTGAGTCATAGGTTTGGTCTATGTTGGTTTTATACATTAGTTGTAATGGAAAAGAGCATAAAATGCTTAAAATCTTGTCAAAACAAATGCATAATATTGTAAAGGGTTAAAAGAATGTAAGGATTTGATTTAAAAGGTGGTTGGTAAGTTATAGACCACCATAACCACTATAAAATATTATATTAGTCATTCCAAATCATTAAGGAATGAGAAGAAGGAAACATTTTTTAATCTATTTTGGAGATTTTCTATATTCTTGTTTTGATTGGTGTTTCAATTTTTGTTGTTGTTTCTAGGCCTTGTACAACCATGTACAACTTAGAAACCATATATAATCTATATATTTGGATAGTAGGATGAATTTTCTTCCTTATTGTGTGTTTTTGGAGAAATTACATTAATTTCGAAAGAAGCTATGAGTATGTGGGTAAAAGTGATTGTTTACATATTTGGGAACCCCATACAATAGTCATATTGAAGAGTTTGGTACAGATACATATAGAAGAATTATGAACTATAAATGTATTTATTGAAAATATATGTGAATCATATTTCTTTTTCTTTTTTTGTTGAGTCCATTTTATGGATACTTATGAAAGTTGTAGACATTTTAGCAAAAAATGGTTTTTGAATAACTTCAATGGAGTTGTAGGCAAAGATTTGTGCTTGTATAATTATTTGTGCATTAGAAGAAATAATGTATTATAGGTCAAGAACCTAGATTAAAAAATGGTTTATTTAAAATTGGTTTGGGATCATTTGGATTTGTCTTGAGAAAGATATCGGATGCCCTAGACAGGGTTACAAATTTTATTTTTGGTTTATGACAGTAAAAATGGGTCTCAATATAGAGACCATAACTTATCATTTATTTATTTAATTGGGATAATATTTGGATATGTTTTAGTAGGCCTAGTTGGAAAATTAATCCAAATTTTTTGGCAATAAAATATCAAAAATGAAAGGTATGATTAATATACTCCAAAATAGAAATTAGGCTATGTGTTTGGAGAAATATTGATGAAACTTGTGTTGAAACTTTATTTTTTTCCCTTTATAAGATGCCTCTAATTAATGGAATTATTTAATGTATGTCTAAGAGATCATCTTGGATCCTATTCATTGGTTGGTTTGGTAGATTCTCTGCATCAAATACAATTATAGTTGAGTTTGAACCTCCAAGATTTCCAAATTTCACTTTATGAGACATGCCATAACTGACATACCTTACAATGGGATCCTTAATGGAGTAGATAGTGAAAACACTAAAGCAAGATCAAATTGATTAAAGATGATTTAATCAATATCATTCACATAAAATTATGTTCAACCATGTAATCACAATAAATCACCACCTTTTTCCACTAATAGAAAACTAATTTACAATCAGTATCACCTTTGGTGGGGGAAATATAATTTTGAATTTTCTACAAGCTCCCCCTGAGTCTAAGTACCAACCTCAGTTATCAATAGAGCTAGTGCCAAATTTTGACACCACTAGACTACCTTTGTTAGTAACCTTCGTCCTCCATTATTTCTTCTGCAACTTGATAATTTTTACATTCTAATTGTCTTCATATTCTCAACATATACAACCTCTTATCTGCATGCTTTATCATAGTGTCAAAGTTGTATGCATTTGTAACGTTTCCCATTCTTCCTTCCATGTACCATCTTGTATAGACTAGCCTTATGTCCAAATTTATGACATATGTAACAAGTTCCTTGAAATATATTGATCATATTGTTATCTTGTGATTCAACATTATGATTTTGACATTATTTTCCTCTATCAATAATATTTTAAAATTGAAGCATTGAACCTTCTTAACTTCTCCCATATTTTTTTAATCAATAGTTTTAACTTCTCCCATCTTATAATCAACAATTCTATGACCAAAATTCTTGCAAATGTAACAAAAACTACTGAAAGTAAATAATTTTTAAGTACTTGGTTGTCTTACTAGGATCTTCCTAGTGAACATATATACATCACATACATAATCTATTATATCAATATCCAAAATTGTAGTTATTAGTACTTACCAATAAAACTTGTTGATCAAAAAAATACCTCTACTGAGAGAGTTCCTGAACTATTCTTAGGGAATTTTATCATCAAATCAAAATCAAAACTAAATGTAAGTATAAGGGACCCTATTGTCTAGTAGTGTTTCCATAAATGACATCATCCATGATTTCACAACTAACTACTTTCCAATTGTCACTAGGCACAAAAGAATGGTACATAGCCCTACATCATCCAACTTGCTCCCTTGGATCATTTATCTTCCTATAGAGCCTACTAATCTCTTGTACATCATCCTCTAATCTCCCCCTAACTAGTCCTAACCTTGTTCCTATGTCATTTCCAAATCACACATAAGAACGTCCCTGTCTACTTGTAGTCTAGCCCACCTTTCTAGGAGGTTGCCCATCCCCCTCTGATATATATCTCACTCATCTATCACCACCAACCCTCTTATATAGCATGTGCCAAGTTAATATGAAGAGTATCCCTCTCCATGATCACCTATAACAGCTATGTTGCAGCCTAATTCATGTCATTTATAATTGTACCTCTCTCTCTCTCTCTCTCTCTCTCTCTCTCTCTCTCTCTCTCTCTCTCTCTCTCTCTCTCTCTCTCTCTCTCTCTCTCTCTCTCTCTCTCTCTCTCTCTCTCTCTCTCTCACACACACACACACACACACACACACACACAAAGTTGGATAATTGTCAGATGTGTAGCCTAGAGAGATGTAAATTATGTCACCAAACTATTATCCCCTTTGACTCTAGATAAAGATCGTCCCTCCTCCAGACTTGTCCATAGTTTTTGGTGCTACTAGTAGCACTTATGGCCCATGTCCATCATCTCCTCCATCTCATCCAACCCATCCTCCTTTTTCTACATCTATATCCTCTACCCTTGTATCCTCCTCCCTGGGAGCCTCTTGTACTACCCTTCTCCTATGTAACACCCTCACTCGCACCACTCTATTCATCGCTCATGCCTATTGGGAAATTTGAGCACCCCTACTTTCAAATCCTCTCTCGTCTTATACAACCTATGTTGTTACTGCCCATACCTTCTTTGCCTCTAGTGGAAACTCTATTCTCCTGACTTCTCTAGGTATCTATTATAAGTTCTAATACTCTTGAGTAGTCCTTGCATCCACCATTCCCATGTGCTAGCCTAGAAGACTAGTCAAATCACTCTCTATGCACCAATCAACCCTTGTCTACCCAAAAAAAGCCCAAACTTGGATAGTTTCTCTTGCATGGTACACTAATACCAATGCTCAACATCTAAGACTCTTTGGGTCATAAAGAGTTGTTAGGATTATTGAGTATTCATCTTTACACTTATTTTGAGATCATTATACATAGTTTTTTTAGAGATTACCTATTGCCAAAGGCTTTGCATGATCACTAAGAGATTATTTGATACTAACCTTGCCTTTATCTTAATACAAATCCTAACCATGTTTATGTATATAAGTGAACTAAATACTATCCTTTAAGGTTCTTATCATAGTAAAGATAGTAAGAAGATACAAGAGCCTTGTAAAGTTGAAGATACTTGGAGAAAAAGATAATTTGCAAAACTATCACAAGAACATTAAAGGTCCACCTACCTTGATAACAAAAGCCTATACACAACAATGCATGAGGGATAGTCGTTATTTGTGAAAGATAGAATTTCTCAAAACAAAGGTGATCTATGAGTGCATGCATGAAAGATTACTATGAAAGTGATAAAAAATTATTGAGTGAGGACTTGCAAAACATCTTGATACAAAAGAAACAAGAAGACAACATAAGGACATATATAAAGAGAAAAGAAAAGGATAGTACATAGACCAAAAAGGATAATGAGTAGCCTTGTGAAGAATTGAATTGTGTTGGTAATGGTGGTAGTCTTAGACCAAAAATAAGTTAATGAAACATGTATTGAAGAAATGAAAATACATTGAGGAAACTTGTAGTGCCTACCTCTAGTTTACATTCATGATATATTATTGAATTCTTTTAGGCCGGCTTTATGGTAATCTTTTATGATTAGTGTTACTTGGTTACCTAATTTGATTGGATGTTATTTCATACTCAGTTGATATATTTGATGAGCTACTTGATACTCAGTTATTTCATGTGTTCATGAGTATTATTTCAATGATGATGCTTTGTATATTCATATAGTGATTTTAGTTATCTCATGATGATAGTTAGATGGATGATTCAGACGTAGTTTTCTATGGTTACTATAGAAGTTGTGAAAGCCAACTTCACAGATCACCAAGACCACCTGCATGCAAATAACTTGCTAAAGAGAAATCAAAGAAGGAAAGATAGGGCTTGGAGAATCTCAATGGTGTGAGAGAAAATATATTCCAACAATGAAAAATGAAATTGTTGTACAAAAATACAATAGGAGATCCTATTTATAAAGGCCTCTAAGATGCTTCCAGAATGAGCAAGAAAGAGCTAGGAGATAAGCATGACAACTAAGCATACATCCATGAAAAGTGGATTATCTTCCATGTAGATGAGAGGATAAGTATGACAAGGTAGGTACAAACTCCTATTTTGTCAACAAGTCAACATGTAAGAGTGCGCTTACTCCTAGATAAGAAACTAATAAATAATGCATTTAACTAAGTAAACTTAAGTAAAGCATAAATAATAATAATTTACACTAACATACCCCCTTAAGTAAAATTTAGGGGAATAAACTTAAGCTCACAATAGCTATGATAAAATGCATAATGGGTCTCGGCAACTAGGCCATGTTAGGTACCCATGTACAAATGCAAAGAAATGCAACCTTTGAAAACGGGGAAAGAGGGAAAACCTCATGGGAAAAACCCTCCCCCATAAAGAGGTAAGAAAAAACATGTTAAAAACAACATGAAGGAAGGAAGGCCTCAAAAAAAAACCCCAAGGACAACTTCTATAACCCACAGCATAGATCCCAACTAAAGATAGCATGGCGATGCAAAAGGTTTGGTGAAGATGTTAGCAACTTGCGCATCAACAGGAATGTCTTCCAAAGAGATAACACCATCCTAGATCAGCTAACGGATGAAGTACATATGTAGCTCAATGTGTTTAGTGCATTGATGCTCCACTAGGTTATAGGAAATGTGAATGGCACTTTGATTATTGCACCACAGAATAGTGGGACAACCAAGAGGAAAACCAAACTCAGTCGTCAATTTCCAAAGCCATAAAATCTCCTAACTAGCAAGCACTACTACTCTATACTCAGCCTTTGTAGATGAAAGTGTGCAAGCATGTTGCTTCTTGCACAACCATGTGATAGGACCAGAGCTAAGACAAAAAACAAAGCTAGATGTAGACTTTCGATCGTCAACATCACAGGCCCAATCTGAGTCAGTGTAGCCAACAATGTGAGGAGTCCCTGATGTGTAATAAATGTCATACATAAGTGTGCCCTGAACATATCTCAAAATGCACTTGGCAGCTTGCCAATGACTCTCATGAGGCTCCTAGGAAAATTTAGAGACAAGACCAACTGCAAAGGAGAGATCAAGATGAGTGTGTTTCAGGTACAACAAGTTGCCAACCAATTGTCGGCACAAGGTGACATTCACTATAGACAAAGAGCAGGAGGAAGACAAGGTGACACCTGACTAAAAAGGTGTTAGAGCAAGCTTGCAATCAAGCATATCAAAGTGGTGAAGCATGTCAAGAACATACTTCTATTGATAAATAAAAATCCCAGTAGAGGACTAAATAATCTGGAGACCAAGAAAAATAGTGTAGCAGACCAAGATCAGTCATCTCAAACTGGTCCATCAATGCATGCTTAACATCCTGAAGCATAGAGGATGAGCTACCCGTGAGGATATGATCATCAACATATAGGACAAGAATCAAAATCTTTGCTCCAAGATACTAAATGTACACTATAGGATCAGAATTATAGTGGGTGAAGCCTATAGAAAGCACAAAGAGAGTCCATCTTCTCATACCAAGCCCGAGGGGCCTATTTGAGACCATACAATGAGCATCAAAGTCTAAAAACCAAGGAGGAATCCTACACAAATCCTAGTCACTACTCCATGTAAATTTCCTCAGTGAGATCACCATGTAGGAAGGCACTCTTCACATCCATTTGAAAAATGGGCCATCCCTGTGAAGCTACGAGGGATAAGACAAGGTGAATAGAATTCATCTTGGCAATAGGGGAAAATATCTTAGTGTAGTCAATACCCTCAACCTGCAAAAAACCCTTTGCAACAAGATGAGCCTTGTGCTCATCAATCGTACCATCAGTAGCAAACTTAGTACGATAGATCCATTTGCATCATACTAGCTTTCTTCCCTTAGCAAGAGTACAAAGATCCCAAGTATGATTCTTCATCAAAGAAGAATACTCCTCCTCTATGGCACGATCCTACTCTAGATGTCCTATCACTGTTGCAAATGTTTGAGGATCATCACATCTTAGGTGTTGGGCATGAGGATGTTGTCGTAAGATTATTTGTAGAAACCTTGGTAGATAGTGCGGGTAACTAATTTTATCATCTAGTTGATGGCTCAATATCTAATTGGGATACATTGAGAACGGCCTTTGAGACAAGGTTCAAAACTACAGAAGATGAGCATGCCTTGTTAACATAGTCGACTTCAATTAAAAAGAAATCCACCATGAGTATGAGAGTTTTTTTGCCAAATTCAATAAGATTATTAGTATAATTTCAACTGTTGATAGACCTACAGCCGGTAATTTGAAAACCTTCTTTATCAGTGTGATGCCTCTAGATGTCAATTATGATTTGAGAAGAGTGCATCCCACAGATTTAGCAGATGCACAAAAGAAGGAAATTGAATTTGAAGATGATTTGATTTCTGTGGGAAAATGGAAGAAAGAACTTCAAACTAAAGGAAGTTCTAGTAATACTACATCATCTAATGAGATGATTCAAAAATTATAGAACGAATTGATAGTAGTGAAAAGACAATTACCTAGATTCGGTAATTCTTATCAACAGAATTATCAAAATTTGTTGGAAAAGAACAATGATGGAAAATATCCACAGCTCACAAGCTCACAACCTAGGTTGCAAATTGAAGCAACACCAAAGAAAGGAAACGTGCGCATCTTTCACTTCACCACAAATCATGATAGTGAGAGTTGTCCAAAAACTACTAGTATGATGCAGTTGTTATCTACCAATGAATTGAAGACTACAACTCCTTGTTCAAAGTCTAATTCATATTCAAATGGAAACTCTGGAAATTTATTTTTAGAATACAAATTAGATTCTAAACCAAAAGGTGAATGTTATGCAACCATTGATGGAACTTCATATATAGTTCTTACTCAGGGCTAAAGAATGAAGAATCAATCCTCCAATCATGCTCACAAGAATGATTCCAGTCCTTTGGCAAGTAATGTGCATACCAATCAAGGAATATACACTTTACAAACAGGTTAGAAACTCTTGCATTTACTAATCTAATGGATTTATCCTTTAATTCATTTGTATGGCATGGATCCTAAAAATTAATGGATGGATTGGAATTCTTATAGAGAGGGAAGCATAATGGTTTTACCAATCACCATTTTTTCTTGAGCTGTTATGCTATTAAAATTGTGCAACATTTTTAAATCTTCTTGGTTGAAAATTCAATTCCTTGTGCCTAATCCAAATTCAAATTTTTAATTCATCTTAAACCCCAATAGAATGGCAGCTAGATTCACTAGGTTTGATTGGTTAAATGGAATCAAGTCTACATTGTAGAGTTTCATAGACACCTTGCTCCATTTCTATGACATGCAAGATTTTCAAAGGAGGCTAAGGTCAGAGCCAATTCATCCTATAACTAAGAAGCTCTGAGGATGTGGATTAGTGGAAGCATTTGGATTTCTAGTGGCAGTTCAAGCCCCTAAATTGATTTTTGAATGCATAAATCACTGCAACCCAGATACTAGACAAATTATGTTGCCTGATAATACAGTTTAAATCTCTATTGATAGGCAAATTGTGGTCAATTGCCTCTAAGTTCCAGAATGGGAAGACTTTTTTGAATTAATAGTAGGAGGAGCAATGTCTAAGTTCTCCTTGAAGAAAATGGTGTAGAGAAAAGAAATTATGAGATCCTGGTTTCAAAAGCTATAGGATGCCAAGAGTAAGGTTCCTAAAACTCTATCGGGCACTGATCTCAAGCTCGAGATCATAGATATTTTGGTTCTCTTTCATAGATTGAAAGGTGAGATAGAAGCACTTAATTTTTTTGAACAATATTTCTTTTTGGTACAAATTATTTGTTCAGATACATAGTATGTCTATTGGGCCTATCAGGTAAGTGAGCATCTGTCTAGAGCCCTTAGCACTACAAAATTTTGCAACACCTTTTACATGTCTTCTTCCTTGATTTATATGCTAGCTTCTCTACAATTGTGTTCAGGCCTTCCTAGAATAGAGAACTTTCCTAATGATGTGGAAAGCTATGAGTTATATCCATGTTTACAATTGTGGAATAGTTATGCAGAATATGTCAAGGTTAATGACACTTTTACGATGAGAATTTGCAGGGAACTCCAAGGATGCCCAGAGAGGAGGTTTGGCCCAGAGGTAATGGTGGCTATTAGTCAACTTGGTAGCTATTTTATCCAATTCTCATCCTTCTCATATTTGCATCTTATAGCCTTCGATGGAGTTCCTTTAAAGCTACCTAGGTATCTAAGTGATATGATCGGGCTAATAGAGATCGTGAGGCAGGTGATCCAGGTGAACATGTTGAGCACAAGCTTGAACAAGAAAGGGTATGAATTCCCTATGAAGGTTGGAGCTTATAGTTTTTAGTCTCATTTTGATGCAAAAAACATGCTCAAAGCATTTGAGACTAAGTACAAGTTAGAGGAATATGAGGTCATGAGACCTATGTCCGATTCAAATGGATATGTGAGAGAGGTATTATAGATTGGTAGTGTGATCAAACACATTGCCACTATTGAAGACTATTGGGCAGACTATAAAGATGAACTTCAAAGTAGAGATCGTGCTTTTTCTAGGCTCATAGTGGAGCAGATTAAAACATATGGTATCAATTTTGATGTAGAAGGCTTGGAGAAGGATGGAAAAAATATATATAGAAATACATATTTAACTAAATTAAGGGGCATTCCTATTAGTTCAGAGCCTTACATAGATGTTGAGGAGGATTTAGACATTATGATGGCCAAGATCATCAAGAGAGCAAGGAAGTGGGTTGAATAGACACCCAAAAGAAGCCAGAGTAAAGGTGCAGCCACTCAAGCTTCTCCAACAACTGCAACACCTACTTCATCTCAAAGTGCTACACTAGGCATGACCATAGCTTCCACTCAAGGGCCATCTCAACCTTTAGGAGGAAGTGATCAACCTCCTGACAAGAATGTCCCCATATCCAAGACTTGTTAGGATGGTACCCTCCCATTCATTGGAACCTAGACTTGTGCTAAGGAAAAGAAGATGGAGGAACCAAAGGATAGCACGACTGCCTCAATTCCATCCCCCCATGTCACACCAATTCCATCACCTCATGTTTCTCCAATTCTTTCTCCCATACTGCTCCAGTTCCCTCTCCTCATTAGAGTCTCATTCTACCAACAAGTGCTACACTTCTACAACAAAGTGACTCTTCAATACAAATAGTAGACTTAGGGAATGGAAAGAGTAGCAGTATTGATTCTACTAAGTTGGATGAGGTAGCAAAGAAAACTCCAGAAGTAGAAAAGGGCTAGACTTCTTCTAAGCTCATCTCTCAAGATTAGAAGAATCCCTTCTCTCCAACTATTGTGACAATAATTCTAGTTAACAAGAAGATGTTTAGTATAAAATCACTTGGGATAGCCTCCAAGGTGATAGGTACAGACTACTAATTGGAAGATACTCTGGAAAGGAAGAGGAAAGAAAGGATGAAAGTACTTTGCCAAAGATATTGTATCTCTCATGGTTCACTCCAGATCTGCATTGGCAAAAGTAAAGAAGTAGTAAATCTTGTCTATACTTGGGCAAGATCCAGAAATAAGGAACCTGACAATGGAGATAGCCAAGCCTAAAAAAGGAGGAAGGATTGAAGACATGACTACTGATGATTTTACTCTACACTCTATGGACCTTGGAGAAGCTAGGCATGACACCAAAGTTGGCTTGTAGAAGTCGACCAACGAGGTGATTGAGGGATAATTAAAAAGTCTGAAGTTGTGCAAGACCAAAATGAAGGCTGAGAGAGAAGAATTGAATAGGTTCATTAGACAATTAGTCACTCCATTGGCAGCCATCTCTAGAGTATCAGTGACCCAAAATCCTATTGTTTTTGAGGTTCAAGCCCTCATCTCTCAAGTCCAAGAAGATAGGCATTTTGGTCAGATTGGTAAAGAATGGGTTGAGAAGCTCAAATTAGAAGGAGCCACTATTGTAGAGCAGATTGGTAATGTTATCTTAAGGTTGGAAATAGAAAAAGATAACATCATATCGAATAGCAATATCCTGGCTAGAGAAAGGGTGAAGTGTGATGATTGCATCTCCCTATTGAAGATGATCATCTAGATGAAGGCCAAGGAAGTGGTTGAAGAAAAAATCTTGCCAAAGGTAGATGAACCTCTATTCGAGTGGCTTCAAAGCATGTAGTTTAAGACTGAGATGATCCAATCTACAGAGAAAGGGCTTAGAGAAATAGACAATAAGATGAAGAAGACACAAGACAAAGGATTTGAACTTATGAGGGGATTACATATAGACTCACAAACTAGTGGCCACGGAAAAGCACTCATTAGAATCAATGCCATGAAGGAGAACTTTTTCAAGTTTCGATATAGTCTGTCTGATGTATCTTTTAGTAGTTAAAATAGGGTTACTAAACTCCAGGCACTCAACAAATACATACACATGGCCATAGAAGAACTACCAAATCAAATGAATGTTGTGAAGGAGTTGGCTAGAGAGCATTACAAATGGCTCATAAGTTATACCAACATACACATGCCTAGGCATGAAGAGCTCATCCCAATCATAGTTGTTGCCAAGGCCTATAGAGAAAAAGAAAAAAAGGGGAAGAAGTTGAAGTGATTCAAATTTTGCCTCCTTTTTTGTTTTATTATGTAATTATTGTAATACGACAAATTGGTGCCTTGTCATTTTTCTTTTTTGAGAAGATGAACTGATTAAAGTTCCATTGTAATGGTCATCTCAAAATTGTATATGTATGAGATTGCAAGGTTAATGAAGGGTCGATGAATTTTTGGTGTGAACTTTTTGTTGTAGAGACAATTGAATGGTATTTTCTATCAATTATTTTTTGTTCCAATTTCTATTAGATTTAGTCTTATGTTTTATCTTTTGTTTGAGTTGAAATGAGGAAAGAACAGAGTTTCACTCCCCTATTTTGAAGCAACGAATGAATGTGATAGGTAGTGTCATTGTTTATTCAAAGAGAAATTCCTTCAATATTCTCTATTTGTTAATCATTGTTCAGATTCAGATTAATTTAGCTCCATACTAGTTATTACTTAGTTAAGCTTTGTGAATTTGTAAGATGTGTCGATTCATAAACTTCTCTAGATATTTGAAAAATTTTATTTGCCTGAGTTAGATTCTATTTGGGTCTAGCTTGGTTTTACCTCTTCTATTCTCAAGTCAAGAACATACCCCAAATTAGTTTAGGAGAAAAACATAATTCATTGGAAATCTATTTTAGGGAGTTGTACCTACCAATTCAGAGAAAAGCCAATTCATTCATAAGTGGCTTTTCAATTGTTTGTAACTAGATATTGTTCCAAGTTTGGGCATTTGAGAGTTATAATTAAAAAGGAAAAATTTGTTTACCAACAGATTTTTGGTGACTCCATTGGGGATACGAATAATTGCTTGACCAAAAAGCCTATGTCATGAGGAAAAATGGTACTATTACCTCATGAAAATATTATTCTAGTGCTCCAACCTAACCTTGGTTTTCAAGACGATCAAGAAGACATAATTTCATCCCTTAATACATTTGTTTGGAGACATTGGAGGAATGTTGAGAATTACAAAAATGCTAGTCAAATATTGGAAGAAGAAGAAAGAAGAGCTGAAGCTTTAGAAAGAGTTGTTCAAAGGAGGGACGTCTAAACAGAAGAAAGACAATTGAGACAAGTAGCTCAAAGAAAAAACTAACATATCATCCTAGAACAAGCGAGGTTCCTCAAAAGTACCAAGGAACAAGGTGGGCAAGACCCTATTTTTGATAAACTTACAGAGTTTGGTTTTCCCATCTTAGACATTCCAATGTAGTAAGGTGAAAAGAAAAGTCAGAGTAGCCCACTTTCCCCTGTTAGGAATGAAGGCACTAGTACTTCACATTCTACCTGTCAGTTATTGGCCCTGCATGAAATTACTGCTCCCCCAATTGTTAATTTCCTGCCATACACTGCCAGAACAATCATGGTTGCTCCATGGGTCATAGCAATAGGACCATTAGCACTAATGGCTTACCATCCCCTCCTGGTTGGTTCAAAGAAGAATTTCCCAAAATTCTCAAGAGATGGGAAGGTTACTACAGATGAACATATTAAAGCCTTCTTCACAGCTACTCACATCTTAGGTGTTGGGCATGAGGATGTTGCCATAAGATTATTCGTGGAAACCTTGGTAAATAGTGTGGCTAACTGGTTTTATCATCTAGATGATGGCTCAATAACTAATTGGGATACATTGAGAAAGACCTTTGACACAAGGTTCAAAACTGCAGAAGATGAACATGCCTTGTTAACACAGTTGACTTCAATTAAAAAACAATCCACCATGAGTAGGAGAGATTTTTTTTGCCAAGTTCAATAAGATTATTAGCAGAATTCCAACTATTGATAGACCCACAACCGGTAATTTGAAAACCTTCTTTATCAGTGTGATGCCTCTAGATGCCAATTATGATTTGAGAAGAGTGCATCCCATGCAATGGAATTTGAAGATGATTTGATTTCTATGGGAAAATAGAAGTGAGAACTTCAAACTAAAGGAATTTTCGGTAATACGACATCATCTGATGAGATGATTCAAAAATTGTTGAATGAATTGATAGCAATGAAAAGACAATTACCTGGATTCAGTAATTCTTATCAGCGAAATTATCAAAATTTGTCAGAAAAGAACAATGATGGAAAATATTTGTAGCTCATAGGCTCACAACCTAGGTTGGAAATTGAAGCAGCACCAAAGAAAGGAAACATGTGCATCTTTCACTTGACCATAGATCATGATAGTGAGAGTTGTCCAGAAATTGATCATATGATACAGTTGTTATCTACCAATGAATTGAACACTATAACTCCTTGTTCAGAGTCTGATTCATATTCAAATGTTGACTCTAGAAATTTATTTTTAGAATATAAATCAGATTCTAAACCAAAAGGTGAATGTTATGCAACCATTGATGGAACTTCATATACAGTGCTTACTCGAGGCCAAAGGTTGAAGAATCAATCATCCAGTCATGCTCACAAGAATGATTCCAGTCCTTCAGCAAGTAATGTGCATATCAATCAAGGAATAAACACTTCACAAATAGGTAAAGACAAAATATCTTTTGATTTCATTCGATTCTGTGAAGAATCAAAAATTCAAATTTCCCCTATAGATTATTTGAAGTCTCATCCTTCTAAGTTAAAAAGACTAGTAAACTGGTGTAAAGGGAACACATCAAATTTGAATCATAGTGTGATCATTGAAAAGAAGATGAAACCTTGACATCTGGTCTATTTAATCAAGAAGATTCTACTATTTTAGCAACATCTCCTAGGCAAAAACCTGACCCTTTTTATATCTCATTATATATCAATGGGTGCAAACTAAGCAATTGCATAATAGATTCGGGTGCATCAAATAATGTTATGCCATATTCTGTAGCTAAAGCCCTAGGTCTTAATATTACTAAAGTGCATGGGAGGTGTTATTCTATGGATTCCAAACAAGACCCTTTGCTTGGTCAAATCAAAGATACTCAAGTAGCCTTGGCCTCACATCCAGAGAAGAAACTCTTATTGACTATCCTAGTAGCAGATATTTCGGTGTGTTATGGACTTCTTTTAAGCAGGAGTTTCTGCCAAGACTTAGGAGGAGAAATTAAGCTAGAATAGTCCCAAGCAGTCATACCTATTGGGAATAATAAATTTAAGTTAGAACTCGAAGAAAGGGAAAAATTCATAATTCTAAAATTAGATGATCCTAAAGCCCAGATCCTCTATCAAGAGCTAGAATTTGGCAACTACATTTTATTTACTGAAGATGCTCTAGATGAACAAAGAGATGAGGATCAAAGCAAAGGAATTCTAAATGGGGACAAAGATGTAACAGGCATATGGACACTTGAATTTGATGGAAGTTATGCCTCCTCGGGGTCTGGCGCAAGTGTAGTGTCGATACCCCCTAAGGGAGAACCTGAACCCTTGGCTTTCAAATTAGAATTTGGAAATGTGAATAATACTATAGAATATGATGCTTTGTTATTGGGGATAATATCAACAAAAGAAAGAGGAGTAAAGATCCTAAGAGCTTGGGGTGATGCAGAACTCATCGTCAAGAAAATTAAAGGACAATATTCTGTGAAAAATTATAAGTTAAAGAACTATAGAGAAAGAGTTTGGGATGAAATAGAAGGTCTAGATCCCTTTTCTATTGATGCAGTGCAAAGGGAGATGAACACCAAAGCTAATTCTCTAGTAGTTTTTGCTTCTTTGCTACTTCCCCACCCAGAATTTAAGGATAAGAAATACCAGATTGAAATTGTGTATCGAGCTTCTGTTCTAGACAATGTGGAGTCCTAGCAAGTTTTTGAAGATGACAAGAGCTTACGGCTATTCCTAGAAAATGACAAATCTAGTTCTACACAAAAATTCAAGAATGTTAATCATGAAAGCTCTGATGTTGAGAAGAATCAAAATGATAAAGTTCAACTGCAAGGTAATATCATTCCCCCATACTTTTTAGCCTTGGAAAAATTGTTTAATAGGCATAATTCCTACATAAAGTAAAAGAGGGTAGAAAGGGGACCTACCATTGGAGAGTATGAAGGGGTAAATATCGGAGACACTCATGATCCTAAAATGATCAAAATTGGAAAATTTTGTTCATCTGAAGAAAAAGAAGTTGCAAAATGACTCTTCATGGAATATAGGGATGTTTTTTCTTGGAGTTACAAGGATCTAAAAAGCTATCGAGGTGGGGAGGTAAAACATCAAATTCCACTCAAACCTGATGTGGTTCCTTTCTAGCAGAAATAAAGGAATTATAATCCTAAAGTCATAGATGCCATTTTTTGGGAGGTAGATAAAATGTTGAAGCAAGAATCATCTACCCCATCCATCACTCCACCTGGATAGCTAACATAGTACCAGTTAGAAAGAAAAATGGAGAAATAAGAATCTTCATTGATTTTTGCAATTTGAACTAGGCATCTCTAAAGGATAATTTTGCCCTTCCTAATATGGATTACTTATTACAAGCAGTGGCTAGATCTGAAATGATGTCTATGGTTGACGGATTTTCAGGTTACAATCAAGTAGAGGTAGAAGAGAAAGACCAGCACAAGATGGCATTTACCACTCCTTGGTGTATGTTTGCATATCACAAAATGCCCTTTGGACTCATCAATGTCAATGCCACATTCCAGAGATGTATGATCAAAACATTTGCTAATCTAAAGGATCACATTATAGTTATATATCTAGATGACCTCACTGTGTTTTCAAAAAAGAGAAAAGACCACCTAGAAGATTTAAGGAAAGTCTTACAAAGATGCCAAGAACATGGAATCTCACTCAATCTAAAGAAATCAATTTTTTGTGTGACAAAGGGAAAGCTCCTTGGTCATATAGTGTCTTAAGAGGGCATTAGAATTGATCCCTAATGAGGAAAGATCATTCAAAGGTTAAGCCTGCCCTCAAACAAAATAGGGGTTAAGTCATTCTTTGGGCAAGTGAATTTCCTCAGAAGGTTTGTACCGGATTTCACAGAAACCACTAAACATATTGTGGATATGATGAAGGGAAATTCAAATTTCAAATGGAATGAGGCAGGAAAGTAGGCCTTTCAAAATATAAAAAATGCTATTGCTAATGCCCAAGTTTTGAGTCACCCAAATTATAAGCAAGATTTTTTCATTTATTGTTATGCTTTTGAACATACTTTATTAGCAATACTTATGCAAGAAAATGATGAAGGGGTACAAGCCCCAATAGCTTTCATGAGCATTCCCCTGAAAAATCATGAATTGAAATACTCGCAAATAGAGAAGCATGCTTTTGTAGTAGTCAAAGCACTTGAAAAATTTCAATTCTATATATTGCATTCACATTCTCCCAGATGTAGCTATGAAAAGTGTGTTGACACAGCAAGATGTAGGTTGTAATGCCAGAGGAGCGTGGATAGCAAAGACACAAGAATACGATATAGAAATTAAGCCTACCAAGCTAATAAGAGGTAACACATTGTGTAAAGTGATTGCAAAAAACAAGATCATTGAAAAATCAAAAGAATTAGAAGAAAAGCAGCTAGTGTTGGCAGTAGGTCTTCATGATTCATGGTTTGAAAATATTACTTATCTGCTAACATATAGAGAATGTCCGGAGGGCCTAAGTGCAAGACAAAGAAGAGATCTTAAGTTAAAAGTAGCTAAGTATGTAATTTGGGATGGCAAGTTGTTTAAAATGGCTATTGATGGCACTTTTCTCAGATGTGTAGATAAACAATAGCAAGAAAAGTTGTTGAAAATATTCCATGATGAAGCTTGTGGAGGGCATTTTTCATCCTCAATCACAGCTTTCAAAATATTTAAGCATTGCTATTACTAGCCTAGGATGTTCAAAGATGCCTATTCCTGGGTGGAAAAATGTGAAAAATGTAAGATGTTTGTTCGGCGTCCTCAATTGGTTGCTCTACCATTAAGGCCTGTCATGATTGAAGGACCCTTTCAACAATGGGGTCTTGATTTTATTGGTTCTATTAGTCCAACATCTAGTGTTGGCCACTAGTATATGATAACTACAATCAATTACTTCACTAAGTGGGTGGAAGCTAAAGTGACCAAGAAAACTACTTCTGAAGTAGTGTGTGAATTCATTAAGGAGAACATACTGGTCAAGTTTGGTGTTCCTATCAAATTAGTGATGGATAATGCAACCTACTTTTCTTCAATTGAGATTACTAATTTTTTCTTTGAGTATGGAATTACTGTTAGTCACTCATCTGATTGTTTCACACAAGGCAATGGTCAAGCCGAGTCTAGTAACAAGAATTTGATAAATATTGTGAAGAAAGACAATCAAAAGACTTGGCACAAGAAAATTCATGAGGCACTATGGACAGATAGGGTGACACCTAAAAGAGCAATCAGCATATCTCCATTTGAATTAGTATATGGAACTGAAGCTAACCTCCTATTACCTTTAGAATTAGCCACAAGCAAACTTAGAACAGTGATTGAAGATGACATTTATAAAGATGGTTTAGAGAAGAGAATTTTGTACTTAAGCAAGCTTGAGGAGGAAAGAGAAGAAATCATGGACCACATCAAATGCAAGTTAAAGATCTGTTCAATAAGAAGGCAAGACCATGGAAATTCATGGTAGGACACAGTGTGTTACTCTGGGATAAGCAAAGTGCTCCAAAGGGTATGCATAAAAAGTTTGACACCTTGTGGAAAGGTCCATTCAGAATTCATCAAGCATTTGAGAATAATTCATTCAAATTGGCTTATCAAGATGGTGAAGTGCTACCCCTGACCTATAATGGTCAAGATCTGAAGCTTTATCAAATTGCAAATTGAGAATAGGTAACCCTTGTATTTTATTATAGTTAGGTTTAGTTTCTTTCTATGTTTTCCTAGTTAGTCTCCTTTCCTTGCTTTGTTTTCTTATTTTTCTCCTATTTTTGTTTTGTGGTGTTGCCACCTTTTATTTTCTTTGTGAAACCATAAATTTTAAGTTCCTTGCTTGGGTATGCTCTACCCAAGTCCCCAGTCAAAGCCAGTTGTTGCCCCACTTTTCATCCTGTACCCATTTTGCAAAGTGGAAAGTTTTTGTGTTTTAGTTTGGTCTAGGTATGTCTAAGTCTAGTCTTTCCTCCTTAGGTGAAAAGATTCTCCATTGAGTTTCCCATCTTTCCCTTCTCTCGCATTTCACAGTCGGGTGGGTTTCTTCTTAATGTCATATGGATAGCTTAGTACCTAATTCGATGGAGATTCTTGTGTTTCATGAAGTTGTGCACAAAATTGGACTTGTTCATGACTTGTCTTGCTTTTTCCCATGAAAGAATGACACTTGTAGAAAATTGAATCTTGCCTTCTCCTCGGCGAGTTTTTAACCCATGAGGGTGATTCCCTATAGCAGTTAACAAATGAAGATCATGGATCAAAATAAGAAGGTAACAAGTTGTTTTATGAAAGATCTTTGTTTTCATTGTAGTATTGTACTTTGAGAAACACTTGGGATTCATCGTGATGCTCAAAATCACTTTAAGTGGAAAACTTGAAGATGACTTCTCCTCGGTGAGTTTGCGACCCATGAAGTTCATTTTCTGCTAAAAGCAATTGTGAAGGAAAGAAGAGAAGAAGTGGGCCCCCTTTTGACCTTTGTAGTCCTTTTGTGAGTTTTTGAATCCAAAGAAAAGGTTAACTCAAGAGTTAGAAGGTAACTAAAGCTGAAGTGAAAAACTAAAGATCGCCTTCTCCTCGGTAGGTTTTCAACCCTTGAGGGCAATTTTTTTCATTCACAAAGAAATCAACTTTTTAAATAGATTGGGTTCACAAATTGCATGTAAGACACCTTAAGATGATAATGGAAACAAGCTAATCACAGTTGGAAAAGTGTAGTGAGCAAAATCTGGCAAGGTGGATATTTCCTTACAGAGTACTCCATTCTTAATTCTTTGGAACTAGGTAAAAAATGGGAAGGTGAGTATGAAATAAAGAATAGTTACTGTTAGGCCAACGAAAATAGTGAAAAGACATGGAAATGTCCATTAGAAACTCCCACATTTACTAATCTAATGGATTTATGCTTTAATTCATTCGTGTGGCATGGATCCTAAAAATTAACAAATGGATTGGAATTCCTATATAGAGGGAAACATAATGGTTTTACAAATCACACCTTTTTCTTAAACTATTATGTTGTTATAATTGTGCAACATTTTCAAATCTTCTGGGTTGAAAATTCAATTCCTTATGCCTAATCCAGATTTGAATTTTTAATTTATCTTATACTCTGATAGAATGGCAACTAGATTTGTCTGGTTCGATGGGCTAAATGGAATCAAGTCTATATTGCAAAGTTTCATAGGCACCTCGCTTTTTTTCTATGACATGCAAGATTTTTAAAGGAGGCTGAGGTCAGAGCCAATTCATCCTATAATCGAGAAGCTCCAAGGAACTGGATTAGTGGAAGCAGTTGGGTTTCCAATGGCAGTTCAAGCCCCTGAATTGATTGTTGAATGCATAAATCACTACAACCTAGATACTAGACAAATTCTATTGCCTAATCATACAATTCTAATCTCTATTGATAGGTAAACTATGGTCAATTGCCTCTGAGTTCCAAAATGGGAAGAGTTTTCTGAGTTAACAATAGGAGGAGCAATGTTTGAGTTCTCCTTGAAGAAAATGGTGTGGAGAAAAGAAATTATGAGATCCTAGTTTCAAAAGTCATGGGGCACCAAGAGTAAGGTTCCTAAAACTCTATTCGGCACTAATCTCAATCCTGAGATTGTAGATATTCTAGTTCTCTTGCACATATTGAAAAGTGAGGTAGAAGCGCTTAATTTTGTTGAACAATATTTCTTTTTGGTACAAATTGTCTATTCAGATACATAGTATGTTGATTGGGCTTATGAGGTAAGTGAGCATCTATCCAGAGAACTTAGCACCGCAAAATTTTACAACACCTTTTACATGTCTTCTTTCCTAATTTATATGCTAGCTTATCTACAATTGTAGCCAAGCCTTCCCAGAATAGAGAACTTTCTTGATGATGTGAAAAGCTATGAATTCTATCCATGTTTACAATTGCAGAATAGTTATGCAGAATATGTCAAGGTTAATGATGCTTTTACGATGAGAATTTGCAAGGAACTCCAAGGATGCCCAGAGAGGAGACTCAACCTGGAGGCAATGGTGGCTATTAGTCAGTTTGGTAGCTATTTTATCCAATTCGCATCCTTCTCATATTTGTGTCTTGTAGCTTTCAATGGATTTCCTTTGAAGCTACCCAGGTATTCGAGTGATATGATCGTGCTGATAGATATTGTGAGGCAGGTGATCTAGGTAAACGTGCTGAGTGCAAGATTGAAGAAGAAAGGGTATGAATTCCCTATGAAGGTTGGAGCTTACAGTTGTGAGTCTCATTCTGATGTGAAAAATATGCTCAAAGCATTTGAGACTAAGTACAGGTTAGAGGAATATGAGGTCATGAGACCTATGTTTGATCCAAATGGATATGCGAGAGAGGTATTGCAGATTGGTAGTGTGATCAAACACATTACCACTATTGAAGACTATTGGGCAGACTATAAAGATGAACTTGAAGGTAGAGATCATGCTTTCACTAGGCTCACAGTCGAACAAATTAAAACATATGGTATCAATTTTGATGTAGAAGGCTTAGAGGATGATCGACAAAATATGTATAGCAATACATATTTAACTAAGTTAAGGGGCATTCCTATCATTTTAGAGCCTTATATAGATGCTGAGCAGGATTTAGACGTTATGATGGCCAGGATCATCAAGAGAACAAGGAAGTGGGTTGAATGGACAACCAAAAGAAGTCAGAGTAAAGGTGCAACCACTCAAACTTCTCCAGTAGCTGCAATGCCTACTTATCTCAAAGTGCTACACCAGGTGTGACCATAGCTTCCACTCAAGGGCCATCTCAACCTTCAAGAGGAGGTGATCAACCTTTGGACAAGAATGTCCCCATAGCCAAGACCTATCACGATTGTTCCCTCCCAGTCATTGGAACCCAAACTAGTGCTGAGGAAAAGAAGATGGAGGAACCAAAGGATAGCACAGCCACCTCAATTTCATCCCCCCATGTCACACCAGTTCCATCACCTCATGTTTCTCCAATTCCTTCTCCCCATACTACTCTCATTCCCTCTCCTCATCATAGTCTCGTTCTTCCAACAAGTGCTACACTTCTACAACCAAGTGGCTCTTTACTACAAATAGTATACTTAAAGGATGGAAAGAGCAGCAGTAGTGAGTCTACTGAGTCAGATGAGGTAGCGAAGAAAACTCCAAAAGTAGAAAAGGGCTAGACTTCTTCTAAGCTCATCTCTCGAGATCAAAAGAATCCCTTCTCTTCAACTATTGTGATAATAACTCCAATTAAGAAGAAGATGTTTAGTATAGAATCACTTGGGATGGCCTCCAAGGTGATAGGTGCAGACTCCTGGTTGGAAGATACTCTGGAAAGGAAGAGGAAAAGAAAGGATGAAAGTACTTCTATCAAAGATACTATATCTCTTGTGGTTCACTCTGGATCTACATTGGAAAAAGTAAAGAAGCAGAAAACCCTATCTATACTTGGGCAAGATCTAAAAACAGAGCACCTGAAAATGGAGATAGCCAAGCCTAACAAAGGAGGAAGGATTGAAGACATGACTGCTGATGATTTTACTCTACACTCTATGGACCTTGGAGAAGCTAGGGATGACACCAAATTTGGCTTGTGGAAGATGACCAACAAGGTGATTGAGGGACAATTAGAAAGTCTAAAGTTGTCCAAGACCAAAATGAAGGCTGAGATAGAAGAATTGAATAGGTTCATTAGACAATTAGTCACTCCATTGGTAGTCATCTCTGGAATATTAGTGACCCAAAATCTTACTGCTGCTAAGGTTCAAGCCCTCATCTCTCAACTCCAAGAAGATAGGCATTTTGGTCATATTGGTAAAGAATGGATTGAGAAGCTCAAATTAGAAGGAACCACTATTGTAGAGCAGATTGGTAATGTTATCTTAAGGTTGGAAATAGAAAAATATAACATCATATCAAATAGAAATACTCTGGCTGGAGAAAGGGTGAAGTGTGATGATTACATCTCCCTATTGAAGATGATCATCCAGATGAAGGCCAAGGAAGCTGTTGAAGAAAAAATCTTGCCAAAGGCAGATGAACCTCTATTTGAGTGGCTTCAAAACATGCAATTTAAGAATAGTGGCCAAGGAAAAGTACTCATAGGGATCAATGTCATGAAGGAGAACTTTTTTGAGTTTCTGAATAGTTTGTCTGATGTATCTTCCAATAGTCAAAATAAGGTTACTGAACTCCAGGCACTCAGTAGATACATACACATAACCATAGAAGAACTACCAAATCAATTGAATGTTGTGAAGGATTTGGCTAGAGAGCATTCCAAATGGCTCTTACGGTATACCAACATACATGTGCCTAGGCATGAAGAGCTCATCCCAGTCATAGTTGTTGCCAAGGCTTATAGAGCAAAAGCAGAAAAGGGGAAGAAGTCGAAGTGATTCACATTTTGCCTCTTTTTTTTGTTTTATTATGTAATTATTGTAATACAAAAAATTGGTGCCTTGCCATTTGTCATTTTTGAGAAGATGAACCAATTAAACTTCCATTGTAACGGTCATCTCAAAATTGTATATGTATGAGATTGAAAGATTAATGAAAGGTCGGCGAATTTTTGTTGTCAAGTACTTTTTATTATAAAGATAGTTGAATGGTATTTTATATCAATTATTTTCTATTGTGAGAATTTGCCTAAGAGAAAAATTCACCCAAGAACTAAGAACTCAAACACAAGCACACAGTAGACCAAAAAAAAGAGAGAGTATGATCAAAATGACAATGTATTCAATATGCCATAATTAAGAGTACACTAGGAGTGCCTATATACAAAGGCCTCTCAGGAAGCACCTAGAATGTCTCTAGAAACAACCAAAAGATAAGACAACTAAGCACCTTATCCAACATTCTAGATGAATACATAAGAATGAAAAAGTGTCATATGTGTGTAGAAGATTCCTGTGTTGTAGACAACATGTGCTTAAAAAAGGTGCGGAACCCTGTGATGTCATCAAGACAACTCACAAAAGTGCACAAACTCCTAAGTGTCTCACAAATAAAATAATGCAAAATAAATAAATAATGCATTAACCTAAGTAAACTTAAGTAAGTGCAATAAGTAAATACTTATTTACACCAACACCCCCACTTAAGTGAAACTTAGGGGAATGCCCTTAAGCTTACGAACCAGAATGAAGATGCATAATGGGTCTCGGCTACTAGGCCATATTAGGTACCCATGTACATAATGAAGATGAAAATCTCTCATAAAGCGAGGAAAGAGGGAAAACCTCATGGGAAAAACCCTCCCCCAAAAAGAGAGATAAATAGGGATGCATTGATGGATGGAGTAATCAAGACCCCCCCCATTATGACATACATCCAGTATATACATAAGAGAATAAGAGAAGGAAGAGAGATAGAATAGGCTCCCCCCCCCCCCCCCAAAAGAAGAATGCCCACAAGTGAAAGCCGCTCCGATGAAGAAGTTGGTCCAAGAATGCAGAAAGGTGTTCCTCCCCTTAAGAAGAAACAAAGGCAAAGGTACACTCCTAAAGATGTGTGCTAGCCCTGAAACCTACTCAAGTATCCTTGTACTGATGCTGAAGTTCACCCCTTCCAACTGTGCTAAAAAGAATGAATGCAGATCTGTCAAGGATGTATGTTGCACCTATTCCACTAAACCATCTGTCTCCTCAACTGACAAAGAGACCTCCACTAATTTTTGTTCATAATGATCCACAATCACACCAACCTAAGTAGATTGATCATGTAGAGAATGGACATGAGGATCAGAGTGAGCCCTCGCAACAACTGTAGAAGGATCACCTTCATCAATGAGAAGATATAAGTCCTCAAGTCTATCTCCCAAGTCAATTGAAGCTGGAGCTGGAAGATGAGATGTAACATGATGTGTTGGACCTTTCACTATAGCAATATAAGCATGTGGATTGGATTAATGTGACCTCTCACTACAACTATCGATAGAACCCCACATGTCTGAACCTGTTGAAGCACTATCGCAGGTGTCACTATTAGTTTCCACTGTGTATGAAGTGCGGAGAGGAGTAGAGGACAAGCTAGGATAACTTTCCTCAAAGTGAGCATCCTTCTCCACAAAAATCTCATGAGTCTCTGGATCCAAAAGTTTGTAAGCCTTCACATTGTCTTCATAACCGATGAAGGTACAAGGCCTAGGTGTCGGTGCCTTGCAACTCCTGGAAGATAGGTTAGCCCATGTTGGACAACTGAAGACTCTAAGGTGACTCACAATTGGTTTTCTGTCGCACCATGCTTCAAAAGGAGTCTTGCCATCTAAGGCTGGATGAGGAGACCGATTATGTGAGTAGCATTGCTAATGGCTTCAACTTCAAGTGTAGGATCGAGAGACTTGGCCTTTATCATGCAACTTGCCATGGTCTTGAGAGTCCTAATCCTCATAGCTGCAAAATCTGTCTTATGTAGACTAAATGCTGGTGAGTTCTAAAGATCAATCCCCTCAATTCTACAACATTTCTTAAGTCTTATGTCAACATATCTATTCTCATTGTCCACCCTTAATACCTTGATGGCTTTCCTTGACTTGTGTTAAACATAAGTCTTGAATTTTTGAAGCTTATGAACCAATTCATTCTTATGATGAAGGAAGAAGACCCAAGTGAATCTCGAAAAGTCATTAATAAATGTGAGTATGTAGCAGCCTTGGCTGACTGAAGTCACTGCAAAGGGTCCTGTTAATACCAAGTGAACTAACCGAAGAACAACTGGAGCTCGATAAGACTTCCCTTTATCATACTTCTCCTTGAGATTCATGTCCAATAAACAAGATGAACACTCTCCCTTAGAAAAGTTGATATTGGGTAGACCTTTGACCATATGTTTAGAAAAAAATTGTTGAAGAGAGCGAAAGTCAAGATGATCAAACCACTCATGCCATAAGTTGATTTGTGAAGTAGAGTGAGTTAACAAGGCTTGGGAAGGACTCTTAGGCACAAAGTGGGAGAAGGAGAAAAGCCTCTTGTCATCATTGACTTTCCCAACTACAACCAATGAATCATCTTTGAGACTTCACACCATCACAAAATCTAGAAGGAATTGAACCTTATGACCATCTCCAAGGTGAGTTATTTGGTAAAATGATAGGAGATTGGAACTTAGATTTGAAACGTAGAGAACATCCACTAATTCTCCATTTTCCATTTCCACATGTCCTTTCCCTTCAACTTCCATCTTAGCATCATCTCCCACAAAGATGTGTGGCACCTTTGACTACTTCAATGAAGAGAAGTCTTCTTTTGAAGAACCCATGTGGTAAGAGGCACTTGAGTCAAGTATCCATTCCAAAGAAGAACTAGTTTTTGCCATAAGTGCTTGACCGTTACCCTTTGAAGAGGTTGGAGTTGAATCCTTGGAAGTACCTGGCACCTGAATCTTGTTCTTCTTGAGTAAATTTTCTAACTCATAGATTCTTTTTGTCTTGCAATGATGCTCGTCATGATTTGGCTTTTTGCAGTATGCACAAAAAATTTTGTCCTTCTTTTCATTACTTCCCTTCTTGTTTGAAGAAGAACCGCCTTGGTGAGAGGAGGATTGTTGTGTCTCAGATTGTGTTTTTTGCTTGCATTGTTTCTTTTTGTTCTTGCTTTTCCCCCCTTGACTAGATCTGTGATCATCACTAGCCACCAAGGCTTTGGTCTTTGATGACTTGAGAAGTCCAAAATCCACCAAGTGAGATTGTTCAACAATCAACATGTCTGCAAATCCATCAAAGGAAGGCTTCTGGTAAGCAGATCCCATGGTCAACTTGTGAGTATTAAAACTCGAAACAAAGTTAGTGTACTTAGAAGGTAGCCTCTTCAGGATGTGATGAATCAACTTGTCATCTTTCATGGGACTTCCACAATCTTTAAGAAGTGCCCTATACTCATTGACTTTGATGATGTAATCCTGAATTGTGTCATAATTCTTAGGATCCAAGAGAAGTAGATCATCTTCAATCTGAAAACCCTTTTCTTCATCCACCTTACCATACAACTATTAGCTTCTTTAGATTCTGAACAATTTTTAATGTGGAAGAGAAGATCGCTATGTACACAACTCTTGATAACACCTAAAGCCTATCGATCTTGATTTTGTCAATCAATGAGTTCTATAGCATCAGTAGGTTTGGTAATTGTACCATCAACATACAGACTATATCCTTTTTCCATTAATCTACTCCACGCAATATCTTTCCATGTAGAATAGTTGCGTGAAGTTAGAGGAGGACATTTAAAACCCATGATGCAAAAAATGAAAAGGGCACAATAGAAAGACACAAAAAACATGGTACACACCCCCCCCCCCCCCTTTTCACTCAATGAAAAGACCCCCCCCCCAAAAAAGATGTTGTTGGCACTTTATAAGTAGTGCGTTTACAATGGGCCACTTGTCAAAATGAACAAAGTGGGATTTCTGATTTTGCTTTTACAACTACCTTATAAGGCTCAATTCTGTCACTTAAGTATTGTAGCTCAGATTTACAACAATTCTGAAAAAGAATCAAAGCTTTACAATGCCGAAAAAGGCCTAATTCTAAAAGTGAGAAATTTGTCCACACAACCCTAGAATCTGACTTTAGATCTAGAAAGTAGACAAAAAAATATGCACTTTCAAAAAAAATAGAACATGAAAAAGTGACCAGATTTGCCCGTACAAAGCTTCTGAAGTTACAAAATGTAGGATTATGCAGGTACAATCACCAAAAAATGCAATTTCTACAAAATTTGTGCACCAAAACCAAAAAAAACACCACCACTAGAAAATTCAAGAAATTTTACTCAATTTCAAAAAAAATTGCACCTGAATCGGAGTCCGGATGTTCGAGATATGGGCTTACAAAGTCAGGCTGCCAAACTGAAATGCAATCTGAAGAGGGGTCTTGAGAAAATACTAAGATACTAAATTTGATGATCAAATGGCCATCACAACAGTTGTAAAATGATTAGAAATGATGGTCAAACACTCATCAATTTTAAGGCAGTGTACTGCTGACGTCAGTAAAAAAATTAGCGCCCTAGCTGACATGGAGGATGATGTGTCTATCTGTACTATATGGATGAACATGTGTCTGGTGTCGTATGATGATGTGGCAAGAAAATTTCTTGTTCCACTAGTGACATGGCAGTCCCAGAGTGCTAACTGGGTGGCTGGTGACGTGTCACTGCTGACTTGTCCACGTGTCCAAGTCTTTTGAACGTCGAATGTCCCTGTGAAAATAGCAAGTGAAAGATTTAAAATGGGTCATCGTAACTAGTGTGCTAGCCGAAAAGAGAAGCCCGTAGGCAGGAAAAGGAAAATGGCCTATTTGTCATTCAGGGGTTGCCGAAGATACTTATACGACGCCAAAAAAAAAGTTTGTGACGTCGAAATATGTATTCCGCTGCCAAAAAATCATGCAAGGATGCTGGTGGTCGGGATTAAATAATCCTACATTGATGGGATATGCACTTTGAGCACTTAATAAAAGAAAATGTTGATGGGTCTTTAGCAAAGAGCTCCGCTGGATGTGTGCTGCTTGGCCACTGTGATGTGAGCGAATTTAATAAAATTCCCCTGCGAACACACAATACCCTCCAAATGGCAAATCCGGGGTGTCACAGCCCAGGTCTACTAAAAAAAAAATTCTCTGCTAGGCAAAAAATTTCTACAAATTTTGACAAAATATATGATGGAAATACAGAGAAAATTGACAGATCTGAAAATAATAACCATACCCGAACTGCAAATCAGGGCCTCCAAGTTCTAATTTGCAAAAAGAATTTACCTTACGGTTGACTTTGGGCCAAGGTAGGCGAGTTTTATAGTTGATTTTCACCGGTTTAGCATTTCGGATGCAATGGCGAGGTCATATCTGGCTCTAAACACTCCCAATTTCTGCAGTACTCCGAATTTGGGCTGAGGTGTTGAAGCAAGCATGGTCTCAAACGGCTATGTGATAAGAAAATCTCCAAGTTTCTCTGATACCATGTGAGAATTTTCCTAAGGGGAAAATTAACCCAAGAACTAAGAACTGAAACACAAGCACACAGTAGACCAAAAAAAAGAGAGAGTATGATCAAAATGATAATGTATTCAATATGCCATAATTAAGAGTACACTAGGAGCGCCTGTATATAAAGGCCTCTCAGGAAGCACCTAGAATGTCTCTAGAAACAACCAGAAGATAAGACAACCAAGCACCTTATCCAACATTCTAGATGAATGGATAAGAATGACAAAGTGTCATATGTGTGTAGAAGATTCCTGTATTGTAGACAACATGTGCTTTCAAGACAACTCACAAGAGTGCACAAACTCCTAAGTGTCTCACAAATAAAATAATGCAAAATAAATAAATAATGCATTAACCTAAGTAAACTTAAGTGTAATAAGTAAATACTTATTTACACCAACATCTATTCCAATTTCTGTTAGATTTAGTTTTATGTTTTCTCTTTTGTTTGAGTTGAAATGAGGAAAGAACAGAGTTTCACTCCCTTGTTTCGAAACAATGAATGAATGTGATAGGTAGTGTCATTGTTCATTCAAAGAGAAATCCCTTTAGTATTCTTCGTTTGTTAATCATAGTTCAGATTCAGATTAATTTAGCTCACTCAATTAAGCTTTGTGAATTTGTAAGATGTGTGGATTCATAAACTTGTCTAGATATTCAGAAAATTTTATTTGCTTGAGTTAGATTCTATTTAGGTTTAGCTTGGTTTTACCTCTTCTGTTCTCAGGTCAAGAACATACCCCGAATAATTTAGGAGAAAAACATAATTCATTGCAAATCTATTTTAGAGAGCTATACCTACCAATTCAGAGAAAAGCCAATTCATTCATAAGTGGCTTTTCAACTATTTGTAACCAAATATTGCTCCAAGTTTGGGCATTTGAGAGTTATAATTAAAAAGGACAAATCTATTTACCAACAGGTAGCATAAGGAGAAAGTGAGGTGACCAACTTTGGAGTTTTTTTCATATGGTGAGAGGCATTGGAATTGAGAATCCAAGTAGGCCAAGAAGTCATAGCTCGATTAGTGAGAGCATGACCTTTTCCTATAGGGGGGATGCTGCCTGAGGAGCTGAAATGTGATGCTCCTTCATGACTTCCTCTAAAGCCTCCAAATGCTTCCAACACCTAGAAACAGGATGTCCACCCTTGCCACAAAAACTACAGGTCTCACTTGATTTCTTCTTGGTCTTGGAGGTAGACTTAGTAGACTTCAAAGAATCTTTACCCTTGGGAGGGTTAGCTGAAGGTTTGGAATCAACATTCGATGTATCTTTCTTTGGTTTGGCTTTCTTTTTTGATTTCCCCTTAGAAGACTGAGCAACCAATGCTTGGCTAAAAGAGCTAGAGGCATCCACTTGTTGGATCTTTGCTTGTTCATGTGTCAACTAATCACAAAATCTCTCAAAAGAAGGCATCTGATGTATGTTGCTCAGGGAATACATAGTGGAGTAGAAAGTGGAAGAGAAGATCTGATACTATCCTCGTAACTTTGAGGGTATCAAAAAATACACTCATCATGTGTTTTGTTTTTCCCACATCCCTGTAAAACTGTATGCAGAGACTTGAACTTCATCAAGAAGTGTTCAATGGTGGGGAAGCTGGCAGGTGTTAAAGAAGTCAACTCTGCATCAAATTGTAGTGCCCAGAATTCATTCATTGTACCAAACAAGTTGTGAAACTTGTTTCGAATAGCTCGAAGAGTGGTCAAACCATCCAAGTGAAACAAGAGACTATCTGAGATGTTCAGTGTAATCAATCCCATGGCTTCATCCTTTTTTTTTGTGCTGAAGAACCTTAAAAGGGTGTTGCAGAAAATGTTAGTTCTCATTTAGACATGACCATAAGCCTTGTGACATGAGAAGCCTAATCATTTGTGCTTTCCAGGTGTGATAGTTGTGCGGCATTAGCTAGGTCACAGAAGGATCTAACATTGAGAGAAGAATATAGAAGTAGAAGGGTCTATTCTGAAGTAAATTACAAAAAAGAAAATGATCCCCCCCACAATGTATAAACATATCCTTCAAATACCAAAGAAAAAACTATGGAAAGAACTCAATGCCACGTTCCTAGTTCTCATTCCCAAGTTTTCGAGAGCTGACTCAATGGACAAGTTTAGGCCTATTAGCCTTTGCAATTCTTTCTACAAAACCATATCTAAGGTCCTTACTTCTAGGCTCCTAAGCATTCTTCACTTGATCATTTCTCCTCAACAGACTGGCTTTGTCCCTGGGAGGAAAATTCTTGACTCCATTGTCACGGTCCATGAGGTCATCCACTCTCTTGAGGCTGGTAAGAAGGAAGGTTTTCTGCTCAAACTGGATATGTCTAAAGCCTATGACAGGGTGGACTGGAATTTCCTTATGGTTGTCCTTCAAGCTTTCAGGTTTGATGCTCAGGTTTGTAAGCTCATCTCTCAAATTGTTACTTCTCCTTCTTTATCTATTTTGGTTAATGGCTCCCCCTCTCTTTTCTTCTTCCCTTCAAGAGGACTGAGGCAGGGTGATCCCTTATTCCCTGTCCTCTTTATCATCCTAGCTGAATGCTTAGGAAGACTTATCTAGAGGAAAATTCAGGACAGGAGTTTATAAGGGCTCAAGCCTTGTTTGGGTTCCTATTCCTTCACTCATCAGCAATTTGTGGACAACACTATCTTAGGAGGAGAAGCCTCTGTTAGAGAGGCTAGAGGTTTTAAGGATCTCCTTAACACCTATACCAAGGGCTCAGGCCAGGCTCTCAATTGGGAGAAGAGCTCGGTTTACTTTATCAATACCCCTTTGGAGAGACAGAGGAAAATTGCTCGCATCCTAGGAAGTGGCATTAGGTCCCTGCCAGCTAGCTATCTTGGCCTACCTCTGGGCACTAGACCCTCGGATTCATTCTGGAATAGCATCATTGATAGATTCAATAGGAAGCTCGTTGGTTGGAAAGGGACCACCCTACATCAGGCTGGCAAGTGTACTCTAGTTAAATCCATATTCTAGAACCTCCCAACTTATGCCTTAAGCCTCTTTGGTATCCTAGCCAAACATGCAGACAGAATGGAGAAGATTCAAAGGGACTTCCTCTGGTCTGGGTCTAAAGATCACAAGAGATACCACCTTGTTTCTTGGGACCTTTTTTTCCTTCCCAAATGCCACGGGGGTCTAGGTATCAAAGAATTAGACATCTCCATAATGCCCTTTTAGCTAAATAGCTATGGTGCATTTTTCAAAGCACAGGTGTTTGAAGGGATATCTTGTTCAAGAAATATCTGAGAAGACAATCCCTCATTTTCCTGATTTATGAGACTAAGATTCCCCAAGGGTCCTACATTTGGAATGGGATCTTGAAGGCCAAATCCAAGGCCAAATGGAAAGTAGGAAAAGGTGACAAAATTTTATTTTGGCAGGACAACCGGACGTGTCAGGGACCACTAATCAACCACTCTAGCTACAAAAGATGGGCAGAGCAATGCATAGAAAGGTTTGGCACGAAAGTTAGTGATTACAAATCAGAGAATGGCTAGAACAACCTATCTATGATATCCCTGGACCTTAACCCCCTGATGGTTTTACTGAATGCCACCTTCATTAACAATGAAAGGGACTCCATCATTTGGGGAGACACCTCTAACGGGCTTTATTTTGTTGCTTCTGGTTATTTCTCTATATGGGACAGGATGGGGAAACCCATTTGGGCCAAAGCCTGGATTTCTAGTCTTGCGCCTAAAATCAACATTGTCTTCTGGCTCCTCCTGCAAGAAAAAATTCTCACCTTGGATAATTTCGCCAAGAGAAGCCAAATTATCCCCAATAGATGTTTCCTTTGCAAGCATGAACTAGAAATGATCAATCATTTATTCATCCACTGCCCCTATTCTTCCAAGGTGTGGATCTTCCTGACTAAGGATCTTGGATTAAGTTGGTGCCCCTTGGCCAGTGGAGAAGCCATCACTCTAGTTTGAACTCTCAATTAATGAGCTCCTGGACTCTCCCACACTCCTACTAGGGAATCTGGAAAGAGCACAACAACAAAATATTCAGAGAAAGAGAGTCTCTAGAGTTCATAATCGCTGAGAAAATAGAAGGTCTCATTCTGGAGAACTTTGCAATAACTAAAGGAGGAAATATCAAGGAAGGTGGAATCAAAAAATCTAGTAAGAAAGATAGGGCCAAGAGAAGATAGGAAGCAAGATGGTCTTTTCCCCCTAAGGACTGGTACAAAGCCAACTTTGACGGGGTGGCAAAGGGGAACCCTAGTCTGGCCGGAAGTGGAGGCATAATTAGAAATAGTTCAAGTGGAGGAATTGTGGCTGTTTCATTCCCTCTCTATCACCAAACAAACCACTTTGCCGAAGCCAATGCGGCTAGACATATTGTTAAGCTAGCCTTGGCCTCTAAAATCGAGCATCTGTGGCTTGAGGGTGACTTCATAAACACCATCAATTACATCAAAGGTCAATCTGTGCCTTCTTGGACGATTTCCAACATCATAGAGGACATCAAATACAACTTGAGCAAGCTCAAAAAGACTCACATCAGCCACGCTTACCGAGAAGCCAACTCGGTTGTTGACTGGTTTATCAATGATACCATCACCAAAAACTCGGTGATGACATGGATGAATGGAGACAAAATCCTGATAATGGCGATTGAGTTGATCTAGCAGGATAGAATCTAGGGTACAATTATAATCCCATTTTAATAATGAAAGGATTTGGTAAATCGCCCGTCAAAGGGGGAGTTATTAGAAATCATGCAGAGCCCTTTTCAAGTCATAATTATGAATACGGAAGGCACGCTTCGAGGGCTGGCAAGAATAGAACCACTAAATATCGTAAAAATATTTTTGTTTTAAGTGCCCCAAGGAAAATTGAGCACTGTAAAATAACTAGTGGTATAGGGTTTGCAGACCCGAAGGAAACCATGGTTAGAAAGAGGATCAGAAGAGAGCCCTGGGGGGGATCGAAGAGTTGGAAGGAGAAGGAGAAGGTGTGGCACAAACTCAAAAAAGGCGGCATCACCAAGTTCATGGAGAAGCTTCACAAATTCAAAGTTGGAGTTAGCAAGATCATGGTAGAAACATGGAGCAACGAGAGAGTCAAAATTGATGGTGTCACCCATCAAATTTCCAAGGGCTTGATCGCGAAGGTGACAGACATTCCCTAGGAAGGCATGAAATTCTACAAAGACAAAAAGATGTCGGCCAATGCAATTAGCAATTTTGTCAAGGATGAAATGGAGAAAGATAAACTTGTCAAGATTGACACCTACTACGACATAGAATCCATCAAAAAAAATTGGAGGTATGTTCTCAGGATCTTCATTGAGTATATCACTCTTGACCCTAGGTTCGATGGGATAAGAACACACCATTTTTTTTTGTTAAACCACTTTAGGCATGGTGTTAAAATTTATCTTCCCTTTTATCTTTACACTTCCATGTCCAAGATTATTGAGGGTTTCAAGAAAAAACTTGTTACCAACCCTGCCCTCTGTAAAGGCCTCCTTCTCCTAGTTTATGAGTTTTTGAAAACTCAAACCAGAGGAAAATCCCTTGGTGACCCAAGTTGTGCTTCAGAGGACACTGCCAATTCCAATTCTGGGGATGTTTAGGTAGTGAAAACTGAGGATGAGTAAAACTCCACCAAATCCATCTTTGCTCACAATCCCCGCATTTCCAGTAGAAAGAGCCCTAGAAGCCTCCCTCCCCTTCTCCCTAAGCCTGAGCCTTAGGAGGCGGTTAGTGAGGAAGAAGAGGAGACTGACATGAACTCTAAGGATGAGGATAAGGAGCTAGGGAAGGATAATTTGATAGAAGAGGAGAAGGGGAGAGAAAGCGACAAGGAGGAGGTGGCTCTTGACACCCCCTGAGAAACCCCAGGAAAAGAAAAGCCAACCAGGCCCTACCCCAGGAAGACCTGAAAGCCCAGTGTGCTGAGACCCCTGGCCCTATCCTGCCCACATCACCACCTGAGGAGATGATTGAAATTATGGTGGAAAAAAGCGGGGAGGTGATTAGGAAGAATAGGAAGAGGGCTTGGAGGAATTTTAACATGGATACTACAAGTTTGGGTATTGTTAGAGAGCCAATGAACATCTAGGTGTTGGAAGACCTTGATAGCAGAACCCATTATGATGAGCTAATTGACCCTGCTCTGTTGGTCATTTCTGACAATGCATGGGAAACTAGCTTCAACCTCTTGAACAATACGAAGAATAGCTTGATTGATAACTTTCGTTCAATCAAATGGTTGTTTCAAGAAATTGAGGCTCTAAAGGATAAGAAAAACCAGTTTAGCATCCAGAACATCTGCAGGGAATAGGTAACCATAGGAAGGAAGAGAGATCAGGAAGGCAGTCAGAATATCTGCAGCGGCCAGGACACTAGAGACGAACAAGAGGACAGACTCTCCTTGGTTGAACAAAAAGTCTAGAGGTTTGATTCCATCCACCATATCATGACAAAACAAATTGTGGACACTCTGCACACCCTGAATGAGAACATTGTCAATCTGGGGGATTCTCTAATGAGAGTCGGCCTTGGTGGGGACACGGTGCAGAAGACCAAGCTGGACTTTGGCCAAGAAGAGGCTGCTCGGAAAGACTCCAAGAACTAGGTGCACCAGGTGGAAACCCAAAACAAGAATGAGGAAGGAACAGACAATCAGAAGGATAACGAAGCTACAAAAACTCTGCAGGATCTGGATAAGGACAACCATTAGTATGTTTCTCTTTTGGTTTTTATTATAGATTTTTTGGGTGTTGGCTTTTTCCTCCTAGCCTTGAGCCTTTTGTTGGTTTTGGCTTTTCATAGTTGTTTCATGTTAGCTGGACTTTTTTAATTTCTATCTTTATGCTGTAAAACTTTTGAGTTTTAGGATCCCTATAAAACCTGTTTTACTTAATCAAAAACTATGGAAAGTGCAAAAACTAAGAAAATAACTTGGCTTTTGGATGCAAAGAGGGAGGAAACTAAAGTCTCTACTTCAACACTAAAAATGGGAGCTCAAACAAACTCGGAATGAAATGAAACTAGCATCATCATCTCCATCTCGAAACCAACTTTCTAGCACTTCTTTTGGATCAAAAAAAGATCTCCGCATACTCAAGTTATGGCTAAAAAGCCAATTGTTGCTCCAAAATAAGCTTGCTGGAAAAAATACAATCACTACATGAAAAATTATTGACTGTCGCTTGAAAAAAATCTAGCAGTCAGAATGCTGACATCAGTGGCCAAAAAATGATGTTAGCAGGGTCAGAAAAAATGGGCCAGAATAATGATGTATTGTCAGAATAATGATGTCATAGGTCAAAAAATGATGTCATCGACCGACAATGGGGGCCTGTGGCAGATGGGTGTTGCACTGCAATGGAGGCGATGTCTTGGCAAAGCAACGGTGACTGGGTTCTAATTTTGCCGAGATGGTGTGGCCCACTATGGCTAAGCCCAAGCCGAGTGCGGGTGGTGCGTTGATGGCACCGAGGTGGTGGAGCAGTGGCCACCGGACTGAGCGGCCGCTGCGACCACTATTTTAAATTTTATTTTTTTGATTTCCATCTCTACGGCCCTTTGGGAGGTTAAAAAAATTGTTTGGCGCTACAGTGACCAAAATTCAAAATTTTCATATGAATTCTGACTGTACCGAGCCTTTTGAGCACAATGGCAGCATCCGTTTTTGCCCAAAGTGCCCCGAAAAAAAGCACTTCCTCCCGATTGAAGAAAAACTTCGAACAAGCTAGGGTTTATGTTTCTAAATCGAGGCTTCAAAAATATTCAAACCAGGAAGTAGCAAGGACGCTCTGATACCATGTAGAAGTTGTGAGAGCCAACTTCACAAATCGCCAAGACCACCTGCATGCAAATAACTTGTTGAAGAGAAACCAAAGAAGGAAAGCTAGGGCTTGGAGAATCTCAACGGTGTGAGAGAAAATATATTCCAACAATGAAAAATGAAATTGTTGTACAAAAATACAATACGACAGCCTGTTTATAAAGGCCTCTAGGATGCTTCTAGAATGAGCAAAAAAGAGCTAGGAGATAAGCATGACAACTAAGCATACGAATACGAAAAGTGGATAATCCTCCATGTAGACGAGAGAATAAGTATGACAAGGTAGGTGCAAACTCCTGTGTTGTCAACAAGTCAACACGTAAGAGTATGCTTACTCCTAGATAAAAAACTAATAAATAATGCATTTAACTAAGTAAACTTAAGTAAAGTGTAAATAATAATAATTCACACTAACAGTTACCTACCCCATACTTGCATGTGTATGTACACATGTATGTTTTTACTTCATGTTTGGCATTTCTGATGTGGTTGAGAGAGGGAGTCGTAGTCACCTGCTACTCGATATCTACACAATGCACCACTCCTAGCCATTGCTTGTTTAGTTTAGATCTATATGTATATGTACATGCTCAAATTTTATGCAGATTGCAATTTTATGCAGATTGCAAGTACCAGGCATCGACTTCTCTGATTGTCAGGATGAGCATACCCTATCACAGTATGTTAATGATAAAGAGGGGAGATAGTTCTTGAGTCCAAATCATAACCCTAAGCCAGTTGTCCTAGAAAATATGACAAGTATCTAAGTTATTTACCCTTTTGAATTCATCAAGTAATGAGAATTCGAGATTTTGACCCTTGAGTTTGATTTAGCATTGTCTTTAAACTGGGTTTTCTTATTTAGTTTTATGGGTTTGTTGTTATTTTCAGTTATAATTAAATCAAATTAAAAGAATATTAAATTATTTAATTTAACAAAAAAATTATAAAGAAAATTTAATTTTATATTATATTTAATTAATTGAAAAATTAATTAAATAGAAGAATTAAAGTTAAAAGGATTTAATTAAAGTTCTAAATTTGGCGTAATAATATTTATTTAATTTAATAATAATTAATTTAGGAGTTTCATTTTAATAAATAAACTATAAATATTATTATTATTTATATTAATAAATATACTATTAAAGATGTCTTGTGACTTAATAGAAGAGAGAAAATAAATTTAATAAAGTTTATTTTAATTAAAATATAAAAAGTTTGCACATGAAATTAAAATAAATTAAATTAATAAAGAAAAGGGTTTGCGTGATTGTAAAACTGAAACCCTATAGGATGAAAGCTCTTTATTAAGAAATTAGAACTCATTTCTCCATACACAGGTTTTCGAGGAGCAATTTTGAGAAATATTGTTTTCAAGAAGACGAGATTTCTTGCAACTTCCGAGCATTCGTCTAGTTAGCATCAGATCAAGGTAGGATCTTGTTGAAGTTTTTACAGTAAATCCCCTTTGAATTTCCTCTATCTTCTCTGTGGTTGTTATGGATCTGTTTTCAGAAATAGTTCTAGTTGAAACCCTTGTAAAAATTATTGTTCTTCATTATTGAAAATGTCTATAAAAGAAATAAATTTGAAACCCTTGTTTGAGAAACTCTTTTGAAAAAAAAATATTGTTTTAGAGAATTATGAATTGGGATATGGTTTGGAAAAGAAAACAAAAATTTAATTTAACAAATTTGATAGGTTGCAATTGTTTCCCTATCATATCTATACTAGGTTGTGTTTCTTAATTTAAAAAATTATATAAAATTACTACAGTAAATGAATTATAATAATAATATTTATATTAAAATGGCAATTATATTATACCCAAAAAATTGGGTTTCATATGCGTTTGAGGGGGGCTTTGGTATCTTTTTTATATAATAAAAAAAGGAGGAATTGAGGGTCATTACCTCCTCTATCCCCTAGCTGCTCTCGCAATTTGGTTGCGAAGGCAACCGAGGCTACGATATGCAACAGCCTACGAGCCTTAAAACATTTTCTTTTTTATTTATTATTTTATTAAATAAAATTGTTATTATAGTTTTTAATTAGTTTAGTTAATATTTAATATTATTATTAATGTTAATAATTATTATTATATTATCATATTTAGTAATTAATATTATTAATATTATTTTATTAATAATTTAATAGTTATTACTATAATAATCTAATAATTATTATTTAATTTTAAGTAATATTTATTAAAAGATATGGTTATATAGTTATCATTAATTTGTAATATAACTCAATTTTAATTTGGGAAATTTTTAATGAAGTTTGGATTTTATTAAATGGTAGTTCATTTTTATATTTAAAAAATTGGGTTTCTATATTTAGATGATTTTTAATGGATTATTGAATCTTTTGAGATACTTATGAACTCGAAAACCTTAGCAAATATGACACTTGAAAAATGAAAAAATTTGACCTTGTTTGTAAATCGAAACTTTTATGTTTTCAAACAAATGATTTATGAAACTACATTTAGTGTGATGTATGGTTTAATTTATTGGGCTTGGGTTTGACTTAGTATGTTGACCAGTTTTTGGATGTTTACTAGAGGCATGGGAGTTATTGTTTTATGATGTTATATAGATGTCGTGGTTATATGTTTTGATTTTTGAGTTATAGATCAGTGGTTATATTGTGATTTTCTTGGTGTAATCTATGAGTTCCAATCAGTTATATTTTGGTGCTTTCCAATTGCTTGTATAGAACTAATGTGGTCATTGTGACCTTATGAGATTTTAATCTATTTTTAGCTTAAGGTAGGTTATCTTTATACATATTGGGAAGTGGCTTGCAATGGAGGTCAGAGCCCTAAAGTGGATGCTTAGGTAACCCATTGTAGGTTGATTGAATAAGTGATAATATTTCATTAAATGAGTTTTAAATGAATTAATAAGAGTTAGTGAATTTCCTCGCCCATGCCTTGAGTGCTAGTATATGCTAGGATGGGAGTAGAGAGGATGCTTGGTTGCAACCTTACTTCGTTGGTATACCTTGTATGTACGAAAGTACAATGATACCACATAGAGTCACTAGGGGGTCGGTGTCTAGAGAGGTTGCCAGGTTAACCTTAGAGTTGACTCATGCGATGACACTTGCCCACTTACTTAGTAGATTTCATATGTGTCTTTGTTGCCTCTGGGATTAGATGTTATTTTTGTCTTACTACCCTTGAGATAGATTTTCATCAAAATTTCCTTAACCTAGATTATGGTTATAACTGTTGGATTTGTTATCCGTATGGGACTTGAAATTATCTCCTCAGCACGGTGGGAGTGGGCCATTTAGGTGCCACAAGATCGGGTGGTAGTGTTTCTTCTACCATTGAGATCCAACAGCTAAATGTCATTGTTGGATGTACTTGTGCAGTTGTTCCTTTCATTATGATCTTGTGTTTATGTTCAATAGTTATTTCCCGATGTATTGTACTTAATTATTTGGATATTTTATAAAATGATGTTTTTATTCATGATGTATACTCTTTGAGCTTTTCATACCCTATGACATACAACAAATGATTATGCATTTTGGTTATGCCATGTGGCATCTAATGTAATTGTATATTATTTCACTGGATTTGTACTTGTGGTCATTCTATGATATGGATTATGTTATGTATCCTACTTAGTATTAATAAAACTTTTGTATGTGATGTAACGTCAAAGAACCTTTAAGAGATATAATTTGTTTATGAATTTTTTATATGTATGAGAGTTATTGCTTCGGTTATGTTATCTCCATTTCTCCATGTGCTATGATTACATTTGATTAAAAAATCCCAAGTGTTTGGGGTTTTGTGCTCAAATTTTGTGTTCTGAAATGTTGGAATTTCCTTCACTTGATCACTATTTCCCCAATGCCCTCAACCCAAAACTTTACTTCTTTTGTATTAAAAATATATTTCAAACTAATAAATATCCTACTTGATCTTACATAAGAATGGTAAAGATGATTGACATTGGAAAATTGAGTATTAGCACTATTCAAATTAATGATTTTGAATAAATTATCATGATTCGATTATGTGTTGGAATCCATTCCTTCTTATGTACAATAAATAATCATCATGCATTTCTTATCGCCGCTCGTGCATGGCCCATTCAAATTCTTTTGAGTGCACCTATGTGCTTCCTACAACGTCGTTGAATCCTTCTAATGTGGCTAAGACTGTTGTGGTTATCAGAGTTGTTGATGGTTCCAGGTTTGTTGGTGTCGTTGATTCCTGTAGCCTCGTTCCTCCCCTTTCTAAGCCTAAGGGTGATGGTAGGGTTTTCGCTCCATCAGTTTTTGAGCGTATTTTTTTTTGGTGGACGGATCTATGTCTCCATTGACTCTCTTTGTGGTGGATGAAGCGATTCTTCGAGAGGCTGTGACTTGGAAGGAGACTGTTGTTTGGGGGTTTGGGGGGCACAAATGGGACCTCCTATGCCCAATTAGTTCGTGAGGAAGTTGGCAAGGCTTTAGGTGATTTCTTAATGGTAGATTCAGATTCCTCCCATATCTTACATTCCACCTATGCTCTGATTCTTGTTGATATTGATGCCTCTAAATGTCTCCCAATGGAGATCAAATTATGCTCCTCTATTGGCTCTAATGTCCAATCTTTAGACAATGAAGGTCTTTCGTTTAGATGTAGAAAATGCTTCAATATTGGGCATGTTGCAGCAAAATGTGAGGCAAACAGACCCAAATCCAAGGAACCCTCCACATGGTGGAAGGGAGCTTTGTATCAGCATTATTCGATAGTCAAGAAGCCTACTTTTGGAGTAGTTATCTCAGATGCTTCTATTAGTCCTCAACATCAAGAAGGCATTTCTACCCCTTCTCCTAATCATTTGTTGGATGTTGGCCTCGGTCAGGAAGTTGTTGTTGTTGTTGCAATCCCTCCTTTGGCTAACTCTGATCATGGAGTGTCGGTGTTGCTGATCAGAATAATGATGTTGGCTCTGTCCAGCACGGTGTTGTTGAACATTTAGTTGCAAGTAATGATCAGGTTATGGGATCCCTTATTGTTGTTGGCCCTTTCCTTAATGATAGTGTCAATGTTGGTTTTGGTGTTGTTGGCCCTGTCTTTTAGGGTGTTGGTTCAATAGTTTCAAACTATTATGATGGATCATTGGCCTGGCAATCTGTTGTGGCAAAGAGTGAGGGACGGATATTGGATGAAGGTAACCATTCAAGGAGGATCCCTTCTCATTCTTCTTCTAAAGCCAACAAGGTTGGGGCTAAGGGGAAGCTTTAATTGTGTAATCCTTTTATTTTGTAGGGTGGTCAGTCTTTTAAGGGCTTTTTTTTCCTTGACCACTAAATCATGTTGGTGGGGGTTGCGAGGTGTTTGGCACCCCCTCCTTTGTGAATGTTTTGTTGTGTCTCTGCCTCGTTTTTCTTTATTGAGCTTATTGTAAATCTTTTGGTTTGGTTTGCAAGATGACACCTGCTTTGTATTTGAGTTTCAAGATCCATTCAAAACCTATTTTCTTAATCAAAAAATATATATATTCATCATTGAACATTATGTTTCTTTTATACATTTATTTGTTTAGAAAATATTTAATTAAAATTTATTGCATCTAAGAACTGTGATTTGTTTTGTTATAAAAGAATGATGAAATATACTTTCAAAATAGAGATATCTTAGCAATATAGTTACTAAATAAAATATATACTCTCTTTTCCTACACTGATAAAATTACCTATATGTTATTTGACTTTTAGAAATTAAACTAAAAAACATTTGGTTTAACATAAAAAAAGTTCAGGATGTAAGCAACTTCATAGTGGTGAATTCAAATCTTCTTTTTTTAAATTGTAAATGTAATAATCAGTTATAGCTCAGTTGATCGCATTTTAAACTTATATTCAAATTCCTACATGTTAACCACTCTCTGCCAAAAACTTCTTAGCTCAAACTATTTGTTTGCCTTTTTCGACTATAGAAACAGATAATTGTTGAGGAACGAAAGGAGTTAAAATGAAGAAAAAAATACTGGGTTCTTCCTTCTACCTTCCCCTGCATGTAAGCAAAAAACATACAAAAGCTAAGACATAACTTACAAGTTTAATCAGAAAGTGGATGGCAATTGGTCCATGGAAAAATCAACCAACAAACTTGTAAATTTCATTTAATATCGAGTTGGGAGATTGTTCATAAAGATGGGCATGGGCTATTTTAGTGGTAGATGCGGATATATTGACATACACGAGCTAGCTTCAAATCAGTAGTAGAAATTTGGAGTTCCATCTAGAATTAGTTGTCTGCAAATGTACTTGTAAGTCCATAAAGATCATTGTAATGAAGCTAAGTTGCAATCATGACTCTGGTAACACCCTGTGAAGTGGTAAACGAGTGGGAATATGAATTTTATTAAGAATTATAAGTTTAAAGATTAGATCTGTCAATTTCAGTTTTAAATTTATCATAGTTTAGGGATTAGATATGTGATTGGAGATGTCACTTGCACGCACCCACGAGTTGAATTCAAGAGGCAAACAATGGACGAATGGGTTATAAATCCAAATACACATTGGCGATGAGGGAAATGGAACAGAGAATGTCATGAACTGATTTCCTGACCCTTCTTAACTAATTATTCATTTGCAACATTTTAATGTCAGTATCAGCTAATTGATTATAGTCAATACTGATATGTTGAAAGTTGTTGAACAGTTTGAGCTTCTCTGCTAAAAACTTACTAATAAGCATCTTTCACAATTTCATGAGCCCCCTGTTTTAGCTATCATGGAACAGATTTTGTAATCAGTGTGCCTTAAAAAAAGTCCCTAATCTTACACAAGAAAATAAAAATAAATAGGTCTGTTTCAGTTTGGCCAGTTAGTGAAATGGTCGACGAAAAGTTTGTACAACCAAATTGATTTTGATTTTAGGGAAAGACCGGCTGAACAAAATTCAAGGGCATATCTGGTTTAAATGCTGCTTTCATAGAACAGTAACCCTGTGCTTTAACCATCATTTGACAGATTTTGTATTCAAGAGCTCTCAATATTACATTAGAAAAGGGAACATCAGAATTGAGTCCATATCACATTTAATGGAGTCAAGAACCAGTTTCAAAAAGCTCGAAACAACAAAAAAACCAGTATTACAGACACTTTACAGCCAAGTTATTGTGCCTCATTTGACAAAAGTGTTTACTTCTCCAGAGAAAACTAACTACAAAATCCTTTTTCATGGCTACCTTAAGTTCTACTTTCTAGAAGCAAACACGCAAATTGCAACGCTAATAGAGGAGAGATTTATTTGTTGAAGAATCCAGCAACCTATCATTCCTCTATCGTGACAATTTGTCTCGTTTCCAGAAGTCTATTAAGCTGGCCTTTTATAACTTCTGCATCGTGTGAAAAGAGGTAGGAAATGGATAGTACAGAAATTCAAGATTTTAGCTCTATACCAAGTTTATTTTCAAAGTGGCCTTCATAAAATTACAACTGTGCTCTAGATAACATTTGACAGATTTTGAATTCAAGAGTTCAAAATATTACTTAAAAATTAGAGCCATATCAGATTAGCCTTCGCAATCAAAATTTAATAAAAAAATTAAAGAGCAGCAACCCCAGAACCAGTTGCAAAAATATCAAATCAACAAAGCATCACTTACAGAAACTGACAGCCAAACTCATCTATCATATTTGAGAACAATAGTACTTTGTTCACGACAGAGATTCCTTATTAAGGGAAAAAAATAACTACAAAATCCTTTCTCACGGAAAGTTGACCACTAATGGAAGAGGGGATTACTTATTAGATGGAAAAGAAAAGCAAATAATCACCATCGTCTTAAAGTTTGCTTTAAAGATTAAAACTGGTTTGTTGTAGAAGATAAAGCAGATGTGGTATAGGGCAGATATTTGTATGAAACCCTCCGAACACAAAAGTGATCATTGGGAGACAGATTGGATTAGACTGCATCAGACTACCCTATCCTGCTCTCGCACATGTGAAGTAAAGCAGCACGCACAGGTAGGTATAAAAATGATAGAGCTGACAACGTATGAAAAATTAATAAGTGTTTGACAACATAGAAAGAAGGAATGTTATTAGTGCATATTGGCACTATTTGTCAATCAACTAATGCCTAAGATGAAGATGAATCAACTAATGCCTAAGATGAAGATGAAGATTTAGATAATCCATTACATGATTGAAACTTTAAGTTCTAATTGTTGAAAGTCAAAATAATGATACTTGAACTCAATATTATTTTAATATTTTGATATTGATAATAGATATGATGCTATAGTTACAAGTTTACAGTGTTTTTTGTCATTTTTATGAAATTATGTGACATTCTAATCTTAATTTATTCTTCTAGGCTGTATACATCTATGTATGCATATATATGTAGGTGCAGGTGTATATTTGTACAAACACATCCAAGCCCATTTCAAGATTTTGTCATACCAGCAAATCAGTTCTTCGAACTCAAACCAGTAACTAAGAGTTGCTTTATATGTAAGGATTGCAAACTCATAAAATGGAAAAGTAAACTATTATTGTCCTGCTTAAGTTAGAATCATCAATCACAAACAAATTCTGACATGCCTAATTTCTTCCCAAATAATTAAAAGTGAAAGTGACTCAAATAAAACTTCCCCTACCGAGGGCTTGTGCGCCAGGTTTCTCACGTGTCCTTGAATGCCATGTTTTGATTATCCTTCGTGTGTACGAATTATGTCATCATAGGAATCAACTAACACGCTATAAGATGCATTCTGATGACCCCAAGGATCCATACCACTATTGTTCATACCAATCTCATACTTAACATCAAGAGAAGCCATGATTATCTCTTTTCTAGAATTCTCTTGTGAGTTTTCTCACAGAGATGATGAAGCTTCATGTGAGTCGAAGCCCAATGCTTTTTTTCCTTGTGAGCTAGACCTGCATATTTATCAAATTCTCCATGTAGAATTTTCCGTACATTATATTTATTTTTCTCTTATGTTGCTTTTTTGAACTTGTATCTAATGGTTCTCTCTTCAATAATTGTCTAGACCAATCTCTCAAAAGCTAATATGATTAATTCAAATGCCTGCACTATTACTATTGAAAACTACCGACACAAACTGATCACAAGTGATGCAACCATCTGGAAATCCACTAAACTGACATGCAATGCAAATCCACTAACCAGTACTATTCAGAAATAACATGCAATGGTATCCCTCTTCATAAATTGTTCTTAAATTGATATGCAATCATCTGGATATTCTCCAAATTCTCATGCAATAACATCCAACACATGCAACTACAACCCTCACAAGCTGGCAGGGCCAATCTGTGTGATCAAATGAAGCAAAACATGGAAAAAATTTAAAACCAAATCAGATTGAAATAATATCCTAGTTAGGAACATTTCACTCAGTTACTGTCCTTCATTTCTGTTTGCAGAATGACAGGAAAGATTTTGGATTTACAATGCAAGAAAATGCACATCCTCTTAGAATCTGTTTAGATTGGAGGGAAAAAATTGTGGTTACATGTTGCACATTTACACGGTTGTAACCATGTATGAAACATGGTTGACATGTAGCTATACATGTTGTACGAAACATGGTTGACATGTAGCTATACAGGTAGTATGCTTAGCAACTAACTGAAAACAGAATGCCCAACTTTCATGCATAAAAGTGAACTCTTGTGATGTGAGCACTAATACTTATTTTTATGATGCAGTCCATTCATGGCTTAACAAGATGCTACTATTTTCTGTTCTCTCATTTGAGGACTACCATATCAATTTTCTTTTGGTGAACCGAGAGAGACCCAACATTGCATAATACCCTGAACTATGTACACTATATGCAACACTTAATGCCCAACAGTCAATCGAAATAGCCCACCCAGATATAATATGGAAAAAGATCAAGACAGGACTGTTGAAACAAATGAACAGAAAACTTGAAATTTGTAAAATAATTTAGCACAACATCATGGAGATTTTGTACCTCCCATTTGAATCAATGTTCTAGTTATCCAAAAGCTGTCATAAATCCATAAGTAGCAATTATTATAATTGCAGATGCAAAGCGAAGGAAAGGCTCAGCTAGATAAGTTATGCCCCGAGTCATTTCATCCACAGAATTTATATAAAGCAACTTAGATAGATGACATAATAGAAATTCAATGAAATCTTAACCGGCCAGCACTGCTGAAAAGCAATGATCATCAATCAACTATTTACAAATATAGCAGTCTAGCATGCCAAGAGCACTGAGAGTAGATAAAATTCAAATTCACAGAGTTGTGAAGGCATAGATGGTGAGGAAATCACGTAAAAATATGAAAAGATACAATGTCAGTCTGCAGCCTACAAGTAGAAATACAAATACCAAATAGAAATTCTGCATTCCATAGTCATCAATACAAGACATAACACCTCAATAATAAAAACGCTATTTTACATGGAATGTGGTTCTTTGAAGCCTACTTTGGTTGTAGAAAATTCTACATTCATAAAAACTCAAAAGTTAAACCCAGGAAGCAGCAGGATTGGTGTTTAAGAAGCCACTTATCTATTCATGTTGTTCTCAGTCAAGTTGCCAATATAATAGATGTGCATGTTACAAATCATGTATGGAAGTCGAGCAAAATAAGTTATGGCTGTTTTCATATATACTAAACTGTCAATGCATTTTAGTTTTATCATATGCCATAATGAAATTACTCTTTTATCATTACGATAATGAACAGCTGTGATACTTCAAAAATTTAGAAGCCTAAATGTATAAAACTAAAATGCAAGGACAAATGAGTATATATGAAAACAACCATTACTTATTTTTCTTTACTTCCATCCATAATTTGCAGCATGCACATCTATTATATTGGCAACTTGACTGATAGAACATCATGAATAGATAAGTGGCTTCTTAAACACCACTCCTGCTGCTTCCTGGGTTGAACTTCTGAGTTTTCATGAATGTAGAATTTGCTACACCCAGAGTAGGCTTCAAAGAACCACACTCCATGTAAAATAGTGTTTTTATTATTGAGGTGTTATGTCTTTTATCAATGGCTATGGAATGCAGAATTTCTCTTTGGTATTTGTATTTCTACTTGTAGGCTGCAGGCTGACATTTTATCTTTTAATACTATCATTTCATCTCAATTTCATTTTCCAATTTAATACTTCTCTCGAAAAATACTATTGTTTCAAAATCAACACAGAAATTCATTATGGCATATGAGCTCCATGGAGAAGCCTTGAAAGCACTGTCATGGTCCAATCTAAGCTTGATTGTCTATATTGAGCTGCAATCTGATCCTTATGTATTGTTAACCAACTATCATGACTGAATTCTAATTTTCTGCATTTAGCATTCAATAATTGACGTCCCTGTTACCTTTCCAAGCATGCAATATTTAACAACACCAAAAACATTTCTTTTTAATCTCAGTATTCAAATATAATTTATCCTTGTTTGTATCATGATGTCAACAGGGAGGATACTTTCATGGAATATCTAGCCTGTCTCAAGATTGACAGGAGCATTAATCACAGCACATTCTGATGAAAGTATCTGATGAATAATGAACAAAGACAAATACAGAGCAATCAATTCAAGTAGATGAACTCTCGCAGTTGCACAACTTTTACGTTTCTTTCAAATATCATCCTTATTCTTGTTCTTTATTGTCCAAGAGCGTGACAGTGAACCCATAGATTGTCTTGCCATGATTCACAATTTTACAGTCTTTTTATTTTGTCACTGCATGCAATTAGAAACTTACATCTCATCTCTCACAACTAAAGTGAAAGTATTTTAGGTCTATTTGACAAACTTTGCTTCAATGGATTTATATGGGCTTTCAGTTTGCAATAGATTGTTCTATCAGTCCAAGGGAAATAGCTTAATTGGTTGAAGCAATGAGTTCTCATTGTGAACACACTAGTTCAAATCTCGAGGAGGACATCTTTGTGGAATTCTAAGTTGTGACTCTTAGTCTTCCAATTGTTGTTTCTAATGTGATTCTTCAAAATGCACTTGAATAAGTTGTAATTGTTGCTCTTAAGGAGCACCCGATATGTAAACGATCTTAATATAATATAGTAAAAGATTGTTCTAACAGTTTGCAATAATCATCATTCTCTTATAATTTGTTTTACAATTAAAACTGGTCTGTTGTAGAGATAAATCAGAAGTCCTATCGTACAGAAGTATATGAAATCCCCTAACACAATTGTTCGAGTACAACAGAAAAGTGATCAATGAGAGATAAATCATATATCTTAATTGCACTTGCACTTGACTAAATTGTGTTACCTTGGGTGGTATGAAAATAATTTAGTCTATCAATTTATCTAGTGGAGATTACATAGACCATAAAATAGCAAATAATCACCATGGTCTTAAAGATCCTTTCAGATTAAAACTGATTTGTTGTACAAGATACAGCAGATGTAGTATAGGGCAGAGATTTGTATCAAACCTTCAAAATGCAATAGTGATCATTGGTAGACAGATTAGACTAGCTTTTACATATATATATATATACAAGTCAAGAGATATCCTTAGGTGCCTCAAGAAGGATATCTTTGTCCAAAATATGCAATGAAATTTGTTACTGAGCTGAATAATATTCTCCCGTCATCTTTTTTTAGAGGCATTGGTTATGAATAAACTTAATCTACTACTCCATCCACTCTCCTCCATTCTCATTAAATATTAATAAAAAATTTAAAGCACAGAGGTTATTGTTTCCAGCAGGTGACTCTTTAATCTTTGCTATTACATTTTGATTGCATATTTGCAATGAACAGATACAAAAATAATTATAAAATATATGACACTTCAATGAATATCATTAAGTTTACATTGATGAATGCGTCCACTGTAGAAAGCCTCTAAACTTAATAATTAGATTAAGTCAGAGTACACCATCTTGCTCCCACATGTGAAATAAAGCGACACAGAGTATCAAATGGAGTAAACATTCATGCAGAGGGATGCATGGAAGAATCTAACATTCTATAAGGATGCATTCTATATAATTCTTAAAAAAATGGTTATATGCCAAGTTTGTATAAAAAACAGCTATAGTAGAATTATAACTGGGTTCCAGATAACATTTCACAGCTTTTGAATTCAAGAGGATTTATTATACTAGCATCTGCAATCACAATCTAATAAAAAATTAAAGAGCAATAAGCCCAGATTCAGTTGCACAATTCTCGGAATAACAAAACATAAGTTCCAGAAATTTAAGATGCCGAGTGAAATTTGAGAACAGTATTACATTGTAAAATAACTATAATTTCTTTCTTTCAGAGGGCAAATTGCCAACTAAGAGAAGAAAGATTTACTTATTTGGTGAAAGGAAGCTTGCAACATATTTGAAAGGTACAAATTAAACAGAAACGGAAATACAGGGTTAAAACCCTCCACGCAGTCGCAGGACAAGGTGAAGTGTGGATTCCTTCTGAATGTTGTAATCTGCCAAAGTTCGGCCATCTTCCAACTGCTTCCCAGCGAAGATCAGGCGCTGTTGATCGGGAGGAATGCCCTCCTTGTCTTGGATTTTCGCCTTCACATTGTCAATCGTGTCGGAGCTTTCCACTTCCAAAGTGATGGTTTTGCCAGTAAGGGTTTTCACAAAGATCTGCATCCCTCCACGCAGTCGCAGGACAAGGTGAAGGGTAGACTCCTTCTGAATGTTGTAATCGGCCAGAGTTCGGCCATCCTCCAACTGCTTCCCAGCAAAGATAAGGCGCTGCTGATCCGGGGGAATACCCTCCTTGTCTTGAATTTTGGCCTTGACGTTGTCTATGGTATCAGAGCTCTCCACCTCCAGTGTAATGGTCTTGCCGGTTAGGGTTTTAACAAAGATCTGCATCCCACCCCTCAGACGGAGAACCAGGTGAAGCGTAGATTCCTTCTGTATGTTGTAGTCGGCAAGGGTTCTGCCGTCCTCCAACTGTTTACCAGCGAAGATGAGGCGTTGCTGATCCGGGGGAATACCCTCCTTATCTTGAATCTTAGCCTTCACATTGTCAATGGTGTCAGAGCTCTCCACCTCCAGGGTAATGGTCTTGCCTGTCAACGTCTTCACAAAGATCTGCATTCCGCCCCTGAGGCGAAGCACAAGGTGAAGCGTAGATTCCTTCTGGATGTTGTAGTCGGCAAGGGTTCTGCCGTCCTCAAGCTGTTTGCCTGCAAAGATCAATCGCTGCTGATCAGGGGGAATTCCCTCCTTGTCCTGAATCTTGGCCTTGACGTTGTCAATGGTGTCTGAACTCTCCACCTCAAGAGTAATAGTCTTGCCGGTGAGGGTTTTGACGAAGATCTGCATCCCGCCCCTGAGACGGAGAACGAGGTGAAGGGTGGACTCTTTCTGAATGTTGTAATCAGCAAGCGTACGCCCATCCTCCAACTGCTTCCCGGCAAAGATGAGGCGCTGCTGATCGGGAGGAATGCCCTCCTTGTCCTGAATTTTGGCTTTGACATTGTCGATGGTATCAGAGCTTTCCACCTCCAAGGTGATGGTCTTGCCTGTCAAAGTCTTCACGAATATCTGCATTATGAATTGCTTTGCTTTCTCCAACACAAAAACTGCAAATGAATTGGCCTAACAGAAATTTATTCACAGAAATAAAAGTGATACTTTGAGACTTATTCAGCGAATCGCATGTAATGAAAAACGCAAATTTAGAATGTGGAGATGAGAAGAGCCGAGAAGCCTATTTATACTGTCTCGACAGAAACCGCCGCGTAGTTTCTAGTGCCGTTTCGAACAAGGCGGGAACGTTCTGGATGCGTTGAAGTTTAGAATATGTTGGCTGGTCAATTTTGGACAACACTCAGAGGAAGATTCCCCAACTAATTTAAATGGAATAAAGTTAATTAAGATAAATCTCCACATCTTCATTATGTTTAAATACTAGTTCTCTCAAAGTTAAATATATTCTATTGTAATTGGAATTAGATTCCCGCATTCTTCTTTATTCAAGGTGTGCATTTTTCACTACTTTTCATTCAATTCTCCCAAGATAGCAAGATAGGGGTGGAGGCTGATTCACAATATAGGTGTTTTTCAATTAGCTATTTACTTGGTATTATTATTGCTTGCACCTAAAGTTTATAGGCATGTTTCTTATTATTGGTGACTTCTAAGTTGTGTTATCAAAGAATGTTGGTTTTTCAAGTCATTTATATTTTGCTAGTTCTATTCATTTCAGAGAATCATCAATTTATAGTGATTTATGTCACAGGCTATTCAGAATACTCATATGTAACTAAAGTTGTAATGAGTGATCCTCGTCAATAATGTGTCAACAAAAGAGCTTATGCCTCCCCACCAAACATGTCTTATAACAATATTATTGTTTTATTTTTACAGTCTATCACATTCTTCTAGCAACATTATTATTTCAATTCCAGTTCTTTCGTATATCTTATAATGCAAACAAACACCTAAATTATAAGTGAAAGTCATTAAAGAGTCATTACAATCCAACAACATTAAGATTTCTCACTTAAAAAGTCAATAATTACAAGTTTATAAACAATTTGTGATAGTAATGAAATCTCACACCAATACACGACTTGATCTGAAGGAAGTTATTTGCTAAAATGTTGGAGGGATAAAAAAATAGAATACACCATAAACAATTCTGAAGTAGGACTCAAGCCATATCATTTTTCAAGTTATTGTTATTTGGGATAAATGTTAGGGGTGACCAAGAGAATGTAGAAGGCTATTACAAGTAACTAAGAGATTGAGTTGATTGTTGAAGGCAAAGGGGGTGTAAAGTGAATTATGGGAGAAATCAAATTATTATTGTTATTGTTGTAATGATGTACATTATATCAAATTAATAATATACCTATTTTCTTGGATTGTTATGAAACTTGTTACTTGAGTCAAAATGGTGAGCTATGTTCCATGACATTGCGCAATGGTAGGGGACAACAATCCAAATTTTCGTCACAACAGACAAGGTGTGTGATCTTAGCTTTATTAAAAAAATTAACTATACATGACATCAAAATTCATGTTTAAATGTTCATATGATGTATCAATCTTAATATTTGAAATGTAAAATGTTTATTGATTCAAATCTAATACAACACCATAGTGTCAATTTGCATATTAAATCTTTCAAAGCTAGAGGACTTAAAATATTAAAATATTAAACAATATGTTTGCATAAGTAGAAATGGTTGTAATTGTACATGGTAGGAAAAAATGTGTGTGTCTTAAACATGTTAAGAAATTAACATGATGACAAGTCATAGTCAACTGATTACATGTATAGTAAAGTGATATGCCTTGGTCTTTTAGGTAAAGCTTAGTAATGATATATTTTCACATTCCTATGAGGAAGCAAAAGCGTGTACCAATTGTTTGGCTAACAGGGGTAGTAATTAATTAGATGGAGCCTAGATTTGTAAAAGATGTACTAGAATGTTGAGATTGAAACAATACCTAAAAAGGAGTTGTTGGAATCTCTGCAATATGAAAGGTAAAGTCAAGTATTGCAAAAAGTTTTAATCCATCATTTAGAGAACCTCATTTATTTATTTTTTCAAAAGGCTATTAGTTTGATTGTTTTGTATAAAATGGACAAGCAAAGAAAGAATTAATTTAGACGTGATCAAACTTAAATAGGACAAACCAAGCATTGATTGTTCGGTTGGTCATATTATGTGGCCCTCTCAACTCTAGTAACATCCCATTTTCTATATTTTAATGGATTTCTTGCTCTTATTTAAGTCCACCATTCGGTATTTATTGTTCCAATTTGTGCTTTCGTTCTCATTGTAAACATTTTAATTCTTTTTTTCACGTCCACCATTTGTGAAAATGCAAAATATGTGTATTGCCCTAAAAAAGATAGAGCATTAAATGTTTTTGTATCAATTTTTTTTTTTTAATTATTTATTGTTATTGAAGTTCTTTTCTAGATAAAAATTGTCAACTATGTTTCATGACTTTACGGAGATGGCAATGGTAGGGGGCAACAATCCATGGAACCAATATTTTGTAGCAATAGATTATGTGTATGATTTTTTGAAAAGTCTAACTATATGTGACATTGAAATTCATGTTTAGACTTTCACATAGGGTATCGAGTTCAATGTAAAATGTTTATCGATTATAATCTAACACAACACTATTGTTACTAACTCTCATATTCAATCTTTGAAGGATATGGGGCTTAAAATATATTGTATAATGTATTTGCATAAGTAGAAATGGTCGTAATTGTATACGGTACAACAAAATTGTGGACCTTAGATATTTTGAGAAATTAACATTATGACAAGCCATATTTAATGGATTTTATGTATATAAAACAATAGGGATTTGCCACGGTCTTTGGGAAAAAATCTAATAATGATATATTTTCACATTCCTTCCAAGAAGCTAAAGCTTTTGCCAATTTTCTAGCTAACAAAGGTATTAATTAGAAGGAGCCTAGAGTTGTAGATGTTGTACTATATTGATGAGTGCAATTGATTTAATACTTCAAAGGGAGTTGTTGGAACCTCTAGGATATGTAAGATGAAGTCAAGTATTGCCCAAAAATTATATCCATCATTTGGAGAACCTCATTTTTTATAAAACTTTGGCTATCGATTTGTTATTGTTTTATAAAAATGGAAAAGAAAATAAATTCCTAAATTAGATTATCAAAATAAAAATGTGACACACTAATAATTGATTATTTGGTTGGTTGTATTATGGGGCCCTTAAAACTCCAACATAACCCCATTTTCCATCTTTGCTTTTAGATTTCTCATTTTTGTTTGAATCCACCATTTGGTATTTAGTGTTTTCCTTTTAGTTTGCATTCCCATTTTAAATGTTTGTGTTATTTTTCACATCCACCGATTATCATTCTAAAATGTTAGCACCCATGATTGGATACTTTATGAGGACCTAATATACCCCAATTTGGTGATTTTGAGATTTAATGCTTGTTAGGCTTGATCCTCGCAATCTGATTTTCCCTAGACCTTTTTACCCATCCTTACATACCATTTAAAATTTGGTCCATTCTTCATGGGACATTTCACCATTGGTGTCATGTCTGTGAGGATTGAGGACCATTTTTTTTATTAAGGTTTGATAGTAAGGTATTAACAAGAGATTCACTTTGGAGTCGTATTTAATCATTTTTTAATATTGAGATGATGGATCAAGTATAAAAAAAGCCTACATCTCCTCATTTTTATATACATTCATGGCCTACAACTTTTGTGATCAAGCTATCAATATTTTTAAACACTCAAGAGAAATTGAGCAATTAGATCCAAGATTTGAAGGCAACCATCCAAGATCAAGATCTTCAATTATCTAATTCTTCAATATCATTTTAGTCAAATACAATATTCTCGATTTTAAACAAGTTTCTCTTTCACGATGACCAAGTTGAGGAATTCTCAATCAAGAAAGATGCATCCTTCTATTCACATTCTCTCTCCTTGATTATAGAGATTATCAAGTATACATACTATGATATCCCCATTTTAGCATATCATTTAAATAATAAATAAATATTATATAGAAAGTAATATTAATAATATTAAAATAATAATATTTTATAAAGTAATAGTCATATATATCGTATTATAATAATAATAATCTAATCTAATTATGATTAAGATTAATCTAATAATATAATTTATTTATTATTAAATTAATATATATTATAATATTTTAAATTTTATTTATTTATTTATTTTTAATTGGTGAATGGCCAAGTCCTTGATTAATTTTATTGAAATTAAAAAGGTTTACAACAGCTTAACTCTATTCAAACGGGCATTGGTAGGAAAGAACAGAGAAGAAAACCTCTAGTCTAGCCTAGGACATATGTCCTATATTATTACAATTTAAAAGGGCATACCCTAGTGAATATATAAATTGTATATCACTTTACAAAATTAAGGGAACTAAACCCTTTAAAAGTATACATCTCATTTGAAAGTTATGCACAGGCAGAGCTTTGTCTCATTGATAAAGATCATATCCCCAATGCGAAAGATTCTTCACCATCGAACATTCCTTTCTCTAATTGAGCTAGAAAATTAACATGTTAGCAATCAAGCAAAACCACAAGAAAGAATGCCTGTCAACCAAATAATATGGAGAATGATTTCCATATCTTGGTAATTTTAAAAATAGCAATCAAATAGGAAACAGTCTATAAGGTACCAAATTGGAATGCTAACAAAATGAGATCATATAGCAAGCATCAACAATACATGATAAATCACTCATAAAACTTCCCATTAAAATTAGTCTAAAGCTATGATAATAATAATGATAAATAAAAAACCAAAAGGGATCTATACTAACACCAAAGAAAAAGGAAAGCATAATATAAAGAAACTACAAGTTATGTTAATTCCTAAACCCACTTAAGCTAAAACCAGCTAAGAAAGTAATTAAACACCAATATCCCTATCTTGCCACTCTTGTGAATTTGTCTATCTCAATGACAGGGGCAGTAACCTCTACACAAAAGAAAAGTTCGCCCCCTCATTTCAAAATTGAAGCCAACTAAAACAATAGCAAACATTCTAAATTATGTTATCTATAATATACATTATGATGACATAATCATAATCGATCACCCAAAATGCCAAAATCAAATACTCTGAGCTAATCTTTATGCTTGCCAATATCAGAGATAGGACTTCGATCAGATCAAGTACCAAGACATAAGAATAAAGAGAACACTCTTGTAATGGGAAAGCATCCAAATTGGTAATGCATGGTGAAGCAACTTTATCGTAATAAAGAAGGAATATGCAGACCAACCTATATAAACACCATAATCAAATAATGCAATTTAAGTCTAAGTTAAGAATTAGCATTACTCATAACTACCCAGTAAGATTACTTAGATAGTCATGTATTAATCTTCAAAGCCTCAAATTTGATTACTGAAGAACACCATTTGGAACAAATTTGAAAATAGAAAATTAACTTTCCACCATTACTAAATAGAGAATTAACTTTCCACCATCTAATCATATGAGATAAACTCTCAAACACGAAACAAGAAAGGAAGGTTAAATACCATATTTGGAATTGTTTAAAAAATGAATCCAACATCCACATTAATATAAACTGTTATGTATATTAATAATATATGTTCCTTTACATAAAGGTGATATACAGTTTTAAACCCAAAATATGTTTAAGTCTTAATACAGAGTATTGAACCTACTTATAATAGATATAAAACCCTAGTTGACATATGGTAACAAAAGGCAAAATAACTGCCTATATACCAAAAAGCAGCAAAGGGATCTCGTCCAACCACAAACCCTACCTTGGAAACACCATAATGACTTCATAAATGTCATTAGGGTTTTCCACCTGAAAGTTAGGGGGGAGCTCAAAACCAGCCTTGAATCTGCTTGTCTTTTCTGCATTAGGAGTATAGAAGATAAGGGCTTCCAGGTTATCAAATGAGACTCTTGGGTGGATATATGCATGAAAGACATTGAGGTATTCTATCAACCAAACCCTATTAACTTCAACTACAATGCCCCTCCAATGCAAAAGAAACCTAATACTCGCCTCCATTTTTGGCCAATGGGTGTAGAACACGAGGCTCTCCCAGATAATCAATGAGGGTCGCTGGTAAGCCGTGTCCAACTTAGAGGAACCTGGAAGAGAAGCCATATATCTCTTAGGAAGTAAAATCAGTAGTTTTCTATCAATGCTCCTTACTGCATTCTCCAGCCCCTTGTGCCATGTGGATTGAAAAATGTCATTGTAGAGTTGAATTATCAAATCATGTTCTACCTTGCTCTAGCTAAACAACCGATGAAGGATCCAATAATGCTACTGTTAGTCAGCCAAGTGTAGTTGTAGTCCCTTCCCACTATAATGCCTGACATGTCGTCTAAAGGATTCAGGATCCTATTCCAACATTCTAGTTTCACAGGGCCACGAAAAGCGATAGTTCTTGCTTCTTTAGAGTGGAATACCATGATATTAGTATCCATAGCCACTGAGAGGAAAGGTAATAAAATCGAATGAAATCAAATCCATAAAAAATAAAACACAAAAAGATCTAGAAAGAAACTGGTGTGCCTCATCATGGTGATGACACCATCAAACCAAGTCACGAGGGAAACAAAGGGAAAAAATGATAATTGTCCATCAAGAAGCCCATCAGATTAGGCAAAAACACCCTACATCAATCCCTAGCTCTATAACACCAAAGTAATAACACCCTTAAACCTAAAGCTACAACAATCATGCATTATCATAATTAAATATAGGCACTAATTTCATAATTCGTGAAAGAAAAACTTATATCCTATGCTATTGATACAACACACATATACTAATGGAAGAAGCTTAGCAATTATAATCTAGGAATACTATTAGACAAATATGAATCCTTCATGAGGTGAATGTTGATACCATCAACCCCTTTATTTGCAAGCTGATTTGCTTTCTGACTACCTTCATGATAAATATGACAAATTTGGTAGTCCTTGAATCAATCAAGAAGCTCAAGGACAGTATCAAGTCTAGAGTTAAGGACCCAATTAGGGGTAGAATGTTTCCTGATAGCATTCAAAATAATCTGAGTGTCACCTTCAATAACCACTTTGGTTATCCCAACCTCCATACATAAATGCAATCTCGATTCCAATGCCTCTAGTTCGGCCAAGTTATTAGAGGTGGGCCTAATGGCCATCACCTTTTTAGCTAACCATTGACTAGAGTCATTGTTGATCTGATGCAACCAATTCCTATTGTGCCAAGATTATCACGATCTACTCCATCACAATTGAGTTTGGACCAGCCCATCATGGGGGGGGGGACCATATACAATTAGCCCCATCTTCTTTACTTTTTTTGAAATAAACAAGAGGGGGGTTAAGCAGGTTGACCTAATATTTTTTCATAAGACCATCCCAGAAAGAGAAGGATCCTTCTTCTTTCATACATTTTTTGAGATGGAAGTTGGTGACTTCCACAATACTAGCCTCGATTTTTAAGATTAGCTGCTCATACTTTAGTTCAGAATCCTGAAAAATGTGCCTATTTCTTTCCTTCCAAATCTCCCAATAGACAATAGACGAACATATATTCCAAAGTTTACTATAAACTCCCTTAGCCAAGTTGGTGGGCCAACTTATAAGAAGGTCCCTATAAGTTTTTGGGAGCAGCGAAGACCAACCCAATTTACATCTAAGCCATTCCCGGCAATTTAGCGAATAAGGACACCTATAAAGCAAGTGGTTAAGGTCCTCATAGTTTTGTTTGCATAGCACACTGTAGACACTTAAAATTGTCCTAAAAACTATATTAATTTATTTAATATTGCCCTTGACATTATAATTAATCATTTATTAATTAATTATATTTGTCATATTCTTCTACCTATTTAAATTAAATAAGTTCACTTGCCTAATGTATTTAAATTTAATTTAAATACCCCCCTGCCTAATGTGTTAAATTAATTTAATACATGATCCCTCCATGAATTCCCCTTTTAAATAAATTCTATTTATTTAAATCCCTCCATCTCATTAATTCCTCTAAAACTATGATTAAATTAAATCTTGTTTAATTTAATCTTAAGCCTAGCCTAAAACCTTGTCTACACCCATCATTTTCATCCTTTTAAGCCTACTTCCTCTTTTAATCTCACTTAATCATCCTAATCACTTTCCTAATCGCCCTCATTAGCCTAAGTGTGTGCTCACACATGTGTGAGATGGCATGCCTACACACTCCCCTTTGCACTCTTGTCTCCCTGTCTTCTTCTCAAGTTTGCTCACACATGTGTGAGCAAACTTTGAATTTTTGACCATTTGCATGGCTTGCATGTCACCTTATGTGGCACCTACATGGATGCCACCTCACCAAGCCCTCCCTCAAGCCTATAAATAGAGGCCTTGTCTCAAGCATTTGCATCTCTCATTATTGCATTGTTACCATGTTGGTTTGAGATTTGAGCTTTCATTGTAGTTGAGTTTGCATGCTAGTTTGAGTTTTCATAGTAGCTTTCATGGTAGTTTTCATGGTGATTTTTAGATGCATACTAACCATTTGGTATCTAGTTTAGCTTTGCATTTGCATGGTTTAGCTAGTTTTCTTTTGCATTCTCATTTCCATTGCATTTACATATTAGTGTAGCTTGCATACTTGGTTAGCTTTCTTTATTGGATTTCGTATCATCAGCATTGAATACCTTCAAGTATGGCTTTCTCCATAGTCATTTCTTGAGTGTTCTTAATTCCATGTAGCTTAGTGCATATTTCATCATTATTCTCATATTTGTGCATCCATTCAAGAGATTCAATCACTTTGTTGTGTTTGGGAGAGCACACCAAACATACCCCCCATCTTAACACATCAACAAGGCCTCTCATGGGTGCCCTTGTTGAGCTGTAATATCATCATCAGTCTATTTTTGGTGAGTAATATTAGGCATATTTCTAGTGACAGTAATACTAGAAATTAACCGATTATGAAAAGCAACAATTAAGGCTCTCCCAAAAGCTTCAGCCATAATGATGAAGAGAGAAGGTGATAAAGGATCACCTTGTCGAATACCCCTAGAGATTTCAAAGAAACCTTAAGGCATACTGTTGATCAAAATAGAAATTTTAGGCATAGATATGAATTTAAAAATGAGATTAATCCATTGATGAGAGAATCTGAAAGCTTCGAGCACCTTACACAGAAATCACCAATCTACCATATCGTACACTTTTTGAATTGGCCGAATGAATTGTTTCTTGTATAGTAATGATACCATCAAGAATAGATACCCCAGGGACAAAGCCTATTTGTTCCTTGAAGATCAATTTAGGCAAAAAACCTTTGAGCCTATTTGCTATGATCTTAGAAAAGATCTTATAAATCGTATTGCATAAGGCAATAGGCCTAAAATCCCCTGCAATTTCAAGATCATTATTTTTGGGGATTAAAGTGATAAAAGAAAAAATAATTTTAGATAGCAAAACGCCGCCATTTCTCAAGGCTTCAATAGCCTTCCATAGGTCAACCCCAATAATCTTATTATCTTCAGTAGGGATTAGTTTAGGAATATATTTAAGCATCTTATCATGTGCCACTTTATTTGACCCCTCATAATTGTTAAGGATTTTCTTAAAATGAGTTATGAAGGTATCAGCAATATTACTTGGCTTTTCAACCCGAGTACCCAAGTGATTTTTTATGCTAATAATTTTATTCTTAGATCTATTACATAAAGTTGAGTTATGAAAAAAATTGGTATTTCGGTCCCCTTCTTCCAACCATTTTCCCCTAGATTTCTATCGCCAGAAGGTCTCTTCTTTTGATAAAATTAACTCTTGTTTAGCCATTAACTCTTTTTCCAGCAGATAGCTTTCATTGTTCCTGTCATTCTTTATAATATCAAGATTTAGATTTTTTAATTGATTTTCTATTTCTAACTTTTCTTTGAAAATATTATTAAAATAGTTTTTGTTCCATTTAAGAATGCGCTCTTTTAATAGTTTTAATTTGGAAACAAAAATAAACATCTTCCAACCTTCTACTTTATCTTGCTCCCACCAAATTTTAATGTTTTCAATGAAATCTAGATCTAGGAACCACATTTTTTCACATTTAAATGGGTTCCTAGTGGGTTTATGAGGTTCGAAAAGTGCCAAACAAACTAGATAATGATCTGACCTAGCGATAGGCAGAATAGACAATTGATAATTAAAATTGTTTTCGGCTAGCTCTCCTATGATAAAAAAAACCTATCTAATTTCTCCGCAATATATGCAAAGTCCTTCCTCCTGTTATTCCATGTGAAGTTCCTATTGCTAATGGGGACATCAATCATGTCATGTTTTCTAACCCAAGCTTTAAAGTCTAAAGAGGATTGTGAGGGGTGATGAATACCACTTGTTTTTTTCAGATAGGTCTAAAATAGTGTTAAAATCTCCTCCTATAAAAAAGGCATTGTCCTTAAAGTTTAGAATGAAACTACTAATCTCAGTCCAGACCTATTTTTTGTCCAAGTAGCTGATAGGACCATAAACATTAATAAGAATAAACTGCAAATTTGACTTGAGACTCTTGACACTAGAGCTAATCCAATTAGGACTATGATTAAGACAGCTAAGAGATACCTTCCCAAGATTCCAAAAAACTCCTAAACCCCCCGACGCTCCTGCAGATTCTTCGAAGAATGAGCCCCATAAACCTAACAGTTTATCTAATTTAATTGCTTCATCCTTATTAAGCTTGGTTTCTTGAACTATAATGATATCTGATTCAAAAGATTTGAGATTTTGTTTTATTAACCTTTTCTTGCTAGGGGCGTTAAGTCCCCTAGCATTCCATGTTGTAATCTTCATGTCTCTTTGGGAAGGCACTTCCCCTTCCCAACATTAAAAAGCTGATCAATCTTCTACTGCTCTTTGTTGAGCCCTTCTGCTTCTCTAAGGTCCTTCAATGATCTTCTACCTCTTTTACCTTTGATCTTGCCATAAATAGGAGAGCTTAAACTATCTTGATTCTGCTAAATCCCAAGGTACTCTGAAACTTTTCCTATCTTTAAATCATTAGTCTTCTTTTGATTATCCTTCCCTTCTATATCTTTAGATTCTAATTTTCTAATGATCTTATTAATTATACCCATATGAGGATCTTCTTCAATTCCATTTCCTATCATATTATCCATGCTATCCCCAATATCTGTTGCCTTAGGACTCATGCCAATAATCTGATCTTGCCTCCTAGCCTTATCCTCTTACTCTATATACATCAAGTCTCTTCTAAGATATTAACAAGAATAGTTATTGCCCCCTAATTTGATGATTCTATGGATTAGATCTGCCTTTTGAGTCTTCGTACTGTTGTTGATTTCCTCAAAACTAAAAACTTGAACTAATTCGTCTGTTAACTATTCTAGATTCTCATCTCTTGAGTTCAGGTCATTTAAATCTACCTTTGAATTGCCTTCTTTGTTCAGGAACTCTTGTACCATTTTTGTCAAAGAGCTCTCAACCTTATAACAATCCTCTTTGTGAGAATTCTCTGCTGGGGCGAATGGAGAACTTTTGATATCTAATGGAGTCTACCAAAGCTTGGAAGATTTGTTTAAGCCTTCTTTGATTGGTGTGGTTTTTTACGGATCCAACATCTGACATTGTCTCTCTATGGGTGTTTCCTTTAAAGGATTTAAATCTAAATTTGCTTCAAATAATATAAGATTTTCAATATCCCCAATGTTGTCATCTTTGAAGACCCCTGAATCTTTGTTTTGCTGACAAAAGTGCACCAATCTGACTGTGTCTACATTGTCTATATATTTAGTTTGCCTATTTTTGGAGGCTATGATAGCCCTATCATTCAACATTTGTTGATTACTTCTTCTAGATTCTGTAGAACCTTGATTCCTTGCTATCCTGCCTAAATGTTCCTATTCCTGCATAGGCATTTCTCCATTTGATAACATATCTTTATTTTTATCTTGTGGTGCTCCCTGTTCAATAATGATCCTGATAGGTTCCTGTATTTGCTTCTGTTTCTTGTTGGTTGTATCATCCTTATTGAATGGGAAATCCGACTTTGAATTCTGTACAATAACGGATTTAAGTCTTTTTCAACGTTCTGAATTGCCTTTGGTGGTAACCTTACTTTTGTATTGGAGATCTATGTGACCCTTGCAATGTTTATACTCCATATTAGAGGGATCCAAGATACATAATTGAGCCCTCGATTTCGTTCTCTATTCTCTGAGCTTTGGGAATAACTTCTGAAGGTTTGTGGAGCGCGAAATGGTTTCAAAGTTTGTTTTCTTGCCCTTGTCCATCTTAATAATTTTTGAAATCTCTCCTTTGAAAAGATGCAGATAGCAATCATATGAAGCTCTTTTTGTTACAACTTTCCTTAACCCTTGAGTTAATTGATTGAATTTTGTCTTAATGAGCAATTTAACATTATTATCATACTAATACGATGAATCTATGCCTAAGAGCTCTCCCAAGACAAACCCTAGAGATTTAAGAATCTCTATGTGATTTAGCTATGGAGGCATAGTTTGAATATTAAACCAGATCGGACACATGAAATCTAGACTTTCTAAATTGAGATTAGGATGCCAATCAATACATTTGACAACATTCCCATTAGAAAAACACTCTCAAACTTTAATAAATTGGTTTTTAACACTTTCATCGCTACATTGTAAGTAAAGAACAATATCTAAGTAATAAGATATACTTACTTGAGATCCATAGTTTTCTTCTAATCAGTTAGAGAGAAATAGTAAATCTACTTTAGATCCACACCAAATTGCATAAATTCTATTTTTTTTGCATTCATTCCAAGTAGCTTCAATTTATTCCCCAAGGAGGGAGATGGAAGGAACCGCATCTTTGGGAGAAACTGAGCCCTTGGGGTTTGAGGAAGCCCTAGGAGTTGAATACTTTAGATGACGATGCAGAGGAATATATGGACCATGGCATTTGGAACTCCCAAGGGATAAATTGCCGGATCTGAGGGGGGTAAGAAATGGAGATGAATCTGCCCTAACAGATTTTGTGAGATGAGGAACTGACTGACCAAAATTTGGCTGAGCATATTTGAAAGGTGAAAAATCCTAATTTGCTCCTCTAGGTTGTCTAAGGTGAAGAACAACATAAAGAAATGGTGGAATGACTGATCTAAGACAAGGAATGAAGAATCTCCCTGTACCACTTTGGAGGACCTCGACTTCTACTTTGGATCATTTTGTTGGTTTGCAATATGACACCTATGCTTGTCGGTACCTTCCACTTCCTCTAGACCAGTGAATTTGTTTGAGATTTTAACCTCAAAATTTGATTTAGGGTTTTTCTGTGCTCTTTGTGTTGCTACTCTGTTCTTCTTTTTTCGCAAGTATGCTGGAGTTTGCCATTGTTTTTTTTAATGAGTCACTTTAAATGTCCCACTGTATTTAGTTCTTTAAAAACAATTCAATATTAAACTTAATATGTCTCATCTTTTATTATTATAATATATTAATTAATATAAACTAAGCTTATTAATATAAATATATAATTAATAAAATATATTATTATTAATATAATATAATATCATATTGTGAAGAGACATGACTCTTAGAATTAAAATATATATATATTGAATGCAAATTTTGGTAAGGGGAGGAGGATATGGAAAAAGATATAGAAAGAATATATGATTATGAATTCAATTTATCTTATTACATACGGGTGGAAAAAAGGGGTCATTACAATTGGTATCAGAGCAATGACGATTTGCAAGTGGCTTTTTTGGATGATGTGCTAAAGACGGGCCAACTGTTGTATGCCTAAAATGTGGGCACACTACTATGGGTCATTATATCCAAGATTTCTCAAAAGTGAGGTGTTGAATGGTGACTCATAGCTCTTTATTCATGGAGTGCAAGGGTTTGTAACGGAGGCCCTCAGTTTGACCTAGTTTATGCCCATGCAAGTACACCATGAGATGAGAGATTCAAAGAGGAAAAGCAAGAGTGCTAGTCTCCATGATCATCAAATATTTATGAAAATGAAGATGCAAGCTAATTTAAATGATAACAATGCAAAACAAAGCAAGATCTAATCTATGAAAGCAAATATGACTCTAAACTAATATGAAAATGCAATGATAAAAGCCCATGATGAAAGCCATGGGTGCAAGAGAGAATGAGACAAGAAGATATAAGTTCTCCACAAAAGCTTTAGCATTCAAAACTCCTTCAAAATTTGCTCTCCAATCCTGCAGCATAACAATAGCATAATCATGGGTCTCCAAAATGAGAAGAGGGCTCTCCCTTATAAAGAAGATTGGATGATCTAGATTGAGAGGAAAAAGATTTAATCAAGGGTGGAGAAATAATGATCCATGTGAAATAAGGATCCACCAATGAGAAAAGAGGAGTGGTTGAGAAGAAAGTGGAAAGATAAGTCCCACTTAGAAATATGTGCATTTAAGTGTAGAGAAATTAAATAAAAGAATTTATTTTATTCCCGTTTTCATCAAAAAGAGATATTTAAGTGGAATTTTCATTTAATTAAAAGGGAGCAAGTTCTTTTAATTAAATAGGAGATATTTAATTAAATTAAAAGAGGGGTTTTTCTCTTAATTAATTAAATGTGGATGAATTATTTAATTAAAAGAGAGGTTTTCTTTTAATTAAATGGGGACTTATTTTATTTAATTAAAAGAGGAGATTTTCTTTTAATTAAATAAGACTTAGGATAAAATGATCAACCTTAGAAAAATAGAATAAAAGAATTTGATCAAGGAAATTGATTTAAATTGATTTAATAAAATATTACACACCATTGATTCAGAAATTTTGATAAATTGATAAATTGAATAATGGGGACCCATAGTCTAGGCGACCATTTTAGGGTGCATACAACTGTGTGATGATTGAGATTGCTAAGAGTGGTAGGAGTCAAGGCATTGGCAGTTTGTAAAAAATCTTCCTTAGGCATTTTGGCAGTTTATAAATAAAAAATTCATCGCACACCTCCCACATTTTCATAACTTCCTCATGTGCCTCCCACTCTGGCTCTTGAATGACACTCATGTGACTGGGCATGAAAACAACCAAGGCATGGTAAGATCGTATAACATTTTTTGTATGTCAATATAGCTGATGGTTTAAAGAACATTTGTATAAACAACAATGCAAGAGGAGGTAATGAATCCTACAGTTGGTAGCTAAACTTTGTGAAGAATTCAAAGCACTGATAATATTACAAATCTATGCTAGCAATGGTGTATATTTGCACCGATAACTCTTGATTCCTCTAATTGTCTAAATGTGTGTTCTTAGTCTATGAGAAGGTATTATTTTATTGTTTTATTGAAGGAAATGCAATAGAAAGTAGAGTGTATTACTCATGTACTCTGAGCAATTTTTTAAAAAAATAATTCTTTATCATGGCATGAAACATGTCTTCTTTGTATGCAAGATCTGGAATAAATTTATATGTTTTGCATTTTATTGTTCATCAAATGTTTAAAGCCATTGTGCTAAGAAAGGAGAAGTAGGTGCAGAGGTCTTTGATGCACAATAGCAGAGTTTAGAGGACATTGAGCTGCCTAATCATAATTTGTAATTTGTTGAGTGTGGAGGAGAAAAGATTATGTGAATGGTTGATATCTAAAAAAAAGAATTCGAAGATAAATGTAGAGTGACGCCACTTCATAATGGACCAACTCCATACATGTGATTTGTATAAAGGGTTAAAACATAACTATGGGCATGAAGCATACAAAAATGTGGAAATACAAGAACAAAATGAAACATAGTGAGAAGTATGGTCTAATTGCCCCCCTTGACATGAGCATTCACATGATGGATACAATGATAATTGAGGTATGTCTCATATAATAATTTTTATGCGATTTACTATATATGGATATAGTTATGCTTTAAATAACATTTGAAATAGATAAGGGAGTGAATATAGATTAGGAAATGGTTAGAATCAATTGTTAAATAAATTAAATATTGGTAAAGAGTTAGATTACTAAATATGAGTTACTCACTATTTGAAAAGGAAATCCTTTATCAAAGTTAAATATTTGATAATGAAATAATATGTTTGAGGGACGTAGATTGAAATACATAAATAGAAGGTCTATTATATATGTCAAAGTATACATTTAATCTATATTGTATTTGAAGGATCTAATTTTTATGTTAAATTATATTGAGTAAAGATGTGTGGATAATACTATTGGTAATTCATGGTTGAATCCATAAGAACTATTGTGTTATCCTAGAGTTGGATACAAAGTGTGCACAGGGGGAGGAGTAAATCAGTCACGTTGGGGCATAGAAATCCCAATATGGATTTTAAGATCTGAGGAAGCCCCAAGCTGAGTGTGTCTATTAAACTCGAGCAGCAGTGAGCCTTCCATCCATAATGAAACTAAACATATACATAGTGGGTAGGGAGTGTGCACAGGGGGAGGACTAAATTGGTCATGTTGGGGTGAGAGAATCCCAATATGGATAAAGATCTAAGGGAGCCCCAAGCTGAGGGTGTCCAACCTCGAGAAGCAATAAATCTACCATCCACGTCAAAATCAAGCATGTTCCTAATGGGTAGGGAGTGTGTATAGGGGGGAGTAAATCGGTCGCATTGGGGTGAGAGAATCCCAATATGGATTAAAAATTTGAAGGAGCCCCAAGCTGAGCATGTCCAACCTCGAGTAGTAGTAAATCTACCATCCACTATAGAATGAAACACTCTATTATAGTACTAGCTATAGAAAAGTTGTTTAAAATATGCATCTTCAAGAACTTTGAATTTTGAGATAGGAGAAAGGAGCACAACATTCACGATCAAAGTGGTAAAACATTTCCTTACCCTTTCCTTATTTCAATTTGTAAGCTAAATTCTAACATGTATACTATGTGTCTACATCGTGTCTTCATGCATCAATGTGTTTGCTTCGCGTCTTCTTTGTGTCTTCATGCATTTGTATCTACCTCGTGCTTACATCACGTCTTCATGCATTAATATGTCTACTTTGTGTCTTCATTCATATGTCTTGTACATGCTATTATATACTAACATATCTACTTTGCAAATGCCTAACACATATGCAAGAAAGAGAATGATTCCAGACTATAAATTAATAAGGATCAAACCAATTGCTTGAGGACAAGCAAATTTGAGAGGGGAGGACTATGATATCCCCATTTTAACATATAATTTAAATAATAAATAAATATTATATATAAAGTAATATTAATAATATTAAAATAATAAAATTTTATAAAGTAATAGTCATGCAATAATATCGTATATATCGTATAATAATAATAATCTAATATAATTATGATTAAGATTAATCTAATAATATAATTAAATTAATATATATTATAATATAAATATTAATATAATATAAACTAATCCTATTAATATAAATATATAATTAATATAATTATATTATTATTAATATAATATAATTATAATATTGTGAAGAGACATGACTCTTACAATTAAAATGTATATATACTGAGTGCAAATTTTGGTAAGGGGAGGAGGATATGGAAAAAGAAATAGAAAGAATATATGATTCTGAATTCAATTTATCTTATTAAACACAAGTGGAAAAATGGGGTCATTACACATACATTCAATTATATGACAAATCCATTTAGACAAATGTAATTATATGTATTTATGACAGAATATTTTATTCTATATCATATTCCAAAGTCAAATCTTTGGATTTCAAGTCCATTTAAGAATATTCATATGCATGAGAAATTTATACATCCATCCATTAGGGTTTACATACTTTCCTTTATGAAATTTCATTTTATTTTCAAGTGTGATTTCTAAACCAAGGTTCAAACAAGAAAAATCCATTTCAACAAATTTTCCCCATTTTCCCAAGTGTAAGATTGGGTTGCATGTAATGCCTTGCCATGTGACCCAAAAGAAGTTAACCTAAAGTTTTACTAAGTTTGTCAAACATTTATTTTTTTTAAAGTTAAAGATAATAAATTAACAACAATAGTTATAACATAGTGGAAGCAATTAACATTCACATAAACACATACCATAAAACATATTACAAATCTTAAGGGTCCCATGACGTTGAATCATATTTAAGTTTAATTAATAATAAATCTAATATTTAATAAATCCACATCAAATAATAATATAACATTATGAATCCATTTAAATAATATACAATTATATACGATGCCACTTGGCAATAAACAAAATGCACAATCATCCACTATACAAGTCACAGGGTATGAAAGGCTGAAATAATATACATCATGAAATAAATTACATCATCTCTTAAGATCTTATGAAATCAAATACAATACAATAGTACAACTATCCATCATAAATACAAGAATATATAGAAAGGAACATCTGCACAAACATATCCAACAATGACATCTGATGGTTGGATCTCAATGGTATAAAAAAGCACTACCGCCCGACCTCGTGAAACCCAAAAAGGTCCACTCCCACCGCACTGAGGAGATAGTCTTAAGTCCCAAACAGGATAACAAACTCAAAAGTCAAAAACCAACATCTAGGTTCAAGGAATCACCTGAAAGTAAACTATCTCAAAGGGTACCAAGACACAAGTATCAACTAATCCCAGAGGCAACACAGACACATAGGAAATATACTATGCAAGTGGGCAAGTGTCATCGCACGAACCAACTCTAGGATTACCCAGCTGGTCTTTTAATCCTTCGGCCCCTTTGTGACTCTATGCGGCACTAGTATCCTTTCGTATTAACAAGGCATTCTAACGAGTCAACTCTAAGGTTACCCGGCTAGTCTTTTAATCCTTCGGCCCCTTAGTGACTTTCTATGGTACCAATATCTTGTTAGTTCATTTTAAACCCATTTAATGAAATGTTATCACTTATTAAATAACCTAAAATGGGTTACCCTGGCAACCACTTTGGGCCCCGACCTCCATTGCAAGCCACTTCCCAACATGACAATCAAAAGATCTCAAAAGACCACATACCATACATTAATTATTAACACAAGCAATTGACAAGTATTGAAATACGCTGATCATAATCACAGATTCCACCAATACGATCATCCTAACAGGACTAATCCCAAAATCAAGTATACGTAAACTAATCCATGTTATATCATGACATCACCAAGAATAAATCATACAAACACCTCAGTCCTATACAAGCAACTAGAAAGCAATCCAAAAACAACTGATCAAAGACTCAAAGGTTATATCAAATAGATCACACCATTCACCTCAGTTTTACACAAGAACACTGGAAAGCAATAACAATCAATGCATCAAAACATCTCATAGAGCATAACAGACACATTACCGTGATTGAGTATAAAAGATCAATATCAAAACATCATCATGACATCACAAAACAGAACTTTCGAGCCTCTGGTAAACATCCTGACTGGCCAAAGTTAAGACAAACCCGAAAACCCCCAACACCAGTAAATCACATGTTACATAAAGTGCATACAAAAGTGAATTTCATAATTCATTAGGTTTTGAAAACCCTAAAGTTTAATATTTACTTAAAGTTTTCAGATTAAATCATAGACAATTCTATAATGGAAATCAATTTTCTCAAACAAGAGTTTCAACCTAGAGAATTTCTGAAAACATAAACACAACAGACACGAAGAACTGGCAACTCCTGCACAAACCCATCAGATCCTATCTAGATCTGATGCTAAAACAATGAACGCACAAACACGCAAGAATCTTCCTTTTCCTTCAAAAACCTTTTTTTCAGAAATAAATTTTATTAAATTAAAACTTTCTCTCCCTATTAAATCATGCAACATTTTTTAATATAATATTTATTAATTTAACTAATAATATTATTTAGAGTTTATTAAAAATAAAACTCATAAATAAATAATTATTAAATTAAATAAATATAAATATGCCTAATTTAAAACTTTAATAAAACCTTTTAAATTAAATTCTTTCATGCACATTAAAGAACTTTTTGATTAAAATATTCTTTTATATTTTCTTTTCCTCCACTTATTAATTAGTGTAAGCACTATTTATAACATAGTTTATTATTTAAATTAATAAGAATAATTAAAGCTCATTATTTCAATGCAACTCTAATTTAATAATTATTAATTAAATAATCATAATAAAACAATATTAAATCTCTAATCTTTAATATTTTAATTATCTTTTATGTTTTCATGCAGACTTTTTTGCGATATAAAATATCTTTATTAAATTTATTTGCTTTCTCTTTTAATTAATTTATTATATTTTAATTACATGTATAAGCTTTATGCAATTTAATTAAAATAAAATTTATTAAATAATTGCCTACTCTCTCTCTTATTAATTTATTATATTTTAATTGCATGCATACGCTTTATGCAATTTAATTAAATAACTTTATTAAATTTATGTTTTCTCTCTCTAGTTAATTATGAGATGTTTTTATAATATATTTATTAATTCAATCGATAATATTATTTAGAGTTTATTATTTAAAATAAAACTCTTAAATAATTATTATTAATTTAAATAAATATAATTACACCTAAATTAGAACTAAAACTTTATCTTTAAGTTAATTTTTTTATTTAATTAATTAACAAGATGTTTTTTAATAATATATTTATTAACTTAATTAATAACATTATTTAGAATTTATTATTAAAATAAAAATCCTAATAATTATCATTAAATTAAATTAATAAAAATATGTCAAAAATAGAACTTTAATAAAATATTTAAATTTAATTCTTTTATTTAATTAATTTCTCAATTAATTAAATATAATTAAATATCAAATTTCTTTATAAAATTTTCATTAAATTATCTTTTAATTTGATTTAATTATAACAGAAAATCACAATATACCCACAAAACCACATATGACAACTCAGCTGAAAGTCAAAGAACAAAGTCAAACTCCAGGGTCAAAGTCACAAATTCATGTCATTTGACGAATTTGGAAAGGTGAAACTAACTCAAATACTTGTCCTATTTTCTAGGACAATTGGCTTAGGTTAGGATTTGGATTCAAGAGTTATCTCCCCACTTATACCATTGAAATACTGTAATAGGGTACGCTCATCTTGGCAATTCAGGGAAGTCGATACCTGGTACCTGCAATCTACATAAAATCCACGCATGTACAAGCACAATATTCTAAACTAAATAGGCAATGGCAAGAAGTGGTTCATTATATATATATATATATATATATATATATATATATATATATATATATATATATATATATATATATATATATATATATATATATATATATATATATATATATATATATAACGCCCCGCCAAGGGATCCAAAAGAATTAACCTAAAGTTTCACTAAGTTTGCTAAACATTTTTTTTTTTTTAAAGTAAGAAAGTATGACATACACATCAAACAAATAGTAGCGGAAGCAATAACATGTAATCATCGACAAACATACATTGCAAGTTACATTTCTTAAAGATCCCAAGACGTTGAGTCACGTTTAAATTTAATTAATTCTAAGTCTAACAACTATCACATACATATAAAATAATAATCAGAAACTCCAATGTCCATAATATACATTTGTTTCGAATGCTCCTTGGCAAATTAATTCGGAATGCTCATTCATCCACTGTACATGTCACAGGGTATGAAAGGCTTAAAAGAATATACATATGTAAAGATCAAGATACAACATCCTCAAATCCATGATACAAAGTACAGTAAAAATATATGAAACTATTCACCATACATGATACATCCATACATCCATAATGATAAAACATCTATCATAAAATCTAACCATCCATCATACTAATCCAAGAACATAGTGTAGGTAAATGCCAATCACGAAATCTCCAACCACGGTGACCACGGAACGGATCTCAATGGTAAGAGTAAAAGCACTACCACCCGACCGCGTGGAACCTAAATGGTCCACTCCCACCGCGCTGAGGAGATAGTCTCAAGTCCCAAATAGGATAACAAAACCTATAATCATAAATACTCTCTAAGTCCAGGAAATCCTATAAGTATGCTAACTCAAGGGTTCCTAAAAAGATCGACATCTAAATCCCAGAGGTACCACAAGACACGTAGGAAACCTAATATGCAAGCGGGAAAGTGTCATCGCAAAAGTCATGTAGAAGTTACCCGAGCAATCCCTTAGGAATCCCGGGTCCCTACTGATCCTGTGGCCACTAGTATCCTCTCGTACTAACGAGGCATACTATGGAATGCAAGGTCGTAACCAAGCGTCCTCTCTATCCCATCCTAGTCTATACTAGCACTCATGGCATGGGAGAGAACATACAATTATCTTGTTAGGTTCATTTTCTCTCATTTAGTGTAAATGTTTTCACTTATTAAAAACGACTTACAATGGGTTTCTCAAGGCAGCCTCTTAGGGCTCCGACCCCCATTGCAAGCCACTTCCCGACTCTACACATAGATAACCTACCCTAGCTCATGAACTCGTAAATCAAAGAATCATAATAAAACTATCTCAGTCCTATACGAGCAACTAAAAAACATCATAAAAAGATAATCCACAAATTATATCAGTTCTTCATGAGCAACAGATAACATCAAATAGTAATCATGTAATCACGACAGTTCTCTATCAGCAACTAAAGGCATCAATGATAAGTCACAAAAACCAATGGTTCTCTAATGAGCAACCAGAAAGCAATACAAGTATAACTGATCGAGACTCAGAAATGGTTATCACATATAACTGATCGAGACTCAAAAATGGTTAAGTTAGGTATCTCAAATATATACACCTCAGCTTCACACAAGGAAACTGGAAAGCAACAACAAATAGTAACACAATCATGTCATAGAGCACTTCATCACATTACCATGGTCAGGTTAAGAAAGATCGAAACCAAATCATCATGACATCACATTCACAACCCCGACCCTCTGGTAACAACTTAAACTGGTCAACACTCTAGGACCACCCAAACCCCAAACATAACCATTACATAGAAAACATCATAGTTTCACAGTGGGTTTGATTGAAGGTAAATTATCGAGTTAAAGGTAAGGACCTAGTTCTCAGTTAACATATGTTTCAAGTAATTAAATTTCATAGTTTGGGTTTGTTTCCATAACACAATAGGATTTAAATTGTAGTTTTTAATTAATGTACATTTCTAATGCAAAGGTTTCCCCACTATTACCCTTAAATTTTAATTCGATAATTAATTCAACCCACAGATATATAATTGCTCTCACGTTTAAAAGTTAATTTTCCTAACAAAAATAGTCTAAGATAACCTTTTCATTCTATTAAATTATAAAAGAAATCCCTTAATGATTATAAATAAAATAATCATGATTTTTTTTAAAAAAAACAATATTTTAATATCTTCTAATCTTAACAAATATTATTAGAAACATATTTAATTTAAATAGATTAAAATTTTAATTCAATATATAAATATTATTATTAACATATCAAATTGTAAAATATTATAAAAAAATTTGATAGTAAAAATATTAATAACATAAATTAAATTTAATTAAAAACTTATATTTCTTTTAAAACAAAACTAAATTGCAATTTATATTATTAAAAAAAAACTCTTAAATCGCATGCGGACTGCATGAAAAGTTTTTAAATAAAAAAAACTTAGCGATTTTAAAATCGCTGTCCTGCGGCATTAACCCGCTACGCAGGGTACTGCTGCGTCAGCGATACCTGCTGCCGCAGCAGTACAGGCTGCAATTTAATGCGGTCGGCAGCCGGGTTTGGGGTTGGGTCAACGAAACCCCCCCCCCCCCCCCACACACACACATAAATATGTTTTTATTTCATTTTTATAATAAGACTTTGTTTTTTTATATATAAATAACTATTATTATTATATATATATATATATATATATTTTAAATTGATTTCATCTATACTTTGATGGAGAAAGTAAATAAATATTATCAACCTTCCCAAATTTAGAATTTCATCTTAAGATTCGACCCTTTCTCGATTAAATCCTATGTTCTTTGATTTAGAAACTAGGGTTCTTTCAGATCTCTTTTCTAACCCTGACGTGTACAGAAGATTAATTCATGAGCATTTATTAATTTTCAATATTGGAATGTTTAAACTATGATCACAAAAAATTTAGATATACAACCCACAGGCACGAAGAAGACAAGGAATAGAGAAATTGCGTAAATAATCAACGATCAATACACAAGACCCTACCTGATCCTGATGCTAATACAAAACCCTCGAAAAACTAGGGAGAATTTGCTCCCCTTCAATAACTTTCCTCTGAAAAACTTTCCTAGAATTCTCCTTCTGAAATTCGCTGTCAAAAGATGTCTTCCCCAAAATTCTTGTCCAAATTCGTCTCTCCAAAAAAAATGAACCCCCAAAGTTGTGATAAGCAATTTCTCCTCCATTCGGGGCACTAATTGTGCGTTTACCCGAGAAGACTCTTTGCACAACTCAGTTAACTCCAATTTAACTTTTATTATCTTTTCTTATTCTTTTGCATTCAACTTTCATGCACATTAAGTTGAATTATTAAATAACTTTATTTAAAATTTCACTTGACTTCAATTCTTAATTAATTTATTACTTTAAATCTTATGTGCACTTTTAAGAAATTAAAATAACATTATTAATTTTAATAATTTAATCTTTTAATTTAATTCTTATATTTAACTCATGTTTAGATCATGCGATCTAGAATTCTTAATAAATTAATATCTTTCAACTTTTTAATTTATTTTAGAACTTAATTGATAACATATTTAATTAATTTAAATAACAATAATATTTAGCATTTATTTAAAAATGAACTCCAAATATATTATTATTAAATTAAATTAATATTATCCTGTTCTAAATATATCTTGAACTTTAATTTCCAACTTTAATTCTTTTATTTAATTAATTAATTAATTAATTAAATATAAAGATATCATAATAATTCCTTATTAAATTAAATCATTAATTAGTCTTTTTAATTAGACTTAATTTATAGGAAATACACCAAGGACTCATAAAGCAACATACGAAAACCCATCATAGAAAAATACATACCAAATCAAACAAAAGGGTTATAATCACAAAATTACATCATTTGATGCGTTCGGAGGGCACTTAACTCAGATACTTGTCCTAATTATCAATTAGGACAATTGGCTAAAGGGTTTAGGATTTGGACTTAAGAGTTTATCTCCCCTCTCTTACCATTGAGACAGTGCGATAGGGTACGCTCATCTTGACAATTCAGGGAAGTCGATACCCGGTACCTGCAACCTGCATAAAATCCACGCATGTACAAACACAATATTTTAAGCTAAACAGGCAATGGCAGGAAGTGGTGCATCGTGTAGATCGCGACTAGCAGGTGACTACGACTCCCTTCCTTAACCATATCAAAAACACCATACATAAATAAAACAACACGCACACCATACACATGCAGTATGGGGTAAGTATCCATAAGAGGCACATGAAATAATAAGCCATCTAACTAATCATCATCGATAACTAAAACCATTGAATAATCATCATACATGCACGAAATATAGAGTACCAAGAAATCTCATCATATAATAAACTGAGTGTAAACATCCTCTGATAATCTCTAAAATAATAATACTACTCATCAAACATAAATTGGCCTAAAAGAGTTTGGCAATCATATCATAAATGTAGCTCGAAAAAAATGTAAACTAGGGGCAGGCACTACAATATATATATCAACTGAATATGAAATACAACTAATCAATTTTGGTAATCCAGCATCGTTAATCATAAAACATAATAATAGAACATGCCTAAAAGAATCTAGTCAAAACAAATAAAAAAAGTCAAGTAGGGGTAGGCATAACCTTGCAGAGTATTCGATTTTTTTATCTGTGGATCTTGAATATCTAGACAATTTTTTTGTGGATCTTGAATATCTAGACAATTTTTGAAAAATTTAGTCAAAAACATATTATGCTCTACATACCCGTCCCTACTTTTTGTGAGCAAAAATTTGGGTCCTCTCTTTTTGCTTTGTCTTATCTCATTTGAGGCAAGTTGTTTTTGGGTTGTTCATATTTTGTGTAATGCCCCGCCAAGGGATCCAAAAGAATTAACCTAAAGTTTCACTAAGTTTGCTAAACATTTTTTTTTTTTTAAGTAAGAAAGTATGACATACACATCAAACAAAGAGTAGCGGAAGCAATAACATGTAATCATCGACAAACATACATTGCAAGTTACATTTCTTAAAGATCCCAAGACGCTGAGTCACGTTTAAATTTAATTAATTCTAAGTCTAACAACCAACACATACATATAAAAGAATAATTTGAAACTCCAATATCCATAATATACATTTGTTCTGAATGCTCCTTGGCAAATTAATTCGGAATGCTCATTCATCCACTGTACATGTCACAGGGTATGAAAGGCTTAAAAGAATATACATATGTAAAGATCAAGATACAACATCCTCAAATCCATGATACAAAGTACAGTAAAAATATATGAAACTATTCACCATACATGATACATCCATACATCCATAATGATAAAACATCTATCATAAACTCTAACCATCCATCATAATAATCCAAGAACATAGTGAAGGTAAATGCCAATCACGAAATCTCCAGCCACGGTGACCACGGAACGGATCTCAATGGTAAGAGTAAAAGCACTACCACCCAACCGCGTGGAACCTAAATGGTCCACTCCCACCGCGCTGAGGAGATAGTCTCAAGTCCCAAAATAGGATAACAAAACCTATAATCATAAATACTCTCTAAGTCCAGGAAATCCTATAAGTATGCTAACTCAAGGGTTCCTAAAAAGATCGACATCTAAATCCCAGAGGTACCACAAGACACGTAGGAAACCTAATATGCAAGCGGGAAAGTGTCATCGCAAAAGTCATGTAGAAGTTACCCGAGCAATCCCTTAGGAATCCTGGGTCCCTACTGATCCTGCGGCCACTAGTATCCTCTCGTACTGACGAGGCATACTATGGAATGCAAGGTCGTAACCAAGCGTCCTCTCTACCCCATCCTAGTCTGTACTAGCACTCATGGCATGGGAGAGAACATACAATTATCTTGTTAGGTTCATTTTCTCTCATTTAGTGTAAATGTTTTCACTTATTAAAAACGACTTACAATGGGTTTCTCAAGGCAGCCTCTTAGGGCTCCGACCCCCATTGCAAGCCACTTCCCGACTCTACACATAGATAACCTACCCTAGCTCATGAACTCATAAATCAAAGAATCATAATAAAACCATCTCAGTCCTATACGAGCAACTGAAAATATCATAAAAAGATAATCCACAAAATATATCAGTTCTTCATGAGCAACAGATAACATCAAATAGTAATCATGTAATCACGACAGTTCTCTATTAGCAACTGAAGGCATCAATAATAAGTCACAAAATCCAATGGTTCTCTAATGAGCAACCAGAAAGTAATACAAGTATAACTGATCGAGACTCAGAAATGGTTATCAAATATAACTGATCGAGACTCAAAAATGGTTAAGTTAGGTATTCTCAAATACATACACCTCAGCTTCACACAAGGAACTGGAAAGCAATAACAAACAGTAAACACAATCATGTCATAGAGCACTTCATCACATTACCATGGTCAGGTTAAGAAAGATCAAGACCAAATCATCAAGACATCACATTCACAAACCCCGAGCCTCTGGTAACAACCTGAACTGGTCAACGCTAAACGAACCCCAAATCATTCAAAGTACAAAGACAACATCAAGGTCTCAGAGATTGGATCTGAAAGTATATTATTTAAGTTAAGGTAAGGTTTGTGTTTTAGTTTAATGTCGAATTCAAGTAACAAAGTTTTCACAACTACCCTTTTTCGAATAACCCATTTCTATAATAACTTTCATTAAATCAATATCCAAATTTATAATTTAGCCAAATAAAATTCATTATTAATTAACTTAATTAAACTAATTTTAATTAAATTAATCAATATTCATTAGATCTAATTACTTATTTCAATCCAACTAATAATTGTTAATTTATTAATATTTAAACAAAATTATTAATAAATTAAAATTTACAACTATAACCATGCAATTAATATTTATTTATTAAATATTTAAAAAGTTTAATCTATTATAAAAATTGAATATATTAAAATTTTATTATTTAAAAAAAAATTTAAATAAATAAAATTCGTTTTTAAAAAAATTTTTAAAAAAATTATAAAAAAAAAATTAAAATTAAAAAAATCGAAATCTTACCACATCCTACCACGTTTATAGCCCGTCGGCTTTGGCCGCAGGCCTGCGGTCGCAGGGCCTGCGGCGGCAGGTACTCTATACCTGCCCTCGCAGTACCTGCGACGCAGGTACTGTCGCCTGCCGACAGTGGGGGCGGGTACGGGGTAATTCCCTCCCCCCCACTATATTATTATATATACTTTTTTTTTTTTTTTTTTTTTTATATATTTTTTTTTATATATGATTTTATTTTATTCTAATACAAATAAAATAAGTTTTTATTTTAAAAATTAATTTTGTTTAATTTTTTTTTTTTTTAATAAAAACAATTTCTTCCAAAGGGTAAATATGTAAAATATAAATATATATATATATATATATTTTTTATCTAGAACTTTTCAATTTCATTAAAACAAAACCCTTATCAAATTAGATCTTAATTTCTAAATCAAGAAAACAAGGGTTCTAATTAATTCATCCAGTCTCCATGGATACAGAAATTATTGACGAATAATTTAATAACTTCACAATATTGAAAGCTTAAAACTTTCATCACAGAGAATTCAGATCTACAAACCCCAGACACGAAGAAGGCAGGAAGGGATAATTTGCATATTTAATGGATAAAAAACACAAGACCCTACCTGATCCTGATGCTATTATGTAATCTCCAGGAACTGTATGCGAATTCGCTCTTCTCAATAGCCTTCCCCTTCCAGACTTTCTTCGTATCAGCCTTCTGAAATTTGCTTCCAAAAATTGTCTTCCTCCCCAAAAATTCTCGTCCAAATTCGTATCCCCCAAAAATGAACCCCCAAAGTTGTGATAAGAAAATTCTCCTCAATTCGGGGCACTAATTGTGCGTTTACCCGAGAAGACTCTTTGCACAACTCAGTTAACTCAAATTAACTTTTGTTATCTTTTCTAATTCTTTTGCATTCAACTTTCATGCACATTCAGTTGAATTATTAAATAACTTTATTTAAAAATTCACTTGACTTCAATTCTTAATTAATTTATTACTTTAAATCTTATGTGCACTTTTAAGAAATTAAAATAACATTATTAATTTTTATAATTTAATCTTTTAATTTAATTCTTATATTTAACTCATGTTTAGATCATGCGATGTAGAATTCTTAATAAATTAATATCTTTCAACTTTTAATTCATTTTAGAACTTAATTGATAACATATTTAATTAATTTAAATAATAATATTTAGCATTTATTTAAAAATGAACTCCAAATATATTATTATTAAATTAAATTAATATTATCCTGTTCTAAATATATCTTAAACTTTAATTTCCAACTTTAATTCTTTTATTTAATTAATTAATTAATTAATTAAATATAAAGATATCATAATAATTCCTTATTAAATTAAATCATTAATTAGTCTTTTTTTTTAAAAATTAGACTTAATTAATAGAAAATACACCAAGGACTCATAAAGCAACATACGAAAACCCATCATAGAAAAATACATACCAAATCAAACACAAGGGTTATAATCACCAAATTACATCATTTGATGCATTCGGAGGGTACTTAACTCAGATACTTGTCCTAATTATCAATTAGGACAATTGGCTAAAGGGTTTAGGATTTGGACTTAAGAGTTTATCTCCCCTCTCTTACCATTGAGACAGTGCGATAGGGTACGCTCATCCTGACAATTCAGGGAAGTCGATACCCGGTACCTGCAACCTGCATAAAATCCACGCATGCACAAACACAATATTCTAAGCTAAACAGGCAATGGCAGGAAGTGGTGCATCGTGTAGATCCCGACTAGCAGGTGACTACGACTCCCTTCCTTAACCATATCAGAAACACCATACATAAATAAAACAGCACGCACACCATACACATGCAGTATGGGGTAAGTATCCATAAGAAACACATGGAATAATGAACCATCTAACTAATTATCATCGATAACTGAAACCATTGAATAATCATCATACATGCATGAAATATAGAGTACCAAGTAATCTCATCATATAATAAGTTGAGTGTAAACATCATCTGATAATCTCTAAAATAATAATACTACTCATCAAACATAAATTGGCCTAAAAGAGTTTGGCAATCATATCATAAATGTAGCTCGAAAAAAATGTAAACTAGGGGCAGGCACTACATTTTGGTCTTTGAGTTCTAGCATCCTTGTCTAGGGTGCTGATCTCTTTTGTGTGGAAGAAGAAAGTAAAGATCCCCGATCTCGTGCCATGGATCTAGGGTCGATAAGATGAGTGACTTTTGGACCTATCAAGAACCCTTTCCCTTGTGTCCTTCATAGTGGGAAAGGACTTATGTGGTCTCAAGTTGGACACATGGTAAGGTTTAATCATAAAGAATGAGTACTATTAATGTGCCTTTAATTACCATGATTGAAAATTTCCATGAGTTTTACTATTGCATATTGCATTATGAAAATATGGACTTCAATTCATTATTACAAGAAATTGATATAAGATATGACAATTTTGATACAGTTCCCATACGTTCTGGTATGATTTAGTTGGTAGTAGAGGTTTCAACTAATCTATTGGATGAGGTGTCACCAACTGTAATATTTGATGCTTCACTTTCCTTTGTCTTCTTTCTCCACATCTTACCTATCTGATTACGAATCTCATCAACATCAACTTTGTTCTTCCCTTTGGTATCTTCTTCATTAGGTGTTGATGCTTAGTACCTACAATATTTTCTTAAATGACTGACCTTGTGAAAATGATAACATGCCATTCTAGTATTCCTCTAGTTACCAAGTCTTCCACTAAAGTAAAATCTCATACAATTGGCTGAAATATGACCATATATTCCACATGCAATGCAAGTAATCCTTGTATTGTAATCCCAATTAACAATGTTACCTTGCTTACTCAATGCCCAGTTGGACTTTTTATGTGATCTACAAGCTTATGAATTGTGTCTAAACTTATTACATGTGTAATAGTAGCCATTAAACTCATATTGTTTAGGGAATTGATAAAACTTAGATCTACATTCATATGCTTGATGACCATACTTACTGCAATTATAATAATAACCATCAAATTTAGGAGTAGCACTAGTCTTACCAACCTTACTCCTGTAGACATTGGTTGTGTGTCTAGATTTTCCATAATGATAGCATGTAGGATTCTTGGGCTTAAGATTTGCATATATATTCTTTTTTTTATCTTTCTTTGATGATTCTTCTTGCTTGGTAGTAAATTGCTTGATAAAGCCTAACCCAATAGTGTCTCTTTGTCCTCTCAATTGTTCATCCAATTTCCTCATGCTTTCTTCTAATCTTTTCAACCTTTTATTTGTTTCCTTCTCAATATTCAATTCATTCTTTAGCTTTTCATTCTCAAATCTCAACTCGACAACTTCTTCCATCTTTCTTCCAATTTCATTATTTGTACTAAGTAGCTCATTCATAGTGTCATAATGGTTTTGGATCAACCTCATGATTTCATCATCTTTAGTATCCATTGTTGTAGTGATCTGTCTTTTATCACCCTCAACCATTCTTTTCTCAACCTCTACATATATCTTTTTCTCCAATATCTCACACATCCTTGTAGGTTGTGCTTCTTGCTCTTTCTTCAATGGTTTCATATGCTCAGTTAGGGTTTGGTTATGCTCCATCATATATGATAGACTGACATTGGATTCATTAAACATATTTCCATCAGATAGTTCTTCAATCACTTCTTCCTAATATGATGTGCCATTCATTTTGTGTGTTATTTCCTTCCTTCTGTTCAATCACTACTTCAACTTTCCTCTCATTTCATTAATCTGACATAGAGCCATCTATAGCTCCAACTTTTGATTCTCAATGATCTTATGAAGCCTATACCTTTCCATATCTTTGATATTTCTCTAAGGTGGTAAAACCCCTTAACAAGAGAACTAGGTCTGATACCAATTGTTGGAATTTTAGAATAGACATGATGCTAGGTGGTGGGGGTGGGGGTGAATCATATCCTTAAAACTTTTTAACCCTTTCAAATATGATTTCTATTATGATATCTCAACTCAATAAACATGCATTAACTTCATAAACTGAAATAATGATTAACATATCTATTTTACTTCATCATACGCATGTAAACATAAACTTAAACCATAACATTATAACAAACATGATTGGTCACACATAAAACCTTGGTTAGAGGGAAGACTACAATGGGAATGACACCCACAAATCTATCATTAATGCAGTAAGAGGTTGCCTTATTAGGGCTATAAGTGTTAACCACTTTTTGTGACTTACTATATTAAGAGTAATACAAAAGGATTTGTAAGAATTGCATATTTTGGAAGAACGATGTCCCACTAAGTTCAAGAAGAAACTCAAACACTAAGTGGGATAGTGATCCTTCTCTAAGTGATTATGAAAATGGAAATGATAAAATAAATTAAAATAAATGATTAATCGAGCAAGTTACTGAAAAACTATAAATAATAGACCAATACATAGAGGCAATGAGCTAAAATGTACAAAAGCAAACACCTAAAAGCATTTCTAACTTGTGGCTGAAATTTGGGCTCATAATGCAGGGGCCATGATGAAAATGGTGATATGTACTTGGGATATGACAAAAATGGTGACTTGTCCCTAGTGATTTTGACTAAAATTTTCAAAAAATGTCTAGATATTAAGAATCCATCCATAAAAATTATGATGGCTCCACAACCTGTTCTTACACTTAGAACATGGGGGAAAGGTTTTCTAAAGGGGGTTTTCTTGTTTGAACCTTGGTTTAGGAAATAAAATTGAAAATAAAATGAAATTGCATAAAGGAAAGTATGTAAAAAGGTAAATGATTGATTCACCTCGCATAAACCCTCATGGATGGATGCATAATTTTCTCATGCATATGAATATTCTTAAATGAACTTAAAATCTAAAAAATTTACCTTAAAATGTGCTATAAAATAAATTATTCCCTCACAAGTACATAGATCTATGAATGCCACACCTAGATTTTGAATGTATATGTACTTGATAACCACTTATAATGAATGAGAGAGAATGTGAATGAAAGGATTCGTCTTCTAGCTTGATTGAAAATTTCTCTATCTGGTCATCATATGAGAGAAACTTTCTTGTAATTGAGAATATTGCATTTGACCTAAATGATATTGAAGAATTAGAGAGTTGAAGATCTTGATCTTGGACAGTGGTCTTCAAGTCTTGCATCCAATTGCTTAGTTTCTTTTGAGTGTTTTAAAATATTGATACCCTAGTCGCAAAAGTTGTAGGCTATGAATGCATATCAAAATTATTAGAGGTAGTGGTTTTTATTTTTGATCCATCATCTCAAGATTAAAAAATGATTCAATATGACTTTGAAATTGAATCTCCCACCAATACCCTAACATTGAGCCTAATGAAAAAATTTGTCCACAATCCTTAGGGACATGAAACCAATGGCAAAATATCCCATGAAGAATGGGCCAAATTTTTAATGGGATGTAGGGATGGGTAAAAATGTCTAGGAAAAATTGGGTTGCTAGGATCAAGCACGATAGACATTAAATATCAAAATCACCAAAAATGGGGTGTAATATGTCCTAATAAAGTATTTAATCATTAGTGCTAACTTTTTAGAATGATACACATATTTTGTACATCCATAAATGGTGGACATTAAAAAGAAAGGAAAACATTTAAATTGGGAAAGAAAACTGAAAGAAGAACAATAAATACCAAATAGTAGATTCAAACAAGAATGAGAAATCTAAAAGAAATAAATGGAAACTGGGGGTTTTTTGGAGTTAAGAGGGCCCCATAATGCATCTAACCAATTAATCAATTATTAGTGTGTCCCATTTAAGTTTGATAATCCAATCTAGGTATTTCTTTTCTTGTCCATTTTATACAAAATAAACACACTAATAGTCAAATATTTATAAAAAAATGAGGTTCTCCAAATGATGGATGTAATTTTTGGGCAATACTTGACTTCACCTTACATATCATAGAGGTTCCAACAACTCCCTTTGAGGTATTAAATCAATTGCACTCGATGATATGGTACATCTACAAATCTAGGCTCCTTCTAATAAATACATTTGTTATATAGTAAATTGGTAGAAGCCTTAGCTTCTTGGAAGGAATGTGAAAATATATCATTATTGGAAATTTTCCCGAAGACCAAGGAAAAGCCCCATTGTTTACTATACATAAAATCCATTGAATATGGCTTGTCATAATGTTAGTTTGTTAACATATCTAAGGTCCACAATTTTGTTGTACCATGTAAAATTACCACCATTTCAAGTTATGAAAATATATTGTGCACTATATTTTAAGTCCCATGTTGTTGTGTTAGATTTTAATAGATAAGCATTAAATTGCACTTTATATTGAAGTTGATACTTTATATGAAAGTCTAAACATGTATTCCAATGCCACATATTGATAGACTTTTCAAAAAATCATACACATAATCTACTACTACAAAACATTGGTTCCATGGATTGTTGTCTCCTACCATTGCCATCTCCACAAAGTCACGGAACATAGTTGACAATTTTAATTCAAATAAGAACTTTGATAACAATAGATAATTTAAAAAAAAAATTGATACAAAAACATTTGATGCTCTATGTTTTTTTAAGGCAATACACATATTTTGCATTTTCACAAATGGTGGATGTGAAAAAGAACTAAAACATTTAAAATGAGAACGAGAGCACAAATTGGAACAATAAATACCAAATGGTGGATTCAAATAAGAGAAGAAATCCTTTAAAAAAATGGAAAATGTGATGCTACTAGATTTAAGAGGGCCACATAATATGACCAACCAAACAATCAATGCTTAGTTTGTCCCATTTAAATTTGATCAAATCTAAATTAAATCTTTCTTTGCTTGTCCATTTTACAAAAAATAAACAAACTAATAACCTTTTAAATAAATAAATAAACAAATAAATGAGGTTCTCCAAATGATGGATTAAAACTTTTTGCAATACTTGACTTTACCTTTCATATTGCAGAGATTCCAACAACTCCTTTTTAGGTATTGATTCAACCTCGACATTCTAGTACATCTTTTACAAATCTAGGCTCCATCCAATTAATTACTACCCCTGTTAGCCAACAAATTGGTACAAGCTTTTACTTCCTCAAAGGAATGTGAAAATATGTCATTACTATACTTTTTCTGAAAGACCAAGGCAGATCCCTTTAGTTTACTATACATGTAATCAGTTGATTATGGCTTCTCATCATGTTAATTTCTTAAAATGTCTAAGGCAGACACATTTTTTCCTAACATGTACATTTACGACCATTTCTACTTATGCAAACATATTGTTTAATATTTTAATATTTAAGTCCTCTAGCTTTGAAAGATTTAATATGTGAATTAACACTATGGTGTTGTATTAGATTTGAATCAATAAACATTTTACATTTCAAATGTTAAGATTGAAACATCATATGAACATTTAAACATGAATTTTGATGTCATGTATAGTTAAGTTTTTAATAAAGCTAAGATCACACACCTTGTAACGAAAATTTGGATTGTTGTCCCCTACCATTGTGCAATGTCATGGAACATAGCTCACCATTTTGACTCAAGTAACAAGTTTCATAACAATCCAAGAAAATAGGTATATTATTAATTTGATATAATGTACATCATCACAACAATATCAAAAATACTTTTTTTTCTCTCATAATTCACACCCCCTTTCCCTTCAACAATCAACTCAATCTCTTAGTTACTCATAACAGTGTTCTATAGTCTCTCGGTTACCCCTAACATTTATCCCAAATACCAATAACTTGAAAAATTATATGGCTTGAGTCCTACTTCAAAATTGCTTATGGTATATTCTAATTTTTTTATCCCGCCAACATTTTAGCAAAGAACTTCCTGCAGAGTGTATTAGTGTGGGATTTCATTACTATTTTGTTTATATGGTTAAATGTTAATGATTTTTCGTTTCTAATTTGTGTATATATATATATATCATAAATTGTTTATATACTTGTAATTATTGACTTTTTTAGTAAGAAATCTTAATTTTGTTGGATTGTAATGAGTCTTTAATGTCTTTCACTTATAATTTATTTGTTTGTTTGCATTATATGATATGCGAAAGAACTGGAATTGAAATATTAATATTGCTAGAAAAATGTGATAGACTATAAAAATAAAACAATAATGTTGTTATAAGACATGTTTGGTGGAAAGGCATAAGTTCTTTTGTTGACACATTATTGAGGAGGATCACTCATTACGACTTTAGTTACATATGAGTATTTTGAATAGCCTGCTACTTAAATCACTATAAATTGATGATTCTCTCAAATGAATAGAACTAGCAAAATATAAATGACTTGAACAACCAACTTTCTTTCTTTGATAACACAACTTAAAAGTCACCAATAATAAGAAACATGCCCATAAACTTTAGGTGCAAGCAATAATAATACCGAGTAAATAGCTAATTGAAAAACACAAATATTGTGAGTCACCCTCCACCCGTATCTTGCTATCTTTGGTAGAATTGAATAAAGAGTAGAAACTTGGAAAGAACGCACACCTTGAATAAAGAAGAATGCGGGAATCTAATTCCAATTATAATATAATATATTTAACTTCGAGAGAGCTATTATTTAAACGTAAAGAAGATGTGGGATATATCTTAATTAACTTTATTCCATTTAAATTGGTTGGGGAACCTTCCTTTGAGAGTTGTCCAAAATTGACCGGCCCCCATATTCCAAACTTGAACGCATCCAGAACGTTCCCGCCTTGTTGGAAACGGCACTAGAAACTACGCGGCGGTTTCTGTCGAGACAGTATAAATAGGCTTCTCGGCTCTTCTAATCTACACATTCTAAATTTGCGTTTTCTATAACACTCGATTCGCTGAACAAGAGTCTCAAAGTAGCACTTTTATTTCCGTGAATAAGTTTTCTGTTAGGCCAATTCATTTGCAGTTTTTGTGTTGGAGAAAGCAAAGCACTTCATAATGCAGATATTCGTGAAGACATTGACAGGCAAGACCATCACCTTGGAGGTGGAAAGCTCTGATACCATCGACAATGTCAAAGCCAAAATTCAGGACAAGGAGGGCATTCCTCCCGATCAGCAGCGCCTCATCTTTGCCGGGAAGCAGTTGGAGGATGGGCGTACGCTTGCTGATTACAACATTCAGAAAGAGTCCACCCTTCACCTCGTTCTCCGTCTCAGGGGCGGGATGCAGATCTTCGTCAAAACCCTCACCGGCAAGACTATTACTCTTGAGGTGGAGAGCTCAGACACCATTGACAACGTCAAGGCCAAGATTCAGGACAAGGAGGGAATTCCCCCTGATCAGCAGCGATTGATCTTTGCAGGCAAACAGCTTGAGGACGGCAGAACCCTTGCTGACTACAACATCCAGAAGGAATCTACGCTTCACCTTGTGCTTCGCCTCAGGGGCGGAATGCAGGTCTTTGTGAAGACGTTGACAGGCAAGACCATTACCCTGGAGGTGGAGAGCTCTGACACCATTGACAATGTGAAGGCTAAGATTCAAGATAAGGAGGGTATCCCCCCGGATCAGCAACGCCTCATCTTCGCTGGTAAGCAGTTGGAGGACGGCAGAACCCTTGCCGACTACAACATCCAGAAGGAATCTACGCTTCACCTGGTTCTCCGTCTTAGGGGTGGGATGCAGATCTTTGTTAAAACCCTAACCGGCAAGACCATTACTCTGGAGGTGGAGAGCTCTGATACTATCGACAACGTCAAGGCCAAAATTCAAGACAAGGAGGGCATTCCCCCGGATCAGCAGCGCTTGATCTTTGCTGGGAAGCAGTTGGAGGATGGCCGAACTCTGGCCGATTACAACATTCAGAAGGAATCCACACTTCACCTTGTCCTGCGACTGCGTGGGGGGTTTTAACCCTGTATTTCCGTTTTTGTTTAATTTGTACCTTTCAGATATGTTGCAAGCTTTCTTTCACCCAAATAAGTAAATCTTTCTTCTCTTAGTTGGCAATTTGCCCTGCGAAAGAAAGAATTTGTTATAATTATTTCACAATGTTATTAATATTGTTCTCTAATTTCACAGAATGACTTTCGCCATCTCAAATTTCTGGAACTTATGTTTTGTTATTTTGAGAATCGTGCAACTAATCTATGCTCATTGCTCTTTAAATTTTTATTAGATTGTGATTGCAGAGGCTAGTAATAATAAAAGCTCTTGAATTCATAATCTGTGAAATGTTATCTGGAACCTGGTTATAATTCTGTTAAAGCTTTTTTTTATACAAACTTGGCGTATAACCATTTTTTAAAGAATTATATAGAATGCATCCTCATAGAATGCTAGATTCTTCCATGCCTCCTACTGCATGCATGCTTACTCCATGTGATGCTTTGCGGCGCTTTACTTCACATGTGGGAGCAAGATGGTGTAGTCTGATGTAATCTAATCTAATCTGTCTCCTAATGATCACTTTTGTGTTAGGAGGGTCTGATACAAATCTCTGCCCTATACTAAATGTGCTATATCTTCTTCAACAAATCGGTTTTAATCTGAAAGAAAACTTTAAGACCATGGTGATTATTTGCTATTTTATGGTTTATGTAAACTCCTTTCAATCTTGAGAGTAAGCTGAGTAATTGTTAACACAAGGTCATTTTCTCGAAATGCTTTCCAGAGTTGGAAGATTTTGCTATCTGATGCTTTCAGTAAGGTTCTGTCAATCGTGAACTCAAAGTCAGGGAAACCTTACAAAAATGAAAAGATTATTGAACCTTCTAGACTTAGTTAAACTCTGCAACAACTTAACGCATACCAGAGAAGAAATAAAATTGACATAATTGGTATTTGCTTGAAAACTCAGTAAAATTATATATTTCTCTCATCATCCTTTTGCAGATTGAAAGCTCAAATGAGTAGTAAGCTGAATATATATTTTCTGTACGATAGGACTTCTGATTTATCTCTACAATGGACCAGTTTTGATTGTAAAACAAATTTGAAGAGAATGACGATTATTGCTATTTTATTGCAAACTGTTAGAACAATCTTTTGCAAACTGAAAGCCCATATAAATCCATCGAAGCAACGTTGGTCAGATGGACGTAACTAGATTGTTATAAATGATTTTTTTGTCCATAACAAAATGCTTTTTATTCTGTCTTTCAATAGGTTCGATGTTTTTCTGCAAATGTCCGGCAGGCCAGTGGGAATGCAGCTATATTGTTTTTAATGATTTTTGTCCTTTATAAAATGTACATGTTTAAATTATGGAACACCTATTCTTGAAAGTTATGGAGCTGCTTTCATCTACCTGAAATGATTGCTCTTTATCTGTTCGTTATTCATTAGATACTTTCATCAGAATGTGCTGTGATTGTGATCAATGCTCCTGTCAATCTTGGGACAGGCTAGATATTCCACGAAAGCATCCTCCCTGTCGACATCATGATACAGAAGAATAAATTACATTCAGATTAAAAAGAAGTCTTTTTGTTGTTGTTAAATATTGCATGCTTGGAAAGGTAACAGGGACGTCAATGATTGAATGCTAAATGTAGAAAACTAGAATTCAGTCATGACGGTTATCAGTACATAAGGATCAGATTGCAGCTGAATATACACAATTAAGATTACATTGGACCATGACAGTGCTTTAAAGGCTTCTAGATAAAGGTCATATGTTTCTCCATAGAGAATATCAAGATTATTGCATGTCAATTTAAGAACAATTAATGAAGAGGGATACCATTGCATGTTATTTCTGAATGGTATTAGTTAGTGGATTTGTGTTGCATGTCAGTTTAGTGGATAAGTGATTAGTTACAAAATCTTAGTTAGTGGATTTGTGTTGCATGTCAGTTTAGTGGATAAGTGATTAGTTACAAAATCTTAAAATGGGGTTGGGTTTGTTTGAAATTATATATATATATATTTATATATATAGGTAATTGGCTGAAGTCTAGAGTATTTATTATTATTGTTAAAATTAATTCAAGTATCATTGTTTTGACTTTCAACAATTAGAACTTAAAGTCTCAATCATCTAATGGATTATCTAAATCTTCATCTTCATCTTAGGCATGAGTTGATTCACAAACAGTGCCAATGTCAATGAGATTAGCCGCACTAATAATGTTCCTGCTTTCTATGTTGTTGAACATTAATTAATTTTTCGTTGTACAAAGAGCTTGTTTGTTTGTAATTAACATCTGAACTTCAGAAATGTTTTGTAATGTTAAAGATCTTTATTCAAATTTTGTAATAATCAATTTTCGCACTAAATCATAAAATGTTTATTAGTGGAACTGTACCTGGTTTGCACTTGGTCTGTCTGGGTCTGCCTTAGTTGTTGACCTAGGTTTGGCCTGGAGGAATCAGCCTGCCTGGGTTCAAAGCCAAGTGAAAATCAGAAGGGACTCGGGACCAGAACTAAAGACTGGTCTGAAATTCGTCTAGTTGAAAGGGCTAAGGGGCGAACTGGGTAAGTAAGAAACAACTAATGTAGATGAGCCTACAAGTGTTGAGAATGGAGTTTTGAATGAAGTGCTTGTGAAAGTTGAGAATGTGACACAAATGCATGATAACTGTGTTGATTGTAACAATAGTTGATTGTTATAACAACAATGATATATCTTTTCATCCTCAAGATAATGCAGCCCATGGCTATAGAAAAGACGTTATGTGGTCACCTAATGTTGGCATTTAAGTAGGGCAGTCATGAGACATGGTTTGATGATGCAGCTAGTCAAAGGGCAAAGTTTGTGCATCTTATCATAAAAGATGTAAAGAGGATTCAAAACATGTGTGATCAGTTGCTTCAGAACTTTGCTGTTATTATCATAGTAGGCAGTGGTCTGGTGGAGCAATGTTTGTAAAGTTGATATGGATCTGGGAATTTGGTTTAATCAATAGGTACGAATTGCTTGAGGACAAGTAATCTTTTGGCTGGGAGGGTCTAATGCCCCTTTCTGTCTAGCATGTCAATAAATGAATAAGGACTATTGCTACCCTATTATCTGCTCTCTCCATCTTTTAAAGCATTAAGTTAATAAAGGAGGTAAAGTGTTTAATTAAATAAAACGAGGAGACCTCTGCCATGATTGACAAAGGAGGGCATTCCTTGTGATCAACAGTGCCTCATCTTTGCTCGGAATAAATCGGAGGATGGTCGAATTCTGGCTGATTACGACCTTCAGAAGGAATCCACACTTCACCTTGTCCTGCACCTGCGTGGAGGGTTTTAACCCTATATTTCTGTTTCTGTTTAATTTGTGCCTTTTGTTGCAAGCTTTTTTTTATGAAATGAGTAAATCCCTCGTCTATTAGTGTGCAATTTGCCCCGAGAAAGGATTTTGTAGTTATTTTAAAATGAAAGAGTAATACTGTTCTCAAATTTGACAGAATGACTTTTGTTATCTCAAACTCTAACTTATGCTTTGTTGTTTTGAGATTTTTGCAACTGATTCTGGGCTTATTGCTCCTCAATTTTTTAATAAATTGTGATTGTGAATGCTATTCTGATGTTGCTTTTTCTTAAAGTAACAATAATAACTCTTGAATCCAAAATCTGTGTCCGGCTATAATTTTGAGAAAGCTGCTTTTATATAAACCTGTCATATAACCAAATTTTTTGAATTTCATAGAATGCCAGATTTGTCTATGTCCTCCACTGTATGCACGCTTACTCCATGTGATACTCTGATTTCTTATAGCTTAAACGATCAGCTCTATCATTTTCATACCTATCTCTGCGTGGTGCTTTACTTCACATGTGGGAGAGCAGGATAGTATAGTCTGATGCTGCATGCAATCTAATCTAATCTGTCTCCCAATGATCAGTTTTGTGTTCGGAGGGTTTCATACAAATATCTGCCCTATACCACATCTGCTATATCTTCTACAACAAACCAGTTTTATTCCTTAAAGCAAACTTTAAGACGATGGTGATTATTTGCTATTTTTTTTCCCATCAAATAAGTAATCCCCTCTTCCATTAGTGGTCAACTTTCCCTGAGAAAGGATTTTGTAGTTATTTTTCCCTTAAGGACTCTCTGTCGTGAACAAAGTAATGTTGTTCTCAAATATGACAGATGAGTTTGGCTCTGTCAGTTTCTGTAAGTAATGCTTTGTTGATTTGAGATTTTTTCACCTGGTTCTGGGGTTACTGCTCTATAATTTTTTATTAAATTTTGATTGCGGAGGCTATTCTAACATGGCTCTAATTTTTAAGTAATATTATGAACTCTTGAATTCAAAATCTGTCAAATGTTATCTAGAGCACGGTTGTAATTTTAGGAAAGCCGCTTTGAAAATAAACTTGGTATAGAGCTAAAAATCTTGAATTTTTTTATTACCCATTTACTACCTTTTTACACATGATGCAGAAGTTATGAAAGGCCAGCTTAACAGATCTCTGGGAAACAGAGACAAATGTCACGATAGAGGAATGATGAGTTGCTGGATTCTTCAACAAATAAATCTCTCCTCCAGTAGTGTTGCAATTTGCGTGTTTGCTTCTAGGTAGTAGAACTTAAGGTAGCCATGACGAAGGATTTTGTAGTTAGTTTTCTCTGGAGAAGGAACACTCTTGTCAAATGAGGCATAATAACTTGGCTGTACAGTGTCCGTAATACTGATTTTTTGTTGTTTCGAGCTTTTTGAAACTGATTATTGTTCCATTAAATGTGATTATGGACCCTATTATGATGTCCCCTTTTCTAATGTAATATTGAGAGCTCTTGAATACAAAATCTGTCAAATGATGGTTAAAGCACAGAGTTACTGTTCTATGAAAGTAGCATTTAAACTAGATATGCCCTTAAATTTTGTTCAGCCGGTCTTTCCCTAAATCAAAATCAATTTGGATGTACAAACTTCTCTTGTCTACCATTTCACTAACTGGCCAAACTGAAACAAAGCTATTTATTTTCATTTTCTTGTGCAAGATTACGGACTTGTTTTAAGGCACACTGATTACAAATTCTGTTCCATGATAGTTAAAACAGGGGGTTCATGAAATTGTGAAGATGCTTTTTAACAAGTTTTTATCAGAGAGGCTCAAACTGTTGAACAACTTTCAACATATCAGTATTGACAATAATCAATTAGCTGAGAATGACATTAAAATGTTGCAAATGAATAATTAGTTAAAAAGAGTCAGGAAATGAGTTCATGGCATTCTCTGTCCCATTTCCCCCATCGCCAATGTGTGTTTGGATTCATAACCCATTCGTCCATCGTTTGCTTCTTGAATTCAACTTGTGGGTGCGTACAAGTGACATCTCCAATCACATATCTAATCCCCAAACTCTGTTGAATTTAAAACTGAAGTTGACAGATCTAATCTTTAAACTTAATAAAATTCATATTCCTACTCGTTTACCACTTCACAGGCTGTTCCTGGAGTCATGATTGCAACTTAGCTTCGGCACAATGATCGTTATGGACTTACAAGTACATTTGCAGACAACTAATTCTAGATGGAACTCCAAATTTCTACTACTGATTTGAAGCTAGCTCATGTGTGTCAGTATATCCACACTCACCACTTAAATAGCCCATGCCCATCTTTATGAACAATCTCCCAACTTGACATAAATGAAATTAACAAGCTTGCTAATTGATTTTTCCATGGACCGATTGCCTTCCAGTTGCTAATTGAACTTGTAAGTTATGAATATCTCCTTTGTTGCCCGTCTTAGATTTTGTATGTTATATGCTTACATGAAGGTAGAAGGAAGAATCGAGTATTTTTTCTTCAGCTGAACTCATTCTTTCATTCATCAACAATTATATGTGTCTATAGTCGAACAAGGCAAACAAATAGTTTGAGCTAAGAAGTTTTTGGCAGAGAGTGGTTAAAACGTAGGAATTTGAATATTATGTTTAAAATGCGATCAACTGAGCTAACTGATTATGCCAAAAAAAACGACCATGGTCTTTTAATGCAATAAACTTTAATTAAATATTTTTCTAAACAAATAAATGCATAAAAGAAACATAATGTTCAAATAATAGAATGATGATAATCTACTCAAGATTGTTAATTTGAGTAGTGCTAATACTCAATTTTCCAATGTCAATCATCTTTACTATTATTATGTAAGATCAACTGGGATATTTATTAGTTTGAAAGCCATTTTTAACACAAGAGAATTGAAGTTTTGGGTTGAGGGTGTTGGAGTAGTGACCAAGGGAGGGAAATTCCAACATCTTCAATACAAAAAATTGAGCATAAAACTCCAAACACTTGGGGATTTTTTTAATCAAATGCAATCATAGCACATGAAAAACTCATTTGAATTGATTGGAAATCAACAATGGATAATTAGGTGAAGTGCACTTATGAATACATTTTCTAAATAGTTTTTTAATGTAATGTCTACTCTTATTTGATTTTTCTAATTGTGTTGTTAGATTCTTTTAGGCCAGTTTTTTGATTTTGTTTTATGATTATCATTACTTGGTTACCGGATTAGATTAAATGTATTTCATATTCAGTTGATATGTGTGTTGAGTTACTAAGTGGATTTAGTTATTTCATGTGTTTATGTTTACCCTTTTCAATATTATATAGGTATGTTCAGTTAGTGATTTTAGCTATCTCATGATGGTTAGATAGATAAATTATTTATATGTGTTTTTTATGGATACTTACTCCATACTTGTATGTGTGTGGTGTGCATGTATGTTTTCTTTATGTTTGATGTTTTTGATGTGGTTGAGAAAGGGGGTTGTATTCACCTGCTAGTCGGGATTTACACGATGCACCACTTTTTGTCATTATCTGTTTAGTTTAGAATATTGTGTTTGTACATGCATGTATTTTATGCAGATTGCAGGTACCGGGTATCGACTTCTCTGAATTGCCATAACGAGCGTACTCTATTGCAGTATTTCAATGGTATAAGTGGGGAGATAACTCTTGAGTCCAAATCCTAAACCCTAAGCCAATTGTCTTAGAAAGTAGGACACGTATTTGAGGTAGTTTACCCGTTCGAATTCATCAAGTGATGTGAATTTGTGATTTTAACTCTGGAATTTGATTTTTGTCCTGTGTCTTTAGTTGAGTTGTTGTATTTGGTTTTGTGGGTTTGTTGTGATTTTCTATTATAATTAAATCAAATTAAAAGACAATTTAATCAAAAAATTATATAGAAATTTCATATTTAATTAATTGAGAAATTAAGTAAATAAAAGAATTAAATTTAATTTTTTTTATTAAAGTTCTCTTTTAGATGTATTTATTTTTGTTTAATTTAATAATAATTATTTAGGAGTTGTATTTTAATAATAAACTCTAAATAATGTTATTAAGTTAATAAATATATTATTAAAAATGTCTCGTGAATTAATTAAATAAAAGAATAAAATTTAAAGATAAAGTTATAGTTCTAATTTTTGGCATATTTATAGTTATTTAATTTAATAATAATTTATTTAGGAGTTTTATTAATGGACTCTAAATAATACCTTGACACTCACTATAGTTGATAATAGTGTTGGGGTTTTGTCTAGTGTATCCACGTGATTAGTTAAATTAATAAATATGCTATTAAAAATGTCTCATGATTAATTAGAGTGAGAAATAAAATTAATTTAATAAAGATATTTTAATTTAAATTGCATAGAGTTGTGGCATGAATTGTATATAGAAAATTTAATATTTAATTAATTGAAAAATTAATTAAATAAAAAAATTAAATTTAAAAGATTAAATTAAAGTTCTAATTTTAGAATATTTATATTTATTTTATTTAATAATAATTATTTAAGAGTTTTATTTTAATAATAAACTCTAAATAATATTATTAGTTGAATAATAAATTATGTTTGATTAAAAAGAAAATATTAAAATATGTGAATATTTGATTAATTAAAAACTAATGAAATTTATGCTTAGAGGTCTAAATTTAGAAAATTGGTTAAAGAAAGATTAAAATATGATGTTATTTTTAAATAAGTAAAATATTTATTTTAAAAGTCTAATTTAAGAAGTTGGATAAAAATAGATTTAAAATATAAAAAAATTAAAGATTTAATATTGTTTTATTATGAAATATTTAATTAATAATTATTAAATTAGAATTGCATTCAAATAATGAGTTTTAATTATTCTTATTAATTTAAATAATAAACTATGTTTTAAATAGTGCTTACACTAATTAATAAAGTGGAGGAAAATAAAATATAAAAGAATATTTTAATTAAAAAGTTCTTTAAATGTGTATGAAAGAATCAAATTTAAAAGATTTCATTAATGCTATAATTTAGGCATATTTATATTTGTTTAATTTAATAATAATTTATTTAAGAGTTCTATTTTCAATAAATTTTAAATAATATTATTAGTTAAATTAATAAATATTATATTAAAAATATCGCATGATATAATAAGGGGGAGAAAACTTTAATTTAATAAAGTTTATTTTAATTAAATTGCATAAAGTGTGTGCATGAAAATTAAAATATAGTAATTAAAAACAGAGTTTTTACATGATTACATGATCAAAGCCTTGATTTGGGAGGAAAACTTTTTATTAAGAAAATTAGAGCTCATTTCTAGACACACAGGTTTGGAGGAGCCAATTTCTAAAAAGAGGGTTTTCGAAGGAAAAAGAAGATTCTTGTGTATTTGTGTGTTCATTGTTTTAGCATTAAATCCAAGTAGGATATTGTGGGTTTGTACAATAGTTGCTCGTTCTTCAAATTCCAGTCTTCTTTGTGTCTATTGTGTTTCTATTTTTAGAATTTCTGTGGGTTGAAACCCTTGTTTGAGAAAATTGATTTTCATTATAGAATTGTTTGTGATTTACTCTACAAACTTTTAGTAAATATTGAACTTTAGGGTTTTCAAAACCTAATGAATTATGAGATTCACTTTTGTATGCACTTTATGTGACGTGTGATTTATCGGTGTTGGGTTTTTTTAAGTTTGTCTTAGCTTTGGCTAGTCAAAACGTTTACTAGAGGCTTGGGGGTTTGTTCTGTGATGTCATGATGATGTTTGTATACGATCTTTTATACTCAAACATGATAATGTGTCTTGTATGCTCTATGAGATGTTTTGATCAATTGATTGTTATTTCTTTTTAGTGTTCTTGTGTGAAACTAAGGTGAACGGTGTGACTCATCTGATATAACCTTTGAGTCTTCGATCAATTGTTTTTGGATTACTTTCCAATCATTTGCATAGGACTGAGGTGTTTGTATGATTTGTTTTTGGTGATGTCATGTTATGACGTGGATTGGTTTATGTATACTTGATTTTGGGATTAGTCCTGTTGGGATGATCATTTGGGTGGAATCTATGATTATGATTAGTGATTTTCAGTACTTGTCAGTTGCTTGTTAAAGAACTAATGTATGGTATGTGGTCTTTTGTGACCTTTTGATTTTACTGAGCTTAGGGTAGGTTATCTATATGTAATGTCCGGATGTGGCTTGCAATGGAGGCTGGGGCCCAAATTGGCTGCCAAGATAACCTGTTGTAAGTTGTTTAAAAAGTGAAAACACTACACTAAATGAGAATAAAATGAACCTAATAAGAGTCTTTGTATGTTCTTGCCCATGCCTCAAGTGCTAGTATAGACTAGGATGGGAGTAGAGAGAACATTTGGTTGTGACCATGCATCGTTAGTATGCCTTGTTAGTATGCGAGGATATTAGTGCCACATAGAGTCACTAGGGGGTTAGAGTCAAGTTAGACTACAAAGGTAACTCTAGCGTTGATTCCTGTGATGACACTTCCCCACTTGCAAAGTAAATTTTTTACATGTCTGTGTTTGCCTCTGGACCTAGATGTCAATTTATCTTGGAACCTTTGAGTTAGATTACTTTTAGGGTTTCCTCGACTTAGATATTACTTTTGATTTTGGGATTGATATTCTAATTAGAACTTGAGACTATCTCCTTAGCATGGTGGGAATGGGCCTTTTTGGGTTTCATGTTTTTTTTTATACTATTGGATGTCATTGCTGGATGTGTTTGTGCAGATGTTCCTTTCTATCTGTTCTTGAATTTCTATGATGGATGATCATACTTAGTGTATTATATTTGATTTCATAGATCTTACAAGATGATGTAATTTATTTCATGATGTATATTATTTTGGCTTTTCATAACCTGTGACCTGTACAGTGGATGATTATGCATTTTATTTATTGCCAAGTGGCATCATATATAATTATATATTATTAAAATGGTTTCATACTGATATATTATTATTTGATGTGGATTTATTATATATTAGATTTATTATTAATTAAACTTAAATGTGATTCAACGCCATGGGACCCTTAAGAATTGTAATATGTTTTCTGGTATGTGTTTATGTGAATGTTAATTGCTTCCGCTATGTTATAACTGTTATTGTTAAGTTATTAACTTTAAAAAAAAAATGTTTAACAAACTTAATAGAACTTTAGGTTAACTTCTTTTGGGTCACATGGTAGGGCTTTACATTTAGGCTATAAATTTTGAATTAAATTTTTAGGGATTTGATATATGTTATAAACCTATTTTTATCAATAGAAGAACATAATATTCAAATTCTTAATTGACTAAAAAAATCTTTATTCATGAAAGCATTTAGGACGAATAGAAGCATAAGGTATTAAACTTGATGACTTAAATTAAAAAAGCACTTCAAATAGTGTATTAAATCATTTATTTATTATAATCCAGATAATAAATTAAACATTGTTGATGAAAAAAAAGGTTGGATATTCAATCTTTTTGATAAATATTACAACAAAGAAGAACAAGGGTGTTAGCCATATATGGCAACCCACATACACAAAGAAGGATATAAATACACTAACAACATAAAAACATCAACAACCTTAGCCAAGAACCATCAACACATGAATAATTATGGTTCATCCTAATATTACTAATAAAAAACAAGACTAACTAAACTATTGCTTGTAACTAGATGAAATTTAGTTGTCGAACTTAAGATGTAATTTTTTATTAATAAAATTGAGTTATACTTTGTTGGTTTGCAAAGGAAGCCAAAAGCGTAATATGGTTAATTTTAACCAATGTCCAAATATGTTAGTTTTAAGGGAGATGATATCCAAAAACTGAGTTTGGAAAGCTAATTGCAACTTTGGGCTTTGGGTAGTTTGAGTTAGTTCTAAGGGGCCATATTGATCAAGAAATATGATAGAAGTATGAAAAGAGCCCACACAAATCCAATTGCAAGGTATGGTGTAAATATCCTAATATGCTAGACGTTTAGGTTGCACTGAGTTGTCTCTAGGGTTTGGCTTGATGCAAGAAGTCGGATCTCCTTAAGAGGAGGTTGGATTGATCAAGAAGATGGTCATAGGGAGAATACCAAGAGAAAGTTCAAGGTGTGTGTTGAGGCCTTTTCAATCTAACTTGGTATGGTAGAGTTATATGAAAAGTTAGAGGGAAATATTAGGAAAGAGTGTGATTAGTAAATGGAGAAGAATGGTGACCCTAATGAAGGGAATGTTTATGCCAACAGATTATGAACTTTAAAACATTAAGAAGTTTCATAACGAAAAGAAAAAGGACCTATATTTTGTTGCCTATACAAAAGAGTTTCATAGGTTGAGTATGAGACCCAAACATCGTGAGGATGAGAAGGAAAAAATGTCTAAGTACTTGAATAGGATTAGATATTGAATTCAAGATGAAGTTTGGTGATGCCCATTACAATAGATAAATGCTTTCACTTAGCATCAAGGGTTGAGGAGAAGCTTCGGAAGAAAGGATACAAGAATAATAAAGGAAAAGGGGGAATAATCTTAGAGAGAGAGGAAGCTTTGGAGGAAGAAACTATTCTAGTATAAGAAATGCATCCAGCCACCAAGTGATAAGTGGGGATTCAAGTATTAGAGTAGGAGGTTACAGAGGTAGAAGATCTAGTGAAAGGGGTAGGAACATTGGACTAGGAAGAGGTTTTGGTGTCTTCATATGAAGATGTTATAACTATAATTAGATAGGGAATACTATGGGTAAGTGTTTAGAGGAGGCATCAAGCTCTCATGGAGGAGAGAGAACGAACCAATTAATGATTGAAGAAGATAGCCAAAGTGTCAACTCCCTTATTAGAAGTGGAGGATCTATCCAAGATGGAGAAAGTTTTATGATGAGGAGGACATTGTTGAAGGTGCCTCAAAATCCAAAACCACCCCAATGGAAGACCACTTACAAGGCATACAGAAAGGTATGTAAGGTCATAGTTGATTTTGATTCAACTAAAAATGTAGTTTGAGTAGAGATGGTAGACAAATTAAAGTTGAAAAGATTGTCACATCCTTAACCCTTACAAAGTTTCTTGGTTGAGTAAGGAGCAAAATGTTTTGGGGTTGATGAAAGCTCAACCCCACAACTCCCAAGAATAACCTGCATACAAACACCTGTCATAAAAAGAGAGGAGCAAAGCTAAAAATGCTTGAATTCATAGAGCCACAAAAGATGAAACATTCTTGATGTACAAAAAAAATTGTAAATTGTATTGAATGAATGAATATTTACAAAGAGAGATCAATCCTTATAAAAGGAGATCAAAACCCTAAAAGAAATTAACCTAGTGTTAGGATTAAACCATAGACATAAATAGTAATTACATGCAAATATAACCAATAACAAAAAAAAAAGATCGCACAAAAGAGAACAAAACACCAAAATTTAACGTGGTTCACCCAAACCCTGGGCTATATCCACCAAACAACAAGTCCAATATTATTATGATCTAGTGATTACAATCCGTAATCTCTTATAGCTCAATACTGCCACAAGAAGCAATTTTTGAATCCCACATAATGAAACAGTCCCTAACCCTAAGCCCTTTTATACAAGTATCTTTTTCTGCTTTAGGGTTAAAATTAGTTACAACATGTCAACCATTAAATGTTGATAAAATAGCCTTGAACCCTGCCAAGGAATTGTGGAATATGTATAGTACTTTCATGATCAATCACCAAAACTAACAATCTTCCACTTGGGGATTGATCAAGCTTCACACTAAACAATAATCTCCCACTTGGAGACTAATCATGTACTATGTTGCTACTCCATAGGGCTCCCACTGGAATCTGTTGTTCAATTATTGTATTAAGTCTAGAAGACCAACCGAAGTTGAAGAGGATTTTAGCTTCTTCCTTGTCACTACCTTTATAAACATATCCACTGGATTATCTTCTATATGTATCTTGTCCAACTTTAACTATCCATCATCTAGAACTGACCAAATGAAATGGTACCGCAACTGTATGTGTTTTGTCTTTAAATGTAGAGATGGATTCTTCACAAGATGAATGACACTTTGACTATTTGTAAAAAAATAATTATCCTTCTGAAGGTGTCCAAATTTTTCCAAGAAGAACTAAAGCCATATAATCTCCTTGGCTGCCTCTATAGCAACAACATATTTTGCCTCTGTAGTGGATAAAACATTAACCTTCTGCAATCGAGAAACCCAACTCACGGCTACCTCACCAATAGTAAATACATAACCTGTAGTACTCCGCCTGGTATGAATATCCCTTGCCAAATCTGAGTCAACATATCCTTGTAAATCAGTAGTAGAGCCCCTAAAGTGTAAATACTTATTGGATGTACCTCTCAAATATCTGAGAATCTATTTAACTGCATTCCAATGCTCAATTTCAGGATGAATCATATACTTGCTAACAACTCCCACTGCATGTGCACTATCTAGCCTTGTACATACTATAGCATACACCAAGCTTCTTATAGTTGAAGCATAAAGTACCTTGGACATCTTATCCTTCTCTTCTTGTGTCTTTGGATACGTCTCCTTAGTCAACTTCAAATGACTAGGTAAAGGTGTGCTGACAGCTTAAGCATTCATGTCAATTTCATGTTCTTCCTATCTCTACAAATCTTCAGACCAAGGATTCATTTTTCTGCCCCCAAATCCTTCATAGAAAATGCATGTGTTAACCAGTGTTTCAACTCTATAATGTGATCCATGTTAGACCCATATACAAGCATATCATCAACATATAAACATAAAATAATGTAGTTGTCACCATCAAACCTCTTAAAATAAATTCAATGATTTGAAAGACACCTACTATATCCATGCTCATGCATAAAACTGTCAAATTTTAGATACCATTGCCGAGGTGCTTGCTTTAAGCTATATGAACTTTTCTTTAACCTGCACACTAAGTTCTCCTTACCTTTGACCTCAAATCCCTGCGGTTGTGCCATAGATATCTCTTCATCTAAATCACTATGAAGGAAGGTTGTTTTAACATCAAGCTGCTCCAAATGCAAATCTTCAGTAGCGACAATACTTAAAATAGTATGAATAGAAGTCATTTTAAGAACAAGAGAGAATATCTCGTCAAAATCAATACCTTTTTTTTGTGCAAATCTTTTTACCACTAACCTAGCTTTAAATCTTTTCTTACCTCCATCCTCTTTTTTCAACCTGTAAACCCATTTATTTTGTAAAGCCCTTTTACCTATAGGCAAATTGCATAAATTCCATGTCTTATTTTTTTAGCAAAGAGTCCATTTCATCTTTCATTGTAGACTCCCACTAAATCTTAGTATCCACCTCTATAGCTTCATTATAACATTCAGGTTCACCAACATCTGTTAATAAAATAGAGTACAAAGAAGGAGACAATCTTTTTGGAGGTCTACTTAGCCTTGTTGACTATCTAACATTCATTGGGGTGTGTGGCATTTGTTGTTACAGTTGTTGCACATCATGAGGAATCGTTGGAACATCATCTTTTGGATTATCATCCAACACCACATAATCATCTTCTTTCTTCTCATGTTGCTGCAATAGATCTTTGTATAACACTTTCTCATGGAGTATGACATCCCTGCTTCTTACAATTTTATAATTTTCAAAATTCCAAAGCCTATAACCAAATTCATTAATTTCATATCCAACAAATACACATTTCTTTGACTTAGCTTCTAGCTTGGTTCTATTTTTAGAATCTATACGAGCAAATGCTTCACAACCTAAGGTTTTGAGAAAAGAATAACTCACCTTCTTGCTAGTCCATGCTTCCTCTAGAATACCACAACCCAAGGTAATAGAGAGACCTCTATTAATCAAATATATAGTAGTATTGACAACCTCCACCCACATGTTTAAGGGAAACCCCTCATGCAACCTCATGCTCCTTGCACACTCCATTATAGTCTTGTTCATGCGTTTAGCCACTCCATTTTCCTGTGGAGTCCTTGGAATAATTTTTTGTCTATGAATAGCATTAGTGAAGCAATAATCTTCAAATTCATGACTATAATACTCACCACCATTATTAGATCTGAGACATTTTAATTTCTTACTAGTCTCATTTTCAACCAAGCATTTCCATTTCTTAAAAAATTGAAATACATTAGATTTTTGTCTAAGGAAATAAACTCATACATTTCTTGTTGCATCATCAATAAATGTAACATAATAATGAGAGCCACCAAAGGAAGATACTTAAGCTGGTCCCTGTAAGATTTGAGCAAATATGCAATTCAAATTTACGAAAGCCACAAATACCTGCATGTAGAAAACCTGCCGTAGAGAAGAAAAAGACAAGAAAAGGCAAGGGTTTGATTTGAAAACATGCAAATTGCATATTCAAATGAAGAAGAGATTGAAGAGATAATAATCACAAAGAGATCAATACTTATAAAAGGAGATCGAAACCTGAGAAGGGTAACCTAATAAGTTACAAAGGGTAACCTAAAGGTGAAAGCTATTTAATAATTACTAATTAATTATTAAATAGAGAAAGCTAAAAAAAACATAAGTAAAATCTTAAGAAGGGAGAAATGTAATTTAATAAATGAAATGAAATTAATCTTTTTCTCTAACACCCCCCTTAAGATGAGCAACAATGTAGAAAGAGCAAGGAAACTACAATGCAATGCTGAAAGCAAACTTAGGTTCCGACAACAAGGCCTGATGAGGTACTCAGTCATAAAAAAATCTCTATGAAACAAAGAAATAGAAAAAACCTAGTGGGAAAAACTCTACTTCAAAAAGAGATAGCGGAAAAATCTAGTGAAGGACTGCAAAAGCCTCCAACTAGAGGAATGTTTTAGAAAATAGGAATAAAGAGTGATCATGAAAAAAACCACTAAAACATGAAGAAGCCGCAAACTCTGTCAAAAGAAAATTGCTGATCTATAGAACCTCCTCTGAAATAGAAGACTGCAACCAAAGTAGGAACAAAAAGAAGAGTGTTTATATGGGAAATGGTCCATCTCACCATAATGCATAGGTATCCAGCCACTGCAATCACCTAGTACATACGATCAAATACTGAATATGTAACTCACTCCAATGAACCAAGGAAGCATTAGAAACAATAGAAGAAGCCCTCCCTTAATGCAAACAAGAGTGAGGTGATAGGAAACTGAGAAAGTGGTCCAAAAATTCTTGCAAAATAGAAAGAACCAAGAACATCAAGAGTGAGGAAGAGGTACAAACACCTATAATGACACATGTCACCAAAACATCATGGGGCTAATATCATGGAAGAGACACTTACTTGACAAGGAAGAGGGCACTAAATGGAAATCAACTATCCCCCCTTGGAACTTTATAATATAGTGCGAGTACAATAAATCACAATGATGAAAAAGATCTCAAAAAGAAAGGAGTGACACTTTATCTTAGTGCGTTTGCATAACAATACTTAAAAATATCACCAATGATTAGAAAGGGCAAAGAGCTGATACACCATATAGTATAGCCCAAAATAAGAGATTCCATGTCATGAAAACGATCTTCAGACCTGAAACACCCAAGATATCCACCATAGTGAAATAAAATAAAAAAATATGATAGAAAGAGCATGAAAAAAAATCTTGAAGAAATTATAGCATTTATGAAAAGTAGATAGAACCAACTTTCCAAAAATATAATGTTTTCGAAAAATGAAGATGGGACACTCAAGATATGCCCTCTGGAGTGAAAAATAGAATATTTAGCTTTGATTGCTAAAACAAGAAACCAAACTATATCAAAACCAAAAAACTCCTACACCAATATCTCCATCTCAGAACCAGCTTTTCGACACTTCTTTCAGATCAAAAAAATACTTTTGTATCCTCAAGTTGCGAAGAAAAAATTGACAGAGCCCCCATAAAAGAACAATTTTAAAAAAAAATAAAAATAAAAATATATTTTTTAGATCGTTGTTGCTGTCAATGGAGTGACACCTGGGCAAAGGGAGGTGGGTTGCAGTGGCAGGGGGCAAGTGGTTCACTATCGCGGAGTCGCGAAGCGGGGCACCAACGATGACTGTTGCAAAGCTGCTAGTGGTTATCTAACCGTGGTGGCCCAAAAATGCCAAAATTAATTATTATTATTAATTTTTTTGCAAAAATACTCATTGTATTGTGTGTTAGAGGCCATACAGCCTTGCTAGGCAAAATGTTTTTGCCTCTCGGATCAACATTGTCCAAAACAGATAAAATTTATATGGGAATGGGGGTTTTGAACCTTTTGAATCCATTCGTGACATCCGTTTGGCCTCAAAATTCTCTAAAAATCAGTGACCCCCTATTTTTTCAGGAAATACCAAAAAAAATCCATATTTGATTTGTTAAACCCCTGTTGTCCCTTTTTGTCCAAATACTAAACAAGCTACAATAGTTCTGGATCTAATACCACATAGGATTTGAGCAAATATGAAAATCAAATCCATAAAGGCCACAAATACCTACATGTAGAAAACCTGTCACAGAGAAGAAAAAAACAAAAAGAGGCAAGAGTTTGATTTAAAAACATACAAATTGTATATTTAGATGAAGAAGAGATTAAAGAGATAATAATTACAAAGAGATCAATCCTTATAAAAGGAGATCGAAACTCGGAAAGGGTAACCTAATAAGTTATAAAGGGTAACCTAAAGGTGAAAGCTATTTAATAATTACTAATTAATTATTCAAAAAAGAAAGCTAAAAAATGCGTAAAGCAAAATCTTAAGAAGGGAGAGAAGATAATTTAATAAATGAAATGAAATTAACCTTTTTCTCTAATAGTCTCCATACATCTGTATGCACAAGCTCTAATCTCTCACTTTTCTAAATTCCTTCCCACTCTTCACAAAATTCACTCTCTTTTGTTTTCCATACACACAACTTTCACATAAATCCATATTAACACATTTTAGACCTGGTAAAACTTGCTTTGAATGAAGTACTTCCATACCTTTCTCACTCATGTGCCCAAGTTTGGTGTGTCATAGTGTTGTATTAGAATCTACAACAATTGTTTATTCTCCCTGCTCAACTACAACAATTGTTCTTGAACATTCATTTTTCTTTGAAACAATCAAAGTAGAAGGAACAATATGACTTATACAAAGATATAAGGTGCTTACTTTCAAACCTTTTGCTACTACAAGGGAATCTTTTTAAACCTTCCAATTTTTATCATTAAAAGTAACTACACAACCCTCATCACCGAGTTGCCCTACTGAAATTAAATTCTTACTTAACCTTGGAACATGTCTTACCTCATGTAGTAGCCAATGATTCTCATTCTTCAACTTAATCTTAACTTTACCCTTTCCAACAATCTGATAGGGTTCACTATCCCCAAAATAAACAAGCCCAAAATCCCCTTGAACATAATCAATAAAATAACCTCTATGAGATGTAGCATGAAATGAAGCACCAGAATCTAAAACCCACAAAATCATCAAATACTTTTTAAGGATAGAAGCAAAGCATCTTCTTCGGATTCGTTACTTACCACATTTTCCTCCTTGTTCCCTTCTAGTTTATCTGCTTCATTTTTCTTTCGAGTCTAACAATATTTCTTCTTATGCCCTAGTTTCTTATAATACTAGCAGTTGTTTGGTCATCTCAATTGAAGCCTCTTTCCCTTTGACTTTCCCCTTGATCTCCCACGATTTCTAGGATTATTTTCTCTCCCAATCATTTTGCCTCTACTTTGTGTGTTCAAAGCACTTCTTGATGTAGATTCACCTGAGGTTTTTGATGTAGGAGCATCTTGCATCCAAAATAAAGGGGAGACATGTTGAATTTATAATTTGAAAAAAAAAAAAAAAAAAATCTGGAGGAGAGAGAAAGTGACGAAAATTAGAGGAGAAATAATAAAAAAATAAAAAAGAGAAAAGAAAGGAAAAGAGGATTTTTATTTTCGAGGTGCATAGGTGGCGTAAATAGAAAAATAAGAAAAATAGTTGTCATTACATTAATTGAGGTGTGTAGGTGGCATCTTAGAAGCTTGTGGAAAGTTTCTTAAATCTTGCATTTAATATTTGTTGGGATCCATAAAAGAAATGTAATTTTCTAATTGGGCCACATGGTGGTGCTTAGTTGTAATTCTAGAAGGTTATGGAAGTTTTAGAAGATTGTGGATATTGTGTAGAAGGTTGTGGATAAGTCATGCACTGGGTGGTAAGTGCCTATTTAAGCAAGGCATATGAGCATTTCTAATCAAGCTTAAGAAGTAGAAGCTAGAAGGTGTGAAGACTTCAAGGTGTGAAAGCTCTAAATGTGTAGCTCTTAAAGTATAAATTCTTGGTGAAGCTCTTGGTGTGAAGACTCTTATTTGGAATTTCTCTTATGTTGAAGAATTTGTAAACTTCTTTTTGAAGAAGTCATAACTATGATATCATCTTGTGGGTGTTGTAAGGATCTTCAAGTATAATAAAATTGCTTGTGAAGCATTTTTTTTAATTTCTCTTGGTCTCCATATTGTTGCACTCTTGATTGCGAGTGGGTAAGGGTGGTGTGGCCCTCTATCAAGTGGTATCAGAGCATACTATCATTAGCGGTATCAGAGCAGACCATCATTAGTGGTATTAGAGCGGGAGTTCCTAAGTGTACAAGCAGATCACCGAAGTGTGAGGCAGTTTGTACCAGGACCTTGATTGGGTGAAGTTTATCAGAGTGGGAGGTCCTGAGTGTGTGGACAGATCGTTGAACGTGAGGCAGTTTACACCAGGATTTGCAAAGAAGGTTGATCTTGTGGCTGATTGATCTTTTAGATTGGTGGATTTTTTTTGCTTAGGGTTTGCTAAATTTTTAGAAGATGCCTCCAAGAAGATTGGACCCTAAGGAAAATGATGACCTTAGTGAAGCTATGAAAGAAAGAATCTTAGAGAAGATAAGAGCAGAGGTCAAATCAGAGATTGCATTGATGAAGAGTGACATGATTGCTGAAATTGTGAGTGCTTTGGGTGGTGTACCTAGGCATGTGGGTACTGAAGACAGATATGATGAAGTTGCCGAAGACTTTGAAGCTGTTAGTGAGGATAGAAGTGATCACGAGGAGAGACCTATTGGAATTAGGGCTAGTCAGTTTGCTTGACCTAGATCTCAGTTGAAGTTGAAGGATAAGATGGAGGTTTCTAAATTTTCAGGTACTTTGAATCCTGAAGACCTGATTGATTGGATTGGTGAATTAGAGGACTACTTTGAGCTTGAGGGTATTGAAGATCCATTGAGAGTAAGGTTGGCACAAACTAAGTTGAAGGGACATGCTGCTCTTTGGTGGAAGGAACTACAAAGAGATAGAGAAGAGGAAGGTGAAATGAAGATCACTAGATGGAAATTGATGGTGACTAAGTTAAAGGCAAAGTTCATTCCTGCTGATTATGAACTTGAATTGTTTAAGAGGTTGCAGAATCTAAAACAGAAGGATATGACTGTGAAGGATTACACTGAGGAGTTCTACAAGTTGACTATTTGGTCTGGGCATAGAGAATTGTCAAAGGAGAAGGTAGCACGGTACATTAATGGTTTGAGATTCAATATTCAGGATGAGGTTGGTATGTTGAATATTTCCACAGTGGAGGATGCTTATCAGTATGCTTTGAGAGCAGAGGAGAAGCTAAAGAGGAAGAATCAAGGTAGTTCCCAAGGAAAGGAGAAGCAGGATAGTTCGGTACAAGCTAAACCAAAAGCAGAAGGTGAACCAAAACTTATGGAACAAAGAAGAAGGACAGGTGGAGGTGTATTTAGAGGTAATTGTTTCAAGTGTGGTCAAGAAGGGCATAGATCTTTTGAATGTTTTATTGGTAGGATAGCTACTATTGTGAATGAGGTTGAAGTCCAAGAAAATCAGCCTGAGGAAAGAGAAAGTTTGTTGGCTTGACGAGTACTAATGGGTAAGAAGACATTGGATTCTTGTCAGAGGACTAGTTTGTTCAAAACTTGTTGTAAGTCTGGTGGGAAAGTTTGCAAGTTAATTATAGATGGTGGTAGTACTGATAACCTTGTTGCTGAGGAGATGGTTCAAAAACTTGGTTTGGAGAGATTGAGACATCCTTGTCCTTATAGAATTGGCTAGTTGCAAGGTGAGCATGCTTTGGAAGTGAGGGAGCAATGCCTTGTTGATTTTCAGATTGGGTAGTATAAGGATCAAGTATTGTGTGATATTGTGGATATGAACAGTTGTCATGTGTTATTTGGTAGACCTTGGCAGTATGATTGCAGGGCTATGCATGATTGTGTTAGGAATGTGTTTACTATTGAGAAAGGTGGTAGGAAGTTTTCTTTGATTCCTTTGCAGAATGAAGCGCTCAGTAGGAGAAACTTGAGTGTTGGCAGTCGAGTTGAGTTGGAAAATTTTGTGAAGATTGAAAATCAACATGGGAAACAGACCTATAGAACACCTGTGGTGGATGTAAAGGAGAAGAAGAAAAACAAAGGAAAGAGTGTGCAAGTTGAAGATTTGGAGGACATATATGTGAAGAACCAGTTTGGGATTTATGTGTTGAATCCCGAAAGATGTTCTTCCAGCTATTAGAACATCTTTTCGGACCTGGGGAGTCTGATGTAGGAGCATCTTGCATCCAAAATAAAGGGGAGACATGTTGAATTTATAATTAAAAAAAAAAAAAAAACTGGAGGAGAGAGAAAGTGACAAAAATTAGAGGAGAAATAATAAAAAAATAAAAAGGAGAAAAGAAAGGAAAAGAGGATTTTTATTTTTGAGGTGCATAGGTGGCATAAATAGAAAAATAAGAAAAATAATTGTCATTACATTAATCGAGATGTGTAGGTGGCATCTTAGAAGCTTGTGGAAAGTTTCTTAAATCTTGCATTTAATATTTGTTGGGATCCATAAAGGAAATGTAATTTTCTAATTGGGACACATGGTGGTGCTTAGTTGTAATTCTAGAAGGTTATGGAAGTTTTAGAAGATTGTGGATATTGTATAGAAGGTTGTGGATAAGTCATGCATTGGGTGGTAAGTGCCTATTTAAGCAAGGCATATGAGCATTTCTAATCAAGCTAAAGAAGTAGAAGCTAGAAGGTGTGAAGACTTCAAGGTGTGAAAGCTCTAAAGGTGTAGCTCTTAAAGTATAAATTCTTGGTGAAGCTCTTGGTGTGAAGACTCTTATTTGGGATTTCTCTTATGTTGAAGAATTTGTAAACTTCTTTTTGAAGAAGTCATAACTATGATATCATCTTGTGGGTGTTGTAAGGATCTTCAAGTATAATAAAATTGCTTGTGAAGCATTTTTTTTTATTTCTCTTGGTCTCCATATTGTTGCACTCTTGATTGCGAGTGGGTAAGGGTGGTGTGGCCCTCTATCAAGTGGTATCAGAGCATATTGTCATCAGTGGTATCAGGGTAGACCGTCATCAGTTTTCCTACGAGTTTTCTCACTCAAGATAACACCGATCACATCATCATTTTTTAGGGTATTAGATCTAGAAATAGAATTACTCATAACCATTACCAAGCCATTCTAGCTTTTAGGCAAAGAACACAAAATCAAGAGAGCCCTAATTTCTTCATCAAAATTAATACCCATAGAAGATAACTGACTAGTAACAATATTAAATTCATTTAAATGATCTACAATAGATCCACCTTCTACCATTTTCATATTAAATAAACGCTTCATGAGAAATACCTTATTTGAAGTGGAGGGCTTTTCGTACAATTTTTCTAGGGTTTCCATCAACTCTTCCGTTGTCTTCACTTTTGTAATGTTAAATATCACTGATGATGCTAGACATAACCAAATGCTTCCAAGTGCCTTTCTATCTAAAATCTCCCAGTCCTTATTTGTCACAGTTCCTCGGTTCTTAGTTTTTCCTTCCAACGACTTCCACAAGTCCTTCTGATAAAGATAGTCCTCCATTTTCATCTTCCATAATTGAAAATTTTGCCCATTAGACTTTTCAACCCTCAGCTTACCCTCATTTTCCATTTCTCCCACTCAATCATGAGACTTTCCTGCATAGGATAACTGAAAAAACAACATCACTAAACCATAGACAAAAATAACAATTACATGCAAATATAGCCAATAATAGAAAAATAATAGATTGCATAGAAGAGAACATGAGACACCAAGATTTAACGTGGTTCACCCAAACCCTGGGCTATGTCCACCAAACAAAAAGTCCAATATTAATACAATCTAGTGATTACAACCTGATTACAATCCGTAATCCCTTACAACTCAATACTGCCGCAAGAAGCAATTTTTGAATTACACATAATGAAACAATTCCTATGCCTAAGCCCTTTTATACAAGTTTTTTTTTTGCTTTAGAATTAAAATTAGTTACAACATGTCGGCCATAAACCAACACCTAGGTTGCATGATAATAATTAATTATTATATACCCAAAGTTTAGCTTAAGAAAACTAGAGAGATAATAAGTGACTTAATAATTAAATCAAAATAATTTAATTAATAAGACAATATCTTTTTACTCTAACAATATATTGTGAGTGTTAAATATGGGCCTCTAATTCAACCATACACTTCAACATGATCATTGTTTATCAGTAATATCTCAAAATGAATACAAGATTATTCATCTAGCATGTTTTCACAAGGTGATCTATTGCCTTTTAACTAGACGAGGTTTTACTACGTACTCTCATAATTAAGAGTTCAATAACCAAACCAAACTAGTACAAAGGATTTGAATGAATGCAGATGCAATATTAATCTATGTTTTTGATATTCTTGTATACAAAGATATGAACTAATCTAGATGATACACAAATTAATCTACGAACAATGTTAAGAAAATTAAGCTATTGTAATCTAAATGACGAGCATGTAAAAAAAATAGAAATTTAAATTTAAGATGCTTGAGTAATCAATCCAACAATAATTCGATACTCTTCACTTGCATCCTCCCCAAATGAGAGGTCGGGGGCCTCTTTTATACAATTCTGGATCCAACCAATGGTCAAGATTAAACTGAGTGTATGGTTCATATTGAATGAAAGATTGAGTCCTCCATTTTTAATGGAGTTGAATGAGATGAAACATGGGATAAAATTGATCCATTCAAATATGTGCTCATGATTATTATTCCAGTTAATTAAACAATTAGTTTCAACAATTATGATGGGCATATTTGATTAAATAAATATATTTAATTCCTTTTTCATATGAGATGAATTAGGAAAGAATATAGATCCATTCAACATGACATCATAATTTAATATTCTAAAATAATTAGTTTCAACACTTATGATATTTATATTTAATTAAATCAATGTATTTGAGTTTTTTGTGTATTAGCTAAAGAGGGTGGATCTAATTTAATTAAAGTGCTTAGGACTCATAAGTAAATTAATTCAATAAGGAGATTAATTTAGCCATTTTCAATCAATATTTAGGAATTAAATAAAGTATATGATTAATATAGATTAGGGATTTTCTAGATTCGACACTTAGGTCAAGTAAAGATTATCAGAGCCATAAATATCTAATACAATAGGACTTAATTGATTAAGAAATAGATGTTGCAAGATTGATGCACTGAAATTGGTTTAGAATGCCAATGTGCCAATTTAGGGGTATCACACTTGCCCCTCTTTGAATAAATGAGCGAGCAACACATTGATTCAAAGAAATTGAAAGTTTGAAGTATAGAACAAGAACTAAGATTGATTTTGAGATTTGATGACCACATAAACCAATTGAAGATATTTTTAGGGTAATCTCCAGAATGGAGATTAACCCTCTAGAGTCCAGATAGGACACCTAGATACCGGTCTAATAGCACAATGATTGCCAAAATTCGTCGGATTGTTCCCAAAACGAGACTCAATCCTCAGGAGTTAGGGTTAGAATGCCCCGATACCTATTCGTGAAAAGATCAAAGATCAATCACAACTCATAGGATTGTCTCTAGAATGAGGCTTAACATTTTCCTCGATACCCATCCGTTAAATAGTGGTTGAAAGAAAGCTTAGAATTATCTCCAGAATGAAGCTTATTCCTCTAGAGTCCAGATAGAACACTTATATACTTGATCATCGAACTATGACAAGGACTGTTATAAGATTGATTAGTTGATCAATGGATCAAATAAATGACATATTATGTCAAATAGAGGGAACAAAGATTCCCTTAGTGATGAGATGCCCCTAGCGATTCAGATGTTATATTCAGATGAAGTTGAAGCTAGTTTTGAAAGATTCAATGATGTAATCATCCTGTCCCCTTGAGAGTGAAATCAAAAGATGACACACTAGAATAGTGATGTAGATCTGTAGATTGGAAGACACTGAAGTGATCAAACATTTAAAGGAATGTATAATAGATCAAGAGAACGTGAAGAAAATTTAGAGTTGATTCAGAGTGATTTCAAGGTCTAGTTGACCAAGTTTGATTGAGGTTGACCATATTTGACTTCAGTTGAAAAAATTGAGAATTTTTGAGAAAATATTAATAGGATGATGTTCTAAGATTTATAGAGTATCATAAACATAGATTGCACAAGCATTTGATCCCGTTGATCCCAAAATTTTAAAATACGATTTTGAGTTGTTCAAGTGTGTTAGATTTTGATTTTGATTCCAAAAATGAGCTCAAAGTGGTCCAATTAGCCGGGGGGAGGGGGGGGGTGCTTTTTACATGCATCAGAGCACTTTGATTTTTTTAAGGTCAAAACCTATATAAGGGACCAAAAGGTCATTTTCAAATCATTTGATTATTTGTCTTTTGTGGAGACATAGTTGGCCGACAGACTATGAAAATCTAGTATGTATCCATAAACCTCTTATTTGTTTCAAATTTCATAACTTTCGGTCAAATTTTCATCATTTTTGGATCTTTGATTTTTTTTCCCATTGGGATCCTTGTGCGAGGACTTGATCTCTTGCATGAGCCTTTGAAAGACTTCATGCAAGGAAATGCTACTAGAGAACTTTCTTGCACTATGTTCAAGGTTTCCTCGCATGAGAGACACCCATGTGTCACACAAGTGACCCTATGATAAGGTCATTTTTTGCATGTAGGGTTTTTTCTTGCATGACCCTAGGAGATCTCTCCCACAAAGTTTTGCATCCTATGCGCAAGATTATGAAGTCTCTCATGAGATTCAGAGCATTAGTGAGTCATTTGTGTGCAAAATTTCACATTTTTTGGTAGTTCAAGAATGTAATAGGTCATTGTAGCATGTTCGTATTGCAATAGTATAGAAAAACCATGTTTATGTTCAGATTGGATATTGACTGTGTTATGTTGTTTTTGTGTTCATAGGTTGACTTTCCAAATGTAGGATTAGATCACATTATCCCATCATTGGGGCGTTGATTAGGTAGCCATATGTTACTGGGCATAGAAACATCGAGGCACTTGGTCTGTTGCATCTATGTGATATTACTGATCTGTGGGTGAATCATGGTTTGTTGACTTACTTTGGTGGAGCGTTTTCATTCAGAGATAAATACATTTCATTTGCCCCTTGAAGAGATGATAATCACACCCCAGGACATATACAAGACTCTCTAGATCCCATTCCATGGACCTTCGATTGAGTATGAGATGCAACCACCACCTGGCATGTTGGCACTGAGGCATCTTCTAGGATGAGATCATCATGGGTAGGGCTATCCCATGGGAGGAGTTGGTGCAAGTATACAGGTTGATACACATGTTAGCAGTTGTGCTTGGAGCTTTCCTCGGGCATTACTTGATGCTTGACAGAGGTCAACATGGCCTAAAGTGTGGATGGGGTCAGATTTTGTAGTGGATGTTGGACTGGTTAACACACTTTGGGTGGGGTCAGTGCATTCTAGCGCACATGTTCCATGAGATGCATGAGATCATACACAGAGAGAGGAAGAACATGGCAACATGGATTTATGTTTTTCAAATATGGGCACGACAACACTTGTCCATCACAAGACTAATATATGAGGACCAGAGACAACCTTGTTGGGATAATTTAGAATAACTAGGAGCGGGAGGGGGGGGGGGGGAGGGGTGAATCAATTATTCAAAGTCCAAATGTATAAATAAAACTTTTCACAACTTATTGAACCCATAAAACATTCGTACCCATGCATGCATACATTATGTAATAAGTAAAACTTGTATGTTACTATCAAATCAACTTGCAGAAATGTAAAGCATGAAACACAACACATTCATCAACACACTTGACACATGAATTTATGTGGAAACCCAATTTGGGAAAAACTAGTAGTAACATGCTACTCCTTTTCTCTTTTTTGAAGTGATGCCCTGTGAAAGGCCAACCCTGTTAAAGGTTACAATACACACTATTAAAAGTGACACAGTTAAGGGATTTCAATCACCCTATTAGAGGTGAGCCTTGTTAGAGGACTTTAGGCCATTCACTTGGAATGCTACCCAGTTAAAGGATTGTTAGGTCAACCTTAATCCAAAGGATTTACCCTAGACTGATACAGTTGTTAGAGAGTAACAGTAGAGCTTTGATTTGATGCAACTTACAACCTCTCTTGTAGATTGCAAATCTCTATTCAGTCCTCAATTCTACTTGGCCTTCATACTTTACAGCTCTGATAGCTTGTTCACCCTTCAAGCATTCATCTCCTTAAGCCTTTTTGCTTAACATGACATTGCAGACTCTTCTCTTGGGTCACTTGATGAAGCAAAACCCTTAATTCCTTCTCCTTCTTAGGTTCTCACACATGACAACAAAAACTTTTGCTTCATGACCAGATATTCCTATAAAAATGAAATTAGGATTTTTTTCCACTCATTTTCCATCATCCAAATTAGGGTTTTTGGATGGATTAGGTAGAATACAATGTATCTACCACATATCTTGTCTTTTCTAGAAAATTCTCCTAGAATCCATTTGAATTCATCTAAAAATGGTCTACATCAAATTCTCTTCCACTAGCTCATCAACCTTATCTTCCTCCTAGTTTAAAAGTTTCAAGAAACCAAACTTGTCGACTTAGATTCAAAAAATCTTTGATCTTTAACATAATGCAATAGATCAACATTATCAATCTTCTGATGCTCGACAAATACTGCGTTGCTTGGCATCAACTGTAAAATCACTTGGCATAACTAAAGTTTATTGATGCTCGACATCAACTAAATTTTACTTGGCATCATCTATCTTGCTCGGCATCCACTAGAATTTTCTTTCACTCAGCTCCAATTGACTTTCTTGCTCGACTTGTACTAACTTTTCTCGGCACCTACTATCCACTTAGTCAAGTTTGGTAGACAAACTTTGTGTAACTTGCTCTTCTAAAATTTCTAAGTGTAGCCAAAATTTTGCAACCTTAAGTAAATTACCAATACATCATGTCATCACCATCTTAACTGATCCTTGTACTTTATTACATAATCATAACTCAACCTTTTATGTCATCACTATCTTAACTGATCCTTGTACTTTATTACATAATCATAACTCAACCTTTTCTCTAGGTGCTATTGTTACCTCTAATTGATCAAATCCTCTTCATCAATCAACTAAGTGATAGTACTCGAATCTTATAAGTAGTTGTCTTATCAATAAATAGCAGGTTTGACATCGGTGATAAAACCATGATTGAAACACATAGTCTTCTTCAACAATCTCTCTCTTAACAATCTCTCCTAACAATGATCTTTTCAATCAGATTTCAACAATCTCCCTCTTTGCCATTGATGGAAAACCAAATTGATCAACCAAGTCAATAAAATGATGAATATCTTGTTCAACCAAAAACCAATATGACTAAGTTAAAACAGTAAGGCAATACCAAAAAGAAAACTTGTATTGAAATTTCTCCCTCTATCAAAAACTTCCATCTTCTGATTAGATTATAAGACTCTTTCTTATAAATCCCTCTGAGTTCTTTCTCATATCTCCCTCTTATTAGGTAGATTATGATTTCACCCTCTAATATCAGTCTTGTTCAGCTTCTTTGACAATAATATCTTGCATTTATAAGGAATATCTCCCTCTGTGCTATGCTTTCTTTCTTTGATGTACTTTCTCTCTTTCTGATCAACAAATCTCTCCTTCTGATAATGATTAGTTTAATGTGCTTTCTCCCTCTTTGTTTTGGCAGCTCTTGATTAGTAAATCTCTCCCTCTTTGACAATAATGCCAAAGACATATAACAAAATTTTTCATCTTAAAATATGCAGATATAATCTTTTGTAGTTTCTCCAGTTTCTCCCGCTATCACCTTGCTTGAGACTAATTTGAAATTTCAGCTCTATGATTACTTTAGGCCACTCTTAAAGTAAGATCCTCTGCATCAATGTGTATTATATGAACATCAGCTTGTTTGATGTAGGGCACTCCTTCTACTTCTTAAATAGCCTTTGATAGGGGCATCACCCATAGTTTACCTCTTAGATACTCATGAGCATCCTTAGGTAATGGTTTTGTGAAGATATCATCAATTTGCTCCTTTGAGTTACCATATTTTGTCTTCACTTCTTTCTCTTGAACTAACTCTCTCAAGTAATGATACTTGATTGCAATGTGCTTTTTCTTTCTGTGCATCATTGGATTCTTTGATATATTGATAACACTTCTATTATCGCAATAAAGTATCATTGGTTTTGTAATTTCTTCCTTCATCCTTTTGAGTAGTTGTTTGATCCATATAATGTTTGTGTAGTTTACAGTAGCAGAAACATATTCTGCTTTAGTAGTAGATTGTACAACTCTATTTCTTGCTAGTCCATGTAACTAGTCTTTTGCCTAAGAAAAATTCTTCTCCACTGGTGCTCTTTCTATCATCAATGTTTCCAGCCCAATCGACATTAGTGTAGGTTCTCAATTCAAACTTTTCTTTCTTCTTGTAGTATAGAGCAAACTCTTTTGTTCCTTTCATAAATCTCATTATTCTCTTCACAGCCATTAGGTGATTCTCCTTGGGATTAGCAGAGAATATTTCAACTATCTCTACAGATAATGCAATATCAGGTCTGTTATGTACTACATATTACAATTTTCCAATCATAGACCTATATAATGTTTGATTCACCTCAACAGAATCATCATTCTTTGACAACTTGTGTCTTGTCATCATAGGTGTACTTATAGGTTTGGAATCCTCTAATCCAGAAGTTCTCAATATTCTTTGACATACTTTGACTGAGTGATATATATAGCATACTTCATTTGGTATACTTTCAATTCCACAATTTTTTTTTCTCCAAACATAGACATTTCAAATTCCTGTTTCAATTGATATGCAAAGTCCTTACATAAAGCAACTTGTCCTCCAAATATGATATCATCAACAAATATTTTAGATAGTAAAATACCTTTATCTTTATGTACAGATTGCTATTATCATTAGTCTTCTCAAATCCAATCTTCACAAGATAAGTGTGAAGTCTCTTATACCATGCTCTCAGTGCTTGTTTCAAACCATATAGGGCTTTGTGCAATCTACATACCATGTTTTTATTGTTATCATCAACAAGACCTTCTAGTTGTTCTATGTAAACTTCTTCTTCTAGTATGCCATTCAGAAATGCAGATTTATCATTCATCTAATAAACTTTGAAACTTTTGTATGCAACATAAGCAAGTAGAGTTCTTACTCCTTCCATTCTAGCAACAGGAGCAAATGTCTCCCCATAGTCAATTCCTTATTCTTGTGCATATCCATTGAAAACTAATCTTTCTTCATTTCTTGTGACTACACCACTTTCATCTAGCTTATTTTTGAATACCCACTTGGTGCCAATCATATTTTTGTCTTTTGGTCTAGGAACCAGACTCCATGTTTTATTCTTCTCTATCTGTTTAATCTCTTCTTCCATGGCTTTTTACTAGTCCACATATTCTAATGCATCTTTTACTATTTTTGGCTCCTTCATACTTAGAAAACACGATTCACTTCTCAAATTGTTTCTTGTCATTGGCCTAGCATCTCTATCTCCAATGATTTCATTCGCAGGATGATGTCTTTTGACATATTTAGACAATCTTGGCTCAACTCTTGTTTCTTCATTTTGTCTTTCAACTTCAAAATCACTATATACATCTTTGTCAAGTATCTCAGCATCTCTTTTATGTGAACTAATCTCATAATCATAATGTGCATCTTCTTCATTTTGTAACTCGACATCTGAATGCAACTTGGTTCCTGAATGCAACTCGACATTCACAGGATGTGACTCACCAGTTACGAATACTTGCTATTGATTTGTAACTTGATTTGCAACATCTTGTTTAGTAGGCATTCCTTCATAAAGGTATAAAAATGATTTGTATTCTTCTAGTTCTTTCATAGGTTCAACCTCATGTACCTCTGTGAATTCATCAAAATTCACATTTGCACTTTCCTTAATTTTATTAGTGTTAGTATTTAAACACTTATAAGCTTTACTTCTTGTGGAATATCCAAGGAATATGCCTTCTTCATTTTTTGCATCAAGCTTTCCATTCCTAACATCTTTAAGAATGTAACACTTACTTCCAAATAGCTTAAAGTATTTTACATTGGGCGGATATCCATACCATAGTTCAAAAGGTGTTGAATGAGTACCTTTCTTGATTTGCACATGGTTCAAGGTATATACAATAGTACTTACAACTTCTCTCTAGTATTTCAGAGCAACATTCTTCTCCATCATAAGTGCTCTAGCATAGTCCATTATAGACTTATTTCTCCTTTCATCAATCCCATTTTGTGGAGGGGTCCTAGGGGCAGATGTCTGTCATTTGATTCCTTTGTCATTATAGAGCATCTCAAACTCATTTGATGTGAATCCTCCTCCTCTATCTAATCTCAAGCATTTCATATTTTTACCTGTTTCTTTCTCAACTCTTGCCAAGTACCACTTAAACATTTGAAAAACATCAAATTTTTGTTTCAAAAACATAACTGTTATCATCCTAGAATAATCATCAACAAATAGCATTATGTACTTATCTCCTCTATAGCTTTGCACTTCAATTGGTCACACAGGTCAGTACAAACAATCTCTAGTATTTCTTTAAAGGTATAAGCTTTACTCTTAAAGCTTGACTTTTTCATTTTGCCTAGCTAACATTGTTTGCACACTATATTATCAAGTTTCTTCAACTTAGGCAACCTCTAACTTTCTTCATGTTACTGATACTAACCAAGTTATCAAAATTAACATGACATAATCTCTTGTGCCAAAGCCACACATCATCAAATTTTGCAACAAAGCAAGTAGCATCCTCTATATCAAGATAGAATAGATTACTTCTAGTTTGATCACCTTTTCCAATTAGTTTCCTATTTGTGTCATATATCTTGGCAGTCTTGTTTCCAAATTCAACCTTGCATCCCAAATTATTTAATTTTGACACACTCAACAAGTTATAACTTAGTCCTTCAACATAATAAGAATTATCACATGAAATCTTGTCTATGATTTTGATAGAACCTTTTCCTTTTATCAAACACAGTGCATCATTACCAAATCTTACACTATTTCAATCATAACATGTTAAGGTAATGAACTTACTTCTATCTCTAGTCATGTGATGTGAGTGATGTGAGCATCCACTGTCAATGATCCATCTATCATTTTTGTTCACACAAGTCACAAGTGCACTTGCCTCATCTTCATTAGATTTTTCCTTCATTGTAACATACACCACTTCATCATCATGATCATCAAAATCATCCTTGGTTTCCTCTTCAGCAATGTAGCTTGACTTCTTGCCTTTGTCTTTGTAATCTTTGCTGTCATCTTCTCTTCTATTTTTGTACTTGTTGCCATCTCTGTAGGATGTAAGGCCCCTTCCCCAATACCATATTATAAACCCTAAATAACACGAATATAGTTAGAACTAAGATGCGTAAGGAGGTGAGTTGTCATGTTCTTGCTTCTCATGCATGGTATGTGAATTACAGAATATTACCATACACCTTATGATAGAATAATAATAAGTAGATTTCAGAATTTAGGTGTGTCATGATTGGCATCCTTCTTATTAATATTGGACCTGAGATCTTATTAAGACTCATATACATTGTAGTCATTATTGTCATAAGTATCGTATTCAAAATTTTATCAAGTTGGTAACCTAAGACCCTATGAATAAAGACTCGATATGTTATAACTTAGAAACTAAGCCAATAAGTTCATAGTATGTTATGATCTATTAGGGTAGTTTTTTAAGGTGGCCATTGTGAAAAGACAAATTTACACCACCCTTGTGATTACTAATAATAATTATAGACATAAATTGTTATCAATTTAGATAAGGCCTACTCAGTAGATCTCAGCATGATGTAAATATAATAATTCAATTGTCCTACAAGTGGTATTGGGTGGATAGGCTATAGTAAAGGATGATTAAGATGAAGATATAATATATTGACTAATAGATATAATGGGTTTACCTAATGATTGATTTTGAACCTATGCAGACATGATTATGAAAACATCTCAATTTCTTGACACTAGTGATTTTAGAGACATATGCCTTATAATGTAATATCTCATTATGATAACGGGATATTGTTAGCAATCAAACTATATTTAAGTGAATCAAAGGATATTAGTTGTGATGTTTACATTTTAATGATTTTGACCTAAAATATGTGGTCAGAACTAATTTTCATGTTGAATGACTTAACAATATAGATTCAACATTTTATCATTATGATAGAATATGGATTATGATGTGGTTCAAAATGCTAGTTGATCATTCAATTAGATATTAATGTTGATATGCATATTTTGATGCTTTATATGAAAATGATTTGAAAATGAAAATTGATTATGATGTTAAGATTAATTATTTAAAATGAAATTGTCATGCACTTATATACATGTATTTTATATGATTTTCTTTTCATTGGGCTACTAATGTTTGAGTTAGTGCGTAGGCAATTGAACCATGGAAATCTTTAGGGGAAGCAAGGTCCAAACATATGTGAACACGGTTTAGCCAAGGTGAATCTTTGGAAGATTCAAAAGCCTCGTTGTGATGTATTTTGTTTCATAAATGTAAGCTTGTTTGTGTGTGACATTTTCAATCTCAAAAGATGTATTAGGGACATGTCATGATGATGTGGAATGTGCTTTTATGTGTCACTTGACACTTGTGGATTTTGTGTGTTAATGACATGTCATTTAGGGTTTTGGTCATGGTGGCATTTTACCCTAAAAATAATTACCTTGTTAATTATTAAGTAAACTCACTTGACAAGGGTTAGGATGGGTCATTATCAAAAGGAAATTCAAATTTAGACTTGACTAGGATTTTGAAGGGTCATTAGGTGGTCCCAAACTATCTTTTATGTAAAAATGAGCTACCCATATGATAGTATAACATGTTAGGGACCTAATTTTGACCATGATAGTGATTAGACAGCCTAGGGGGGCCTTTTACCAATGCCTTCTTCCACCAATTCGAAAATTGAGTTGTCACATGAGTTCCTTTCCATGTGTCCACTAAGTCAAAAATAGCAAATTTAGGGGGGAGACAAGTTTGTAAGAGGGAGTGGTTTGGTGTTTTTGCCAAAATAGTTAGTGGGAAAGCGTTTTTAGAGAGCCTTGGACAAACTAGTGGGGCATTCACCCACTCTCTAAGTTTAGAGATAGTTAGGGTTTTGGAGGGAGGCTAAGGGAGCTCTTCATAAAATATCATTACCATTAGCTTGGAAAAAGGTAGTGCTCAAATCATGACCATTTTCTTTTAGCATTGTATAATGAATCTGCAAGCATGGAGTGTTGTTATGGGATCAAGTAGTGTTGATGCAAATCCTTCTAATGTGTTGTCATTGTACATTGTGCTTCATGTATCTTCTTGTTTTTTTTTTCTTTTTTGATTCTTTTGCTTTGTCTTGAATGCTGAATGTTAATGGGTGTGAAGGCTTCACTCACCCTTGGGAGGGAAGAGAAGTCTTGGGCAAAGGGGTTAGTTGGGCTCAACATTGTAGTTGAGAAAATCTACCTTATGATGAGGAGTAGTTATTTCTTTCATGGAGTATGGGCTCCATTGAAGCCATATGCCTTTGTTGTTTTGGGAGATACAAGGGGTTTTGTGTGGATGAAGGAGGAGATTTTTATGATAGCCATGAGAGGCAAAAATGCAATTTCAATTTGATTTTTGTGTTATGGATATGGAATTCTCCTCCTTGAAGAGTCCACCTTCACCCAATGTGTTAATGATTCCAATGGTGAATCACTGTTCAAACCTTGGTAGGGATTTTTATGTATTGTGTTGTATGTTTCATGCATTATCAAATGTTGTATGCATGTATCCCATTTGGATTTGCTTTCCCTGCTTGGTGGGTGGCTTAATAGAAGCCTAGGATGGGAGGTGAGTCTCATGGTTCTTGTGTAAATGTATTTTCAGATTTTGTGCTCTAGGGAGCAATGGGAAAAGCTTGGGAGGATCATCTTGTAGAAGTTTCTTGAAGGAGAAAACTTGTCATTGTGCCTTTTACATGCATTGGAGAATCTCTTTGTGTCTGATTTGTGATGTTGAAATCAATGAAATCATTGATATAACAAGGAAGAGAAACATTTGTGTATTTTATTTGAAAGTTGGAATCTCCACCTATGTCATTAGGTATTACATCTGTGAGGTAGGAAATCTCCATATTATGTACATTATTGTGAGGAGTGTTTCCATGGAAAAGATGTAGAGCTTGGGAGATGATCATATGTATTTTCATTTTAGTTTCAATGACATTCATTTAGATGTTTTAAATGGGAGAATTTATGGCATCATAATAGTCATAGTTGAGTGTAAGAATGGAGTCATATCCAAGGATAAAATATTTTTTTAATGCTCAATGAATGAGCATGCATATGTAGACTCATATTCATTGAAATCCTAGATAAATATAAGTGCATTTCAAAAAGGGTTGTTTATAAAAATAAGTTTTCATAATGCAATAATTCCATGGGTAATGTCAACCAAAGTTTCATTATTGGCATAAAGGATTAATCTAGAAGTTTCATGCTTGATCATGTTTTCAACTAGAGTTTATGTATTGAGATTATTGTTTAAGGATTTTTCAATCTAGATACTTACATTTGAATATTAAAGTAACATCATATTACTAACAAGCCAAGATTCTTAATATAATAATTAAATAGAGAAGTTAAATAAAAATGAATATCATAGCATAAACTCCCATGAGAAGATTAGCCTGTACATACATTTTAGCTCTCTAGATTTTGTATGGGGAGTGAAAAATAACCTCCTCATTATTACAGTGCCATAAAATAATCAAAAGAATATTATGAAGGATCTTCTAAAGATAAGATAATAAGGTTAAAAAACAATAGCATTATTCCTACTAGACACAAAAAAAAATCCCGTGACTAGGGTCAAGGGAGAAGTCACATTAAAAAGAAAAGAAATTTATAATTATAATTATTAAAGAAAAAAAAAATCCTCTTAAAAAGTCCATGAAAATTGTAACCACCTTGTTAAAAGCAAAAGAATAAAATATATATGTTCAAAACTTGTTATAGGGAAAAAGGGCTTAAAATGTTCCCCTGCAACTCTCGACTAGGAAAAAGGGATGGTGGGCCATGTCTCACCCTTCCCATGCACTGCTCATTCAGCAAGGACATGAAAGTCCAAAGTAGCCCCTTGCTCATATGATATGCTTTCCCACTTGCACAAATTTTTTCTCAAAATGTCTCGAAAATGTTGCATCCTATGCGTCCAAAAAGCCGCCCAAGGATGGTTGATATGTAAGTGTTCCAAGATTTCAAAAGGGCGAGCACTTGGGAGTAATGTGTTTGACATTACTCCCAGCAGTAATTTATGATAGAGGATGATATATGGGACATGTAAGCCAAGGAGAGACATTAGGCGCTTGAGGACTTGGTGCATGGGTTGGTGGAAAGTGGAGGTTGTGATGTTAGGATAATGGAGTGTTCTATTTATTATGGTTTTGTGATGGGATGGGGTTAGTATTGGGTAAAGGAAAGTTAGGGATGTAGTTAGAATTAGGGAATGTGCTTAGTGTTATGCTTGGTTAGTGGAAAGAATAGGATGGTATAGTTAGGATATAGGTTATTAATTAGTGTTTGGAAAATATTAAATTGGAAGAATATTTAGAATATATGTATATATAGATTTCTTTACAACTTTTAATGTACTTAATCTATAGTAAGTATTGAGTTTTACTAGATGGCTTTATACCATGGTCTAAAATTAATTTCCCCCAAAAATATAAAATGAATATGACTATGATAAAATATGTAGAAGAGGGTTCATACATATATAACTTATCATGCATTACAAGATTTGTAATATGGTTCCTTATTTAGAACTTAATGTCTTTAAATGCATAAAATCATATAGGAGCACCAAATCACATATGACTCAACATTATTTTCCCTCATTACTTGATTTCTCATTGAGTATTACCGTTATGTTTTAGGGCCTCTGTAGGTCATCAGTTCGAAAGCAAGGTTACCTTGTCAGTAGGTCATCTATTAACTTGCTTATATGACCTTGAATAACATCAATTAGGATCTTATATGGAATATTGCCATGATATTAATACCTTTTGTAGTTTCAATTACAACCCGACATAACTTAAGAAAGATCACCATGACTAACCTAAAAAGATTATAATTATGCCAACATAACTTAGACCTAAGAATGTCGTTCATGACAATTAGGAGTACCCTTGTAGTAATGTTATCCCTTATGATTGAACCATTAAGGTATCACCTTCAATTTGGATAATGATATTAAGTGAGACCTAACATGATAGCCTAGTATGAACTTGAGTAATGTATCCTATTACTCTACCAACCCATAGACTCTAACCGCATCTTGCCTTGTGAGAGAGCAACCTAATTAATTAAAAATAATATATTAAAAAAAAAATTGTTGTTGTGTTTTTGCACTGTAAATTTTTAGGCATGACATTCTTCTTCTATGTACATCTTGCAGCAATATGACCAAACTCATTGCAATCGAAACAAATGGTGGGTAACTTACCTTTGAACTTGCCTTTACCTCTGTGAAATCTTCTTGCCAATAGTGCTTCCAATTGTTCAACATCTTCCTCATCTGTATCATTTTCACTAGATACATATTTTATCTTTCTTTTCTTCTTCTTCTGCTTCACCTCATCAGAGTCCTTCAATAACAACTTGGCTTTGAATGCAGATTCAAGGCTCTTAGGTTTGTAATTATCAAAGTTAGATAGCTCAAAAGCAGTGAATCTACCTACCAAACCTTCAAGGGTTAGATCATTTACTGGAATACATCTCAACTCTTGAACTGCATAAACTCTAATAGCATAAACATGCAGTAATGTTCTCAAGACTTTACTTAACACAATATCATCATCTATATGACCGGTAGCTCCTCTTATTGCACTAACAACTTCTTTTATCCTAGCAACATATTGAGCAATATTTTCACCTTCTTCTATTCTCATGTCATCAAACTTACCTCTAAGGCTCTTAGATTTGTCTCTTTGTACATTTTTGTCTCCTCCATAGATGGTGTGTAGGGCATCCCACATTTTCTTTGCAGTGTCACAACCTTTGCTATCATCAAATTTGGCATAGCTTAGGGCCGAGGCAATCTCCAACATTGCATGATTGTGTTCTTTCTTCATCTTCATATCTTTAGCAATTAAGGCTCCAACTGAATCAACATGTTCCACTGTAATGGTAGATTATGCATGATCTCCAAGTCCTCCAAGGTGTAGCTTCATCAAAATTTTCCATGTAGGAAAGTTATCTTTGTTGAGCTTGGGTACTTCTTTTTTTGACATCTCAATCTTTGTGCTTCTAGTACCTTAAAATAGCCCTCTTAAGCAAAAGGATCTGATACCAATTGTTAGAATACTTTAGAATAATTGAGGGGGGGAGAGGGTGAATCAGTTATTCAAGGCCCAAATGTATAAATAAAACTTTTCACAACTTAGTGAACCCATAAAACATATGTACCCATGCATGCATCCATTATGTAATAAGTAAAACTTGTATCTTACTGTCAAATCAACTTGCAAAAATGTAAAGCATGAAACACAACACATTCATCAGCACACTTCACACAAAGATTTATGTGGAAACCCAATTTGGGAAAAATCATCAGTAACATGCTACTCCTTTTCACTCTTCTGAAGTGATGCCCTGTGAAAGGCCAACTTTGTTAAAGGTTACAATACACAGTATTAAATGTGGTGCAGTTAAGGGATTTCAATCACCCTATTAGAGGTGTGCCTTGTTAGAGGACTTTAGGCCATTCACTTGGAATGCCACCCAATTAAAGGATTGTTAGGTCAACCTTAATCCAAAGGATTTACCCTAGACTGATACAATTGTTAGAGAGTAACAATAGAGCTTTGATTTGATGCAACTTACAACTTCTCTTGTAGATTACATATCTCTATTCAGTCCTCAATTCTGCTTGGCCTTCATACTTTGCAGCTCTGACAGCTTGTTCACCCTTCAAGCATTCATCTCCTTAAGTCTTCTTGCTTAACATGACATTGTAGACTCTTCTCTTGGGTCACTTGATGAAGCAAAACCCTTAATTCCTTCTCCTCCTTAGGTTCTCAGACATGACAACGACAACTTTTGCTTCATGACTAGATATTCCTATAAATAGGAAATTAGAATACTTTTCCACTCATTTTCCATCATCCAAATTAGGGTTTTTGGATGGATTAGGTAGGATACAATGTATCTACCCCATATCTTATCTTTTCTAGAAACTTCTCCTAGAATCCATTTGAATTCACCTAAAAATGGTTTACATCAAATTCTATGCCACCAGCTCATCAATCTTATCTTCCTCATAGTTCACAAGTTTCAAGAAAACAAACTTGTTGGCTTAGATTCAACAAATTTTTGATGTTTAACATAATGTAGTAGCTCAACATTATCAATCTTCTGATGCTCGAAACATACTGCATTGCTCAACATCAACTAAAGTTTATTGATGCTCAGCATCAACTAAACTTTACTCGGCATCATTTGTCTTGCTTGGCACCCACTAGAATTTGCTTTCACTTGGCTCCAACTAACTTTCTTGCTTGGCTTGCACTAACTTTTCTCAACACCTACTATCCACTCGGTCAGGCTTGGTAGACAAACTTTGTGTAACTTATTCTTCTAAACTTTCGAAGTGTAGCTAGCATTTCACAACCTTAAGTAAATTATCAATACATCATGTCATCACTGTCTTAACTGGTCCTTGTACTTTATTACATAATCATAACTCAACATTTCCTCTAGGTATTATTGTTACCTCTTATTGATCAAATCCTCTTCATCAATCAACTAAGTGATAGTACTCGAATCTTATAAGTAGTTGTCTTACTAGCAAATAGCAAGTTTGACATCAGTGACAAAAAAATGATTGAAACACGTAGTCTTCTTCAATAAAATCTCTCTTTTCAATTTCTCTTAACAATGATCTTTTCAACCAGATTTCAACAAACCTCATGAGCCATACATTTGTAGGTATCAAGGAAAAATGATCCAGACTAAATTGGGTAAGACTGAGCATTAGAGAGCCCAACTAGTTGATCTGGTAGTAGTGGTATTGCAGCCCTAGTGAGAGATAGAGACATGGGATGATCCCCAAACATAGCTCGACTATATGCTTACCTCTCAGCCATTGAATGAGATATCCATCCATGTCATTGAGTAGTTTCCCTTGACACATGTGTGGAGATAGTATGACCACCCACAAGACATTTCACAAGAGTATTGTGCATATGCTCACTTCACTAAGGAGGTGAAGAAGGGGTGGTCAGTGAGACTAGACCTTGGAAGGTCTATAATCAATGTGTGTAGTATTACATTGACCCACTGGAACTACATGTTAGTGGTAGTAGATGGAGGGATGACTCCCAAGTATAAGGAGTGTTTTTTTAGTCATATGTTTCAACATTTTACAGATCTGGTGGGGATGGCAGTACCGGTACAACCAGTCTAGACCCCATAGTAGCCACAGTAGCAGGGCCCCAGAAAAAAGGATTATGTAGGTTCTGATTCTCGCTTGTTAGATAAGGGTGGATCCATGTGTAGGTGGGAGTGGTTCTAAATAGAGGAGACCACAGGAGAAATGGGAAACTTGGGTTCCATTGACAGTGAGGTGCAGAGGCAGAGAGTAGAGGACCAACCTTCACAGTAGGTAGAGAAGGGTGGAGGCAATAAGGAGATTCAAGATCAACCTTCTCTTAAGCCACATGACGGAGACATCCTGGCATAGACACAAGATGCTCTTACGAGGCTAAGAGAGCAAGTGAGGACAACATAATGATAACTTGGAGAGTTATAGATTTAGGTCATTGTATGAGATAAATGCCTAGTAGAGTAGGATTTAGAGATCTAAGAGCTTCAAGAGCAGCTAGAGTGCTAGTGGGATGAGGCCCAGGCATAGACAACAAGAGCAATGTATTATTATGCAACTTATGTTGGCATAGTCCCTAAGGTAGCAGAGCAAGTGCCTCATTTAGTAGAGTACGCCAAAGCTTCAGAGGGTGCATGGCCTCTGGCTAGAGAAGATGTGCCTCTTCCTCCTCCTCCACCCAAAGATGTAGTTATCCCACTCTCTTCTGTTGAATTTTTGATCATGTATATTTGATGTATCAACATCTTTTTGTATCATTTTGAGATTGACAACGCTCGAGTAGCACTCTTTTTTGTATCAATGTACAGTCTGACTCATATATATATATATATATATATATATATATATATATATATATATATATATATATATATATATATATATATATCTACATATGTATGTCTACATATGTACAGATACATATGTATACATACATACATACACATATATATATATACACATACATATATATATATATATATATATATATATATATATATGTATATATATATATATATATATATATACATATGTACATATATATGTATGTATGTATATATATATGTACATATATAGATATATATATGTACATATATATGTATGTATATATCTACATACGTACATATATATGTACATATATATATACATACATACATATATATGTACATATATATATATATATATACATACATATATATACATATGTACATATATGTACATATATATATATGTATGTATATATATAAATACATACATATATAATACATATATATATATATATATATGTACATGTACATATGTACTATATATATATATATATATATATATATATGAGTTCATGTTTGGTACCATGGCATGTGTCACACTTTGTTTCCCTTATGATTGTTCATACATGAGATGTGTACATATATATATATATATATATATATATATATATATATATATATATATATATATACATATGTACATGTATACATGTGTACATGTATATATATGTACATGTATACATATGTACATGTATATATATGTACATGTATGTATATGTATATATGAGTTGACGTTTGGTACGATGGCATGTGTCACACTTTGTTTCCCTTATGATTGTTCATACATGAGATGTGTAGCTAGATGATTTTGACTAATGCAAATGTATATGATGTATGTATATGTAGTGTAGATGAGATGGATGTTATTATGCAAATGTGATTAGCGAGATATTGAGATGTTATGTATGTTTGTGACATGATTTTGATGTACTAACATCTCATATAGGATTTACGGTTGTTTGCTCGTAACATGTGCTCCAACAAATTTGTAAAGATCAACCAAGGAATCAAACATTTGTGCAATCAAGATGAAACGTGATACATTGAAGAAATCAATGACCTATCAAATTGAAGAATACAAGTAAAGAAGTAACCAAAATCATGCCCTAATGTAATTTGAGTATGAAATGCAATCTATGGGAGATGCAATCCCTAGGACTGGTTACTGAACCTGTAAGATAGTTTTCATCATAGAGATTTTTATTTAGGTCACTGAATGTTGTGCAATCCTCACTAACATTGCAATCATGAGTATATGAATATGACATGTGTCTTAGTTTTGTCAGAATTATATGTAAGCATTAAGGCATAAAAAGCCAGAATGACCAAACCATATGTTTCTTTTAATATAGCAAGTGAACATAAGCATTATAGCATAAACACTAGGATGAGCAAAATGTTTCTTGCGTACAAGCACACTAGACATATAAGAGATCCTTCTCATGCTAAGTAATTAGTAAGTATTCTACCTACAATGACTCTTGCATTCATAACTTGAGACAGAAATTAGTTAAGTATACTCACAATCACTCATTTCTTGACTTCATAGGATTAGTATTTGTATTGTACTATAGCATAGAGAGTTCACTCAAATAAACAAGGAGAAGAACCAACCTTACTCAAGTGTACATATAAAATGAGTTGAGGTACACATGGCCATCCAACACAAGATAGAGGCTCTTATAGTGGACACCGCTTTTATATGTATCCTTCAAATCATTGAAACTAAACCATCAAGTAGAAAACCAAGAAAAGATCATGTCCCTAGTCCTTGCTTCTGTAGTCAAATTAGACATCCTTGAGTTTCTCACAAGGAAATGACAAAGTGAAAGAAAAAAACACAAAGAGAAACTCATCACAGCTCAATAGTTTCAGTTAAATCAGTGTCATGGTCATTGGATTGATGTCAAGTGTTGATGTTTAGAACATGTGTAAGAAATCTCTTTAATAGTGGGACGAAAGTAGATAGATTCAGTTAGGACTAGTGACTTAGAGAGATCTTTCATGAGAAGTGAATAGAAAGAAATAATGGATAGAGGTAAATATGAATAGGGAATAATATAGGACCTATTCTTAACCCAAATTCCCAAAAGGAATGATCCAAATTGATGAATCACAAAGAAGTGATCAATGCACAAATGGATCAAACAATGGAGAACATGAAGAAAGGAGGAAATCATATAATCTACTATAGAAAGTATGTACTTGAAATATTGAATGAATAGAAGATAAATACCACCCTCAAAGTAGGAAAAAATTAGACAATGTTGATTTCTGATGTCTGTGCACAGTTTCAAAAAAATTTGCAACCTGCTTCGGACTGAAAATGTCAATACAAAGAAAACCTAGAAGAATTTTGTCCTTATGAGGGTTGGTCAACCTTGACTTAGATAGCAGGGCATAATCTTATGCTAGGGCACAATCTTACCCCAAAAAGTTGATCTTGACCTACACTTCTTCGATGAAAATTTTTGTTCACGGATATCAGAAGTTCATCGAAAAGGGTATCCAAGTTTGCACTGATATTCCTTGTTCCACACCTGTACCTACAAGAAAAGGGTTTTTTTGTTTGGATGAGGAGTTTTCCTTGGTCAAACCCCAATTTGGAATCAACCTTAATAATGGAATTGAAATAGAGAATGCTAGCAAGTAGTAGAAGTAAATCTAACAATGAAGCTATGATATTCAACAATATTCAATAGATATGCAATTGTATTTGAAATGTAAACAAGTATATTGATATGAAAGCTTGAACATAACATTAGCAAATGTAAATCAAAACCTCCATGATTGTATGCTTGGAATCCATCTTGAGAGAAGAATGAATAGATCTTGAAGATGAACAAAGGATCTTGAAGGAAGATCACACCACCATGATGGTTAGACCTAGGGTTTAAATGATGAATCTTGAATGTTTTGAACCAAATCCCTTCAAATGATTGAACGCTTGAATCCTTGGTCTTCAATAGAGAACTTGAATGAAGATAATAACTTGAATACTTTCTTGAAAATGCTTGATAGAATGCTTGCTTGATTATTAAAATAATGGATTGTTCGATATCTTCTCGTTCGTTAGGTTGTTCTTCTAGTTAGAGAAAATGAGAGGAGGCTTCCTTATATAGTGATCTAGGGCACAAAATTATGGAGAGGTCGACATTGGATAATTAAATCTCAATTAACCTTGACCCCTAGAAATGGACCTAGATTAAATGCAATTTAAGAGTTTACCATTTCGAAACTCGAAATGACTGACTTAGAAGCGATAAATTGAAACTTTCCAAAGCCCAATATCCTGAAACCTCTGGAACTTGAAATTTGGACCTAGGGTCAAGGTTGAGGTAGACTTTGACCTAGTTCAAGATTGAGGTTGACCTTGACCCTTTAGGTTGTCATTGACCCAAAAAGTCAAAGTCTTTAGTTTCTCATAGAAAGTTGTCACAAAAAGGATGGAAACAGGGGGAGAAAAGAAGAACAAGGGGGGAACAACTAGATCCATGCAAAGACCTATTCAAGGCACTTGACATGACCCCATACCACTTACTCAAATGGATAAATTCTCTTAACATGGAAGTGCTTCCATTTTAAGATGATACATTAAGCCCCCACTTTAGCAAGAGTATGGATTCAATGCAAGCTCTCGGTAAAGGAGAAGAAATAAGAGATCCAAGTGGATTCACAATGAGATAAAATAAAACTTAGCTAATGACACAATTCCCCACTCTAAGGATTCTAAATCAACATACATGCACGAGGGTGAGAAAACAAAAAGAAAATCGAAACAACACAAAGAAGGGTTAGTACTAAGCAAACCCAAATCAACTAGCACAAGAAACCTTGCTAAGAAATATTTCTCATACTAATATCATATTAGGAAAGCTATCATAAAAGCATAAATGAGTACATAAGAAAAACAAGAGCAACACTGTAAATAACATAGCTTCATGATCTAGTCCTACTAGCATGAAAGCAAAAAGAGAGAAAGGAAGAAGTGATTAACTCACCCAATAAGATGCCCACCTTATTGTGAATCACCAAGGGAGGGAGAGCCAAAAAAGTGGCCAAACCTAATAGTTCACCCATAAATTGTGCTTACAATTGCAATGCATCTTCTAACAGCTTCTGGAATACTCATAGATCCACCTTCTTGTATCACTACAAATATGAAATGTGTGTCTCCTCAGGATTTAACAACTTATGTGTGTTACCTTCAAAAGATTTATCATATTAAAAATTCATGTCTCTTTAGGATTTAGCAACTTATGTGTGTTACCTTCCAATATTTAGCATGTTGAAAATTGAAAAATGTGTGTCTCTTCAGGATTCAAGAAATTATGTGCATTACCTTTCAAGGATTTAGCATATTGAAAAATTGAAAAATGTGTGTCTCTTTAGAATTTAGCAACTTATGTGTGTTACCTTATGAGATTTAGCATGTAATTTGAAAAAACTATACTACAAGGGAGACCCTATATATGCTCCCCTCCTTATCACAACTGTCTACTAGATAGGATAAGGAAGAGGAAGAGGATACCTACTTCACAATACAAGAAGATATCCTATTCAACAACAATATATACCATATTCTTAGCAAGGGATTTGGACCCCTACATCCAAGAGTATAGATAATTGTGAAAAGAATATGTCACTCATGGAAAAAGTATCCTCAAAGGAAAAAGATCTTATCAACAAGACCCCTACCATAGTGGAGTGCTTTTAGATAAAATATCATCTTTCAAATATAAACCAAGCGGGAACAAAGATTCAATCATCAAGCCCTCTATAAAGAAGAGGAAAAGGAATCTTTGGAATGAGGAAAACAACTCTAACACCAAAGCAAGAGTAAAAGTTTATAAAGAACATAATTTGCAACATAGAGAAGAGGTGATGAGTTAGGACAATAACCTCTTGTATAAAAAAAGGTTATCCATAGTCAAAACATCTATCAGTATGATGAAATAATATTTCAATATAAATAAGTACTACTAAACTAAGGAAAGCAACTCCCTAGACAAAGAGAAAGATGGAAGAACCTTGCCCCTAGGGAAGAAGACAAGGGATACCTTTGCAAAATAAATGTCTTAGAAAAGATATCTTGAGTAGAATCTATGAATGAGTATAAACATAATACAAAATCATAGAAAAAAAAGAAGAAAGAATACCAATTAAGCCCAATAAAATGCCTAATGGATCCTAGGAGACTGGATGGAAATACACCTCTTGCCCCCCAGTCTAGAGACAAGAGGAGAAGAGATCTGTATTATATCAAAATGAGGGGAATCCCCTATATCAAAATTATGAAAGAATTGTAAAATTGCATGAGAGAAAGATATAATTCCTAAAGCATCTCTTTCTCGAACATATAATTTGAAATATTTACAATCAACAAGTAAATGTGTATTACAATAATGAAAATGACATTTGTATTTTTGTAGAGCATCGATCAGTATAGGTCTAAAGATTTCATTCTTGGAATTCATTAACACAACAAACACCTTTTTAGCCACCTCTTGACGAATATCAGGGTTATCTAAGGTAGGTGTAGGGAGAAGATCATGAAGAGGAGGACAATTAACATCAACCCCCTTGGATTGAGATTGTGAACAACCAACACCATGTAGATCCTGTTTAGGGAGTATATGAACTGGATACTTAATGCCATGCTCATTAACTCCAAGCCCTAAACCTCTATAACCTTGTTTAGTTATCATATTATATTTCGTAGTACATATCATGTAAAGCTTCTACAGGAGCTGATTGTTTATCATGTTCATGAGTAAAGGTTGTATAATGTGGAATAATAGTTTTTGAAGAAGTTTCTTTTCTCTTCCCTTTAATATCTATTTGGATTGAATAAGAAGGGGAAGGTAAATCTAAGAATTCTTGCACATCTACAACCTGAACTATAGCTTGAATTCCATCATAAGTATGGGAAGAATAAGGATTAATAGATGGAGAATTAGGCATTGGATTAGAAATAATAGAATCGGGATTAGGAAGATTAGGAGATGGTGTATCATTTACCAAATTCTTCACATAATCCAAAAGAATAATAAGTCTACCACATGATCTTTAATGAAAGTTTTGAATGTAGGAAGACTAGTATTGGTCAAATTCACCAAAGCATAAGCGAGAATAAGATGAAAGATCATCAACATAATAAAGTGAATGATACTCTCATAAACATCATAGGTATGGTAAAGAGATGCTAAAAGACGGGTAATAAAGAACATGACCACAAGACAAAGCATCTTAACAATCTTTATAGTAAATGAAAAGCAAAAAATGTTTTTGTATTTTATTGGATATATAGATTTTTTTTTGTATTTTTGAATTTAAAATGCAAGAGCATAAAAGGAAACAAAAGATCTAACACCAAAAAGAAATATTTTTCTATCATGGGTTCACCAAAATGAATAGAAGAAGGTGAACACACAAAGATAATATGAAAGGAAATCTAACACCACATAACACAATAGGCCGTCTAATTCCATAAAAGAAAAGAGGGTAAGTGTGTCGGGTTGACCAAAATGAAATAGAAATAAATATTGATAGAGGTAAATATGAATAGGGAAGAATATAGGACTTATCCTTAACCCAAATTTCCAAAAGGAATGATCCAAATTGATGAATCACAAAGAAGTGATCATGCACAAATTGATCAAACAATAGAGAACATGAAGAAAGGAAGAAATCCTATAATCTACTACTGAAAGTATGTACTTGAAATCTTGAATGAATAGACGACAAATACCAACCTCAAAGTAGGGAAAATTTGGAAAATGCTGATTTTTGATGTTTGTGCACAGTTTTGGGAAATTCTGAAACCTACTTCAGACTAGAAATGTTGAGATAGAGAAAACCCATAAAACTTTTGTCCTTCCGAGGGTAGGTCAACCTTGACCTAGATATTGGGGCACAATCTTACCCTGGGGCACAAACTTACCCCAAAAAGTTGACCTTGACCTGCACTACTCTGATGGAAATTTTGTTCAAGAATCTTAGAAGTTTGTCAAAAAGGGTATCAAAATTTGCACTAATATTTGTTTTTCCACACCTATACCTGCAAGAAAAAGGGTTTTTTTTTGTTTGGATGAGGGGTTTGCCTTGGTCAAACCCCAGTTTGGAATCAACCTTAATAATGGAATTAAAATAGAGAATGCTAGCAAGTAGTAGAAGTAAATCTAACAATGAAGTTATGATATTCAATGGATATGCAATCGTATTTGAAATGTAAACAAGTATATTGATATGAAAGCTTGAACATAACATTAGCAAATGTAAATCAAAACCTCCATGATTTTATGCTTTGAATCCATCTTGAGAGAAGAATGAATAGATCTTGAATATGAACAAAGGATCTTGAAGGAAGATCATAGCACCGTGATGGTTAGATCTAGGGTTCGAATGATGAATCTTGAATGCTTTGTACCAAATCCCTTCAAAGGCTTGAATGCTTGAATCCTTGATCTTCAATAGAGAACTTGAATGAAGAAAATAAATTGAATACTTCCTTGAAAATGCTTGATGAAATGCTTTCTTGATTATGGAAATGATGGATCGTCCTATATCTTCTCATTTGTTAGGTTGTTCTTCTAGTTAGAGAAAATGAGAGGAAGAGGCTTCCTTATATACTGATCTAGGGCACAAACTTCTAGAGAGGTCGACATTGGAGAATTAAATCCCAATTAATCTTAACCCCTATAAATGGACCTAGATTAAATGAAATTTAAGAGTTTACCATTCTGATACCTAAATTGATTGACCCGAAAGTAGAAAAATGAAACCTTCTAAAGCCTGATATCCTGAAATGTTTGGAACTTGAAATTTGGACCTGGGGTCAAGGTTGAGGTTGACTTTGACCTAGGTTAAGGTCAAGGTCATCCTTGACCTAGGTTAGGGTTGAGGTTGACCTTGAACCTTTAGGTCATCATTAACCTGGAAAGTTCTTAGAGAAAGTTGTCAGAAAAAGGTTGGAAATAGGGGGAGAAAAGTAGAACAAGGGGGAAACAACGAAATCCATGCAAAGACCTATTCAAGCGTCCAAACCACTTAATCAGAGGGATAAATGCTCTCAACATGGAAGTTATTCCATTTGAAGATGATACAAGAAGAATCTCATTAGTAGACTAAGAGACAATAGATAGACATATTTAGGACAGCTGGTGACTAATGCAAAAGAGAACTTATTCAAGAGGAATCTCATTAGTAGAATAAGAGACAATAGATCGACATAGTTAGGACAATTGGTGATTGACATGAAAGAGATCTTCTTCAAGAGGAATCTCATCTATTGACTAAGTGATAGTAGACAGACACAGTTAGGAAAACTAGTGACTGACACATAGGAAATCCTCTAAAAACCATAGGGTGTTTCCCCCTAGACTATGACAGGTTTTAATCCATGTAGATATCGAGCATTATCTCAAATATAACTAAGAGTAAACGCATGAGCAAAAGCAACAAACTGAAGCATAAATGTGAAATAGTGAAAGTAGGAAAGCAATTGTATAGGAGCTAGGAGATACGCTGCAAGATGTAGCATTTAAAATAAGAGGTGCATGTTTACCAGGTTTTCACCTTCTTGGTATAAATTCTATTTTTGCTACGACAAGTCCCATTTGCTAGGTTTTCATCAATGACACTCTTCTAGTTTTTCAAAATTTTCTTCTTTTCTCATTTTTCAAATTTTTGGTATTGCCAAGGTGCTTATTGCTAGTTTTTCATCGGGATAATAGATTTGTTCAAGGAATTTTTTCTTTTTTTTGACCTTGTTTTGGACATTTAGATAGGTACAAAGAGCTTCAAAAGCATGTTAGCTGTAGAAATTTTTCAGATGAAGGGTGTTGATCGACTCTTTCATTGATTCTCCTTGAGTAGTCGAGAGTTGATAATCATTGGATCCAAACACTGCAATGACTATATATGGACCAAGCTAGTTGGGTTTAAACTTCCCTTTTTGTATTTATTATTGTTGATTCTTAGGGTTTTCCTTAGAATGAGGTCACCCACTTGGAAGTCACATGGTTTGACTTTCTTATTGTAGCTTTTGGACATTCACTTTTGATAACCTCGTAGATGATCAAACACCACTTGCTGACATTCATCTAGTAGTTCTAGCTCTTGTAACTGAGATATTCTATAGTCATCATCAATAATGAGGCATTTTAGAGAGATTCACAATGAATCTCAACCTCAATTGGAAGCACAACATCTGCTATGTATACCAAAGCAACAGGCATTGTTCTCGTAGGAGTTCTAATACTTGTTCTAGTAAGCCCGTAGAGTTTGATTGATTTGAAGGTACCAATCCCTTAAAGATTTGTTAACTATGCAATGTAGGATCTTGAGAATAGCCTTTTTGGATAATTCTGCTTGTTCATTACCATAGGGGTAGTAGATGGAAGACCAATGTTGCTTGATTTTGAACTTTGAACGTAGCTCTATGAGATCTTTATTTTTGAACTATCCCCTATTGTCACTAATGATGGAGGATGGTACACCATACCTATAGATGATGTAATTGAGAATGAACAGAGCTATGGTTTTCCATTAGCCTAAAAAAGAGGGATTGCTTCTACCCATTTTGTAAAGTAGTTTGTACCTATAATGATGAACTTGTGTCCATTTGAAGATGGATGAATCTAACCCACAAAATCAAAGGCCCATTATTGAAATGGCCCAAGTGTGATGAAAGGACTTAGCTACCTGGCTTGAGTGTGAATCTGATTTCCATGAAGTTGGTATTGTTTTCAAGACTTGGTGTATTTGATTACCTCTTTTTCTATTTATAGCCAATAGTAACCAGCTCCAATAAGTTTATGAGCTAGTGTCAAGCCATTTGAGTGTGATCCAAAAATGCCTTCTTGTACCTCAATTAACACACATTTTGACTCATCAAGTTCTAGACACCTAAGGAGTGTACCGTTGAGACCTCTCCTAAAAAGTTGTTAACAATGATGATGTACCATGAAGCATTTTAGATAAGGCAAAATTTCTCATTTCGGGTTAGGTTATCCAAAACAATTTGGTCACGTAAGTAAGAGTAGATATTATGGTAGTGAGATGAATCACATCCCATGATAGAAAATATCATTCAGGATTTAAGGGAATCATAGGTAGGGTAGGATAATGTCTCCACCAGGAACTCATGTTGAAAGTCATTATCTAGCATTTATAACATAGAAGCTAGAGTGGCCATTAAATTGGCTGCCTTATTATCTACCCAAGAATCTGTTGGAAAGTAACATGTGCAAAGTACTTTTTCAGATCATCAACCATTCTCTTGTAAGGTGTCAACTTCTCATCTTTTATCTGATAAATATCATTGTCTTGGTTGATCACCAACTGTGATTCACCAAAGATATTAAGTTCATCTACCCTCCATTCATCTATGATTTTCATGCCATTGATTAAGGCTTCATATTCTGCAATATTGTTTGTACGAGGAAATAGGATCTTGTATGCCTTAGGAAAAGAATATTTATGTGGTGCTATAAATAGAAGGCCAACACCAAATCCTTGTTGGGTGAAGGAATCATCCAAGAACATAAGCCATGTTTAATGTGTTAGCAGTATAATATATTCATCAGGAAAATCAATATTCAGTGGTTAGTGACTTTGCATTGGTGCCTCTGCTAGTCGATCAGCAATTTCTTTTCCTTTGATAGCTTTTTGGTCAACATATTCATTGTCAAACTCACTCAGTATCATAACCCATTTAGCTAGCCTTCCTGTCAGAGTAGCTTTGCTGAGAATATACTTTAATAGATCAATCTTTGCAATTAGTTGTGTAGTATGAGTGAGCATGTAGTGTCTCAACTTTTGGGAAGCAAAAACAATTGCCAAGTAAGATTTCTCAATAATGCTATAATTCATCTCATACATGATCAATGTATGACTGAGATAGTAAATAGATCATTCCTTATTATTTTTATCTTCTTGAGTTAGCAAGATACTAAGAGATGACTCTATTGTAGAGATATACAAAATGAGTGACTTCCCATAAATAGGAGGTATTGGTATTGGTGGATTAGAAAGATACTTCTTGATCTGAGTTAATCTTTGATCACAATCTGTGTTCCAGTCATATTTCACACCTTTATGCAAAGTTTTAGTGAAAGGTTCTGATTTATATGCTAACTATGATATACATCAATGAATAGATTGAAGTGTTCCTTATAGCCCTATCATTTGAATGATCTTGCAAGGTGGAGACATTTTCATTATAGCTTGAACCTTTTCTAGGTCCACCTCAATTCCTTTTATGGACACAATGTATCCAAGTAGTTGCCCTGATGTGACACCAAAAGCAAATTTCTTAGGATTTAATTTGAGATTAATTTTTTCCATGGGATCTAGGATAGGTCCCAAATCTTGAAGATGAGTGTTTCACTATATACTCTTGACTAGAGTATCATCAACATATTCTTCCATCATTTTATTAATCATATCATGGAATAGTCTCATAACTACATGTTGATATGTTGCACCAACATTCTTTAAACCAAATGGCATTACATTCCAGCAAAAGATACCCCATGCACAAGTGAAAGCAGTCTTCTCTTTGTCTTCTGGTGCAAATTTGATTTGATTATAACTAGAAAAACCATCCATTAACTTACATTTCATATCCAGGGGTCATGTCCACTATCATACCAATGTTAGGTAGTGGAAAATCATCCTTAGGACACACTTTGTTAAAATCTCAAAAATTAGTGCAAACTTTGATAGATTTATCATGTTTTCAGACTAGAACTATATTTGATATCCATTTAGCATAATCAATGACATGAATGAAACCAAATTTCAAGAGTTTTTCCAGTTAAGCTTTAACAACAAGTGCCACATAAGGGTGCATCTTTCTGAGTGTCTATTTAATAGGCTTCACTCCTGGTGCAATAGAAAAATGATGCATAATAAGATCAGGATCTAAAACTGACATATCTGATTATGTTCATGCAAAGTTGATCTTCTTTTCCTAGAAGACAACAAGAAATTCTTCTCTTTCTTCAATAGATAAAGATTGTACAAGATGTATAATATGAGAGGATGTTCCTCAATTCCTAGATTGATTGGTTGTGTTGGTTCTTATATCAATATTGATGATCACTCCTAAAAATGACTTGGAAGTGCATCAAATATCTCATCTTTAGGTGCCTCTGAGAGTTTTTCACCTTCAAACACGTCTTTTATTTTTACTATTTTGGGTTTTGATATTGCCACAATGTGGTTTTCACCATCAAAATGTCTATTCTTTTTTATTTTGATTGTATGAATAAGATATTTGATGTCAGCTTCAATCATATTGACACTGTGTTCATTGGTGGAAGACGTTACCAATTCAACAATGTGGAGATAGCAAGCAAGAGCATAATCATTTTAAATGTGGGGACTTTACTAGATGTAGTATTTGAGTTCCAATTTATTAGCTTGGGATAAGTGAGTGAAAGACTAGTGGTGGGTTCAATTGTGTTCACAGTATAGTCATCAAATGCATGGACAAGTAATTCAAGACCTAAAGCGATTTCATCCAAAGATATGTTCAAACTCCTTTGAGTTCTAGCGATATCAATTGAAGACACGTTGCCATTAGTTTGGTGAGACTCATTAGACCAAATCTTAGATTTCTCTCCTATTTTGAGTAGATTTTTTAATGTTTGAACTTTATCAACATACTTATTAGAAGTTGCATCTGAGAGAGAATCAAATTCATACTCTTGATAATTAGTGCTACATGGAATTAGATTGTAAAATTCCCCAGTAGTCATGGGTACCCATTCTCCACTTTCATTATCATCTTTATTTTGACAAAGTCATTCAACAATGAGAGTATAACTTGACTCACCCTATTCCTGTTGAATCAGGGGAGTGTCGGTAGTATTCTCAGAAGAGTCACTATCAACTTGAATAGTACTTAAATGTGGTACAAAGTCATCTAGTTCTACAAAGAATGTAGCAAGATATAACAGAATAGGATAAGGAAAGGTATCCCCATCATCAAAACTTTCCACTTGATTCTCAAACTTAGGTTGTGACTCATGTTCAGATGAATTGTCAGATTTTGGTATAAATTTGTTGATCCCTAGATGAAAGGGAACTTTCTTGAAGCCTAGGCTTGTTGTGTCGTGAGGCCTTCTAGATGTTTCTTTGATTGGATCAATATGTCCTTTTTTGTTACATCCTATAAGACCATTTCCTTTGTAGCCAAGGCATTTTATCAGTTTAAGACCTAGTCCATACTTTTCAGGAGTTATCTCATGAGATTGGTCTGTAAGATCGACTAGGAATTCTTCTTTGTATAACCAAGCAATGGTGGCTTTGTTTTTATCTTCATCTTCTAGAGATAAAGTGGCTTTATCAAAGGCACCATTGAATATAGTCTTAGGTAATACCACAAAAGGTTTCTTTAGTTCAGGTGGTCTCCCATAATGATGAGGAGATTTAGGAAGAGATTTCAGAGACAAAATTGGTTCAATGTAATATTCACCCATTCTATTTTTTGTTAACTTGAGAGTCTTCTCTATTTCTTTGAGCTTGTTGAGATGATTGTCTATAGACTCTGTATTAGTAGGAACAAAATTGTCAATAGACTTGAGCATGTTACATGTGTAATTGGTATTATCAGGTATAGTAACTTCTGATCCTTGGAATGGAAACTTGACATATTGATGGTATGTTGAAGGTACTACTTTTATTTCATGAATCCATGGTCTTCCTAATAGTATGTTGTATGCTAAAGGAATATCAAAGTCTAGACAAATAACATATTTTTCTATAGGACCAACTTGAAGAGGCAATACAATAAGACCTAGGGATTTGTGTTCTACTTCATCATATGCTTTGATGATTATTTTGCGGTGAGGATCAATAGAATCTTCATCATAACCCAATTGTTTGAGAAAAGTAGCATAATAGGTACTAAGACCAACTACATTGTCTATAAGAATGTGATGGACACATTTATGGTGTATCATGACTTCAATATGCAATGGTTGATTATGAGGATGACTCAAAGAATTATTGTCCTCTTCAGAAAAAGGACAAATAATGAGGTGAGGTCAAGTGACCTACCATAGATTGAAACCTGTCAAGATCAAAATCTTGAGGTACATTTTCCTTGGCGAGGGTTTTGTCAAGAATCTACTTATGAGAAGGGGAGATTTTAAGTAGTTCAAAGATAGTTATTTGAGCATTCATTTGTTGCAATTGTTCAAGGATACTATAGTTTGTAGCTGTGGAGGATGTTGTAATTTTCATTTTTTTCCCTAGATGGACCAACAATAGTTTTTTCTTTATGTTGATTTACTTAAGGAGCAAAAGACATAGGACCTTTGAGTACTATCTTGGCATAAGAATATGTAACATTGGCACAAAATTGTGATTGTTCGTGATCGGATGTAAGAGATGCAACACCTCATAGAAAAATGGAGTCTTAGGTTTCGTACTCTTGTTCTTTCCTTTAATTATGATAACATCACAATGTTCAAAGTCTAAAGGTTCAACCATGTTGATTATGTTATCATTATTGGTATATGTATAGTTGACCTTGTTATTTTTTTTCTATTTAGAACTTTCTCCCTTGTCATAAGGAGGAAATGCTTCCTTAAAAGCTTTGCGATCAAAATTCTTGTTATGTCCACCCACAACTATTTCACCACCATCAATAAGGTCTTGAACCTTATGTATTAGGTTAATATAGTTGTTTGTTTTATGACCCTTGTTTTGATGGTATACACAATACACATTCTCATTCCATCATGTAAGTTGTGGTTATAAATCATAAGGATGGGTATTATCAAGTAGAGTAATAATCTGATTTTGAAGTAGCGTCTTGTAGACCACTTCAAGAGGCTCACGTAGAGGTGTGTATTCATGTTTGGGTTGAGAAAACCAAGATGCATTTTTAGCTTTGTTTCCAAATGTCTTGTTGTCCAGAGTAGAATGTTGAGTGGTTTTAGATGTATGTATGTATGTATGTTATCCATGAGATTAAAAGTTTCCTTAGAAGGTTTATGAGTGATATTGTCCACCACTCCATCATGTATTATTTCTCAATTTTTATTAACATACTTGGACTTATCTTTGCTATAGTTAGACCCTTGTTTGATGTCTTTTTGAAGGGTTAATTCATCTTTCTTTACCATGAACTCTTCTATTCAGATACCTTGTCTAATCATGTCTTCAAAAGTATGTAGGCCTTGAAGTTGTATTTTATACCCAAAATCAAGTAAAATATTATCAATGGAAATGTCAAGCTTTTAAATTTCGGGGATCTTACATGAGTATTTGGCTTACAATTGTCTCCATCTTTAGAGAAATTTTAGGAAAGGTTCTCCAACTCTTTGTTTAAGGTTATAAAAATATCTTATGTTTATTGGATGTTGGATGTTGTGTGAGTACTGTTGTGTAAACATATTAGTGATCTCATCTAATATTTTAATTCTAGTAGGTAACCATGAAAACCACTCCATGCCTTGACCACCCAAAATTTGTGGGAACAAACGCATAAGGTATATTTGATTGTGCATGAATTCCATGGACAAAGCACTGAACTCCCTCAAGTGATCTTGGGGATCATATTGTTGATCTCATATTTCTTTTGACAAGTGAGTGTCAACACACTTAGGTCATCTACTCAGGCCTATGTCGAACTAGTAATACATGCCAAGCACAACATGTAAATATTTGACCATGTCGAGTTGCAATGAGTGCTAAGTTTCTCATGTGTCAAGTCACTCAAGTGCCAAGCAAATAGACCATGTTGAGTGGTTTAGGAGCTGAGTAAATTGTGGATGTCGAGCAATGCAGGTGTTGAGTCATAGTATATAGAATACTACATGCCATGCATCAAAGACTTCATATGCCTAGTAAGATAGTTTTGACATATTTGTTTGTAATGGAACAAACAACTATGTAAACTATTTTTGAGCTACCCTAAGATTATATTTCAATATTTTGGAGATAAGGATGAATCTGTATTTGGATTCCTATGTAATTACATGCAACCAATCAGAAAATGGTAAGGATTAAGTGACAAAATGGATGAATCTCAGCCATAGATTCATACCTAACCCTAAGCCACCAAAGTCTTCGTAAGGAGGACGAAGCCCTAAACTCTTTATGGTATGGAATGTTTAAGGAATTGAAGGAGAAAACAAAATAGTTTGCATGCAAAGAATTCATGATGACTTAGAAGTTATGAAGAAAGAGTGAAATACAAAATTAGTTAGAGAAGAATAGAGGATAGAGAAAATGATACAACATTGAGACATCTGATCGTGAAGGATCAAGAAGACATTGTTTAGAGGTGATCTATTATCAGGAAAGAAAGTGCCAACTGTAGGATCTATGCTAAGACATTTTAACAGGTGATTTTAGTCAAATCTCTTAATAGAGTAGTCCTAGGTTGTATGAAATCCTTTAACAAGGTTCTTGCTTAGTTGTAAGTTGAAATCCTCTAACAAGGCACACTTCTAATAGGGTGTTGAAATCCTCTAACAAGGTGAGACCTAATAATCTTTGTAAGCCTTTAATAGAGTAGACCTTTCATAGGGTAGATCATGTTTCATGGTCAAAATATTGTAACCTTCATTAGATACACTTTATTACTGCAGTAGTGAAGATTTGTGGGTGTCATCCCCACCCCAATTTTACCTTCTCACTTGGAGGGTTTATAGGTAATCATATCTAGAATTATGTGTGTGAATGCTTATACGGTTATATGATTTAGATGTATATACTTTATATGTTATTTCAATTTATTCATTGAATGCATGTGATGGATGTGTGGTGAAATTTTTATGGGTCCAAGTTTAAACTACTGATTCAACCTCCCCCCCCTTCAAAATTGTACCTTTCCTATTGTAATTCCAACAATTGGTATCAGAGCCTAGTTCTCTAAAAGAGAAGCTTTGCAACTTTGAGGAAAGATCTTGAAATGGAAGTCTACAAGTTGGGAAAGACTATTGAGAACCATGAGATTGAAATACATCTCATACTATATCAATTGAATGAAGCAAGAGAGGAAATAAAGAAATACTTGAAGAGAAGGAAAGAGATTTCTATTGTGGAGAATGACACACAATACAAGGAGATAGACACTACTAAGCTATTTGTAGATGGATATTCCAATGAATTTGATGAAGCAATTGCAGATCTAATGGAAAAGAATAGAGTTCAAGATGAAGAAATCAAAAATCTCAAGTTAGAGCAAGAATCACAAGCTATAATGCTATGTGAGGTGACTGAACAAAAGAAGAAAGCTATGGAAGACAAAGCCATGATTGAAGAAGACAAAAGAATTTTGGCCAATAGATTGGAAGAAAAGTCAACAGAGCTAACTAAGATTTCCAACATGTAATTGGATACTCTAAGTCAAATGATGAATGCCAACTATGAATTGAATGTCAAGTACATTGAAATAACCACATTGAATTTGTAGAATGAACAATTGCAGAATGACCTAAATAAAGAAAAAGAATTTTCTAAAAGTTTCAAAAAGCCAAATGAAGCCATCAAATACTTTGAGAAATTATTGAGATCTCCTAAATCCAAGAATAATACATCAGGACTAGGCTACTCAAGCACTGAAGAAGGAGAATAATCCAAAAGTGTAGAAGAAAGGAACACCAAAGGTAAGAACTCCAAACTTACTTGTCATAATTGTGGTAAGAAAGGACATAATGCTAATGTGTGCAAGAGTAAGACTATAAATTAGAATGTCAAGCCTAAGAACATGACTCATTTTCATAAGTGCAACAAGCAATGTCATCAGGCACATGAATGCATAACCATGACCATGCATACACAAATATTTGAAGGATATTGCTACAATTGTCAAAAGTATGGACATAGAGCTTTTGAATGCAGATCCAAATCCATGTGGTCATTAAACAAGCAAAAAAACGTAAGAAACAATGACAACTCTTATAATTGGGATTATAATACAAGATATAGATGTCATTATTGTCAAGAATATGGACATGTTCCTAAGAATTGTATTAGGACACACTTCAGTGGCAATTATAAAAGATGGTTAAGTCAAATTACATGTTTTAGCTATTTGAAGACTAGTCACATTAGTAAATATTGTCCAACTAAGTCAAAGACACCAAGTTGTGAATTTGATAAAGGTAAAGGCAAGGTAGATGTTGAACACATCAGAGATGAGATGAACAAGACATGGAAAAAGAAAGATGTTTGCAACACATCAAATGGAGAAGGGATCACTTCACCCAATGGGTTAGGTGATCACACCTCATCAAACTAAGCAAACAAGAGGTATGTGGGACGAATATTTAAAGGTTATATCATATATCAGCTCCGAAAAGGAGATAGTACTGAAAATACTACATTAGCATTAATAAAGATGCAAGATGTTATTAGAAATTCAAGACAAATCTTTAAGTTTTTCATGTTGTTGCCAAGCATGAAGAGTATCCTATATGTGCCAAGTGGAATATTAGAAGATGTTGAGCTATTAGACTAGATAGTTGATGTCGAGCTCATTGTAGTTGTCAAGTGATGGAAATATCAATGGATGTCGAGTGAACCCGAGATTGGTTAATGCCGAGCTTACAACTATGGAATCACTCAACACTAAATGTAAGGTTTACAAAGGGTATATGATTTATTTTAGCTCATTTTTCATCATTTCAAAATTGAGAAAGAGTGAGAAGAGTTGGAGGCAATTTGGAAATTCTTCAGAAGCGATTGCAGAAAATTTGTGTAGTGATTCATCACCATTTCATTTGATCTCGCAAGGTATTTATTAGGAGCTAAGTTATGAAGTTTAAAATTTCATAAAACCTAGTTTGACACAATGGTATCAAGTTTGAAAAATGTTGAAGGGAAGGAATTTTTAAATGTTTAGCTAGTTAGTAATAAAGTTAAGCAAACTATATATAAAGCCATTCCTGACATTGCTTATAAACAAGACCCTTCTAACAAATTGTCTATGATCCCACCAAATGTGATAATAGTACAAGATGTGAGGAAATGCTACAATTGTAAGATAGGAAGCATTAATGACATGGGAATAAGAGGTGCATACAACAGGTTGTGTGAAAACAATTTTTTGAAAGAAGAATTCAAAATTATTAAGAAAAGGGTTTTAACACGAGCCCTAGATTTTCCTAATGTATTTAAAACAGAGTGGATACAAATTGTGCTTAGCTAAATTCATGATGGTTCCTTATGGCTGGAGAGTGGACCAATCAAAATTACCAAGAGAATAATTCATAGGGTTACCGGCTACCCAACCCTAGATCAACCGAAGACACTCAGAAGTGATTCCAAGGAAATGATTGAGAAGAATGCTGGAGCAGTCTAGAATAAGAGAGGTATGACTATAGATACAATCACATATCCTCTTATCAACTTTGTTGTAAGGGTAATCTCACACAAATTCTACCAATCTAGTAGATTGAATAGTGTACCCTGTATAACTATAGATGTTGGTTATAAGATTGTTAAGAAAGATCATACATATGATCTAGTATAACTTCAATTGCAACAACTTATGGAGAACCTTGGAGCAATAAGTAAAACCAAGAGTGCACAATGCAAGTTTGGTTCAATACTAATCTGCATATTCTTCTATGTACAAAACACATTCCCCTCATTTGGAATAGTAGGATGGAAGACTAACATATCAGTTGTAGTACATATTGATGAGTACATTGAGCAACTAGGAGAAAAATTTGAATCTTTAATGACTAGTTGCTTTGAAGATTTCAAGAAGTCAATGAAATAGATACTTAGGATACAAGTTTATTTAGTTGAGAAGCATCATAATGATGTATGTTTTCTTGTTGATGCTGATTACACATTTGTGCAAACTGCCACACCAAGGATAAGATGGTTGAGACCCTTAGGGCATGTGGTAAATGTAGATGAAGCCTCTGCAACAATAACAACTTTTCTTGCAGAAGAAGTAGAGAAAACTGCAATTTTTTTTGGAAACTATGAGATGGTAAAGTCTAAAATTACCATGGATTTGAAGATTGCCTCTGTCATGAAGAAAAAGGAAAATATAGTAAAGAAATTGAAAGCAAAATTTGGAGAGGATGTCGAGGAAGAAGAGGAAGAAGAAGAAACTCAAGCTCAAGAACCTCTAGCATTAACACAAGGCATGGGAGAAGATAAGGAAGAAGAGGAGACTAAAGGTGTTGAGGGAGAAGAAGCCAAGGAAGCACGTACTCCTATCGAGAAAAATAAAAGAAATGAAAAGACACTGCTAGTAAAAAGGACAAAGAAACTTGTTAGACCAAGTCAACCAAAGCCCATTGCATCTACAACTAGAGCCAAAACACATGATACATCACAAAAGGCTAAAGAAAAGATAAAGCAGACAAAGCAAGGATGTCAGAAGCTAAAAAGATAGAGAAGGAGGTATTTGGCTCAACCAGATTCTGATGAAGAAAAGACAAAATTAGATGACAATAGCCAATTCAAAGTGGTGATCATAATCCTCTCTCAGATCTTGTGAATTTATGTGAAAATGTCAAGAAAGATTTATTAGGTTTCAATCATGTTGATTTTGACAAACTGGGTAAAGAGGAGAAAAACCAAGTGGAAGAGGCATTATATGCCATGATGTCAAAGTTTAAGACAACACCACTAGAATTTTCCAACTCAGTACCTAAAAGTCTATATGACATAATTGAGCAAAAATGGAATTATTGTCTAAATTCAGAAAGGCAAATAAGGGAGACAACACTAGCCCAAGTAATGCTTGAGTTGAATAAGGGAGAAATTGCTAAGGTAGTAAAGAATATTTAGTTAGATTCGCACTTGAATATAGAGCCTTTAGCATTCTCCAAAATAAAATTGAAGATGTTGTTAAGAAATCAACACAAATATGGAAACTCATTTATGGGTAAACCACAGTGAAGAATGGAGAAACTAACCCTTCAAAGATTAAAGATGATGTCAAAGAAGATGATGATGAAAAAGACAACACAGTTAGAGGAGAGATAGAAACAAAAGAAGATGATAAGGCAACAACTGAGCCTGAGTAGCTAGAAGAACAAAGTGTGCATGACAAATAATTGTCGAGTGTCAGTCCTACCCATGACACAACCAAGACAACAACTAAAACTATAATTGTCAAAGATGTCTCTGATTCATCAACTCAGAACGCCAATCCTCTTACTGTAGAAGATCTAAAGAAGATCTTAGATCAATCTACATTACAAGCCAAACTATGTGGCAATCCAATTTTAGTTAGTGTTCTACAAAAGCAAGTAACTAATGTCACAAGAGAAAAGGTGAATCCACAAGAACCACCTTCCATCATCCCTTCAATTACTAATGTATAACCTTTGATCCAAATGATAGTAGATACATCTACTAAGGTTGATACAATTGAGAAGACAACAATAGAAGAGAAAGATACCACTACAAGACAACAGACAGAAATAGGATAGATAGATTCATCTGTATCTACAACACAAGTACAAGGTGCAAGACAAATCATAGTGATAGACCAGGGCAAGCTTGAAGAGATAGAACCAAAGGTGAAGGAACACGTGGCCATCCAAGCACTGGCAACCCTACCAGCATCTGGTATTCCTTCCACACAAACTCTTCAAAAGTTGAGCATAGATGCTATTCCATTGCAGATATCAGTACTAAGCCCAAGCTTATCAAAAGTTGAAAAGGTAATTTTGTTGATCTCAGATTAGTTTTGAAAATTGAGTGTCAACACACTTAAGAAATTTTCTAAGTTGATGTTGAGTATAATATAGATGTTGAGTTACAATATGTGCCAAGCTAGAAATTTAACAAGTGTCAAGTCATTCAGATGGTGAGAAAATAGACAGTGTCAAGCAAGTTTTAAGTGCCGAGTGAACAATAGATGCCGAGCAAGTTCAACTGTCAAGCCATACATAATTTAGTATGTGTTGAGCATCAATAATCAACAAGTGTCGAGTAACACATAATCAATATATGAGTTTGTGCCTTCACAAACTAAGATTGACATATGGATATATCTTGAAGCTTAGAGATAAAAATGAATATATTTGGATTCCCTATGTAATCAACATGCAACTAATTAGAAAAATGGAAATATTTGAGTGGGAAAGATGGATGAATCTCAATTGTAGATTCATACCTAACCCTAAGTCATGAAATCCTTTTAAGGAGGTTGAAGCCTCATAATTTACAAGAGCGCGTGAGAGAAATAATACATGTGAGGAGATAATACTAGCAAAGTTTTGAAGGAAGTAAGGGGGTGAATTGACTTAGAAGAAGGATAGAATTGTAAAATCAGTTATTAGAACAAAGGATCAAGGTTACAACATGTTCATACCAAATCAGTGAGGATCAAATTGGACAGAATAAGGATCTAAAATCAGCAATAGAAGATTGCAAGTAATCAGGTCAAAACATTCTACTATACTTTCTAACAATTGTATTAGCAAAATGAAATCCTATGGAGATAGGTTGGTTTAACAGCCATCGTATAAAGCCTTTAATAGGGTGACATTTCAAGTGAATGTTTTGTTAATCCTTTAGCTAGGTACACTTTTGATAGAGTGTTAAAATCCTTTGACAGGGTAGGATCTAACAATCCTTGCAAGCTTTTAATAGGGTAGGCCTTTCACAAGGTAGATCATGAGAATGGTCAAAATATGTAACCTTAATAGGTGAACTTTATTGCTACAGTAGTGAAGAGTTGTGGGTGTCATCCCCACCCCAGTTTTACCTTCTCATTGGAGGGTTTCTGGGTAATCATATCTAGTGTTAAATGTGTATGTGAATACATTTGATTTACATGTTATTTCCATATGTTTATGCATGCAATGTTTTAAAGTTAAAAGTTTTATTGGTTAAAGTTTAGTACTTCTGATTCAACCCCCCCGCCCCCTCTCAGAAGTATACTTCCCACTTGTAAATCCCAACAATTGGTATCAAAGTTGAGTTCTCATCTGGAGAAGCCTTACAACTTCAAGAAAAGATCTTGAGATGGAAGTCTACAAGTTGGGAAAGACCATTGAGAATCAAGAGATTGAGATACACATCTTACTGCAATAATTGGATGAATCCAGAAATGCTTTATGGAGTTCACTAAAGAAAACAAAAGAAATTTCCATAGCTGAGAATGACACCCAATACAAGGAGATTGACACCACAAAGTTATTTGTAGATGGTAACTCATGTGAGTTTGATGCAGCAATTGTAGATCTCATGGACAAGAATAAAGCACAAGCTGAAGAGATCAAAAATCTCAAGATGGAGCAAGAATCACAAGCAATACTACTATGTGAAGTGATTGAATAAAATAAGAAAGCCATTGAGGATAAGGTCATGATTGAAGAGGAAAAAAGAATCTTGTCAAACAGATTGGAAGAAAAATCATTAAAGTTGTCTATGATCTCAAATATGCAGTTGGATACCCTATGCCAAATGATGAATGCCCATGTTGAATGTTAAGGACATTGAAATAACTACATTGAAGTTACAAAATGAGCAACTACAAAATGAGCCAAAAAGAGAGAAGGAGTTTTCTAAAAGCTTTAACAAGCCAAATGAAGCCATTAGGTACTTTGAGAAACTATTGAAATCCCCTAGATCCAGTAAAGACACATCAGGTTTGGGCTACACAAGCATTGGAGAAGGAGAGTCATCCAAGACTGCTAAACAAAGGAATGATAAAGCTAAGAATTCTAAACCTACTTGTCATCATTGTGGAAAGAAATTATATACAACTAGTTTTTGCAAGAACAAGAATGGTAGTCAGAATTCCAAGCCAAAGAATATGACACATTGTTACAAGTGCAACAAACAAGGTCATCAGGCACATGAATGTAGAACTAGGACTATGCATGCACCAAGATTTGAAGGATGTTGCTACAATTGTTAGAAGTTTGGACATAAAGCCTTTGAATGTAGATCCAAGCCCACATGGTCATCAAAAAAGGGAAGAAGCCATGAAAACTCCTATAATTGGGATTACAACACAAGACATAACTATCACTACTATTAAGACTATGGACACATCCTTGAGAATTGCATAAGAACACAATTTAATGGAAGCTATAGTAGATGGTTAAGCCAAACTACATCCTTTAGTTGTTTGAAGAATGATCATATTAGCGAGCATTTCCCAACAAGGACAAAGGCACCTAACTCAGAGTCAAACAAAGGGAAAGGCAAGGTAGATGTTGAGCACATTAGAGGAGAGATGAATAAAACATGGAAGAAGAAAGATGGATGTAGCACATCAAATGAACGAATCACTTTGCCTAAAGGGTCAAGTGGTCATACTCCATCAAACTAAGCAAAAGAAGGTATGTGGGACTGATATTCAAATGCTTTATCATACATTAGTTCCTAGAATAAGCTAGTACTAAAAGGATAGATCAACATGAATAAAGATGCAAGGTTAAATCTTCAAAGTTTTCACATTATTGTTGAGTAAGGAAAGTTGCCTTCAAATGTCGAGTAAAATTCTAATGTATGTCGGGTTGTCTACCAAAGCTAGTAGAAGCTGAGTGTGTAATGGTTGCCAAGTAAAAGAGAAATTCTTATTGAAGCTGATTAATGCTTGCTCCAGTGGATGCCGAGTGAAGTAGAATTGCATAAGGAGCTGAGTGGATAGTTGGATGTGTAATAAGCATTAATTACTATGTAATGAAGGGTATAAGGTCAAGTTTTTGATCATTTTTCATCATTGCAAACACAGAGCAAAGAGAAAACAAATTGAAGAAGTGATTTCAAGCAAGGATGAAGATTTCAAGCAGATTCCAACAGTAATTAAAAGTGATATCATCGATTCAAGGTATTTACTCAAGTGTCGAGCTCTAGGAATCCCAAAGACAAGGAATTTTTTTAGGTTTAGCTGGTCAGCAATGAAGTTAAACAACTAGATTTTAGGCCAATTCCTGAAGTGGCTTACAAGAATGACCCTGCTGGCACTTTATCTATTATTCCACCTAAGGTTGTTATGGAGCAAGATGTCATAAAGTGTTATAACTATAAAGTTGGAGCAATTGATGACATGGAGATTCGGCAAGCATATGGTAAAATTTGTGAGAATGGGATATTAAAGGAAAAATTTTACATTGTTGAAAGGAAGGGCTTAACCCGTGCCCTAGCTTTCCCTACAGTTTTTAAGATAGAGTGGATAAGAATTGTGCTAAGTAGAATTCACGATGGATGCCTATGGTTGGAGGGTGGACCTATCAAGTTGTCAAAAAGAATCATACATAGAGTAATAGGATACCCAACCCTAGAATGGTAAAAAACCTTGAAGAGTGATTCAAAAGAAGCCATAGAGAAGAAAACTAGGGCAAAGTGGAATAAAAGAGGCATGACCATTGAAACAATCAGAGATCCACTTGTAGAATTTTTTGTTAGGGTCATATCCCATAAATTCTACTAGTCAAGTAGATTGAACAATGTACCATGCATTGTAGTTGATGTGGGATACAAACTTGTCAAGAAGGATCATACATATGGTCTAGCAAAACTGCAATTGCAATAGATTATGGAGAATTTGGGAGCAATAAGGAGATCCAAGAGTGCTCAGTGTAAGTTTGGATCAATTTTGATATGCATATTTTTCTATGTTCAAAATGAATTCCCATCTTTTGGTAAAATAAGTTGGAACACCAATAGGTCTATAGTAGTAAAAGTTAATGAGTACATAGAGCAAATGGGAGCCAATTTTGAAACCTTAATGACAAGCTATTTTGAAGAATTGAAAAAGTCTATGAAGCAAAGGCTCAGAATACCAGTTTCTCTAATGGATCAGCATATCAATGACATTTGTTTCTTAGTTGAAATTGATTATACATATATCCAAGCAACAGTACCAAGGGTGAGATGGCTAAGGCCACTTGGATATGAAATTAAATTTGATGAGGCATCAACAACAATTACAACATTGCTTGCAGAAGACATTGATAAAAGTGAAAAACCTTTTAGCACATTTGATGTTGTAAAGTCTAAGGTAGAGATGGAGTTGAAAACTGCTTCAACCCTAAAGAAGAAGGATAAACTGGTCAAAAATCTTAAGACCAAATTTGGTGAAGGGACAACAGAAGTAGAAGAAGAAGAAGATGACGAGGAAGAAGAAGAAGAAGAACATGAAAAAGAGTTGCTTGCCTTCACACAAGGCATGGGAGAAGATGTTGAGGAGGAAGAGAAAGCTGAGGAGGAAGAGCAAGCTAAGGAAGCACCTACCAAGCTAGAGCCAAAGAAAAGAAAAGCTCAGAAACAACCTATAGCTCAGCCTAAAGGCAAAAAGACTGCTAAGCCAAGCCCAACTAAGCCCACTACAAGGGAAAGTACAAGAGCTACAACAAAGGAGGCCAAGGAGCAAGAGAAGAAGAAGGCTACCAAGCAGTAAGGTCTAGCAAAGAAGAAGTTGAGAAGAAAATATGTTTCTCAACTTGACTCAGATGAATAGAGAACAAAGTCAGAAGATAAAAGCCAATTTAGAGTGGTAAGTCACACCACCAAGTCTGATTTATAAAATATGTGTGATAATATTAGAGATAATGCTGACTTAACTGGCTTAAAGAGCATTGATTTTAATAAGTTGAGTAGAGGAGAAAAAAACATGGTTGAATAATCATTTTACACCATGATGGGCAAGTTCAAGAACACCCCACTTGAACTTGACAATTCAATGCCCAAAGAGTTATATTCTATTATTGAAAATAAATGGCATTATTACCTTAATATGAAGAAAGAAATAAGAGAGTCTACATTGGCTCGAGTAATGCTAGAGCTCACAAAAGGGCAAATAACCAAGGCCAATAAGAAGTATGGGAGCAAATTTGCACCCAAATATAAGATTGAAGATGTTGTTAAGAAGTCCACTCAAATGTGGAAATTAATTTATGGCCTAACAACTGTCAAAGAAGGAGAAGAAGATCCCTTTGAGGGGAGAAACAATGGAGAATAGGATTACAATGAAAAGGAAGGTGAAGGTGAAAAAGAAAAGGCAGATGATACAAAAAAGAAGGAAACTCAAAAGGATGATATGGCAATTGCTGAAGAGTAGCAAACATAACAAAGTGTGCAAGATACACAATTACCACCTCCAGGTCCTCCACATGAAACTTGTACACCTGCATAAACAATAAAAGTAAAGGATGTTCCTGACAATTTTGGTTAGAACATAAACCCATTGACTACAGAGGATCTCAAAAAGATCCTTGACCAATCAACCCTACAAGCCCAATTATGCAGTAGTCTAGATTTCGTCAGTGTAGATGAGTTGCAAAAAGTAGCAGTTGACTTTACTAAGGAAAATATGGAAACACAAGAAACATCTTTTGTCATCCCTACAATTATAGGTGGACAACCTAAAGAGAAAGCTACACAAGATACATCAGCTAAGGTTGATACCACAGATAAAGTCAGTGCAATAGTCGAGGAGCTAGTAAAAGACCAAACAAGACAAATGGATAATTTTGTTCCTATTGCACAAGAATAAGGTGCACCACCACAGATAATAGTACTTGACCAAGGAAGATTAGAGGAGGAGAAGGAGACCCCAAAGGAAAAGGAACAAGAAGTAATTCAAACTTTGGTTAATCTTCCAACCTCTAGGACTCCAACAAGAATGCCTCACAAGTTGAGCACTGAACCAATACCACTTCAAATTTCAGCACCAGGCTCGAGCTCTACAAAGGTTGCAAGGGTACTTCACTATTGAGACCCTACACTAGATGAAGAAATAGTCATTCCTAAGTATGACTATGCAACCATGAACATTGATAAGATAAATGAAGTGCAAGAGGCACTAGAAAGGAAAAAGAAGCAGGAGATACTCATAAATGAGTAGAAATAGAGGCAAGAATTAATTGAAATAAAGGACATCTTTCTAGATGCATTTAGCTTGCAGGAACTTGATGAAAAAAAGCCCTTTATGGAGCAACTTTTAGAAATAGTGGACTAGGTGCAAAGTGAAGACAATGATACTAATGTAAAACTAATGGAATTGTTAGAAAATAAGTTTTAAACAAAGGTAAATGAAAGAATATCTAGTGAAATAGCACCATCACAGGTAGAGCTGGCTAAGAAAATTGAAAAGGTGAAGACAATACTTGAGAAAATATTCTCATTACACTCAAAATTGTGTGATCCATCAATCTTCACACATGAAACTAGCCAGAGAATCATGATCTTGGAGAGGAACTTAAAGATAGCAAACATGCAGCTGCCTAAAGATCCAACTCAAAGTGAGAAGCACTTTAACACAATGCTTCACACACAAAAGGAACTAGCTATATTAACAACATATGAGGATAATACAAGAGCCAAATTAGTTCAGATACAAGCCTCTCTAACCCCTCACATGGAAATTTTACAAAAGGAACTAGCCTATGCAGAAAATGTGATAAATAAAGATCCAAATCTTTCTACATTAGATGGCTTAGTTCACCTTGTAACAAAGATAACTATAAAAATCAAATCCCTAGAAGTTGTAATACAAAATAGGGATGCTGCTCTAAGAATTGTAATGGAAGTGAACAAACCTTCTTGGCCAAATATTCAGTCAATGTATAGACCCTTTGACATAAGTGTCAAAAAGGGGGAGAAATGCAAGGGGGAGAAATTGAAAAGCTAGAAGGATACTTAATCTGCAAGGGGAGACATGTGAAAGGGGGAGCCAAAATGAAAGGAGGAGTGATAAAATAAACAAAGAGAAGAAAGGAGAAGAGAAAAATAGGAAATAGGGCATAATAGAACACAACAGGTAAAGAGTATTAGAATTTAGAATAAAGACAACGAGTATCTACTGAGGCACATCAATCTATTTAGAGAGCTTTTAGTTACAAGAAAATGGCACATCAACTCAGGGGGAGACACCAAATTTTGAGGTATATAGTCCTTCAAAAAAAATTGAACAATTTTGACATTTTGTATACACGGTGAACAAAATGTACATTATACTCAAGGAGATTAGATTCATCATGTACAGTTAAGTGTTTTTGACACTCATGTCAAAGGGGGAGATTGTTGATCTCAGATTGGTTTTGACAATTTAGTGTCAACATACTTAAGAAATTTTCTAAGTTTATGTTATAATATAGATGCTAAGTTACAATATGTGTCGAGCTAGAAATTCAACAAGTGCCTAGTCATTTAGATGCCGAGCAAACAGACAGTGCCAAGAAAGTTTCAAGTGCTGAGTGAACAATAGATGTCGACCAAGTTAAAGTATCAAGCTAGAAATAATTTAGTATGTGTTGAGCATCAATAATCAGTAAGCGCCAAGTAACACATAATCAACATGTGAGTTTATGCCTTCACAAACTAAGATGTAATCCATTTTTCAATTGACATATGGATAGATCTCGATGCTTAGAGATAAGATCAAATCTATTTGGATTCCCTATGTAATCAACATGCAACCAATTAGAAAAATGGAAATATTTGAGCAGGAAAGATGGATGAATCTCAATCATAGATTCATACCTAACCCTAAGTCATGAAATTTTTTTAAGGAGGTCGAAGCCCCATAATTTACAAGAGTGTGTGAGAGAAAGAATACATATGAGGAGATAATGCTAGTGAAGTTTTGAAGGAAGTAAAGGGGTGAATTGATTTAGAAGAAGGATAGAATTGCAAAATTAGTTATCAGAACAAAGGATCAAGGTTATAGCATGTTCATACTAGATCAGTGACGATTAGGTTGGATAGAACTAGGATTTGAAATCAGCAATAGCAGATTGCAAGTAATAAGGTCAAGACATTCTACTATACTTTCCAATAATTGTATTAGCAGAATGAAATCCTATGGAGATAGGTTGGTTTAACAACCATTGTATAAAGCCTTTAATAGGGTGACATTCCAAGTGAATGTTTTGTAAATCCTTTAGCCAGGTATACTTTTGATAGAGTGTTAAAATCCTTTGACAGGGTAAGATCTAACAATCCTTGCAAGCCTTTAACAGGGCAGGCCTTTCAGAGGGTAGATCATGATAATGGTCAAAATATGTAACCTTAATAGGTGAACTTTATTGCTATAGTAGTGAAAAGTTATGGGTGTCATCCCCACCCCAGTTTTATCTTCTCATTGGAGAATTTCTGATAATCATATTTGGTGTTAAGTGTGTATGTGAATGCATTTTCTTTACATGTTATTTCCATATGTTTATGCATGCAATGTTTTAAAGTTAAAAGTTTTATTGGTTAAAGTTTAGTACTTCTAATTCACCACCCTCCCCCCCTCTCAGAAGTATACTTCACACTTGTAAATCCCAAAACATTCATTATGGAGATATAAGACTTGATGAAGAAATTGTTATACCAAAGTATGATTACGATACTATGACATTGGTGTGTATGAGAAATATGTTAGCAAAGGAATACTAATCTATTAAAAGAACAAAGCATTAACTAAAAAAATTACTATAACATATAAGAGAGACCAAAAGAGAAACCCTCAAATGAGAATATGAGCCATGGAATGGCTCTCTCAATGAGATTATTCTCTTGATGTATGGATGAGTCTATTTGATAGGTTTGGTATGTATGCTCAAATTCTCAAAATGGCTTCAAATGGAGTTGGAATTTGGGTGTGGATGATGGCTTTGTTGTGAAACTTGGTCTTAAAATGGCATTATAGCTTTAGCTCAAAGGTTGTGATGAAATGGCTTGGGAGGGGATTCAATTTATAGGCCAAGGGCTTGAGGGATGGAGGGTTAAGATGCAAAGAGAGATAAAAGCTTAAGGAGAGCTAGGATGCACTCAAAGGGGAGCACATGGATTGTGCTTGTTTAGCACCAATAGGGAGGTGACACTTGTCACAAGGAGAGTGGATGGAGGAAAGGGAAAGGATGAGTCGACAAAGGAGGCTCAAGGCCTTCAATACCCTCATAAATGGCTTGTAAGAGCAATGAATTGGCTTGTAAGAGTCTTTATGGCTTTGTAAGAGCAATGAAGGCTTGGTGGTTGGGATATAGTTTTATGGTTGGGATATTTTGAGGGAGGAGACTTTGATTTGGCTTAGGAAAGTCTTAAGCTCACTTAGGGAATGTGACAAGGTTAGGGGAGGGATTAGGCTTGGTTTTAGGATTAGATTGAGGATCTTAGAGATATGCAAGTGGATGGCATTCATGAGGGTGGGTGAGTTAGTAGCTAAGCTTGGTTAGTATGGGTGGATGGGGTGGATTAGGCTAAATAGAGGGTTAGGGATAAGTTAGGGGCTTTTAGATTTGAGGGATTTATTTATCAAATAGATTTATTTAATAAATGGGGATTTTGGAATTAGATAGGAGAATAGGATTAATTGATAAATAATGGGTTATTTGATTTATCAATTAGGACTATAGATGATTAATTAAATTAATCAGCTAGGAGATGGCCAAAGGATTAATTAAATAAGAATTTAATTAATGATGCCTTTAGAGATGGCTAAATTAGATTACCAAAGCAGTGTAATCAAATTTAGGTGTCTACATTTTGCCCCTCTTTGACATAGTGTTGAGACAACACTATTTCAAAGAAGTTCGAATGAAGACGACACAAGGAAGATGTTTTTAGCAACAAGGTTGCCCTAGTCTCGGATAAGAAGAGGAGAGACTAGACTTAGATGATGCCCCCTCAAGAAGGTGACAGGGAGAGAAATGAGGCTTGACAACTTCTTGAAAAGTACAAAAAATTGAGACAAGCTGAGACACAGGTTGGCAAAGAGAAGGGGCTGAATTAGCTCAAATTCTCACTACGGGAGAATGATAAAGGGAAATCAGATGCACAAGCTTAAGACTTTCCAGGATTGGGGGGGGATGAAGGAGTAGAGCGCTATAAAAAAGGAATCCAAGATAGGGAGATGGATGATGGGATGATAAAGCTGATGCAACAAGATTTCAAAGAGTTGGCTTGGCCGAAGATGGGTTTCGAAGATCTCTAGGACTAGGATTGTGGATCTCGAAAGATGAGGCTTGGTGGATTGACTTGATGGATCCCTAAGACTAGGATTGTGGATCCCTAAAGCTAAAAGTGAAGATTGATTCAAAGAGATACTGATGCATAAGCTGGGATAGGTGCTGGATATGGATGGGGGATAATGGAGATGAAGGGAGTCCATTGAAGCTTTTTGAGTAGGGCAATACTTCAAAGAGAAGTACCACCATGTAGTTGAGCACTAGATTTGCTATAGGACTATTGGTTAATTGCCAAGGTTACCAAGAACATCAAGGCCTTTTCACCAACTGTCCAGAGGATTGACAGACTGACTCAAAATAAACACACAAGGATTGCCCCAGCATCACACATGAATCCCACAGGAAGCAGCGTGGAACCGACACTGGGTAACCCACAAGCAGAAAAGAAAAACAAACAAAAGACCTGATCAAGACCTTATGCTCAGATTGCCCCATTCGCAGTATACCATGATATGGAAGATCGTGGCAACCTTGAGGAAGGAATAAAAATATTGCTTGGAAAAGATACTTCAAGACCCAAAAGGGAAGATTCCAAATCAAAAGAAAGCGAAAATCCAAAAGAGAACTATTTGCCAACGAGATGGGTAGGACAAGGTACTAACGGACCAAGATCAAACATGAGGAAAGCTATATCCTGCAAGGATCTATCAGAGAGAACCTAAGCTAATGGATTTGGATGAGTGATGCATCTGGCAAGCTGAACTAAGAAGGATAACACTTTGGTGACAGGAGATCTAGCTAAAGGATGCATTGGAATAGCTAACCAAGGGTTGTGTGATCTGTGCAAAATGTTGATCAAGGAGGAACTGACACGAAAGCTGGATAGATACAATGGTACTAAGCTAAAGAGGATGTACAAGATGACAGACCAGGATATGTTACAAATTGAAGTTGACCAAGATAGTTACAAGCAGGCAAAAGCTTAGGATGATAGGATAGCAGGATGGTTCGATGTTGTGCAAGATGCGAAAGCTAAGGATGGGGTGATAGCAGAAGATATGGATTTGGGGAGGATGCATCCCAATGATGATGAGAGATTTTGTGACCAAGGATAGCTAGAGGAGTAGGATGAGATGGCTGGATAGGATGGTAGATAGCTAGGATTATGATGGATATAAAGAGATGACATTGGGTTTGCATGAGGATAGCCTAGAGCTAGATGCCAATGACAAGGGAGGATGGACAAGACAAGATCTCCAAGGAATACAATGCCCCCAGTCAAAAGATGACATGCAGAAGGAGGTCTTATGATGGATGTGATAGGATTAAAGCTAGGATGGAAAAAGCTGAAGGGGCTAGGGAGATGGATGATAGCTGTGATGGTTGGCTGAAGCTGCAGGAGATAAGTGGATGGTGTGAGATGGAAGTTGGAGGGTGGAGGATAGGTGGATAGATTGGAAGATGGAGGGTGGAGGATAGGTGGATAGATTGGAAGATGGAGGTGGATGGATAGGTGGATAGATTGGAAGATGGAGTTGGATGTCAAGAGATGACCAAAAGCATGAGGGTGATAGGCTAAGCTGGGGATGACGGGATTACGCATGATGCTTGTTTGCTAATTTTTTATCATGGTATTTGTCCAAGGTGCTTGAATTGCCAAGTTTTCACCATTGGACGATTTTTTTGTTTTTTTGACTTTTTCGATGCATTTTTACTCATAGATGTTTGTAGGATGGATGGAAAAGGATTGGATTGAACAAGTGGAATGGTGGGGGGTGGGTTTGGCAGATAATGGATGCGAAGACATAAGGCTTGTGGGAAAATGGATGAGGAAAATGGAGAGATCATCATTGGCACACACCTTGAAAGGTGATGAAATAGTGGGAAAGACGGTATTGAGCGAAGTTGAGGAGAAAATGGAGGAAGAGAAAGATAAGGACTATAAGTAAAGTTGGAAGACGGAGGATGGGATTTTTAGGATAAGAAGCATATGGACTAAGAGTGGAGTGGAGGGATGAAGGATGCATATATGGGGATTTGGATAAAGGATGGATGGATGAGGCTTTTTGAGTAGCATGAGTGGATGCCAATTGAGATTTTTCTTTGAGATGCAACTCTTTTATGAGCGTCTTAGGTATCCACATGTTTTTTGACTTTTTCAGCTTGGGCTTTTGTGGCCTCTTGACTTTTTCTTTGATTTGGATCAAATGCTTCTCTCCTGGAACATGTATTTTAGAAGGGACATGTCGAGACTTGGATTTTTGTGGATTTTTGGATTTATGCTTTTTGATTTTGGCATCCAATATGCTTCTATTAGCCATGGGATGGGAATAATAGCATGGATGAGATGGAGGGATAATGGATGGAGTGATAGGGTTTAAAGGTTGGAAGGGATTCAGGAGTGGGTGCCTTTGATGATCTAGCTAGTGGATTTGAGGGGATGGAAGGATAGATTGGGACATAGGATATGGATGGATATAATTGCCCAAAATGGATGGAGGGAATGAAGGATATGGGCCCAAAATAGATGGAAACGGGGAAGGTGTAGGTCCCAAAATAGATGGAGGGGATAAAGGATTCATATTAGGTATATAAGGACCCAAAATGGATGGAAAGGGTGGGGGATGTGGATAAGGGGTATATGGACCCAAAATGGAGGGTTGAAGATAAGGAGTAGGATGAGGGCCCAAAATAGATGTAGAACAAGATGGATCTGAACTTCGGGGTGAAGATGGAAGGACTTGCGACCATGCAGGAATAATGGAGATACCAACATTTAGAGAGACATTTTTATTTCTTTCTTCAATATGATGTTCATTATGTGGAACACAAGATGTGAGTCCAGATATGAGAGTTAGTTCTTCTTCTATTGATCTATCATCATGGATTATGGGAGATGTATGAGCATGAAGTAGAGGGAATGGAAGGATAGGATCTTGATTTAGCTGGTGGGATGAAAAGATGTCCTATAATGGAGGAGGTATGGCTTGGGAGTATGGAGATGGAGGAGATGATGACTGTGCTCTAGATGGAAGACATGGCATGATGGTATCATCTTTTATACTTTGGGGGATGTCAACATGATTTTGGACAAGATCTTGATAGGATTGGATTGGAGTGGATGGTACAATAAGAGATGAAGGGATAAACTCTTTGAAGGCAGCGGATGGATAGATGGGAGATTCGGTAGTGGAGATGGGTGAGTAGAAGATGGATGCATAAGGGTCATTATGGGAGATGTGGGAAATGCTTGGAGGTGATGTGGATATGGATGGTTTTTTGAGGGATTTGATAGGTGGTAGGATGTTAAGGCTTGTGGGAAGTGGAAGGATTTTGAGAAGCTTGATGGATGGTATGGGGATGGTAGCTATGGGAGATGAAGGCAACATTATGGATGTGGGAGGCGGGGAGGCTTCATCGCTAATTACTTCATATGGCTGGATTAGATGACATGGCTTATTGATTGTTGGAGGTGACTTTTCTTGTATTTTCGCTAGGAGATTCCTAGGAGACTCTTGTGTCAGAGGTGGAGGTGGATTGATAGGAATAGCTAGTGTAATGGGGGTGGAAGATTGGAAGCTTGGTTGATTGGGTGATGGAGGAGAAGCTGGGATATTAGATGGCATGACTAGATAGTTTGGAGGAATGTTTGGATTTTGGGGGATGCTTGGGGGAATGTTTCTAAGGCTTTCAATATACCCGTCATAGTCAGCAAGATTTTCATCATCATTGAAATAGGAGGTGGCAGGAGCAAGGATAATACGACTGAACACATCATGATAGGTTTGGGATTTCATGTTTTGATGATGGGTTGGATGGGGATGGGGTCTTGCATATGGATGAACATGGAAGCTCATGGTTGGATTTGGATTAAGCACAGATTTTGGATTGGCTGATGAAAGATTTCCTAGGGAGAGTCAAAGCTATATGACAAACCTAAGGAGGATTGGCTGGGGATTCTTACTTCAAAGATATGTTGCCAAAGCACGAAAGGTCTGCTTTCCTATGTGCAAGCTTGGTGGTGATTGTGTCAACTTTAAGGATAGACTGATGATCCTTTAGGAAGAACACGAGATTGACCACTTGTGGATCCCAACCTTTAGCTCAAGGTGATGAGGGATAACAAGTGACAAAGCTAGATTACCTTAGACAAAGCTCTGTCAAAGGGATAACCTTGGTGAGGCTGGTGGATCTGGAAGATGTTAGGAATGGAAAACTTTTGGCAAGGTGACAACAATTTTGAAGGCTTGGATGCGAAGCTTTTGGATTGTTGGCTAGATGGTTTGGTTCTAAATGAGATGGATGAGCTAAAATGCTTAAGGGGATGACTAAGGATGGCTGGCTTACCTACAAGGATGACTCTAAAGTGAAGCTTATGCAAGAAGATGTGGAGAAACAAGGGGGTCTAATCATAGAAATCATGCCTAGTTGGTAAGGCATAAGCAGGGTTAACTCCTGGATGTTGGTTAAGTTGGATAGTGCGATCTAACCAAGCATCTTGAAGGGCTTCATCGACAGCTTTGTCCTCTGCTTTGTGGAGTTTGGCAATTTGAGGGCTTGGCGTTAGTTCCTTTCTCTTGGCTGAAAGTTCTTGGTATGCTTGAGATGGCTTGAGTTTGGCTTTGTGAAACTTCTATTTGGGTTTGGGTTGTTCTGACATGAATTCCTGAATCTGCCTTGCTTTGAGAGATCTTGGTTGTTTTGCTTCGACTTGTTCAACTTTTGGAACAGGCAGTGACTACGCTAAGTATGCCCTAAGCTAGGATTGACCAAGTTTGTCAAACATTCATTCAAAAAATAACAAATCAAGCAATATATAGGAACAACTAGATAGAAGTTTTTTGATTCTCAGAATGTGTATGTTTTACAAATGTTTCGATCAGTCACTTCAAACACATTAACACCCTAGATGGTTGTCTACAAGGCTGATAGTTGGTTTAGCTAGGGAGTCCTCGATATACCCAAGGTACGTGAGGCCCAAATCCATAGATGAAAATAAAAAGATGTCACACAGTTGAGAGAAGTGGTAACCCACTTCTCCTCTTTCACTTCTCAAAGGTATAAAGTTCCTTGAGGCTTAGCCCGTGTGACAAAATCTTGATTCCAAGAGAGGTGTCTTTGGATTCACCTCCCGATCTTTATACTCCATCGGAACAATGGAGTTGAGGTCATCCAAGGGGTGATGAAATCCCCAAGCAGGCCTCCTAAAAAGAGAAACAAGGTTTTGGATCCTAATCTTATGCACCCCTCGAAAGATGACAAGGGGAGAGAAGACTTGGATGACCTTGGGCTAAAAAACATGCTTGTTCTTTTTCCAACTGACGCTTAAGTTTGCTGATCTAGATTTTGAAAACACACATGTTTAGGATGCAATGTTTATTCCAACTTTGAAATGTTTGACAAATGTAAAATCGATCGAAGAATGAATACAAGAAGAAGAGTTAGGGTCAACAAGAAAGTAAACCTGCGCGCCCGAAGGCCCTCCACGTCAAGTATCGATTAATTTCCTTTAAAGCATTCAAGAGTTGGTGTGATTTTGTTTTAGGCCCAAAACAAAGATGTGTGAAATTCGATTTCAAGCGCGCGCTCGGAGGCCCTCCACGTCAGGGTTTGTTCAAATTTTAATGCCCAAATGAAGTGTTAGCGAGCCTAATGCACATTCAAGAAATTTTCTAACTTAGAAAAACTAATAAAAACTCAAGTAAGTGAAGTTTGATTTTTGTGGAGCACTTAACACCCCCTTAGGTGGACCCATCCCCATAAATGGCGCTGAGATTGCAACCAATGGTTAAATTGATGGGTGATTAAAGAGGGTGAGTCCAACAAAAAACTCACTCAAAGTGTTTTTATTTGTTTTTATAACTTAGAAGATTACAAAAATGTGGATTTAGTTTTTTTTTATGCCCAAAAATCGAAGTGTGAGATTGCAATGGTTAATTGATCCTTTGCATTCAAGATTAGATTTGTTGTTTTAATCATGCATTTAAGAAAAATTTGATTTTAAACCATGGCATTCAAGATTGATTTAAGCGACATTCATTCAATGAAAAACGTGTTTAAACATGCAAGTTCATTCCAAGAAGAACCTAAAAAACATGATTAAGTTTGTTGCTCCAACCTGCAATGAGACAAAAAGAAATTCGATTAGTCACCCAAAATCTTGCAAAATGAAAGCTTAACTATGGAAAAAAAATTTAAAACTTTTTTTGTTCTTTTTGATATGCGTAAAAATTCTTAGAATGGTCTATTTCCTACAGAACCACTAAAAGTCAAATTTTGATTTATACTTAAAAAAAAAAAGAGATTAAATATATGATAAGAAAACCTGCAGGAAACTAGTTAGAATAAAAATATGCACTAGAAAAAGTTAAAAAATTGAACCAAGCAGCTATCAGAGCGATCCCGCGGGTTAAGAATGCGTTTTCGTAGTCGCGGGAATGCAAGTTCCTGTTCGCAAGAATGACAATCCCGTGGGAGTTCTTATTCGCGGGAATGATGATCCCATTGGAGTTCCTGTTCGCGGGAATGACGATCCCGCTGGAGTTCCTATTCACGAGAATGACAATCCCGCCATGAATCTGGATTGCGGGAATGACAAGAAATACTATTAAAAAAAAATTAAAACTGTGAGCCAAAAATTCGAGAGCTCTTTTTGACAGAGCAATCCCGTGGGTTTATGCCCTTACAACGTTCCCGCAAGCGGGAATGACGATCTCACTCACAAATTTTTATTACAGTTCTGAGAAGTTTAAGACAAGAAATGGCAAGGCGGGAATGACGATCATGCTATTTTTGAGGCACGTTCCCAATGGAGGATTTGTCATTGGGGATGAAGAGGCTATTTTGTTGATGAAGTGCGAACTTGCAGTAGCGGGTTCGCGTTCCCGCCGAAGAATAGCAGGATTCCCGCGTCGCGGGATCGCGTTCCTAGGGTCGCGGGGATGCAAAAAAGGTTTTTTTCCTCAGGGTTGATTGGGTCAAAATCGCTTATAGGGTTGTATGCGCATTCCTGTGGCGGTCAATAGTACCCTACAAGCAAAAACCACAAGACAAAGACACAAAACTTAAAGCACAAAATGTTAGTTTCCCATGGTTAGTAAAAACATGGAAAAGTATGTGAAACTAGCAAAATAGAGATTAAAATGACCCTTGCGGGGTCCCACCGGACGTGCCAAAATGTATATGAGAAATAAGCATGCAAGAAATACCAAACTAAGAAATCAAAAGCATTTACAAACTTGTTAAACATAACATAAAGTGAGACAAAGAGGAAACAACTCAAATGAGAATATGAGCCATGGAATGGCTCTCTCAATGAGATTATTCTCTTGATGTATGGATGAGTCTATTTGATAGGTTTGGTATGTATGCTCAAATGCTCAAAATGACTTTAAATGGAGTTTGAATTTGGGTGTGGATGATGGCTTTGTTGTAAAACTTGGTCTTAAAATGGCATTATAACTTTAGCTCAAAGGTTGTGATGAAATGGCTTGGGAGGGGATTCAATTTATAGGCCAAGGGCTTGAGGGATGGAGGGTTAAGATGCAAAGAGAGATAAAAGCTTAAGGAGGGCTAGGATGCACTTAAAGGGGAGCACATGGATTGTGCTTGTTTAGCACCAATAGGGAGGTGACACTTGTCACAAGGTGAGTGGATGGAGGAAAGGGTAAGGATGAGTCAACAAAGGAGGTTCAAGGCCTTAAAGACCCTCATAAATGGCTTGTAAGAGCAATGAATTGGCTTGTAAGAGTCTTTATGGCTTTGTAAGAGAAATGAAGGCTTGGTGGTTGGGATATAGTTTTATGGTTGAGATATTTTGAGGGAGGAGACATTGATTTGGCTTAGGAAAGTCTTAAGCTCACTTAGGGAATGTGACAAGGTTAGGGGAGGGATTAGGCTTGGTTTTAGGATTAGATTAAAGATGTTAGAGATGTGCAAGTGGATGGCATTCATGAGGGTGGGTGAGTTAGTAGCTAAGCTTGATTAGTATGGGTGGATGGGGTGGATTAGGCTAAATAGAGGGTTAAGGATAAGTTAGGGGCTTTTAGATTTAAGGGATTTATTTATCAAATAGATTTATTTAATAAATGGGGATTTTGGAATTAGATAGGAGAATAGGATTAATTGATAAATAATGGGTTATTTGATTTATCAATTAGGACTATAGATGATTAATTAAATTAATCAACTAGGGGATGGCCAAAGGATTAATTAAATAAGAATTTAATTAATGATGCCTTTAGAGATGGCTAAATTAGATTACCAAAGTGGTGTAATCAAATTTAGGTGTTTACAATTGGAACAAATAGGCATACTACAACAGGCCTTAGAAAGGAAAAAGCATCAAGAAATGCTTGGGAAATAACATAGGCAGAAGCAAGCACTTAAAGATATTAAGGACATCTTTCTAGATGCATTTAGTCTGCCAACTCCTAAAGAGACCAAGCCACTAATAGAATAACTGATAGATATAGTGGTGAAGGTCAGTAATGAAGACCTTGATACAAATGCAAAACTATTAGAATGGTTTGAAAAGAAGTTTCAAAATAGAGTAAATGAGAAAATATCTAGTGATATAACACTCACTCAAGTTGCATTGGCAACTAAGGTTGAGGATGTGAAGAGGGTACTTGAGAATATATTCTCATTGTACACAAAACTATGTAATCCTACACTCTTCACCCAACAGTCCAGAAGTCACATTTTGAGTCTGGAAAGACAAATATCTGCATCAAGTGCAAGATTACCATCAAATCCAGCTTAGAGTGAGAAGCATTTTAGGACATTGCTTCAAACACAGAGTAAGTTAGTTGTCTTAACAACATATGAGGCTAACATTAGAGCCAAACTAACAAGCATACAAGCTACCCTTACCCCACACATGAAGATATTGCACAAGGAGCTAGGCTATGCTGAACTATACTAAAGAAAGATCCCAATATTTCTACTTTAGATGGTCTAGTACACCTTGTTGTTGAGCTTGCAATCCAAATTAAGTCATTGGATGTTGCATGTGATAATTGGGATGTAGCCCTCAACATAATAATAGATGTCCATAAATCTTTTTTGGACAAACACACACTAAGTATATAGCCCATTTGACATAAGTTTCAAAAAGGGGGAGAATAAAAGGGGGAGAAACATAACATGAGGGAGAATAAGAGAGAATAAGAAAGGGGGAGCATAGTAGCAGAGATATATCATTGAGAAAGAGATATATTTTTGGGGGAGAAAGAGAAAAAAGGGAGAGATATCAACTGAAGGAGAGCATATTAGATGAAAGAGTATTAAGTAACATAGTGCATTGAAGTTAAACTGTATCAGCAGAGACACATTAACTCAAAGGGAGCACAAAATTTTGGATTCAATATAAACATATTAAATTAGGGGGAGTTATCAAATTTTAAGGTATAAAAGTTATTGATTTTTTTTGGAATTTTGAAGTTTTGTATATAAGCCAAGTCATGGATATGTTATGCTCGAGAGATTAAGGATAATATTGTATATTCAAGTGTTTTTGACACTCATGTCAAAGGGGAAGATTGTTGATCTTAGATTGGTTTTGACAAGTGAGTGTCAACACACTTAAGTCATCTACTTAGTTCATGTCAAACTAATAATACATGTCGAGCACAACATGTAAATATTAGACCATGCCTAGTTGCAATGAGTGTTGAGTCACTCATGTGCCAAGCCACTCAAGTGCTAAGTAGGTAGACCATGCCAAGTGATTCAGGAGCCGAGTAAACAGTGGATGCCAAGCAATGCAGGTGCCGAGTCATAGTATACATAATAGTGCATGCTGAGCATCAGAGACTTCATATGCCGAGTAAGACAGTTTTGACATATTTATTTGTCATGGCACAAACAACTATGTAAACTATTTTTGAGCTGACTTAAGATTATATTTTGATATTTTGGAGATAAGGACAAATCTCTATTTGGATTCCCTATGCAATTACATGCAACCAATCAGAAAATGAGAAGGATTAAGCAAAAAAATGGATGAATCTTAGCCATAGATTCATACCTAACCCTAAGCCACCAAAGTCTTCTTAAGGAGGACGAAGCCCTAAACTCTTTATGGTATGGAATGCTTAAGGAATTGAAGGAGGGAACAAGATAGTTTGCATGGAGAGCATTCATGGTGACTTACAAGTTATGAAGAAAGAGTGAAATGCAAAATCACTTAGAGAAGAATAGAGGATACATCATTGAGACATCTAATTGTGAAGGATCAAGAAGACATTGTTTATAGGTGATCTATTATCAGGAAAGTAGGTGCCAACCGCAAGATCTATTTTGAGATATTTTAACAGGTGATTTTAGTCAAATCTCTTAATAGAGTAGTCCTAACAAGTTGTATGAAATCCTTTAACAGGGCTCTTACTTAGTTGTAAGTTGAAGTCCTCTAACAAGGCACACTTCTAACAGAGTGTTGAAATCCTATAACAAGGTGAAATCTAACAGTCTTTGTAAGCCTTTAACAGGGCAAACCTTTCACAGGGTAGATCATGTTTCATGGTCAAAACATTATAATCTTCATTGCATACACTTTATTACTATAGTAGTGAATATTTGTGGGTGTCATCCCCACCCCAATTTTACCTTCTCACTTGGAGGGTTTCTAGGTAATCATAACTGACATTATGTGTGTGAATGTTTACATGGTTATATGATTTAGATGTATATAATTTACATGTTATTTCAATTTATTTATTGAATGCATGTGATGGATATGTGGTGAAAGTTTTATGGGTCCAATTTTAAACTACTAATTCACCCTACCCCCTTAGAAGTTTACCTTTCTTATTGTAATTCCAACACATATGTTTCTAAGTACTTGTTGTATTTGGGTAGCTCAATTCCTCTAGGAAAAGGAAACATGTACAAATCCTTGTCAAAAAGAAATGGATAGATAGTGTCTAACATGTATTGTTTAGCCAGTTTATCTTTTTCTTTCAACATTTGGGCCAATTTCTCTTGCATGGCGTCAAGTTTTTTTTGTAACTTCAAGATTTTAGATTCCTCTTCTTGTATGACAATTGTTACAACATTGTCATTTTGGGGTAAATTTTCTCCTTCTTGAGAAAGTTTGAGGAAATATTTCTCTTTTTCATCGTTAAGCAATATTTCCATCATTTTCTAGAAGTTTTTATCATTATGACATTTCTCTTTGTATTCTAGGGTTATTGCTTCAGTATCCCCATAATAGTTTGTGTAGGTGTAAGCATCCTTAAGCCTTTAAGTTCTTTGGAATTCCTCTATGTTTTCTCTCCTACTATTTTCACCCATTTCTTGATCTTGATCTGTCATTTAGGGATGTAGAGGTTTTCAATTTGTTAAGGTTGTATAGGTGTTTTGAATAGAAGTTTAGTTTTTTTTGTTTAAAGATGTATGTGTCTTGTCAATGTCTGGATGTTCTTGAAATAATGGATTCCTAACTTGTTGCAAGTTTATGGAAAAGACTCTTCAAGCGCTAGGTGGACCAATAGGTGAAAGAGATTGTGAGGATCCTTCACTGTACTTAGATTGTATGAATAACTGGGAATGACCTCTACTGTGGTTTCTACCTCTATCTCTACCTCATCTCAGTCAATGAAGAGGAAACATGTTTCCATTGCTAGTTGCAACAATCATAGACAATGACGTATACCAAATTTCAAACAAGGACCACAATTAGAATATTGTCTCAAAGCATATAAGTAATCAATAAGCATCATGTATAAAATAGAGTAATGATACTAGTTCATGTGTGGATCACAAGTGATCAACTAAGCAAGTTGTCTAAGTTTTAGACTGTTGTAGTTAGAGGAATAACTTAATGTATTTGGACAAAAACCAGATTTGGATCAATTTTTGACAAGGGAGCTGAGAACAACTCATTATTTTTGGACAATTGCTGATAGGCTGATGCAAGGAAATGACCCTGAGGTGAGTAAATGATGTGAACTAAATGAGTAAAGAACTTGTATAGACTGATTTGAATAGGTTTTGGTAGTATTGTGACCAAATCTTGTGCGAAGATCCTAAAAGACCCATGCAAGGAAGTCTGTAGACTAGTGTAAGGAAATGGAACAACAATTCCCAAAGTGTTTTCTCTCACAAAATTGTAAATTGAACCACGTGAGGAAATGCCAAATAACAAGTTTTAACTAACTGCTGACTAGATTTGGACAAGTTGAAAGTGTTTAGGTATATGCTAGCACAAGAAAAATTAGTCTCTCATGTTAGGAAGTACAAAGGACCGCACGAAGAAATGCGGAATGATAGACCCAATGGTCTAAACTTGTGTTAAATCATACAATAAAGCAAGCAAGTAAAGGAAAAACTAACAAGTTTTGACTAAATTTGAAGAGAATCTAATAAGTTCTTAATAGATTTTGGATAGAGTACCGACAACGTTTGTAATTTTCAGTTAGATGTGGACATTGTTTTAGATTTTTCATTGTTTTGGACTGTTTTGGCAAGTAGACAATTAATTTTAAAACTTTTTTGTAAAAATATACAAGAGGATACAAGCAATAGTTGTAAACAATCCAACCGAGGACAAAGCAACTCAGAGGGATAGAGGAGTCTTGACCTTTTTGTTTAGATAGTTTGAAAAATTGTAGACTCAAAAAAGACACTCTTTTATCCCTATAACTAGAAATGGTAGAGGCAACAAAATATTTGTCTCACAACTTATGTGCACGCGTTCACCTCACACAACCATGTCACCCCACTAGAGGGTGCTTATATTTTTAGTATATTCCAAGGAAACCATAAAATATATGGTCAATGGTCACACTTGAGGTGCCCAGGGGCCAGGGGTATATACCACCTTCCAATGTCCAGGTACATGCCTATGGTGAGGATCTATAGGAGAGATTCTTCCCCCTCCTTGCACAAAGATTACACCCCCTTTCAGAGGTGAACCAGGTAGCAACTACCTACAAAGTCATTATTAGGCTTCCATTCACATTAATCCCTGGTGGCCTCGTGAATGAGGCTAAGGCTAGTAGCCCACACTAACACCTGAAAGTGCACACACTTGACTAGCAAGACTGGGGGTGATATCGCCCAATGCTACATATAGAACCTTCTCTTGATATGTGACATTAGAACCAAGAGAGAAATTAACATGGCTTTGGAGTTTTTGACTCTATAAAGCTTCTTTATTATAGTGAGGTGGAATCATTGACATTAGGTACACACTCACTTGGGTCATTCCCAGAGGTTGGATCACTCTAACAAGCCCTTTAAGTGTTGACTTAGACGTAGCTCATGTTCAAGGGTCCAAGTTTCTAATTTTCTTGAAGAGAGCATACTTCTCTACCTCTTCACCTTACCCAAACACACATAACATATTCATCACGCAGCTAGCTTATCAATCCCAACTTGTTTTATTCAAGGATTTTAATTTTCCTAAAAGGAAAAGAGCATTATCCCTTGATTAACAACATCATTTGGGAGAACCACTACCTTTCTTGCCTCCCTTGAGTACCATCTTCTAAAGCTGTCTAGGTTTATAATTTACTCTTGGGCATCACTTCCAAGTAGCAAAGAGCATAATCCCCTATTCCTTTGTCTAGAGCCCTACAAAGTTCACAAGCCCTATTAAACTATTTGTATTGAAAAGCATGAAAATAGACACATTGTTTGAGGAGGTTCGAATTGTTCTTTGACAAGTGGATCTTTGACAAGTATCCTGTAATCAAACCATTAGTAAATTTTGTATGTTTGTTTTAAGGTAACTTTCGACAATCATCCTACAAACCATTGTAATGTTGCTTTAGAAATCTAAAATCACAAAATAAGTGCTTTAGAAATAGAGGTTGGAACAAAACCATGAATAGAGACATGTTAAAATGAAAAAAATAAATTCTCTACTGTCAAGTCTCGCGCGAGACTATGCAACAAATTGCATGAGGAAGTGCTTTGTGTCACACGAGAGAATGCTCACCATGCAAACATATGCAATTCCATGTGAGGAAGTACAAAGGAGCAAGTGAACTTTTAGATTTCTTGTGAAATAAAAACTCATTTGCGTGCAAGAATTAGCTATTTTGTACAAAACAAAATTCAAGATGTCCAAAATGGATAAAAAATTAGGCAATAAAATTGATTTTTTGGCCCCACGGTGGGTGTCAAAAATGTGAGTGTCAAATTTTGGCCTCTAATTCAACCAAACACTTCAACATGATCATTGTTTTTCAGTAACATCCCAGAATGAATATGAGATTATTCATTTGGCATGTTTGCACAAGGTGATCTATTACCTTCTAACTAGACGAGGTTTTACTTTATACTCTCAGAATTGAGAGTTTAGTAACTAGACCAAACTAGTACGAAGGATTTGCATGAATGCAAATGCAATACTAATCTATGTTTTTTATATTTTTGTATGCAAAGATATGAATTGGTCTAGATGATACTCAAATTAATCTAATAATAATATTATGCAAATTAAGCTATTGTACAATCTAAATGATGAGCATGTAAAAGCAATATAAATTCAACTGCAAGATGCTTGAGTAATCAATCCAACAACAATTCAATACTCTTCACTTGCATCCTCCCCAAATGATAGGTTGTGGGTCTCTTTTATAGAATCCTAGATCTGATCAATGGTCAATATTAAATTGAGTGTATGGTTCAAATTGAATGAGAGATTGAGTCATCCATTTTTTATGGAGTTGAATGAGATGAAACAAGGGATAATGTTGATCCATTCAAACATGTGCTCATAAATATTATTCTAATTAATTAAATAATTAGTTTCAACAATTATGATGAGCATATTTGATTAAATCAATATATTTAATTCCTTTTTCATATGAGATGAATTAGGAAAGAATATTGATCCATTCAAACATGACATCATAATTTAATAGTCTAATTAATTAAATAATTAGTTTCAAAACTTATGATATGTATATTTAATTAAATCAATGAATTTAATTCCTTTTTTATGTGTATTAGATAAAGAGGGTGAATTAAATTAAATTAAAGTGCTTGGGACTTATAATTATATTAATTCAATTAGGAGATTAATTTAGCCAATTTCAATCAATATTTAGGAATTAAATGAAGTACGTGATTAATACAGATTAGAGATTTTCTGCATTTGACACTTAGGTCAATAAGATGATCAGAACCAAAAATGCCTAGTACAATAGGACTTAATTGATCAAGAAATAAATGTTGTAAGATTGATGCATTGAAATTGGTTTAGAATGCCAATGTGCCAATTTAGGGGTATTACCTATATGCTTGATACTAGCTTGTAATGAATGAGAGAGAATGTGAATGGAAGGATGAATCTTCTTGCTTGGTTGAGAATTCCTTCAATTTCTTGTAATGAGATAGAAACATTCTTCAAATGGAGAAGATTTTTTTTTACTTAAATGATCTTAAAGAATTAGATAGTTTTAGATCTTGATCTATGATGCTTGCCTTCAAGCCTTGGATCCAATTGTTCAATTTCTCTTGATTTCTTGAAAATATAGATATTTTGGTTGCAAACATTGTAGATAATGAATGTATAACAAAATTAGGAGATACAAATCATTTTTATACTCAATATATCTTTTCAAGATTAAAAAATGATTCAATTTGGCCATAATTTTAAATATCTTGAGAAAAAATTGGGCCTGGTCCTCGAGGACATGATGTCATTTTTGACATGTACCATAAAAAAGGTTTTGAGAATCTTGTTCACATGACCTAGCACGATGTTTATGGCAATGATCACAAGAAAAATTTTTACACTTTGTTTGATATAAATTTGGTTTGGTTCATGACCAATTAGCATCAAGCCCTTTGCTTCTTTAGGGGAAGGAAAGGAAGGAACCTCACTAGGTTGAGAAATACTATTAGTTAAGAATCTCTAAGATGTAGCAGGTTTAACATAAGCATATATAATAGTGTAGGAGATATTGAGTAAGTCCAAGCCTAGGAAAATGAGATGGAAAACCATTAGGATTGCTAAGTTTGTAAATATTTTGGTTAAAGCACAGAAGACAAAAATAAATATAGGTCAATCAATTCTCAAGGTATTAGAGTATGACTATGAGTAATAGTCATGATTCATTTTTGTATGGAAAAACTACAAACACCTATAGATAGGAGAGACTAAAACTTTCATGAAGGTAAGCAAAGGAAGACCAAATTTAATTTGAAGCTAATTAAAAGTTGGGATGGCTACTAAAGTGACATCTATAGCTTTACCAAAAAATTCTACAAGAAATGAAATAGAATCATGGGTAGGATAAAGGAATCCATAATTACATGTTTGGATCATAACATCATGTTGAAGTTGATGAAAGATCAACCCTACAACTCCCAAGAATCACCTACATGCAAACACCTGTCATAGAAAGAGAGAAGCAAAAACTATGGAGGCTGGAATTCCCATATCCATAGACAAGACATTCTTGATGTTCGCTCTATCGCTTTCTTGGTTTGATGGAGTGAGCTATGTAATTCCCCACCTGGAGATCCTTGGAACACAAGGATAAATCATGCACTGGATAATTTTTTTCTAAGATAAGTTACTTAACGACAACATAAAGTAACCAATTGCAATAATGAAACACCAGGACAAGGTGATGAGAATAGGGAACATGGAAAGACTCACATGTTCACCTACACTAGCATAAGTTTTACAACTACATCCAAAGATCTCCAATCTCTAAACCACAACTCACAAACCAAAACCACATGAATCATGAGAATATACCAAGGGGATGTTCTCTTTCAAACCCCAAGTAAAGGCTCCTAGCATGGTTATAATTACAAGTCCATATCCACAAAACATATTGTAATCAAGAATTGCAAACAGAGACTGAAAATGGTCAAGCAAAAGACGAGGACTCAAAGTTACCACTACTCATCAGCCAAACCATGCTGAAAGATAAAAGAAAACTCCTAAAATTTGGTTAAGCCTGAAATCATGAAGCCCTAAAAATTGGCTAAGTCTAAATTTTTGAAGCCCTAAATTTCCTAGAATCTTTATCTTAACTTGGAGAGATCTGAAACCTATCTCAAATGAATCATCACATTTATTAAAATATATCTTAAATGATATATTTTAAACACCATAGATAGATTGTTTTGAACTGGAAAGGTGTGAGATCCAACAAGGTGTCTAAAACTAACTTTCAAACTTTTCTTGGCCAAGCCTATATGCCATTTGTTTCTTGCATGAGGAAGTACACTGGTCTCTAGTTTCGTGTGAGGAAATGCATCATTGTGTGCGAGGAAGTGCAATACTCTAGGTGAGGAAGTACATTACTCCACATGAGGATTCCCATCATACCATGTGAGGAAGTACACACTCTACACAAGGAAGTACATTCTTATGCAAGGGAGAATGTATGTCTATGCGAGACAATACATTCTTATACAAGGAAGTACCTTTCCCATGCGAGGATTGCCAACAATGCAAAAATGAAGCAAGATGAAAACACATAAAAACATAAAACCTCCACAATGGGGAGTACCAAATCCACGTAACTCGAGGAATGATCACTCGAGAGCATAAAAGACAAGACATCATCAAACAGGAAGAAGAAAACATCTATCCATCTAATTCGTAACAACATATGAAAGACCATGCGAAAAGAAACATCACAATGAACATATATGATTCATAAACTAAACATCATATGAAGGAAAGCATAAGCTTCTAAGCACCAACACGACCAAAAATTGTTTGCAGCTCCTCCCAACTGTAATAGTGCCATGAGACCTCAAAGGCCCTAGCCATCCGCCACGTGTAACATCCCAAGCTACCGACTAGATTGTTAGAGCTGTAAATGCATTAAATTACATTAAATAACCATTTTGCATAAATTATCAAAATGAACAAGGTAAATATCCACATCATATAACCAATGAATCCAACATGGGAAATTCATTTCTAATTATTTAAGCATTTAATAATGGTTGTTTAAACAACATAAAAAGGCACTTAAAGCACATAAGTGAACACGGTCATATACATGACTAACCACTGTGACAGGAACCTAGTCCAATGTAGCAGGATTATAATATACAATGCAATCTTTGCATATATCTCAGGGTAATCATTGGAAAACATCATGATAATCCATTAGGATGACTTACAAAAATCAAACGGGAGAGGCATTACAAGCTATGTATTCAATATTTGATCCTATGTACTAGGCGATTGCAATGGCTGGATACTCATGCATTTCGGTGAGATGGATCATTTACAATATATACATTCTTTCATTCCTATTTTTGGAGGCCATGAAGATACCTTCCATCTTTGATTGATCAGCTCTTTAGACTTAGTCTTCTCTACCTGGTCATGTTCTATACAGTGGAGGTTCTTCAGATCAACAATTTGGCAGTGTTTGCAGCTTCATGCTTTAGTGGTGTTCTTCATGACCATCTTTTATGTTGGTTCTATTTCTTTCAACATTACTTCCATCTCTTTTTGGAGTAGGGTTTTTTCCATGTGGTTTTCTTTATTGTTATCCTCTTTTCAAAGATTTGGTTATGCTTGGTTACCTCATCAGGCCTTGTTATCAAGACCCAAATTTCCTTTCAGTAGTAGTTTTTAGGTTTTTAGCTACTCCCTAAGTTTATCTTAAGGGGGGGTGTTAGAGTAATAAAGTTTTTTTCTTATTAATTAAATCATATTGGTTTAGTTATTAAGTCACTTATTATCTCTAGTTTACTTAAGCTAAACTTTGGGCATATAATAATTAATCTTTTATTAATTAGTATCATGTAACCTAGGTTAGTCACATGTTAAGGTTTTGATCTCCTTTTATAAGGATTGATCTCTTTGTAATATATTAATTCACTTTTGAAAGATCAACCCCACAAATTCCAAGAATCACCTGCATGCAAACACCTATCATAGAAAGAGAGAAGCAAAAACTATGGAGGTTGGAATTCCCAGATCCATATATGAGACATTGTTGATGAGCAAAAAGAGACATTGTTGATGATCAAAAGTTAATTAATAAATTACAAAGAGATCAATCCTTATAAAACAAGATCAAAACCCTAACATGTAACTAAGCTAGGTTACATGATAATAATTAATAAAAGAATTAATTATTATATGCCCAAAGTCTAGCTTAAGTAAATTAGATATAATAAGTGACTTAATAATTAAATCAATATGATTTAATTAATAAGAATTTTTTTTATTACTCTAACATATAATATTTGTGATAAAAATAACATTGCAATTATATATATATAAATAGTTTCTTCAATTATCACATTTACCATGTAAGTAGGGTCAATAAGGAAACAACAAGAATAGAGATCATTAACTTTGGTAGTAATGTAAAGAGGTTTTTTGAGTTCTTTAGTTATCTCACTAGGATAAGAGTTAATGCAAAGCTTAGCTTTAGGTATGGGTTGGGATTTGATCAATAAGGTTGACAAAATTATTTACCTCAATACATTTATCATTATGGTCAACAATATAGTTGGAAGAAGAAGGAAAATATTGGATAGGCTCAATTGTATTGGTTGAATAAGAAGGAAAAGTGTTGGTATATAATTTCAAGTTTTAGTTGGGAGGTGATATTGATTTTTTCCCATGATCCTTAACATCCTCAATAGATGCATTATTAGAATAAATAAGGTCTTGAATAATAGATTTCAAATAGAAACATATTTCTATTAAGTGTTTGAAAATATCGATACTTTGGTTGCAAAAGTTGTAGGTCATGAATGCATATCAAAATTAGGAGAAATAGGGGTTTTTATACTCAATCCATCATCTCAAGATTAAAAAATGATTCAATGAATCCAAAATCAAATCTCCTACTATTACCCTAACATCAAGCCTCAAGAAAAAATTGGTCCACAATCCCTAGGGACATGAAATCAATGGAAAAATATTCCACGAAGAATCGGCCTCATTTTAGTGGGATGTAGGGATGGGTAAAAATGTCTACTAAAAATTGGGTTGCTAGGATCAAGCATAACAAACATAAAATCTTGAAATCACCAAAATGGAGTATAATAGGTCCTGATAAGGTATTTAATCATGAGTGCTAACTTTTTAGAATGATACACATATTTTGGGCATCCATAAATGATGGACATGAAAAAGAACAAAACCATTAAAAATGGGAATGAAAATTGAAAGGAAAACAATAAATACCAAATAGTGGATTTGAACAAGAACAAGAAATCTAAAAGGAAAAAATTGGAAAATGGGGTTTTGTTGGAGTTAAGAGGGCCTCATAATACAACCAAACAAATAATCAATTATTAGTGTGTCCCATTTAAGTTTGACCATCTAATTTAGGTATTTCTTTCTTGTCCATTTATACAAAACAAACAAGGTAATAGTCAAATATTTATAAAAAATGAGGTTCTCCAAATGATGTATGTAATTTTGAGCAATACTTGACTTCACCATACATATCATAGAGGTTCCAACAATTGCTTTTGAGCCATTGAATCAATTGCACTCAACAATATAGTACATCATCTACAAATCTAGGCTCCTTCCAAATAATACCTTTGTTATCTAGCAAATTGGGAGAAGCTATAACTTCTTTGAAGGAATGTGAAAATATATCTTTATTGAGAATTTTCCCAAAGACCAGGGAAAATCAACATTGTTTACTCTAAATAAAATCCATTGAATATGGCTTGTCATAATGTTAGTTTCTCAACATATCTAAGGTCCACAATTTTGTTGTAACATGTACAATTACAACCTTTCTAGTTATGCAAATATATTGTGCACTATATTTTAAGTCCGATATCCTTGAAAGATTTAATATGAGAGTTAGCAACAATGTTGTTGTGTTAGATTTTAATAGATAAACATTTTACACTTTATATTGAAGTCGATACTCTATATGAATGTTTAAACATGAATTTAAATGGCACATACAATTAGACTTTTCAAAAAATCATAGACATAATCTACTGCTACAAAATATTGGTTTGATGGATTATTGTCCCCTACCATTGCCATCTCCACAAAGTCATGAAACATAGATGACAATTTTAATTCAAAATATCAACTTTGATAAAAATAAATACAAAATATATGTTCTAATTGATACAAAACATTTGATGCTCAATGCTTTTTAGGGTGATACACATATTTTGCATTTTCACAAATAGTGGATGTGAAAAAGAACTAAAACATTTAAAATGGGAATGAAAACACAAATTGAAACAATAAATACCAAATGGAAGACTCAAATAAGAACAAGAAATCCTAAAAGGCAAGAGCCCACAATGCAACAGTAAATTGTGAGCCTCTCATCCCGGAGGTCTTGGGTTAATAATAAGCTCTTTTGTTGGCACATTATTGAGGAGGATCACTCATTATAACTTTAGTTACATGTGAGTATTTTGAATAGCCTATGAAATCACTATAAATTGACAATTCTCTCAAATAAATAGAACTAGTAAAATTTAAATGACTTGAAAAATTGACTCTCTTTGGTAACACAACTAAAAAGTCATCAATCATAAGAAACATACCTATGTCTATAAACTTTAGGTGCAATGCAATAATAATACCAAGTAAATAGCTAATTGAAAAACACCTATATGGACTCACCGTCTACCCCTATCTTGGTAGAATTGAATGAAAAGTAGGAAATTGGAAAAAAATGCACTCTAAGAAAAAATCTTGAATAAATGGGGGAATCTATTAAGTAAATAGCTAATTGAAAAACACCTATATGGACTCACCCTCTACCCCTATCTTGATAGAATTGAATGAAAAATAGGAAATCAGAAACAAATACACTCTAAGAAACAAGAGACACAATGCGTCATAGTTCCTGCCTAACGCATAATGGTTGTAGAGGTGTAGATGAGAGAGAATCTAAACTAACATTGTGAATGCATTAATTTTTGCCTAGAAATGCACTTGTGATTTGATAAGATTGCTCATATTTTGTTGTTAAATTCTCGTCCTAGAAATGCGCTTGTGATTTGATAGGATGACTCATATTTTGTTGTTAAGTTCTCGTGCTATATTATTATATCTTTGGGCATTTAAGCCCAAAAATAAGAGGCCAAAGTCCCCAATATAGCACTAAGTACTTAATATCATACTACGATCAATACATATGCTTTAGACAAATTTGCACCTTCTACATTGACAACTTAAATGATGTGCATTGAGGAAAGATATCCATACCAATATTTGAATTATAGAACTTGAAGAAGTGATGAAGCATTTGGAGTATCACATTATATGTTTAAGCATACCATGCATGCTACTAGCCAACCATAAGTAGTTGGAATAACTCCCCCAACTATGTATTATTCTCATCTTGATTATCAAATGGAACTCACACTATTTTTAATCATTAGCACTAGACAAAAACTAGGATAGAGATATAGATAGAGATAAATAACAATATACAACAATAACAACATAAACATATATGTAGAGGAAAAACAGATAGATAATATAAAGGAGGAAGAGGAAGAAAGATAAAATAGTAAGATAAAGTGATACTAACATAAGTTGTGTTTGTGTGTGAGAGAGAATTAAATATAATTATTTTCTAAATAAATCAAATAGTCAAAACAAAATCATGGTTATAATAAAGAATTAAAATATATATTATATTTTAATTAATGAAACTAAGAATTTAATTTTTATATTAAAACTCACATTTTTATAAGAAAAAATGAAATGTATTGAAATATAAAAATATTTTATAAGTAAAACTAATTGTTTAATTTTACACAATTAGAGAAGGTTTACTAATTAATGTTTTGTATTTCCAAATTTTTCATAAAATTAATTAATTTTTAATTATGAAATTATATATATATATATATATATATATATATATATATATATATATATATATATATATATATATATATATAATTTAATATATACATTTGTAAATAATAAATAGATGTAATACATATAAATTTGATGTTGATGAATAAATATGATGTAATAAATAAGAAATAAAATATAACAATTAAATTTTAATACATAGTTTATAAAAATCTAATAATAATTTATATATCTTTTAGAATTGAATTATTTCTATTTTGTAGTTATTTCTTTAGTATTTTTTTGATATAAAATATAATTATTAATTTAATATTAAAACATATATTTAAGTTTTAAATGTATTTAAACTAAATGATAAATTGTTCAAATAATAAATAATAATAATAATAAAATAATATAATTTAAAAATTGTAACACTTATCAATTATAAATATTACAAATACTATTATAAAATATAATTAAAAAATAATATTGTTTAATTTATTTTTGTAAAAGTAAAATAATAGTAATAATTTAACTACGTTTATTAAAAAAGCAAAGCTTTTAAAAAATTAGAAAATATAACATATTAAAAATTATATTAAAAAAACATATTTATTAGTTATATATATATAGAAGTATAATTTGAACTTATGCATTACATGAAGTCTTAGGAACAAGTTATATCAAATAGTCAAAAATAAATATCAAGTAAAACTAATAATAAATATATTTAAAATAAAAAATAAAAAATATTTAATAGATTGTGATAATTAATATTGATTAGACATGTGTGAGGTGGAAGATAAAATGATTGAAAAAATAAAATCTTATCAAGTTGTCACATATGTGGAAAAGATAAAATTATAATTAATACATTCATGCAAGATGAAGTGTTAGAAAATATTTATATTTTTTGTTGAAGATCAAAAATAGTATGGACCAATAGAATGGATGAAAAATATGATTTATAAAATAATGAAAAATTAGAAAAAGATATAAACATTTAAAATCTGATATAATCTTTTAAATTCTTAGATTTGATTGGTTAGTGTTAATATTCCTACATTGGGAGGAACTAAAAACCTTGAATAAATGGAAGAGTCTAATTCCAATTATAATAGATAGAATATATTTAATTTTGAGAGCACTATTATTTCAACATAATGAAGATGTGTAGATATATCTTAATTAACTTTATTCCATTTAAATTCGTTGAGGAATCTTCCTTTGAGAGTTGTCCAAAATTGACCAGCCAACATATTCCGAACTTGAACGCATCCAGAACGTTCCCGCCTTGTTCGAAACGGCACTAGAAACTACGCGGTGGTTTACACGACGTCTCTCTCTCTCTCGCTCTCGAGTATAAATAGGCTTCTCGGTTCTTCCCAGCTCCACATTCTAAATTTGCGTTTTTAATTTATGCGATTCGCTGAACAAGAGTCTAATAGTAGCACTTTGAATCAGTTTCTGTTGAGGCAATTTAATTGACAGGTTTTGAGTTGGAGAAAGCAAAGCAGTTCATAATGCAGATATTCGTGAAGACATTGACAGGCAAGACCATCACCTTGGAGGTGGAAAGCTCTGATACCATCGACAATGTCAAAGCCAAAATTCAGGACAAGGAGGGCATTCCTCCCGATCAGCAGCGCCTCATCTTTGCCGGGAAGCAGTTGGAGGATGGGCGTACGCTTGCTGATTACAACATCCAGAAAGAGTCCACTCTTCACCTCGTTCTCCGTCTCAGGGGGGGTATGCAGATCTTCGTCAAAACCCTCACCGGCAAGACTATTACTCTTGAGGTGGAGAGTTCAGACACCATTGACAACGTCAAGGCCAAGATTCAGGACAAGGAGGGAATTCCCCCTGATCAGCAGCGATTGATCTTTGCAGGCAAACAGCTTGAGGACGGCAGAACTCTTGCCGACTACAACATCCAGAAGGAATCTACGCTTCACCTTGTGCTTCGCCTCGGGCGGAATGCAGATCTTTGTGAAGACGTTGACAGGCAAGACCATTACCCTGGAGGTGGAGAGCTCTGACATCATTGACAATGTGAAGGCTAAGATTCAAGATAAGGAGGGTATTCCCCCGGATCAGCAACGCCTCATATTCGCTGGTAAACAGTTGGAGGACGGCAGAACTCTCGCCGACTACAACATCCAGAGGAATCTACGCTTCACCTGGTTCTCCGTCTGAGGGGTGGGATGCAGATCTTTGTTAAAACTCTAACCGGCAAGACCATTACTCTGGAGGTGGAGAGCTCTGACACCATCGACAACGTCAAGGCCAAAATTCAAGACAAGGAGGGCATTCCCCCGGATCAGCAGCGCCTGATCTTTGCTGGGAAGCAGTTGGAGGATGACCGAACTCTGGCCGATTACAACATTCAGAAGGAGTCTACCCTTCACCTTGTCCTGCGACTGCGTGACGGGATGCAGATCTTTGTGAAAACCCTTACTGGCAAAACCATCACTTTGGAAGTGGAGAGCTCAGATACTATTGATAATGTGAAGGCGAAGATCCAAGATAAGGAGGGCATTCCTCCCGATCAACAGCGCCTGATCTTCGCTGGGAAGCAGTTGGAGGATGGCCGAACTCTGGCCGATTACAACATTCAGAAGGAATCCACTCTTCACCTTGTCCTGCGACTGCGTGGAGGATTTTAAACCTATATTTCCGTTTCTGTTTAATTTGTACCTTTCAAATATGTTGCAAGCTTTCTTTGACCAAATAAGTAAATCTCTCTTGTCTTAGTTGGCAATTTGCCCTGTGAAAGAAAGAAGTTATTATAGTTATTTTACAATGTAATACTGTTCTCAGATTTCACAGAATTACTATCGGCACCTTAAATTTCTGGAACTCATGGTTTGGTATTTTGAGAATTGCGCAACTGAATCTGGGCTTACTGCTCTTTAAATTTTTATTCAATTGTGATTGCAGATTCTAGTATAATGAAATAACCCCAATGGATTATCGACTCTTTAAGCACCAAAAATCTTAAACTTCAAGGGTTTGACATTTTGTCAAACAGTTAGCCAACAAGCTCTGATACCACTGAAATAACCCTGACAGGTTATTACTTCTTCCAACACCGGAAATTCTGACCCTTACTATGATTTCCACTAAAACAATACTAAACTTCGGAAAGTTATCAAATATTTGCAAACACAAAAATGATGATACCAAAACTCACCCGTTGGACTAATGGAACTAATTCAACAGGAAGAAGAATTTTTATTTAGAATAGACCTGAAACTCGAGCTATATCCTTTCTTGAATGGGGAATGTCTATTTTATTATCTTGGGCAGAAGAATCATAAGAATGCTTATCTCCTGAAACAGAATCCTGATGGCTTGCATCCCTTTTTAGTGTTCAGAAACCGACCACCATTCCCCCTTGCTCGTCGGAGAGCATGGAGATGTCGTGACTCATGAAGATATGGCTGAACGTGTGATAGCACTCAACTTCTTATCTTTGTCTCCTCACGTTGATGGCAAAATGTTTCATTATAGTCAAATGGCGCACGGTATCAACCAATATGGGAATTGCAGGCCTCTGGTGAAGGTCGTTTGGACTGCACAATCACTTAAGGCGGAGAGGGCAGATCCCACACAATTTGTAATGAACAACAATAAGTAATGTCGCCAGTCCACCAAACTTGCACATCAATTTGATAATGCTGCCCTTCTGAATGTGAATCCAATTGTTGGCTTACCTGCCTACCAATCCTGTGTGATTTTATATAAAAATGGCACCTTTATCAATTAATTCTTTCCGCCTTCGGCTTGATATTGGATAACGTCTGTCACCCGAGATTTTATGAATCGCGACCTCTGCCTGGAGTTAGGAACAGACCCTACAAATATTTCAACCCGTGTCTATTCACTTCTTCGCTACTCCTTTGGTCTTGTGCCCAAACTAATGCGTCTTTAATAATTACAATGGATCGACCATTGCAGCAATCTCTGAAGTGATAGATTGGAGCTCGTTTCCCATACAAACCTTTCAATCCTGCGATTTCCAAATAAGTGTTTGATGTTGATGATATTTACTGATCTTTGGAATACTGACAGCAAACGCCTGGCTTGCAGATTTTCCAATTCCGCTAGGCTTTGTGCAACTATTTCGACTTCAACAATTCCTAAAATGATTCGAGTTGGTCCCACTCCCAATCCCGACTTCAATGACGTCACTTTATAATCTGATCTCTGTAATCGCCCTTGGTTCAGACTTTGTCCTTAACAGTATTCGGAAAGTGCTGGCTGAAAGGAAAGTCTTGGAAACTCGTTCTTGCCTTCAATCTGCTCACACTGCAACTTCCTACATAGAATGCTAATGGAGTCGTCTTATTCCTGAATAAAAAACTCCAACTTAACAAAACCCTTAACTTATTTCTTAGAATGATCCTCCAAAATGGCCTTAGGCCACAAATTCTGCCTCGATGAAATGACTGCAGCGTCACCTCCAATCTGCAATAATTCAGATGATATTTCACACCCTCAAAATTGCGTACCAATTGAGAGTTATCGTTCTCAATGGCCAACTGTGTCAATTGCGAAAACCCTAGGTTCCACAATGCACCTGTGATTGAATCACAATCTGAAAACAAAGAGATAAAACCAACTGCCTGATTCGAATGGAGCCCCGGGGTGCCTATTTATTCTTTTTTTCTCCATCCTCTCCAGAGACTTCTAGAACATTTTTGATCTTATCCCTCAAGTGACTTTATTAAATATTTTTATAATCCAAGTCACTTTATTAAATATAAAGTTATCTTTTAATAACTATTTATTTAATTAAAATAATTAATTAGTCATCCTTGGACAACCATTAATTAAATTAATTAAATCGAACTGTCACCAAAAATTGGGGACATGACATATAATAAAAACTTTTGAATTTAAAAGCTGTGAAATGTTATCTGGAACCCGGTTATAATTCTGTAACAACTTAACGTATACCAAAGAAGAAATAAAATTGACATAATTGGTATTTGCTTGAAAACTTAGTAAAATTATATTTCTCTCATCACTCTTTTCCAGATTGAAAGCTCAAACGAGGAATGAGCTGGATGGCAATCTCCTCTAGATAAATTGATAGACTAAATTATTTTTATACCATTTTTATACCACCCGAGGTAACACAAGGTAGTCAAGTGCGAGTGCAATTAAGATATATGCTTTATCTTCCACTGATCACTTTTCTCTTGTACTTGAGCAATTGTGTTAGGGGATTTTTATATATTTCTGTACAATAGGACTTCTGATTTGTCTCTACAACGGACCAGTTTTAATTGTAAAACAGATTTTAAGAGAATGACTTTCGCTATCTCAATTTCTAAAATTTATGTTCTGTTGTTTTGAGAATTTTCGCAACTGATTCTTGGGCTTATTGCATTGTATTTTTTATTAGATTGTGATTGCTGAGGCTATTCTGATGTTGCTTTTTTTATTAAGCAATAATGGGAACTCCTGAATTCAAGATCTGTGAAATGTTATTTAGAACACCGTTATAATCTTGTGAAAGCTGCTTTTTATATAAACTTTGCATTGAACCAAAAATCTTGATCACAAATGCATCCTCATAGAATGTCAGATTCTTCCATGCCTTCCTCTGCCTGTTTGCTTACTCCATGTGATGCACTGCATAATGACTTACGTCTAGCTTGATTGATCGGCTCAAGTATTTTCATACCTACACTCCTGTGCTGCTTTACTTCACATGTCGGAGCAGGATATTGCAGTCCGATGCAGTCTAACCTAATCTGTCTCCCAATAATCACTTTTGTGTGAGGAAGGTTTCATACAAATCTGTGCTCTATTCTCCATCTGCTATATCTTCTGCAACAAACTAGTTTTAATCTTAAAGAAAACATTAAGACAATGGAGATTATTTGCTATTATATGGCTTCTGTAGACTCCTTTCAATCTTGAGAGTAAGCTTAAGCTAGAATAGTTGCTAACATAAGGTCATTTCCCCGAATGCTCTCCAGAATTGGAGGATTTTGCTAACTGATGCTTTCAGTAAGGTTCTGTCAATAATGAACCCATAATCAGGGGCACCTTACAAAAATGAAAGTAATATTGAATCTTCCAGACTTGGTTAAACTCTGCAACAACTAAACATATACCAGAGAAGAAATAAATTGGCATAATTTGTATTGGCTTAAAAACTGGGTAAAATTACATTTCTCACATCAATCTTTTGCAGATTGAAAGCTCAAATGAGGAATGGGCTAAATCGCAATCTCCTCTCGATAAATTAATAGGCTCAATTATTTTCACACCACATGAGGTAACATATGCTAGTCAAGTGCAATGCAGTTTTAAGATATTATGATTTTTCTCTCATTGATCACGAGTTTGCAACCTTTACATATGAAACAACAAATGCATGATAATAGTTCTGCCGGTTCTAGTGCTGCTTCTTCAGGGAAGCTTAACAGTGAAGCCTAGCACTGTTGGTGCTGCCTCTGCATCTTTGGGCAAGCCTATCACAGTTGGGTCTAATAGTTCTATGGATTTGTTGTGTCGGCATGCTGTTGAATTGCATATTAACTTAAATCGTATAGATTAATTAAATGGTTCTAATCGATATCGTTTTATAGCTTAATTCCTCATTTTAGTTTAGATTCTCATCTGCATATTGAAGTTCTTGAGGGCTTTGCATTCCTATTGCATCACTCCTCTTGAATCTTCCGTTCTGCAGTGCAGCTTGTTTTGCCCCATTGCTGGATTCTGAGAGCATAAACACAGAGATTCGAACACTGGATAGGAAGCTATAAGCTGCCTTCTGGAATCTGATTTTAATTCATTTAGATTTGTTGTAATTTCAGTTACAATGGTTTATAAAAGTGTCAATAGCTAGAACCAGCTTCTAGCCACTGCTATGTTTTACTGATACTTTGACACGCACTGTGGAGCTGGAACCAGTTTCTATCTACTGCTACATTTCATTAATATATTTTTGGGGCCACTGTGGGATTACATAAAACTGGTTTAACTGAATAATACATTTTACTGATACATTTTTGGTGCCCACCGTCAGGCTAGAACCAGTTTCCAGTTCTGCATTTTTGTCTGTAGTTTCAGTTTCTAGCACACAGGTATGGATTTTAGTGCGAGAGAACTTACAAATGCAAGCAATGGTATGATATTTTGCATCCCATTGTGTCTCTTAGTAGCATCATGTCATAGGACAAAAGAGGCCCTTGCATTTTATTGCACTTCTTAGAGCCTTTCTTCACTCACAGTTCTGATCTTCTATCTCACAATATTGGCTTTCATCATGCCAGGTTATAGCATTCCATTGGACATGTTCTGTCTCTGTTTTATCGTATGGAAAATGAAATGAATATTATACTTCCAGACTTTGTTAAACTCTGCAACAACTAAACATAGGCCAGAGGAGAAAAAAGAATGGCATAATTGGTATTGTGGTTTGAAACTCGGTAAACTTACACTCACATCAATCTTTTCCATTTTGAATGCTCAAATGAGGAATGAGCTAAATGGCAATCTCATTTAGATAAATTGATAGATTCAATTATTTATTTTCACACCACATGAAGCAAAATAAGTTAAGTGCGATGCAGTTGAAGATATCATGATTTATCTCTCATCGAACACCTTTTCCTTGTATTGCACGATACTGGCTTTCATCGTGCCAGGTTTCACTTTAATTGCGAGACATGAGATAGAAGTTTCTCTTTGCATAAAGTGAGAAAACAAGGAGGCAGTGTAAATTTGTGAATTGTTGCAAGACAATCTATGGGTTCACTGTCACACTCTTGGACAAAAAAGGAGGAGAAATAAGGATGATAGTGGAAAGAATTGCTTAAGTTATGTAGCTGCAAGTGAGGTCATCTACTTGAAATGATTACAGCCGTTCCTTATTTGTCAGAGATTTTGTTCTGTTAACCTTATTATGGTTGAGCTGTTTTTTATTGAGCTCAGGCTGTTTATATTGTGCTTTCCGTGTGTGTTATCATTATGCTATGAGGTGGTGTCTTTTTGTCTACCTTTCTTACTCTGATGATGGCGGTTAAGTTTTGTAACACTATACGATCAGCCTTCTTCGATGAAATCCCTTCAGCTATTGTGAACACATACAAAGATGTATGATTGAAAGTTGGCATTTATCACTGCATTATTGTGGTAACAGTGGACTCCTAGAATTCTACCATTCAATCCTTTCGCTGTTTCAGTCACCTTGTCATTTTAAGGCTCGATGAAGTGATTCTTCTATTGACAGCCGACTGTGTTTGTGCATGTCGGGCTTCTCATATCAGCAGTGATATATTTTCAATATTATTGTTTATATAAATACACACGTCGTCATATCGAGTGCTATTGGGAGAGTTTCCTTCCTGGGTGTGTATCTATAGCTGTTTGTGTGGTTGTGTGCTTATTTTTGTGATGGGATGGACTTCTGAGGATCAAAGGTCATGTAAGTTTGTGAGATAACAAGGAGTGTGAGTAAGAGTGGTCTCTGTGTGTCTGTTGGAAGTTATTTGCAAGAGGGTTTTCTGTGTCTGCTATGGACATCACTTGTGAATGCCCTGTGTGTAATCATTACATCTGTTAATCATTTCTGTGTTTAGCATCTGTGGGATACTTGAGGCTTCGTGTACACTTTAGATGACATTTCATAACAAGAGCCTACCTGAGTGGTGATCAGGTGACACTCCCTAAGAAGACAATAATGAAAAGGTCACATAGACAAAAAGTGACTGACGATCATGCAAATTACAGTAAGATGATATGACAGTTAAATGCTTTGTAATGGCAAGATATCAAGGAACTATCATAATATATTCTCATGTGACAGAAAACAAGGTGGACTGAAAGAAGTTTGCAAACCATACCTAAGACATGCCAAACATAACCTGTATCACTTTAGAGAGGGCAAACCAACAATTTTTGCATTTCAAAAGTTCCCTTGAGCCAATGATGTAGGTTCAGTTTTTAAAAGAGAAAGCACTAGGATCTAGTTCCATAAATGATGTTCCTTTCTTCTTCCATAAAAAGTATCTTCTTAGATTCACCTAAGTTTGTAACATTCTTACCATTTCCATCCCTTTTAAAGAGAATAGATCTCCATGTGTTAGCATAGTATCTGATTTGACTACATTTGTAACATATGATATTCCTCTATCATGATCTTACTGATCGAACCCTGGATGTGCATTGATTGGATTTGTGACCATTAAAAGACACACCCCCACACACATTCATCCCATTTCTTCTTAAATAAATTAGATACTTGACTTTTGCATTGACCTGCCTTGTGACCAAACTTGTGAAAGCTAAAACATCAAGTACTCTATGTTCATACACTCCACAAATTTATGTCCAATTCTATTACATAGAAGATAATGACCATTAAATGATAAATACATTTGAGCATTTGGTTGCCTAACTAGGTTTTTTTTGTAGATGTTCTAAAATTTCAAACTTTGCTCATTTTCAGAACTTTTGTCATTTTGAACTTCATTATATTTACCCCTCATATTTTGATTTAAAATTTCATTGGAGAAACCTAGTTTTTCCTTATCCTTGTCATTTTTTTTAGGGACACAATTTGATCTTAAATTATTTTATTCTTACAGAAAAATTCTTCAGATCTTTGCTTTCTTAACTCTCAATTTGGCTTCTTGTTTTCTTCTATTTTCTGCTTGATGGTATCTTTGAGATCTTATTTGGTCTTCTTCTATTATTTCATTTTCTACTTGATGTTCTCTCTGAGAACGAACTTAGTATTCTTGCCAAACAAGGCCAACTCCTAATCACCACAAAATGCATCACCACCTGAAGGATAACACTGAATAACATTATCCAAAACTAAACAGATGTGACATACCAAAATCTTTCGATATACTACATGAATGTAGATATAGAAAACCATCTCAATAGATAGCACAAAAAACATTATGTGATAACCTTCAATTATCTAAAGATCTCCTACTACTTGGAAAATGTTTGATCTATTGCATACCATAACTTTGCATGCTGGGCCTATTTAGTCTTTTTTAATTTATGTGGATTTTGATTCTATATTTGATTTAATTTAATATTTAAAATGTGCTTTGACATGGTGAATCTTATATTTTGTGGGTTGTTTGCTTGATCTGCTTTTGCATACAAAATGATTTCAAAGCCTATGATTTTGTCCCACGAGAGAGATTATATTCACATCCCTATGACCCAATTCATAGGGATGTGAATATAATCTCTCTCGTGAATATGATCTGTCCATTATATTCCATCCCCCAATTCATATCTTCGTCCAACATCCCACAGAGAGAGATGGGCTAAGCAACCCATCAAATACACAAGTCAAATATGCCATGACTGGAAAGATAACAGCGCCATCCATGATTGACTGCTAAATGTAGAAAACTAGAATTCAGTTGTGAGTTGGTTAACATGGAGTATGTGAGATAAGGATCAGATTGTAACAGGATACACTATATTAGATTGCATCATGACAGTGCTTTAAAGTCTTCTCTATGCAGCTCATATGCCCTAATGAATTCTTTTGGCATGGGCTAAGCAACTCATCAAATACACAAGTCAAATATGCCATGACTGGAAAGATAACAGCGCCGTCCATGATTGACTGCTAAATGTAGAAAACTAGAATTCAGTTATGAGAGTTGGTTAACATGGAGTATGTGAGATGAGGATCAGATTGTAACAGGATACACACAATCTATATTAGATTGCATCATGACAGTGCTTTAAAGTCTTCTCTATGCAGCTCATATGCCCTAATGAATTTTTGTGTTGATTTTGAAACAATAGAATTTTTCAAGAAAGTATAAAATTGAAAAATGAAGTTCAGATGGAATGATAGAATTACCTTTCTGTAGCTCCTGCACTAGCAATCACTTCTTTTATCATTGTGATAAAGAACAGTTGTGTAACTTTTGGAAGCCTGAATGTATAAAACTAATGCAATAACAGTTAAGTATGTCTTATATCGATGCCTATGGTATGCAAAAATTCTATTAGGTATTTGCTTTCTGCTTGTACATTGCAGACTGACATTTTAACTTTCATCTTTTAATATTTTACGTGATTTCTTCACCATTGACACCTTATACACTATTCAGTGAATTTAAATTTTATGTACTCTCAGTTATCTTGGCAAGCCAGCCTGTTATACTTGGAAATAGTTGATTGATGATCATTGCATTTCTATTATTTCATCTTTCTAAGTTGATTGATTAAAATTCAGTGGGCAAAAGCAGCTTATTTAGCTCAACCTTACCTTGGCTTTGCATCTGCAATTATAATAATTGCTACCCATGGCTTTGTGGCAGCTTTGGGATAACTGGAACATAGATTATAATGGGAGGTACAAAATCTCCTTGTTTTTGTGCTCAATTATTTTACAAATTTCAACTTTTCTGTTCATTCCTCTTGATGTTTTTCATATTATTTCTGGGTGGGTTTTTTTTGTAAAAAACCAGGACAACTCTGATACTAATCTGATAGATGTAACGCATAACAACACAATGTGCTGCTGCACAATAAAATATATTATATTTCCTTCACCGTTTTGCCCATATCAATTACATTACATGATGCCTCTATTTATAGAGGTCTTAGATCATTTTTGGAAACATCTAAATTAGCTGACAAAACACAAATATACTTTTCTAGAATTATCTACGACTTCCAGAACTTTACCTAACCCTATCGAGCAATTTCTAGAATCTTCTATTGCGACTTCACATTTCATTTGAGGGAAAATTACACATGCCAACACTCCCCCTTAATTTTAACCTCAAACGTTATTACATACAAATTCGAAATCATTTCTTTTGCCTAATGCCAAAATGCCATTTTTTGATAATCTTCATATCTGTTAATGCCTTTGTTAATACATGCCTTTCGCTTGCCTCATCTGCCACAAATGCCAATAACCTTCTTCTTCTTTGATGCCTTGCTATAATTTGCTTCCCAATTGTGCTGTATTTCTTCTTACTCTTGAGCATTTATACCTAAATAAACCTTTGATCATATCGACGATCAATCCATAGCTCCATCCAAAATTCATTTTTAAGCACTTGTCCATACAAATATTTTTACACTTCTTATTCCAACACATCTTTTCACTCTGACTCTTTAAGTCACAAATATTACATGGATGAAGATCCCAACATTTGTCTTTTGTGTGTCCTTTCTTATTACAATTTGAACATTGCATATATTTTTTTACCTTGAACAAATTTGCTTGAACTAATGACATCATTTCTTTCATCTATTGCATATCCTAGTCCTTCATATTTTGGTCTCACTGTTGGTAGAATAGATTTTATGATTCCTTGTTCATTTTTTCCCATTCCTTTACCTTTGTAATCCATTTTCTTCATGATATTCCAACCAACATTCTTATCATTGGAACTAGTAGTATTTGATGCCACATTTCCACACTCTTTCTTACATTCTTTATCACAAAAACTTTCAACAGAATCATACTTTTCGAGTGGTGAAGTCAAGCCATCTGTACTAGATGAAACATCACATATTGATTTTTCTTTGACAGATGCATTTCTTTGAATGATGGATTGATTTATCCACCCTGACTCTAATACCACTTGTAAAAAATCAAGACAACTCTGATACCAATTTAATAGAGGTAATACATAACAACACAATGTGTTGACGCACAATAAAATATATTATATTTCCTTCACCATTTTGCCCATATCAATTACATTACATGATGCCTCTATTTATAGAGGTCTTAGATCATTTTTGGAAGCCGACAAAACACAAATATACTTTTCTAGAATTATCTACGACTTCCAGAACTTTACCTAACCCTATCGAGCAATTTCTAGAATCTTGTATTGCGACTTTACATTTCATTTGAGGGGAAATTCTACATTCCAACAATTTTAATAGCAAGATAAATAACATTTTAACTTTTTATTATGCATAGAATTTTTGTCGATCTGAAGTGAATAAGTGTTGCATTTACTACATAGTTAAGGTCACTCCACTATAAAAAAAAAGATATGGTAGTCCTCAAACGAGAGTACAGAAAGTAGTAGCATCTTGTTGAGCCATGAAAGAAATTGCATCAAAAAAATAAGTATTAGTATTCACATAACAAAAGTCTACTTTTATGCATGAAAGTTGGGCATTTTGTTTGCATTTAGTTGGTAAGCATACTACCTGTATAGTTGCATGTAAACCATGTTTTATGGTCTTCTTTTGCCCTATAGCATCTAAAGGTGCTGACAATATACAACATGTAACCACAAATTCTTCTCGGTAATTTGAACAGAGCCTAGAAGGATGCACATTTTCTTGCATTGTAAATCTAAAAATCTTTCCTGCCATTCTGCAACTAGAAACAAAGGTCAGTAACTGAGTGAAATGTCCCGAACTAGGATAATATTTCAATCTGACCTGGTTTTCAATATTTGCCACATTTTGCTTCATTTATTGCACAATGACCTTGCCACATTTTGAGGGTTGGAGTTGTATGTTTTTCCATGACAATTTTGTGAAGATCAGGATGCTTACATATTAATTTAAGATCAATTTATGAAGAGGGATACCATTGCATGCTATTTCTGAATATTCCTGGTTAGTGGATTTGCATTGCATGTCAGTTCGGTGGATACCTCAATGGTTGCACCACTTTTGATCAGTTTGTGAAATGGGTGTTATTGCTTGTCAGATTATTTAGTTGTATGTCGGACTTAATAGTTGCATAAAGTTAATTGATCCATATGGGTCAGATGGTAGTTATCAGTAGTAATAGTGTAGGTATTTGAATTAATTATTTGACCTAGACGTAGAAAAGAACAAATTCAACTGCAAGAAGCAAGGAAGTAGTCCTTTGAATATGGCAGAGCAAAGAAACAATGGCGGGAATTGTAAACTTAATATGCACGAAGTTTTGGTACATTTGGCTCAATAGAAACAACAGATGATGCAAGATTTCATGAAGTCTCAATAGTAGCTTCTGATTGCAATTGATAATTTAGGGGTACAACCACAACCAAGGAATCAAGATGATGAAAGAATTGAAGTTAGGTGAGAGAATCCTGTTGGAGCAGCCTCTAATGTTTCTTAGGACAACAATAGAAGGTTTGATAGACCACAATTTACTTTTAAATTAGAAAGAGAAACAATTATATACAAGTTGAACATGGCAACAACAGAGAAGATAACTCAATGGAGGTATGCAAAAATCTTCATGGAGAATTTGATAAATATGTAGATTTACCTCTACCCACAAGAGAATTCTAGAAGAAAGTTCACAAGAGAATTCTAGAAGAGATATGTATGGTTCTTGTTGATGTTAAGCTTGGGAATGATATGATTAATAATGGTATGGATCCTTTGGGAAATATGTGATGAGTCGGTTTACAACTTTGATATAATATTGTAATTATCATAGTAATGAGTGTATTGGTGGAGCAGCATTCCTAAAGTTTCTATGGGATTTGGGCATTTGGTTTTAGCATGTAGGTGTGAATTGCTTGAGGGTAAGCAATCTTTGTGATGGGAGGAGTGTAATGTCCTTTTTTGCCTAGCATGTCAATAAATGAGTAAGGTTTAATGCTATCCTATTATCTATTCTCCCTATAGACTAAAGCGTTAATTTAATAAATGGGGTTAAGTGTTTAATTAAATCAAATGAGGAAAAATAATAATCATTGCTAATCTAAATTTAGCTATTCATTGAAATTTATTAAAAAGGGTCAACTTAAATTATGACTTAACTCTTTCTTAGACTCATGGGCTGAATTATCAAATGTGAGGCAGTTATTATTATTTGTTCAAGTTGCTAAATAAAAAAATTAAAATAAAGAAATGGATAGCTTTTTGGAGATTTTTATAAAAGGTTCAATGGGGGGTTTGGAGTTGCATTCTATTATGATACGTTGATTTGATACTTAATAATTTCTCCATTGTCGTTGGTTTCATAGTAGTAGTCATATATTAGGATGAAAACAATTGGATACTTGTAAGTTAGACACAAATCCAACACTATTTGAGAGGTGGCTCACTCATTGGTTCAACATTAAGTAGATTCACATCACTATAACAAGTTGTATAGGAAACTTTATGCATGTTCTAGCATTGTAACAATACTATATTTGATGTAACAACCATGCATGCATATTTTGCATTAGAATCATTATCAATAGAATTGTGTCTGCAATCATTTATATCCTTGGAAATCTATATTATTTCCTTTGCATGCTATTATTTTGTGATGAAATGAAGCAAAACATGACCAAAATTGAAAATCAAATTCAAATTTGATATAATATCCTAAATTTGGATATTTCAGTGTGCACCAAAAAAATTAGAACTAATATATTACTTACCGAATATGAATTTTAATTGTTAGCAAGAAAAAAAAACTTTTATCCTAACGATTACTTGACAAAGCTCAAAAAATCAAATCAAATGATACTTTGGAATGCAAGAACTAAAGAAAAAATCAGACATAAGTAAGTTAGGGTTCAATAGAGCATACCTAAATTGATTCTACAGTAAGGGTTGAGTAGTGGAAGAGAGGGATGGAAGAGAGCTAGCTATGCAGTTGATGAATTCTCCTAGTGTTCTCATGGATAGTCATTGCATGACATACCATTCATGAGTCTCGTCCTTCTTAGTACCCTATTTGTAATAATGTCAATCATTTGTCAAAAACTTGCAATAAATATTAAAAATAAATAGAGAAATTTATTTATTTATTTAAGGGACTGATAGAATTTATAAAACTTATTTTTATATATATTATGCTTGTCCATGGCAATGTTCTCTAGCATCAATAGTTTGGGCCATTTGGTGGTAGATATATAAACCTATCTCAAGAATTCCCTATCCTTAGTAAGTTCAAATCTCCTATTAGTTGCAAATTCTATTGTTGAAATAGCAATAGCTCATTGCATAAATAGCTCAGAGAACACAATGATTATTTCTTAGGATATTCAGATAGCTAATAACTACAAGAATCTTCCTTCTCCAATGCATCATGTGGTGAGACATATGAGGAAACAAGCAAATGATAGATCAAAAGTGAGATGGATTCCTCCAATTGATGGTTTCCTTAAGCTTAATTTTGATGGCTCTTTTTGGGGTAACCTTGGGGACTCAAGATTGGGGCTTGCATTTGAGACCATGAAGGAAACTCGATTGCCTTATTGACAACCTCTTCGTCCAGGTACAAATAATCTTTGTTGAAGCACAAACTTTTTTTAGTGGCCTAAATCTTACAAAAAGATTGAAAGTGAACAAGATTCATATTGAAGGGACCTCAGTGGTGGTTAACAATGCTTGTATTATTGCATCCTCAACAAATTGGAAAATCAACTACATCTTACAAAGAGCTTGGAGTCTGATGGATTTGTTCACAAAATGTTCTCTGTGTCACACACTAGGGAAAGGTAATTGGGTTGTAGATGTTTTAGCCAATTTGGGCTGTGATAATGTAAATTTGGACTCTTTAATTTAAAATGTTAATACTCAGGCGGAAATGTTGATGATAGATGTTAATTAATAGCTATTAAGGCATTCTTTTATTAAGTTGTTTCTAATGTCAAATAGATTTCTTAAGTGTACGTGTTTATTTATGGCATGAAACAATGCACAGTATGGGTCTAGCTTACTAATCCATAAAAAAAAAGTTAGATTCATCCCATACATATTTTTCATCCTCCTATGTTTATAAATATGTTTACCTTATTAAATTCAAATGGTTTATAAATATGTTTACCTTGTTGTAGTGCCTGCCCCTGGTTCACATTTTGTTATCATTGCTGAACTCTTTTAGAACTAGTTTTATGTTGTTGGTTAGCAACATTCTTTTGAGATTATCAGATATTGTGCTATGGATTCAGTTTATTATGTGATGAGATTACTTAGACTCTACATTTCATGTATGTATGATAATTATTTTTAGTGTTCACAATTATTGATGATGATTATTACATTGCTTTCAGTTATTAATGATGATTAGTAAGATGATTTATTATCATATGTGCTTTCTTATGGATACTTACCCCATACTTGCATATGTATGGTGTGTGTGTTTGCCTTGCGTGTTTGCTTTTGTATGGCATGTTTGATGTGGTTAAGGAAGGGAGTCGTATTCACCTGCTAGTCGGGATCTGCACAATGCATCACTTCCTACCATTGTCTGTTTAGTTTATTATATATTGTGTTTGTACATGCATGATTTTTATGCAGGTTGCAAGTACCGGGTATCGACTTCCCTGAATTGCCAGGATGAGCGTACCCTATCACATTATCTCAATGATAAGAGAGGGGAGATAAATTCTCAAGTCCAAATCCCAACCCTTTGAGCCATTTGTCTTAATTGAAAAATTAGGACAAGTATCTGAGTTGAATACCCACCGAATGTGTCGGATGACATATTTTGTGATTTTTAACCCTTTAGATTTATTTTGTATGATTTGTTTTATGATGAGTTTTCATATTTTATCTTGGAGGTCTATGGTGAACTTTTCATTAATTAAGTTTTAATAAATAGATTTAATTAATAAATTATTTATTTGAGAAAATTAATAAAATATCATGATTTTTGATATTTTGATTGTAATTAATTAAATGTGAATTATTGGAGAAAATAAATTAAATAAAAGAAAACTAGAAATTAAAATTAATAATAATTATAAAATAATAATAAAGTAATAAATAAAAATAATAATAATAAAAGTTATAAAAATTAAAATGAAAGTTATAAAATTTAAATAGAGATTATTTAAAAAGTAAATTGGAGTTTTAAGCTTGCATGGGAATTAACATGTGTCAACAACACGGGGGTTAGTGCATCAATTAAGCACAAGGTGTCTACAATTCTATGACTCATCAAAAAGAATTGGAAAAGACCCATGCTTAGTTGGTGACACTTTCAACGGTTTCAAAAAGCATTCCAAAAGTTTCTTGAGAGCTCTTGATATTCAGGCATTCATAGAAGCTTAAATGAAAAGCTTAATGGAAGCTACAAGCTGAATGGAAGCAACGAGCTATAAGCTAAAATAGAAGCTTCAAAGCTTACATGCAGGAGAGAAGATTCATATGCTCATATATTTTCTACTTGCTTCTATGCTCCTTTTAACACTTCTAATCACTTGGAGGATTCGATCGGCTTGGATTCGTGGAAGAATTGCGAATGATGAAGAAGGAAGAGATTTTCTATGGACTTCTGAGGCATGGCAAAGTAGCATCAGTATCCAGGTGCACTTGTGATATTCTCATATTCCCTTTGCACTCTTTCTCTTCCTGTCTTCATCATATCTGTTTTATGTGTTTGAATACTCTCTGTGATTGAATCTACTATTTGAAATTGGAATCTAGATATTTTATTTGGATGAGAAGAAAACAATAGAAAAACCCTCGTTCCAAATGAGAAAGAAATTAGATTTTAATCGGGTTTGGGTTCGAATTTATATTAAATTAGAAAGACAAGATTTGAAATTAAAATAGAAATTTTATGGTGAAAATTCGAATGATTAGATGTAATCTTTCTATCAATTATATTTTTAAATGCATATGAACAAACCCTTTTATGGTTAAATTTAGAGAATAATTATTTTAACAGGAAATTCTTAATTCATCACAAATTGTCCTCTCGCTGCCCTTTGGATAGACCCGAATTTAGTCATTCATAACTTTTTATCGGGATCGAATTTATTCGATCGCTCAGGTCAGAATTGGCGCAACTTGACCCTCTCCAACATATTTAAATTTCAGCCCGATCTAACGGTTCATTAGGGAGATATGACCGTCGTACTGGGACTGTTTTATTCAAGGACAGATATTTCTCCATTTTCTATAACCAAGAGTTCTTTATGCTTAAACTTCACAAAAATAATATATATATCAAAGCATGAAATGAATTAAAGATATTATTGCAATCTTTCTTTATTAGAATCTTATTAATATGTATTAGTTTTTATATGGTCTATTATCTAATCTAATTAAATTTGATTTAATTAAGATTAGTTAACAGTAGAAGAAGTGTATTTAATTATTAGTCAATCTAAGTAAATGGATGAGAGAAAATTAAAAGAATAGAGATTTTAATATAGTTTATATAGTGGACTTTTTATAATGTATATTAAATACTATTTAATATATATTAAACAATTTTAGAGTTGTTTAATGAAGATGATAATGTTAAGAATTTGGAGATTATTCATGTTAAAATCTACAATGAGTCTTATTGATTTGTGATAGGGATCTCTTTCAAACAACTTTTATATAGACAAAATATTATTAGAACGATTAGAAAATGGATTCTAATGGTTGATTTTAATATTGATTAAATAATTGTAAGATGATAATTTATATTATGTTGATTTAAATTTAGAAACTTTAAATGATATTCGATTAAGATTGAATTATTATGTTATTAGTTAATACGTTTGAATACCTTAATGGTATTAAGAGTTAGCTAATGAAGTTCTATGTAAAAGTTCTCTAGATTGATTATTTATAGTTGTGATAAGTTTATTATTTATTAATATTTGTTGGGTCTAACAAACTATTAATAAATAATAGTATAAATAGTTTAAATAGTTATCAATAAATACGAACAGAGTTACTCTAAAGGAGATTAGTTAATGATTGAAGTACTGTAAAAGATATTAATCAAATTGAATTAGTTAATAATTTGGAGGATTATCAGTTAACTGAATCAACGTACGTAGAGAAAATTTATTGAGATAATAATACTTGCTATTGATGATTTATTATAACTTGTTATTATTAAAATATAAATGAGAACATTGTTGCAGAGTGATGTATGTGATCATTAAAGATTTAATAATAAGATTTCCAATATAGCTTGTCATTAAATATTAACAAGTTATTATTATTGAATTATTAATATGATCATTTGAGTATTGAATTATAGTTGACTTTTAACCTACATAATTCTAGTTAGTTATTAGTCAACTGATGTTAATTAGAACGTTGCTATGGTTATACAATTATTAATTAAATCAATTAATGAGAGTTAATTAGATTTAATTAATAATTAATTAAGTTATGTAATAGAGATTTAATTGATATAATTCTTTTAACGATATTGTAGATTATTTATATCAAAGTTGATAAGGCTTTTGACTTGAATTATGACTTTAGATATTATATGGTTGTCATTGATGATAACAATTAAATTAAAAGAATCAAACTTTAGTAATACTTAATTAAGTTTCTAATTGAAAACTAATAAGATGTTAATAGGTCATGGATGGTGTACCTATGTTAATGGATTGAGATAAATAAAGTTATTTTCTTCTTATTCGAAGATTGATAATTGACTTTCTTATATTATAATGAATAATGATCTTTGATTATCTTGAAAAGTTGAAGTAACCTTAAAGAAGAGTTAATTAATTAGAATATAGATCATAGTTAAATCAAGAGAACAATTAAAGGTCAATGATAATCAGTTTAGTGAATATTTATCTTTAAGTTATTCTTAAAAGTATTATTTTTTATTAATAGAAGAATAATGCTATCGAGGAACAAATGGGTTGACTTATAGGTCAAATGATGAAACTTAAGACACTTGAAAGTATACTTGCAAACAGAAAACTGAAAAACCCTACACATTATTCAACTATGTGAATTTAGTAAATCAAAACATGTGTTTGCATCATGTATTCTATATGCTTCTTGTTTTGGGTTTTGGGTTGACTAGTGTTGACCAGTCCTAGGTTGTTACCAGAGGCTCGGGGTTATGAGATGTGAAGGCATGTTGATTTTATTTGGTCTCGATCTTTATAAGCCCAACCATGGTAATGTGATCGTATGCTATATGAAATGTTTGTTTTACTGATTGTTATTGTTAATCAGTCTTCATGTGTGAAGCTGAGATGTATTTGTATGAAACACTTGAGCTAATCATTTTTGAGTCATCGATCAGTTATCCTTGGATTACTTTCTAGTCGCCATGATGAGACTGAAATGTGGATTATTTATTGATGATGTCATGTTATGACATGTTTGACTCAACCATTTTGGAGTCTTCGATCAGTATGATTTTGAGATATTCTTGGTTGCTTGTTGAGAACCAATGGATATGGTGATTTATTTTGAGATATACTTTGGTTACTAAGAACCAATGGATACTTATGATTATCAGTGATGCCTTCAGTTGCCAATAGAGAACTGTTGTGGTCATGATTTTCTATGGATGCTTTTTCAGATGCTCATGGAGATTTGATGATTCTTATCTTGGAGATTTGATGATTCTTATTATGGATATTTGATGCTTTTATGCATATTTGATGATTTTATTATAGATTATCTTTTATAATTTTGAGATTTATGATTCCATGAGCTTAGGGTAGGTAATCTACTTGTAGTGTCGAGAAGTGGCTTGCAATGGGGGCTGGGGCCCTAAGTGGCTACCAGGGTAACTCATTGTAAGTTTGGTTAATAAGTGATAACATTTACACACTAAATGGAGATTAAATGAACCTAAAAAGATAATTGTTTTGATGTTCTCGCCTATGCCTTAAGTGCTTGTACAAGCTAGGATGGGAGTAGTGAGAACGCATGATTGCGACTGTGCATTCCGTAGTATGCCTCGTCAGTATGAGAGGATACTAGTGGCTGCATGAGATCAGTATGGACCCGTGAAGTTTAGCTAACTGCTAGGGTGACTTGTATGTGGTAATTGCGATGACACTTTTTCGCTTGCAGAGTAAGTTTTCTACATGTCATTGTGTGCCTCTAGGAATTAGATGTCGATTTTGTGTGATGGAACCTTTGAGTTAGTATACTTTTAGGATTTCTGGACTTGTAGAGATTTGTGCTTCGTGAATTGATATCCTGTTTGTGACTTGAGATTATCTTCTCAGCACGGTGGGAGTGGACCACTTAGGTTCCACGCGGTCGGATGGTAATGTATTTTCACTCTTATCATTTGAGATCCGTCCGAGACACCGTGGCTGAAGTATCCTTGGTTGGTATTTATTCTTTATTATTTTCTTGGAGCATTATGATAGATAATATACCTTATGATGGATGTATTTACTGTTATGTTTCTTATATTGATGATTTTCTTTACTTTGCATATGTTAGTTGATGATTTATTATGCTTTACTTTGCATGTTAGTAGGATGTTTTAGGAGTGACATTCCTATTATGTTAATACTGATGATCTCTGCAGTGCTTTGGAATATTACGCACGGAGGGATGGCTAGGATCCACGATGGTCTAATGATGCTATTTACGGTTGAGAGGAACCGTGCACTTAGTTATTTATGTTTGTATATATGGTTATCTTTTGTGATAGATGTTTATATCTTTTGTGATGATGTATCATGTATGATATATGGTTTCATTTATGTTATTGCATCATGGATTAATATTAGAAGATGATGATGTACTTTATTTACTTGAATGTTTATTCTTTTAAGTTTTTCATACCCTGTGATATGTACAGTGGATGATTGAGCTAAACTATAATATAATTACAAAAGAACACTTGTATATTGTTTAAGTACATTGGATGTATCATTGTTATTTCATAAGGATGGGATGTTAGATGAATAGTTAATTTAGATGTGATACAACGTTAAGGGATCTTTAAAGAATGTAGCCTGTTATGTATATATGTTATGTTTATTTTCATTTGAATTGTTGCTATTGCTTCCGTAAATGTTATGAATGATTTTATCTTTCATGTTTACAAAAAATAATTGTTTGACAAACTTAGTAAAATTTTTTGAATTCCTTGACGGGGCATTACATTTGGTATCAGAGCCCGAGTTTCAATATTGGGAGCTCTGGGTATATTAGAATGTTACTAGTTATTAACTAGTTGAATAAAATGAAAACTTAAAACTATCATGTGTATCTCTTTCAAAACTGAAAATTCTACTGCAAACCTAAACATGGGCAAAACTGAAAATTGAAAGTTACTCTAGTTGCAAAACATGTATCTTTCATCTATGATTTAAAGTAGTATACCTTTGTTATCTTTGCAAGCATTAAGTTGCTCTTGTTTATAATGTATTAAGGGATCTATTTTAGTAGTTGTTAAAAGAATGAATGTTGGATCGATATGGTTTTCGGTTTACCATTAAACTAGAATCATATTGCTCTAAGGGTGTTGTAATATCCTCAATAGAAACATGTTTCCCTACAGAGGGAAAGGGTTCAATGGGACCCACATAGTGAGTACATCTTAGTTTTTCATTTCTGTAGGCTTCCAGGGGTAAGCCTAATCTCGGGGGGGTGGATGTAGTGCCTGCCCCTAGTTCACATTTTGTTATTGTTGCTGAACTCTTTTAGAACTAGTTTTATGTTGTTGGTTAGCAACATTCTTTTGAGATTATTAGATATTGTGCTATGGATTCAGTTTATTATGTGATGAGATTACTTAGACTCTACATTTCATGTATGTATGATGATTATTTTTAGTGTTCACAATTATTGATGATGATTATTACATTGCTTTCAGTTATTAATGATGATTAGTAAGATGATTTATTATCATATGTGCTTTCTTATGGATACTTACCCCATACTTGCATGTGTATGGTGTGCGTGTTTGTCTTGCATGTTTGCTTTTGTATGGCGTGTCTGATGTGGTTAAGGAAGGGAGTCGTAGTTACTTGCTAGTCAGGATCTACACAATGCATCACTTCCTACCATTGTCTGTTTAGTTTAGTATATATTGTGTTTGTACATGCATGGTTTTTATGCAGGTTGCAGGTACCGGGTATCGACTTCCCTGAATTGCCAGGATGAGCGTACCCTATCACATTATCTCAATGATAAGAGAGGGGAGATAAATTCTCAAGTCCAAATCCCAACCCTTTGAGCCATTTGTCTTAATTGGAAAATTAGGACAAGTATCTGAGTTGAATACCCACCGAATGTGTCGGATGACATATTTCGTGATTTTTAACCCTTTAGATTTATTTTGTATGATTTGTTCTATGATGGATTTTCATATTTTATCTTGGAGGTCTATGGTGAATTTTTCATTAATTAAGTCTTAATAAATAGATTTAATTAATAAATTATTTATTTGAGAAAATTAATAAAATATCATAATTTTTGATATTTTAATTGTAATTAATTAAATGTGAATTATTGGAGAAAAGAGATTAAATAAAAGAAAACTAGAAATTAAAATTAATAATAATTATAAAATAATAATAAAGTAATAAATAAAAATAATAATAATAAAAGTTATAAAAATTAAAATGAAAGTTATAAAATTTAAATAGAGATTATTTAAAAAGTAAATTGGAGTTTTGAGCTTGCATGGGAATTAACATGTGTCAACAACACGGGGGTTAGTGCATCAATTAAGCACAAGGTGTCTACAATTCTATGACTCATCAAAAAGAATTGGAAAAGACCCATACTTAGTTGGTGACACCTTTCAGCGGTTTCAAGAAGCATTCCAAAGGTTTCTTGAGAGCTCTTGATATTCATGCATTTATAGAAGCTTAAATGAAAAGCTTAATAGAAGCTACAAGCTGAATGGAAGCCACGAGCTACAAGCTAAAATAGAAGCTTCAAAGCTTACATGCAGTAGAGAAGATTCATATGCTCATATATTTTCTACTTGCTTCTATGCTCCTTCTAACACTTCTAATCACTTGGAGGATTTGATCGGCTTAGATTCTTGGAAGAATTGCGAATGATAGAGAAGGAAGGGATTTTCTATGAATTTCTGAGGCATGGCAAAGTAGAATCAGTGTCCAGGTGCACTCGTGATATTCTCATATTCCCTTTGCACTCTTTCTCTTCCTGTCTTCATCATATCTGTTTTATGTGTCTGAATACTCTCTGTGATTGAATCTACTATTTGAAATTGGAATCTAGATATTTTATTTAGATGAGAAGAAAATAATAGAAAAACCCTCGTTCCAAATGAGAAAGAAATTAGATTTTAATCGGGTTTGGGTTCAAATTTATATTAAATTAGAAAGACAAAATTTAGAATTAAAATAGAAATTTTATGGTGAAAATTCGAATGATTAGAGGTAATCTTTCTATCAATTATATTTTTAAATGCATATGAACAAACTCTTTTATGGTTAAATTTAGAGAACAATTATTTTAATAGGAAATTCTTAATTCATCACAAATTATCCTATCGTTGCCTCTTGGATAGATCCGAACTCAGTCATTCATAAATTTTTAATGAGATCGAATTTATTCGATCGCTCCAGTCAGAATTGGCGCAACTTGGCCTTCTTCAACATATTTAAATTTCAGCCTGATCCAACGGTTCATTAGGGAGATATGATCGTCGTACTGAGACTATTTTATTCAAGGACAGATATTTCTCCATTTCCCATAACCAAGAGTTCTTTATGCTTAAACTTCACAAAAATAATATATATATCAAAGCATGAAATAAATTAAAGATATTATTGCAATCTTCTCTTATTAGAATCTTATTAATATGTATTAGTTTTTATATGGGCTATTATCTAATCTAATTAAATCAAATTTAATTAAGATTAGTTAACAGTAGAAGAAGTGTATTTAATTATTAGTCAATCTAAGTAAATGGATGAGAAAAAATTAAAAGAAAAGAGATTCTAATATAGTTTATATAGTGGACTTTTTATAATGTATATTGAATACTATTTAATATATATTAAATAATTTTAGAGTTGTTTAATGAAGATGATAATGTTAAGAATTTGAAAATTATTCATGTTAAAATCTACAATGAGTCTTATTGGTTTGTGATAGGGATCTCTTTCAAACAATTTTTATATAGACAAAATATTATTAGAACAATTAGAAAATAGAGTCTAATGGTTGATTTTAATATTGATTAAATAATTGTAAGATGATAATTTATATTATGTTGATTTAAATTTAGAAACTCTAAATGATATTTGATTAAGATTGAATTATTATGTTATTAGTTAATACGTTTGAATACCTTAATGGTATTAAGAGTTAGCTAATGAAGTTCTATGTAAAAGTTCTCTAGATTGATTATTTATAGTTGTGATAAGTTTATTATTTATTAATGTTTGTTGGGTCTAACAAACTATTAATAAATAATAGTATAAATAGTTATCAATAAATACGAATAGAGTTACTCTAAAGGAGATTAGTTAATGATTGAAGTAATGTAAAAGATATTAATAAAATTGAATTGGTTAATAATTTGGAGGATTATCAGTTAACTGAATCAACGTACGTAGGAAAAACTTATTGAGATAATAATACTTGGTATTGAGGATTTATTATAACTTGTTATTATTAAAATATAAATGAGAACATTGTTGCAGAGTGATGTATGTGATCATTAAAGATTTAATAATAAGATTCCCAATATAGCTTGTCATTAAATATTAACAAGTTATTATTATTGAATTATTAATATGATCATTTGAGTATTGAATTATAGTTGACTTTTAACCTACAAAATTCTAGTTAGTTATTAGTCAACTGATGTTAATTAGAACGTTGCTATGGTTATACAATTATTAATTAAATCAATTAATGAGAGTTAATTAGATTTAATTAATAATTAAGTTATGTAATAGAGATTTAATTGATATAATTCTTTTAACAAGATTGTAGATTATCTATATCAAAGTTGATAAGGCTTATGACTTGAATTATGACTTTAGATATTATATGGTTGTCATTGATAATAACGATTAAATTAAAAGAATCAAACTTTAGTAATACTTAATTAAGTTTCTAATTGAAAACTAATAAGATGTTAATAGGTCATGGATGGTATACCTATGTTAATGGATTGAGATAAATAAAGTTATCTTCTTCTTATTCGAAAATTGATAATTGGCTTTCTTATATTATAATGAATAATGATCTTTGATTATCTTGAAAAGTTGAAGTAACCTTAAAGAAGAGTTAATTAATTAGAATATAGATCATAGTTAAATCAAGAGAACAATTAAAGGTCAATGATAATCAGTTTAGTGAATATTTATTTTTAAGTTATTCTTAAAGTATTATTTTTTATTAATGGAAGAATAATGCTATCGGAGGACAAATGGGTTGACTTATAGGTCAAATGATGAAACTTAAGATATTTGAAAGTATACTTGCAAACAGAAAACAGAAAACCCCTACACATTATTCAACTATGTGAATTTAGTAAACCAAAACATGTGTTTGCATCGTGTATTTTATATGCTTCTTGTTTTGAGTTTTGGGTTGACTAGTGTTGACCAATCCTAGGTTGTTACTAGAGGCTCAGGGTTATGAGATGTGAAGGCATGTTGATTTTATTTGGTCTCGATCTTTATAAGCCCAACCATGGTAATGTGATCGTATGCTATATGAAATGTTTGTTTTACTGATTGTTATTGTTCATCAGTCTTCATGTGTGAAGCTGAGATGTATTTGTATGAGACACTTGAGCTAATCATTTTTGAGTCATCGATCAGTTATCCTTGGATTACTTTCTAGTCACCATGATGGGACTGAAATGTGGATTATTTATTGATGATGTCATGTTTGACTCAACCATTTTGGAGTCTTCGATCAGTATGATTTTGAGATATTCTTGGTTGCTTGTTGAGAACCAATGGATATGGTGATTTATTTTGAGATATATTTTGGTTACTGAGAACCAATGGATACTTATGATTATCAATGATGCCTTCAGTTGCCAATAGAGAACTGTTGTGGTCATGATTTTCTATGGATGCTTTTTCAGATGCTCATGGAGATTTGATGATTCTTATCTTGGAGATTTGATAATTCTTATTATGGATATTTGATGCTTTTATGCATATTTGATGATTTTATTATGGATTATCTTTTATAATTTTGAGATTTATGATTTCATGAGCTTAGGGTAGGTAATCTACTTGTAGTGTCGAGAAGTGGCTTGCAATGGGGGTCGGGGCCCTAAGTGGCTGCCAGGGCAACTTATTGTAAGTTTGGTTAATAAGTGATAACATTTACACACTAAATGAAAATTAAATGAACCTAAAAAGATAATTGTTTTGATGTTCTCGCTCATGCCTTGAGTGCTTGTACAGGCTAGGATGGGAGTAGTGAGAACGCATGGTTGCAACCGTGCATTCCGTAGTATGCCTCGTTAGTATGAGAGGATACTAGTGGCCGCATGAGATCAGTATGGACTCGTGGAGTTTAGCTAACTGCAGGGTAACTTGTACGTGATAATTGCGATGACACTTTCCTGCTTGTAGAGTAGGTTTCCTACATGTCATTGTGTGCCTCTGGGAATTAGATGTCGATTTTGTGTGATAGAACCTTTGAGTTAGTATACTTTTAGGATTTCTGGACTTGTAGAGATTTGTGCTTCGTGAATTGATATCCTGTTTGTGACTTGAGAGTATCTCCTCAGCATGGTGGGAGTGGACCACTTAGGTTCCACGGAGTCGGGTGGTAGTGTATTTTCACTCTTATCATTTGAGATCCGTCCGAGACACCATGGCTGGAGTATCCTTGGTTGGTATTTATTCTTCATTATGTTCTTGGAGCATTATGATATATAATATACCTTATGATGGATGTATTTACTGGTATGTTTCTTATATTGATGATTTTCTTTACTTTGCATATGTTAGTTGATGATTTATTATGCTTTACTTTGCATGTTAGTAGGATGTTTTAGGAGTGACATTCCTACTATGTTAATACCGATGATTTCTTCAGTGCTTTGGAATGTTATGCACGAAGGGATGGCTAGGATCCACGATGGTCTAATGATGCTATTTACAATTGAGAGGAACCGTGCACTTAGTTATTTATGTTTGTGATATATGGTTATCTTTTGTGATGGATGTTTATATCTTTTGTGATGATGTATCATGTATGATATATGGTTTTATTTATGTTATTGCATCATGGATTAATATTAGATGATGATGATGTACTTTATTTACTTGGATGTTTATTTTTTTAAGCTTTTCATACCCTGTGATATGTACAGTGGATGATTGAGCTAAACTAAAATATAATTACAAAAGGACACTTGTATATTGTTTAAGTACATTGGATGTATCATTGTTATTTCATAAGGATGGGATGTTAGATGAATAGTTAATTTAGATGTGATACAACGTTAAGGGATCTTTAAAGAATGTAGCCTATTATGTATATATGTTATGTTTATTTTCATTTGAATTGTTGCTATTTCTTTCGCAAATGTTATGAATGGTTTTATCTTTCATGTTTAAAAAAAAAAATTGTTTGGAAAACTTAGTAAAATTCTTTGGATTTCTTGGCGGGGCATTACACTTGTTTACATGAGGTCTTTATAGGAGGTGATGGGACTATTATAAGGGATAAACTTACAAATTAATTAATATCATATGCCTCTCTTGATTCTCTCACACAATTTGATTGCAAATTCCTTTATTCCCATAGTACTTCAAGTTTGTTTTGCTACCAAGTGGATGGAGTATTTTTTTGGGGTGTAAGGTCCCTTTTTGTATGTACTTATTTTTATTTGGTCCCTCTTCGTATGTACTTATTTTTATTTGAATTAACGCTTTATGGTTTAGGTATCCTAATAAAAATTGAGATCAGTTGATACGTTCATGTTTTAAATACTCCATGATTTGAGAAGTACTACATCACCTTGACTGTTTAAACATTAATCTTTACTAACAATGGTACGAGGCGTTTCACATTATGATGATGATGTTGATTTTGGTACCTTGATGATTAAGCTATATGCATTCAGAGAGTTTAGTTTTTCCTATTGATGATATTTATGATGTTTAGGTATATGCATGACTAATGATGATTATTCTAGTATTTTAATTCGAAATAATGAATAGGTTAGGTTATATTGATTATGCAATTACTGATGATTAAATGTGAGAAAAAATGAGATAAATAGTTATTTATATAAAAGATTGATGTTTTGATTTATGTGATTATCCAAAGGAGTTTTAAATATATGCATGTGATTTTTCTCGTACTGATGTGTGAATTCAATGTGCAGGATTATTAGCCGAAAAATCTAATAGAGAATCATAACTCGACCCTATGTACAGTTTGTGAAAACTAGGGTTGAGTCTAATGAAAGATGCAAACTCCATTATTTCGTATTTTATTCGTATTGCAAATTAAATGTATGTATCATTATGTAATCGTAAAGTGTTTAATATTTTGTAACAATGATTTTATAGTGTCACTTGACACTCGTAATCCATATATGTATATCAACATGATAATTAGGGTTAACTAAGTAACCTAATAATCTAAGATGGACTAGGTTATTAACCTAGTACTAATTAGTTGGTAATCAAGGTTAATTGCCCTAATTAGGGTTTAGTGGTAAGATTGCATTTCTAAGGTTTTTAGAAAGTCCAAATATTTCACACAAATTTAATAGGTTCTTAAATAGTCCTAGATGCCAAAATTTATGAAAACTAAGTGCCCAGAGGGTATATGTATGGGTTGGGGGCATTTTTCATCCCTCTAGCCCTTTTTCGTTGACTTTTCTGACCACCCAAATATCCCATTTTTTCTTTAGTGCGAAAATTGGAACTTCACCATGAGTTTGATAAGTTTATACTCCACCATAAAGTTTTCCTTAATGATAAGGTTAAATTAGAAAACTCTAGAAGTCCTTAGTCAAGTGGGGAGTTATTGCAATTGTAGGTGGTTGAGTTAGGAGCCTATTTAGTTGTAGATTTGAGGGTGGAAAAGTGTCCACCCAATCTCTACATTTAGAGAGTAAAGTCAGGATCGAAGGAGAAGGAAGGATAACTCTTCTCAAATTTTAGTTTTCCATAACCATTTGTGAGGGTATGAATCCTTCAAGTTCATGTTTTCATGCTATGTTTCATTTCTTAAAGTAGGTTGCACTACATGTGTGTGTTTGTATGTATAAAGAAACATGTTAAGGGATGGGATTGTGATGGGTTTCTTAAATATTTTTCTTCGTATTTTACATTTTGATTTTTGAGGGAAACTATAAGGGGTTTTGTTGGCATTACTCACCCTCAAATAGTGTAGAAGTGGCCATGTGTGGGAGGAGGGCTTCAGTTGAATTCTGGATAGTGTAGAGTCTCTATTCATGAGGAGGAGAGGGAGAGAGTAGGGTGATATGGGCCCCTACTTGTCAATACAAACTATGTTTGTGTTTTGGAAATTGAGAAGTGAAATAACAAAAGTTCTTGTGATTATAGCTCTGAAAGGGCATCTGTTATAGTGTTGTGATCGACTTCTCTTGCCTGAAAAAATCCACCTTCCCCCTAGTTTGGTTTGTTAATGAACCCGTTGCACAAACCTAGGATGAGAGTATTTGGTTGTATGTGTTCTTGTTTTAAATCTATTTATCTCTAGGTCAGTTTTCGATTTCTCCCTGGTTACCTTGATGTGATTTGTAGATTTCATAGTGGCTACCTTGATATGGAGCTAAACATGAATTCAGAGTTTTTGTTTCATTTCAAATGTATGGGAGACTTCTCCTCGAAATAATGATCCTATTGTAAAAAGGTTATTGTTAAAATTATTTTTGAAAGGATTATGATCTTAGGTTTTCTTCCCTAGTTCTTTCCTAAGGGAGTCCTTGAATTAGATGATTGAATAAAATGAATAGGAAGTGGCTAGCCCACAGATGTTAAAAAAGAGAGTATTTTCCTTTCATATGATATTCCTTGTGATTCAAATTTTTATGCATATGTTTATTGGAAAATAGATGCAATGATGTTTTACCTTCCCTACGTCATTCTTATAATTCAAATTTGCACACATATATTTAAATGGTAATTAGACGAAATGATGATATATATAAAGTTATGCAATTTGATTTCAAACTATGTTAAAAAAATTCGATTATATGAATGATAGTTCATCTTATATTTTCGTAATTGTTGGAAAGAAAAATAGTCCTTTTCGATTGTATCAATAGAACATCAAACTTCATGCTATAATTCAAGTTAGAAAAAAAAATCCCCTTGCCAACTAGGTAGATTTAAAAATCCAACATTTAGAAAAAAAAGGGGGACTTGAGAAAATTTATCTCCTTAGAGCAGATATACTCTCTACTCTTTGTATGGGAAAAAAATAAATTAATCCCTTTTAGGACAGAGCATATTCCTTTTAGATCCTTTTATTACCCGTGGTTTTTATTTGAATAAACTAAATAAACAAAGGAACACACACACACACACACACACACACACACAAACACACACACAAAGAAGACTATCGTATCCTATCCTAAGTCTCACCCACAAATATTTTAACTATAACTACTCCTATCATATCTCTTCACACTCTTACCTAAGCTACCCACTTACCTTTATTTCTCCCCTTACCCCATGCATTGAAATCCACATTTTCAGCTACCATGCACTTGGAATATGGGTTGAGAATGGTGATTAATGTTGTTTGGCATGATGCCTTTATCCTAGTCACCTCCCACTTTAAATATGATTGGTGGTGGAGTCTTGTTTGGCTTCCTCTAAACCTTGCACCCTTTTTCATGCTTAGGCGTACATCCTCATTGGGGGGGGGGGGGGGGGGACAAGACTTGCAGCATGGGAAAGCACTGAAGCCCACTTGGGCCACGTGGTTTGCTTGGGAAGTGTGGGAAGGGGTTAAATGGGGTTTAGGGAGGTGTTAGGGGGCAGTTAGTAGGTGTTTAAGGGTAGTTAAAGTTCGTAAAGGTTATGTTAGTTGTTAGAAAAAATTAGTTGGTATTTATTTCTATTTAAAAATGTATTAGGAGTTTTGTAAAGTTTAAATTATAAAGTTAGTATAAGTTAGGTTAGATAATGTCATTTGTTAGTGGTAGATTATGTTAATGGTTAAGTATTAGGATTTGTATGTTAGATGTTAAATTAGTATAGTTAGTTATTTTGTTTTAATTTTAATATTTTGATTAGTTAGTTTATGTTAGGATTTAGTTAGTTAGGTGTTGAAAAAGATAACATGTGTTATGCATAGGATTCAATTAAAGTTTCAAGTGTTTAAATAATAATTAGATTTAATTATTATTGTTTTAATTTTTCTTAAAATTTTTGTTAACCAAGTTATGAATGGAAGTTTTATTAAGTAAATCATTTTTTCTAAAAGGGAAGTGAGATAAAGATGGTGTTTGGGTAGAGTTGGATAGTGATAGATGTTTGAAAAGTAAAATGGACTAGTTAATGTTAGGATTAAGCTATGTTGATTAATTTCATTTTTTTAAGTTAGTATTTTAATTATTATTGTTGATGTTCAATTTTAATTCAATTAATGTATTTATTTATGCCTTCTCTTTAAAAGGGGGATAGATTTATTTTTAAATGTTTGAGACTTAGTTTTAATATTTAAATATTTTAATAACCTTGTGAATTTAATTCTCGCAATTATAGTTTTGATGAAGCTTAATGTAACCAAAGACGACAGGGGTTTGGTTAAAGACTAAATGAACATTATAATGTTGAATTAACCTATGGAAGAAAAGTTTACAATTTTTTATGGTCATCAATTAATGATTTAAATTGACTTGTGAAGCTCTATTAAACATTGGGAACAAGTATTAAGGTAACTTAATGAATGTCCTGGAAGGATGTAGCCTATTCAACTAAGAGATAGACTAAGACAGGAAATGAAATTTGGAGCTCTAGAAAACCTAAGGTGACTTATGTGTGTCTTTAGTCAAACTGGTAATAACTTAGTAGATTAATTAACTAAAAAAAATTTTTCCATGTGTTTTTGCCTAGTTATTTTGGGCATGACATGGGGTTTCAACATCTAATCTTACTAGAGCTTATCATTGGTTTATTAATTTCCACCTTAGCAACTTTGACACCATTTCAGCTTTCTACCTGACTTTTCTTTACTATATGATAAGTCTTTTAGATTACATTTAGGAATGCTATCTTCCCTATCATGTTTGAGATTGCTATTTTATTTTTACCTTCATTAGGAGCTTATCTTTTCTCTGTGCCTGATTTATCTTCTTTATCCATTACTAATTTAGTTTGAATGTGTCCCTTGTGTGCTTGTTTTAGCAATAACATTTGATCATCTATATCATTTTTGGTTAGCAACAATTCATGTGCTTATTTTCTATAATGACATATGCTTCCTCTTATTTTTTCTATAGAAACCTTTTCCTTGTAGCATTCTTCATATTGAAGCATTCTAAATATCTTGCCCTTAATGTTGCTAAAACTAGCTATAATTATGCCCTTGTTTTCTTGCTAGTCTGGTGTGACCCTCTCTTTCTCTCTGGTTTCTAGATCCATTTGAGTTTTACCTATAGTTATGCTACCCTTTCTTCTTTTTTGATCTCCCCCTCCTCTAATATCTCTCCTTGACTATCTTTCCTCTCTTCTCTTTCATTAATACCTCTATTCCATCTATTCCTTCCATCTTATTTTGTTTCTATGTTGGGAAATTCTTGATTCTTATTTTTGATGTGGATCATTTTAAGTGTTTCTTTTAGATTTGAGGTCCTTTTTATGTGTATATGATTGTTCGTTTTATGTGTATAATTTCTTTTATCTTTCCTTCATATTTAGTGATTGATAAGCTATAGATCGATATGTGTGTTATTATCTTTAATGGCTTAACTTCTTGATGTCCTATCTCATTTAATAATAATTTAATATCATTTGTTTTAAAAAAATATGATTCCATTCCTATAAGTTCACCTATGTTTTCCCCTATTCGGTTTATGATTCAAATATGATTAAGTTCTAGTGGAAGCCCTTTGCTTATGAACCATACAAGTGCTTGATGTTTTTTGACTTTATGCTCATTAAAGTTTGGTTCCCATTAAAAGAATTTAATTGAAAAACCTTTATAATAACAGGAAGAAGCTGAAAGAAATTATTCTCTAACATATTTATTTATGCATTGAATATATAACAAGTAATTGGTCATGGAAGAAATACTTGTTTTTTTGTAGAATTCTTACTCTCTAATATATATATCTACTAAAAACATCTCTCTCAAAAAAATTATGAGCCCCCTCTTCTCTCTAAATATGCTCACTAATCTCTCTCTCTCTCTCTCTCTCTCACACACACACACACACACACACACACACACACACACACACACACACACACACACACACACACACACAAAATATGATATTATTTATATTTAGCAGTATAGTTATAGATAGGGTTAAGGTTAGGTATTTAATTTACTAAATTCTTAGTACAATCACATATAGAGTTAGATTTAAGAGTTAGGATCCAAAGTTTACAATTTTATTTATATGACACTTAGTGTTATGGTTAGGGTTAATAAGTGGTTCATTATTACACTAAAATAAGAGACATGGTTAAAGGAAGTATGAGATTTAGGCATAGTATTAGAGTATTTGGAGTGGAGCTATGGTAAAGATTGGGATATAGTTTTTAAATATGAATTGAATATATTGAAAAAAAAAAAATTGTATCTTCACAAAAGAATTATTATAAGTCCCAACACAATTGTTTACATGATGTAAAAAGTGTAAAAGAATAGATTTGAATCATCTACATAGAGAATAGTTGTCCATAATGATGCAAGAATATTTAATATTGTTGAATGTTTAATAACGCTAATACAAATTTTATTGCAATGATTAAAAATTGTATTAAAAAATATGCCTACATGAAGGACATCAATGTAAAATTATGATTTCCATTAATGCTAGTGAAATAAGGGTTACACTTAGAATAAATATGTTTCTTAAAATTCTAGAATATGAGGTTTTTACTAAATTTAGCATGAAACACAAATTGAGATATCCTTTTTACTTAACATATTTAGTAGCCACATCCATTGAAGATATCTTTTGTAAAAATAAATCAATTTTCTCTTGTTCTCTTCTTCATAAATTTTACATAGAACAATGAGAAAACACAACTCCTAATACAACTAATTAGAAGAAGTAAAAGTTTGAAACTGAAGACAAGAATGAACTATATACAAAACATGTCTTTGTAATGGAATAAATACATGGCATATTCTTCAATGAAACTCCCAACACAACTAATTAGAAGAAGTAAAAGTCTAAAATTGAAAAAAAAGAATGAACTATATACAAAACATTTCTTTGTAATAGTGTAAGTACATGACATATTCTTTAGTAATTAGGATTGTATTGTGGATTTTACTTGAACATTGATTACAAAATACTTCTCTCATTATTCAGGGAAAACCATCCACTTGTAGACGTGTCACAATTGAATTTTGCAACATCTTCCATCTGCATTATTTCTATTTCCTCAACATATTCATTTGATAATGTTTTTGATTAAGGAAAACAGGTTTTGAAGGGTGCCTAGAACCCTTTATAGATATTATAATTTTCAATGAAGCCCAAACTTAAAAACAACAAACCTTAGATGAGACATGTCACCTGACACAACAAGGTGACCATGGTGGCCTCATAGATAACATAGTACACTACTATCACCTAAACAAGTTTTAAACGAGATCCTGAAACCCCATGGTTACAAAAGAAGAAATTTAATCCCAAACCATGTCAAACTACAAGATGACATGCCAATGAGACTAGGTTAACCAAAACCAAAAGGGACAACCTAAAAAAAGACTAGGCGAGCAACTAAAAAAGAAATCTGAGCCTCAAGATTTACTTTTAGATCCCATCTTTTGAGAATGTAGAGACAAATCAAATGATGGAAAAAAGGGCTTGACCTTTTTTCCTTTTACTTTTTTCCATCCATCCTCCACCATCCCAACAACCTTCTGCTAAGCTCTTTAATTATAATTGTGCACAACTCTTTAATTATTTGTAGGCACTTGTCAAACTGAGTCTCAAAGAGATTATTTGAGGCCATTGAAGTAGTCGAGCTATTATCTATTGATAATTTGTCTAAGCAGATGTTTTAGTATTTTTATCTATAATAAAATATATGCTATCATGCAATGTAAGAAAAGTGCCAGAATATGCTTTGATGTTGTGGACTTAATTTTTTTTTCTAAGTATCACTAAGGCAAACTGTGTACAGTACCAATATTTTGGATGGTGAGCTTGACATAGAGCATATTATAATGTGTGCAAGTACTAGTAGCTAGAATATATAATGTGCTACATGCCTGCAAGTGCACTTGAGATTCAGATTCACACAGACAAAGTTATTAAGGTTTTACCAGTTACAAGTTTGTACATACAGAACATGGCAAAGAGAAGAAAAGAGTAAATTAAGTTAAGGAATTATTTTGGTTGACCAAAATAAGTACTTATTATGGGACAACATCCTAGATGTTTACCCTAAGTTAGAAAATGTCTATTATAATTTTGATGACACGTATGAAGACTTGAAGGGTGAATGGACATAATAGTTGGGTATAAAGGAAATAATTTTGTATGCAATTTTTAATAATGAATAAGATATTGTTATTTGATTACTGTATGATGCAAAGTTTATGTTAAAACATAACAAAGGTAGTAAATACAAAGTTTTGTGAAGAGAGCTACACAGGACAAATAAGATATTGAAGATATCAACATAATGAGAAAGGTTTTTGTATCTATACAATTTTGTATATAGATTATACTATTGTATATGCATATTTGGGTAGTATGCTCAACTTGCTACTTTTGTTATTGTAATACCAACTCCTAATAGGGTTGAGGCTTCTAACAAAGCCTAGTCCTTTAACAAGGAAATAGACAATATGTACGCAATAGACTCCTAACAGGGTTAATATCTTTCACAAGATACTTTTGATTAATGGATCATTTTGTGGGTATCATCTCCACTAGGATTTTCCCTTGGTTAGGGTTTCCCTAGTTAATAAATAATGTTGTCATGAGTTGCATTGTGTTATGGCTATGTTTACTTTACAGTTTGATCACTTATGGATGCTTAATATTTGTTAATATTATCCATAGTTGGGCAAAAGTTTGTGGAAATCTAATTGACCCCCCTCTCTCAATATTCCCTATTTCTAATAATTGGTATTAGAGAACAATTACTTAGAGGAGGCCTATCAACTTGAGTAAGATCTCTATGGATATGGATCAGTTACAAAAGAATCTAGAGGAAGCTTTTGAGGAACTTGATGTAGTCACACAAGAAAGAGACAATATGAATATCAAACATAAAGATGTACAAGATTTCATTCATAAGTTGAAAGAGAAGATTGAGTCAACTAAATCCAAGAAGAATGAGTCAAATGATCAGATCAAGGGTAGTGATGTTGTTTCTAAGCTTAAGAAGAAAAATGAGATTTTAAAACATGAACTTGAGATCACTAATCTTAAGATGGGTTTGATGGAAGATGAGAAGAAAAGTTAATTAGATTTGAGATAGGAGAATGTAGATTTAAAATCCAAAATTACCAAGGTGACATATGAATTGAGACTACAAAGCTACAATATATAGAACTTGAAAAGTATAATACTATTGTTAAAGGATAACTTACTCAAACCAAGAAACATCTTGAGAAATTGTATTCCAACATTGAAATGCTTGATGAGAAAATCATGGCACAAAGACCTAAAGGTGACATGACTGGTATTGGCTACTATGAAGGAGAATCATCTATAAAATCCTAAGTTACTAAGGAACCAAATCTAGCGAATTGACAAACTGAATAACAACATCAAAAATTTGAACACGAAAGTACCTAATCAACCCGATCAACCTAAATAACGTAAGTGTTCTTACGTTAGTGAACAAATTGTCTTTCAAAGAAGTAAACACAAATTAACCCCCAAAGCCCAAGTAGGAAGACTGAATATGCACTAACATTTGGGTCACTTTGCTATTGAAAAGCGTAAGTTCCCTCTAAATTTATCTAGGTACAGCTCCCCGTGCATGATTTACAATGAATTCATAGCAATACAAATATGGATGCTTTTAACCAGAAAGTACAAAAGGTTTACAAACGTCTATCTATAAACACAAAATAGATGTGGAAAAATTAAGCAGCTAAAAGGAAATAAATGACACGAAGTCCATTTATCTAAATTTTATATAACAGAAATAACACACGAAAAGCATAGCACCAAGTCCAAAAGATAATCGTATTCACGATTAAATACAACAAATACATGTTAAGAGAAAATTAATATCACTCCAAGTTGAATAATGATCAAAAAACATATATTTATATTCAAAGTTTTAATATATTGCTATTATCCCCACTCTGAACACAACAAAATGACAAAGATTCTGCTATTTTTGTACAATAATTACTATCTGGAAATAAAAATTCCCCTCACCTGCATTACCACATAATAGAAAAGAACAAAAAAACCCCTTTCTCAGAAGCCCAAAGTCTGTAAAAAAAAAGAGGCAGTCTCTCTTCTCCACTGGCAAAAACTGAAATAAAATTGAACCATTTCTCTATTTACTCTTGCACAATAAATAGTTGTGGGCAACTACCCATTCAGTTTTATAACTGAATCTTGGGCCATCTATCTTGTGCTTACCTATCCTTTGATTTTTGTGACATTTCTCTTCCTTGTGGCTTTTACTTTATTATAACATTGCCCTTGAATTTAAATATTTAGATACAACTCTATAATAAAGCAAGACATCAATTATGATTATCCGCAACTTGGTAGCACCCAGGGAATGTACACTCTGTTCTTAATGAATCAATGAATATCACAGTCTTTGTCTACTATCTTTGATTTAAGAATGGTCTCATTGTTAGATTGTGGTGACTGATCAGGAAAGTACTGTACATACTTCATAAATAGTGGGGAATTTTTTTTTTTTGGGAAGTAGCCGACATGGTAGCCGACATATTATGGCCAACATATGGCCGACATGTTATAACCCTAAAGCGGTTTAATACTTGTATAAAAAGGGCTTAGGGTTGGGTATTTTTCATATGTGGTGATACAAAATTGGTTCTTGCGGCGGTATTGAGCTGTAAGGGATTACAGATTGTAATCAGGTTGTAATCACTGAATTGTAATAAGATCGGACTTGCTGTTTGGTGGACGTAGCCCAGGGATTGGGTGAACCACATTAAATCTTGGTGCCTTGTGTTCATTTTTGTGTGTTCTATTATTTTCTGTTATTGGTTATATTTGCATGTAGTTTTTATTTCTGTCCGTGGTTTATCCTAACACTCATTATTCACAAAGGACGGAGAAAGGGTGAATTATATGAGAACCATGTAATAATACCTTTTCAGTTTAGATATTCCTACGGTTCCATACATCTTTTAATTCTCCTTTCCCTTGCGGTATTATACTTCTTCATACTCTATTCATAGTTTCACCATTATAGAGCTTGAAATAATTTTGTCCACGAAGAGCGTGCAATTTTTCATTTTGCATCTTGGAAGACTTGTGATGACGAACACTTATCTTTGGGTAAGGAGCCTTCCTTCTATGTACAGAGGCATTGTATCAAACATTTTGCCTCTTTTTCCATGCGTTTTTCACCTGTCAAATTGTAAGTTGTGGGTAACACATCTGCACTTTGTCTTGATCCACCTAATGACTTGGCACAATAGCTGATGTTCGCGATCCTCCTTGATGAGTGAGAACACAGAACTCATCTCTTCTACACATACCAACACAATGTCAAATAGACAATGGGCTCTGGACTTATTACCACAGGAATCATCAGGAGTATGTATGTATTCATTCATATATCCCTTCGAACAACCTCATTTGATGATAGACTACCACAGACTACGGCTCTGGGTGACTGTGAACTGATAAAAGGATTAGAACACCTTGTTTTGCGCGTGTCTGAATCTCTGGTGAAGCACCGTCGATGATACAACAGACTCCTTGTTAGAATGTGACTTTCATTCTTGACTGCCACGGGTTTGTCTTTGGGAGGTCCTAGTCGCTGTTCGGGCATAACAGTGAGCTCTCTTTATATTGATGACACCAGTGGAGTTATACTTTCACCTTCTCATTAGAACCGACATCCATACTTATGTTGAAACCTCCAAGTATAAACTTCTTGGCAATATACTCGGTATGTCAATGTTTCCATTTGTGCTTCGACAAAAGATCTATGACAATTATGCAAGCTTCATCAAGTCAACCCGTGTGGCCTAAGGCAGAGTGTGAGAGCTATTTAGATGCAGGCATCTATTGGTGATGATCCCATCTCTCCAACTAGTGTAAATGCGACCATTATATATGCACCATGCTCTTTTTATATTTTGGGTACCCCTTATACGCATAATACTGTCAACTTCTAGCTCTGACTAGATTAGTGATTTGAAGATTGTGAACCATGCTTGAACTTTTCATTTTGGACTTGGATCTATTTAAGTTTGAACCCTCAAACGTTATGAACTTTGGTCTTCGAGTCTTGCAACTTATAGATCACCTTTGAATTATTATGAATCAGAGTGGAGTATTTTTAAACTTTCTTGAACTTATGAACTTAATCCTTTAAAAAGGGTCTACACTCTTGAATTAATGAACTCACTCTTAGAATCAAATTTTGAACATATGAGGACCATGATTAACTTCAAATGTGAATATTCAAACTAGTTTGAACTTAGGAGAAGTTTATCAAGCCATCCTGAATCCAATTTGAAATGTTCTTCTGACATAATGAACTATAACATGAACTCTGGATTGCTGAACCAAGACAAATTATAAATAAGTCATTGAACCTGCATGAGAAAATTGAACCACTTCGAATCACTTTGAACCATTGTTCAAAGGAGTTCAAGATCCTAAATATTAAAATTTTAAATATTGGGTCTATATTGGGTACGAACAATAAGGAAGTGAAAAAATATATTTAATGGAAGATCTTTTTCATGCAATGAACTTGGTCATATGAAGAAGGATTGCACAAGCAAGTATTCTAAACCCTTATCTAGTTATTGTTATAACTGTTTTGCTTATGGACATAGAGATAATGAATGTAGGAAACCTATATATATATATATATATATATATATATATATATATATATATATATATATATATATATATATATATATATATATATATATATATATATATATATATATATATATATCAAAGTACTAACCCCTAAAGATAATAGACCTATTGGAGAAACAAATGTCATACGACATAGAGTTATGTGTTTTAAGTGCAACAATTTTGGACATATTGCTAGGGATTGCAAATTACAGACAAATCAATTTGACCTAGATTTGGAAACAATGTTATAGCATGTTAGATTTGCAACAATTTTGGACATACAAATAGATATTGTAGGATGAAGAACACAAGAAAACAAAAGATGAGATCACAAAAAATGAACTATAGAAGGAATGCAAATAACAATATGAGAAGGAATAAAAATAACAATGAAAGACATAAAGAAAATGTGAAAGAGCAAGTAGAAAAATTAAATGAAACATTTGTTAAATCTAAGAAAAGTACACAAATATGGGTTGAGAGGAAAAATGACACATACGAAAAGAAGTTGAAGTTAGTTGTAGTAGCTAACAAACCCTTATCAATTTAATAAATTAATTCATTAGAGAATAATGGGGAAAGGACATCCAGTAATTATTTAACCCTTGAATGATTGAATTAAGATTTGTGAAGTTTATGATAGTGTGATATGGATGAGGGAAGGCCACTATTAAGTATACATGCAATTCTGAGATAATATGTGAGTGCACAAAAGAAAAGACCCTTACTGGTACAAGAAATAGCTTTTTCATCAATGTGTTCTTGCATAATTAATGCAAAAGTAAATTGTAAAGGATTTAATGAATAAAATCAAATCATTTGATCACCATTCAATCAATTGAAGAGAAGAAAAGCATTTGAGAGCAATTTGGAAGAAAATTGAAGAGATTGAAGTGGATTTGTGAAAGATTTCATTAGCTCAAACATAAAGCCCTAAATTCATGATTTCAGAGGTATTTCATTTTTGTGAAATAAATTTGTGGAGTTTTGTTGAAATTTGAGTAGTTGAAATGGAGGAATCACTTTTACATATTATTATGGAAGTGCAAGACCTAAATTAAGAAGAAACCTTATTCCACTCATCGAAGATAATCCTAACACAAATTTCTCACAAATTCCTGACAAAATTCTATACCTGGAAGATGTTAGGAGCTACATTAACTACAAATTTGAAACTATGGGATAATATAGCATTTCCAATGAGCTCAATAATATTTTCAAATAGGACATGCCATTTAAAGAGGGTTTTGAACACTTCAATTATGTCGATGTGATTATGTATATGTTTTATCATGATTTGGACAATGAGGATTGGAGTAGAGTCATTTTGAGCAAGATCCATGATGGAAAATTATGGACAGGAGATAGAGTTGAGAACATTAGTGCTGAGCTAATTCATGATGTGACTAGTTCATGTAACCAAGGTTCAATTCCACTTAGTGAGAAGAATGTTAAGATGGCTATTGCAAAAAATACCAAAATAACTTACGAGAGTAGAGGTATGGTGTCAAGTCAAATAAAAAAAGATGATGTAAGGTATTTAAGTAAGATCATGACCACTAAGTTATCTGTGAGATCAAGTGAAGATGAGATAGAAGGCACATTTATTCACACAACCTACATATTGTGTGTTAAGAAAGTGCAAGTGAACATGTCTAAGATTTTAAGAAATTGATCAATTGACAATATTGAAAGGATAAAGAAAACTAAGAATGCCCAATTTAGATTTCAATCACTAATAACCTATATATTTTTCCACCATTTGAGAAAATTTTCTTTCATGAACATACTTGACTAGAGCAATGATAAATGCACAATGGAGAAGATCACTAATATGTATAAAAGACACCTTTCTGACAGGATTGAAAGTAGCATAACCTTAATAATAAAAGCATTTCAATTTGAGATGATGTAGAGATGTAGAGAACAAGGATCCCTAAGTCTATGGTTGAGAAATACAAGGATGAATTATGTTTTACAGTTGACATAGATAAAACTAGTATGGAGGCAGTCACTCCTAGAGTGATGTATGTAGAACTTCTAGGATATGAGATTACTTAGGAAATAATAGAAGGTTATGCACCTAGGATCTTGAACTCTGACATAGATCCCAAGAGTAAAAGATTTGTCACTTATGATAAAAATATATAGGAGGCCTATCAAACCGAAATTGAATAGGCATCTGGAAAGAAGGTATAAAGAAAATGTTGAAAAAAATGATATGACACTTGAATAATATGCTGAGGCAAAAAAAATTGCAGCAAAGGTAAAGGAAAGTGATCAATCAAGTTTATTATTAGTTCAACCCTTGTTTATGCAAGTAGGACTTAATATGCCTACCATAGTAGCATCACCATCAAAATCACTTATAATAGCATTACCAATTGTTTCCACTCCACCTACAACACCCATGGAATCACCTTTGGTAGTAACACCACCTACACCATTAGTTTCATTTTATTGACCAGAGGAATCAAGCGAAGCAAGCATTATAAGTGAGCAAGATGCCATTTCTACAAGGAAATCATCAAGACTCACACTTATAGTTGCCCTAATTAAGGTGAAGCATTAAATATACTCTCCTAGGTCAAATAAAGTAAAGGATAAGGTTACTAGACTTGGTAGGAGATATAAAGTTTTATATAGTCAAGAAGGTCAAAATAAGAGAGGTCAAGAAGAGGAAATAGGAGAAACAAAGAAGATGGGAGGTTAGTTAAAACCTTCACAAGTTCAATCACAAGAAGAAGAGAGAAACACTAGCATAAAGAAAATCAAGTAGATGCCCAAGATAGAAAACATGAATAAATTAATCTTGAAAGAAGGTAATATCAAGAATTTGTTATAGTATTATGATAGATATCCAGTGTATGAGCAGAAATATTTGGATGTAACTATAATCCAATATATGATTAAGTTTAGAAATCCTCTACTTACAATTCATGGAGAACATCCCAAAGAAATATACAATAGATTGAATTAGGTCAGATTGAAAACTAAAAAGAAAGAGGAAGCTTTGAGAGATGAGATTGTAAGAAAATGTTATGATGTGAAGAACACCATGCAATTGAAAAGAATCATGCATAGACTTGGTCCACTTGTGCAAGATAAAATGAGAGCCATATGAATCATGGGAGGCCTAAAAGAAGAAGTCACAAAGTATACAAAGGAACTTGTCAATCAAACACGAAGTAACCCAATAAGCATAACACATATTAAAGAGGGTGAAAATGAATTTATCATACCTACACCAAAAACACCACCTAGTTTTTAATAAATGGATACTTCCATGACAAAAGAAGAAACTCCATTAATGATAGAAGATAAGGAAATTTAAACTATCTTGGATGCACTTGGGTAGAAAGAAACTATTCAAATGGACATGCCACATAAAGAGGGAGGAAACTTGATGATAGGGGGAGCATTCATCACAGTTAACACCAGTGAGGAATCCTTTGCAAATATTTCTATAGGCCCATTTAAAACTCAATCATAATTTAGTCTTGGAAATTTGGTAGAAGAAGAAAGAAGAAACATTGAAGGAAAAGAAGAGGAAAGAACAAAGGAAAGGGCAATAGAAGAGAAAATAGATGAGGAGGTTGTGTAACCCCAATAAAACAAGCCTATTCAAGAGGCTATACAACAAGAAGGAAGATCATAGGCACTACAGGTTAGTATGGCACAACAACAAAAAACATAGCCACATGTTAGCCAAGCCCTGCACCTTCAAATGACCACATCACAAAAGGAATCTAGTAAGGAAGTTACTAGTTCTTCTAGAATCCTGTTAGAGTCATTCTTGTATAATGTAACAAGTAGTGCCACAAGAGAAGTTGATGAGGATGATATTGATAAGATTGGATTAACATCTACCCTATCAATAAATAAAATTATTGAAAAGAGTAAGAAAGCCAAAAGTTTACAAGAACCACTTGGAGAAGTAATTGATAAAATCCAAAGTATTATTTCCATTTTCATCATATTAATGAGACCAATCCTTAGAAGAAAGAAAAGAAAGTAATGGAGAAGTTTGACAATCAGTTTACTACATTGGTTGAAGTTGCCACTATCAAAGCCAAAACCAACCATGATGTAAACATGTTTAGTAAGGTATGCAACAACATAAAAGATGATTTTTCAACCCATGATATATACATCAAAGAGCTAAGAAAATATTTGACAAAAGGCAAGGAGTTATATGAAAAGTGTACACTCCCACACACTTATCTATCAACCATTATTAAAGAGATAAAGAGCAAGGAGAATGAACTGGAAAACATTGTAAGTGAGCCAAACCATGTAGATGCTCATGCCATTTATTTGGAGAAAAGAATTAGTAAAGCTCATGACAATCTTAGTGTATTGGAAATAAGCATGGATAAGATGGTGAATTTTTTTCATTACTTAGAGAACACCTATCTCTGAAGATTGACCTTGTACAACAACTTGCAGAGTGTTTGAATGCCAAAGAGAATTATGCTACATTTTCTTACACATACCTTCAAGCAACACATATTGCATCCTATGGGTTGTGTTCCTTAATCAGTGTGATAGATTTTGTCTGAGATGCATGTAATAAAGGATTCAACAACCTAAAGGTTATTTTTTTGTTTGTACTTCACTTCTCATTGATGTAAAAGGAGGAGAGTATTGAGGCAAATTCTAAACTGTTATAAAATGTAAGGATAATGTATAGTGAAAGGGTTAGTAAAGTATAGATGTAAAGATTTAAAGATGGTAAATATATAAATGATCTACATTCTACAAATTTTGTTTGCTACGTTTTGTAATTTTGAAGATTTTTTTGGGACTTAGCCAATTTTTCCATAAGTTGCCATTGTAGACACTTAAATCTGATTACACCACTTAAGTAATCCTATTTAGTCATCTCCTAGGGCATCATTAATTAAGTATTTAATATTTAATTAATCCATTATCATCCCCTAGTTAATTAGTTAATTTAATTAACTATAGTCCAATTGATAAAATTAAAAGATCACCCAAAATCAATTTATCAATTAAATCCCTATTCCTCTATTAAATTGGATAAATCCTCAAATCCATTCAATTTAATTCTATATCCCTATTTTATTAAATAAATCATTTAATAAAATATCTAAAATCCTAAGAGCCTCCCTAAACCCTATCCTAACCCCTAATCCAACCCATTCACACATACTAACCTCACTTAGCCACCTAACTAACCCATCCCATCAAATCTAAGCCACTTACCCCCTAATCCCCCTCTAATCCAAGCCTAATCCTCTTCTAATCATGTGCATAGTCATAAACATGGGTTAAGACTTGTTAACCCAAACCAAAGTCAACAATCTCATTCTCCCCCCAACCATCTCCATTTATGACCCAACCATCCCCATTTATGGCTCAACCTCCCTCATTACTCCTTTGACCAACCCATATCCTACCCTCTCACACCCAATCAGCCTGTGACATGTGTCACCTCCTAATTGGCTTCAAACAAGCACAATCCATGTGCTCCCCTTTGAGTGTATCCTAGCCCTTCGTCACCATCTTTCCATCCTTGCATCTTGACCATCCATTCCTCTACCCCTTGGCCTATAAATAGAAGCATCTTCCTTCACTAAAATAATCCACTTTTGAAGCAAACTTATAATGCTACTTTGAGAGCCTAAAAACTACTAAAATACCATCATAATGCTGAAACCCCTCCATACCTTCATTGCTGAATCATTCATCCACACCCATATTTGATTATCACTCATCCACTTGGAGCTTGAGCACATCATGAGCATACATCTGCTATCCATCAAGGACATAGCTTCGTCATCATGAGAAACACTTGAGGAGTTTACCATCTTTGGTCTACTTTCCTCAATTTTGTCTTCTTTGGTCCTATCTTAAGTGTTTAGTTGTTTTTTAGTATTGAGAATTCTTTTTATATATTAGTGTTCATTTTACTCTACTAAAATAGGTGATACAACCATCAATTCCAAAGGGGGAGATTGTTGGCAATTTGGCTAAGTAGATGTTTTAGGATTGTCATTTATGGAAACATATATGCTATGTTATGTAAGAAAAGTGTGAGGATACCCTTTGATGTAATGACTTAGAAAATTGGCTAAGTATCACTAAGGTAGACTAATATACAACACTAGTATTTTGGATGGTGAGCTTCACAGTGAGCATATTAGCATGCACATTGTTACTAGAAACTAGAATAGACAATGTAATACACTCCTACAAGTGTTCTTGAGCTTTAGAGTTGTACAAACATAGTTATTAAGGTTTTATCAATCACAGGTGTGGCAAAGCCTTGGGGGGTGTAATACTTGTCTTCATCTAGTGGAAGTACTTGTGGATTGTGACCATAAGGAAATCGATCGGTGAGAATTCTTAAGGTACTCTTGTAACCACGAGGTCTGATACTTATCATATGATAAGGTGTCCCATATAAGGAGCAAGGGGGGTGTTGCAAATGAAATCCTTACAAGACATCTTAGGATTAGAGGCCATCCTATTTCACAACTCAATATCCTGGTTCAAGGATCAATCTTAGTGGACTACCCAGATCATCCCAAGATTTGAATCACCATATGTGTTCCTTTAGATTTGGGTAACCCATCTATTACAAATCCAATATTTATTGTGGGAAACCACTTTGTGTGAGGCAAGGGAGAATCAATTTGTGGGCCAAGGTATTGAGTAATGAACCATGTCATTTAGGTAGACATTTCTTGATGTGTTCTCAAATGTGCTAGACTTGTGAAAATATTTTGAACATACACATGATGGTAGTTCTAGGGATTTCCTTTTTAGACCTCACATATTCTTGTATCATGTAAGGTTTCTTCATTCCTTTCTTGATTGCTTGAAGACCACTCCATGTTTCACTATCTTGCTTCGAAAAAACTTACTTTTGAACATCAAACTTTCTATGCTATTAACTTCTGTCAAAATTTGTCAACCAATTCAAAACATCAAGTGAAATTTTTTTCTTATGTTTCTTGCTAAGGGGAGTTTCATCATTTGACTTTTCTTTTCTATGTCTCTAGTTCTTGAACATGCTTAAAGTGGCTCTTTGGTCTTTGAACTCTTGGTCTTTTCCATCTTCATGGTATATTCTAGCATACTAAGAATTTATTTTGTTGAAATGGTTACTTTGATCTCTTGACTACACTCTTTGATTGTGAAAGTTGTTCACTTGTCATCTCTCTTGATTTATCTACTTTTCTATTTGGGCTTCTTTCCTAGTTGTTGACTTGAGTCACTAGTGTCATAAGTTGCTTGGACACTTTTATTGACATGTCAACCATTCATTTCTACCTCTTTTTGACAAGTAAAAACTCCACCTCTCTAGTTTAGACATCAAGTTATCTTGTGTCACCTTATTAGCTTCCTCTAGTCTCCCTCATGTTGGATTTTATATCTATTGCTAAGGGCTTAAAACCTTGTGCTACCAAACCTCAACCAATTCTAAATGATCATGAGTTCTTCTATACCACTAAAGAGTTTCAAGATCTATATGCTTGATACAAAGTACTAGAAGAAAAAAATGGTCTTTCTTACCTTCATCTCACTAGGCGCATGATAGAAATGAAGTCTAGAATTGAGAAAAAGGTTAGAGGAAATAATGAAATCATCACATGAGCTTCCCTTAAGCTCTCAATATGCACATGAGTCATCTTCTTAAACATCATATTCTTCCTCTTCTTCTAAGTCTACACACTTTGTCTCTCCAAGATATCAATTGACTTTATTTATGGGATCTAAAGACCTCCTTAGAAAGTAAGTGATACCTCCTTTCAACCTATGAAAATATTTCCTAATAAACCTATCTTTGATGAAGATATTGATGCATCTTATGTACTTGATGAAAAACAAGAAGATCCTAGACATACTCTTGAGAGAACTTTTACTCCCCTGGAAGATTCTTATGATGCCATCTTGTAAAAACTTCTTGATAATGAGATCATCACATTACCAAAAAACTCTAGACCTTATGAACCTAAAATCAAACCTTCATGGTGGAGAGATGATCACTTTTATAATTGTCCTAGAAATAAAGGTCATAAAACTAAATATTGAATTGATTTGAAACATAAAATTCAATATCTTATTGATAATGGGATTGTTGATGTTGTAACCCCTAATGACTTGTGTGATGAGGATACTTATCTTGAGCAAGATCACATTGATGAACCTATGTCTAGTGTGGCCTTTTGACACCTTCACTTCTTCCAACATGTGTGAACTTTATAAAACTTCAAATATTTCCAACATTCTTCCATCAAACAAAGAACCTAATGCTTTCCATACTAACTATGTGTATCCTCAAGGACTACCTCTACAAGAAACTCAAGCTGATCTATACTTGGCTACAAACCTTTTCAATTCTACTAAGACTAAAGATTCTCAACCTTCATGCAATTCTATGCCTAATATTCCTTCATATGATGTTATGCCAACTATTCCTACTCCAAGCACTAATCCATTCCCTCTTCATTCTCCCTTGTCCCTAGAAGTGGCTCCATGTCAAGAGGATTCTAAAAAATCTAAAGATACAAATGTCAAGAAAGAGCAAGATCAAGCACCCTTTCATATTCTTCAAGATGTATCTCTTCCATATACTATATATTACCCACCTCCTAAGTATGATGAAGACATCACTTTTGATATTTCCAATGAGCTTACTAAAAATTATGAGAAAAGTTATATTCCTATGATATCTAAAGAAACATGTCAAGATCAAAGAATCCCCTCATGTTCTACTTCTCTATACCCACTTCAAAGCCATGATCAAGCTTTAAATGATCCTATAAAAAATGTTTCTCCTATCAAAGCTACTCATGAGTCTGTTTATGGACTCGGTCACATTTCTCTCTCTAAAGATTTTGATATCCCTACTATATATGCAGAATGTAGCCTCAAACTTCACACACACACACACACAAACACACACACACACACACACACTTCAACACGGTCCTTATATGCAGATTCATCTTGGAATGGACATGAGATTGTTCACCCAAGAGGAGTCCTGCAAGATGACCTATTACCTTTTATCTAGGTGGAATTTACCTGCTTATGCTCTCAAATTTGAGGTATAGGTAATCAGACCATGCTAGAATGAAGGGTTTAAAATGATTAAACTATATGCACATGCAAGTAATCTAAATGATTATGTGATTAAGCTATTAACATATGAAATAAAATTAACTAAATGTATGCAATATTAAATCTAAATGATATTAAGCTAAGAAATGAAAGTCTATAGAAATAAAATAAGCTTAGATGAGTATGCACTTTAGTAGCAATTCGATAGCAATTCGATTCAACCTCTGTAATGAGGAATTATGAGTCCCTTAAATAGAATCCATGAATGAATCAACGGTCAGGATCAACCTTGATGAATAGTTAGGATTATATGGAAGATTCAGTTAAGATGGGAACTTCCTTGTGCAGGTGAAGTCAATTGTTTCTGATCTGAGTATGATAAGTAGTTAACTAAACTTGTCATAAGTGTGAGAGCAAGTTAACTAGATTGATTCTAATTTCGAGAAGTAGTTCACTCAAAGTTTCTATTTTGAACTGAAGAGAAGATTTTGAAGATATTATTTAATTTAATAGGTGAGATATGACCTCACAAATACCTTTTTCATTTAATTGAATAATCTAATTCAATTAATTAAAGTAGGCATAATTATTAAATTAAATATTTTTAATCCCTTAGTACATTAGTCTTAGGATAGAATTTAATTTAATTAAAGTATAAATACTTCAAATTAAATTAAATCTTAAACAATAGGTTTAATGCGACTAATACAAGTCAATACTTTGGGAATTAAATAGAGAGTATGATTAATGCAGATTTAGTTTTTTTGCATTTGACAATTAAGTCAAGTAGCGAGTAGCAAAATAAGACTTGCCTAGTGACATAGGACTTAGGATTGATTGAAATAGACTAAAATTGGTGATCATGGCAATGAGCCAATTTTGGGGTATTACATTTCTTTGAATGAATGTGCGAGTAATACGTTCAATTCAAAGAAAACCATAAAGCATGATGCGAAGATCAAGAAATGAGATTGGTTCCAAAGTTGATGATACATAGACCAATTGATAAGCTTTCAAGGACCTTCTCCAGAATGGAGCTTTGATCCTAAGGAATCCAAGCATAACACCTGGATATGCAAATTGATAAGCATTTTAAAGGTTTCCTTCAGAACAAAGTTTAACCTTTAAGGATCTAGATAAAACACCTAGATACCCAAAATTGATAGCATTCAAAAGGTTATCTCCAGAATGGTGCTTAATCTTGAAGAAGCTTAATCTAGATACCTGAGATTGATAGCATTTAAGAGATCGTCTCTAGAATAGAGCTCAATCTTTAAGGATCCAGATAGAACATCTAAACACCTGAGATTGATAGCATTTAAATGATTGTCTCCAAAATGGAGCTTAATCTTTAAGGATCCAGATAGAACATATAGATACTTGAAAGTGATTTATGAGCATAGGACCATCCCTAGAATGAGGCTTAATCCTTAGGAGTTGAGGTTTAGATTGTCCTGGTACCTATAATCAACTAATGACCAAATGAAATAGATGACAAGGATGCCAGAGATAGGGAAACAAGATGCCCTGAGTGATGAGATGCCTCGAGTGATAAGGTGCCCCGAGTGATGAGAACATGAGATGGGAACAAGATGCCCCAAGCAATAAGGAATCAGATTAATTTGAATTTCAAGTTCAATGATGTAATCATCCTGCCCCCTCGGGAGCGAAATAAAAAGATGACACACCAAAAATATGATGTAAAGTAGTATGTAGGAGAAATCCAAGATTTATTCAAATGTAGAAGAGATCATAACGATCAGAAGAAAATTCAAAGTCAATTTGTAGTGATTTCGAGGTCTAGAAGACCAAGTTTGACCAAAAGTTGAACAAATTTGACCATAGTTTGACTTTTTGCAAATTAAAATTTGAAAACATGAAGAATTTTGAGTTGAAAAGATTCCAAGAATTAGAAAGGACCAGAAAAATATGGACTGCACAAACGTTTGATCGCGTCAGTCCCAAAATTTTAAAATGCATTTTTTAGACTACTTAGGTGTGTCAGATTTCAAATTCGATCTCGAAAATGGATTCAGAATAGTCAAATTAGCCAAGGGGGTGATTTTCATGTAAGTCGAAGCACTTTGAAAAATTAGGTCAAACCCTATATAAGGTCCCAAGGGGTCATTTTCAATTCATTTGCACCTTTTGTCTTTTGTGAATAGGAGCTCTGAGAGGAAGATGGCAGTGAATGTGAGACATCATCATTTTGAGCGCTCCCGACGACATAGCTGGCTGGCAGACTATGGACCACCAGTGAGTGATCGATAACCAACCTTTGTACTTTCATTTTTACACTTTTTGATGTCATTTAGTGCATTTTTAACACTTTTTAGGAAGTCCCAATTGGTCTTCATGCGAGACTATCCTTTGTCATGTGAAGGCGGTCTCTTCTAGCATGAAAATTTGCCAACCCGACATTTCTTTGCACGTGTCTGTAGGGATTCTTGCATGGGAGATACCCACCTCTTGCGCAAAGAACGCAAGAATTTTGCATGAATGGTTGTCACCTTTTGCGCGAGATAGTCTCTCTTCGCACAAGAACTTGTTTCTTCGCATGAGAGTCCCTTTTTGTGTGAGGTTTTGATTGCTCACGTGGGTTCATATTTCTTCGCGCAAGGACTTGATTTCTCACACAAAGATGCACAATCTCACATGAAGAAATGAAGTCTCATGCGAGGAAATACATCTCTGCTAGAAAATCTGTGACAACAATGTAGTGAAAATTTGCATTTTTTTACATTTTAGTGTGAATTTAACATTCGTTTCTTCATCATTTTGATTTGTTGATCGAGTACTAACTATTTTCTTGTTGCTATTGTTGTTTGTGTGTGCAGGAGGTATTCAGTGATGTCTCATTGAGATCACATTATCCGTTGTATGGAGCTTTGTTGTGGAGCCTAGATCCAGAAGACATGGCACATATTGATAGACTGGGGCTCACTTCTTTATGGTGGATCCTAGCATTGTTGATGAATCACAACTTGTTGACTACCTTGGTGGAGCATTTCCATTCAGAAATGAACACCTTCCACCTACCTTAGGGAGAGATGATTGTGACTTCCAAGGATATATATAGGGTCTTGCGTGTATCGTTTCGTTGACTAAGGGTATCGTATGACAGTGCCCCAGGCAGGTACAAAGGCCTTGTGTGCCAATTTTTAGAGGGAGCTAGCTATTGGACAAGCCATCACCTGGGATGAGTTCATCCATACATATGGGCAGACAGACAGGTTAGCCTCAGTTTTGGCCATATTCATTAGTTGTTTCCTAGTACCCTACAAAGAATAACATGGTTTGGAGTGTGGATGGGGGTTTATGCTGCAGAGGATGCTTGATTCTCTAGAGAGATTTGGGTGGGGCCAATGCATCCTGGCTCATATGTTTTATGAGATGCATGAGATTGTATACCATGAGCAGAAGAGTATGGCCACTGGTGTGTATGTTCTTCAAGTCTAGGCATGGGAGCACCTATCTATTGCGCGCCCCATTTTTGAGGATTCCCAGGAGTCCACAGAGCCTTACATTTACAGATACAGGGGCCAGATTACCCAAGTAGGCCTGGGTAAGACAGAGCACTAGAGAGCCCATCTCAATGACCTGGTCTCCATCGTATGGTGGCCTTGGCAATAGATAGAGGATTGGGACAATGCTCCCAAGGAGTTGGGGTGGATGTTTTGCTCATGGCCGTTGGTGGGGAGGATGATGCAGATTATTGAGTAGTTCACCATTAGTAGGGTATGGAGATAGTATGGTAGGAAGAAGGACATCTCCCAGGAGTTTTGTGCCTATGTGCGAGTCATGAAGGATCTGACATAGGGATGGCTGACGAGGCTAGATGCAGGGAGATAGATGATTGATGTGCACAACCTAGTTGCAGCACAATGGGACTACCATCTAGAGGTAGTAGATTTAGGGTCGACACCAACATATTAGGCATATCTTATCAGTCATCCCTTCCCATGGTTCATAGATCCCTTGGGGGAAGTAGCACCAGTCCCATATCAAGTACCAACACAACAACAATAGGTTCCCCAGCAGCGGGCTCCCTAGCAGCAGGCACCTTAGGGCCCACTACCAGAGTTGCGATAGAGAGTTAGGCAAGTGCAAATACCCACACGATAGATGGGGTTGGACCTAGGTGCAAGAGGTAGTGACGGAGAGCAGAGACAATGACATAGGTTGAGGGTGGAGGAGTAGGCACCCACAGAGCAGGCACCCAAGATGCTCAATGAGGAGATGCGGGAGCAGCCTGCCATAGGATCCAAGGATGCATTTTGATGATAGAGGGAGAAAATCCAATAGGCTTCTCGGTAGATTAGAGAGCTACAGATATAGGTAGTAGTCAGAGACACACGGATCATAGAGTAGGATCTAGAGATCCAGAGATTGTGGGAGTAGGTATAGGCAGCCGAGCAGAGGGCAGAGATGCTGCAGGATAAGGTTAGATTGCAAATGGCCTGAGTGGCTTATTACTTTTCAGTGTACTCTATAGTTGTGCCCGATGAGGCTCAGTAGGTTCCATAGTTTTCTCGGTATGCTCGAGATTCTGGGGGTGTATGTCCTCCTGCGAGACCAGATATGCCACCTCCTCCCCCTCCTCCAGCTGTTGGGGGTGATGGTGTGGGTCATAGTTAGCTATTGATGCTCTTACCCCTAATTTTGATTTTGGCTATGTATCGATTGGTGTGCCAGCACCATTTTGTATCATTTTTGACCGATAGCGATCGAGTAGCACTCATTTTTTGTATTGACACATTTTTAGATATATATATATATATATATATATACAAGATTTTGAGCTGAGTATCATTGTGTACATGTCATTGTTAGTGTTTGTGCTTTAATTTGATGTACACGAGATGTTTATGTGATGATTATGAGATGCATGTGTTATGTTATGAATGCATGTTTGATTTGATGTGATGTGATTATGTAGTGTAGATGATATGAGTATATGGATGCAATGCATATGGGAATGAACTAACATCTAATGAAGTGTTGTATGTTTTTGTTTGACAGTAATAGGTACCCCCTCGAGGAACATGCAAATACAAACTAAAGAACCAAATGATTGTGCAGCCATGGAGAATCTTGATACGTTTGTAGAGATCCACAATCCCCCATCATGAAGGATGAAATAGAGTTGTAATTGAATTGCGTGCTTATGCAGGTGAAGTATGCAATGCAAGACTATGTTAAGTGCAACCCTAGGTTTGATTACCAAGCCTCGACCATTTATGATCGCTGAGCATAGGACGAAATTCCATATGTCATACAATTCCCACTGACATTGCAATCATAGGAATATGAATAGGACATATGTTATAAGTTTGTTGGTATTAAATGTAAGCATTGGAGGCACAAGAAGCCAGAATAACAAGAACATTTGTCCCTTTTATTGTAGCAAGTTAACATAAGCATCAAAACATAAACGTTAGGATGACCAGAATGTTGCTTGCGTGGTAGATGCACCAAACACATGAGACATCCATCTTATGCTAAGTATTCAGTAAGTATTCCATCTACAATGACCCTTGCATTTGTAACCTGAGATAGAAGTGTGCTAGGTATAGTCACAATGACCCATACGTTCATTTAGCAGGACGAGTATTAGTATGTACTATAGCATGAAGAGTTCACTCTAACAGACAAGGAGAAGAACCAACATAAGTGACATATTCGTATAAAAGGAGTCGAGGTACACCCAACCATCCAAGACGAGATGGAGGCTCTTATAGTGGACACCCCTCTTATAGGAATATGTCAACTTAATTGGAAGTAAACCACAGACAGAAAGAAAAGAAAATATCATTCCCCCAATCATCACTTCTCTAGTCAAAAATGACATCATCGAGTTGCTCAAGGGGACATGATAAAGCGAAAACAAAGAAAGCAAAGAAAATGCTTAGCATATCCAAACAAGTATGTCGTTTTGAGTTCATTTTGTGTTATAGGATTGATGTCAAGTATCAGTGTCTAGAACATGTTTGAAAGAAATATCTTTAGTAGAGTGACAATAGTAGGCAGACGCAATCAAAACTGGTGACTGAGGCCAAGGGGGAATCTTCAAGGTGAAGAATCTAAGAAAATTGAGCAACAGTAGACAGACACATCCAAGATGACTAGTGACTAATGTAAGAGAGATCTTCCATAAAGGAATCTAGAGACGTGAATCGAGCAATAGTAGGCAGACGCAGCTGAAACAACTGGTGACTATTGCGAAAGAGATTCTATGAGGAGAATCTTGACAAGGAGGGACATTGGCAATAGTAGGTAGACATAGCCAGAATGACAGGTGACTGTCACGAAAGAGATTCTAGGAGGAGAATCTTGAAATGAGTGACACTGGCAACAATAGGTAGACGTAGTGAGGGCCATTGGTGACTGTTGTGCAAGATTCTATGAGGACAATCTCAAAAAGAGTGACACTGAAGGGGAATGCCCCCGAGCTATGAGAAGACTCAACCCATGGATACATGAGCAGAAAGTGGGAAAAGCAGTAAAGTAACTGTACAGATAGCTAAAAGATGCGCTGCGAGATGGAGCATTAGGAATAAGAGGTGCCTGTTTACTAGGTTTTCACCTTCTTGGTAGAGATTTCTTTTTTTTGCTACCATGATGCCTATTTCTAGGTTTTCACCAATGACACTTTTTTTGTTTTTAAATTTTTTTGTATTCTTCTCTTTTTTTTGATTTTTTTGTATTTTTTTGATTTTTCAAATTTTTTTGTGTTACTCAAGTGCCTATTGCTAGGTTTCCACTAGGGTAACAATTTTTTTAGGACTTTTTCTGATTTTTTTAAGGATATTTAGATATGTACAAAGAGCTACTAAGATTAGATCAACTATAAAACTGCTTTAGGTGGAGAGTGTTGACAGGTTCCTTGAGCACTTCTCCTTCAGTTGTGGAAAGCTGGTAGGCGTCGGATCCATATAATGCAATGATAAGATAAGGACCAATCTAGTTTGGTTCAATCTTCCCTTTTTGGACTCTCTGTTATTGATTCTTAGGGTTCTTTCTCGGGATGAGATCACCCAACTGGAAGTCACGTGGCCTAACTTTTTGATTGTAGCTTCTTGACATTCGTTGTTGATAGGCTCACAGATGATCACATGCCACTTGTCTACGTTCATCAAATAACACTAGCTCTTGAAGCTGAGTTATCCTATAATCATCATTAGTAATAATGCCCTTCATAGAGATTCTCAAGGTAGGAATCTCAACCTCTATTGGAAGCACAACATCCGCTCCATAAACCAAAGCAAAGGGCGTTGTACCTGTTGGAGTCTTGATGCTTGTCCTATAAGCCCACAAGGCTGGATTAATCTAGAGATTCCAATCTCTCACAGATTTGTTGACTGTACGATGAAGGATTTTGAGGATCACCTTATTGGATGCCTCAGCTTGGCTATTACCCTGGGGTAATAGATGGAAGACCAATGTTGTGTGATTTTGAATTTCTTGCATAGTTCCTTGAGGTCTTTATTCTTGAATTGTCCTCCATTGTCAGTAATGATTGAGGATGGTACACCATATTTGTAGATGATGTAGTTTGTGATAAAAAGAGATACAATTTTGCCATTAGTGACTGTGAGAGGTACTGCCTCTACCCACTTTGTGAAGTAATTTGTAGCTATGATAATGAACTTATGTCTATTAGAAGAGGTTGGGTGAATCTGACCCACCAAGTCGAAGGTCCATTGTTGAAATGGCCATGTTGTAGTAGAGGGAATCAACTCTCTGGCTGGAATGTGGATCAAATTCCCATGAAGTTGACATTTCTTGCAGGACCTAGCATATTTGATAGCTTCTTGCTCCATTTTGGGCCAATAGTAACCAGCTCTAAGGAGCCATTTGAGTGGGACCCACAAATGCCCTCATGAATGTCAATTAGTGTGTGTTTGGACTCTTTAGGTTCTAAACACCTAAGGAGTGTTCCATCGAGACCTCTCCTATATAGATCGTTAGCAATAACGACATAAGACGAAGCATTACAGATAAGGTAACATTTCTCATTCTGAGTTAGACCTTTCAGAATGGTTTGATTACAGAGATAGGAATAGAAGTGATGGTAGCGGGATGAGTCTTGTCCTACAATAGAATAGATCATCCTGGAATCAAGGGTGTTGTAGGCTGGGTAGTGTAACGCTTCCACCAAGAACTCATGTTGAAGATCATTTTCAGGCATCTGTAGCAATGAGGCCAAAGTAGCCATAGCATCAACCGCTTTATTATTTACTCGAGGAATCTGCTAGAAGGTGATGTGTACAAAATACTTCTTTAAGTCATCAACCATGCATTTGTAAGGAATTAATTTCTAATCCTTTGTTTGATACACATCATTAACTTGTTTGATTACAAGCTGAGAGTCACCAAAGATGTCTAGCTGATCCACTCTCCATTTAGCTGTAAATTTCATGCCATTGATCAAAGCCTCGTATTTAGCAATGTTGTTTGTACAAGAAAACAAAATTTTGTATGCTTTGGGAAATCAATATCTCTGTGGTGTTATGAAGAGTAATCTAGCACCATATCCATGTTGTGTGAAGGACCCATCAAAGAACATAACCCATGTTTGGTGTGTGAGTGTCAGAATTGACTCATCAGGAAAATCAATGTTCATTGGCAGGAGACTCTACATAGGTGCATCAGGCAACTGATCTGCAACTGCCTGTCCCTTGATAGCTTTGCATTCAACATATTGGATGTCAAACTCGCTGAGTATCATGACCCATTTAGCCAATATTCCTGTGAGAGCTGCCTTATTGAGCAAGTACTTTAGTTGATCTATTTTAGCCATGAGCCACGTAGTGTGTTCAAGTATGTAGTGTCTCAACTTCTGGGAAGCAAAGGTGACTACCAAGCAAGCTTTCTCAATGATGTAATAGTTCCTCTCATAAGAGATTAGTGTGTGACTCAAGTAGTAAATAACTCTCTCTTTGTTTTCCTTATCTTCATGAGCTAAGAGGATCCCTAGAGATGTTTTAGTTGCTAAAATGTACAAAATCAAAGGCTTCCCATGGATAGGAGGCATTAGGATTGGTGGATTGGTAAGACATTGTTTGATCTATGTTAAGCTTTGCTCACAATCTTGGCTCCAATTGAATTTCACACCCTTATGTAAGGTCTTTGTGAAGGGTTGTGATCTATCTGCCAATTGTGAGATAAACCTGCGAATACATTAGAGCTTGCCTTGTAAACCTCTCATCTGACTAATGTTTTGAGGTGGTGGCATATCCATTATTTCTTGTACTTTCTTTGGATCCACCTCAATTCCTTTTGCATACATGATGTATCCCAACAACTTTCTTGATGTAACACCAAATGCACATTTCTTAGGATTGAGCCGAAGACTAAATTTTTCCATGTGATCTATGATGGGTCCCAAATCTTGCAGATGAGTATTGCGTTTCACAATTTTGACCAAGGTATCATCGACGTAGTCATCCATGGTCTTATCCATCATGTCATGGAAAATTGTGGTTACTGCTCTCTGATAAGTTGCACCAGTATTTTTCAAACTGAATGGTATTACATTCCAACAAAAGGTTCCCCATGCACATGTGAAAACAATTTTCTCCTGGTCTTCCAACACAATTTTTATCTAATTGTAACCAGCAAACCCATCCATAAGTGAGTACATCTCATAACCTATTGTTAGATTATGGTGACTGATGAAGAAAGTACTATACATACTTCATAAATTCTTTGGGGTTCCCAAATTATTTTTTGGGCCCTATTTTATCAAGATTTTGGGCTGATATGTAATTATTAATTATAACCCTAAAGTGGTTAAAATACTTTTATAAAAGGGCTTAGGGTTAGGGATTTTTTTATAAGGTGTGATGCAAAATTGGTTCTTGCAGCGGTATTGAGCTGTAAGGGATTACAGATTGTAATCAGGTTGTAATCACTAGATCACAAAATAATGGACTAGCTGTTTGGTGGATGTAGCCCAGGGATTGGGTGAACCACGTTAAATCTTGGTGCCTTGTGTTCTTTTCTATGTGATCTATTATTTTCTGTTATTGGTTATATTTGCATGTAATTTTTATTTCTATCTGTGGTTTAATCCTAACACCCACTATCATGTCCATTGTCATATCAATGTTAGGAAGTGGAAAGTCATCCTTTGGACATGCTAAGTTGAGATCATGGAAGTCAATGCAAACCGTGATAGATTTGTCATGCTTAGAGACTGGAACAATATTGGATATCCATTCAGCATAATCAATTGTGAGGATGAAACTAGCTTTCAGAAGCTTCTCCAGTTTTGCTTTGATGAGCAATGCGATGTGAGGATGCATTTTTTGAAGTTTTTGTTTAACTAGTTTGATACTTGGTGTGATGGACACATGATGCATGATAAGATCAGGATCCAATCCTGGCATGTCAGAGTATGTCCAAGCAAAATTTATCTTCTTTTCTCTGAAAAAGGCAATGAACTCTACCTTTTCTTCAGGTGACAATGACTGTGCCAGATGTATCATACGAGGATGTTCTTCTATACCCAGGTTAATTGGATTTGTTGGCTCTATCAATACTAATGATCTCTCCTGAGAGTGACTTGGAAGTGCATTAAATATCTCATCCGTGGGTGCCTTAGAGAGGTTTTCACCTTTGGATACATCTTTTGTTTTTACTTTTTTGTGTTCTGACACTGCTACAATGTGGTTTTCACCATCAAACCTTTTGCATTTTTTATTTTTAATTATATGACTAAGATATTTGATGTTAGCTTTAGTCATGTTGACGCTCTATTCATTGGTGGAAGATGTTATAGGTTCGACAACATTTAGGTAGTAGGCGAGAGCATAGTCATTCTGGAACGTGGGGACTTCACTAGATGCATTAGGGCTCCAGTCTATAAGCTTAGGATGTGTGAGTGAAAGAGCAGTGACTGGTTCAATTATGTTCACGGTATAGTCATTAAGTGCTTGGACTAGCAATTCAAGGCCTATGGTGACTTCATCCACAGGAGTGTTCGAATGCCTCTAAGTACTAATGTTAGTAATTGATGACTCTAGGACACTAGTTGGACTAGACCCATCCAACCTAACCCTAGATGTTTCACCCACTTCGATTTGGTTTTCATAGCATGAACTTGGTCAATTTCTTTATCAATAGTCACTTTTGAAAGGGAGTCAAACTCATATTCCTTAGAATCCGTGCTACATGGCGAGAGACTATAGAATTCCCCAATAGTGATAGGGACATATTCGCCTTCATCATATGGGTTCTTATAGAGGTACTCAATACAAAATGATTGACTAGACTCTCCTTTTTTTGAATGAGCTTTGGGTTGATCAGTATTATCCTTAGAAGAATCACTAGTTTCATCCAGAGTGCTAACACATGGCACAAAGTCATCTGGCTCAGCAAAGAGTTTAGCAAGATCATGAGGAATAGGATAAGGATAGGGATCCTCATTGTTAGATTATTCCTCTTGAGTGTTTGACTTGGTGTGTGACTCATTTCTAGATGAATTCTTAGGTTTAGGTATGAATTTATTAGGGCCCAAATGGAAAGGAACCTTCTTAAATCCCAAGCCAGTTGTATCACTATTGCTTTGAGTTGTTGCCATGATAGGGTCAATTAGGCCATTGTTATTGCACCCAATAGGGCCAGTTCCCTTGTAGCAAAAATGCTTCATGAGCCTAAGACTAGGCCCATATTTCTCAGGAGTGATTTCTCAAGCTTGCTCTGTTAAGTCTACTTGAGTCTCTTCTCTGTAAAACCATGCAACAATGGCTCTGTTTTCACTTTTGTCTTCTAGGGGAGTTGTAGCCTTGATGAAAGTGCCATTATACTTGGTTTGAGGTGTTAGCACAAATAGTTTCTGTGCCTCTAAGGGTCTCCCATAATGATGAGGAGACTCTAGAAGAAATGTTAATGACAACACTGGTTCAATATGATACTCTCCCATGCTAGTTTCTTTTAGTTTGAATGACTGCTCAATTTTTTTTAGCTTATGGTCATGATAATCAGTGGATTCCTAGTTAGCAAGGATGAAAGTTTCAGCAGCTTTGAGCATATTACTGGCATAGCTAGTAGTGGCAGGAATAGTAACTTCGTAGCCATGAAATGGGAATTTGATGCATTGGTGAGATGTGGATGGCACAATGTGCATCTCATGTATCCATGGCCATCCTAACAGGATGTTATAAGCCAAGGGAATGTCTAGCACATGACAAGGGACATCCCTTTCTATAGGATAGACACGAATAGGTAAGACCACAAGACCTAGAGACTTTCGTTCAACCTTGTCAAATTCTTTGATAGTTATTTTGCATCGAGGATCAATAGAGTCCTTAGAATAATTCAATTGTCTAAGAAAAGTAGTAGAGACAATGTTTAGGCTAGTGACATTATCAATGAGTACCTGATGAACACGTGACCTACCATGGATTGAAATCGCTCAAGATCAAGATCTTGAGGAACATTTACCTTAGTGAGGGCTTTATCCAAAATCTACCTATGAGCAGGCAATATTTTAAGTAGCTCGAAGATAGATATGTGAGCATTAGTTTATTTCAGTTGATTAAGAACAATATAGCTAGTTATTTTTTGCATATCAATTTCTCTGGCCTCATCTGCTTTTTTTTTGTTATTTTAGCATTTTGTTTGTACTATTCCGTACAGTCACTCGAATCTTTGTTCGAGACATTATGTTTTTGCATGAGGATTAGAAGTTCTTGTGTGAATTATTAAAATATATTGCATGAAAAAGTGCCCCATTGCACAAGTCTTTGCGTGGCACATCATTTTCTCGCGTGGGTCGGTGAAAGATTTCGCCTGAGATTCTACAATAACAAGTTTAATTTTATCACTTTTCAGCATCCTATTCACTTAATTTTTCTAACATGTTTTTCTTGGAATCTTTATTATTTTGTTTCTCTGGTTTTCTATAGCTTAACTGTTGTCTATAAGACATTTTTGATGAAGATTCCTTACAAAACCCACTCAAACATGAACTGACCCTTTGTTTGTAGGACGATTGCCGAAGATACGTTTGACGAAGACTACTTTTGAAACCCACCAAACAACATGTTTTCTTTCTTGCTTTCAAAACATAGATTAATTAGGGTTTGTGAACTTCCTAGGGTGCAAGATAGAAGAATTGGGGATTATGCTCTTCACCACTTGGAGTCATGATCAAGGGTGAATCAGAAACCTAGACGCTTCTGAAAGATGACATTCCAAATAAGGCAAGCAACTTAGTGGTTCAATATGATAATCTCCCATGCCAATTTCTCTTAGTTTGAATGATTGCTTGATTTGTTTCAGCTTATGGTCATGATAATTAGTGGATTTCAGCTTATCACAAACTAAATCATCTACAGAAAAATCCAATAGCTAGCTCCCTTTGAAAAATGGCACACAAGGCCTCTGTACCTGCCCGGGGCATTGTGTCATAGGATACCCTTGATCCATGGAACAATATGCGCAAGATCCTATATATATCCTCAGGAGCCATAGTCATCTCTCCTTGAGGTAGGTGGAAGGGGTTTGTCTCCGAATGGAAACACTCCACCAAGACAGTCAAAAAGCTGTGATTCACCAGCAATGCTGGGATCTGGCATAAAGAAGTGAGCCCCAATCTATCAATGTGCCATGTTTGTTGCATCTAGGCTCCGCAACAAAGCTCCATACGGTGGATAATGTGATCTGAATGAGATGCCACCAAATACCTCTTGCACACTTAAACAACAATAGCAACAAGAAAATAATTAGTACTCGATCAACAAATCAGAACGATGAAGAAATGAATGCAAAATTCACGCTAAAACATAAAAAAATGTAAATTTTCACTACACTACTATCTCAAATTTTCATGTGAAGATGTATTTCCTTGTGCGAGAATTCATTTCTTCATATGAGATTATGCATCTTCGTACGAGAAATCAAGTCCTCGTGCGAAGAAATATGAACCCACACGAGCAATCAAAACCCTGAATGAAAAGGGACTCTCTCGCACAAAGAAACAAGTTCTCGCACTAAAGGCAACAACCATTCATGTAAAATTATAACGTTCTTCGCACGAGAGGTGGGTATCTCTTGCACAAGAATCCCCACTAACGCACGTGAAGAAATGTCAGGTTGGTGAATCTTTGCACGAGAAGAGACTGCCTTTGCGCGAGAAAGGACAGTCTCGTGCAAAGACCGATTGGGGCTTCCTAAAAAATGCTAAAAATGCAATAAATGACATCAAAAAGCATGAAAATGAAAGTACAAAGGTCAATTATTGATCACTCACTGATGGTCCATAGTTCGCTGGCCGACTATGTCGTGAGGAGCATTCAAAATGATGATGTCTCACGTTCACTGCCATCTTCCTCTTAGAGCTCCTATTCACAAAACAAAAAAGGTGCAAATGAATTGAAAATGGACCCTTGGGCCCTTATATAGGGTTTGACCTAATTTTTCAAAGTGCTTCGATTTGCGCAAAAAACCTCACGGCTAATTTGACAGTTTTGAATGTATTCTCGGGATCAAATTCGAGATTTGACACACCTAAGTAGTCCAAAAAACATGTTTTAAAATTTTGGGACCGAAACGATCAAACACTTGTGCAGTCCATCTTTTATTGTTACTTTGTGATTCTTGGAATCTTTTCAACTCAAAATTCTTCATGTTTTCAAAATTTATTTTGGAAAAAGTCAAACTTGGTCTTTTGGACCTCAAAATCATTGCAAATTGACTTTGAATTTTCTTCTGATTGTTTCGATCTCTTCTACATTAAGCTAAATCTTGGATTTCTCCTACATACTACTTTACATCATATTTTTAGTGTGTCATCTTTCAATTTCGCTTCCAAGGGGGCAGGATGATTACATCATTGAACTTGAAATTCAAATCAATCTAAATCCTTATTGCTCGGGGCATCTTGTTCCCATCTCATGTTCTCATCACTCAGGGCACCTTATCACTCGGGGCATCTCATCACTTGGGGCATCTTGTTTCCCTCTCTCTGGCATCCTTGTCATCTATTTCATTTGGTCATCAATTGATTACAGGTATTGGGACAATCTAAACGTTGACTCTTGAGGATTAAGCCTCATTCTGGGGATGGTCCTATGACTCATAAATCACTTTTAGGTATCTAGATGTTCTATATGTATCCTTAAAGATTAAGCTATGTTCTCGAGACAATCTTTTAAATGCTATCAATCTCAAGTATCTAGATGTTCTATCTGGATCCTTAAAGATTGAGCTTTGTTTTGGAGACAATCTTTTAAATGCTATTAATCTCAGGTTTCTAGATGTTCTATCTCGATCCTTAAAGATTGAGCTCCATTTTGGAGATAATCTTTTAAATACTATCGAATTTCAGGTATCTAGACGTTCTATTTGGATCCTTAAATATTGAGCTCCATTCTGGAGATGATCTTTTAAATGCTATCAAATCTTAGGTATCTGGGTGTTCTACCTAGATCCTTCAAGATTAAGCTCTTATCTGGAGATAATCTTTTGAATGCTATCAATTTTGGGTATCTAGGTGTTTTATCTGGATCCTTAAAGGTAAACTTTGTTCTAAAGGAAACCTTTAAAATGCTTATCAATTTGGGTATCCAGGTGTTATGCTTGGATTCCTTAGGATCAAAGCTCCGTTTTGGAGATGGTCCTTGAAAACTTATCAATTGGTCTTCGTATCATTAACTTCAAAACTAATCTCATTTCTTGATCTTCACATCATGCTTTCTGATTTTCTTTGAATTAAATGCGTTGCTCGCACATTCATTCAAAAAGAGGCAAAATGTAATACCCCAAAATTGGCTCATTGCCATAATCACCAATTTTGGTCTATTTCAATCAATCCTAAGTCCTATGTCACTAGGAAAGTCTTATTCTGCTACTCTCTACTTGACTTAATTGTCAAATGCAGAAAACCAAAATCTGCATTAATCATACTCTCTATTTAATTCCCAAAGTATTGACTCATATTAGTTGCATTAAACCTACTGATTAAGATTTAATTTAATTTGAAGTATTTATACTTTAATTAAATTAAATTATATCCTAAGACTAATGTACTAAGGGATTAAAAATATTTAATTTAATAATTATGCCTACTTTAATTAATTGAATTATATTATTCAATTAAATGAAAAAGGTATTTGTGAGGTCATATCTCACCTATTAAATTAAATAATATCTTCAAAATCTTCTCTTCAATTCAAAATAGAAACTTTGAGTGAACTACTTCTTGAAATTAGAATCAATCTGGTTAACTTGCTCTCACAATTATGACAAGTTCAATTAACTACTTATCACACTAAGATCAGAAACAATTCACTTCACCTGCACAAGGAAGTTCCCATCTTAACTGAATCTTCTATCTAATCCTAACCGTTCATCAAGGTTAATCCTGACCATTCATTCATTCTTGGATTCTATTTAAGGGACTCATAATTCCTCATTACAAAGGTTGAATGGAATTGCTATCGAATTGCTGCTAAATTGCATACTCATCTATGCCTATTTTATTTCTATAGGCTTTCATTTCTTAGCTTAATATCTTTTAGATTTAATATTGCATACATTTAGTCAATCTTATTTCATATTCTAATAGCTTAATCACATAATCATTTAGATTACTCGCATGTGCATATAGATTAATCATTTAAAACCCTTCATTCTAGCATGGTCTGATTACTTGTACCTCAAATCTGAGAGCATAAGCAAGTAAAATCCACCTAGATAGAAGGCAACATGTCATCTTGTAGGACTCCTCTTACGTGAACAATCTCATGTTCATTGTAGGATGAATCCACATATAAGGACCATGTTGAAGTGTGTGTGTGTGAAGTCTGAGGCCACATTCTGCCTATACATTTCTAGTGCCCACCGTGGGGCCGAGGAAATCAATTGCTTTGGCCTCATTTGCATTTTTTTTTGTTATTTTAGCATTTTTTCCATACTGTTCCATATAGTCACTCGAATCTTGGTGCGAGACATTCCATTTTCATGTGAGGATTTGAAGTTCTCACATGAAGTTTTAAACTATATCGTGTAGAAAAGTACCCCATTGCACAAGTCTTCAAGCGGCACATCATTTTCTTGTGCGGGTCGGTGAAAGATTTCACATGGCCTTGAAAAAGATTTTGTGCTAGATTCTGCAAAAACAAGTTTAATTTTATCACTTTTCAGCATCCTATTCACTTAATTTTTCTAATATGTTTTTCTTGGAATCTTTATTATTCTATTTCTCTGGTTTTCTGTAGCTTAACTATTTTCTACAAGATGTTTTTGATGAAGATTCCTTACAAAACCCACTCAAACATGAACTAACCCTTTGTTTGTAGGACGATTTCCAAAGATACATTTGATGAAGACTACTTTTAAAACCCACCAAATAGCATGTTTTCTTTCTTGCTTTCAAAACATAGATTAATTAGGGCTTGTGAACTTCCTAGTGTGCAAGACAGAAGAATAGGGGATTATGCTCTTCACCACTTGAAGGTCATGACGAAGGGTGTATTAGAAACCTAGGCACTTTTGAAAGATGACATTTCAAAAAAGGCAAGCAGTTTAGTGGTTCTCTAGTATGGGTCCTTTTCTATGAAGGGATGATGGTTCCCTTTTAGGGAATCAAAATCTTGAGAAAGGAAAAGTCTAGATTGATTAAGCTAATTCGATAATAACCTTGTTTTGCGTGTTTGGGTGAGAAAGTAAGGTAGAGGAGTATGCTCTTTTCCCTTGAGGGAAATAAAAAACTTTGACCCTTATGATCAAACCACCAGTCTGAGTCAATCCTTTAGAGGGCCTGCCTGAGTGATCTAACCTTTGCAAATGACCCAAGTGAGCAGACTGCTTTAGCCAAAGATTCCAACTCACTATAATCAAGATGCTTTGTAGAGTGAAAGAATCCAAAGCTAGATTAATTTCTTTCCCTTAATTCTTGATATCACATATCTAGGGGAAGCTCTATCTGTTGCACTAGCCAGCGACAGCCCCAATCTTGCTAAGCAAGTGTGTGCACTCTCAGATGCTAGTTTGGGTTGTTGGTCTCAACTCCACTTGTGGATCCATCAAGAATTAATTCAAACAAAATCCAAATAAAAACCTTGTAGTTAGAAGCCACTCGATTCACCTCTGAAAGGAGGCATAATCTTTGTGCAAGGAGGGGGTAGAATCTCTCCTATAGAACTCACCATAGGCATGCTATTGGATGTTGGAAGGTGGTATACACACTTGTCCGCTACCACAAGGGTGCTCATTCAGTGTATACTATTGAGTCCTTTGAATATACCAAAAACACGAGTGCCCTCTAGGGGGTGACATGACTATGTGAGGTATACACATGCACATAAGATGTGGGACAAAGGTTTTTCCTTCTCTACCATTTTTTGTTTCTAGGGTTAAAGCATGTTTGTTATCTAGTCCTAAACATGTCCAAACTTGCTCAAACAAACTGAAAGTCAAGACTCCCCTATCCCTCTGAGTTGCTTTGCTCTCAGTTGGATTGTATTCGACTACTGATTATTTCACATGTCCTGTTGAAAACACTTTGTCTTACTTGAAACTCAACACCAGTTTCACAAGTTTGAAAATTGAACTTGCAATCTATCTAAAATTGTCCAAAACTATTGAAAATCTCTTTGAAATCCAACTCTATTGTCAGTCTAGTCCTAAATTTCACGCACAGTCTTGCATTTCTTCATGCGAGAATTCAATTTTTTGTGTGAGCTAGTTCAAATCTTTGCGCAAGAACTTGCAAATGTCTGCGTGAGATCTTTCTAACTGTCTTTGTTGGTCTTGTCACTTCTTTGTGCAAGCCACAACAACTCTTCATGCAAGTTTAAATTGTTGTTCCAAGATTTTGCACCATTCAGTATACTTTCTCGTGCGGCTCATAGAGAATCTTCATGTGAGACCTTGCTTTGAAACTGTCAAATTAGCTTATTTGACCAATCTATGATCTACGTTCAGTCTATTTCCTACATTGAGTTGTCCCTTCTCTGTATATACATAGTCTCGAATAGTGGCATTTAGCTTAAACTAAAGATTTTTGATCCACACTTTGACTAGTCTCATCCCTTAGTTCTCTGGATTCTCGTTCTTTAGTGCTTGTCATACTTCGCATTACGATAGTCATAACCTTTGGCTGTTCTAGCCTTCAAATTAGACTACTTGTGCTTTAGTATACAACATTCTTGTCTTGTCCTGTTGAGAACAAGTTTAAGTGTGGTCCTTGTCTAGGTTCTTGCTTCTTGTCCTTGTCTATGACTGTCGCAACAAGAAGCAACAACATGTTTTATCCTATTAGACTTAGGCAAGGTCATACTAGGGGTCATAATCATGATAGAGGTCACCTTCCTTTTGTTACACAATCTGCATCCGGTTCATCTAGTGAGGCATCTTCATGATCTCCCTCACCCATCAGGTCTTTTCAAGTCCAGTGAACATTCTCCATAAACTTGCAACAAACCAGGAACCCTTTGTATCAAGATGATCCTGAGACTAGCAGAAGTCTTGTACCCCCAAACAACATGTTAAATTTCCTTTTCAAAGGACCTTTCGAAACACAGCATACTGAAACTGAACACATTCCTATAATGACTAATCATGAACCTAAACATGGTAGTCGCAACAGACATTAAGAACCACCTACGAATGACAAAGAGAAAGAAAAAAACCTTGAAACTAATGAGGAACAAGAAGAGGTGGAAAGACTCCCTGAACACATAGCAAAATGTTGAAGAGACAAAAAATTTCAAAAGGTCATGGGAATTCTACTCAACGAAGAGAAAGAAAAATACTTTCTCAAACTTTCCCAAGAGGGAGCTAAGCTACCCTCTCATTTCAATGTAGAAACCATCATCACACCTGAAGAAGAAATTGAGATTTCCAAACTTTAAAAACAACTAAAAATTATGCAAGAACAACTAGCTTAGATGATGCAAGAGAAAGAGAAACCTACCAAAAAATACACATTAGATGCTCTTTTTCCATTCCCATTTGACAAGAGGATAAACATGCCTCCTTTCCCACAAGGCGTAGAGCTACCTAAGTATGACCAGTACTTTGGCACCATTGATCCCCAAGATCACTTGCGGGAATTTGGCACCTTGTCTATGGAGTTTATACATGGCCAGACATACCTCTTGTGTTTATTCCATAGAAGTCTATGTGGTCAGGCTTTGGAGTGGTTCTCACACTTACCTCTCGGTATTAAGACATTTGACGAATTGCAAACTTATTTGTCTAGCAGTATTCTCATAGCATTCAACACCCTATCACTATTCGAGATCTATGCAATCTTATATAGAAAGTTGGAGAACCTTTTCTCACTTTCCTTCAACGGTGGAGACAAAGTTACACTAAGTATTCATGCAAAATCTCAGAAACAGAGAAGCTTGACATTTTCACTGACAATCTCCTACTTGATTTTGGGTATAGAGTCCAACTTCAAGGTCCACGTACCTTTGAAGACATGATCACACTGGCCATCCGCATCGAGGAATTTATGGTCAAGAAAGGTGAACTCACTCTTTAGAAGGACACAAAACAAGGTTCTACCTCCAACAGGGATAAAACCAAATATGTCAACAAGAACTGAGAAATTGTACATGATGGAGTTGTTGACAATGTCACTCCCAAACTTGCTAAGAAAAAATTTAATCTCATGGATGGTCTCAGTGCAACCAAAAATGCTGAGAAGCCTCCTGCTAACAACAACATGTTTGGGAACAAATCGAGAAGCTCGTGGGCTACACATCCTAAGTGAGAGTATACATCCCTGGGTGAACCCTTGGATGTGGTTTACAAAACATTGCTACAGCACAAGCTTATTTTACCACTGGACAACCCTCATCCCTATGATCTGCAACCATGTCCACCATGGTGGAATGAAACCTCATTCTGTGAGTACCACCAAAATAAGGGATGCAAAACTAGCAATTGCATAAACTTGCACCATAAATTCTAGGACATGATTGATGCTGGTGAACTTGTGGTAGATGGACACAACAAAAACTCGGATCACAAAGCATTCAAAGAGCCTTTCCCATCCTATGAAAAAGGAGAGACTTCAAAACCAAAGCCCAACAATAAGGTCAACTATGCATACTCCAATGATGACAATGTGATCAACATGGTTGAACCTATGGATTATGAATACTGCGATGTCATTACCATTAAGGGCAAACAAGAAAATGATAAACTCAAGAAACCATTTGTTTTAAGGGGCCCTACTTCCAACATAATGGATAACACACCTTAACAACACTATTCTAATGCTGTTACTCATTCTCGTGCCAAGTTGGTGCTCAAAGGCCCTATGCCTTCTACTCCGAATCCTGAACAACATAAAGATAAAGCCCTTGCTGGTATGTTTGGAAAAGGTACAAAACTCACAAAAAATTCAACAACAACTAGCTATAGTGTTCTCAATCAATTGAAACAAACTAATGCTCAAATCTCTATCTTTGAGCTGCTTAAAATCTCACCTGCTCATAGGCAGATTTTGGACAAACCCTCACTCAGGCAAATGTTCCTCAAGATCTTGATCTTGAGCGATTTTAGTCCATGGTAGGTCACCTGATCTCACCTTATCTTATGTCCTTTTCTGAGGAGGATGATAACTCACTGATTCACCTGCACAACCAACCTCTACACATCGAGGTTATGATACACCAAACACGTGTTTGTCGGGTACTCTTTGATAGTGGTGCTGGCCTAAAATTATCTCTACTACTTTGCTTAAACAATTGAATTATTCTAAGGACTCTATTGATCCTCGAAGAAAAATCACTATCAAAGCTTATGACAAGGTTGAATGAAAGTCTGTAGGTCTTGTGGTCTTACCCATTTGTGTTGGTCCTATAGAAAGGGATGTCACCTCTCAGGTGCTCGACATTCCCTTGGCTTATAACATCCTATTAGGATGGCCATGAATACATGAGATGTGCACTGTGCCATCCACATATCACCAATGCATCAAATTCCCATTTCATGGCTCCAAAGTTACTATTCTTGCCACTACTAGCTATACCTCCAATATGCTCAAAGCTGCTGAAACTTTCATCCCTGCTAACTAGAAATCCACTGATTATCATGACCATAAGCTAAAACAAATCAAGTAGTCATTCAAACTGAAAGAAATTGGCATGGGAGAGTATCATATTGAACCAGTGCTATCATTAACATCTCTTCTAGAGTCTCCTAATCATTATGGGAGACCCTCAGAGGCACAAAAATTGTTTGTGCTGATGCCTCAAACCAAGTATAATGACACTTTTTATCAAGGCTATAGTTCCCCTAGAGGACGAAAGTGAAAACAAAGCCATTGTTGCATGGCTTTCTAGAGAAGAGACTCTAGTAGACTTAATAGAGCAAGCTCAAGAAATCACTCCTGAGAAATATGGGCCTGGTCTTAGGCTCATGAGGCATTTTTGCTACAAGGGAACTAGCACTATTGGGTGCAATAAAAATGGCCTAATTGACCCTATCAAGGCGACAGTTTGAAGCAACAGTGATACAATTGGCTTGGGATTTAAGAAGGTTCCTTTCCATTTGGGACCTAATAAATTCATACCTGAATTTGAGAATTCATCTGGAAATGAGTCACACACCGAGTCAAACACTCAAGAGGAACAATATGATGATGAGGAGCCCTATCCTTATCCTATTCCTCATGATCTCACTAAATTCTTTGCTAAGTTAGATGACTTTGTGCCACGTGTTAGCACTGTGGATGATACTAGTAATTCTTCTAAGGACAATATTGATAAACCCAAAGCTCATTCAAAAAAAGGAGAGTCTAATCAATCGTTGCATATTGAGTACCTCTGTAAGAACCCAGATGATGAAGGCAGATATGTCCCTATCACTTTTGGGGAATTCTATAGTCTCTAGCCATGTAGCATTGATTATAAGGAATATGAGTTTGACTCCCTTTCAGAAGTGACTATTGATAAAGACTTTGACCAAGTTAATGTCTATGAAAACCAAATCAAAGTGGTTGAAACATCTAGGGTTAGGTCGAATGGGTTGGTCCAACTAGTGTCCTAGAGTCATCAATTGCTGACATTAGTACTTAGAGGCATTTGAACACACCTATGGACGAAGTCACCATAGACCTTGAATTGCTGGTCGAATCACTTAATGACTATACTGTCAATGCAATTGAACAAGCCACTACTCTTTCACTCACACATCCTGAGCTTATAGATTGGAGCCCTAATGCATCTAGTGAAGTCCCCATGTTCTAGAATGACTATGCTCTTGCTTGCTACCTAAATGTTGTCAAACCTGTAACATCTTCCACTAATGAACAGAGTGTCAACATCACTGAAGCTAACATCAGATATCTTAGTCATACAATTAAAAAGAAAAAATGCAAAAGGTCTAATGGTGAAAACTACATTGTGGCAGTGTCAGAACCCAAAAAAGTAAAAATAAAAGACGTATCCAAAGGTGAAAACCTCTTTGAGGCGCCCACAGATGAGATATTTAATGCACTTCCAAGTCACTTTCAGGAGAGATTATTAGTATTGATAGAGCCAACATAGCCAATTAACTTGGGTACAGAAGAACATCCTCATATAATACATCTGGCACATCCATTGTCACCTGAAGAAAAAGGAAGAGTTCATTGCCTTTTTCAGAGAAAAGAAGATAAATTTTGCTTGGACATACTCTGACATGCTAGGACTAGATACTGATCTTATCATGCATCACTTGTCCATCACACTAGGCATCAAACTAGTTAAACATAAACTTCAGAAAATGCATCCTCATGTCGCATTGCTTGTCAAAGCAAACCTAAAGAAGCTTCTAAAAGCTGGTTTCATCTGCACAATTTATAATGCTGAATGGATATCCAATATTGTTCCACTCTCCAAGCACGATAAATCTATCAGGGTTTGGATGGACTTCCGTGATCTCAACTTAGCATGTCCAAAGGATGTCTTTCCACTTCCTAACATTGATATGATAGTGGACATGATGGTGGTTTATGAGATGTACTCACTTATGGATGGGTTTTCTGGTTTCAATCAAATAAAATTGTCCCAGAAGAGAAGAAGAAAACTGATTTCACATGTGCATGAGGAATCTTTTGCTGGAATGTAATGCCATTCAGTTTGAAAAATGTTGGTGCAACTTAATTAGAGAGTAGTAACCACAATTTTCCATGACATGATGCATAAGACCATGGAGGACTCTGTGGATGATACCTTGGTCAAAAGTGCTAAATGCAATACTCATTTGTAGGATTTGGGACCCATCCTAGATCGCATGAAAAAATTAAGTCTTCGGCTCAATCCTAAGAAATGGGCATTTGGTGTTACATCAAGAAAGTTGTTGGTATACATCGTGTCCGCAAAAGGAATTGAGGTGGATCTGGAGAAAGTACAAGCAATAATGGATATGCCACCACCTCGAAATAGTAGACAGATGAGAGGTCTACAAAGTAGGCTCCAATCTATTTGTAGGTTTATTTCACAATTAGCAAATAGATCACAACCCTTCACAAAGACCTTACATAAGGGTGTGAAATTCAATTGGAGGTAGAATTGTGAGCGAAGCTTAACACAGATCAAACAATATCTTACCAATCCACCAATCTAGATGCCTCCTATCCATGGGAAGCCTTTGATTTTGTACATTTCAGCAACTGAAACATCTTTGGGGATTCTCTTAGTTTAGGAAAACAACGACGTCAAAGCAAGAGCTATTTACTACTTGAGTCACACATTGATCTCTTATGAGAGGAACTACAAAATCATTGAGAAAGCTTGCTTGGCAGTCATCTTTGCTTCCTAGAATTTGAGAAACTAGATGCTTGCACACACTATGCAGCTCGTGGCTAAAATTGATCCACTAAAGTACTTGCTCAGTAAGGCAGCTCTCATAGGAAGATTGGCTAAATGGGTCATGATACTCAGTGAGTTTGACATCCAATATGTTGAACGCAAAGCTATTAAGGGACAAGAAATTGTAGATAAGTTAGCTGATGCACCTATGCAGAGTCTCCTGCCAATGAACATTGATTTCCTTGATGAGTCAATTTTGACACTCACACACCAAACATGGGTTATGTTCTTCGATGGGTCCTTCACACAATAGGGATCTGGGGCTGGATTACTCTTCATAACACCATAAAGATATTCATTTCCCAAAGTGTACAAGATTCTATTTTCTTGTACAAACAACATTGCTGAATATGTGGCTTTGATCAATGGCATGAAAATTGCAGCTAAATGGAGAGTGGATCAGCTAGACATCTTTGTTGACTCTCAGCTTGTAATCAAATAGGTTAATGATGTGTATTAAACAAAGGATGAGAAATTAACTCCTTACAAATGCATGGTTGATGACTTAAAGAAGTATTTTGTACACAACACCTTCCAGTAGATTCCTCAAGAAAATAATAAAGTAGTTAATGCTATGGCTACTTTGGCCTCCTTGCCAAAGATGCCTGAAAATGATCTCTAACATGAGTTCTTGGTGGAAGCGTTACACTACCCAGCCGATGACACCCCTGATTCTAGGATGATATTTTCTATTGTAGGACACAACTCATCCCACTACCATCACATCTATTCCTATCTCCATAATCAAACCATTCCAGAAGGACTGACGCAGAATGAGAAACATCATGTTATCCTTAATGCTTCACATTATGTCATTATTGCTGATGATCTGTATAGGAGAGGTCTCGATGGAACACTTCTTAGGTGTTTAGAACCCAAAGAGTCAAAATGTGCACTAATTGACATTCATGAGGGCATTTGTGGGTCCCACTCAAATGGCTTGACACTAGCTCACAAACTCCTTAGAGCTGGTTACTATTGGCCTAAAATGGAGCAAGAAGCTTTCAAATATGCTAGGTCCTGCAAGAAGTGTTAGCTTCATGGGAATTTGATCGACGCTCAAGCTAGAGAGCCGATTCCCTCTACTATAGCATGGCCATTTCAACAATGGACCTTCGACTTGGTGGGTCAGATTCACCCAACCTCTTCTAATGGACATAAGTTCATTATCATAGCTACAGATTACTTCATGAAATGGGTAGAGGTGGTACCTCTCATAGTCACTAATGGAAAAATTGTATCTCTTTTTATCACAAACTACATCATCTATAGATATTGTGTACCTTCCTTAATCATTACTAACAATGGAGGACAATTCAAGAACAAAGACCTCAAGGAACTATGCATGAAATTCAAAATCACACAACATTGGTCTTCCATCTATTACCCCCAGTGTAATGGCCAAGCTGAGGCATCCAATAAGGCAATCCTCAAAATCCTTCATTACACAATCAACAAATCTAGGAGAGACTGGCATCTCTAGTTTAATCCAGCCTTGTGGACATATAGGACAAGCATCAAAACTCCAATAGGTACGATGCCCTTTTCTTTGGTTTATGGAGCGGATGTTGTTCTTCCAATAGAGGTCAAGATTCCTACCTTGAGAATCTCTATGAAGGGCCTTATTACTGATGATGACCACATGATAGCTTGGCTTCAAGAGCTAGTGTTATTGGATGAATGTTGACAAGTGGCGTGTGATCATCTACAAGCCTATCAACTATGAATTTCAAGAAGCTACAATTAGAAAGTCAGGCCACGTGACTTCCAACTGGGTGATCTTGTCCTAAGAGAGAACCCTAAGAATCAACCATAGAGAGTCTCTTTCATGATAGTCACTAGTCATTCTAGCTGTGTTTTCCTACTATCACCTGTGTCCCTCCTTGTCGATATTCTCCTCATAGAATCTCTTTCGCAATAGTCACCAGTTGCTTCAACTATGTCTACCTACTATTGCTCAAGTCACATCTCTGGATTCCTTTATGGAAGATCTGTCTTGCATCAGTCACCAGTCATCCTAACTGTGTCTATCCACTATCACTCACTCTTCTTAGATTCTTCACCTCAAAGATTCCTCCTTAACCTCAGTCACCAGTTCTAACTGCGTCTTTCTACTGTTGTCACCCTACTGAAGAGATTTCTTTCAAACATGTTTTTGGACACTGACACTTGACATCAATCCTATGACACAAAATGAACTCAAAATGACATACTTGTTTGGATATGTTGAGCATGTTCTTTGTTTGCTTTGTTTTTTCTTTATCATGTCCCCTCAAGCAACTCGATGATGTCATTTTTGACTAGAGAAGTGATGACTGGGGGCATGATCTTTTCTTTTCTTTCTGTCTATGGTTTAGTTCAAATTAGGTTGACATATTCCTATAAGAGGGGTGTCCACTATAAGAGCCTCCATCTCATCTTGGATGGCTAGGTGAACCTTGACTCCTTTTATACGAATACGTCACTAATGTTGGTTCTTCTCCTTGTCTATTAGAGTGAACTCTTCATGCTATAGTACATATTGATACTCATCTTGCTAAGTGAACATATGGGTCATTGTGAGTATAGCTAGCACACTTTTGTCTCTGGTCCTGAACGCAAGGGTCATTGTGGAAAGAATACTTACTAAACACTTAGCATAAGATGGATCTCTTGTGTGTTTGGTGTGTCTACCACGCAAGCAACATTCTGGTCATCCTAACATTTATGTTTTGATGCTTATGTTAAATTGCTATAATAAAAGGGACAAATGTTCTAGTCATTTTGGCTTCTTGTGCCTCAAATGTTTACATTTAATCCTGACAAACTTATAACATATGTCCTATTCATATTCCTATGATTTCAATGTTAGTGGGAATTGTACGACATATGAGATTTCATCCTATGCTCAGTGATGATAAATGGTCGAGGCTTGGTAATCAGACCTAGGGTTGCACTTAACATATTCTTGCATTGCATACTTGCATAAGCACGCGATTCAATTGCAACTCTATTTCATCCTTCATGATGGGGGACTATGGATCTCTACAAATGTATAAGGATTCTCCATTGTTGCACAAGCATTTTTTTCTTTGGTTTGCATTTGCACGCTCCTCGAGTGGGTACCTGTCACTGTCAAACAAAAACATACAACACTTCATGAGATGTCAGTTCATTTCCATATGCATTGCATCCATATACTCATATCTTCTATAGTACATAATCGCATCACATCAAATCAAAGATGCATTCATAACATAACACATGCATCTCATAATCATCACATAAACATCTCATGTACATTAAAGTAAAGCAAAGACACTAATAGTGACATGTACAAAAGGATACTAGACTAAAAATCTCGTATATATATATATATATATCTCCAAAAATGTGTCAGTACAAAAAATGAGCGCTATCAATAAAAAATGATACAAAATGGTGTCGCCACACCAATCAATACATAGCCAGAATCAAAATTAGGGGTAAGAGCATGACTAGCTAACTGTGACCTACACTATCACCCCAGCAGGTGGAGGAGGGGGAGGAGGTGGCATATCTAGTCTCGCAAGTGGGCATGCACCCCCAGAATCTCAGGCATACTGGGAAAACCATGAGACTTGTTGAGCCTCATTAGGCACAACTGTAGAGTATGTTGAAAAGTAATAAGCTGCTCGGGCCATCTACAATCTGACCCCATCCTACAACATCTCCACCCTCTGCTCGACTACCTGTACCTGCTCCTATAGTCTTTGGATCTCCAGATCTCGCTCCACAATCTGTGTCTCTCTCACTGCTACATGTATCTATAGCTCTTTGATTTGTCGAGAAGCCTATTATATCTACTCTCTCTGTCATCAAAATGCATCCTAGGATCCTGTGGTAGGCTGCTCCTACATCTCCTCATCGAGCATCTTAGGTGCTTGCTCCTCCACCCTCATCCTCTATCGCCGTCTCTACTCTCCGCCACTACCTCCTGAACTTGGGTCTGACCCTATCTATCATGCAGGGATCTGCACCTACCTAACTTACTGCTTCACCTTTGGTAGTGGGCCCTATTGTGCCTACTACTGGGGAACCTACTGTTGCTATGCTGGTGCCTACTGTGGGACTGGTGCTGCTCCCCCCAAGGGATCTGTGAACCATGGGAAGGGGTGATTGATAAGATACACCTGATATGCTGGCATCACCCCTACATATGCTACTTCTTGATGGTAGTCCCACTATGTTGCAACTAGGTTGCGCACATCAATCATTGACCTCCCTGCATCTAGTCTCACCAGCCATCCCTGTGTCAGATCCTTTGCAACTCTTGCATAGGCACAAAACTCCTGGGAGATGTCCTACTGTCTCCATACCCTACTGATGGTGAATCACTCAATAATCTACTTCGTCCTCCCCACCAGCGGCCATGAGAAAAACATCCACCCCAACTCGCTGCAAGCATTGTCCCAATCCTTTGTCTCTCGCTAGGGCCACCATATGACAAAGACCAGGTCATCAAGACAGGCTCTCTAGTGCTCCGTGTTACCCAGGCCTACTTGGGCAATTTTCCCCCTATATTTGCAAATGTAAGGTTCTATGGGCTCCCGGGCATCCTAAAAAAGTGGGTGTGTAACAGGCAGGTGCTCCCATGCCCAGACTTGAAGAAATACACACCAGCAGCCATACTCTTTCACTCGTGGTATATAATCTCATGCATCTCATAAAACATATGAGCTAGCATGCACTGGCCCCACTCAAATCTCTCTGGAGAATCAAGCATCCTTTGAAGCATAACCCCCCATCCACACTCCAACCCATGCTTTCCTCTATCGGGTACTAGGATAATACTGATAAATATGGCCAAAATCGAGGCTAACCTGTGTGTCTGCCTGTATGTATGGATGAGCTCATCCTATGCGATGGCCCATCCAATAGATAGCTCCCTCTAAAAAATGGCACACAAGGCCTCTGTACCTGCCTGGGGCACTGTGTGATAGGATAACCTCGGTCCATGGAACGGTACGTGTAAGATCTTGTATATATCCTTAGGAGTCATAGTCATCTCTCCTTGAGGTAGGTGGAAGGTGTTCATTTCTGAAAGAAAATGCTCTTTCAAGGCAATCGACAAGCCGTGATTCACCACCAATGCTGGGATTTGATATAAAGAAGTGAGCCCCAATCTATCAATATGTGCCATGTCTACTGCATCTAGGCTTTGCAACAAAGATCCATATGGCAGATAATGTGATCTTAATGAGACATCACCGAATACCTCCTACACACATGAACAACAACAACAATAATAAAATAGTCAATACTCAATCAACAAATCAGAGTGATGAAGAAATGAATGCAAAATTCACGCTAAATGTAAAAAAATGCAAGTTTTCACTACACTGCTATCATGAATTTTTGTGCAAAGATGTATTTCCTTGCACGAGAATTCATTTCTTCAGGTGAGATTGTGCATCTTCGTGTGAGAAATCAAGTCCTCATGTGAAGAAATATGAATCCACGTGAGCAATCAAAACCCTGCGTGAAAAGGGACTCTCTCGCGCGAAGAAACAAGTTCTCGTGCAAAGAAACAAGTTCTTGCATGAAGAGAGACTATCTCGTGTGAAAGGAAAAAACCATTCATGAAAAATTCTCACATTCTTCGTGCGAGAGGTGGGAATCTCCTACTTGAGAATCCTCACCGATGCACGTGAAGAAATGCTGAGTTGGCAAATCTTTGCACGAGAAGAGATCACCTTGGTGCGAGAAAGGATAGTCTCACATGAAGACTGATTGGGACTTCCTAAAAATGTCCTAAAAATGCAATAAATGACATTGAAAAGTGTGAAAATAAAAATACAAAGGTTGGTTATCGATCACTCACTGGTGGTCTGTAGTCTATCGATTGGTTGTGTTGTTGGGAGTGCTCAAAACAATGATGTCTCACGTTCGCTGCCATCTTTCTCTCAGAACTCCTATTCACAAAAGACAAAAGGTGCAAATGAATTGAAAATGACCCCTTGGGCCCTTATGTAGGGTTTGACCTAATTTTTCAAAGTTCTTCAATTTGCGCAAAAATCACCCCCTAGCTAATTTGATCGTTTTGAATCCATTTTTGGGATCGAATTCGAAATCTGTCACACTCAAGTAGTCCAAAGAATGAGTTTTAAATTTTTGGGACCGACGTGATCAAATGCTTGTACAGTCCATATTTTTTTTGTATTTTATGATTCTTGGAATGTTTTCAACTCAAAATTCTTCATGTTTTCAAAATTTATTTTTGAAAAAGTCAAACTATGGTCATATTTGATCAACTTTTGGTCAAGCTTAGTCTTCTAGACCTTGAAATCACTGCAAATCGATTCTAGATTTTCTTTTGATCATTCTAATCTCTTCTACATTTAGCTAAATCTTGGATTTCTCCTACATACTATTTTACATCATATTTTTGGTGTGTCATCTTTCGATTTCGTTCCCGAGGGGGCAGGATGATTACATCATTGAACTTGAAATTCAAATCAATCTAAATCCTTATTGCTTGGGGCATCTTGTTCCCATCTCATGTTCTCATCACTCGAGGCACCTTATCACTCGGGGTATCTCATCACTTGGGGCATCTTGTTTCCCTCTCTCTGGTATCCTTGTCATCTATTTCATTTGGTCATCAATTGATTATAGGTATCAGGAAAATCTAAACCTTGACTCTTGAGGATTAAGCCTCATTTTGGGGATGCTCCTATAACTCATAAATCACTTTCAGGTATCTAAATGTTCTATATGGATCCTTAAAGATTAAGCTCCCTTCTGGAGACAATATTTTTAATGCTATCAATCTCAGGTATCTAGATGTTCTATCTAGATCCTTAAAGATTGAGCTCCGTTCTGGAGACGATCTTTTAAATGCTATCAATCTTAGGTATCTAGATGTTCTATCTGGATCCTTAAAGATTGAGCTCCGTTCTGGAGATAATCTTTTAAATGCTATCAAATCTCAAGTATCTAGATGTTCTATCTAGATCCTTAAAGATTGAACTCCATTTTGGAGATGATCTTTTAAATGCTATCAAATCTCAGGTATCTGGGTGTTCTTCCTAGATCCTTAAAGATTAAGCTCCATTCTGGAGATAATCTTTTGAATGCTATCAATTTCAAGTATCTAGGTGTTCTATCTGGATCCTTAAAGGTTAAACTTTGTTATGAGGGAAATGTTTAAAATGCTTATCAATTTGGGTACCCAGGTGTTATGCTTGGATTCCTTAGGATAAAAGCTCCATTCTAGAGATGGTCCTTGAAATCTTATCAATTGGTCTCTGTATCATCAACTTCGGAACCAATCTCATTTCTTTATCTTCGTTTCATGCTTTTTGATTTTCTTTGAATTAAATGTGCTGCTCGCACATTCATTCAAAGAGGGACAAAATGTAATACGCCAAAATTGGCTCATTTCCATGTTCACCAATTTTGGTCTATTTCAATCAATCCTAAGTCATATGTCACTAGGCAAGTCTTATTCTACTACTTGGTACTTGACTTAGAAAACCAAAATCTGTATTAATCATACTCTCCATTTAATTCCCAAAGTATTGACTCGTATTAGTCACATTAAACCTATTGATTAAGATTTAATTTAATTTGAAGTATTTATACTTTAATTAAATTAAATTCTATCCTAAGACTAATGTACTAAGGGATTAAAGATATTTAATTTAATAATTATGCCTACTTTAATTAATTGAATTAGATTATTCAATTAAATGAAAAAGGTATTTTTGAGGTCATATCTCACCTATTAAATTAAACAATATCTTCAAAATCTTCTCTTCAGTTCAAAATAGAAACTTTGAGTGAACTACTTCTCAAAATTAGAATCAATCTAGTTAACTTGCTCTCACACTTAGGACAAGTTCAGTTAACTACTTATCACACTGAGATCAGAAACAGTTCACTTCACCTGCTCAAGGAAGTTCCCATCTTAATTGAATCTTCTATCTAACCCTAACCATTCATCGAGGTTGATCTTGACCATTGATTCATTCTTGGATTCTATTTAAGGAACTCATAATTCCTCATTACAGAGGTTGAATGGAATTGCTATCGAATTGCTGCTAAATTGCATACTCATCTAAGCTTATATTATTTCTATGGACTTTCATTTCTTAGCTTAATATCATTTAGATTTAATATTGCATACATTTAGTTAATCTTATTTCATATGCTAATAGCTTAAGCACATAATCATTTAGATTACTCGCATGTGCATATAGAGTAATCATTTTAAACCCTTCATTCTAGCATGGTTTGATTACCTATACCTCAATTCAGAGAGCATAAGCAGGTAAAATCCACCTAGATAGAAGGCAACAGGTCATCGTATAGGACTCCTCTTGGGTGAAAAATCTCTTGTTCATTCCAGGACGAATCCACATACAAGGACCATGTTGAAGTGTGTGTGTGAAGTCTAAGGCCACATTCTACATATACACTACTTACCATCCCTTTGCATCTTCCAAATCCATCCTTGGTCCTTATCCATCTAAGATAACTCCTTCAAACCTTCCATCCATATTGGGGCCTTATGTTCCTTCATCTCCCACTTTCACTCCTAGCTCATCACCTAGCTCCCCTATTATAACTCAAGATCAACAAAGGAACTCATTCTTGAAAAATATTCATCCACTCAACCATTTAAACCAGTCATATCAAGCTTCTTTATCCACAAATCTCAAGTCTTTTGGAAGCAATTTTGATGATCAACTTAAAAATAAACACAAGAATCCATTTACAAATGAAGATCATGATGTCCTATCTAATTGACATATGAATATAAAGAAACAACAACTATTTAAGAGACCACAAAGTTCCACTACCCAAACAACTAAATGAAAGAAAATATGGGTTCTTAAATCCATTATTGAAGAAATACACTGTAAAACTCCCAAAGGAAAAGATAAATCTAAAGTTGTATGGATTTCCAAGTCTTTGTTCAAAGGATTGAATATTGAACATGAATCTAAGTTTATGTTCAAGCTTCCAAAGGCTTCCACTCTATTTTCTTCCAAACATCTTCCTCAAAAGCTTACAAAGACTTCCACTCCATCTTCTTCTAAAATTATCCTACCACCTCATACATCTAAATCTTAATCTATTTTGTCCATCATTCCTCCATCAATATTCCAAAACCCTCCAAGGTGTGTGTCAATATTGATCTTCCCCACTTTTTCACCTATCATTATGCAATCCTTTCAAAGATACACATACCTACTATCCATACTCCTACAATCCTTTCAAGGCATAAGTTCTTATCCTCCATATACTTATCCTACTACCGTCTCTTTTCCTTCACCCTATGAGCATCTTTGAGCATACTTATCTATGTTCTTGACTTATCATGAATTATCTTTCCTATAGGAGCACTATCTAACTTGAAAGAGCTTGACCTATTTCTAAAAATACAAAATGAAAAAAAAAAATGAAAATAAATCTTAAAAAAATGAAAATGTGCCTTGGTGAAAACCACTTCTTGTAGCACCTTGGTAGAAAAATTAAAGAGAAATAATTTCGTCCTATGGTTAAAACCACTTATTGTGGCACCTTTGATAATTACTACGATGAAAACCTAGGAAACAAACGTCATGCATAATTCTTCCATAATCCATCCATCTTTCCTCTTTGATCTTGAAAATGTTGAGCTATCCTTGTGTATTGGCTATTTTATCCATCAGCTTCCCTATTGTGCTTGCTCATTCATTCATAGCCTTCATATCTAGCTTCATTCTTATTTCCCTATCCCATCACTATCCTATCTAGTTGACCCCTTGGTATTGATCACACAAAAAAAACATGGTTCTCATAGGCCTCTTGACATGTCTACTATTTTAGATTACACACTTTCATGACATAATATCACTATCCTATATACTATCTCACTTATTGGATCTAATTTCTTATCCTACATTTTGTCTCCTATAATGGCTTCCATTTCTTATCAAAAATATGATTCATATGGATATCTTTCCCTAGCTTGAGTACTCTTGAGGAGCCAATCCTTGAGGATCACTTTCGCTCGCTTCATATTCCTTTCCTATCCATCTCTTCTTATCTACCAGCTCACTGCTCCATCATATCCTAAAACTTTCTTGAAAATGGAACAAAATGATGTGATCTTTCTTGAGAACTAGTAATCTCTAAGTTATTGTAAAAAATTCCAAAAAAATTCATAGATGATGTTGAAAAAATTCTCAAAGAATAGAAAATGTCCTTAAAAAAATGGCCATCTTAGTGAAAATCTCACAATAGGTAGTTTGAAGTATCACCCAAAAAATAAAAATCTCCAAAAATATTAAAAAAATCATAAAACATCCAGAAAAAATGCTACCATCTGGTGAAAACTTGGAAATAGGTGCTACTTGCAACCCTTGCACTTGTGTTTATCAGTCTTGCTTTGCGCTCATTCGCTTCATTTTCACTTTGCCTTGCCTAGCTTGGAACTAACTCTTGCCTAGGTCTAAGGGGCACAAACTAATTTTCTTATCAAGGTCTCTTTGTGCATTGGTGTTTCTTTGACCACTTGTTAAACAATGTTTTGCAACACTCCCCTTTACATCTAGTGTTTCTCAACACTTATCAGATACTTTAGATATAGTCTAGGATGTTGTGATACTTCTCATTGACAAACTTGAGTCTTACAAGAGATAGTCATGTGACTTCCACACACACACTTAGATACTAAAACCAACTCAAACTTGTTGGCTTTATTTCTCTTTGTGTGTTGTCTATGAAGATTTCTTTATTGAGTGTTTCCTCCCTAAAAGTCTCTCGAGGATGTCATGGACTAGCAAATTGGGAGCATGGGGCATGTTTCCTTTTGATTTTTCTTGTGGGTAAACCTTATCGATCCTAGGTGTCTTGAGCATCTTTCTTCTCCCACTTGACATTTAGGATCTACAACATATCATCCTTGTCTATTTTTTGCAAGTGCATTCTTATGGCTATTTCAACATTTTGTGTCTCGATGAAAGCATAATCTTGCTATACTAAACCTTGGTAATCTAACTACACTAATCATCTTGACCTTTATGTCTTTTATGTGCAGGTTGGGTTCCCACATTTCTATATGATATAGATCATATTCATATCATCATAGTCATACTAGTGATGATTGTATGATCTTCTGATATCCCTAATAAGACTCGATGATAAAAACTAGGACCTATCTATATAACCCTTTCAATTGCACCTTTTGCATACTAGCTTGTATTTTAGGGTTCATTTTAGCTTAGCATTCCATTTTTGAATGTTGAGTGTCTTTTTTACCTTTCATGGACGTGTTAGCTAATTCCGTTCATATTCTCTTACTTCTTCAACATACATTGTCATCTTCTCTTGGTTTTTGCTCATCTCTTTGCTATCCTATGATCACATCTATATAACCTGTTTACCCTATTATGACCTAATTTTAACATCCTATATTCATTTCCAAGATTGAAATCAAAATTTGTGTTCATCTTGCTGATCAAAATCATGTTTTAGAATTCTTATTTCTTCTGTGTAGTTGGCTGACTTTTGAAGGCTTATTTTTCAAAACTTGTCAAGAAAATATTCATTTCTTCATGTCTTCATTATTTCTACTCCCTTAACCTCTTCTTTTTCATTCTCTTTCATTTCATTTAATCTCCTTTCATGTTTCTTCTTTCTTTGACCTAATTTTGATGCTTTATCTTTCTTGGTCAAGCTTAGTCAAACTGAGGAAAACTATCACTACTTGGTGGTCTCTCTTTGGTCTTAATCTATTATCAGTCATCATGGACCTTATTTTATCTCAATTTGATCATATCTAGCTCAATTATGCATCTCCTCTATCTCATTTTGATTTCAATCTCGAGGGGGCATCAATATTCTATTATTACTACAAATTGCTTTTCTATGACTATCTATTTCTCAGGAGCACATGCTTGTCCTTTCCATTTGCTCTCTTTTCTTAACATATTAATACTTGTCTTGAAATCTCATACTCTCTCTGATTTGATTAGGGTCTAAGATGATTACAAAGGAATGCTTAACATAATTACATAAAGTTAATTCAAAGCATTATTTAATGTTCATTAACATTATTTAAATACTTAAATAAAAAAATCATAATAAGATAATGACTAAAAGAAAGAGAGAAGAGAGATAGAAGAAAAAATACAATTGATAATGGAGTTCGTCCGCAGGTCGGACTACGTCTCCAAGTCCCTCTCCAATAAGGTGACCGATCTGATTAACTCTAAGAATCGATTACAAGTGTTTATAAGATCATTCCTTTTAAGTCCAACAACATCACAATATTCTAATGTACAGGATTGGCAACAAAATCTCTAGAAGATTCTCTCCTTCTCATCACCTGAATGCCTTTTCAAAGCCTACTACCCCCATTTTATACATCAAATTTAGCCAAAAATAGGCTAAAACAAATAACCAACATAATCCCCTTATTTAAATAAGGTTTGGCAGATTTTTTATGGATACATAAAAATTCTTCCACTAATATCAAATATACCATAAATAGCCCATTGGTTAGCCTTAGTCTTAGGAGGGCAATGGTTGGGAGTTCAACTCCCCTTATCTAATTTCTTTAATTTGAATTAAACAGCTACTTGAATTTGAGTTTGAATTTTTTCCCTCTCTTTAAGATTTTATGATGTCATGTTGACATCATCATAATCTACACTTTTACCTAAACTTTAAATTGTCATAACTTTCACAACCAAATCTCCATTTTTGACAAAATGAACGCCGTTGGAAAGCTTTCAACGAGCTCTTTTATTTGAAATACATTCTTGACCACTTTTGAGATGATTATTTTTTTCACCTTTTTACGGTCTCTATTTTTGGTTTGACCAAACTTTGATCAGTCATAACCTTGGCACCTAAACTCCAATTTTGCTTGTTCAAGTTGCGTTGGATTCAAAATTGTGAACACTTTGTAATGATGTTGATTCTTGGAGCATTGGGGACATTTCAATTTTCATTAATTTTTATCCCCTAGATCAAGCCTCTCCATTGAAGAGCTTTTAGATCTCTGAAAGTTTGATTACTTAGAAAGTAGGTGAGGGTATAGTTCCCTCACTTTACCAATTTCCATCCATCTTGCCTTGCTTGGATGCATCCCCTTCAATCCTACTCAAACATATTCAACTGATTCTCTTTGCAAAGTTCTAACATTCTACTAAAGGATAACATCTTTTGGCAATTTTGACATGTACTCTAGTCAAAGATCATCAATAGATGGAACCTAAATGTCTCTGTCTTCATCCACGATAATTGAAGGCTCATACAACTTTGAATTCTCAACATTGACAACTGAGTAAATTTTCATGTATGCAGGAAGATTAAGGTACAAGGCATTGGTACCGATCTTTTCTAAGCTATCAAAAGGACTATACCAAATAGGCTTGAGCTTCCTTCCTTCACATTGCATTCTTTCCTTGCTAATATGTAACCAAACTCTATCACCAACTTGGAAATGGTGATTGATATGATGCTTATCATGGTGAGCCTTGTATTTTGCTTGGCTCTACTCCAACTATGCTTCTACTACCTGGTGGATTGCTTGGACCTTTTGGATGAACTTTAAAGCCTTTTCTACATCATGGCATCCATCTATAACATTGTCCTTCCCCAAAAAAAAATCCATTGGTGTCTTAGGCAAGTAACTGAAGCAAGTCACAAAAGGAGACCTCTTTGTAGAAGATTGTGTTGCATGTTAGATTGTGGTGACTGATCAAGAAAGTACTATACATACTTCATAAATTCTTTTTTTGGGCCCTATTTTATCGAGATTTTGGGCCGACATGTAATTATTAATTATGACCCTAAAGTAGTAAAAATACTTGTATAAAAGAGCTTAAGGTTAGGGATTGTTTCATAGTTGTGATGCAAAATTGGTTCTTGTGGTGGTATTGAGCTGTAAGGGGTTACAGATTGTAATCAAGTTATAATCATTGGATCATAATACTATCAGACTTATTGTTTGGTGGATGTAGCCTAGGGATTAGGTGAACCACGTTAAATCTTGGTGTCTTGTGTTCTTTTCTATGTGATATATTATTTTCTGTTATTGGTTATATTTGCATGTAATTGTTATTTTTGTCCATGGTTTAAACCTAACACTACATGGTTGTAAGAATATTGCACATAATGAAGACTTTCATCCCACAACTTAGGATGCTTATTGCAATAACCTCTAAGTAGATGAACAACTATCCTGTTGACTACCTTTGTCTGTCCATCTATCTATGGATGGAAGGCTATACTCTTCTTCAGCTTGGTGTCCATGAGTCCCCACAAAGATGACCAAAATTTCCCCAAGGATTGAGAATATTGATCTGATACAATAGAAGTAGGTAACCCAAAATGAACCCATACAAATTGAAATTACAAATGAGTTGTCAGTTCAATAGTGACCTACTTTTTACAAGGCATTAAAATACACATTTTGCTAAACCAATCAACTACTACATATAGATAATCATGACCCTTCCTAGACATAGGTAAACCCCCGACAAAGTCCATAGACACACTTTCCCATGGATGGGATAGTACAAGTAATGGTGCGTACAAATCCAATTTCCTATTACTTGGTTTGCTAGTTGCACACATTACACATCCTTTTATATACTTAGTGATAGTTTCTTGCATACGAGGCTAGTAAATATACTTCTATAATTGAGCCATTATTTTACTTACCCTAAAATGACCTACAATCAAAGAGGTATGTGCTTCACGGATTCCATGTACTTGTTCATCTTTAGTACTGCATAATTTTCCCAAGTGGTACAAAAAATTATCCTACACATAGTAATCTTTCTCTTCTACATGTTTACCTTGGATTAAAGCTACATAGATATCCTTAAAGTTCTCATCATTAGCAAATTGTTCCTAAGAACTTTCATGAACCATAGAAATATTCTGAATGATTATCAAAACATTCTTAATAGGAGGCCTAGAGAGCATATCTACTACATTGTTATGGACACCCTTCTTATACTTAACTACCAAATGAAACTATTGTAGAAAACCCATCCACCTAAAGTGCTTACTTTGTTGCAACTTAGATTGTGAGTGCAAATATTGAAGTGGCTAGTGATTAGTGTGGATTACAATTTCTTTCCCCATTAAGTAGTGATTTTATTTTTTAACACTCTGAACCAAAGCATAAAGTTCCTTATCATAAGTGGGATAGTTACTTATTGCTCCTAAAAAAGTTTCAGAGTGGTAGCAGATTGGTTTACCTCCTTGCATTAGTACAACTCCCATGGTAAAACCACTTGCATCTATCTTGATTTTGAATGGTTGATGTCAATTAGGTAGAGCTAGAATTGGTGCAATGCTCAACTTTTCCTTGAAAGTGTTGAAAGCCTTTTGTGTGGACGTCCCCACTGAAAATTTGCCTTTGTATTGGTTAATGCATGCAATGGTGATGCAATGTAAGAGAAGTTTGCAATGAACTTCCTACAGTATTGAATTGCACCTAAGAAGCTCCTGACTTCTATAACTATACTTAGCTTAGGCCATTTTACAATGCAATCAACTTTCATAGGGTCTACTTTGAATTGACCATCTCCTACGACATAGCCTAAGTACACTAATGATGTCTTAGAAAATTTGCATTTAGACGTCTTTCCATAAAAATTTTCTTTTCTCAATACATCCAAGACTCTTTTTACATGAGTTACATGATCATCCCAAGACTTACTGAATACAAGGATATCATCTAAGTAGAGTATGAAAAAATCATCAACAAAGGGACAAAAGACATCATTCATGACTCTCATAAATGTAGCTGGTGCATTACAAAGCCTAAAAGGCATGACCAACCACTCAAATAGACCCTATTTTGTCTTGAAAGAAATTTTCCAACAATCATTATCTACAATTCAAATTTGATGATACTCAGTATGCAAGTCTAACTTAGTGAAATAAATTGCATGTTTTAACTAATCAAGTAAATCATCTATTCTAGGAAGAGGATACCTGTTCTTTATCATTATCATGTTTAGATCCCTATAGTCGATGCACATTCTCCAAGTCCCATCTTTCTCTGGAACCAACACAATAGGAGAACCACAAGGAGAAGTACTTGGATGAATAACTCCTTTCTCAACTAGCTCCTAAACCTGCTTTTTAATTTCTTAATTCTACAGAATTGATAAACGATACATGCCGATATTAGGAAGTGGCACATCCTATTGTAACTGAGTTTCATGTTGAATCTCTCTCTTAGGAGGTAACCCTTTCAATTCCTAAAACAAGTCATCATAAGAAGAAATAATCTTTGACCATTTTAGATTTATGATTAGGATTGTACACAAAATATTTGTGTGTTCATGAAATTTAATGCAAAGTGTGTATTAAATGACAACGAACTAGACTAAACCCAAGAAATCATTGTCAAAATGTAAACTCTACGAATGTTCCATGTTTCCCTAACTACAACTGCTAAGAATGCTCTCAGACCAGCATCTCAATGACAGTTCTAGAGTGAGAGTATGGTTAAAATGAAAATCTACTAGTATGTATACAAGATCTAAGATGAAAATACAAATTATATGTGAGTAATAACTCTTAAAATACTATCAAAATGGACATGCAATGAGCTAAACATGTGTTAAGATGATACTAATTAACATGAAAACAAAGCTAGAATGCTATCAAAATGACATAAATTTTTTAGAATAACAATGCTAATATGCTCAATATGACAACTCTAAATATGCCTATAATGCAAATGCCTAAAACTTGGGTCCTTTTGCTATTGAATTCTCCTTCTATTTATAGGATTTTAGAAGGGGTTGGGGTAAGAATTTGGGTTTTACCTTTGACTGGTGGATAGAGGTCAAATTGAAAATGTCTCATAAGAGACAAGAGGAGGAGTCTAAAAGTCTTGATTTTGAGGATAAATGTGGATTTTTTTTCAATTAAAATATCTCATAAGAGACAAGAGGAGGAGTCCAAAAGTCTTTATTTTGAGGATAAATATGGATTTTTTTTTTCAATTCTTTATAATATAAAAGGAGGATTTTCACTTTTGTGAGGATAAATGGATTTATTGATAAAACAAAAGTTCCATTTATTTTCAAAAGTTTGTCTTTTCCTTTTCCTTTTTGAATTTCATTTTATGATTTTGAATTGTATTTCTCCTTTTTTTGAAGTTGATTTAGGTCTTATTAATTTGATAGATGATTTAATTGATTAATGACTTGATGTAATCCTTAATTTGAAAGTCTGTTATTTTCCTCTGATTTCCTCCTTAATTTGCATTGATTGGTCAAAGTTATGGTGTTTTAAGTCTTCACCAATTTTTGAGTGTCTACAAATGCCCCTCTTTCAGGTGATATGGAAAGCATATTAGTTCAAAGACTATTTGATTTCTAGTTTTAGGTCCAATTCTGATAACTAAATGTTTGGTTGATAATGTTTGATTGATTTGCAGCTAATATGATACTAGATTTTTTATGATGATTTGATGTTGCAATGTTTTAAAATCCCTCATTTAGGGTGACTTAATAGAATGCTCTGGTTTGATTTGATGTTAAAGTTTTGGCTAGGGTAGCACGTTTTGATTTTTTAAAGAAAATTTTGATGCCCTAGTTTGATATGGATATACTGCCCCCTCATAAATTAAATTGGAAAAAATAAAATGAATGGACAAAAATTAAGGAGGTTCCAATTTTATTTTTGAAATGTGTGATAGTTGATGGATAAAAATGATAAGTTGGTTGAATATAATACCCAATCTATGAAAGTGAACAAAAAGGTTCCAATGTTGGGTAAATAGAGTGAAAAAGGGATATAAATGCCCCCTAAGGAGGGTTAAATAGGCCAAAAGGTCTTTTACCCTTGTCATTTGCACACTCTCTTTTGACATTTGACAATTTGGAGCTCTGAGCCAGCAAGGATGCTGGTTCCTTTACGAGAGCACAGATTTGAGAGGGGTCATAGGTACGAGCATCCAATGACTATAGTGCCTCAGTAGGTCATTGAGATCCTCTGTGTGTAAGATTTTTTTTCTGTGTACTTGATTTTATTAAATTTAGCATGAATTTTTGTGGTAGATATGATAGTTTAGGTAATTTAGCACATTTATCTCTTCTTGTAGCGCATTTGAATTCTTTTAGTATGATAGTTTAATGGATTCAAGGGATGGATTAGCATATTTAAAAACCTAATTTTGGAGTCAAAGTAGTGCATATAGTAAAAAAGTAGTGCATACAGTGTTTTGTATAGCACATTTGACCGTAGCACATTTGATAGATCTTATAGTGCATATGTATGATGTTTTGACACTTTTGTGACAAATAGCGCATACGAATTGTGAAATAGCACAAATGATTATTTTGATAGCGCTTATGAATGTTACAATGCATCCAATATGGGAAATAACACTTTTAAATGTTTGAATAGCACATATGTCTATTTTAGCACATATGTCATGGGAAAGAGCACAAATGAACATTGAGGAGCGGAAATAGATTACAAAGCTTGAAGTAGTCTAAGATAATGCAAAAGGCTAGATGTGAGGTCTGTCAGACAAGGATTAATCATAGTAGCAATCAAGCAATCAAGAATTAATGTCTTAGGATAAGTTTGATAGAGAGATAAAGAATGATGTCCCTGCTTAGGATACAGAGTAGGGAAAACAAATAGGTTTGACCTAAGATAGAGAAGGATGAGGACTAGGTCCAAGATAGAACTAGTAGCTGATGAGCTAGAGATTGATAGTAGATTGATGTATGATGATCACTTGGGATGAAAATGAATGTTGTTGTGTGTTTATTTGATGGAAATAGGTACATGGGTGCAAGGATTGTATCCATGGCCCCTAGATGTAGTAGGTAGATTGTCGGTCATAGATCACTAGGTGATAGACACATGTGGGTTCACATATTTACTATAGATGCCCCAATTCTGAATGAATAGAGGGCTATTGAGAGCTATGGCTGAGCGATGGCACTTAGACCACAACACCTTTCATTTGCCTATGGGTGAGATGACTGTGACACTGGAGGATGTGTATTAACTGTTGCGGATCCCGAAAGTGGGAGATTTAGTGTATTATGATTGGAATGCAGATGGTATTTCCTTCAAAGATTTTTTTTGAGATGACAGCATTGGGGATTACAGTGTATCATGGTTCTAGATGCTACAATATGAGCCATTGCCGACAGTTTTGGCAAGATTGATAGGAGGATTTTTGTTGCTAGATTGATGAGGGTGAGGATGTCCAGTTGGATGGGGTTGGTTGATACAAAATATGATCGATCAACCATAGATTTGCATGGGGTATCTATATTTTGGCCCACTTATATCATTACTTGCATCAGGTTGTATATTTCAGAGCTTCATTGCTATTAGTAGGTATGATATTGTTACAACTATGGACATGGGAGCATCTACCCATTGCTTGCCTATATGTGTGCAACAACATCCATAGGATATGCCTTATATATATACTTATTTTGGTGTGATCATGCAGCCCCATTTGGGCAAGACAGAGCATTCGTAGTAGATTTTGGATGACATTGATGAGGTTGTATGGAGACCATACAGGTTTACTGAGCCATGGGCCAAGGACGATGAGGAGATGATATATTTCTTTAGTTTGAGATATTTACTTGGTCGAGTGCCTATAGTGATCGAGAGATTTTGTTTCAGGCGGGTTGTGAGATAGTTTGGTCGGTGGTAGGGCATGCCACAGGGTTCAACACATTATGCTTAGGTTCAGTTAGAGAGGGTAGTGTGGGGCCGACCATGGAGTATGAGGCTTTCTTGGAGACCTTTTTGTAGATGATAGATATACCACATCCATGGGCATTATGAGACAGAGAGGAAAATATAAGGGTGGAGGGGAATTATGCACAATGGTTTTGTGAGCATCCATTCCTAAGGTACACAGATCTAGTGGAGCCTATTCCAGGCATTGATGAGCTATCAAGTGGGGAGAGGGTGGAGATGACGAGGGTGGTCTAGGGAGAGGTAGAGGGAGATAGTGGGCTAGATGGAGAGTGAGAGGTGTGGTTAGAGCACGAGGGAGATATGGAGGGAGAGGTTGAGTAGCCATGGTACTACCACAAAGGGTTGTGGCATGAGGTCTAGTGTAGAGACCAGGAGATGTAGATGCATGAAAATACAAACTAAATGAATGCAACTAACTGTCACTTTTATTGTAAAGAGATGCAAATTAACTATCATCATAGAGCATTTAATAAAAAATGACCAAGTACAACCACCACTAGCTCAGTTGTGGTGATATGAATATTGTGTCACATTGAGAAGTACCACCAATCACAGATAATGTACATGAAAAGTATGGCAATTTATTTATTTTTTAAATGTTATAACCACAGTAAATAAAAATAGGTGATCCGATGGATATTTTTAGTGAAAATTGAAGTGTTTTATTTCTCTCCAGAATTTGCACCATCAGAAAGATCTCGGTGTCCTGATTCCAATGCAACTTGAATGGACAAAAATGAAGTTCGGATGAAGAAGTTACGCTCAGTCAAAGTTTTGGTCAATAGGTAGACTAGAGGGCTAGATAAGGGGCAAAATTGGACCATCTTGAAAGTGGTCAACAATGGGTTTCAAATCAAAGATCCTATCGAGAGCTTCCCAACGGCGTTGGTTTCATCGAAAATGGACTTCATATGTGAAAGTTATGGCAGTTTGAATTTTGGAGGTAAAAGTGTCATTTGAATCTTGATGACATCATCGTGATGTCATGGGGCAGTTTAAAAACCAATTTTTTTTTTTAAATTTTAAAAAAAGGAAAAAACAATTTAAAAAAGGGGTTCTAATGAGGTTTGAACCCGTGACCTTTGACTCCCAAAACAAACATGATGGCCATTGCACCACAAATGATATTTAAAACTAATGCGCACGAAATTTTATTTAACCTTAATAGTGACGAAAGTCCACATAATGGGGGCCGAAATTCCACATAAAGTAGGCCGCTAGCGGGTTTGGAACCCCCGACCAGTGGCCATCCTAAAATAGAGCTTGTCGTTGCACTATTTTAGCAACTAAAGATGTAAGGGTGAGATATGGTATTTAAACCTTAACTGAACTCGCCTAACCTTATCAAATTAAGGTTAATTTGTTAATTTGTTACCCTAAAGTTGTCATGGGTAAAAATGGCTAAAGGGTATTTTCGAAATGTAATCAGTTAAAGGCCCCATTTTTATACTTTTTTGTTATAGCCTTATTTAGGCTAATTTTAATGTATAAAAGGGGGGTATTAGGCCTTTTGGAAGGGCATTTAGGTGGTGAGAACATGAGAATGTTTAAGAGATTTTTGAAGACTATTCTGCACGTCGAGGGCATGCTATGCTGATGTGTTTAAGGGAATAATCTTGGTGCATTTGTAATTTATTTTGGAGATTAATCGGATCAGTCGTACTCTATTGGAGCCGACCCGGAGACGTAGTCACGTTTGTGGCGAACTTCGAAATCAAACTCTGTTTGCATCTTCTTATCTTCTCTCTCAATTTTGTTTCTCATCTTAAGTTTTGATTTCATTGATAGTAAATGAATTAAGACTTCCGCTAAGTTGTGATTTATTTAATTTGATTTTATTAAGCATTCATTACTGCAAATAGTCTAGATCCATCAATTAGATCAATAGGCATGCAAACAATCAAATGTCAGATAAAGTCCTCACCTAAGGTATCCTACAAAATTAGTTGAGGTACACATGGCTTTCCAAACGAGAGGAGGCACTTACAAGTGGACACCAATAATGCATGAAATAAGAGGATCATTGGAATAGAACAGTGAAAAATCAAAGGCAAATAAAGTATCATGAATTCATCTTGGTACCTCTAGTCAAGTACATCATTGAGGTTCTAGAAGTGCATAATAATAGAAAAACTAGTAATTATAGACTAGTAGTGTCGACAGTTGTGTGCAATAGTGTAAAATTTGTTCAAACCATGGATAAAGTGGTTGTTATGGTTGGGAAACAAATTATGAGATGTGTTAGTGGAAATTGGTAGCATAATGCATGGAGTGTATGTTGGCAGAGAAGGTTGATAGAATTTTTTTGATGGTAATTATGGTGCGAGAATGGTAGAAGTGTACCTGATATAGGTGCGACGGGAAGTAGATGCATGGTAAAGTTAGTAAAGAATGAGTCTAGGTGAATGATGGTCATAAATAGGTAGATAGCATGGGAATGGAATGAAGCAAGGTGAAGAGTAAAACGTGGTCATCAGATTGATTGAGAAGTCTAAGGTAGTGTATAAGTGAAAGCATGTTGGGCTCACTAGATCAGTCACAACAAGAGGGTGATACTAGCCAGGGAAGGTGGATTAGGAAAGAGTGAAGAGCAAAGCACATTCAATAGACCTCTAAGGAGTTGGTGTATTAGCCCAAACTGCAAGGTGAATCAAGTCAAGTAGGATGGGGGTTGGCACAACTTGAAGATGCTTGGATTAGGGCAGAATAAACACCCTTGTCAGCATTAATGATGTTGTCGAGGACTATAGAACAAGAGACATTGTATGTGGTATTGGATGACGATGAGCCAATGATGTAGGCAGAGAATAGTCTGCCTAAGATGATGAAGAGTATGTCTAGAGCAGAGGAGGAGGTGGGGGAGATAAAATCTCCTTAAAAGTCCATAGAAAAAGCTCCAAGGGATGTGGGAGATATTAGTGTGGGTGAGGGGATGAGTGGAGTAGGTTGGTTGATTAGCCTTGGAATTATGGGACAAAGATCAATAGAGGGGGAAGCGAGCGGCATAAATGTGGAGGAATCATGGCTAGAGGCAAAGGGTGGAGATCAATCATCAAGTGATGTGGAGGAATCATAGAGAATATTGGTTGCAGAGAGAGTTCGAGCAGAGAACGCTGAATAGGAAGTCAAGTTTCTACTGGGATTAACGGAGAAGGTGTGGGAAGATGGAGCACAAATGGAGGAAAGATGGCTCCAAGTGGTTGTGAACATGAAGTAGGCACGGGTGTAATCACTAGAAGCTGAACTACGTGTGTAGCAATTGCGTTCTGAAGGGAATGCCACAAGGATGTGGACAGAGTAGTCGTGAGCCCAGAGATTGTAGAAATCCCTAAAGATGGTGCAAATGGGATTGGAAAGCACAAAAAATGAGGTAGTGTTGTTGCAGTCACAATTCGAGTCATTTAGGGAGGCGATTACAAAATCAAACTCCCTGCCATTGAAACTGTAGGAATGGTTAGCATTGAGTGAGTCAAAGGTGAGACAATTGTATTAGCAGTTGGGTGAGACAAAAGCAGATGTAGAGAATTGGCGAATGGTGACTAATCAAATGTAGTAGGAGTGGGATGTGGCCCAATGAGCAATCACTGTACCAGGAATAAAAAAGTTGGTGGAGAATGTGTTTGTGGATATGCAATGGATAGTGAAGGTACATCGAGAAGTTGCCCATTATATAGGACTTTATCATCAGGCATTCCTAAATGACAACCAGTGAGAGACACAATTTGTGGATAGGAAATTTGTACAACTATTAAATGTGTAGTTGCACAGTGATAGGTTTTCAATTCCCATGGATGCGGTGTGGGTATATAGAGGATTGATGCTAGGGGCTTCTTCTTCAAGAGCTGGGTCTGAAGAAACACCATTGATTGGACACCTTGTGTTGTTACCTCCCACAGGGAGGCCAAAATAAATGATTTGTCAGAGGATATTTGAATGTAATGTTGTTTTTGTTTTCATAATGGAATAAAATTTGTGTTTTTTTTTGTGGCAAGCAGAAGGACAACTAGTGGAAATGTTGATGTGTCAGATGAACATTGTCATGTTTGTTTTTGATATTTTTGGAATGTATTTGGATGTTTTTAGCAATTTTTAGGAATTTGTGGATGTTTTTGGAAATTTTAGGAATATTCAAATATTTTTTGAATTTTTGGGAATATTCAAATATTTTTCAAAATTTTTAGAAAAAGTGTCAATCTTCATTAAAATGAGGACAATACGATTTGTAGAGGAAGACAAACCTTCACTTGTATGTGGGGAACTGAATGTCTATGTGGGCTCCCAATGAAAGATGAGTACAAATTTGTGTAATGGTTAGAGAGCCGTAGAATTTAATGGTGGAAAAAGGAGGAAGTGTTAAACCATAGATTGTGAGGTACAAGTCTGTATATATTGATAGCCTTTATAGATAAGCATAAGGCCAAAGTTAGGATTTTCACTAGGTGTACGCTGAGATGGATGCCCACGAGGCTTGTGAAAAGGCATTGGGTCCTACGGGAGGCTTTGTTGGCCAAAAGAAGCCAAGAAGGGTGTTGAAAATGGTGCTTGGGTGTCCGCAAAGGACATTTGGGCCCTGAAAAAGGTGCTTGATGGTCTAAGAAGTCACTATGGGGGCTTGAAAAGGCTAAAGTGGGCCCTTGAAAAAGGCATTTAGACTTAAAAAGGTATTTTTAAGGCTTGAAAGGGCCAAAACAAGACCTTGAAAAATGCATTTGAGCCTAAAAGGCACTTCGAGGGCTTGAAAAAGGTGTTTGGGCCCAAAGAAATGCTTCGGGGGCTTGAAAAGATGCCTGAGGGGTCTAAAAAGGTTGCTTGGGCCAAAAAAGGCACCTTGGAGGCCTAAAAAGGTGCTTGAGGGGCTGAAAAGGGTAAAACAGGGCTTTGAAAAAGGTATTTTGTCTTGAAAAGGCGTGTTAAGGGGCCTAAAAAGGCACTTTGGCCCTAAAAGGTGTTTGAGGGTCTTCAAAAAGGCACTTTGGCCTTAAAAAAGGCGTTTAAGGGCCAAAAAAGGTGCCTCAAAGGTCTAAAAGGAGGGGAGATCATGGCAATCTCTCAAACTTACACTTACTTACTCTATGCCCCCTTATTAGGTAATGATGAAAGAGTTCGATGGCTATCTAGGCTTTTCGGGTTAGCATTGATATTTTTGTTGAAGGGCTCGCAATTAATCGTGGCCATTGCAACATAAATAAGACTAATAATCTGTTAGGAATTGTTGTTCTTGGCTAGGGGAAAGAAAAGGTACTCTATCGGATCCTCTTCGCTATTCATGTTGTGCCAAATTTTTCAAAGCCCATCAAGATGTTTCAGGACATAACTATGCTGCTTGTTAATGTTTTGAGGCACTTTTTTTTTGGTTTTGCCAAAGGTAATGGAGCCATAAAATATTTAAATATTTTTCAATATAGTGGGCCTCACCATTGATTTCATATAAAACTGGTTGAGGTACACAAACCTATCCCAAAGGAGTAGTAATTATAGATGGACACTAGTTCAACATGAAATCAATGAATCATTAGTTTGAAAAATACGTCAATAATTTATGTATATTTGAATAGCTTATTTAAGTTGAAACGAAAGCATGTTTGACTAGAATTTTGGGGTGTTGTTAATTTTTTGGATTTTTTGGCTATTTTTGGCAATTATTACCCCCTTTGGAATGTTTTTGGCAATTTTTGAATTTTTTTGATAATTCTTGACAACTTTTGAATTTTTTTGATAATTTTTGAAGATTTTTGAATTTTTTTGATAATTTTTGACCTTTTTTTTTTTTGATAATTTTTGACAACTTTTGAGTTTTTTTGATAAATTTTGACAATTTTTTTTAATTTTTTTGATAATTTTTTACGATTTTTGAATTTTTTTTGATAATTTTTGACAATTTTTGGATTTATTGATATTTTTTGACAATTTTTGGATTTTTTTGATAATTTTTGGATTTTTTTGATAATTTTTGACAATTTTTGAATTTTTTGATAATTTTTGGATTTTTTTGATAACTTTTGACAATTTTTGAATTTTTTTGATAATTTTTGACAAATTTGATTTTTTGATAATTTTTTGATTTTTTTGATAATTTTTGACCATGTGGAGGCAATTAAAGAGTCAATGAGACCAAAGTGGGCTGAAAGGACTAAGAGTGGGCTTAAGGAGCTATATTGGAGATGATGAAGGCAAAAAGAATCTTCGGAACAACAAAAGGACTGAATAAAAAGATAAAATGGATATTGGGAATTATTGGCAATGGCGGATAGCTGAGAGGTGCACTGATTTTCATGCAATTTATGTCTATGGTATGTCAATACATGATCTAACTCCATGTTTCTCCTAATTTGTTGTGCTTTCCTTTGGTGTTGTTATACTGACTGTCTCTGCTACTATGAGTTGTGTCTGATGCCAAGAAACCACTGAACTGGAACGCACAAGTGTTTCTCAATTGGGTATGTGTGAAATTAACTCAATTGTGCTAGGTAAGCCACAAACAAGCAAAATTTGTCTTTGTAGAAGTTGCTTGAGTTCTATCTTGAGTGTCTTTCGGCATTGAAGGACTTGTGCTATTTAGGGAAGTCCAAATGTGCTATCTCTCACTCCTTTTGAAACCAAAAGTGACATTTCAATTTTTTTTTGGCATTTTCTAGTGTTTTTTGATTTTTTTGGTATTTTTTGGTGTTTTTTAATTTTTTGTGGTATTTTTGGTGATGATATGTTTCCTCAAAGTCTTAGACATAGAACCTTTTGAGATGGATGTTGTTGATGGGTTTTGCTAGGTTTGCACCATCACAATCCACAATTCTATAAGTACCAGTCCCAAAAGACTTTATGATAATGTAAGAACAAATCCAATTGGCCTCCCATTTTCCTTTCTTTTCCCTAGCAGCTTGGTTTTTAGGGTTTTCTCGAGGCATTAGGTTACCAACCTGAAAGACACGAGGTTTGACCTTTTTGTTGTAATGTCTTAATAATCTATTCTAATACACTTTGAGGTGTTCATGTGTCATACACTGATGGTTCTTCTAATAACTCTAATTTCTCAAGACAGGCCACTCTATAGTCCTCATCTAATAGGATATCATGAAGTGTAAGTCTCAAAGATGGAATATCAACCTCTAAGGGAAGAATGGCTTCACAACCATGAACCAAAGAGAAGGATGTTGCACCTATAGGTGTCCTAACACTCATCCTATAGGCCTAAAGGGCGAGATTCAGCTGTAAATGCCAATCTCTACCACTATTGTTGATGGTTCTCTTGAGAATGTTGATAATGGTCTTGTTGGTGGCCTCTTCTTGGCCTTTGCCTTGGGGATAATACATTGACTAGGAGTGGTGTATAATGTGAAAATTTTCACATAATTCGTCAATTATTTGATTTTTAAAGTACAAGGCGTTGTTAGTGAGAATGGCATGAGGTATTCCAAACTGACAAATGCTATGGTTTAGGATGAAGGAAGAGATTTTTTTCCCCATAGAGTTAGCAAGTGGTGCTGCTTCAACCCACTTGGTGAAGTATTATGTGGTGGTAATAATCTATTTATGTCCACTGGAGGAAGGCAGGTGGATGACTCCAATTAAATCAAAACCCCACTGATAAAAAGGCCATGGTGTGGCCAAAGGGTTGAGTTCTTAGGGTGGCACATGAACAAGGTTACCATGGATTTGACATTTTTTGCAAGTCTTAACATAGTTGATAGAATCCTTTTCCAATATAGGGAATCAGGAGTGTATAAATGACAAATGATAAGGGAATTAGGTTGAGTAAACACAGGTTGAACCACCTCTTTTTCTAAGAACTCATATGACTCATGTTGCTTTGATAACTGAACCAAGGAGGCCAAGATGGCCATGGCATTTTTTGCTCTATTCTTGTCTTTGAGAATTTGTTCAAAACTAATATGAACAAAACATGCCTTAAGTGTGTCAACCATATATTTGTAGGGAAATAACTTTTCATCCTTGGTCTAATATGTGTCAGTGACTTGATTGATGATCAACTGGGAATCTCTATACTTCTAGCATTTTTAGTTTCCATTTTAAAGCTAGCTTGAGGCCTAAGACCAAGGCTTCATATTCTCCCATGTTGTTGGTGCAGGGGAAAAGTAGTTTGTAAGATTTCGAGATGGTACTACCCAGTGGCGTGATGAACAAAATAATGGCACCTGAACCATGGTGTGTGTAAGAACCATCAAAATAGAACTTCCAAGTTACTAGCTCTATTTGAAGAATGTGCAAATCTGGAAAATCAACTAAGATAGGATTTGAGTTCTTGCATTTTCAAATTGGTCGATGATGGCCTATCCTTTTATTGCTTTCCTATTGACATACTTGATATTAAATTTGCTTAAGATCATCACCCACTTGGCCAATTTGCCTGTTAATGCTATTTTGTTGAGAAGATATTTGAGGGGATCAATCTTGGAGATGAGCTTGGCCTTATGTGTGAAAATATAATGGCATAGATTTTGGGAAGCAAAAACTATGGGTAAACATGCCTTTTCAATAAAGGAGTAATTTAGCTCATAGTTGACCAAGGTGCGACTGATGTAATAAATGGACCTTTCTTTTCCTTGGTCATTTTCTTGTGCTAAGAGGGCTCCAATTGATTTGTCAGTTGGGGAAATATACAGTAGTAATGGTTTGTGTAACACTAGAGGCACCAACATGGGTGGATTCATCAAGTAGGTTTTGACTAAATCAAAAGTTTTCTAACACTGATCATGCCATTTGAAAATTATGTCTTTGTGTAATAAGTGAGTGAAAGGCACATACTTCTCTCCTAACTGGGAAATGAAATGACAGGCTAATTGAAGCCTTCCTTGGAGAGAATGTAGTTGACTCAGGTTCTTTGGTGGTTGCATGGTAACTATGGCCTATACCTTTTCAGGATCAACTTCCATCCCTTTGGCCGAGACAATGTATTCTAGAAGCTTGCTAGATTTGACACCAAAAGCACATTTCTTTGGATTTAGCCTAACTTTGAATGCTTCTAAGTGGGAAAATATCTTGTCCAAGATGGGGAGATGTTCTTCTTGAGTATGGGATTCGGCAAGGATTTCATCTACATAGTCCTCCATAAAGATGTGCATCATTTCATGAGAGATAGTGGTCATGGCCCATTGATAGGTGTCCCCTATGTTCTTTAGCCCAAAGGGCATCACATTCCAACAAAATTTTCCCCATGCACAAGTAAAGGCTATTTTTTCCTGGTCCTCTGGAGCTATTGTAGTTTGATTATACCCTGAAAATTCATCTGTAAGTAAAAACATGGAATGGCTCACTGTCAGATCTACAATAGTGTCAATGTTGGGAAGGGAGAAATCATCTTTAGGACATGATTTGTTCACATCCTAAAAATTAATGCATATGTGTATGCGTCCATCCTTCTTTGATATAGGCACGATGTTTGATATCCATGATACACAAGCTAGGGGCCGGATGAAGTTGGTACTGATCAATTTCTCCAATTCTTCTTTGACTAGTAGAGTTATGTGGGGATGCATTTTCTTGAGTATTTGTTTGACTGGTTTGACCTCTAGAGAAATGTTGAGGTGATGGAGGATTAAAGTTCAATTTAATCCTGGCATGTTTGCATAAAACCATGCAAAGTTTATTTGCCTCTCTCCAAAGAAGTGAATGAATGCAGTTCTTTCCTCTATGCTTAAAGAATGCGTGAAATAAATGATCCTTGGTTCCTACTCTATACCAATGTTGACTTTTTCAGATGGTTCAATTAAGATGGATGATCTTTCTTCAGAGTGCTTAGGTAAGGTATCAATCATCTCATCCATGGGTGCCATAGTTGGGTTTTCACCATTGGATGCATCACTTGTATTTATTTCCATTTTTTTCTCAAGATCAATTACAACTTGGTAGTGATCCTCGAGGCCATGAATTTCTTGGCCTATTCTATAATGACTAAGATGATTGATATCAGACCCAACTATATGTATTTCTTTGGTTCTTCATGGATGAGATGGTTTAACTGTGTTAAGGTAGACAAAGACATTGTGGTCAATGTCAAAATGGGGAATATGGTGAGGCTTAGTTGTATCCCAGCTAATGAGTTCAAGATAGACTAGGGAGAGTGATTCATAATATGAAAAGGGTTATGCAGGGTTCAAAGACATGATCTCATTAGATGGCTCATATGCTATATCGATTAAGTTTATGACATATGCTTCCTCTAAAGTGTCAGGAAAAGTAGAGCTCACGAGCAGCTTGTAGTAGTCATCTTTGACTTCTACTGGAAAGAAGTCAAGAAATAAGGTTTCAAATTGAAACCCTTCGATATGTTCATCATCCTCATATGATGTGTCTGTTCTATAGAAAACCCTAAGTTGTTCTATTGTACTCTGACTCTTGGTGAAGTAAGACCCAAATGAGAGACTAATCCTTGTGCTGTGAAATCATTGGATATGAGGATGTGAACGACTTCACATTCTTTGTCATGGATGGACTCTTCAGATAATGATTCAAACTCCCACTTAGTAGAATCATCATCATCTTTGTTATTGGAGGTGTCCATGAGTGGTTCTCTTGTGTGTTGTGAACCGGCGAGAGATAGATTTATATTTATTATATCAGTTGTCTTCTTGCTATTACCACCTCTTTCTTTCAATGCCCATGCCAGAGTGGAAGAGGCCAAATTTTTGTGCTTGGGAAGAGAATCAGGAGTGCTCTATGCCTTGCCTTGTTTTCTATACCCTACCCTTGTTTTGGATTTTTTAGACTGGAACTTTTCTACAAGAGGTTCTACAATGCCTTTCCCTTTCCCTAAGGGACCATCTCCCATATATCTCATATTTTTCATTAGATCAAAACCTTTTCTGTGTAGATGGGAGGAGATGTTAATATTTTGTTTACTAATTTCTTCTACTGTGCTTGAGGGTACTCCACTTGCCTTAAAAAAATGTGTGTGATATTGTCTAGTGCTAGATGATGGTTTTCCATGAGATCTTGGAGAGAGTGGGGGATCAAATAAGGAGACCGAGTACTCACCTACCTCTCTGCATTTCATTTTACACTTCCTATTAAACTGCTTCATCAACTTGTCCATTTCTTCATAATGTGTCTATTTAGGGTCCTTTGATGATTATGGTGAAGGAAGGGAAGAACTTGAACAACCAACTTTCTCTTTACCCTTAGTTGATGTAGATGAGTGGTCGTTATTTTGGCTAGTAGAACATGAAGTGTCTATCAATGTGGACTGGCTGATGTCATCTATTAGGGTGCCAGTGTCTTCCTTGTTATGAGGAACAAGGGAGTTACAATGTTGTGCTAAGTTTTGGTCCCCAGGTATGGTCACCTCTTGACCCATGTATGGAAATTTAAGATATTGATGGTAAGTGGAGGGAACAACTTGCATGTCATGAATCCATGGTCTTCTTAACATGGTCTTATAAGTTAATTGCAAATCTAAGACTTGACAAATAGTTTCTTTCACAAATGGTCTGACCGTGATTGGTAGAATAACCATGCCTTTGGAGTATCTCTCCTTGTCATCATAAGCTTTGATGGTGATTTTCTTCCTTGGATCAACAACATCTTCCATATATCCTAGGGCTCTACTAAACTTAGTATGCAAATGTTGAGACCTGCCCCACCATCAACCAATGCTCTGTTAACTCTATTTTTGTGGATAAAAACTTCAATATATAGAGAGGAATTTTGCGGTTGGATGATGGACATGTCATCTTGGGCTGAAAAGGAGATGCAATAAGGAGCCACAAGATTGCTGACCATGTTTTGAAACCTATTTACATCTAGGTCATTTGGCACTAATGCTTTGGTGAGTATTTCTTTATGCTCTGGCGAGATTTGCAACAACTAAAAAATGGAGATATGAGTGGGAGTCTTAAGTAACTAGTTGACTAGGTTGTATTTAGGCAAGGAGGAACTTGTAGTTGCATGATCAAAATTTGTCATGGGTCCTGGTAAAATAACTTTAGAGGCCTAGCCTTAGGTAACAACATTTTATGATTGTTTCTTGTTTTTATCCTTACTTATGGTGACATTTATGGTGTCATCAAATCTAGGGATCACGCCAGTGGTGTTATCATAGTGATGTGCATAATTAACCTTATCATGAGGAGGTGCCTTCTGATTAGCTCTAGAGGATTCACCCTTTTCATGACTCATGAAATGGTTCTTGAAGGTCGTATGGTCTTCATTATTGCTAAGGTTATTCACTTTGATAGTTCCATCATTGATTAATTTTTGTATGGCCGCCTTAAGGGTGAAACAATTTTTTGTTAAGGGCCCCTTGTTTCAGTGATAGGCACAAATGTGCTTGTCATTCCACCACTTTGGTTTGACTTGGGGTTCATAGGGTTTGGCCTTAGGTAGTACAATGAGTTCATCGGCCAAGAGGGTTTGTAAAGCACCTCATAAGACACCCCAATAGGTGTATACTCCTTGGGTATATTGAAAGACTGATATCTTCATGGAGGATGAGCTTGATTATAAGAAACTTGTTGATTAGATGTCAAGGGAGTTGTTGTGTTATGTTGGTAAAATAGACTAGCATTATCTTGTTGAGGTGTTGGATTGGTGTTGTTAACGATAGGAGACAGTTGATTTAGAGGGGGTTGAGTTTAAGGTTTGACATGGTTGGCTTCAACCACCCCATCATTGGTGGTGTTTTTGTTGTTGTTTCTGCACCACAATTTTTTTTTTAGTGGACCAATTAGAGGAATTGTGATTCTGTGTGCAATTGTTGGAGAAACCCTTACCATCTTTAGATAATTTAATAATGTCATTTTTTATCAAGGTTTCTTCTACCTTTGCAATGTTTTCTAAGGTAGTCTTAACATCTTTAGGCCCTTGGAGTTGGAGCTAGTTATTCATGGGTTTTGAGAGACTATTGATGAAGATGTCTATCTTCTCTTTGTCTGGTATGTCTTGATGATTCTTGGCAATCATGTGTCTCCACCATTGTAGGAAGACCTTGAATGATTCGCCAAGAAGTTGTTTTGTGCTACATAAATCAATCATTGTAACTTCCCTTTCAATGTTATAGGAATATTGGGCGATAAAAATGGAAGCCAATTGGTCAAAGGTTTTAATGTTGGGGGTAAGCTTGGAGAACCACTCCATGGATTGCCCCCTGAGGCTTCTAAGAAATAGACGCATTAGGTAAGTCATGTCATGGACAAACTCCATACTCAGCATATAGAATTATCTAAGGTGATCTTGTGGATTTGATGTACCAAAATATTTATCATATTTTTGTATCTGCACATTTTGATGGAAAGGTGTGAAGATGATGCTTTTATACAATGGAAGAGGGTATACCTTTTCAAGGCTGAATTTTGTGGGTTGTATTTTCCCTCACTTTATCTTTTCCATTTCCAATTGTAAGTCTTGTAATTTTTTTGTGACAATATCTAAGGGTGACTCTTCTTTGTCTCATTTTAGATTGGTCACATCAAAGTTGGACGACAATTTCACACCTTGTTGTGCTAATGCTAGTATGTAGCATTCTTTGTGTTTCTCACGTATCTTGTCCATGATATTGACAAGTTTAGGATTTTGCTAAAAGTCATCAATTTTTGTTTCAATGTTCTTTTCATCCCATATGTTAGTTGAACCCATTTTGACAAAGGGTTCTAAACTTTGGTTGAACAGGGGTGATGCGTGAGTAACTGGGTTTGGTGAACAATCTGTTGGGGTAACAAGTTCAATGAGATCTAGCGGTTTCATGCATTTGATGGTTTTGTTGGCTATTCTAGCACTCACCCATATAGGTGATCATTTTGGCTTAGCAGTTACACTGGTTTTGTGCAGTGGTATGAGAAGTGAACAAGATTCCTCAAACTCTTATGCATTATCATAATATGAGGATTTTCGTTGACCATGATTTATTTGGAGTAATAAGATAGGTTGGACAAGGTGTTTGGAAATATTGATAGGATAAGTTCACCCTCACAAAGTTAGGTAGGGAATGGATGTGTGTCTACGAACATTTCTGGATTGATGTGCGAATGAAGCTATGAGGGGTATTGGATTAATAATATCATTTGTAGCTTTTCTTTTTTCAAAAATGGTTTTGGTCAATTTCAAGATCTCTCAGTCTAGAGAATATCAATGTGAAAAAGGGTATCTAAATTTGTCATTTGTTTGCAAATGTTGAGTACACAGATAGCCTCTATTTTAGGTTCTTTCTAAGATGCGTCACAAGATTGGTTAAATGTGCTATTTCATTGATTATATGCACTATTTAGATATTCAAATGTGCTATTTAAATGTTCAAATGCATTATTTTATCTGTCATATGTGTTGTTATGTAGAGAAAATGCACTATCTAAAGCTTTAGATGCACTTTTTTGCAGTTATATGCACTATAACAGAGTTCAAAAGCATCAGAAAATTATCTAGATGCGTTGTTTCAGAGTCTTTCAATGATGTTCTAGTTTTGGACTTGGTTTCTCGAAATCAATTTATAGTTACTTCTTTTGGAAGGACTGTGATTTGAACTTGAGTTTGTTATTAAAATTTTAAAACACATCCAATCACAATAGTAGAGGGCACAATAAAATATAAAACCGTAAGCACCTAGGAAATGAAAGAGAAGGGCTTTCTGACAAGGTTATCTAGAGCTGGTGACTAGTGGGTTTTAGTTTTTAACCATCAATGTTTGAATTTACCTCTACTAAAACAGAGAGCTTCCCACCAACGGCAAGGAGGTTTGGCGAAATCCCTTATGGGACTACTAGAGGAAGGCTATGTCCTAAACATAGGTAGCTTGAATTTGATTGGGAATGCAAGATTGGGAAGCATTCCCTCTCACCATACCTGCTAAGGCAACTTAGGAGGTAGCCTTTCTATGGCTGAGTAATCCTACCTAGTAGAAATTACGAAAATGGAAATTATAAACAAGATCATGAATTTGAGCACTCTAGGAGAGTGAGAGCATATCCCTACTGTTTTGAGCTCCCAAACACAACAAACAAGTTTTGTTCAATTCCAAGCCCTTAACTATAGTAGATAAAGGGGCTCCTAGTTAAATAAAGAACAATTTTTGTACTGAGAAAAAGTATCATCGTGTTACTATGAACAACATTGTATGACATTTTATGCTGTCAAACTATCGCTTGAGTTACTGTATTGTCTTGCCTTGTTGCTAAACTAGATTTCTCTTACTCAAAACTAGTTCTTAGGTTGTCTAAAATATCTATACTTGGTTTAAAATGGTTCCTTGGGTCTAAAAGATACATGTTAGAGTATATTTTTCTAAAATGGCTACCTTGACCTCTTGATTGCCTTGCTTGATTGGGAGAGTCATTCACTTGTCTTTACCTATCTATCTACTTGGCTACTTGGATATTTGGCTTCTTGCCTAACTCTTGACTTGAGTCATTCATGTCGTAAGTTTCTTGGATATGTTGTTTGACAAGTCATTGTCTCATTGCTACCCTCTATTTGACAAGTGAACACTCTACCTACTATAGTTTGAACATCAAGTTATCTTCTAGTCCCTTTCATGCTTGCCTTTGCATCTACAACTATGGGATCTAAATCTTGTGCTATCAAATTTCAACCAAGTCTATATGATCTTGAGTTGCTTGAGCCCTTTAGGGAATTGCAAACCCTATGGACTCAATACAATAAACTTGAAGAGACCCCTAACCCTGCTTACACTAGTCTCACTAAGGGCATGATAAAAATATATGCTAGATTTGAAAAAATGGTCAAGGAACAAATAACATCATCAGATGATTCTCTTTCTAGTTCTCTATATGTATAAAATTCACCCTCTTTAAGGTCATCCTCTTCTTCTAGGTCTACATGCTCTACCTCAATACATCAATTGTCTTCACCTACTAGATCTAAAGACCTCTTTAGAGAGCTAGCAAGTAAAATCTCCTTGAATTCTATGCTAAAATTTCATGAAAAAACCTATATTTTACAAAGACAATGATGAAGCTATTGATGCATCCTATGAACTTGATGAATAACAAGAAGATCCTAGGTATACTTTTGAGAGGAATTTTACTCCCTTGGAATATTCTTATGATGACATTTTACAAACACTTCTTAGTACTAAGCTCATCAAATTGCCTAAATCTAGCACATATGAAAACCCATTTTTGGATATATATTGTTCTTATCATCTACAATATGAGCATAGAACTTTAAATTGCATTAGTTTGAAACATAAAGTCCAAGATCTTATTGATGATGGGCTTATGATACCTCTAATGACTCATGTGATGAGGATACTTCCCTTGAGCAAGATCATGTTGATGAACCTATGTCTGGTGATGGCCTTCTTGACAACTTCACTTCTCCCAACACTTAGTTTTCCAACATTCCTCCATCAAATAAACAATCTAATGCTTTCCACATTGACTATGCCTATCCTCAAGGGCTACCTCTAAAAGAAACTCAAGCTAACCTTCACTTGGCTGCAAACCTTTTCCATGCTAATACAACTAAAAATCCTCAACCTTCATATAATGTTATGCCTACTATTCCTACTCTAGCTAGTCCTTCATTGCCTCTTCAAGGTCATATCATGCAATCCATACTTCCTCCCTTGTCCTTAGAAGTGGCTCCATTTCAAGAGGACTCTAAAAAAATGCTATAAATGTCAAGAAAGATCAAGATCAAGATCAAGCACCCTTTCATCTCCTTCAAAATGTTAGTCCTCTATATCCTATGTCTTATCCACCTCCTTTGTATGATGAAGACATCACTTCCACTATTTCCCTTGCGCTTACTGAAAATTATGAGAAAATTTCTCTTCCTATGCTATCCAAAGCTACTTGTCAAGATCAAAGTGTCCCTCATGTTCTACTTCTCCATATCCACTTCAAAATTGTGCTCAAGCTTCAGGTGCTCCTATTAAAAATGTTGCTCCTATCAAAGCTACTCATGGTCTATTGATGGATTTGACAATGTTTCTCACTCTAAAGATGTTGATATCCCTACTCACTATCCACTTGCATCTCCAAAATATATCCTTGGTCCTTATCCATCTAAGCTAAAGCCTTCAAACCTTCCATCTATATTGGAACCTTATGTTCCTTCATCTCCATTTTCCACTTCTACCTCATTGCCCATTTCTCCTATCTTACCATTTCCCACCTCTCCTTTTACATCTCAAGGTCAAAGAACACACGCATACTTGAACTCTTCATATTCATCTTTTCATCTAAACAAATCATATTGGCCTTATTCATCCACAAATCCCAAGTCTTTTGGAAGTGAGAATAAACATAAGAATCCATTGAAAAATGAAGATCACTATGTCCCATCTAATTGACATGTGAATGCTAAGAAGGAAAATGCACAAAAGAGACCACAAAGGTCCACCACTCAAAGAGCTAAATAAAAAAATATATGGGTTCCTAAATCCATTATTGAAGATACACATTCTAAAACATCCAAAGGCAATTAAAAATCTGAAGCCATATGGATTCCCAAGTCTCTTTTGAAAGACTTGAATATTGAAAATACTTCAAAGTTGACATTCAAGATTCCCAAGGCTTCTACTCCATATTCTTCCAAGCATATTTGTAAAAAGCTTCCAAAGGCTTTCACTCCATCTTCTTCTAAAATTATCCTACCAGTTCATACATCTAAACCTCAAGCTATTTCATCCACAATCCCTCCATCATTACATCACCCTTCAAGGTGTGTGTCAATGTCGATCTTTCCCACTTTTTCATCTACCCTCATGAAATCCTTTAAAAATTACACTTACTTTCTATCCATGCTTGTTCAATTCTTTCAAGACATGAACTTGTATCCTTCATATACTTATCTTACTACCATCTCCCTTCCTTCACCCCATCAACATCTTTGAGCATACTTATCTATGGTATTGGCTTATCAAGACTTATCTTTCCTATAGGAGAACGATCCAAATTTAAAAAGATTGAGATCTTTCTAAAAATCCAAATTTAAAATCCAAAAAAAGAAAAGAAAAAAGAAAAAAGAAACAATATGCGTTGGTGAAAACCACTTCTTGTGGCACCTTAGTAGCAAAAATAAAGAGAAATAAATTCTTCCTATGGTAAAAACTACTTCTTGTGGCACCTTGAATAAGTACCATGATGAAAACTTGGTAAATAGACATCATACATAATTCTTTCATCTTTCATCTATCCCCTCTTCTCTCTTTGATCTTGGAAATGTTGAGCTATCCTTGCATATTGGCTATCTTATCCATGAGCTTACCCATTGTGCTTTCTCATTCACTCATAGCCTTCATATCCAACTTCATTCTTATTTCTCTAGCCCATTTCTATAATATCTAGTGAAGCTCTTGGTCTTGATCACACAAAGAAGAACATGGGTCTCATAGGTCTCTTGGCATGCCTACTCTTTTGGATTACACACTTTCATGATATATCTCTTATTAGCTTCCATTGCTTATGTCATCTGTTATCTCACTAGTTGGCTTCACTTCTTACCTACATGCTATCTTTGTCATTGCTTCCATTTCTTATCAAAAACTTGCTTCATATGGCTATCCTTCCCTAGCTTGGGTACTCTTGAGGAGCCAGTACTTGAGGATTTCTTTCACTTTCTTCATGCTCCTTTCTTATCCTTCTTTTCTTATCGACTATATGGCTACTTCACATTGTTCTACACCTTGCTAGACATTGGAGCAAAATGATGTGATCTTGCATGAGAACTAGTAATCTGTAAATTATTATAAAAAATCCAAGAAAATCATATATAATGCTAAAAAAATCCTAAAAATTAGAAAAAATCTTGAAAAAATGATCATCTTAGTGAAAACCTAGCAATAGGCGCTTTGATGTATCACCAAAAAATCAAAAAATACAAAAAAAATCAAAAAAGTCTTGAAAAAAATCTGCCAAGTGGTGAAAACTTGGAAACATACGCTACTTGAGACCCTTGTGTCTATGTCCATCAATCTCAATCACTCACTCCACAACACATTTCCTAGCTTGGAATTGTTCCTTATCCTCATCTCAGGGCTCAAATTCTTAGCCTATTTAAGGTCACCTTGTGCATTAGGGTTTCTTTGGCAACTCACAAATTAATGTTTCTCAATACTACCCCCTTGACATCAAATGTTTCTCAACACTTTTTAGATAGTTTACCTATAGTCTCTGATGTTGCGATATTTCTCAGTATCAGAATCAAGTCTTCAAGAAATGACCAAGTGACTTACACACACACACACACACACACACACAAAAACATTTAAACAATTGAGCTATGGTGAACTGTATCTACTTTTTATGTTGTCTATGATGATTTATTTTTTATGTGTTCCCTCCCTAATAATTTTTCAAGGATGCCATGGACTAGAAGATTGGGGGCATATGGGGCATGTTTTCTTTCTTTCTGCTTGTGGGTATACTTTGTTTGTCTACAGTCTACAGTATTTAGAGCATTCATGCTTGTCCTACTTGACACTTTGACTCACAAATGTATCATCCTTGACTGTTTTCACAAGAATACACTTGGGGGTTATCCTAATGCTTATGCTTGGATACAGGTGTAACCTTGTTATACTAAAACTTAGGGAATCTAATCATGACTTATATGTCTTTGATGCTTAGGTTTGATTTCCAGATTCCTATATAATATCACTCATATTCATATCCTCATAGTTTTACTAGTGATGGTTGTATGATCTCATGATGTCCATAATAAATGCTCAATGATGAAATTAGAGTCTCAATTTTATGCATTTTTTGCTGGTAAACCACTTTGCATATTAGTTTGCATTATAAGTTTATTTTCTAGCTTAGTCTTGCATTTCTACATGTGGGGAGAGCTCTCTCTTCATCTTTTCTTGGACTTGTCGGTTAAGTGCTTTCATACCATCTTTACTTTCTTCTTGATCATATCTTTTCATCTTCATGTCTTTTACTTTGCCTCTTTTCTATCCTATCATCACATCTATATAACCTTTTGACCTATCTTTTCTAACCTCAACATCCTAGATCCATTTTTGGGATTGAAATCCAATTTCAAGTTCATCTTGCTAGTCAAATTTTTTTCCTTCTTCTATATAGTTAGCTGACCTATTGAGGCTTAATCTTTGTTGGGGCATCTTCATTTCTTCATGTCATCATCATTTCTACATTTTATATCTACTCCAATTCACATTTTCATGTCTAAATCACCTTTCTACTTGATTAGACCTAATTCTCATGTTTTATCATTCGTGGTCAACTCTAGTCAAATTGGGGCATTCTATCATTTCCTTATGGTCACTCTTCTATTCTAATCACATATTTTTCATCACAGACTTTTCTATATCTTGATTTTCTAATATCTAGCTTGTTTATGCATTCCTCTTACCTCATTTCAATTTCAATCCTAAGGGGGCAAAAATACTCTATCATCACTTGCTACAACTATCTATTTCTTAGGAAGTATGTTTGATCTTTTCATTTTCTCTTGGTCTATCTAATTTTCTTGGTGTTAGGATTCTTCTTGAGTTCTAACATCATCTCTTTCCTAGTATTCAATACTACCTCTATCAGGCTATACATTCAGGATTTGCTATCTCTTTTTGTATTTCATTCTTCGAAATCGGATATCTCTATCTATTGTCACTTACTTGGCTTATGTTTTCTTTGACGTAATGTGTTCCCAGATTGATCACACATTATTCCAAGAGGGGCAAATAGAATCACCTAAAAATGGTCGTCTAGACTATTAGCCCCCTTATTAGCATTTTGGCTAAATTAATTAATCATTTACCTAGACCAAATTGCTAGAAATTAATCAATTTGATTATAATCTATAGTTTGACTATGCTATCCTAAGTTCATTATTTGATTAAAAGAACATGTCCCCCTTTTAATTAAATAAAATCCCCCTTTCTTCTAACCCACTTAATGTGCACACATAAAGCATTATTTCTATTTTGCAAATTAAAAGAAAAGACTTCTTTTGTCTCATATGCAAAGTCAACTCTTTGTTTATTGGTTGACTTGTGTGTGCACATGGATAAATCTCATTTTCAAACTCCACCCTTGATCTTGCATCATCTTGATTTGATCTCCACCATCCGTATGACTTTAAAAGAGAGAGATTTTCCCCTCAAAGGATCCACACTCTTGAGTACTGTTATGCTCCAGGTTTACTATTTGAAACCTTAAGAGCTTTTGTGGAGAACTTCCATTTTCTTGTCTAAATTCTCTCATACCATAGAATTTTAGTGTATTTGCATGATAGATTAGTTTCATTTACTATAATCTAAGATTACATAGCTTAAATAATTGGATTTGTAACACTCTCATTTTTGTTAACATAGCTGCATTTTGCATATTCATACTAGTTTAGTCTACATGTGCATTTCATATTTGAGGCATTCTATGTAGACATTTTCATTCTTGCATCTTGTCTCTAAGAGAACCTATTATTGCATGGTTTACTAGCAAGAAACATATTTCTAAGGCCCAGCTGAGAGCCCTCACACATTCAAATATACTTTCTTGCACTCCATGGATAGGGAGCTCTAAGCCAGCATCCAAGCATTCTGAACTCATGGAATCATTCAGATAGAAGTGTTTAGAGTGTGACACCTTTTGACTATATAGCTACAAGGTGTCCAGAGAAGAAGAATGATAGAAGTGGAGATAAATACATAGGTAAAAGAGATGAGAACAACAAAGACTATAAAGATAAAGGAAAGAAGGCTTACTACATTGCTAAAGAGGAATCAAAAGATGGATCTGATGACCGTGATGAAGTTGTGTATGTTTATATGAAAGATGATTTTTATGAAGATGAGGCAATTGCATTAATATCTTATGTGAACAAAAGTGATAGATGGATGATTGATAGTGGATGTTCACATCACATGACTATAGTGCTAGATTTGGTAATGATGCACCCTATCTGATAAAACGTAAAGGATCAATAAAACTGACATAAAAGATCATGTGTGACAATGCTTACTATGTCAAAGGACTTAACTATAACTTGTTGAGTATGTCACAATTGAATAGTTTAGGTTGTAAAGTTGAATTTGATAACATCAAAGAAAATATCTATGACAATGATGAAAAACTAATTGGAAATGGAGATTAGACTAGAGGTAATCTATTTTATCTTGACATGAATGATGCTACTTGTTTTGTTGTAGAATTTGATGATGTGTGGCTATGGAAAAAGAGGTTATGTCATGTTAACTTTGATAACTTAGTCATTATTAGTAACATGAAAAGAGTTAGACGTTTTTCAAAACTTAAAAAAACTTGATAATGTGATTTGCAAACAATATTAGTTAGGCAAGATGATAAAATCTAGTTTTAAATGTAAGACTCATACCTCAAAAGAAATTCTAGAATTAGTTCATACTGATTTATGTGGATCAATTGATGTTCAAATCTACAAAGGTGACAAGTACATTATCCTATTTGTTGATGATTATTCTAGGATGATGACAGTTATGTTTTTGAAATAAAAATCTGATGCTTATCAAATGTTTAAGTGGTACTTGCCAAGAGTTGAAAAGGAGACTAGTAAAATCTTGAAATGTCTAAGATCTGAAAGAGGTGGAGAGTTTACATCAAATGAGTTTGAAAACTTCTGTAATGGTAGAGGAATCAATAGACAAATTTCTACACCTAGGACCCCAAAATTTTTGTAATGGTAGAGGAATCAAGAGACAAACTTCTACACCTAGGACCCCTACAGAAAATGGGATTGCAGAAAGGAGGAATAGATCTGTAATGGATTGTGCTAGAACACTGATGATGGAGAAAATAATTGCTTTGAAATACTGGAGAGAAGTTGTAAGCACAACTGTCTATACCCTAAACCGAATACAAGTCAAAAAAGGTACAAAATCCACAACTTTTGAACTATGGTATGGATACTCACCCAATGTAAAATATTTTAAAGTATTTGGAAGCAAGTGTTACATTCTTAAGGACAAAAAAAATGGTTATTTTGATGCAAAAAGTGATGAATGTATATTCCTAGGCTATTCCACAAGAAGTGAATCTTATAAGTGTTTAAATACTAACACTAACAAAGTTGTGGAAAGTGAAAATAAAAAAATTGATGAATACATAGATGTGCATGAAGTTGAACCTAAGAAGAAACCTAAAGAGTACAAAACCTTCATGTACTACTATGAAGACATGAATGTTGGTGAAGCTGAGAACCAAGTTGTAAATCAACAATAATAAGTATTAGTGACTACTGAGTCACATATAATGGATGTGAAGTTGCATTCAGGAACCAAGTTGCAGACATAAGATAAGGTAAATTTTGATACTAAGATTGGTGTAAATGAAAGGAATGTCAAGTTACTTGATAGAAAAGTGCACAATGACTCTAAAGTTGATAGACCCATTGTAGAAAGAAGAGCAGAACCAAGATTGTCAAAGTATGTCAGAAGACATCACTCTACTAGACAAATTATTGGAGATAAAGAAGCTAGGCCAATGACAAGGAATAGGTTGAGAAATGATACATGTCTTTTAAGTATGAATAACCGAAGTCAGTGAAGGATGCATTCGAGAATGAAGACTAGACTAAAGACATGAAAGAAGAAATTGATTAGATTGAGAAGAACAAAAAATGAACTTTATTACCTAGACCAAAGAGCAAGAATGTGATTGGAACCAAGTGGGTATACAGAAACAAAGTGGACAAGAATGGTGAAGTCACAAGGAATAAGGCAAGTTTAGTTTGCAAGGGATATGCACAAGAAGAAGGAATTAACTATGGAGAGATATTTTCCCTTGTTGCAAGATTGGAAGGAGTAAAAACTCTACTTGCTTACTTGGCATACAAAGTTTTTAAAGTTTATCAAATGGATATGATGTCAGCATTTTTGAATGGTATACTAGAAGAGGAGTTTTACATAGAACTACTAGAAGGATTTGTTGATCTAAACAATAAGAACTTGGTATGTAGATTGCATAAAGCTTTATATGGTTTGAAGAAAGCCCCAAGAGCATGGTATAAGTGGCTTCACAACTATATTATGAAGATTGGTTTTGAGAAGATTGGTGATAACAACAATCTATACTTGAAGAAAAAAGGAGGTAAATGGATTTTACTAGCTGAAATATTTGTTGATGATATCATATTTGGAGGAAAAAATGCATTGTGTAAGACATTTGCAAATGAAATGAAAAAAAAGTTTGATATGTCTATATTTGGAGAGATAAAATTCTTTGTTAGTTTGCACATATATTAGATGAAATATGGTATTTACATCACTTAGTCCAAGTATGTGAAATAAATATTGAAATTTTTTGGTATGGAAGATTCAAAACCTATTAGTAATCCTATAGTGATAGAACACAAACTATCCAAAACTGATCATTCTACTCAAGTAAACCAAACATTGTGCAGGTTTATGATTGGCAAACTATAATATGTAGTTCATAGCAGACTTGACATTGCATTAGTTATTGGGATTTTTGTAAGGTTGTCTTCAAATACTAAGGAGAATAATTTAATAGATGTTATAAGGATCATGAGATACTTGAAAGGAACATAAGACTATGGTCTATACTACAAGAAAAATGACAAGTTTGAGTTGAGAGCCTATACTGATGTTGATTGGGCTAGAAACATTGATGATAGAAAGAGTACAAGTGGAGGAGCATTTTTCTTAGGAAAGAGATTGGTCACCTGGACCAGTAACAAACAAAATTGTATATCACAATCTACTGTTGAAGCTAAATATATGGTTGTTGCAGTAAATTTCACAAATGTGGTATGGATCAAACAATTACTCAAAGGAATGAAGGAGGAAATTATTGAACCTATGGTACTTTATTATGACAATACAAGTTCTATAAATGTATCAAAGAACCTTATGATGCACACAAAGACAAAGCACATTGCAATCAAGTATCATTACTTGAGAGAGTTGGTTCAAGACAAAGAAGTGTGAATGGAATATGTGAATACAAAAGAATAGATAGCTGATATATTCACAAAAGATTTACCTAAGGATGCACATGAATAACTTAGAGGTAAACTAGGGGTAATACCCTATCCAAAGCTACTTAAGAAGCAAGAGTAGTGCCCTGCATCAACTGAGTTGAATGTCATATTTTTAAAATTTGATGTAATGGATCTTACTTTAGGAGTTGCCTAAAGTAATGAAGGAGTTGAATCAAGAAATTTGTAGTCACATGCAAGGTGATAGAGAGAGAACTTGAGTTTATTATATCTTCATGTGTAGATGACAAGTCTTTGGCATTATTGTCAAAGAGGGACATAGTAGAGAGAGAGAGAGAGATCAAAGAGGGAGATATAAGAGAAAGAGAGAGCATATAACAAAGTGTTGTACCTAAAACTTGAAGAATGTATTGAGGGAGTTATCAAAGAGATCAAATAAAAAAAGTAAAAAGAAAGAGGCACATATATTGATAGGGGGCGAGATTTCAATATAATGTATTAATTTTCTTTTTAGTATTGTTGTTGGTATTGGTTTTCCATCAATGCTAAAGAGGGAGATTGTTGAAAAGAGATTGTTTGAAGTGTGGAACCTATCATGGAAAAATCATTATTTTATCAATGACATCAACCCTGCTACTTGTTTGTGAGACAACTTCTTTTTGGTTTGAATGTTTGATTGATGAAGAGGATTTGTAAAGATAAGATAACAAGAGTACCTAGAGAAAGGTTGAGTTATTTTGTGTATAAAAGGTGCACTAATACTGAGCAAGACATTGATATTATTATGTATTGTTGGTCTACTTAAGGATAAAGTGAATGGTTACTTTAGTTAAAGTTGGTTGAGCAAAATTTAGTATGTGTTGAGCATCAGAAAAATAGCATGTGTTGAGCATTAGAAAAATAGCATGTGTTGAGCATTAGAAAAATATAGTAAGTACTGAGCATCAGGGAAATGACAATATTGACCGAGCAAGGAAGACTTAGTTGATGCTGAGCAACTCAATGTTGGCTGAGCATCAGAAGATTGTGATATTGCTATCAGGATTTAACTGTGTGATTTTTGACTCAAACTCATTGACCCATATTTCATGAGTAGTGATTCAACATGAATTCATCTCTCATGAGAATAAATGGAACACTTAGCACTCATTGGATCTAGGTGATGCTCATAAGGGTGAAGCACCGGGACTTCCCGGGAGGTCACCCATCCCAGTACTACTCCAGCCTGAGTGCGCTTAACTGCGGAGTTTTCTCCATGGTTAAACCCAAAGCCTTCACCAAGTGTTGTGCCTTATGAACCATTCATTAGAAAGCCCCTTAAGCTCATCAATTGATAAGTAGGAGATAATTTCCACAGCAAGTCAAATTGTGATATTGCTATCAGGATTTAACTGTGTGATTTTTGAGTCAAACTCATTGACCCATATTTCATGAGTAGTGATTCAACATGAATCCATCTCTCATGAGAATAAATGGAACACTTAGCACTCATTGGATCTAGGTGATGCTCACAGGGGTGAAACACCGGGACTTCTCGGGAGGTCACCCATCCCAATACTACTCCAGCCTGAGCACGCTTAACTATGAAGTTTCCTCCATGGTTAAACCCAAAGCTTGCAACCCCATTTGCAAAACCTTCACCAAGTGTTGTGCCTTATGAACCATTCATTAGAAAGCCCCTTAAGCTCATCAATTGATAAGTAGGAGATAATTTCCACAGCAAGTCAAATTGTGTTATTGCTATCAGGATTTAACTGTGTGATTTTTGAGTCAAACTCATTGACCCATATTTCATGAGTAGTGATTCAACATGAATCTATCTCTCATGAGTAGTGATAGCAATACCACAATTTGACTTGCTGTGGAAATTATCTCCTACTTATCAATTGGTGAGCTTAAGGGGCTTTCTAATGAATGGTTCATAAGGCACAACACTTGGTGAAGGTTTTGCAAATGGGGTTGCAAGCTTTGGGTTTAACCATGGAGGAAACTCTGTAGTTAAGCGCGCTCAGGCTGGAGTAGTACTGGGATGGGTGACCTCCCGGGAAGTCTCGGTGCTTCACCCCTGTGAGCATCACCTAGATCCAATGAGTGCTAAGTGTTCCATTTATTCTCATGAGAGATGGATTCATGTTGAATCACTACTCATGAAATATGGGTCAATGAGTTTGACTCAAAAATCACACAGTTAAATCCTGATAGCAATATCACAATTTGACTTGCTGTGGAAATTATCTCCTACTTATCAATTGATGAGCTTAAGGGGCTTTCTAATGAATGGTTCATAAGGCACAACACTTGGTGAAGGTTTTGCAAATGGGGTTGCAAGCTTTGGGTTTAACCATGGAGGAAACTCCGTAGTTAAGCGCGCTCAGATTGGAGTAGTACTAGGATGGGTGACCTCCCGGGAAGTCCCGGTGCTTCACCCCTGTGAGCATCACCTAGATCCAATGAGTGCTAAGTGTTCCATTTATTCTCATGAGAGATGGATTCATGTTGAATCACTACTCATGAAATATGGGTCAATGAGTTTGACTCAAAAATCACACAGTTAAATCCTTATAGCAATATCACAATTTGACTTGCTGTGAAAATTATCTCCTACTCATCATAAGACTGTTATTGCCAAGTGAATAGTGTGGATGTTGAGTGATAGTAAAAAGAGTTTAATTGAAGATTTGGCGAATTTGAGCTGACAAAGTCAATTTCTTGAATTGTGTGAAGCATTTGAAAGATTTATATGATGGGTCAGTGGCATCGAATTCAAGATAAACCATTTTTAGGTGAATTTAAAGAGGGTTATAGAAGAAGTTTCTAGAAGGGACTAAAATGAAAAAGTGGGTAAATTCATTAAGTCTTACCTAACCCTAGAATGGATGATTGTGGTTAAGAGGCAAAAGAGCTAAATTCTCTATTTATAAAGATAGCAGGCCAGAAGAAATAGTTGTCATGTGCAAGATCTTATGGAAGATAAGAAGTCTAGGGTGTTGCTTCATATGGTAGCCAAATAGAAGAGTCTACAATTGGCATACAAAGAAAGAAGGCTTGAGAGGATGAATGCTTGAAGGATGAACAAGTTGTCAGAGATGAAGAGTATGAATGCTAAGAAAAATGGAGGATTGAACCAAAGATTTCTAATCTACAAGTGAGTTGTGTTTTATTATCAAATCAAGTCTTGTTGTTACTTTCTAATCATTGTATCAGTCTGGATAAATCCTTTAGATTATGGTTGACCTAACAGTCATTTGTAAATCCTTTAATTGGGTGACATTCTAATGTGAAAATTGGTAGCATGTTACATGTGGTATTTCCCAAATTGGGTTTCCACATAAAATCTTTGTGTAAAATTGTGTGATTGAGTTTTTGATATTTCATGCTTATATTTATGCAAAGTTATTTTGACCTAGGACAATGACCAAGTTAAGGTATTGGATATTCTAATGGATGCATGCATGATATGGTTTTATGGATATGAATTTGTTAAGCACTGAAAAGATTTATTTGTACATTTAGACCTTGGATAATTGATTCACCGCCTTCCCCCCCCCCCAGTTACTCTAAACATTCCAATATGAGATTGTTGCATGAATTAAGAGTTGTGGAGGAACTATGACTAGAGATGAAGTAGTATAGAAGATATTGAAAATTTTGACCCCTGAATATGGACACAAAGTTGAGATCATTGAAGAAATTATTTTTGTGACACCTAATTTCACCAGAGACATTACTTGAGACATTACAAGTATTTGAAAAACTTTGAAGAAGAACTAAGGAGTGACAAGGAAAGAGACAATCTTTAGTATACATAAAGACATAACTAAACTTACAAGGAGTGTGAGCACAAGTTGAGATTGTGCTATAGATTGGACTATTAAACAAGAGGAAGATAAGAATATTGATGAAGGACTTGCATTGCTTATGAAAAGAGAGCCTAAATATAAGAAAAACATTCTTTTTAGACTTGCAAAGAACTTGGTCACTTTTCATCACAATGTCCAAGAAAGTAAAAAAAGACAAAACCTATGAAGCCTTATAAGTCAAATTTTACACAAGATTGTGTCTATGTTGACGATGATGAAGAATTCAGTTTTATGGTGATAAATTTCTTGGAAAGTGATGATGATGATGAACTAGGATTTGTTCATATTAAGGAAGATAGTCCTAAAACGGAAGTGAAAGAAGTAGAAGAGAAAGCTTATGTATCACATGTTGAGAACAATAAGTATGATTGGATTATAAATAGTGGTTATTCTCATCATATGATAGAAGATATGAATAAGTTTGTTGAGTTTAACAGTTATGATGGAGGAATAGTTAGAGTTGGAAATAATGCATGATGTCAAATTGAAGGAAGATGATCTATTGCAATTGATGGTAAAAATAATGTTGAGGATGGTTACTTTGTTGATGGTATGAAACATAATATTTTGACTGTTGGGCAAGTTGTGGACAAGGGATATCAATTGCAATTCACAGAAAAGACTTGTGTAATCAAGGGTAAAGATGGTAAGTTGATTGGTATTGGTACATTGACAAGAGGTTATGTATTTCAATTGAATCCTATTGAAATGACATGTTTGGTAGAAAAAGTGGATGACAATTGGCTATGGCATAAGATATTTTTTCATTGATACCCTTGTGAAGATAAGTACTACACATGTAGTTAGAGATTTGCCTAAGATTGTGAAAACTTCTAACATGATTTGTAAGGAATGTGTAATGGAAAAACATAAGAATAGTTCATTTCCAAGTAAAGTATTTACTACATCAACAAAGTTCAAGATTATGCATAAAGATTTGAGTGGTCCTACAAGAACAAGAGAATTCTATGGAAAAAGGTACTTTATGCTTTTTATTAATGATTTTACAAAGATGATGTGGGCAACATTTCTTAGAGAAAAGTCTATAGCCTTTGAAAAGATCAAGATATTAAGAAAAGAGAAGAGAATGAATCTGGTTTAAATATTAAGTGTTTGAGATTAGATAAATGAGCAGAATTCATTTCAAATGATTTTAACATAATTTTTGAGGATAATGGAATAAAAAGACAAAATTTAGCCCCTAAGACACCACAACAGAGTGAAATAGAAGAAAGACAGAACAAATCAATTGGAGAAGCAATTAGATAAATGATGTTTGAGAATGATGTTGCAACATATCTTTTGGAGAGAAGTACTGAACACTACAGTATACACAATAAATAGAATACAATTTAGAAAAGGCATTGGTAAGACACCTTATGAACTTTGGTTTGGACATATACCTGTACTGTGAAATACTTTTAGAATCTTTGGGAGTAAGTGTTATATCAAAAAAGATTATGATATTGGAAAATTTAAAGGTAGAAGCAGTGAAGGTATGTTCCTTGGATACTCTTTGAAGAGTAAGGCATATAAATATTTGATTAGATATTGAAGACTATTGTTGAGAGCACTAATGTGAAAGTTGATGAAAAGTTTAGAATTTAGGAAAGAATAATTGATTACAATTTTGATGACAATACTAATCAAAGGACTGACAATCAAAATGTTGAGCAGGAATTATTTAATGAGGTTGACACTGATTTACAGACTAAAATACAAAGAGAAGAACATAGAGAAGAACCTACATCAAAACCTAGAATTGAAATCATAATAGAGAAATGAACGCTTAGTTATGTTGTGAGCAATCACCCTGTGAATCAAATCATTGAAAGTGCAAACAAAGGAGTGATGGAAATAAATAAGGTTAGTGAAGAATTATGTTTGATATCTCAAGTTGAACCTAAGACTACAAATGAGGCTTGTAAAGATGAATTTGGATTAAAGCTATGAAAGAAGAATTAGAGAGATTGAGAAGAACAAGGCTTGGGAATTGGTTCCTAGACCTAAAGATAAGAATGTTATTAGAACTAAGTGGGTATTCAGAAAAAAAAATGAATGGGAAAGGAGAAGTGTTAAGAGACAAAGCAAGGTTAGTATGCTAAGGTTATTCACAACAAGAAGGAATTGACTTCGAGGAAACTTTGGCCCCTATTGCTAGATTGGAAGCAATAAGATTTGTTTTGGCATATGAAGCTAACAAGAATTTAAGGTTTATCATATGGATGTAAAATCTACTTTTCTTAATGGTGATCTTGAGGAAGAAGTTTACATTGAACAACCTAATGGATTTCCTTGATATTAGACAATGATATGGTTTGCAAGTTGAAGAAATCATTATATGGTTTGAAGCAAGCACTTAGAGCTTGGTATGCAAGATTGGATAAAAATTCACATCATTTGGAATTCAAGAAAGATAATGCAAATAGTAACATGAACTTGGGAAAGAATGATGATGGATTATTGATTATTGTCATATTTTTTATGAATTATTTTTTGAGGAAATGATGAAGCTAGTAATAATTTTTTAGAAGAAATGAAGAATGAATTTGGGATGAGTATGATTGAAAAGATGAAATATTTCTTAGGATTGCAAAAAAATGAAGATGACATTTTCATATCACAGACCAAATATCTTAAGGATTTGTTGAAGAAGTTTGGTTTGGAGAATTCTAAACCAATTGGGACACCTATGGTTATAGAATGAAAAATTTCTAGTGAAGATGAATCTTCTAGTGTAGAACAAACAAGGTACAAATCTATGATGGGAGGATTGTAATATTTGACTCATACAAGACCTGATATATCTAATGCAGTTGGGATTGTAGAAAGATTCCAAGAAGATTCTAAAGAGATACATGTTGCAAGAGTAAAGAAAATATTTAGATGCTTGAAGGGTACACTTGATTATGGCTTATAGTATGACAAATCACATGACTTTACCTTATGTGTATCTATGATACAAATTAGGTAGGAAATGTTGATTATAGAAAAAGAAAAAGTGGCACAACATTCTTTTTGGGAGGAAGATTGGTTTCATGGTTGAGTAAGAAACAAAATTGCATATCACAATCTACAATAGAAGCAAATTATGTAGAAACATCAAATTATTGTAATCAAATTTTTTGGATGAAGTAGATGTTACAAGACATTGGTATTGAGTTTACTAAACCTATTATTATTCACTATGATAACACAAGCACAATTAAGATGTCAAACAATTCAATATTACATTTGAAGATTAAGAACATTGAAATAAAATATCATATTTTAAGAGAGAGAAGGTAACAAAGAAAGAAATCATATTGGAGTATGTCGGCATAAAGGAGCAGATAACAAATATTTTCACAAAACCTTTGCCTAAGGGTACATTTGAGTACTTGTGAGGTATGCCTGGGGATATGCCCCAACCTATTTTAGAATAATTGATCCAAGATTGCATCACTCCAATATATTCAAAGTTTAATCTTATATCTGAACTGTATGTTGGTGGTACTTCCTTGGGGGAGAAGTCACTTTTGAGAAGATATGTTGAGAAATCTTTAAGCATTATTTAATAGTGTCTTTTGAAACTTGATGAGATTTTTCATATTATTTTGGAAATGATTATTGTTAGCATAATGGTACCTTTTTCATTGATGTCAATGGGGGAGAGATATTCATGAAAAACATTGTTGATCAATGGGGGAGACTAGAACCTAGAAAAAATCTTTACAACATGTCCATATCTATAGTGGAGAGATATTTTTACAAGGAGAGATTTACATTCATGGGGAGCAACATGAAAGGGGGAGTAAAAAAATGAGGAAGAAATATATTCGGTATTCATGGTACTTTGATGTTTTTCATCATGTGTTGTCATTATTTTAGAGGGGGATGGCATGAATGCCTATGGGAGATTGACGAATGTCTTGAGGATACTATAAGAAGTATTTTAAACATGATTGAGTGCTTATTTGTTTCATTCATGACTTGGTTTGTCGTTGATGCCAACATATCATCTTTCTAGATAGTTCTAGCATATTAGTGAAAAATAGTTTTGTTTGAGAGGTCATAGGTTGTTGATTTTATTTCAATGGAGTTAAAAATGTGTTCTTGGATGTTTATAGATGCTATGCTTATGTTCACAGAAAGAGTTATGAAGTTTTTAGTGAGTTACAAAAGAGTTGGAGAGGACTTGTTGTACAACAATTTGCAGGAAATTGTATGTTGTTCTTTGTGATGTATCTTTTTGGCAAGGTTGAAGCTTGGTCAATGAGCTTGGATTTTGGTCAGAGACATGTTTGTGAAGCTATGTTTGAGATGGAGCAATCTATTTTTTTAGTTTGTGAAGACTTGTGAAGAAAAATGTGCAGATTATTCCTTGGAGATTGACTATACTTTGTAATTGATGTAATATACTTTGTAATGTGTGGAACCTAATTGTAATATCTTATGATGGTCATATATTATTCAATGTACACTAGGAAAGCCTCAAGGAAAAAGCAGTTAGTTTTGAGGATTTGGTATAAAGGTAAGATGTTTTTCTTGGTTGTAAGTGTGATAGTGTGTCATATAATGTTATGCAAGCTTTTGACACGAATCTGGTAAGGTTAGAGAAATGTTTGATGTTGAGGATAAGTGATGAACTTCAAAGGAATTGTATTGGAAAGATAAGTTGTTGTTTCAATTAGATCATTTTTCTTGGATAGGTTATTTTGAATTGTTTAGTGAAAATAGATCTAAATCAATTTGGACAATGGCTTTAGTTGTCTTCTTATCAACTCCTAACAGGTTTGACACATCTCCTAATTGGGTTGGAATCTCCTGATAAGGACTTAGGGTCTCTTAATAGAGACTCATATGTATTGATTATATCCATTAGAATCCTAACAAGGTCACAATATTTCAAAAGGAACTTTCTATATTAGTACATTTTCTTGTGGGAATCATTCCCATAAGGCTTTACCCTTTGATCAAGGGATTCCCTAGTTAACATATCATGTGTCCATTTCATGGTTATTATCTTGTGGTTATTGCAATCTATTGATTAAATATTTTAGTATTATTAAAGTTGATATAATCAAATTATTCTAGATTTAAGAACCTGAAGGCCAATCATTTTCCATCAAGCAATACACAAAGGGGGTTTTGTTAAGATGTTTTGTCTTCATGATGTCTCCCCATCCAGTTTGATTCATAGTTAGGCACTAGGCCCATTTTAGTTATTAGGGCTTTGATGTAAAGACAAGTCTTTCTCTCCAATTCTACCTTCTTCTAGGGTCTTCACTAGGCCACTTCTCTAGCCTATTAGGGTCTTTCACTAACCCTAACTCAAGAGGATTATATTACCAATCCTCCACCTCTTCAACTTGTCCACACCAATGATGAAATCTGCTCAACCCCTAACATGCTTCATGGATGCCTTCTTGCTTCACCCAGATCATGTGTTCAAATATGACCAAAACCTATCATCAATGGAGATGAAGTTTTTTTTCTAGGTCATAGGTCCATGACATTTATCATCAACCCAAAATACATTCAATTCGTTATCGATCTCAAGAATTTGCTTGAAACTAGGCCTAAAAGGACTACAAGGAATTAGGCCTCCAAACTCATCTTTTGGAACAAAACTTAGAAAAAAGTTTAACAAGGTGTAAAAAAACATCATATCCTAATGCCATTTTAAAAGATCTTTTAGATTCACCTGGTCTCACTTCCCTAACTTGTTCATACAGTGGGTTGCTAATTTTAAGCCTAAAATTAATGATTTTCCAACATACTGATAGAATTCACAAGGGTTTGTTCAAATTCCTAAGAAAACATGTCATCAAGACTTCTCCTTGGGAATAGGACTTCTCCACACTCATATCCTTCTCTCTATCCACTTGGATTGAAGCAACCAATGCACTCAACCCCATCAAATGTTGGTTCGACCACTGTGATCCCTAACCATGCTCACTTGGTTTGCCTAGGGCATCACTATAAAAGGCCAAACTTGATTTATATGACTCGAAAACTTGTGCACCTATAGTACAAGGATTCATCTCACACATTCTAAGAGACATAAAATGCCATGGTAGAAAGGTGAGTTATGACTCCATCTTCCAGAACTGCCTGGTTCAAGCCAACGATAATGCAAAAACCAAAATATTTACAAAAGTGCAATGAAATGGAAACAACAAACTATCTAATCACACATAGGATTAAGTACTTACATCTACCAACTTAGAAAAAAGTTACAGTATGGAGTTCAATCCATTAAGTACCGTAATGAAGCAAAAGACTCTAACTGTGGTAAAGCAACTCAACAAAAATGCTTGTTCATTAACCAAAATTTCATCAAAGTGTCATCCAACTCCTATCATATATTGAGGAAGGCCTTATATAGGTCCAACACACTTTTTCCAACTGCTTTGAGGTGGTTATTCCACCTAATGCTTGAAAATTCACTTTTTGCAATAAAAGTTTTCATGACAACTTTTGCAATTTTGCAAAGTTGTCATGCAACTTGACTACTTTTTGCCTAGTTAGATCAGACTTGGTCAAAACCCTATAAAACTCTACCAAGTTCTAGGATATGTCACTTATGACATGAAACTATCATTCCACCCCTCATTTATCCAATCTAGCCCTGTAAATGCATAATTTCCACCTTTGACAATGATGATGTCAAATTGCACATCAGCTAGAAACTTTGGACAAACAAGTAGTATTGAGGACCTAATTAGACCTCCTAATGGCTAAGTCACACTCTAGAATTCATTATCCCCTTTATTACACTAGTGGCATGGCTAAGGCCACTACAAGCCAAAACTAGAGTAGGAACCCTAGGTTACCAAGTAGTCTTACCTAGGTGCTCCTGTACCATGCTCCCCACAAAGTAGATCATGTTACTCTTGTAGACAAAATGTCATCAACAATTCCCAACTTCTTGAAGTTTTTAGCTACCACCCATGTTTCCTCTGACTCTGGTTTAGCTCTCCACTTGATGAGGTATTCCTTATACACCATGTGTCTAGTAGTCTTCTTGACCCTTGAATCCAGTACTTTCTCTGCCTCTAGTTCCAACTTTGGGGGTAAAACATTCAGTGTTGCATTCTTGCCAACCTCATGTTTGTTCATATCTACTTCTATTAGAGGCCCCTTAAATTTGGTTAGGTCTTCCACATTAAATACATATGAGATGTTCAAATCACTAGGCAGATCCACCTTATATGCATTAGCTCTATATTTAGCTATGATCTTACAGGGTCCCACTTTCTTCATATGTAGTTTGGTGGGTACTCCTTTCTACAACCTAGACTTATTCAAGTGTACCATGACATAGTCACCTATTGTAAACTGAACATCCTTCCTTTTCTCATCCACTATAGCATTCAATCTTTGTGTAGTCTCATGTATAGTCTTCTTCACCTATTCTTGAATCTCTTTCATGGTTTGAGTGAAGTCTTCTACCTAACCAATCCTATACTCCATAGTTCCAAGGTCTCTAAGTTCACACACACCCCTTGGGTGCATCCCATAAACAATCTCAAATGGGCTCCTATCTATGGTCTTGTTCACACTATCATTATATGCATACTTTTCTTGAAGAATATGTTACAAGCTAGAGTTGTCATTGCACCAAAAGATCGACCTGTTAATGTCTGATACAACCACTAGACTTATAGAATACAAGAGGTGGTTAAGCCATGTCACAAATCCCAAAAGGAAAGGCTAGTGGTTAGTCCAACAATTTCCCCCCTCAGCGTTACTTGAGGGGATTTGAACCTATGATCAAGCTTTGATACCACTTGTTACAAGCTAGAATTTTTGTTGTACCAAAAGATCGACCTGTTAATGCCTGATACAACCACTAGAATTATAGAACATAGGAGGTGGTTAAGCCATGTCATGAATCCTGAAGGGGAACGCTGGTGGTTAGTCCAATAAAATAACCACATCCCATGTCTGACCATACTCTTTGGTTAGGCATCTTAACAAGTTACCCAACACTGTATTAACCACCTCAATTTGGCCATTAGTTTGAGGGTGGTAGGATGAACCAAAAGATAGGTTAGTTCCCAACCTACTCCATAAGGTTTTCCAAAAATGGCTCATAAACTTGACATCCCTATTTGACACAATGCTTAGGGGTAGTCAATGGATCAATATAGTCTCTTTAAAGAATATATGTGCAATATGGCTAGCATGATGGGTAGTTTTGCAAGGTATAAAATGACCTATTTTGCTAAATCTATCCACCACAATATAGATACTATCACAACCCTATTTTGTTTTAGGTAACCCAACAATGAAGTCTGTGCAAACACACTCCCATGGCCTATTAGGGACTAGTAAAGGTTGGTACAAACCTGCATTGCTATCTTCTCCTTTTCCCTTCATGCACATTACACATTGTTCCACATATCTTGTCACATCTCTTGACAATTTTTCTCAATAATAGAACCTTTGAACTAACTCTAGGGTCTTGTTGATGCCAAAATGACCACTTAGGCTTCCATTATGTTTTTCTTGGATAAGGTTATCTCTTAGGAACACATAACTGATTCCCTTTGAACAATAGCCCACTTTGCAAGGTATAATCAACAAAATAACTATGCAAATGATTCTAAAACTCAGAACATACCTTATAGGCTTTGAAAAAGTCCTCATCATCCTTTCAGAGGTCCTTGAAACTTTGTATGCCAATGCTATATAGTTGAACTTCTTGAATGGTTAGTGTCCTCTTGCTTAGGGCATCTGCAACCTTATTCAATTGCCCCTTATTGTGATTGATGGTGAATGTGAATGCTTTAAGATATTTTGTCCACTTCAAATGCCTATTGCTTAACTTTTCTTGGGTATTGATGTAACTAAGGGCTTGGTTGTTAGTAAATACCACAAACTCCTTATGTAGAAGGTAATGTCTCCACTTCCTTAGAGACTGAACCAAAGAATACAATTCCAAGTCATAAGGAGAATATTTCTTCTTGGCTTCATTTAGCTTCTCACTGAAGAAGGCTATTGGCCTACCATCTTGGCTTAACACACCCCCTACTGACATCCCACTTGCATCACACTCTAGGGTAAATAGTTTGTCAAAACTAGGCAATTTAAGGATAGGTTGTGTGGCTACTTGTTCTTTCAACTTTTTGAATGCATTCCCTACTTCAGAATTCCACCTAAACTTGGTCTCCATCCCACCCTTGATGGTGTCTAGTAATGGTGCACAAATACCACTGAAGTTCCTAATGAATTTTCTATAAAATTAACCTAACCCATGGAAGCTCCTTACCTCTGTTGATGTGGTAGGTAGTGGCCAGTTTAAGATAGCTACAACTTTGTCTTGGTCCATCTTCAAAGACCCCTTGGATACTACAAATCCTAGATATACAATCTCTTGCTTCATGAATTCACATTTCTCCAAATTGATTGCCAACTTCTCTTCATGCAAATTCCTTAGTACCATCTCCACATGTTCAACGTGTTCTCTTGTCTTACTAGAGATGAGTATATAATCAAGATATACCACCACAAATCTTCCTATATAATCTTCCAATACTTCAGTCATGAGTCTCATGAATATGCTAGGAGAATTTGAGAGCCCAAATGGCATCACAAGCCACTCATACAATCCATCTATGGTCTTAAAAGTTGTCTTCCACTCATCACCTTCCTTTATCCTTATTTGATGATAACCACTTTTGAGATCTAATTTTGTGAAATATTGAGCTCCTCCAAGACAATACACTAAGAGTCTTGGACTGTGATTCATCTTCCTCCAATAAGGACTGAATTTTGAAAGTTCTCCCATCTTTCTTGAAGGAAATGGAATTTTCCTTCCCATCATAGACAACACCTCTGTCATAATGCCAAGTTCTGCCAAACAACAGATGACATGCATCCATAGGCAGTATATCACAAAGTAATTTTTCTTTATAGCCTGTAATTGAAAACACAACCCAAGTTTTCCATGGGAAGGAAAATGGAATTTTCCTTCTCATCATAAATAAAACCCTTGTCATATTGCCAAGGTCTGTCCAATAGTAAATGACATGCATCCATAGGCAGTATATCACAAAGTAAATTGTCTTCATAACCTGCAATTGAAAACTCAACCCAAGTTTGCTCATTTACCAACACCCTTTGTCCTTGGTTCAACCATGTCACCTTGTATGGGTTAACATGAGGTACATTTACCAACTTGAGCTTGTCCATTGCTTCCTCTGATATGATGTTATCTATGGAGCCTGAATCCACAATAACTTTACACACCTTGCCCAAAATCTTACACCTAATTTTGAACAAGGTCTTTCTATGTTTGGGTTCATCCTTGGCTGGTTGTCTAATCAATATTCTCTTGAACATAAAGTTTTCTCCCCTCTATGACTCAACATGATCTACCTCAAATACCTTAGAACCCATTGTCTCCTCATGAGCATATGCAACTCTCTTATCATTGTTTGAAGAAGTAGGCTTGTGAGGACATCTATAGGCATGGTCACCCAACTGGCAACAAGTGTAACACTTCATATTTGCAAAGTATGAGTTACTCCTACCTGCACCTGTTCCTCTATTTGAGCCTCCTTTAGTATCTCTTCCTCTTGTATAACCTCCCCTTGAAGTAGTTTCACTACCCTGCTCAACAAGTTTAGACTTACCTTGATTTCTTTGATCATTGCCTCTTCTTTGGTAACCACCTGTATGCCCTCTTTGGTCTCTTCCTCGACCTCTTCCTTTGAAATTAGAGTCCCCCTTCTTCCTATTCTTTTATTCCACCTTAAGAGACAACTGATGGCACTTATGAATAGTGGTAGGGGTCCATAGGCTTAATTCTTCTTGGATATTCCACTTTAGTCCACCCAAATACCTTGCCACTTTAACATTTTCCTCTTCTTGAATCTTGGACCTTAGGCATAGTTTTTGAAATTCCTCTGTATAATAGGCCACATCTAAGTCTTTTTGCTTCATACCTTGCCTCTTCCTATGTAATTATACCTCATAGTCTTCATGTAGATAATTCTCTTTGACTTTAGTCACCATGGCATTCCAGTTAGCTATATGATTTTTGTCCATACTGATCCTTTCATCCTGCATGTATTTCCACCATGTCAATACTAAACCTTTGAGTCTTGATTTTGCAACCTTTACCTTTTGTGCCTTTGTGACACCTTCACACCCAAAGTGATTCTCCATTCCCTCAATCCATTCCATAACTTTATCAATGTCCATCTTCCCACTAAACAATGAGATTCCTTCTAGTGCTTTTCCTCCTAGTGCCTTGGTGGCCTTCAAGAATGCTTCTTCATTCAATGGAGTGTTTGGTTCAAGTATGATGTATTCCTCATTAATCTTTTCTTTGCCTCTATCACTACTTTTACCTTCTTTATCTTTATTGTTGGTTGCTTCAACAACTTCTTCTAGCTTAGTCACCCGTCTATTTGGCCAACTTTGCACTAGTCACCATTATTGTTTCACCTACTGATTCTTCTTCACTCTGAAACATCTATCCACAAACCCAAATCTTTTGGGGCTCTGCTACCACTCTTATGTAAAGATAAGTCTTGCTCTCCAACCCTACCTTCTTCTAAGGTCTTCATCAGGCCACTTCTCTAGCCTATTAGGGTCTTTCACTAACCACAACTCAAGAGGATTCTACTTCCAGTCCTCCACCTCTTCAACTTGTCCACACCAATGATGAAATCTACTCAACCCCTAACATGCTTCATGGATGCCTTCTTGCTTCACCTAGATCATGTGTTCAAATATGACCAAAACCTATCATCAATGGAGAGGAAGGTTTATTTCTAGGTCATAGGGTCCATGACATTAATCATCAACCCAAAATACATTGAATTCCTTATTGATCTCAAGAATTTGCTTGAAACTAGGCCTAAAAGGGCTGCAAGGAATTAGGCCTCCAAACTCACCTTTTCACACAAAACTTAGAAAAAGGTTTAACAAGGTGGAAAACAAACTTCATATCCTAATACCCTTTTGGAAGACCTTTGAGATTCACCTAGTCTCACTTCCCCAACATGTCTGTACAGTGGGTTGTTGATTTTAAGCCTAGAATTAAGAGTTTTCCAACATGCTAATAGAATTCACAAGGGTTTGTTCAAATCCCTAACAAAACATGTCATCAGGACTTCTCCTTGGGCATAAGATTTCTCCATCCTCATATCCTTCTCTCCATCGACTTGGATTGAAGCAACCAATGCACTCAACCCCATCAAATGATGTTCCAACCACTGTGATCCCTAACCATGCTCACTTGGCTTGCCTAGAGCATCACTGTAAAAGGGCCAAACTTGTTTTCCAGAGACTGCATACTTGCACACCTATAGTACAAGGAGTTATCTCACACATTCCAAGAGACCATACAAATGCCATGGTGGAAAGGTGAGTTATGACTCCTATCTTCCAAAACTGCCTAGTTTGAAACAACGACGATGCAAAAACCAAAATATTTACAAAAGTGCAATGAAATGGAAACAACAACCTATCTAATCACACACATAATTAAGTACTTATATCTACCAGATTAGAAACAAGTTATAGTATGGAGTTCAATCCATTAAGTACCCTAATGAAGAAAAAGACTTTGACTGTGGTAAAACAACTCAACAAAAATATTCATTCATTAACCAAAATTTCATCAAAGTGCCATCCACCTCTTGTCACAAATCGAGGGAGGCCTTATATAGGTCCAACGCACTTGTTCCAACCACTTTGAGGTGGTTATTCCACCTAGTGCTTGAAAAAAACACTTTTTGCAATAAAAGTTGTCATGACAACTTTTACAATTTTACAAAGTTGTCATGCAACTTGACAACTTTTTGCCTAGTTAGACCAGACTTGGTCAAAACCCTATAAAACTCTACCAAGTGCTAGGATATGTCACTTATGACATGAAACCATCACTCCACCCCTCATTTGTCCAATCTATCCCTCTAAATGCACAATTGCCACCTTTAACAATGATGACGCCAAATTGCACATCACTTAACAACTTTGGACAAACAAGTAGTATTGAGGACCTAATTAGACCTCCTAATGGCTAAGTCATACTCTAGGACTCATTAACCCCTTTATTACACTAGTGGCGTGGCTAAGGCCACTACAAACCAAAACTAGACTAGGAACCCTAGGTTACCAAGTAGCCTTATGTAGGTGCTTTTGCACCAAGCTTTGTTCAGGTTAAAGATCTTTCTAACTCCCAACCCACCTTTCTCCCTAGGCTTGCACATTGCATCCTAATTCACTGGGCTTATTCTGTTTCTTTCTTCATTCTTAGTCCAAAGAAAATTTCTTTGGATTTTTTTGAGGTTTTAGCCATTCCACGAGAAATTTTAGAGAGAGAGAGAGAGAGAGAGAGAGAGAGAGAGAGAGAGAGAAGAGTATCCCTTACAGGGAAGCCACCAATAGTTGGAGCTACTTAAAACCTTCCCCTTCCATCCCATTTTTTTTTTCTGCATTATGTCCAAAATAGTATTCTAAAATTGATTAGAAAATTCCTACATTGTGAGGAGGTGACCAAGGAAAGTATTAGGAAGACCAATAGACTAACATCCCATAATAGCATTAATTCACCTTTATAGATCAAGCTCTTTATTAAAGAAATACATCTTTTTCTTACTATAGTTTATTTGCTTCCCATAGGTGAAAGCATAGTTATCAAACAACTTACGCCAGATCCTTGTCTCAACCAAATTATTGAGGAACACCCAGAGAGGAAGGTGTCATCCGCAAATTGTTGGATAACCTTTTGAGGTAAGGACGTAGCCGCTTTAATCCCTTTGATAACCCTTGAACTGCCCAAACTCGAGAAGCATCTTCCCAAAACCTTCGCTACCATTATGAATAAATATGGGGAGAAAGGATCACCCTGCCTCAACCCACGCTCAACACCAAAGAAGCCCCATGGAGTACATTCACAAGGACAGGAAAATTAATTGTTTCAACCATTGTGACTTACGCTCTTATCCATTGAGCATATGACTTCATGAGTAGTTATCACAACATCCAAAATTTGTAGACCCAGGACAAATCCATTTTGGGGTGAGCTAATATTACCAAGGAAGGGTTTTATCTCTTTTTTTATTAGTAAGAGGCCCAACCCATGGTTAGTTATCATTACTAGTTGTGATTATTTATTATTATTAGTTAAGCTCAAGTAGATTCAAACCCAAGACCTCTCAGAGACAAGGCTCACCTCTCAGATACGAGGTTCATAATTTATCATTGTGTTGTAGGCTCTTCCCTAAGAAAGGGTTTTATCTTGTTAATAATAACCTTTGAGAAAATTTTATAAACAATATTACAAAGGCTAATAGGTCTAAAATCAACCCAGACCTTAAGGATCAAACAACTTAGGGACGAGCACAATAAAAGTATTATTTAAAACCATCTGAACGTCTTAAACATCACACACTAAGGCTTGATTCCTAGGTTAAAAGTGTTCAATAGTCAAAATTGACTTATTTTTCCCACCTTAATTTCTTCCTTAGCGTGTGATGTTTAGGAGTGGTCATCCAAACCCGAAGCCCTATATACTTTCACGCAAAACATTGCCTTCGTTGTCGTGAGCATTCAACACTATGGACTAAGAATTGATGAGTGTCTCTAACATTAGAATCAATTATCCTATATTAGGTTTGGCATACGCACGAGAGAAGAATTGAACCTATTACTTTTAATATGAAATTATTATGTCGCACGCGATATGAGAAAGATAAGATATTTACGAATTTTGTCTTCTGCTGATATTTCACGAGGATTCGCAAGGATACAAATTTCTGAAATTGAAGTGTACCCTTGTGCAGAACAACAAGAAAATGATTGCGTCCATTCTTTAAAACAAATAATAAAAAATAAAATGATTTCATCAGAGACCAAGGGTCCGGTTACATGCGTAGAAAAGCGAGGTGGGTTAGTACTATTCACGTTGTTTATTGAGGTGTAGAAAAGCGAGGTGGGTTAGTACTATTCACGTTGTTTATTGAGGTTAATAATTTTATATTTTTCATTCCTGAGATTGAATTGGTCTCCTTCAATGGCCGTTCCCATGTCTTGCTGTTGCCTGCGTATAAGAGAAGCATTTTCTTCAAGTGGGTCTCAAATTTCCGGGAAAAGCCAATTTGGGTTTGCACTCTCAAGCCACCTAAGTAGTCTAGGATCGCAACAGGGTAAATCGAGCAATTTGGGTTCCTTTGCATTCCGATCCAGTTGTGTCCCTGGTGACAAGGGAGAACATGAAGTCAGCGAATCAGAAGGTTTGCAGGCTAACGAGGCACCTCTAGATAAAACCAACGAAAAATCAATATTGGGTACCGGAAAGACTAAACCTCTTATATCAAAACATAAGCTGAATTTGAATTTTAGAGGGCCAAAGATATCTTTTTTAAAGAGATTGAGATTGGATCAATCTATTGATGATTTACGGAAATTCGCAACGCCTCGGAATAAGGGTGATATCAGGGATGTCATGCTAATGAGCATTTCTTTTGCCGTTTATGTTTACATATCACAGAAGATTGTGTGTGCATATTGTGCGTGGCACTCTATGCTAAAGCCCTGATGGTTATAAGTTCTCTTCAGGTTCAATTGAGAAGCCTATGTTACATAAATTTCTTCTGTATTCTTAATCTTATTTATATAAAATGAGCCTTTATGTGCAAGCGATATGAAGTTGCTGATTCTTTCTTCGGTTTGTGGTGACATGTTTACTGCAGATACGTTTTATTGGCTTGATAGAAAAGAATTTGGCACATTAAGATTTACAATGCACGATTTGTACTGTATTTCTCTAATTTTTAATGAAGGTCCTAGTTTCTCGCCTGTTGTTGTGGGGTCTGAATCCAATGATTAAATGGATCACCAGCGAGGTACCCTCTTCTCTTGCTATGCACTGAACGCCAATATACAAACTATAAACTGTAATTAATTCTGACTAGCACTCTTCTGATTCTCTTGATTCTGGAACTCTTGTTGTTCTAGTAAATTCTGTTTCCAAAGCCTAAAATAATAAAATAGACTGATTAAAAGTTCCATCTGCTTTCTAGCATGGCCACTAATAGTTTTACTAAATATAGATCCTACCATTCAATCTTTTGAATATATCTCACCAAAGGTAAACCTTCTGCCAGTGCGCAATTAAATCTTTAACGTGGACATACTTTTTCTAGGTTCTTTGATGTAAGTCAAATAAATACATCTAAGATTTTGTTAATTGGAAGACAATAGTGAATGTTCCAGAGGAACTGAATTTATCGTTTTTGTTTATAAGATAATTTGTAGGTCGAATCACATAAGCAGTATTACAAGGCTTAAAGAGGGCTGCAAGAGCTGCGCAACTGAGGAGAAAGTAGCACAAAGAGTACCAAGGTCATAGACCTAAAAACAATACCTAATTAAAAAAAATTCACACAATAGATAAGCTACCAGAAATGTTGAGAATAAGGAAACAGTCAGATGGTAAGGCAAAGAGAGTCTCAACAAATTCAGGGATGTTTATCCTTCACAGGTGTTTGCTAGAATGAATTCACAAAACTCTTGGTGCAAAGTGTCAAAGTTGTAGCCCTTCCAGGTAGCCCCTTAAAACATCCATAAAATCTCTTGAGGCAGCTAAGCTGAAAGTGCCCTTCACGGGTAGCCTTTTGAAACATTTCAAAAAATTTCAAGAATAAAAGGCAAAAAGGCCTTTCCAGGTAGCCACTTGAAACAACCAAAATAACCCACATTAAAAATCCCAGGTTGCTTTTGGAAGAGTCAGAAGAACTTGGTAAGATGCAAATTGGAGAGGGTGAAATATTGTAGCCCTCACAATAGTTGCTTGAAACAACTGGAAAAATACTCGGTAGGCTTGAGAGTGTGAAGCATAGTAGCTCTTCACCTGTAGGCATTGAAACAACTGAAGAAAAGCTGCCTGCATTCTGTATGAATGAGTGTACTGAACTATCCAGGAAACACCAGGAAAGAACTGATTTAAAACAAATTGAAGATAAATTATTCATTTCGTTGAGAATAAACTATTATATTTTTTGTTTAAAACACAATTAGTTTTGGAGAGCTAATGCCTGAAGTATTATCTCTGTGATGGTAGACCAACTGGTTATGATAAAAACCACACAGCCCTGTTCAATGTCTATGGCCAGACAAGTGCTCGGAGAAGTCATTAGATGGATGCTCCTAGATATGTGCAACTTGTGATGAACATAAAGACTGAGAAATTGCTGTTAAATATGGCTTCATTCAGGGACAGTCAATGTCAGAGTCAAGAAAGCCCTTTGCACAAGTTGCCTCAAGAAACTTCTGATTGAGAATTTAAACTATATGAGTGTAGAACAATTCTTGAATGGCACGGATTAGTGATTGCGGTTGATCATGTATAAGCTGCTGAAAAGTTCTTTGAAAGAAAGGCTTGTTTATAAGCAAGAGACAAGAGATGGAACTGAAGAGCTTGGAAAATGTTTCACCAAAAGAGGGGTTTGACCAGGACCATACTGGAGTCTAAGGAAATACGGAGAAGGATTCCCATATTTGTTTCTTCAGATGACTTTCTTCTTTATTTTGAGATCTTAATAACACAAAGCTCTCAATTTAGAAGGAACTAGTGTGAAGACAATTCCTTTCCACAAAAAAATTATGGCCATCACCAGCCCTTCATGGAAACTGTTTCCAAGATTGCTGCAATTTGAGCTTTACATAACTCCTTGGCTGGAAGTTATTCTGGATCCCTCCATCTCAATGGTTTTAACCGACAAACATGTGGGGACTGCTCATGATACATTAGGTCACTCATGAGTTGTGTTCCATCAAGTTTTGGGTACTGGGGCGACAGGGGATGGCTGGATGTATTTCCAGTATGGGAGTACTTTTGGGTCCTTTTTTAGGTATGGTAGGGGATTGCTATTAAAAAATAGAGATTTTTAAAAAAAAAATTTAGAGAAATTTTAAATATTCATGCCATAACATTGTTAGAGCATTCGTCATAGGCATTTTAGAAGTTTACTAATAACATTAGACTTGAATTGAGATTTCACATGAGACTTGAGAAAAATACAATATACAAACCCACCAATTCTAGAAATAGAGAGGAAAACATTATACCTTAACACTCAGTTTTCGTTGTTGCCCTTGACTCAGCTTGCTCCATTGCTCAAAACTTATCCTTTAAAAGAAAACCTGCAAAACAAATATTTGTGTAGGTACTAAGGATATGGTTTTAACCTACAAACACGTGTGGACTGCTCATAATACATTAAGGGCCTGTTTGTTTGTTGGAATTGAACCGGAATTGGTATTTGCTAATTCCTAAAATTTCTAATCCGTGGTTTAGATGCGCCAAACCAGAATTGGTATTTTGGTTTTGTATTTCCATGCTGGCCCAAAATGAGCATTTGCTGATTTGACCTCAAGGGGGGAATTGGAGTTGGCAACTTCCAATTCCCATTTCTCCTAATCCATATTTGATAAACATTTTGGGTCTGGAGAAAGGTGTTGGATATAGCTCAGAAAACAGAGATGAGCAGCAGTAAGAAATAGCTGAAATAAAAAAAATCAACGCCAAAAATACCTTAGGAAAATTCTTCTAGAATGAAGGGAAAAACCCAGCTACACAATAAAATATCATTTTATTGATCATAAAATTCAAGTGTACCATGTCTTTCACTTGATGCGATATATATAACATAAAGAGAGACTCTTCACATTCCACTCGAAGGTCTCTTCAATTTCCTAAACATAACTCTTTATTACAAATACAACTCTTCAAATTTCCATGCCTTCACGCATGTTAAATGACACATGTCTTTATATTTAATATTAGAATTATCATCAATGTCATTTTTAGCTGAAGGTGACTATAATGGAATTAACGTCTAGAGATAAAGATTTCTATTGCAGCTACAAACTTTTAACACTCCCTCTTAGCCAGAGAGAAATCTTTAGCTGAGCAGTCACAATAGGCTGCAACCAAAATGTCAATGATAAAATCTAGTCACATAGATCCTATAAAATTTCATGGAATCACTCAACATGAAAATCCTGCGAGAAACACAACCAGATTCTCTTATGACGCTGAGAGAACAATTTACTCATGGAATCACTCAACATGATGGACTTGAAACAATTACTCATAATCATGGAATCACTCAACATGATAGACCTGAAACAATTAGTCATAATCATGGAATCACTCAACATGATAGATTTGTATGAATCACTAATAAGCCTATAATCACAGATTCTCTCAATGTGAACTATCATGGAAGTACTCAACATGACATCCAACTCCTATCACGGATTCTCTCCAGGTGATGTCATCATGGATTCTCTCCACATGATGATCACTCCCAAAGCGAAAGAGTTATTATAGTTGATTCGTACAATCTTATGAATTCACACAAGAATAGAAATAGGCATAACAAAAACAAGACTTAGTTCCATTTAAGTCTCAAATCTTACAAATACAACAAGCATTACAAGCATATATGAGAATGAGGGGGATTCCATAAGCACTCCCTCTTAATTGTGAAGCCTCCTCTGAAGCTAAAATCTCCCTCTAATGCTCAACATCTCCCTCTTAATCACAAGCTCCCTATGAATTCAAAAATATCTCCTCATGATTGCAATCAGCATTCTCATATTAATCTTGTAGGATGCACCCTGCAACCAACTAAAAGAGATTGAGTGAAAAATTAATCCATTATAAATATTAATGCTAACACCCTATTGTTTCCAATACAAAGTATAATTAATAGAAATCTTATCTTTTTCTCAAAAAAATCCTGATTTTGATGATGGAGCTGATCTAGCTCAACTCTTCAGATTATCTTGCCACAAATAGTTCTTCACCTTCCTGTGCGGATGCCACCCTGCTTTTCCAAATTCTCTCCACTTCTCTTAAACAATAGTGACGGGTTATTTAATAAAACATACATATGAAAATCTAACATTACATTGTATGGAAAAGCCCTATCTCCTGTGATCATCAGTATTTCTCTCACTATTACAAATATATATTCCTAAACCATTCGATGCTCTAAATAAGAACTCTTATCACTACAAAGTGTAAAGCCGTGCATAATTTACACTCAACATCTATATACAGCACAACTAAAAGCAATCATGATGCTCCTTACAAACCACAAAAAAATCTGAGAAAGCATACAAATAGTACTATCGTAGAGTCCATCATTACAGAAATATCACGACACCATCAGTATATCATTGCCAACATAAATTAACTCCAAGGCATATCAGAAAATTTCCAACAGACAGAAAGAAGAGTCCAATCACATAGATAGGCTACATTGCAATAAAACTCCCCCTTACTGAAGGCTTCCTTTCCCTAAATCATAGAGAGTAACTGAATAAAAAGATGAACCGACAAATATCAAGGATGCCAGGTATCACAGAGAGGCCAAGAAGATTTAAAAAAAACAAATATACGATAGATTGGAAAATAACACATACTAAAAGTAGCGCATGAAGCCCACCAAGATGGTCGATCACTGCTGGGAACACATACAATAATTTCTTTTATTAAAATGCTCAAGATATGATGCCATGAGACTACCCTTTCTTCCTTGTCATCAACGTCATGACAATAGTGAGAGCTGCTTCAAACTTTTCCGTTAATCCTATTAGACGAAAGATCTTCCCATGGAATTAATAAGAGGCTCCCAATAAAATTGCTCAAATCTAATATGTATGGTTAAATCACAAAAACTACAAATTCCTAGTGAAAGCTTAAATGTGATGGTCTAAATCAATTTGACCAAACTTTTTCCTATTTTACAATAATTTGCATGCTTGATGAGAATCAATGCAACTGAACAACATGAATATGAATGAGATGATTTGATTCTACCAATGTAACTACGAATCAAAAAAATAGAAATAGCTTCAATTTTGCAATGACTTTGAATAAAGTCTCAAACTTTTTAGAGGAAAGTAATGAAATGCATGACAATGTCCACATGCACACCGAGTAAAAGACAAACATTGGAAGCAATAGGAAATCTTAGAATACACTGAGGTGCGAACATTGAAATGAGACCAGATGGATGATAATCCTCCTCAAGAACATACAAGATTTAACATGTTGTAAAAACAAGATAAAGCACTAAACTGTTATTACAAAACTCAACATACCTTCTTATTGTTGATATCAAACCTAGCTCTGATACCATGTTGGATATAGCCCAGAAAATAGAGATAAACAACAATAAGGAATAACTGAAAAAAAAATCAACACCAGAAAGACCCTGGGAAAACCCTTCTAGAATGAAGGGGAAAACCCAGCCACACAACAAAATATCATTTAATCGATCATAAAGTTCAAGTGTACCATGTCTTTCGCTTGATGCGATATATAACATAAAGAGAGACTCTTCGCATTCCACTCGAAGGTCTCTTCAATTTCCTAAACATAACTCTTTATTACAAATACAACTCTTTGAATTTCCATGCCTTAACGCATGTTAAATAACACTTCTTTATATTTAATATTACAATTATCATCAACGTCCTTTTTAGCTAAAGGTGACTATAACAGAATAATTGTCTAGAGAAAAAGATTTCAATCGCAGCTACAAACTTCAACAAAAGGATCACATATTTTTAAAATGCAATGTGTTTTTCCACTTCATTCAATCTGATGCAAAGTCCCGAAGAACACGCAAAATGCTCAAACCTTGATTTCCATGGTACACTGAATTTTCTTGCTGCCTAGCCCATCTTCACCTTTCATTGGATGTCTCCTCCATTTCATTTTCCCACCCACCTTTGCATTCTCTGTCGCAAACATTGTATGCAAATGGCTTTTTAGTTTCCCTTGCACTAAATGTTTGGCTGTTCAAAAATGACCAAAATTCATTAGTTTTCCAGAGCATTCATCAAGTTTTTTTTTTGGTACAACTAGTCCAGTTCAATTCAGAATATATATGCCAGAATTGATTCTTTGCATGATTAGTTATTGAATTGAACCATACTAGTGAAATAATATATTTACTTGTTGAAATTAACTTGAATGCAGAGATTTACGTGGAGATTTCACCATGAGCTTGCAGCATAAATTTTTGCATCGTAGGGTTTGAAGTTTCAAGGTTCAAGTTTGATTAATCATTGATGCAAATCTTTCTAGTCATTGCAAAGCCTCCAAATCACATCATACGCCGACCTGCATCTGGTCAGTTAGATCCTAATCAGCTCAATTTTATGTAATTTGAAGCTTTGGCGCATATGTGGCAGCTTGTTCACTGAAGTTATGAAATTAGCTTTATATTTTATATTTGGTTTTATCACGATATTGTAGTGAAACTATTAGTAATGTAGGGTTTTAAGTCCAATTTGAGGTCACGAATTTGTCACGTGACTGCAAAGCTCTCTGATCGCATCATACAACAGCCTTTGTGTATCTGTCTCAATTCTAGTTTTGTACAACCAAATACAAGGAAAACATCTTCCCCATCAAATTCTAGGTGAACCAAACAAGTCCAATCATATTTCCAAACCCAAATTTTGGATTAACCAATCCAACATTTGACAAATTCTAGTATTAGACAAATGTTGCATTTGCTAATTCCAGTAGCCAAACGGGCCCTAAGTCACTCATGAGCTATGTTTCACCAAGTTTTGGAGACTGAGTTGATCTATACCCAGGCCCTTTTTGGTCTCGGGACCAAGATTGCCTTGAGTGTTAAATTGTTTTATTTGGTGCCCCAGTCGGCTTGCTTTGTTTTCGATCCCAAAAACTATTATATAAGGGAGCTTGGGCATTTCATTTTCACAACCACACATGCATGAAGGACATCAAGCACACCTATTATACACATACAAGGAGACCACTCAAGGAATATATCAAATTCTCAAACATTTCTCAAGCTTCAAGGATTCATTGTGTATATTTCCTCTTCAAGATCTAGTATTTTGTTGGCCATCAAGGGAGGAGATCTACATCTTGGCATTCTTATTTTTCTTCCTTTGTGCACATATACATTCATGGCTTCATGATTTGGTATTAGATTAGATTCATTGCATTTGTTGAGATTTCGTACATTTCTCTTTTGAAGACTAAGCGTCAACAACATCTAGCATTGCGAAACTCTTTCTAACAAGGGCTTCATGAAGTAAGGTGAATTATTGCATTTATCTTACTTCTTTACATGCTTGTACATCCTTGTCTCTTTCAAGGTTAATTCCTAAACAGGGTCTCAACCAAGGCAAGCCCCTCCCCCCAACAAAATTCCATTTTTCTTGTGTGTAGGAACGAGTTATTGGAATTGTGAACTCGGAATTGAAAACCTATTGTCGGAAGCTTTCAAAAGATTTGAGGTTGACCGGACTTCTGCCTTCCAGGAACACATCAACTTGGTGGAACATATACCGGTATGGGTCAACCTGTACATGGAGATGTGCACTTTTATGAGATTTCTAGGTTTTCTATCTTGATTTTATATTTGGTTTCAGTTTCTGCCCTGCAGTTTCTAGTCTACTGTTTTTTGAGCTGAAAGGTGTCTTCCATTACACATCTTCAAGGCTAGTCACTTCTCTCTTTTGTCCTTGTTTCTTAGATCTGATTTCTTACTTTAATAGGGTTGTACATGTGTTTCTTGCATTTAAATCAATTAACCTTAGGTAAGTTAATCAATCAATCCAATCAATTCAATCTAATCACATTGCAAATCTAAGGCTAATGAACATTGCATGAAAGAGGACTTGCTTGCGTACTTCCTTGATATAATTTGGGTTTAGTATTGGCATCCATTCACCTCACTTGGGTTGTGCTAATCTAACTTGAGTTATATTGAGAGTTATGTTTGGAAGCCCCTCCTTCTCTTGTATTGAATGGCTTACAGTGAAGATGTTTAACTAATGAACTCATCTCATGTAGTTTACATTAACAAATTGATCATTTCCATTTTCCCCCTAAAAAATTGCATTATTAAAAGATGTTATCCTTCTCAAACTTGATGAGTTTTCTTATCAACTCCATATGTCATTCCATGTAGTTGTTAGCTGAGGAATATCTCTGGGGCACCCATCTAAAGCCTATATGATCACACAACCTATTAGTAAAATAATGGCAAATATTCGTATATTGGAAAAGGGGAGTTTAAACAATAGAAATGTTGACATACATAAAGGCTGTCACAAGGTTTGAGTTCAAATTCGAGTTCATTGATCATAAAACTTGGATGAGATTCAACAAGGGTAAAAATTCAGAAAAAAATTGACATTAAATTTAACTTATATGAACTTATTTATTTTTAATATAAGTAATATATCCACAAATTTGTCAAATTGGTCAACATTATTTTAAAATAAACTAAGATTATTTCAAATAACATTGTTAATATTAAATATCATAAAATTTGGATGAAGTTCAGAAAGGGTAAAAATTTGCTGAAATTCGAACTTCATGGATGAAATTCAGCATATTTTTTGACTTAGCATAAAGGGATAGGGTGGAAAAATGACGCAGTGCAAGGTAGGAGAATCCCCAAAGGAGATGTCGTAGCCCCCAACAAATAACCACATGGCGGAAACAAAATAACAATGCAAGATTTGATACCAAATCATAACTCCTTATTCATAAAATAACTATTACATGCAATGTGTCGGGCTGTAAGGCCTTTCCGGTTACGGCCAAATACAATGGCAATTACAATAACAGTTCTGCAAGATCCGTCAAGATCCAACCAAAACACTAGCTAGTCCAGATCCACATTCTGGTAGAAACCTCCAAGGAAGATCTCAACTTGTGCTCGCAAGCCACCAAGCAACCTCCTTGTTTCTAAACTGTAGCCGCCAGCTCTTCTCAAACTCTAACCAAGATCCAAGTGTAAATTGCCTCACATTCGGTGCTCTATCCACACACTGACAACTCCACCACCATCCTATTGTAAACTGCCTCACATTCGGCACTTTGTACACAGACTCAGGAAAACTCACTCCTCGCTTCCTCCTTCTCTGCAAGCTTCTCCTAAGAAGAGATCACCCTTCAAGCTTTCACACCTTGAAGCTTGATTAGAAATGCTCATATGCCTTGCTTAAAAAGGCACTTACCATCCAAGACATTACAACCACAACCAATGTGGAATAAAAGGTAAACGCAACTACCCTTCAACAAATATTTAATTCCCACCCAAATACAACTAAGCATGATGCAGGAGTATCTTGGGTTTCTTTGTAATCTTGCACATTAGTTTATTCTGCCTAGTTCCAATTTGGCCGACTTTGCTCACATTTAATTTTGGTATAGTTAATTATATTTGATGAGGGCCGACTTGTGGTTTCTCTATGTTCTAGAATTATCCGTAAGCTATTTTGGCAAGTATAAGTAGGGTGTTTAGGTTTAGGGTTAGGGCAGATTTTTGGTGGGAGAGTTCAAAAGAAAAGAGATATGTGGATTTAAAAAGCTGATTTGGAGATCTGGAAGTTGTACATTTGTAATTCGCCGTAACCCAGAAGGCCTTACAGCTGTGCATGTATGCTGAATATTTGATGAATCAATAAATATATCCTTGTTCTCTCTTTCCTTGGTGTTGTTCCTTGTGCTTGCTTTCGTTGTGTTAACTCTTATAGGGTGGTTTGGATAGCTGGGTGTGCCTTTGGCCTAGTTATTCATCTATTACCTGCATCAGTTGGTATTAGAGCCTGAAGTTCATCCTTGTGGAGATTGGATTGTGTAGAACCCTGATTTGGATCTGATTGTAGGGTGGCAGATCTGTGGATTTGACCTATAACTTGCAGAGGGTTACGATCTTGCAGGAACCTGATTTGTAAAGATGGTTCATGGTAGAGGAAATAATGTTGATAATGCTATATTGGATTAGTTAAGACAAATTGCAGCCAGATTAGATGTTGTGGAGACAGCCCAGAGGAGAGGAGCGCATCTTGAAGATGTAAGTGATGATGAAGCAGCAACACCAAACCATAATCCAGAACCTGAAGAAGATCGAGATGAGGAAAGATTGTTGCGATTATTGTCTAGGGCAAATTCAAAGCCTGCTGTAGAAGTTGTTCCTTATGATGGGAAATTGGATACAAATACTGTGTTGGATTGGATCTCTGATATGGAGAAGTCCTTTGAGTATGAAAACACTCCTGATAACAGAAAGGTGAAGATTGCAGTCACTAGGCTGAAAGGTCATGCATCATTATGGTGGGAGCACTTGCAAACTGATAGACAAAGGAGAGGAAAGGAGAAGATAAGAACTTGGCCAAAGATGGTGAACAAGGTAAAGAACAAATTCCTTCCTGCTGATTACCAAGTTAGCTTATTGAGAAAGATGCAAAATTTGAAACAAAGGGACATGACTGTGAAAGAATATACGGAGGAATTCTATAGATTGGACATCAGATCTGGACATGTGGATGATGATGTTGAGAAAATTGCAAGGTACATTAATGGATTGAGATCTAAAATTCAAGATGAGATAAGTTTTGTGAAGTTGGAAACTGTGGAAGAAGCATACCAGTATGCTTTGAAGGCTGAGGAGATCTTGACAAAGAAGCATGAACAAAGACAAAGAGGTAGAGGTGGTAGATTCCAAAGAGGTAGAGGTAGATCTTATGGAGAAAGTGGTAGATCTGACAATTCTATGCAAAATAAAGGCAACTCTGAATAGAAGAGTGATGATATAGGCAAGATCGAATGGCAAGGTGACAATTCTTACCAAGGAGGCACTAATTCTTATTGGGGAAGAGGTAATTCCTATTCTAGAAGTGGATTTCATGGTAATTGTTTTAGATGTGGCAAAGAAGGGCATATATCTTTTGAATGTAGATCCTTTGAAAGTGGACAGAATAATAGAAATGTTGTGATTCAAGAAGACATTGAAAGTTCACCAAGTGGACCTGAAGTTGGAGAAAATTTGATGGTGAGAAGAACCTTATGTAATAAAAGAAGTGATGAGGAACCTGTTTTAAGGAGAAGTCTTTTCAAGACAAGATGTAAGATGGCTGGAAAATGCTGCAAAGTGATCATTGACAGTGGGAGTTCTACAAATCTGGCATCAAAAGAGCTGGTTACCAAGTTGCAGTTAGAGAGGCTGAAACATCCCAAACCTTATCATGTTTCATGGATCAAAAATGAGCATAAGATATTGGTAAGTGAGCAGTGCCTTGTGAAATTTAAAATTGGACATTATGTTGATGAAGTTTTGTGTGATATTATGCCCATGAATTGTTGTCATATTTTGTTGGGTAGACCTTGGCAATATGATAGACATGTTGTACATGATGGAAGATTGAATCAATATACTCTTTGGGTGAATGGGAAGAAACAAACATTGTTTCCTTTGATTGAAGTTCCAGATGAGGTTAATTGTACTACTGTAAAGATTTGTATGGTTAATGGGAAACAATTTGAAAAGGAAGTGAAGAATCAGGTTTGTTTTGCCATAATTTCAAGAAAACCAAGTTTTGTCAATGAAGGCCAAGTGCAAGAGAATAATGCTAACCGAGTGCCAGATAGTGGTGACCGAGTGATAGATGGTAGTATTGACCAAGTGCCAGAAGAAATTGCAAAATTGCTCAATGAATATAAAGACATTATTGTTGATGATTTTCTTGATGGATTACCTCTAGTAAGAAGTATAAGTCATTGTATGGATTTGATTCCTGGAGCAAGTTTGCCAAACAAAGCACCATATAGATTGACACCTATAGAGAATGAAGAATTTGACAGACAAGTGCATGAGTTGTTGCAGAAAGGTTTGATTAGAGAAAGCTTGAGTCCATGTGCTGTACCTGCTATATTAGCACCTAAAAAGAATGGAGAATGGAGAATGTGTACTAATTCCAGAGCCATTAACAAGATAACAGTGAAATATAGGTTTCCTATGCCAAGGATGGATGACATAATGGATTGTTTAAGTGGAGCAAAGTATTTTACCAACATTGATTTGAAGAGTGGCTATCATCAGATCAGAATCAGAGAAGGTGATGAATGGAAGACTGCTTTCAAAACAAAAGATGGTTTGTATGAATGGTTGGTTATGCCTTTTGGTTTGACTAATGCACCTAGTACTTTCATGAGGTTAATGAATGAAGTTCTGAAAAGATTTTTGGGTAAGTTTGTGATTGTTTATTTGGATGATATTCAGTAAGACTAAGGAAGAACATCTTGAGCATATTAGACAAGTATTGCAGAGGTTGAAAGAGGAAAAGTTGCTGATTAATTTGAAAAAGTGTTCTTTTATGCAAGAGTAGATTGTGTATCTGGGATTTGTGATTTCAGCTGATGGTTTGAAGATGGATCCTGAGAAGGTTAAAGCAATTTTGGAATGGCCTACACCTGAGAATGCGGGTGAGGTAAAATCATTTCATGGTTTAGCTAGTTTTTATAGAAAGTTTATAAAGAATTTCAGTGCTGTTTGCAATGCTATGACTGAGACAATGAGGGGAGATAAAAAGGAATTGAAGTAGACACATGGAGCTGATAAGAGTTTTGAGACTGTGAAACAAAAGGTTATAGAATTACCGGTATTGGCTTTGCCTGATTTCAACAAAGTATTTCAAGTTGAATGTGATGCAAGTGGTAATGCAATAGGAGTTGTATTAAGTCAAGAAGGTAAGCCTGTTGCTTTCTTTAGTGAAAAGTTGAATGATGCTAGAAGGAAATATTCTGTGTATGATCGAGAGTTTTATGCTATTGTTCAAGCATTGAAGAAGTGGAGACATTACTTGATGCCTAAGGAGTTTGTGTTGTATAATGATCATAAAGCTTTACAATACTTGGGAAGTCAACATAAATTGAATCAAAGACATATGAAGTGGGTTGAATATTTGCAGAGTTTTACATTTGTGATTAAGCATAAGAGTGGAGTTACTAACAAAGTTGCTGATGCATTAAGTAGAAAACGTTCTCTGTTGACTGAAATGAAAGTTGAAGTTCTTGGTTTTGATGAGATGAAAGAGTTATATGATGCTGATCCTAATTTTTCTGAGGCATGGAGAGAGTGCAGAGCACCAAATCTAACAGATCACATAAGTAAGTATGATGAGTATTTCATTCAAGAAGGTATGTTGTTCAAAGGCATTCGGTTGTGTATTCCTAGAAGTTCTATGAGGTTGAATCTAATTAAGGAAAAGCATAGTGGTAGATTAGCTGGACATTTTGGAATTGATAAGACATTGGGTTTGCTGAAAGAAAAATATTATTGGCCACAAATGTATAAGGATGTTCAAAATTTGTAAAGAGTTGTGGAGTTTGTCAAGTTGCAAAAGGAGTGAGTCAAAATACTGGTTTATATACACCTATTACTGTTCCTGAGAAACCTTGGACTGACATTAGTATGGATTTTGTTCTTGGATTGCCTAAGACAATGAAAGGGTATGATTCCATATTTGTGGTAGTGGACAAATTTTCTAAGATGGCTCATTTTATACCATGTAAGAAGACATTAGATGCTGAGCATGTTGCTGAACTTTTTTTTAAAGAGATTGTGAGATTGCATGGATTACCAAGAAGTATTATTTCTGACAGAGACAGTAAGTTTGTTGGATATTTTTGGAAGACTTTGTGGAAGAAGATGGGTACTGAGTTGAAGTTTAGTTCTACATTCCATCCACAAACAGATGGACAGACAGAGGTTGTGAATAGAAGCTTGGGTAATTTGATAAGATGTTTGGTTGGGAATAAGCCAAGTAATTGGGAGATGGTATTGGCACAAGCTGAATTTGCATATAACAATTCTGTGAATAGGAGTACAGGGAAGACACCTTTTGAGATTGTTACTAGAATGCATCCTAGAGGCATATCAGATTTGAGAGATGTTGTTGGTGAAGAAAAGAGAAGCGCTGCAGGAGAAGAATTTGCTGATTTTATGCAGTCTTTGCATAGGGAAGTGAAGTTGAGATTGGAACAAAGTAATTAGAAGTATAAAGAGAATGCTGATTAGTCTAGAAGACACCATGATTTTCAAGTTGGTGATGAGGTGATGGTTCATCTGAAGAAATGAAGATTCCTAGCTAGAACATACAGTAAGTTGAAGATGAAGAAATTTGGACCTTGTAAGATCTTGAAGAAGTTTGATAGTGGTAATGCTTATGAAGTTGAGTTACCTGATGACATGGATATATCTCCTATATTCAATATTGCTGATTTGTATAAGTATCATGAGTCAGAGGATGAAATTGCTGTACCTGATGATTATCCTAAGAAACAAATTGAAGAGGTTGAACAGATATTGGATCAAAGAGTTGGTAAGAGCACAAGAGGAAAAGATTACTATGAATATTTGGTGAAGTGGAAGAATAGACTAGTTGAAGATGCTACATGGATTTCTCAGTCTGAGTTGGATTCAGCTCAGGGTGTGACACTTGCATGATTCAGGAGAATCATTTTTTTTTCCCAACCCTAGTTGTCTGATGCAGGAGCATCCTAGGTTTCTTTGTAATCCTGCACATTAGTTCATTCTGCCTAGTTCCAATTTGGCCGACTTTGCTCACATTTAATTTTGGTATAGTTAATTATATTTGATGAGGGCCGACTTGTGGTTTCTCTATGTTCTAGAATTATCCGTAAGCCATTTTGGCAAGTATAAGTAGGGTGTTTAGGTTTAGGGTTAGGGCAGATTTTTGGTGGGGGAGTTCAAAAGAAAAGAGATATGTGGATCAGCTAATTGGCCGTAACCCAGAAGGCCTTACAGCTGGACATGTATGCTGAATATTTGATGAATAAATAAATATATCCTTGTTCTCTCTTTCCTTAGTGCTGTTCCTCGTGCTTGCTTCCGTTGTGTTAACTCTTGTAGGGTGGTTTGGATAGCTGGGTGTGCCTTTGGCCTAGTTATTCATCCCTTGCCTACATCAAAGCACCACCATGTGGCCCAACAAATATTAAATGCATGATTTAATAAAATGTCCACAAACTTCTACACACCTTGATAAATGGAATGACAACCATTTTTATTTATTTTTCTATTTATGCCACCTATGCACCTCGAAAATAGAAATTCCGTTTTTTTCTTCCTCTTTTTCCTTTTTTTATTTTTATTATTTTTCCTCTAATTTTCTTCACTCTCTGTCTCCTCCAAATTTTTTTCTTAAAAAAAAAAAAAAAAAAATTCCCATGCAAGATGCTCTTGCATCAAAAAATTTAGCCTCACAAAATTCAGCTTTCCTTTGGGACAGTTAAATAAATTTGCAGCTTTTAGCAGCAATGTAAAATGCCTTCGAAATAGCAAATGGCCATTCATTTAGTCTCACACTGGGAGTACTGTTTCCTTGAACCACTAAATTGGTATGCTACAAATACCACTAAGTGAATTTGAGTGTCAATAGGTACAAATCTAACATGTTACAACTTTGAGATACCAAATACAGTCCTAGCAGCCTCTAAATATTCAACTACCATCAATGGAGAACGTTGCGTGCACTCTGTGGCACTTGCATCACATATGCCCCAAATAGGCCTTGTGGAGATGAACAACAATACCTTTTGTCCCTTGACTTTAGGAGGAAAAGGAAATATTTCCTTCCCCACTCCTTTAATGGTTTTTAGAGTTCTTCAACATTTCTGAAACTAATGCCCCACATGATCCAAATTGGATCGTAAAAACTAGTTACGTTGTAATGTCCTCTCTTTCCTAGTTTTCAAATAATGATCATCTTGCTAGCCTTTAGTTCTATTCCTGAACACTAGAGCAAATAAATAATAAATAAATGATGTGAATAATAAAATAAAGGAGTAAAATGCTTAAATTAAATTTTTAGCACTTAATTATTTTACTTTAAGTCATAAAAAAGGACCAACTTAAGTAATGACCTAAGCATTCCTGGGCAATTTCCACATGGTGAACTTTTAAAATATTATTGAGGTGAATATTGTAAAATTAATGTCAAGCCAATTTATAGATAAGATAAGATAATGATATTAATGTCCAACAAGAGACCAACAAGGGTCTAAGGGATTGAAGATACAACAAGGAATAAAACAAACCCAACAAGAGCACCAAACAGTGTCTAAAGAAGAGCGAAAAATAAAGCAAAGAAAGAGAAAAGCAGACAAAAGAGAGGGACTAGCAATCCTTTTTGAGTACAAAGAAATCTAGCACTAAAGGATAAGGCCCAGAGCGATCTTGGGTTTGGGCCCGTCTTTGAGTAACCCTGAATAAAGGGTGTCCCTGTTTGGTGAAACCACGATGACCTCTAACAGATTTGTTGTGCTTGGAGGCGGATGTGTCCAGTGGCCGGTTCTTCCCCTGGCGGAGGATGTGGGCGGGAAGAAGGTGGTGATGAGCTGAATTGAGGCTTGTCTCTAGGGAAACATGCACTGAAGAGTGAGATCACGAAGCTGAGAAGTCTCACGTAGGTACAACGCTGAAACCGTTGGTCAGAGTAGCTGAAAAAGGCTGAGAGGGATATACATTCTTTGAATAAGCAATGGAATCTGCCTATGACTCATAATAAATGGGGCATTTGAAGATGAAATGGATATCAGTCTCAAGCTTTGACAAGGTGCAAAGACGATAGATCCAATCATCCCTAGTCAAATGATTATTTGTTTGGTAGCAAAGCTGGTGGGAACCGACTCTGAAGGACCCTAGAGAAATGCGAAGGGCATGACATCAGCATTGACTCAAGTAAAAGGGGCGAACGATAGTCCTGTCACAGATCTCTAAAAAGTGCTCAGAGTAGAAGGCCATCCGCGGTCGCAAGCCCCCAATTGGGTTAATTCAAGTTGTGGTGATGTACTGTCTATAGATGTCAAGTTTGATGTGTCTATTCAGCTCTTGCTGAGAGGGGAGGAAATGAGCGGGAGCTCCAATGAGAACTGGTAGGGAGGGAGGTGATCAATGTTGATCCCTATCGATCTCAGTAGTTAGTGGCCTGTGTATACCAACAACGAGCTCTAACCCTCAAATGAGATCTGGCAATCTCCACCGAGGAGCAGTAAACGTGGTATGAGTATCTGTGGTGACCGTCAATGGAGTCCGAAAAGCCTCTGAGGCAGTGAATGAACTAGATAAAATCGAAGATGGCACTAAGTCTGAAAGGATGGGCATCAAACTCGGCCAAAATAATATTGTGTGGAGTGAACCAGTGCTATCTAATAGTCCGACGGAGGAGAAGGGTCTGGACCTGCTTGACCGAGGCTCAATCCGAATCCTGAAGCGAGGGCCCCCAAACCACAAAGCCATAAAGAACAGTTGGTCTAACCAATGCGTCCAAGAGGGATAACTTGGACTCAGTGACCTGAAAGTGATGCCAGAAACACTGCCTTTCTAGAAGGGCGAGGGAGCCCATCCCCTTAGCAACTCTGGGTAGGTGAGCGGGTCTCATACTGAAGTAGGGACTAGAGTACTTCACCCCAAGATAATTATATGAAGAGACAATCTCAATCGCCTGATCCTGTAAGCTAAAGTGAAGATGCGAGGTCTTCAGAGAGTTGAAGACCATAACCCGAGTCTTGCTTAGGTTCACAATAAGTTGATTTTCCTTTGGAGGAAAAAGCTTACAAGAGGCATGAGTCTGCTTGGGAATTCATTTGAACTTGATTCCATATTGATTTTTTCCTCTGCAAGAGATTTTCCTCTCTGGTTTTCAGGACGCAAATCGTGAAGGCATTGTGTTTTGGACAGCCAACCAAAGCACCATTACTGCATACTTTAAATTGCTGCATATAGGAGCCAATATAGGTTGAGAAGAAGACAAATTTCATTGTTTTAATACCTCAAAGTGGTCTGCGATCAGTCTGGTCAATCAAAACCTCGATTTCAGAGCTGGAGTTTGGGATGGCTATAGAAGCATCAACAGCAAGTTCGACCAGATTGGATAAGACATGTCTGGAGTGTTTCAGTGGCCTGCAACTTGATACAGCAGCAAGGGTAAGTGGAAAACGTGGCTTAAATAAGGATGGGTGCTTTTCAACAGTACTCCAAAGGTCTGCATTTGATGTGAAACGATTATTTTTAACAGTAATCAGGTCAGTGGTATTGAAAGAATCAAACTTGGAATTTATAATCTGTGATTTCAGTCTGTGTTACTTTTTCTTGAACTTTAAAGGGAATGTAATAATATCACCTATCGTTGCATTAATATTCCAATCTGTTTTTGAAATAGTAAATGAATTTTTGTTGTTAATCAGTTCCATTTCAATAAATAATTGAATATTGCATGAGTTTCAAAGAGAATAGAGAAAGGGATATTTTGTATGTCTAGCTGACTGAACCTCTAATCTCAAATTCCTTGTCAATGAAGTGCATGACTTAATAACCAGTTTTAGTGTTCCTTGTAAAAGCTATTCAACAGAGAATCAGTTCGCAGAAGACATAAAGACATAACACATGCAGACTGATTCAAGGCGATGCATACACCCAATGACCATTGGACAGCTGTGAAATCAAAATCTCAGATGACTTTGTCTGCAACAAAAATGGTCAGGCCACCTGTGAATTTATGCCAAAACCATGTTGCACAAAACAGGACAACATGATGATTTCACATAGAAAATAGAAAACTGATAGACCTCAGGACCCATGGATGCTGAAGCATTTAGAATTCTGAAGTCCATTTTTTCAAAAACCTTGCACTGTTTGGACTCCTTGTCTCATCTATTCACTTAGTTTTTGTATATGTGAACTCTTCGAGTGTCATGTATAATTTCTTGGTTGAGTGCTTTGGGGATCATAGTGGTGTATTGGAGTAGAGTGTGTTGGAGCAAGGTACAAAGCACAAAATATTAAAAGTTGTAAGAACTCTATTTTAAGGCTGTTAGTGTTTTGGGAGAGCTTAGGATAGGCATATTGGTATGTAAGGTTGCAAAAGATAGTGGTAAGAGTAGGTATGGTCCTTGGTGTTATGAGTATTTCCCGTTTTGAGTTTCTACGGGGTAAATTCTGTGTTATGAGCTCTAATTTTCCAGGTTTCAGTTCTTGCTTCTTTCTAATTTTGCAACTACCTACAATCATTTACAATACTTAACAAACTTTTTTTAAGTATAATTAGTTGTTTATTATAGCTAACTAATAGAGCAGTTGCAATCCCCAATTGGATGCTACTCGTGTTATACTATTCAAGCCCTTTTTCATGCACTATCTTTGATTGATTTTCATAAGCACGTGATGTTACTGTGGATATATGATACTTGTGGACTTATGGTTATTGATAACTATGCTTCGATCATTCATGTTTAATCATGTGGATTCAACATTGTAAATGAATTAAAAGGAATTATATTTTTAAAAGTGCTGTGGTGCAGCTGGAGTTCCTGTTAAGGGCTGCAAGAACAGTTTTGACCCAAATGCACAGAAAATATTATAACAGAGGTTTCAGTGTTTGCCAGTGTCTGTAAAGAGAACAACCTGCATGATATTAACAGTACAGCAGATAACTGCTAATTTTTAATAGTCATTGCAATTGTAACTGTTAAACCTTTTTGTTGCAGGACTTTGTAATGATAATTATAAGAATACAATATAAACAGAATTGTGGCATAAAGATCTGAGAAGACAATGCAAACACAACAACCAAATGTTCTAACCTGTGAATGAAGAATGCTACTTAAAAGAATCTTGTTTACAATGAATAAATCTGCATTGTGGAAAGACAAATTCATATCTAGATATGATGGCTTTTCAAACTGCCAGATGGGCTATGGACACACAAGGATTTAAGAGACAACAATGCATAGGTAAGCAATAGTCTAGACTCTAATGTCATAAATCAATGCACAAAGAAACAGAGCACTTAAACTTCAACAGGTTGGAGAGAGATTTTGATTAGCTTCTATATGCATAAAAAAGGTTACTTTTGATGGCAACTGTATCTGTACATGCCTTGTCTATGCTCCCACATTATGCATAGTCTACCAGGGCAATTGTAACCACATCTGACAAAATTCCTCTATGCATGATGGTTTGATTGATGTCCGTATTCTTTTCCAAAGCTCCCATATTGGTACACTATCAGGGGCTGTAGCCGCATCTGACAAAATTCTTCTATGCATTATAGTTTGATGGATGTCCATAACCTGGTCCAAAGCTCCCATATTGGCATACAACCAGGGGTTGTAAACACAGCTGACAAGTTCCTCTATGCACTATGGTTCGATGAATGGCCATACCCTGTTCCAAAGGCACTCATATTGGCACATCCAGCAGGCATTTGGCAAAGGTTGTGAAATTTGGCATTGCACCTGCCTACAATTGCTTGAGAGTTTCTAAGGCCTTTCAACAATTCTATTCTGTGCATATCCTGCAATCATTGCAATCCATGACATAACATTTATTTGAGGCATTCTATCAACCAATTCACACACCTTGTCCATACTTCCAGACTTTGCATAAATGTCTACCAGGGAAATTGCAATTACATCTGATAAAATTTATCTATCCATTTTCTTTGATGGATGTGATTACTTTGATCCGAAGCTCCCATTTTGGCACAGGCAGCAAGGATGCTGGCAAAGATTGTGGAGCTTGGCTAAACGGCTAGCAATTGCATTTGCTGAATGTTTCTAAAGCCCTTTTAATAAAGATCCATTTATGTATATACTGCAATCATTGCAGTCCATATGACTTTGAATGTGTCATTGGAGAAACAAGTAGCAGTATCCTTATTATTTATGGCTCCCTAAATAAATGTCACAGTATTGCATGGGATATTCATCTTGATCTTCATTTAACCTACCAAGTGATTATTGATTTGAGATGTAAAAATAACTTCATGTTGTTTGATTTAGAAGAGGCATTCAACCACAAATATGGGTATTTCAAAATAAGCTTAGTATTCTTGGTGCTATTGTCTGTGTTTATGGTCCTGTTGGATTAATATAACTTTTCAAATCCGCACAACAATCTGGTTTTACATGTCTATAAAAAATTGGTTGTGGTAATGCTATTGCTTTTGGTCAGACATTACAAGCGGCTGCTGTTTATAAATGTATATGCATTCCAATATAAATTTCTTGCTTTTAAAAGATTTTTCCTTTGAAGGGATCATTCTTTCAATTCAAAGTAATCACTAATCCACATCAAAAGGCCAAACGAGGATCTTTAGTGAGGAAATTATTTGGATTTATTTTAACCTATTTGACTATTTCAAATGGAGATTAAGATTGTTAGCATATAACATACCGCTGTATATTTAAAGAGATTTCATAGTAAAAAAAATCACACTTATAGAAAACACAGTTTATAGAAAAACATGCATGCAATACACACTATTCAAATAGCTTATTGGTTTTGCAGTGGTTGTTGGGTTGGGTCATCCCGTGGAGCAGTTGTAAGCAATTATTAACAAAATACAATTCATACCGGTAGAACTGTAAAATGAAAGTGGAATGTGCAAGGATGGCTTCTATGCAGAAGCAGGAAAAATGAAGCCAGAACAAGACTAATTAAAGCGAGGACCTTTCTTCATTTTGTGCTGCTTGTGCAAATGGTTGGGTGCTTATGATTTCCAAATCCGGATAAGTTTTTTTTTTTTTTTGGCATTCTGAGTGCATACAAGAGCTGCGAATGCTGATCTCTGCATGACGTGGGGCAAAGATTAAATATTCACATTATATAACCAGTTTCAATGTAATGTAATTTGTTTAACACATTTTTTCTAGAATACAATTTGTGTGTCTAGAGTTAGCACAAACACTTTAGCCAAAGGTGATTACATGCAGTATTTATACAGGCAGGATGCTAGAAAGCTTTGTCTGCTTATGTTTTCTCTTCTCAATGCTTCTGAGCAACCCCATATCAATTGTAGCTGCACTTTATATATATAAAGTGGGACAATTTCAGATCAAAATATTGGTAGAGAAATTTTATCTGCTGGCAATTTTCGTAGGTTTAGATCTTGCAATCTGTAATTCCATGCAAAAGAAAGTCAAATAATATTTTATGCAGACTAATCGCAGAGGAACATGACTAGATGTAGAGAATTGAACTCATGTAGTATTGAAGAATCTTGAGAATACATTGAAGAGTGAGTAGAATGCTACAGATACAGTTGAGGCTGCTTGTTTGATGAGATCAGACCATGAGGGTGTATACAAATTCATCATGTAGCTCGATAAAGAAGAACAAGAAAGTAATCGTACCTGTCACTTCAGTGATTGGTCCATACAACAAAATGGCATGCTAAGAAAGGGACCTAAACTAGCTAAATACATTCCTGGAGTACTTTCTCTATAGAACATAATTCATGAGACCTGGAAGAAGATAGCATATCAACTGGAGATATACATAGATACCAAATTGAATTGGCAATAGACCTATACCATGTTTTGTATGTGACTAAACCAATTGATCCATTATCCGTAAAGGGCACTAACCTGACCAACAGCATACGTTCTTACAAAATGCTTCCCGCAATGCTTTCATTACAGAACACAATCACTTCCGGTGCGATGAGAACTTACACTATCGAATAGCTATTGACCCATGTGAATATTATAGCTTCATATAAGACAACGCAACAATAACATTGTTTCTACTCCTGACTTAGTGTGAATATTTTAATTACATTTTTTGAGCCTACAAGCAGTTTTTGCAGAGTACAATTTGCATGATTAAAGGAATCGCAAACAGCTTAGCTAAATATGTTTGTTTATAGGTGGTATTTATACAGGCAGGATGCGAGAAAGCTTTGGCTCTTTATGTTTCCTCTTCTCAATGCTTTGGAGTAACTCCCTATTAGTTGTAGCTGCACTGAGTATATGCCAAGCGGGAAGATTTCAGATCAAGATAATGCTAGAACAAAACTTGATCCCCTGGAAAGTTTTGTGGGTTTAAATCTCGCAACCTACAATTCCAACCAAAAAGAGTTCAATTTAGGCAGCCTAGTGAAGATCGATGAAACAGAAGGCCCAAATCCCATGATTTGAGGTAACAACTAAGCTAAAATAGAGAACACGGGAAAGCACAGCTTATACTATGGGAAAGCTATTGTTTCAATAAAAAATGTTTGAATAGCCTATCAATATATGGTATTACACGTGCGCTGAAACCTAGTTCACTGACAGCTAGAGCCTAACTATGCTATAATCTATAATTCAAAATAAATACTCTTCCGGTTAAAGTAAGTACATATTTTGACAAGTTACTTTGTCAATTAGTTGAATGATTTTCCGTTTTGTATGTCAAAGATACATATATGATATAGCTATTAGCAATTACAATGCGAGGAAATTACAGCATAAATGGACAATGAAAAAAGGCATATTCAGTAGCCAACAAATCCACCATTTTGGAATTCTATGCATCAAATATTCCATAAGAAGCGAACTTTTAAAAAACTGTGTTGCATTCTACACATTGTTCTGCTCAATCATTTTCTGTTTTTTTTGTGAATGTTCATACGAATTTCTTCAATGAAATCGCTTGACGAAGAGGATTGCATACCATTTAGGAATGAAGAATCACGAGAACGCATTGAACATGAAGTAAAATGCTGCAACTGTAATTGAGGCTACTCATGGCTTAGTGTGATTGGGGTTGTCATCGTCCCATGGGAGGTGAAGTACAAAAATGTCATGTAGCTTAAGAAGAAAAATCAAGTTGCGACTGTAGAAATCTATCCATTGAACAAAATGGCATGATTAGAAACTGATGTAAACAAGTCAAGAAAATAGGGCATTGTAGAGTACGCTCCTGCATTGCTTTATCCTGGAGAGTATAAATCTTGAAAATTGGAAGATGATAGCATATCAACTTGGGATATACATTGATACCAAATTGAAATGACAATAGACCTGTACCATGTTTTATATGGAACTAGATTTTACCTATACTGTGTTCTAATGTAACTAGATAGACCTAATGATCCATAAAGGTAGAACTAACTCGATCAGGAGCACAGGGGATTGCAAAGAACATTCCTATAATGCTTTCTTTCTTATTTTCACTGCAATTAGAGGTTGCAGAATTGATTAACTGTTGACCCATGTGAACACTCTTGCTACACCACATAAGACACCCTAAACAATGACAACGTTGGTATTCCTCACTAGATGTAACGTGTAATTGAGCTGGAGTGCGAAAGGAGCAAGCTATCTTAAGAATCCCAGAATATGTAAAAAAGAAGCAAGCCTAGATAGATAGAACCCGCAGAGTAGAATATATCCTCATCGGTATGTATGATTTATAATATATAATCTCTACTATGCCTTAGGAGCTATAAATCGCTCAAGGAAGGATAATGTACACTTCCACAAACCCTTAGGGTCCGTTTGGTGAGCGGAATAGGAATACGTATTCTGGAATAGAATGTATTTTTGTTCTCCGTTTGGTTCAGCCAATATTTGATGGGAATTTGCGGATCCGAAAATTTATGTTTTCTAAAATAAAATAAAATGGAATAGGAATACGTATTCCAATACCACCTATTTTGGTGGAATTGCAAAACTCCATTTTTGGGCCAAAAATGGAATACATATTCTATTTTTGCTTCGTATTCCAATCCCATTTTGGTGCATCCAAACAAGGAATTCAACATTTTTGGAATACGTATTCCTATTCCGCTCACCAAATGGGCCCTTAATGACCGCCATCTACATCCATACATGCATTGCTAGTAATGTGAATATAGATAAGTGGATGAACGGATTTAAATATGCACTTCAAAATCGGTAACATTGCAATCACTTCTGATTTGTGCTAATGTTGATTATCATTTGGTTGCAAAATTAGGAAAGATCTCTAAGAAAACAGAAAAATGGATAAGAATACAGACAAATTTTGTTAAGAAACTCAAATAAAACAAGAGACGCAAAGCGTCGTAGTTTCTACCATATGTGTCATGATTATAGTATTAGTATTGTAGAGTGTGACAATAAAGGGTTGAGATGGAGGAATACACTTCAATTTGAAGGAATGAAAAATGCATTAGAACAACATTCTTAATATCCTTTGATCTTTTAGAAGTTTAAATATCTTAATTATAATTGTACATAGAACTAAAGAAGAAACATAGACAATTATATTTTGCATTAATGTTTGTAGTTGAATGCGAGTAGATAACTTATAGCTCTTACCAAGTGTAAAATTGTAATTCCTTACTTCACTATGTCATCAGAATTTTAACATCGTCTATTATCATCTTTGTATGCTATTTTTATTTATTAAAAATATTCAATCAACAACTTGACACACAAAAATGATATAAGATATTTTAAATCTTAAATACATAAACATAATTGTACATATCATTTTAACATTCTTTGTTATATTATTTAGTTTTTATTTTCTAAAACTAAAATTATTTATTACATTATTTACTTTTTATTAGTTTTTATTCTTTAAAGGACAACATGAGTCAAAATTTTATGAGTTAGTATTCTATTATTATTAATTTGACTAATGATAAAGTAAAGTGTTGTGTGACATATATTTTATAATAATTAAATTAATTGCACAATTAATACAAAAAAAAAGAATTTGAAGTTTTCCTTGATTTTTGGTGTCAAAATTTAATTTTCTCCATTACTATTTAGTAAGATCCAATAAGATTTCAATTAAATATTATTCTTATTTTTCAAAAATTAAATAAAATTGTTCAAACTTTATAAAGAATTTGAAATCTCAAATTCTTAAAATGATAAAGTAAAGTGTAGTGTCACATCATCTTTTATGATATTTTCAATAATATAATTGCACAAATAATGCTAAAAGTTAGAGCTTTAATTTTTATTTTATTTTTTGGTTTCAAAAATTAATTTTCTCCCTTACTATTTTTAGTGTGAGCCAATAAGATTTTAGTTAAAAAACTTGTTGCCATTTTTAAAAAATAATAAAAATGTTCAAACTTTATTAAAGACTTAGAACCTAAAATAATTCTTGAATCTTACTGGTTAAACTAACATATTTTATAATTTTTTATTGCATGTAATGAATGCATTAGGGAACTAATAAAATCAAAACATGGGAAAATGATCTAGATATAAGTCTTATTGAAAATTATTGTGGGAGTATTCTTGAGTCGACCAGTCAATGACTTTGATTCATCATCGAGACAAAAAGATTATGTGAAAAATGATAAGATGCAAGATAGCTAGTAGTTTTATAGATGTTACAAGATGAGAAAAGAAATAAAATTTGTTTGAGTGGTAGAGGAGATGTCTATTGTTATAGATCTCCCAAATATTGTCCATAAAAGGTTTGAAAAAATGATTGCACATGTACTAATAGTCAATTAAGCACATACTAATAGCTGATCATTTTTTAGTTTTCTAGGTTGCTGATTGGTCCATTTGTGCAAAAAGCACTATTTTTTGGTGGGCAACTATTGGGGGGCAAGCTTGGAATTTGATGATCGTATTGGTTGTTTTTGCATTTTGAACCGTGTATGATATGCTAAAAAATTGTAAGCCTGTATGAATTTATAGGCTATGATTTTGTAGCAAACCATCAATATGACAATTAAATTTATTACGAAACCACCATTATTTGTTATAGCAACTTAGTATTTTATTTAATATTATACATAAATGTGAGTTTATAAGATGTATAATATTTATGTATGATACATATGGATTATTTTATATTTTTAAGTTTGTGTTTTTTTGTTTATGTTTCTATTTTGATGACTATATATATATATATATATATATATATATATATATATATATATATATATATATATATATATATATATATATATATATATATATATATATATATATATATATATTCTTGTTGAAATAGAATATAATGAATTTTTAAAACGTATTTTTAGTAATTTAAATATGTATTCTTATATTATTTATTTTTGAATTAAATGTAGCAAAAACAAGGGGGTCGACCCTTACAATAGACTAATTGGCCTACCACTAGTTGATTACCACCAAACAAAATTACCCCCTACTTCTATCAATCTAAACAAAAACAACACCTGAAGGATCATTATAAAAAGTCTTACGAGACATCTTATAATCAATGCCTTAAACAAAACTATTAAACTGAAAAAGTTTATAAACAAAGGCAAAACTGCCTTAAATCAAACAAAGTTGAAGAACTAGCAAACCATTAAACATAAAAAACCAAGGGGAGCAAGCCCTAATTGAGCTTCTTATCATCCTTGCCCTTTAGGAGGATGTTGGCCCAGTGCTTAACCAGGAAGTCAAACAACATTCTAGAGTCTTCATGGGTCAAGTCTCCCTAAGTAGTGGTTGTTGCGTGTGTCATCTTGATGGTGAACTTTGCCAAAAGTCTTACTCTTTCCTCCAGGGTGTGCACTCTCTCCCTCAACTCTTTGTTAGCTAGCTTAAGAGACTCTTCGTGGACCTCCTACTTTCCACTTGGATTACCATCCACCATGTCCTTGTCAATTTCCTGCAAAATTGGGGGGTTAGAGATAATCGTATCTTTAGGAATAACCTTAGTAGGTGAAGACACCATCATAGGGGAGCAAGCTCTTTCCACCGTGTTAGGAACTATTCATGTGTGAGGTCCACACACCCCATAGTAATTGAAGCTGAGACATGGGTCATTTCTATACTTCCCTTATTTACACCACTCGAGTCAAACCTTGAAGAGCCCAAGACTTCCACCTCCTTCCCCTCCTCATTCCCCAAGTCATAGTTCAATGTCTTCTACTTTATTCTTTGCTTGGGGTGGGCCCTCTCCTTTGAATCTGAATCCTCCTCTTGCGAAGTAGTGGACCTCAACTTCCTTTTAGCATTAGATTTCACAATTCTTCCAAATCTACGCCTACCCCCTCTCTCCTTATCTCCCGAGTCCTCAAGCTCCTTCTCTTTCCCTTTCTCTGATTTCAATTTTTTACCAAGGGGGGTGAATCTTCCTCTCCTCTGGGGACCCACTTGGTGAAGGTTGGGGGTAGGGGCTCTAAGGTCGGTAATTCTTAGTGGGATTTGGTAGGGACAGGGGTTATGGAGAGTTGGAATATCAACCTCCACAATCCTAGGGGGTAACAGGGCCAGGTGGAATTGGTAAAGTCAAAACATCAACCCTTGATGGAGAATAGTATAATTAACCCCCTTCTTCATCTTCTCTTTAACATCAGAAACTGTATCAACTAATTCATGTAACAGGAAGAACATAATAGAAATATAATCACAATGACAGAAGTGATTTATGAGAAGGAAATGATAATAGTAAAAAACACCATACCTCCCTTCAAGAGTCAAATACTTTATTAGCACTAAGCAAACCTCATTCCAAGGCTCAGAAATTTTCTCTCACAAGAACCCTCCACGATGGTGAATGCCACTTTCTCCCTTTCATCACCAGGTCTGTCGGCAAGGAGATAATTTCCTTAGAAATCTAAAATGTGATGCCATTAACATTAACCTTTCTATCCTCCCAGGAGTTAACAAATTGCCGAGAACAACTCTCATCAAAGTCGTTTAGCGCCTCCATGAACAGGACCAATCCCCCTTCTTTAAGAATGTACCAAATTAGGGGTTTACAGGCACTCTCCTCAATCATCGAAGGCTCAATACGTAGAAGATCTCCCCCCATACCAACAATCTTCACCAAAATTATCTCTTCTTTCAAAACTCTAAACCAGAGGTAAATACAAAAAATACAGTGACACGCGAAAAAATGGGTTGCACTAAGTACTCATAAAGGCCTTTACTATCATGAATGCATGTATCACATCTTGGCTTAGTTATCATGTGCCAACTGCCTTTCCCCCAGATCCATCCTTTTTCATCATTCCCAATAATCCAAAACCTTTTAAAATTTGAATTTCTACTCAGCACCAAGTACGAAGACATGTACAGGAAAATTATAAAAAATGCACCCATATCGTACTTCGATATTCATTCCTTACCATCTGTCCATAGTGTCTAGGTCCCATTACCACTCATCACCGAGTTTTCACTAAGATCCAAAAAGTCTTTCCAGCTATACTTAATCATGGGATAATATATTTATTCACTAAAAGTCTTACCGAATTTGGTAATACTCTAAATTCTCTCCAACAACGTAAGTCATGCACTCTCAGACCTAATGCCACCATCTCATTTGCTACGCCATTACCCTCCCAAAAAATATGATGTAGCTGAACTCTAGGATGATTAATAAATGTCTTATATCTTCTATCACCCTTTTGATAATCCATTTGTCTTTCATGTTTCCCTTCACTATTTCTATAATAATTTTTGAATCACCTTCTATCTCCACATTCTCCCATCCCCCATTGATAACCATTTTTAAGCCCCAAAAGAGCATCATGGCTTCCGCAACATTATTTGAGACTTTCCCTAGATTACCAGCATAGGCTAGAAGTATTATGCCCTCGCTATCTCTAATTATACCCTATCCAATCAAACCCTCCTTTCTCACAGCACCATCAAAATTAAGTTTAACTCGGTTCTCCTTAAAGGGTCTCCATCTCATCCTTTTTCGAGGAAGTTGCTTGGAATTGTCAACCTCCATGAAACCTTCTTCAAGGTTCCAGTTACTAGCAATCCTTTGTTCAGTCACATTGGATGGAATTGTCACTTTCCTCCACTTGCAATTCCTTATATTCTCCACAATCAACTTAAATATAATACTTGTAACAATAAACTTAAATATAATACCTGTAACAATAAACTTAAATATATTATTTGTTACATAATTATATTAATTTAAAAATCTCCTAACTTACATGAACCTAGAAACTTGCTTCTTTTATTTGATTTTCTATATATTAGTTTTCAATTATAAGTTATTCATAGAGATCTATTACTAATTAATATTTATTATTTTTATTTTACAAAATAACTAAATTTAAAATGATATGTTAAATTATTTTAAAACAAAAAAATTGACATTCATTTTTTCTTAAAATGTAAAATGAAAGGCGTGAAGAAAAATTAGTTGTAATTAAAAAATCACATGACATGCAGGAGCAACTGTCAAATTTCAGGGTTGTTGGGGAGTGAACATAATAGATTCTAGGCAAATGTTTTAAAATGACACTTTTAGACCACCTTACACTCTATGACACAACCCAATTCATAGGATATCAAATAAATCAATAATACTTTGACACGTGGAGTTTAAAAAAAAAAATGAGATAGTTACAATTACTTCATATGTGGGAAAATAAGAGGTCTGTTATAACTTAATCAATTGTTAGCAATAGCAAAAAGGCCAAAAAAGAGAGATGCCAGGCATAAATCATGAAACAATCTCGGTTTTAACATCTTCCACTTACAACAAAACATTTAGGGTCCGTTTGGTTCTTGGAAGATGACAGGAATTGGCTTTTTCAAAACTCGGATTTGAAAATTTGTGTGTTTGTTTCAAAATTTGCAAAATGGAATTAGCATATGGGACTTCCAATTTTGCCTCAAAACCAAGTTTTCCAACTTCCTAAAAAAAATAGGAATTGAAAATCAAAACTTGGTTTTATTTTTTAAGGAGTGTAAAAACAATAGATTGGACTACTTTTTGAAATTTGCCTTCACCTCCTAGCTTACGCATAAAAATGTGTCTTCACACACATCTTCCGAGTGAAACAAACACTTTCAGTAAAATCCCAAAAATTGGAATGAGGATATACAAAACCTTGATTTGGCTAGACCAAGGTTTGTAGAAATCTGGGTTTTTTAAATTCCACGAACTAAATGGACCCTTTTAATGGATTATGTGCACCCATTTCCAGTACACGTGCCAAGAAAGGGCCTTATCTTACCACAACTTAAACATTAGACTGCAGATTAGCCCTTTCAATTCGCAAGGCATTTTGCAACACTAAGGTATGAAATCTGATTTCAAGGCCTTTGATTTTTACATCATCACTGCCTCCAATAAGCAAACTGGGCTTGGATATCGTGAAAAAATGCAAAAAGACATGAAGCTAAAGATCAAAAGCATGCGAGTGCTCAAGAGATGCTCCTCAAATGACAAATGCAGATAAAGAAAATGCAAATTGGTGGGAAGGAGAGGAATCTACACACAACACAACAACCTCTAATGGTGGAAAATCCCCACTTCTACTCTCTCCAATCCTCAAACTCTCCAACAATACGCGACGTTTACAATCTATCAATCAATGGAAGATAACCTTTGAAGAAAGTGCCCATGCAAGAATAGTCCATTACACCTTATCACTCGAGAATTCAGCTATTAACCACTTGGGGGGAGGGTATGTCAAAGACATGGGTTTTCTTTCAAGTTCTGGATAGAAAACATGGAGGAAGGTGAGAGTAGCAAAATCAGAGGAGAGGACTAGAGAAATTGGACTTTCCATGACATATTTATAGGTTCCTTTATTTGCTTTAGGGCTTGTTTGGTGAGCGAAATACAAGCAGAATAGGCATATGTAAATTCCAAAAATTTTGAATTCCTTGTTTGGATGCACCAAAACGGAATTGGAATACGAAGTAAAATAGTAATACGTATTCCAATTTTGGCTCAAAAATGGGGTTTTGCAATTCCACCAAAATAGGTGTTATTGGAATACGTATTCCTATTCCACTTTTTTTAATTTTAGAAAACATAAATTTTGGGGTCTGCGAATTCCCATCAAATATTGGCTGAACCAGATAGAGAAAAGGAATACATTGCCCCATTTTCTATTCTAGAATACGTATTCCAAAATACGTATTCCTATTCCCCTATTCCTATTCCCGCAGCCAAACGGGCCCTTAATGCCATATATTTAACCTTTTGTGGAATAAAATCTATTTTGCAATTGCTAGATAACCTTACTTTTGTGTGTATGATTAGTTAAATCAAATCCCTTATTAATGATCAAATTAGAGTAAACCCATAATAGAAGTTTTTCTCCTAATCAAGAAATGTAGGTTTAAATTCTTTGTTTGTCATTGGGAAATTTAACTCTTACTCTCTGTACTTTACAAGAAACCTGGGTGGGTGACATTTCTTCATTCTATTCTTTTTGAATTCATTAGCACTGGAATATAAGCATTTGTTTGTGAATAGCAATTGAAGCCTAACTGATATGAACCCGTATTGAATGACTCATTTTTATTTACCATTAATTTCCTCAACTCAAAAATGTTCATGTGTTTCTTGTGCTAGGGGATACAGATCTAGTTTTAAGCATGATGGTTAATAAGTTTAATTGAAGATCTTTGAGTTCTATGGTCTAGTTTTTTTTATATGACCATGAAAGGTCATCAAATGACAAGATTGTTAATATGAACTAGTAAAGAATGAATTTTCTTTTGAATGGTAATTACTATAAACTGCTATGTTATTCCTTCCACCTAGGAAATGTTTCAACCCTTGTAAGAGCTCTTTAATTCCATACTTGAAGGTCAAAGGAAACAATTTATCCATGCATTAGGGTCTCCATCTAGTTGTCTTCTCTTTCCCTATCTATTAAATTGTAGGGATGTGTCAACTATTGATGTGTTCCCCAGTTATAAATTAATACACAATGTGTAGTGAGACCCTCCATCATCAAACAATGTAATCAATAGTGGTAGAAAGTATTACTACACTTAGCTATGTGATTAGAGTTAAATTTCAAATTTGGAGCGCTTAGTTTTGCTCAACTCTTGCATACTATTGTACACTGTTTATGTAAATGATAAGTTGTGGATTTTTATCAAATAGATTTAGTTAGATACAATATAGTAGACATTATGAAATGAGGAGTATAGATACTTAATTATTTTTGGCATTGCTTGATAGATAGTTTGGTTCAAGTCGGCCATTACTATTACTATTACTCCTTACTTGAGTATGATTAGTGAATGGTTAGAAAATGTCTACATGTTGTAAGAATATCTACATATTGCACAATAAGAAATTATTTTTTTATGAGCCAAGGAAATATCATTGGGTTTTTTAGATATTAGACTTTTATTTTATGTTGGTTACAATGAGAAGTTCTATACTAAGATTGAGATGAAACTAGACCATTGAGAGATGTTTTGTTCTATGAGGATTCATGAAATATTATGAAATTTTGATGTACTTATCCTTTGATTCCTGAGAGCTTCATGTGTTGAAATAGAATATGATTCTTGATATATTTCTTGGGACTTGACAAAATGTTTCTTTCGTTGCTTAATATGCACTTTGTGTAGCTGTTTTATAAAAAATGTTCAAGATATGTTGGACTTCTTGAGATGTTTTGATACTGTGTAGGAGTTGTATTGGGTATATGCTTTGATGATGAAATGATTTAATGTGAAATTGATAATGTCTTATACCAATTGAGTGATGGTTGTATATGACATGTTTTGATGATGCCACATACTGAATTGCTTATGATGCTTATCTTACATGTGTCACATGCATATATGAGAGTTATGATGTGAATTGGAAATAGGGACGATAAATTTATTTGATTATGATAAGATTGACCCAATTATGTGGGTGTGTGAGTGTCTTAGTGGTTGTGAATGGTTTTAGAACATGATTTCTTCTAACCACATGATTCCACTACCACTCTGGGTTTTACTTGTTTAGACTATCTTGTTGTTAGGCTAGGTATCTTTCATTTCATGAAAGATTTTGGGGAAGCTTAACAACTTTGTGGTAGGGTGGTAAAGCACTCCTACAATATTCTCGTCCTTATGTTCTTAGATAGGTTTTGGAGCTTGTTTTAGCTTGGTCATCCTGCTCAGATCATCTCGGTATTATGGTATCTCATATATGAGTTTATTTTAAATTAAATGATAATTAATTAATGTTGACTAGTAAATATTGAAATGATCTTGACCCTTGTAGACTTTTCGCATTTTATGGAGATTGGTGATGTGGCATTGGTTTTGTAGGGGCGATCTTTACACTCTATGAGTTCTACACAGACCTCAATAAATGCGATAAAGTTGAAAGGTTAGTTTTAAGCTCTCCACTCACCTACAAAGGGTTCACCAAAAAAATTGACAAATTGTGACATATGAATTAAGAGTTTTAAGTGCCTGAAATGAACTTGGGCGACTCTTGGCCGTCTATATATATATATATATATATATATATATATATATATATATATATAACAAGATTCATAATAACAATAAATAAGAAACTAATAAGTTTAAAACATGAGACAAAGAGGCAATAATAAAAAGAGTAATGAACAAGATTCATAATGATAATAAAAAAGAAACGAAGAAATTTAAAAAGGGATACAAAGAGACAAGAAGGAAAAGGGTAAAGGAAAGAAAGACAAAATAGTCGGGGAATAATTTAAAATCAAGAAAAATATAAAAATTCAAAATGAAAAGAAAAATCTGAAAAATAAGAAGAAGAAGAAGAAGAAAAAGGGAAAAAGAAAATAAGAAAATAATAATAATAATTAGTTAAACTATAAATAATTTAAAACATAATAATTAATTTAAAAAGAGATAATAAATTTTAAAAAAGTAGAATGTTAAAGATAAAAAAATGAAAATATAGAAACAATGTAAAGGAAAGTAGAGCAAAACTCAAAATCGATCTTAAAAAAGATAAGAAAAAGAGAGGAAGAAAACTAAAAAATCAAAATTAATTGAAAACAAGAATAACAACTAAAATAACTAAGAATCAAATTTAAAAGGGCAACAAAGGACAATAAAAAATAAATATTGTGACAATGAAGAAAGGAGATTAGGGAGAGGAAAACAACCTAAGACTATCAAAAATAAGGATAGCTAACTAAAAAAGACCACAAGACAATGCTAGAAACAAACAAGATGGCAAGAAGAAGGGGAAGGAGAAGGCTTCAAGTATGTGGGTTCAAGAATAAGGAGTTCTCATCCCACAATATCCATAAGGCTACTCTGAATCTTATCATTTGTCACATAATATTTTGTCTTGATGATGGATCAGAGAGAGTGATTTAAGACATTGACTCAAATTCTCACACAATTGTTCTCCATAAGGATCCTATATATCATTAATGTATTGTGAAAATATTATTCTAGCTATGAGGAAATGAGCTAAAATAGTATGTCAACAAATTAATATGACTATAAGTGAGGAAAAAATAATGTAATATGTTTGTTGTTGGATATTGAAGCACCAATGGGGTAGTAAATTGATATATTTGATCTTGTTTAATACTAATATATATGTTTTTTATTCAATTTTCTTTAATTTTTATCACATTGAATGTATTGATGAGTGTAATGAGTCTGTCAATTCAAACAAATTTAGTAGGTAACTATTAGATATGTCCCAACACATCATTGCAACATAAATTAGTGTTCCCCTCATTGACCCATGTAATCCTTCATTTTTTGTAATTTATCCTTGTTTCATATACCATGTAGTATGAGTTTTGTCTAGTTGGAGAGGTATGGTAGATTTTTTGGATGTTGGGTTTGTGGTAATGCACCTATGGTAGAAAATTATCCACTTCCTTCATGAGAAAATTTGGCTAAGTGTGAGTTGAATGGAAGTATGGACACTAGGGATGGTGGTATATCCAATTGCCCTTGTTTTCCTCTCTAGGGAGGGGTTCCATTGTTTGTTGGTCAACAGTATAGGAGTAGGACTAGTCATCCTTTACAATGAGTCAATCGTGGGGGACATTGAACTCTGCTTATGCCTAGAATTTTAAAAATAATACTAGTGGTTCTTCTTGAGTGAGTCTAGGTCCTGCAAACATTGGTGAGTTGGGTGAAGTAGTCATGGTGAAGTATAATTTCTTTTCTTTGTGTATAGAGGCTTTCACACTAATAATTTCATGGAGGCTCTTGCCATCTTGTTTGTTGCAGAATGGTTGTGTGCGTGGTTGGCACGAGATTATTTGTGAGATTGGTTCTTAGATGGTTTTGAACTTGCTAACTTGATGAGAGCTTATGGATGTTAGATGACACTTGGCTTTGGTTATTAATCAAATTCTATAGTGGTGAAGGTCTCTTGAATTTGTCATTTTTACACACATATCTTAAGAGTGAAATGGTATTGCTAAATATTTGGCTAAATAGGCTTCAGTGCAATGCATCATTGGAGTATTGTTGATAAGAGGAAATTGCCTCCTAACTTATCTCATGTTTTTAATCACCTTGTTGATCAAGATAGGGTTATGTAGAGCTTTTTGTTAAGCTAGCTTTGTCTTTTTAGTGTGTAGCATGAGCTTAGTTGTGATTGATAATCTAGGTGTTATTTTATTGGTACCACTCTTATGTGCATTGTTTGTCTTTAAAATTATCATGTCCAAACTTACACTTGAAACATACATACAAAATCAATAAAATAACCTATTTAACCTTAAAAGACACCATGTGACTATATTAACATAGTAATAATTATACATGTTCACAAGATGTAGTCACTCAAGAGAAAACCTTACATGAGCAAGGAGTTATATCAACTTCATTTACTAATAAGAATGCATCCACAATTTGACAAAGTATGATGACAACCTTATAAATTATCTAGTTCACTAATCAAAGAAAAAGATAAGAGATCATTATGAATAAGCATGGCTATTTTTCATTCTTTGACATTAGTAATGACATCCTATTGCAACCAGTAATCTGTCACCTCTACTAGAAAACAATAATTTATACCTTAAGTATAGTTTCTAAGAGGTAATATAGACATAGTTTTGTTATAAATAAAAATTTCAAGGATGTGTACATAGTTTTCCTATCTATTGTTAGAATTGTGGAAAAGATCTAATGGATGTAGAATTTGAATTGATATAACCATGAGAGAATAATGAAAACAAGATGTGGTATTTTTTTCTTTTAGTAAAGATAGGCACTGATGACTATTATTTCTTCAAATTTTTATTATAATCTAAGTTTATTCATAAAATCTTGAGAAAATTAAATACCTACCAATAAAAATATATTCATTTCTTTCTACACATAAATGAGATTTACAAGAAAGGGAACTAAAAGCTAGTATAACATATCCAATGCTTTTGTTGATCATAGTGACCAAATAATATAATAAGAATGTAGGTAATATGAATATATAAAATATAAGTTCTCATTTTTGTAAAAATATGATAATATAGACACCTAAAATGACCTTTTGTTCATATGTTGTGATTTTACTAACATTCATCTTAATTTAAAAAAAATAAATTATTATTTAATTAATTTGCATCCTTGTATTATATTCTAAATTCAAATTCATAATTTCTTTCTAATTCCATAATTAAATAATTGTAGTTGACTATTTAATTATTGAAAGTCTAATTAATATTCATCACTAATTCATCTATGAAGTAATTAAATAGTTGTATTATTTAATTATTCCCCATGACTAAACTTTGATTAAATAATTATATTATTTGATTAAACATTCTCTTTTTTATTTTTTGATGGGTAATGGGCCAAAGCTAAGATTGATTATTCTTATTTGTTGAGATTAAAATTATTATCATTTGTGAAGCTCGAGTAGACCCAAACTCAAGACCCCCCACATAAGAGGCTCACAACCTACCATTTTGTTATAGGTTATTGCCTTCTTCTTTGTTCTTATTACATTTCTACAATAGTTACAATTGATTAATTAATTTCTCACTCATAATTTTTTTAAAAATGTTAATTTATTTAATTTACCAATTATTCCTCTCACAAATAAACAAGTTTATTTATTTATATTCTCCATGTGCAAATAATGAATTCTTTTTTTATTTAATTATATTTATTCTTCTAATTCTAACTAATACTAAATTTCAATTTACTAATCAATCACATTTTCTAACTCCTCAATCATTTTTTTTTACCAATCAATCTATTCAGTTATCAATTCAATCTATACAATCTTTAATTCCTTCTAATTATTCCTCCAATCAATATATTATGTTCACACACCAATCAATCCAGTCAACTCTTCAATTTAACCAATAAAGTTTCATTACAATATCAAGTCTATTTATGAAGTTATTTAAAAAAATTGGTATTGGGAGCAGTGTATAAAAACTTTGAACTCGATTTTGAAGGTTTTAGAGGCTACAAAAAGGGGTCAAAACTTGGTTGACCAAAGCTTGTGTGAATTAGGCATTGTGATGAGGTTGTGGGATTTCTGAAATGGGGTCATAATAGTCAATCAGAGACATTGACAATGAGTTATGGTCTTTGGAAGTTGCACCATCTCAAATGGGAAAAAATGTAATTTCTTCAAAATTTATTGAGTTCTTAAAGTTGTTGGGGCCTACTCTAATGTACTATAATATTAATATTAATAATAATTTTGGGTTGGTTGGCCTCAAGGTCTACGGTTAAATTTTTAAAACCTTCTTGGGAGGTGGAAAATTGCCTATATAAAGAAGGCACTTAGGGTTGTCTAGGATAGTGTTGGGATGTTGGTGGTGGCTTTGGCTTACATAATATTGTAAGCAAAACTCCCATGTGACTTTAGATGTTTTATTTTTGAAGTTTGTAATTCCATACTTTGGGAGATATTAAGAAGCTAACTTTTATTCTTTTAACTTGCTATTATTTCTCTATTTATGTTATGTGTTTGTGTTATTAATGGGAGTACCCTTCATCACTTTTGAATTCTTACATTTTCACATTTGAGCTTGAAATTGAAAGCCCACATTCTATCAAGAAGGAGAAAAACAAAGGAGGACAAGTCTAGTTTGCATATGCATTATGTTACTCGATTTCATATATTGATTATTTATTATTATTTTTCTCTCATTCCCTCTTTTGATATTAGGGAATGCTAATTATTGTTAAGAAGTCTTTGCGGTTAGATTTGTGTTTATGTTGTAGGTCCAAATTTGAGAAAAAACCCTTGATTACAGATAATACAATTGTATACAATAATACGTAGCGTAATCAATCCATAGATAACTATATATTTTATACTATTACTTTTTGACTTGCTAAAAAATATTAGAGTGATTGTTGAAGATTTTTTTAATAAAAACACATTAATATTTGAGATTATTTCTCACGCTATGCTACCTTATTCACTAAAGTCATTTATTTAATCTACTAAATTTTTAGTTTATGAATTTTGTACGCTTTGTGTAATAAGTATCCAAAAACATAAAAATATATAGACTATCCTAAAACCCAAAACAATGTTTGAGAATTCTATGAATTTCTTGAATGGTGCAAAGAAGTTAATTTTCTTCACTCAAAATAAGATGATAAGCACACAACTATAGCTATAAATATAACATGTCATCACTTTCTCAAAAAATATATACTTGAATCTTTGGATATTCAAACTAAGAAGAATAAAATTCTTAGAAAATCAAAAAAATTACAAAATACATAGTAGAGAATTACAATTATAGTGTAAAGGTTGGGTTTCGGGTCCCTTCAATACATGTTTTACTTTTAATTAAAAAACACTAGTCAAAAGGTTTGTATGAAAAGCTTTTAGAAAATCAATAAAAAATCCATTAAACTTTTTTTTTGATAGGTAACATTTATTTATTTTAATTAAAATGATGATTCTTACAATAGTGTGTCATAGTGTGAAGAGGACACTATAATAGTCCTCATATAACCCCCATTAACGAAAAAGCTAATGCATCCTAGTAGCAAAAGGTATTAACACCTTCATACTACTCTTGACCCATTACATTAAGTGAAAGAAAAAACTAATAGAGCCACCAGACATCTAGAACTAGACCCTGCTGTATCAAACCTTGAACCAAGTTGCAACTTCCTTCTTGGTGAAATTTAGAATGGATCGGTCATCCTCCATGGAGCACTGCTGCCTTCTAGAGCCACTTATTTCCACCTCCCCTATCAGAGACTTGTTCACCCACATCCCTACTCATGTGGGCTCCCTAGAAGCCTTGCATTTTCCCTTGCCCAACTGGTACCTCAACCGTTCTCTAGGTGGTTGAGCGCTCTTCCCTAGATTTGTCTTCATGAAACCCTTTTTCCACTCCTCCAACACCTAGACCTTTTCTTGTAGAAATTTGACCACTTTCCTCTATCCTTTGACCACTTTTGGCATGTTTGCCTTGCAGGGGTTGCAAACGACCACACAACCAGATGTTGTAACAATGAATCGCCACCTCCAATCTACCTCCATGATTCCTGCCCCATTTCTAGCCTTTTCTCCAGCTTGGCCCTATCAATGACCTCATCGACTCCTAAGAGCCATTGAAAGTTGATACACATAGCGATGACCCTTAGAATTTCCTCTTTTGTCTCTCCGACAAGCAGTGCTAGAGCTACAAAGAGGGAAACGATGTCTAGATTGTTAGGAATAAGGTGTCTCAACCTTGGATAATTTATAATCTTATTATTTGTTTTGTAAATGTATTTTTTGCAAATAAAGTAATTAAGTGTGAGTGTACATGTCTAGTTGGCATGTTGATGTGTCACTCCATTTGTATGTGTTGGCATCTTGAATTGTGTGTAAGGAGATCATGGTTGAAATGGCTATGACAGATTCCTATAATACATAAGAGCTATCTCTGGAAGATTCGATGATGGTCGAAGATGTGAAGAAATGTGGCAATTGATCATTGAGTACTATACACTTGAGTCTCCAACTCATGCCCTAAAATTTTTTTGGGTTCCTATTTTTTTTGGTGAATGGTAAAACCCTAATACAATTGTTTTTTAGAAGTTTCCCTAAAAGGGAAAGCGCATGATATAAGCATTTTTAGGGTTGCAGATTGGTGAGTGAGAAAGTGTATTTTTGGTATGGTAGGTTGCTACTGGATTGGTCTTCTATGTCATTGTTCTCCTAAAAGAACTTGTATTACAAGTGCATTGTAACCTTTTGTATTGAAGATAATGCATTGTGCAAGTTTTGGATGGGTGGGGTTGTTTTGCCGAAAGGTTTTTCCTCACTGGCATATCTTTGTGTTTATGTATTTTCTTTCTCTACTAGTTTTCTATATCCATGATTTGCTCCAATATTATTGTTTACATAATATCAAATCTGAAATTGTAAGGATTTAATAGGAATTTGCACAATACTTTCCTTGAGGGATTAGTGTAGGAAGTTGTTTCCACACCTAAGTTTCCTTACACAAATTGGTCATCCCGCCCCAGTTGGAGTCTATATATTCCAAGCCAAAAGTCTTCATGATAGTGCTCATGAGTTCCTAGTCTTCAATGAGAAAAAGCATTCTTCAGTTGCCTCACCAAGATTTTCCCTTCATAAGCATGTGCTTGATTGTTTGACTCCAATGCAAAGTTTGCCTCCATTTCTGAAATCTCTGCTCATATGCTTGCATAAAAGATATTTCCCCTTGCTTAAAAAAAATCCCATGAAAGATTTGGAAGCCCACATTTCAAAATCTTAATGAGCGCGAATCCTTTGACACACGCATAAGATTACTTGTTCATGAGTTTCCTTGGTAACGAGGGTTAATAACTATAAATCACTCCTTCAAAAGAGGCAAGTGCACATAATGCCACTTAAGAAACACTAACCTTAATCAAATTTAAGAAGCCCAAAGTCTTTAAAAATGTCATTATGGTTCCCAAAGAGGGCATTCGCTCCCAAGTTGGCCAATTTGTTTGCCACCTTATTTGCCTTTCTTGAGGGCATTCGCTCTCAAGAGGCATTTTATCTGGTTAATGTGATCATTGATGCCATGACTCCAATTTGCCTTTTGTTTTCCCATTAATGATGATATCTAAGTCTCCTTCTAGATGCACTCACGTGATAACTAGCTTAACTCCTAATATTAGAGTCTCTTTTGCTACTTTGCATTTTGCCACATTGTTGGTCCCATCCCTTAGTATTTTAGCAACAAGAGCTACAGAGTTGTCAACATGATCCTATGCTATACATCCACATCTTGAAATACCCAGTTTTCCTCGGGCAGCCCCATCAAAATTAATTTTGATCCATCCAAACTCTAGTGGTTGCCAATAACACCTTTCCTTCCTTTGTCGAGGATTAACCCTTGAAGGCCCATTAATGGGCCAATCCATTAAACCTATTAATAGAACATTATAAACACAATTCTTCATTGGTTCTTTTCTCTAAGAGTTTTTTGAACCAATTTTTATTAATATAAGTATACAATTTTTCCCGAAAAAAATATCATAAACACAATATTGCAAGATTATAACCTTTACAACTCAAAACACTAATTTTATTAAGTAGAAAAAGTGTAAAAATGTTAAATATCATAAAGATCAATTGTTTATTTTTATTATAAAATTAAATTAATTTTTTGGTTTTTTCTTCCATGCAATAATATATTTTCTATAATTTTTGAAATGATCAAATATATAATCATAAGTCTTTGATCAACATTACATGAAGATTTAAAAAAAATAATTTATTTCATTACTTTTTAATTTACCCTTGATCATCTATATATTTGCAAAAAATTATTCATTCATCTAAATACCGACTAGAGGAATTTTTATCCTTCCAATCATGTGGCTTGTTATTGGCCCACTTCCAAGCATAGAGGTTCTCAAGAAAATTTAATATCACCAAATTTAAATAAAATGAACACACATTTAACACAAAACCACACAATTATTTACAACACCCTAAATTTCAAAGAGATTCATATAGAGTAGGAGAAGAGGGGAACATTATAGTGACACTATGAGGGAATACATTCAAATAGGGAAAATAAATGATCAATTCAAATTACCACAAATTACCATCTCTTGTATTAGTTGTATTTTCATTAATGTCAACCTCTAGTGTGGCATTGATGTTAGCTTGTTGAGGATGGAAAATGTAACGCCCCGCCAAGGGACCATAAAGAAATGACCTAAAGTTTTACTAAGTTTGCCAACATTTTTTTTTTGAAGTAAGAAAGTATAACATGCACATCAAACACATAGTAGTGGAAGCAATAACATACAATCAATTTAAAAACATACATAACAGGTTACATTTCTTAAGGATCCCATGACATTGAATTACATATAAATTTAATCTAATACTAAATCCATCACTACCACATCCATATGAAAGAATAATCATAAAGTCCAATGTCCATTTAATATACATTTGTTCTGAATGCCTCTCGGTGAATTAATTAGGAATGCTCAATCATCCACTATACATGTCACATGGTATGAAAGGCTTAAAAGAATATACATATATAGAAATGGAAATACATCATCCTCCTCAGATCCATGATAAAAGTATAATGCAAATAAAAGAAGCCATACACCATACAGGATACATCCATCCATCATAAAAGATATAACAACCATCATGAAATATAACCATCCATCATAAAGTATAACCATCCATCAATGATATATAGAAAGAATTATAGTAAATGCAAATAAGGAATGCTCCAGCCACAGTGACTAGGGACGGATCTCAATGGTTAGAGTGAAAAAGCACTACCACTCAACCACGTGGAACCTAAATGGCCCACTCCCACCATGTTGAGGAGATAGTCTCAAGTCCCAAACAAAATATCAAATCACATATATCTAAAGTACTCTCTAAGTCTAGGAAATCCTAAAAGTATTCTAACTCAAAGGGTTCCAAGATAGGTCGACATCTATACCCAAAGGCACACAAGACATGTAGGAAACTTACTATGTAAGCAGGCAAGTGTCATCGCACGAATCACACTAGAGTTACCCTACTAGTGTCTCAGGACCCTGACCCCCTAGTGATCCCTATGCGGCCACTAGTATCCTCTCATACTGACAAGGCATACTATGGAATGCAAGGTCACAATCAAGCATTCTCTCTACTCCCAACCTAGTCTATACTAGCACTCGGGGAATGGGCAAGAACATACAATTAACTCTTATTAGGTTCATTTTACTCTCATTTAGTGTAATGTTATCACTTATTAAACAACTTACAATGAATTACCCTAGTAGCCACTTAGGGCCCCGACCCCCATTGCAAGCCACTTCCTAACACTACAAGTAGATAACCTACCCTAGGCTCATAAATCAATAATCATATAAAAATCACCTCATTCCTATACAAGCGACTGGAAAACATCATAAAGATAATCATAATATTCACATCAGTTCTCTACGAGCAACTGAAAAAAATCAAAGATAAAACATAATATCTATTGGTTCTCAACAAGTAACTGGAAGGTATCCCAACAATACTGATCAAACACTTAAAAAGGTCAAGTCAGGTATCTCATAGCATAAATCACACTACCCTACAAAAATACTGAAGCATAGTAACTAACAATATAAATACACTCGACATAGAGCATACCATTACATACATGGTTAAGCAAAAGTAATCAAATCGAGTCAGCATGATACCACACTCACAAAACTCCTGAGCCTCTAGTAGACGTCCTATAACTAGTCAACAATCTAGTCAACCCTAAACCCCAAACACAGATAGCATATAGAAGGCAAGAAGCAAGTGCATGTTTTAGTTCATTTTGAATCACATGATTGGGTTAGATTTGAGGTTTTAGTTTTCATTTCTAAGTTTATTAACAAGTGAGAGGACTCTCTTTTACCCTATAGTTATACTGTATATACATCTGAATAAGTTAAGGTTTAACCCCCGTAATATTTGAAATCAACCTTTCTAAAAATTTACTAAGGGTATATTATAAGTCTGTTCTAAACTTACTAAGATAAATTCATATGGTTTCCCGATGAGATAATTGTATTTCCACTAAGTTAGAATTTGAATAATCTTCAGCAAATTTAAAAAGGTCTACCATTTAGTTAATACCTATAATAAATTAAATTAAATTTTATTTTGAAGTAAACTAATATATGTTTATATAACATTTAATTATCTATTATAAATTTATTATAAATTAATTAATTACCTTTTTAAATAACATTAATTATTTACCATAAATTAATAATCTTTAATAAAATTTATTTAATAAGATTAATATTAATAATTATTTTAAAAACCTTAAATAAATTAATTTTTAAATAACATTTAAAACTTAAAAAAAAAAAAAAAAAATTTAATTACATTTTTTATTAAGCCCGTCAGCTTATTAATGAGGCCTGCGACCTGTCGCAGTACCCTGTGGTCATAAGGCTTGTGGCGGTAGGTACACAGTACCTGTTGTCGTAGTACTTATGATGCAAGTACTATCACAGCCACTGCAGGGGGTGGGGTATGAGGTAATTCCCTCCCCCCCATAAATATATTAAAAAAAAATTATATTAATTTTTTTTTAATAACCAAAACGTAATTACATGATCACTCCCCCTTTTTTTAAAATAGATGCAAATTTATTTTATTACGATTTGTAATCAACAAATTTTAATAAAATAAATTTATTTAAAGTGTGTGTGTGTGTGTGTATATATATATATATATATATATATATATATATATATATATATATATATATTAAACAAAACAAAACCTAGAATTAATCTGATGGAGAAGGATAGCGTACTCATTTATTACATTTTTCCTCTAAGCATATTTTTCATTAAATTCAAACCCTACCGATAAATTCCTCATTACTTTAATCTACTGAATAGGGTTATACAAATCTTTTGATTTCCCAATAAACAAATTATCAATTATCCATATTAAGAATGCATATTACTGAAAACATTCGTCACAAGAATTCTAGAGAAAACACTCAACAAGCATGATGAAGATAGGAAAGAAAAGAGTATTTCAAGATATGCAAAATTCACAAGCGTTTACTTGGACATTGATGCTAATTGCAATGCCCCAAAAACTATAGAGAAGAATCCCTCCTTTCAGAACCTCCTCTTTTATGAAAATTCCTTCCTTCTCCAAAAATTTATGGTGCATTGAAAAATGAACCCACAAGTTGTGATATGGACTTCTCTCTCAAAAATCAAGGCACTAATTGTGTGTTCACCCCAGAGAACTCCTTGCTCACAACTCTTAACTCAAAATTAACTTTTATTTATCTTTCTTTCTATCTTCTCCATGCCCATTGATTAATTAATTAAGTTACTTTATTTTAATTTTCACTTGACCCTTTTAAAATTAATTTAATAAATTTAATATCATGCACGCATCATGCAATCAAGATACTTTAATTAATTAATTTTTTTTCCCACTTCTAAATTTATCTTCAAACATTGAATTTGATAACTATTTATTAACTTAAATAATGATATTATTTAGCATTTATTTAAAAATGAACTCTAAATATATTATTATTAAGTTAAATAAATATTATCACATTCTAAATTTATACTATAACTTTTATCTTCAAATTTAATTCTTTTATTTAATTAATTTCTCAATTAATTACATATAACTTAATATTAAAATATCATAGTAATTTTCCATTAAATTAAATCATTAATTTAATCTTTTAATTAGACTTAATTAATAGAAAATTCACCAAAGAATCATAAAGTAAAATATAAAAACTCATCATAGTAGAACACATACAAAATCAAACTAAAGGGTTAAAATCACGAATTAACATCATCTGACGCATTCAGAGGGTACATGACTCAGATACTTGTCCTAATTGTCAATTAGGACAAATGGCTCAAAGGTTTAGGATTTGGACTTAAGAATTTATCTCCCCTCTCTTACCATTGAGATAATGCGATAAGGTACGCTCATCCTGGCAATTCAGGAAAGTCAATACCTGGTACCTGCAACCTGCATAAAATCCATGCATGTACATACACAATATATACTAAGCTAAATAGGTAATGGCAGGAAGTGGTGCATCATGTAGATCCCGAGTAGCAGGTGATTACGACTCCCTTCCTTAACCACATTAGAAACACCATACATAAAGAAAATAAACATGCACAACATACACATGTAGTATGGGGTAAGTATCCATAATAAAACATGTGATAATCCATCTAACTAAACATCATTAATAACTGAACAACATTGTAATAATTATCATGCACACATGAAGTATAGAGTACCAAGTAATCTCATCATATATCAACTGATTCTGAAACAATATCTAATAATCTCAAGATAATGCTGCTAATCATCAAACATAAAACTTGCCTAAAAGAGTTTGGCAATGATAGCAAAATGCAAACTAGGAAAATGTAAACTAGGGGCAGGCACTACATCCACCCCCCCTAGGATTAGGCTTACTCCTGGAAGCCTATAAACAAGTAGGGATATAAATCTTGTAATCTAGATGCATCCTCCCATGTCGCTGCAAAGTCATCAGTAGGGTCCCATTGGACCCTTACCTGCTCTATGGTTCAACCCCTGAGGGTCAATTCTCGCTGCTCCAAAATGCGAATTGGCTCCAAAGCCAGCTGGCCATCCTCTACTTGCAATGCATTCCAATCAAGAACATGTACAACATCAGGGATATACTACCTAAGTACTAAATCATGGAAAACATCATGAACGGGAGCTAGGCTGGGCAGTAAAGCAAGACGATAGGCAACTGGACCAATCCTCTCAAGAATCTCGAATGGTCCCACAAAGCGAGGTGCTAGCTTTGAGCCCTTTCCATAACAGATCAAACTCTTCTGTGGATGTACTCTCAAGAAAACCTTCTCTCCCACAAAAAATTGCTTATCTATCCTATGTGATTAGCATACTTTTTTTGCTTATCTTGTGCTGTAGTTAAGTGCTCTCAGATACGTACTACTTGCTACTCCATATCATGAAGCATCTAAGGACCCAATAGGATGGGATCCTCAAGACTGTCCCAATTCAAATGCATATGATAAGGATGTCCATATAAATCTTGGAAAGGTGCCATGACAATAGAACTATGGTATCCATTGTTGTAAGCAAACTCCACTAGGTAGAGATAGTCCTCCCAATGAGTCTGCCTATCCATCACATACATCCTCAACATATCTTCGAGAACTTGATTCACTCTCTTTCTCTATCCATTTGTCTATGGGTGATATGCTGAATTAAAATTCAACCGTGCTCCAAGATCATGTTGCAGTGATGTCCAAAATGTGGAAGTGATAATAGGATCCCTATCCAAAATGATCTTTCAGGGAATACCATGTAGTCTCACAATGTCGTGCATGAAGACATTAGCTATAGAAGCTGCAGTGTAGGAAGACCTTATTGGTGAAAAATGTGCCACCTTAGTCAACCAATCAATGGTGACCATGATAGCATCATGACGATGAGCAGTCATAGGTAATCCTACTATGAAGTCCATAAAAATGATGTCCCACTTCCATGAAGGAATGAGATTTGGCTGCAAAAGTCCTGCTCGATGCTGGTGTTCTACTTTAACTCTCTGACACTCAAGGCACCTAGCCACAAAATCAGCAATGTCGCACTTCATCCCTGCCCAATAGAATAAATGTCTCAAATCTGCATGCATCTTCTTGACACCTGGATGTGCTGAGTAAGGTGCATGGTGGGCCTCTGATAGGATCAATGTGCAAAGCTCATCCTATAAAGGCACATAAATCCTTCCTGAATGTCTCAAAAGGCCATCTGACTCTAGGACATAGTTTGAAAACTTACCCTCCAAAGGTCTTCCCAAATCCATCTCTCTACACACCTCCTAATACCAAGAATTGGTAGAGAGGACTTAAAGTATCTAACTCCTCAAATCGACACTAAGAGTCATAGATGATATCACAAGTCTCCTGCGACTCAAAGCATCTACTACCATGTTCTCTTTCCATTGAATTTACTTCACCTCAAAGTCATACTCACATAAAAACTCCATCCATCGTCTCTATTGAGCATTCAAATTAGGTTGTGTGAAAATGTACTAAAGACTGTGATGATCACTATGTAGTTCAAATCTATGCCCCACCAAGAAATGTCTCCATCTCGTCAAGGCATGAACTACCGCTGCTAACTCAAGATCATGTGTAGGATAATTCAGCTCATGATCCTTGAGCTTAAGCGATTCATATGCAATCACCCATCTATTCTACATCAAAACCACTCCAATCCCCTCAAGGGGAGCATCCGTACACCATGAAATCACCTACTGGATCAGGTACTGCTAAGATCAGTGCACTAGTCAAAAGCTCCTTGAGCTTCTAAAATGCTTCCTCGCATTTCTCCATCCATAGAAACTTCTTTCCTTTCCTCTGAAGGGAAGTGATAGGATGTGCTATTCTAGAGAAGTTTTGGACGAATCTGCGATAATAACCAGCTAGACCCATGAAACTACAAATATACAATAGTGGGTGTAGGCCAATCTACCATTGCTTGGATCTTTGTGGGGTCTACAGAGATATCCTCACCTAATATGACGTGCCCTAAGTATTGTATCTCTAATTGAACGAAATCACACTTTACCACATTGGCATAAAGCTGATTATCTCTCAAGAACTGCAAAACCAAATGTAGATGCTCCTCATGCTCCTTTTGGGACTTAGAATATATTAGTATATCATCAAGGAAAAAATTTACAAATCTGTCAAGATAGGAATGAAACACTCCATTCATCAACCTCATGAAAACTGATGGATCATTTGTTAGCCCAAAAGGTACCATTGTGAACTCATAGTGCCCATAGCGAGTTCAGAAGGCGGTCTAATGAATGTCAACTTCCTTGATGCGACATTGATGTTATCCTGACTTAACGTCAATCTTGGAGAACACTGTAGCTCCCTTGATCTGATCAAATAAATTTTTGATCCTTGGTAGAGGATACCTATTCTTTATTGTCACCTTGTTCAGCTGTTTATAATCAATGCAAATGCACAAAGAACCATCCTTCTTCTTCACAAAGAGCCAAAAGTTCCTCTAGCTAGAGGCACAACTCACTCAATTCCTGAGTGGTCATATGATAAGGAGCTCTAGAGATAGGCTTTGCTCCTAGAATGAGGTCAATGCTAAAGTCAATATCTCTCTTCGGGGGCATACCCAAAATCTCACTCAGAAAGACATCTGCATACTCCTATAGAATAGGGTGGTCCAAAGTCTTTCTTGTAGGATCTACTTCATCTAGCTCACTTATCGTAATAGAAAATATCTGACATCCCTTATGAAAGCTCCACTTCAATTACATAGAAGAAATCATTTGTAGAGATATAGGCCTCGGTATCCCCACAATCTCCACGTCCTTACCTTGGTCATCCTGACACATAATGGTCTTCTTCCTATAGTCTATACTAGTTCTATGAGAGCCAAGCCAATCCATACCTAAGACCATAACATAGGAGCCAAGAGGAATAACTCGAAGGTCAACTGCTATCTCAAACCCTCCTATGCTAAGCCCACACTTATGAACTACTGAATCTATGGAAATCTTAGCACCTGAGGCTAGTTCCACTTGCCAACCACGATCTTGCTTAACCACTTCCAGCTTACACTTAGCTACTAATCAAGGTGAAATAAAAGAATTTGTGGCACTTGAGTCAAACAATATAGAGAGAGGTGTCCCTCAGATAGCTCTCGTAGTCTCAACCACGGTTCCTTGATGGTCTGCCTGATGATGATCAACTACTAAAAAAACCCTATGAGCTCTACCTGCATCTTTGATTATAGGCTTAGATGTTGTTGGCCTAGGACTTGAATACTGAGGTGCTCGTTGTGGATAATGAGCTACAATGTGTCCATTCTGCCCACAATTGTAACATTATGTGCCTCTACCAGATCCTCTCCCTATGGGTGGCGCATTCAACTATTGGTGGCTATCCCTACCAGTAAAAGGCTAGCTACTCTATGCAGGCTGAGTGTGTCAATTTCATTTATTGCGCTAAATATTGTGATTGTTCTTGAAGTTAGAAACACTGCCATCACTCTGTGCCTGAGGGTATGATCCCTTCTACTACTGTGACTACTGGGACTGTTGTTGATTCTGATTCCCCTTAGAGAAAGGAGGCTTCTTGTTCCCACCTAAGCTGTAGTTGCCCTTAGATCTTGATGCTATAGGTGCTCCCACAAAACCTCCATGCCTAAGGTTGACACTCTGGTCAACAAGGTTGGCCTGATGTATCGCATCCTTGAGGGTTTTAGGCTCAAATACCTTAACACACTAAATTATACGGTTGTTCAAGCCTCTAATGAAATGTTGTGCCAACTGTGTTGGGTTGTCAATGAATCTCAAAAAGGGCATGAGCTCATAGAAATTGCACTCATACTCTACAATGGTCATAGTGTACTATCTTAGGTTATAGAACTCATCTACTCTATGCTACTTCCATTCCTCTGGTAGGAATCACTCACAAAAAATTTCCAAGAATATCTCCCATGTAACACTATTCATATTTATGGCCAACTTCTTTTCCTCAATAGTCCACCAAGTGGCTCCAAAGTTTTATAGGTTGATAATGGCAAACCATGCTTTGACATTACTATCCAAGTCCTGCATAGCAAAAATCCTGTCAAGAGCAATAAGCCACTCCTTGGCTACATATCCTGAACCATGCCCATTAAAAGGCTTGACCTTGGTCCTCATAAGGTCCTTCATTTGAGCAAATACTATGGATCTATGATGATCCCTTTGAGGGCTCCTAGACTTGGGTCTATGCTTATGTCTTTCCTGATGTGCTCTATCTTGATCATGAATAGGAAGTAGGCAATCAATAATGGTCTACATAATTTGCCTCAGATCCACTTCCTCAGAGTCGACATGCTACTCCCTATGGCTCTTCTCTTGATGTTCACTGATATGCTCTTCCCTATTCTCTTCCTGGTGCCCACTGATATGCTCCTCCCTATTCTGCTCCTAAATGGGGCCTTCATGGATAGACTCATGTACACTGATAGCTCTACCTCATCCACAACCTCTACCACAGCCAAGGCTATGACATCTAATGGAAGATCTCATCCCAGATACCATCCTACAATAATATTCAAGATACAAGATACTAAAGCAACCATAAAGAATACTATTGTAAGCATGTATATAAAAGACACATGGTTTTGAAAATATAATAAGTTTCAATGTTCAGTCCTTGCCTAAGTTTAGGTTTGAGTATAATTTCTAGTTTTGACAACTTTTGAACTATGAAAAATATACAACTAAAAGTTTTAGATTGATATAGATACATATAATAGTTTTAAAGTTTTCATTTTTTTTATTCAACTAGTTAACATTAGTGACATTCCAATATACCTAGAGCTCCCAATGTAGAAACTCGTGCTCTAATGCGAGATGTAACGCCCGCCAAAGGACCTAAATTTTTACTAAGTTTGCAAATTTTTTTTTTTTTTTAAGTAAGAAAGTATAACATGCACATCAAACACATAGTAGCAGAAGCAATAACATACAATCAATTTAAAAACATACATAACAGGTTACATTTCTTAAGGATCCCATGACGTTGAATTACATATAAATTTAATCTAATACTAAGTCCATGATTACCACATTCATATGAAAGAATAATCATAAAGTCCAATGTCCATTTAATATACATTTGTTCAGAATGCCTCTTGACAAATTAATTCAGAATGTTCAATCATCCACTGTACATATCATAGGGTATGAAATGTTAGAGTAAATAATTAATTATTAATTCTATTTACTTAAGCTTACTTAGGTTAATGCATTTATTTAATATTTAGTATTTAATAGTTGTAGTAGTTAGTTGTTGACAACATGGGAGTTTGTTCCCTTCTAGCATGTTCCACCTTTTTTGTGGAAAGGTGCTTGGTTGTCAACCTTATCTTCTACCACCTTCCAGCTTGTTCTACAAGCTTCCATGAGGCCTTTATATTTGGGCTCTCTCTTTGTATTTTCTCATTCCATTTTTCATTGTTAATACAATTTTCTTGTCTTGCAATATGTTCTCTCTCATGTCTGTTTAGGGTTTTTCCAAGCTCCACCTCTTCCTTCTTTGTTTCCCTTTGATAGGTTATTTGCATGTAGGTGATCTTGGCAAGCTGTGGAGTTGGATTTCATCAACTCCTGCATGAAAGGCTTAAAAGAATATACATATATAGAAATGGAAATACATCATCCTCCTTGGATCCATGATACAAGTATAATGCAAATAAAAGAAATCATCCACCATACATGATACATCCATCCATCATAAAAGATATAACAACCATCATGAAATATAACCATCCATCATAAAGTATAACCATCCATCAATGATACATAGAAAGAATGATAGTAAATGCAGATAAGGAATGCTCCAGCCATGGTGACTACAAACGGATCTCAATGGTAAGAGTGAAAAAGCACTACCACCTGACCATGTGGAACCTAAATGGCCCACTCCCACCGCACTGAGGAGATAGTCTTAAGTCCCAAATAGGATATCAAATCACACACATCTAAAATACTCTCTAAGTCTAGGAAATCCTAAAAGTATTCCAACTCAAAGGGTTCCAAGATAGGTCAACATCTATACTAAGAGGCACACAAGACACATAGGAAACCTACTATGTAAGTAGGCAAGTGTAATCGCATGAATCACACTAAAGTTACCTTGGTAGTCTCTCAGAACCCTGGCCCCCTAGTGATCCCTATGCAACCACTAGTATCCTCTTGTACTGACAGGGCATACTATGGAATGCAGGGTCGCAACCAAGCATTTTCTCTACTCCCATCCTAGTTTGTACTAGCACTCGAGGCATGGGTGAGAACATACAATTAACTCTTATTAGGTTCATTTTACTCTTATTTAGTGTAATGCTATCACTTATTAAACAACTTACAATGAGTTACCCTGGCAACCACTTAGGGCCCTGGCCCCCATTGCAAGCCACTTCCCAACACTACAAGTAGATAACCTACCCTAGGCTCATAAATCAATAATCATATAAAAAATCACCTCAATCCTATACAAGTGATTGGAAAACATCATAAAGATAATCATAATATTCACATCAGTTCTCTACGAGCAACTAGAAAACATCAAAGATAAAACATAATATCTATCAGCTCTCAAGAAGTAACTAGAAGGTATCCCAAAAATACTAATCAAGTACTGAAAAAGGTCAAGTCATGTATCTCATAGCATATATCACACTATCCCACACAAACACTGAAGCATAGTAACCAACAATATAAACACACTCAACATAGAGCATACCATCACATACATGGTTAAGTAAAAGTAATCAAATCGAGTCAGCATGATACCACACTCACAAAACTCCTGAGCCTCTGGTAGACGTCCTGTAATTGGTCAACAATCTAGTCAACCCCAAACCACAAACACAGATAGCATATAGAAGGCAAGAAGCAAGTACATGTTTTAGTTCATTTTGAGTCACATGATTGGGTTAGATTTGAGGTTTTAGTTTTCATTTCTAAGTTTATTAACAAGTGAGAGGACTCTCTTTTACCCTATAGTTATATCGTATATACATTTGAATAAATTAAGGTTTAACCCCCATAATATTTGAAATCAACCTTTCTAAAAATTTACTAAGGGTATATTATAAGTCCATTCTAAACTTGCTAAGATAAATTCATATGGTTTCCCGATGAGATAATTATATTTCCACTAAGTCAGAATTTGAATAATCTTCAAATTTTTTAAAAAGGTCCACCATTTAGTTAATACCTACAATAAATTAAATTATAATTTATTTTGAAGTAAGCTAATATATGTTTATATAACATTTAATTACCTATAATAAATTTATTATAAATAAATAAATTACCTTTTTAAATAACATTAATTATTTACCATAATTAATAATCTTTAATAAAATTTATTTAATAAAATTTATTTAATAAAATTAATATTAAACAATTTATATCAATAATTATTTTAAAAACCTTAAATTAATTAATTTTTAAATAACATTTAAAACTTGAAATTTTTTTTAAAAAAAAATTTAATTGTATATTTTTTTAAGCCCACTGACTTATTAATGAGGCTTGCGACCTGCCATAGTACCTTGTGGTTGCAAGGCCTGCGACGGTAGGTACATAGTACCTACGATGCAAGTACTATCACAACCACAGCAAGGGGTGGGGTACGGGGTAATTCCCTCCCCCCATAAATATATTAATTTTTTTTAATAATCAACGCATAATTACATGATCACTCCCCCCTTTTTTTAAATAGATGCGGTTTTATTTTATTACGATTTGTAACCAATAAATTTTAATAAAATAAATTTATTTAATGTGTGTGTGTGTATACAAAACAAAACCTAGAATTAATATGATGGAGGAGGTTAGCGTACTCATTTATTAATTTTTTCCTCTAAGCAGATTTTCCATTAAATTCAAACCCTACTAATAAATTCCTCATTACTTTAATCTACTGAAGAGGGTTATACAAAACATTTGATTTCCCAATAAACAGATGATCAATTATCCATATTAAGAATGCATATTACTGGAAGCATTCATCATAAGAATTCTGTAGAAAACACTCAATAGGCATGGTGTAGACTAAAAATAAAAGAGTGTTTCAAGATATGCAAAATTCACAAGCGTCTACCTGGACACTGATGCTAATCACAACGCCCTAGAAATTGTAGAGAAGAGTCCCTCCTTTCAGAACCTCCTCTTTTCTAAAAATTCCTTCCTTCTCCAAAAATTTGCGGTGCATTGAAAAATGAATACCCAAGTTGTGATATGGAGTTATCTCCCAAAAATCAAGGCACTAATTGTGTGTTCACCCCAGGGAACTCCTTGCTCACAACTCTTAACTCAAAATTAACTTTTATTATCTTTCTTTTTATCTTCTCCATGCCCATTGATTAATAAATTAAGTTACTTTATTTTAATTTTCACTTGACCCTTTTTAAATTAATTTATTAAATTTAATATCATGCACGCATCTTGTGATCAAGAAACTTTAATTAATTAATATCTTTTCCCACTTCTAAATTTATCTTCAAACGTTAAATTTGGTAACTATTTATTAACTTAAATAATAATATTATTTAGCATTTATTTAAAAATGGGCTGTAAATATATTATTATTAAGTTAAATAAATATTATCACGTTCTAAATTTATACTATAACTTTTATCTTCAAATTTAATTCTTTTATTTAATTAATTAAATATAATTTAATATTAAAATATCATAGCAATTTTTTATTAAATTAAATAATTAATTTAATCTTTTAATTAGACTTAATTAATAGAAAATCCACCAAAGACTCATAAAGTAAAATACAAAAACTCATCATAGTAGAACACATACAAAATCAAACTAAAGGGTTAAAATCATGAATTAATGTCATCCGACGCATTTGAAGGGTACATGACTCAGATACTTGTCCTAATTGTCAATTAGGACAAATGGCTCAAAGGTTTAGAATTTGGACTTAAAAATTTATCTCCCCTCTCTTACCGTTGAGATAATGTGATAGGGTATGCTCATCGTGGAAATTTAAGGAAGTCGATACTTGGTACCTACAAACTACATAAAATCCATGCATGTACATACACAATATATATTAAGCTAAACATGCAATGGCAGGAAGTGGTGCATCATGTAGATCTCGACTAGCAGGTGACTACGACTCCCTTCCTTGACCACATTAGAAATGCCATACATAAAGAAAACAAACATCCACACCATACACATGCAGTATGGGGTAAGTATCCATAATAAAACACGTGATAATCCATCTAACTAAACATCATTAATAACTGAACAACATTGTAATAATCATCATGTACACATGAAGTATAAAGTACCAAGTAATCTCATCATATATCAACCGAGTTTGAAACAATATCTAATAATCTCAAGATAATGCTACTAATCATCAAACATAAAACTGGCCTAAAAGAGTTTGGCAATGATAGCAAAGTGTAAACTAGGAAAATGTAAACTAGGGGCAGGCACTACAGAAAAGAGTGGAGGATGTAACAATAATTAATGAGGGAGTTTCAAATTCTATTGATTGTTGAATGATTGATGAAGATGATTTCAAAGAATATTTGTTGTTAAATGATTTATGAGGAAGATTTATGTATGATGATTGATCAATATGATGATTGAGCATTTAGAGGTTCTCATGACTGTACATAGATAGTTTCAGGTATATATAAAAGATACAACTATGAATAGTTGGTGTTTATAGAAAGAGTAATTTATAGACCTTATTAGTGAATTATTTTCATTCCTCCACATAATATTATGGTGGCTTGCAATTTTTCTTATAATGCTTATGAATTATGAATATAACACTCATGTTTTTAGGTCCCCAACTGATCACTTGACAAAGATATGATATGTTGTTTGGTTTTGGGAAGGATTGGATGGGATTAAAGAATGTTTCACATTGAAATTTTAGGATAAGCAATTTTGTGGACATGGTCAGATGATTCATTCAATGTTTTAGGTTGGGAATCCTTTGATGGTTTTCTTTGTAGGTTCAGATTCGTTTTTACAAGTATTATATTATTGTATATGGTGGCTTTTGGTAAACTCATCTATTTGTGGTGTGTAAATTTAAGAAATATTGTTTTAGATATAGATTAACAAAAGATTAAAGAAGCTTACAATGATTGTACCATGGAGTATAATGCTTGGGGTGATGGTAGATAATTTAGTGTTTTTTGGTCAACAAATAAATACATTTTTGTATTGAACTCTACATTTTACCTTTGGGATTGGATTTGGAGAATATTGTGATGCATGTGGTTGAATTATATTATTTGAGGAAGACCTTTTATGATAAATTTAGGTCCCCTTATCTCTTAATGTGAACTGTGCTAATGATTTTTCTCAAGATGGTTGACATTATGTTAATAGTTCTTATATTTTTATGGTTGACTTTATTGAGTTTTTTAATGGACTATTTACTATATATGTGAGAAAAAGTGGATGATTTTAGAAATATAGTGTTTGAGATGATTGCAAAGTTAGTGTAAATCAAATGTGAAGGTGAAGCTATACGAATAGGGTAGAACAAAAGTATGAATTGATAAATCTAATAGAGAGGTCACTAAAATAGATTGAGAAGTCCCATCTTCATTCTTTTTAGTGTGTCTTCTTGAAAGTAATGTTCTCCTTTATTAGATTTATGGAGATTTATATGTGATGTTAAAATTATCTAGAGGTCTAGATCGATCATTGGCAATGTAATGTAGAGGAAAAATAGCTTTGATAAATAAAAGAGTTTCCAAACTTTACAACCTTAACTTTTAAATTTCTTTACAATTCTTTCTTGGGTTTCATCCTCTAAGAAGGCCTAGTTTGGTATTTACACAATCTCGTGCCTAATTAGGTTTATCAAACCCTCATGCACTTCACTTCAATTCTAAAATCCCCCACTCTCTTGGGATAAACTCAAAATACTATTTTTTGCACAAACCCTTAAATTATGAGGATTTTGATAACTTTTTCATGAAATAAACACACTTAGACTATAAATTTCATGTATGATTGAATTAAGACTCTTCTTGTGGTGTGTATTTTAGGCGTAACTCTAATTAAGGTTTTTATCAAGTTATATAATTTTTCAAGAGTATTATTAAAAGCAATTATTTTTTTCTCTTAGTGGACACCCTAACTCTGTAATAGGGAAGCCAATGACATTTCAATCATAACTTGATAAAAGAAAAATGAAATCACTCAACACAAATATTATTTCATTCTTAAGAGATAACACTAACTTTTTCAACTATTTTTAATCTTGTCTTCTTTTGTACATAGAAAATGATGTAACCCTCAACTCTTCTAAGAATAAATCAAAAAATCACAACATAGAAGTTTCAGAATGCTACAATCTTTCATTAAACTTTTGCAACTCTACTCTGCCTCTACCATGAAATAAAACACCTACTTATTATAATTTCAAAAATTTCCATATTTGGCATTTTTTAGGAAAAATAAATTTTTCCATTTTTGGTAATTTTTAAAACACATCCTACTAATCATATTTTTCCCACGAAAAGCCCCCAACTAAGGCAAGATGAATTGACAACTAATTGACGAAATCAAAAAATTGATTTCAGATTTATTACAAAAACGACTTTCTAAAAAAATTGGAAATATATGAAAAGCCAATTTTGGAGGTCAAGAAGATATTTTGAGCTCCTGAGAAAATGTCAAAATGGCCACCTATTCGGCTAAGCCCAATTGGCAATACAAATAACTCCTTCTCACACAACTACCTGTAAAATTTCAGCCAAAACCCACATCTCAGTCAACGACCTTGACCCTTGGATGCCCTTGCATCATTCTCCCTTGCTTGAAAATAATTCAACTCCTGCAAGTTTCGGTCCTCAAACTGCTTCCATTTAGGCTCATCTAGCTTCTACAAATCTCATTCCATAATCCAAGTGCTATTAGTCAGCACCAACCCTTCCCACTACACGAGATATCTATTGTAGTCACCTTAGTGAGTCTGAACAGTCTTCATGTCTAGAATCTATGCAACCTTTTCCCTTTTCTTGATGGGGATGGTGTGTATCTAGTCTACCACATCCTCCTTTTCAATAGAGGCATCATCACCATGGAAAGAATATAAATAAAAAATATTAAACACTGGAGATATATCAAGACCACTGGGGAGCTCTACCTCATAGGCATTATCATTAATCTTCTTTAGAATCTTGTAGGGCTCAATCTTCTTGTATTTCAATTTATGATAAGTCTTGGTAGGAAACCTCTCCTTTCTAAGATAAACCATCACTAGATCACCTGCACTAAAAACTTGATACCTTCGAGTAGCATTTGTGGAAGCTTTGTACCGCTCATTGTTGTCCTACAACTTCTATGTCACCTCTTCCTACAATTGGTAGAGCTACTTTGTGAAGGCTTCTCCATAATCACTTACTCTATCACCCAAGGGAAGTTGCACCAAATTGAGAACTTCCTGAGGATTACAACCATAAATAACCTGAAATGGTGACTTACTAGCTGACCTGTTCACTAAGTTGTTATAAGAAAATTTGGCCTGGGGCAATGCAAAATACCATGTTTGGGCTTCTCTCCAACAATGCATCACAATAGATTACCCAAACTATGATTGAAAACTTCTGTTTGTCCATCGGTTTGTGGATGGTAAGCACTACTGAACTATAACTTTGTTCCCATCTTCTTTCATAAGGTCCCCCAGAAATGACTCAAGAACTTAGTATCTTGATCAGAGGTGATCTTTTTTTGAACTTCATGCAATCTCACTATTTTTGAAAAAAATAACTCAACCACCCTAGTAGCATCACTAGTTTTCTTACAAGCAATGAAATGAGCCATTTTTGAGAATCTGTCCATAACTACAAAGATGGAGTCATTACCTAGTTGTGTATATGGTAGTCCCAATACAAAATCCACACTCAACTCTATCCACAATCCTAATGGTACTAGTAATGGCATGTACAATTTGGTGTTCTAAGAATGCCCTTTGGCTACTTGAAATATTTGACACCTTTCCAAAAACTTGGAAATATCTCACTTCATCTTTAGTCAATAGTATTTATTTGCCACCAAAGCTATTAGCTTCTCCTTCCCAAAATGCCCAACCATACCATTTCTATGAAATTCTCTAATAATATTATCCTGCATCAAGCCTACAGGAAGACACAACTGCTTCCCCTTGAATAAGTAACCATCTTGCATTAGATACTCACCTTGAATAGTGTCTACATACCATAGTACTGGATTCTTTAACTGATTAACAACTTCCCAAAAATCACTATCAGATTCATACAAGCCTTTGATGGCATTGAAGCCAACTACCTTTATTTCCATGATAGTCAAAAGAACAACTCACCTACTCAAGGCATCTGCAACTTGATTCTATTTCCTTGATTTATGCTTCAAAACAAAGGTAAACCCCTATAGGAAAGAGACCCACTTTGCATGTCTAATGTTCAATTTCTTTTGTGTATTCAAGTATTTTAGAGCAATATGGTCCATAAACAACACAAATTCTTTGGCTACTAAATAATGCTTCTAGTGCCTCAAAGCTTGCATAATTGCATGTAATTCTATATCATATGTAGAATATTTCTTTTGCACATCATTCAATTTTTCACTAAAAAGGGCAATGGGTGTACCTTCTTGGCTAAGTACAAAACCAATGTCCACATGTGAGGCATCACAATCCACTTCAAATACTTTATCAAAATCTAGTAGGGCTAGTATGTGAGCTTTAGTGACCTTCTTCTTTAGGTATTGGAAACTCTCTTCAGCCTCTTTGGTCCATGAAAACTCTCGACCCTTAGTGCAGTCTATCATAGGTGCTACAATGCTGTTGAAGTTACGAATGAACTTTCTATAGAAAGTAGCCAAGCCATGAAAGATTCTCACCTCAGTGATACTACATGGACTACACCATTCAAGAATGACCCAAACTTTCTTTTGGATCCATCTTGACACCATCTATAGAAATGACAAACCCCAAAAAACCAAACTTGCTTGCATAAACCTACACTTCTTCAAATTAGCATAGAGCTTTTCTCTTCTTAGTACCCCCAATATGATCCTTAGGTTTTGCAAATGTTCTTCCCTTCCCTTACTAAAAATAAATATATCATCAAAATAAACTACTACAAACTTACTAATGTAGGGACACAACACAGTTCATGAGTCTCATAAAAGTATGAGGTGCATTGGATAAACCAAATGGCATAACCTTCCATTCATACAAACCATCCCTAGTTTTGAAAGTTTTTTTCCACTCATCCCCCTCTCAGATGCAGATTTGGTGGTACCACTTCATAGATCAATCTTAGAGAAATACATTGCTCCAACAAGAACATCCATCATGTCATCCAAATGTGGGATAGGAAAATGATACTTGATGGTTATCCTATTGATGGCTCAACTATCTATGCACATCCTCCATGTTCCACCTTTCTTTGGAGTTAATAATGCTGGAATAGCACAGAGGCTCATGCTTTCCTGCACTAGGCATTTTTATATGAGCTCATCCATCTATTTGTCTAGCTCTGCATGGTGTGTTGGACTTATTTTGTATGTTGCTTAATTGGGATGACTTGCTCCTAGAATAAGATCAATATGATGTTGGATATCTCATTTTGGGGGAAGTCCATCAAGTAGCTCCTCTAGAATAACATCTGAATATTTTTCCAAGACTACAACTACTTCTGATGGTATAATCAAGTCTTCCTCTTTCCCCTTTTGTACTACCAATGCATAAAAACAACTTCTTACTTTCATCTCCTTGACAACTTCCTTTTCAGATAGCATACTTTTAGTTTTCCCATCACCTTTGAGAGGTAATAAGACTACCTTAGATCAATCCTCCCAAAAGGTGCAAGTATTCTTTTCTCCATTATGAATAACCTTTCTATCATACTACTAGGGATGACCCAAGAAGACATGGCATGCATCCATCAAAATCACATCACACCATAGCTCATCCTTGTAGACCTTTCCTATGGAAAATATAATAAGGCACCTCTTGTCTATTGCAACTTCACTTCCCTTTTTAAACCATGCAATTTGATAAGAATGAGGGTGCTTTTCACACTAGAGATTTAGTTTCTCCACCATTTCTTTAAAAACCATATTCTCACAACTATGTCCATCAATAATTACTTGACATACCTTTCCTCTAGAGGTACACCTTGTCCAAAATGTGTTGGTTATGAGCCATGAATCATCAATGCCTTTCTCCTCTACATCCTCCTTGGCTGGAATAATCATTGTTCTTCTCATCATGAGACTTTCTCTAATATCCAAAGATACTTCTTGTTTAGATTTTTTGTCAGACTGGGCTAGGTTCACTTTGGATGGCCCTCCTTGATTCTTGTCCTACATGTTAAAATTGTAACACTCAAAAGCCATGTGTCCTTCTTCTCCACACCTAAAACAAGTGAGAGGCCTTCTCTAGTTTTCCCAACCTCTTTCACTTTTGTAGGCTTGACCTCTCTGAAACCCCCTTCCTCTTTCTTGATTTGGAGGATATTGCCTAGTGTCTATATTTTTTTTAGAACCTTGAAAATTCTCTCCTAACCATTATTAGAGCTTCCCTGAAATGGGGTTGAGGTACCCCTTCGACCACCTCTATTCCTTTGGTCATATTTCTTATTCTACTTTTCTTTAGCCTTTAGAGCTAATTGGTAGTCTTCCTCCATACACTTAACATGGTGCATGCTCAATTCATCTTGAATAGAGAATTTTAGGCCATTTGCATATCTAGTAGCCAACTTCTCATTACTTTCTTGATACTCTATGCGCATGGATAGCTTGTAGAATTCAATTGTACAATCTTGCACTAAATACAAGTTTTGCTTCAAATTTTGGAATCTGTGAAAGAGGGTTTGTGAATAATCTATGGGTAATAATTTTTCTCTCATCTTTTTCTCCATCTTGGTCCATGTCTTAATCTTTTCCTTGTCATTTCTAGTTCATTCCTTTTGGAGGTGATCCCACCATATTATTGCATGTCCTTTTAACTTTAAGCATGCAAAATTCATCTTCTTTTCTTCTATCATAGGCTTCCATTCAAAAATTTTCCCCATCTCATTTAGCCATTCTATTAGTTCTTCTGGCTTAAGAATGCTAGCATAGTCAGAAACATCAATCTTTATTACATCACTTCTTCCTTCTAAAGCCCTAAGAACTCTATCTTCATAGGTCATCTCTCCCAACCTTTCATCTACATTTTATCCCTCTTCATCAGATTCATTTCCTCTTTGTATTCCTTGATTATCCATTTGCTCATTCAATCATTCAATCTCCCTCTGCATCTCCAACACCAATCTTTGCATTGTCATGATGCCTCTTCTTCCTCTTCCTCTTCCTCTTCCTCTTCCTCTTCCTCTCCTAGCCATCTTTCTACTCTGATACCAAATGATGTAACCCTCAACTCTTCTAAGAATAAATCAAAAAATCGCAACACAGAAGTTTTAGAATGCCATAATCTTTCATTAAAATTTTGCAACTCTACTCTGCCTCTACCATGAAATAAAACACCTACTTATTACAATTCCAAAAATTACCATATTTGACAATTTTTTGGGAAAATAGATTTTTCTATTTTTGGTAATTTTAAAAACCCATCCTACTAATCCCATTTTTTCTCATGAAAATCCCCCAACTAAGGCAAGATGAATTTCCAATTAATTAACAAAATCAAAAAATTGATTTTGGATTTATTACAAATAAAACTTTTTAAAAAAATGGAAAAAACATGAAAAGCCAATTTTGGAGGTCAAGACGATATTTTAGGCTCTCAAGAAAATGTTGAAATGGCCAGCTATCAGGTTGAGCTCAATTGGCAAGCTAAATAACTCCTCATGCAATTGCTTGTAAAATTTCCGCCAAAACCCACATCCGAGTCAAAAGTTATGATCCCTAGAAGTAAATTTTGACCAAAACCCACATCTCAGTCAGCAACCTTGACCCTTGGATGCCCTTGTATCAGAAAAAATTAGGGTTATATATATACAATCTTAAAATGGACACACTTGTCTTTTAAGACCACTTGTGTCATGGTGTCATGCCCAAAATATAGGGCCAAAACACACACAACTTTTTTTTTTTATAAAGAACTTTGATTTGAAAGGATAATATGGTCGTAAAGATTTTAGATGTTCAATTATAATGGAATTAATTGTTCGAGTAGTTTTAAATTCAGATTACCAAAGATACTTTGAAGATAGATACAAGTTCCCATTGATATAGAAGTTTACAACTCAGTTTGAACATTTCGAAGAAGGGTTATTTGGGTGAACTGAAAGTTTCTTCATAAATCAATTAATTAAATTAAATGGCTAATTCCATCTAAATAAGTCCTAATCCATCAATTTGCTTTAATAAGTCTTACAATCTTACCTCCTAAAAATGACAATAGATTAACACGCTTTTTCGTTACGTCACAATGACCTACTAACTAAAGTGACATCTATCTCTCAATTGCATAACCTTGTTTAGCATTAATTTGATTACAAACAATATACCACTAACCGTAAAAATGATCTAATTAACTAGGCCCTTCTAATACCTAATAACTTGATTGACATTACGATTTAAATCATTAAACATTAAGGGAATTTGAAACTCTAGAAGATCAATTAAATTTAATTATTCAACCATGCTAACTACGTTTATCACTTTAATCAAAAATCTAACTAGCCTTTAATATACATACCATAGAGATAAACATTATTATCAATTATATTATCTACATTATAATTTCAAATTATCTCCAACGTTCTCCTAACAATCTAATTAATTAATTTATCGATTTCAATTAAAATTGAAGACTAGACTTATTTTAGTTAAATCGTTAAGTAAATCTAAACTCTATTTTAAACTATTATAAAATTTAAGTTCAACATTAAAAAGTCATTATTAAGACTAATCTAATTAACTCACAATAGTATAAAATTGGTTAGTAAAACACTAAAATTATTTTAATTAAAATATACAAATTTCAAATTTAAAACTTTTAAATTAGAACTAATTAACAATCTAACAACTAAGTCACTATTCTATACTAACATCTACACTAACATATAAATATTATACTACTTCCTAATAACATCAAACAACCACTAATCTAATTATAAATTTAGTGCTACTCTTAATTTGAAATATGAACGAATCTAAAACTAACCAAACAAACTATACTAACCTAGACTTCATACTAATTATTACTATCAAACTACACCACAAAATAAATATAACTCTAATAAATAAGCAAAATTAGAATAACATTATCTATCGATATATGCTACATTAATATTAATGCAAAACAAATCTACTACATTACTAACTATCGAAATAAATGAATTATAATCTAAATCATACTATACTAAAGGAATTAATTAAACTACTAATAAAAAAAAAAAATGAAACAAACAAACTAAAATTTTAAACTAAAAAAAATTTAATATGAACTAACCACAACATGCTAATACTAATGCTAAATGATAAAACTTAAACTAACTTTCTAACTTCAAACTTCAAACAAATCTAATCCCAACTAACTAACACATACTAACACTAATCTAAACTTATTTAAATTAACTCAAACATAAACCATACCTAACACTAACCCCCTATCCTAAGACCTACCCTCCCTCCCCATAGCCTATGTCAAGTGGGCCTTTTCCCAAAAGGACAACACGCTGCCCAAGTGGCCTACACACTGACATAAGCTTGTCAGCGTAGACCTGCCCACTTCCCATTGCGTGCAGTGGGAGCTTGAAGAAACCCAAGCACATGAAGAAGGCTAAGGTGGGTGGGGGAATTACCAATGAAAAGCCTAAGTCTTCCCTTGATTGGACCTGCCTTGTACCGCATGTACAGAGGTAGTTGGGGAGTATGATTTCTCCTTATTGCACATCCCAATGTGAGTGCTAGGTGGAAGGGGTAACAAGGGTAAGTTAATTTTAGTTTTCTTGTTGCTTGAAAACATTTGTAACCCCATTCTTTTTTCCATTACCATGTCAGTCCAGTACGTGGGGTACATATGGAATTAGCCCCCATTCCCATTCAATGCAACCAATTAATTTGTTATAGGTCCATAAGCCTACGCCAATAGTGGGGGGGGAAAGCATAGTTATGAGTATCAAAATAATAATGTATCATTGATGCTAGGATGGGTCAGGGCGAGGCCTCACACATGGTGACTTCCTAGACCATGGATGGATTTGTGCTCATTGCCCTTGATGAAGCCAAATATTGCCTTTATTTCATGATAGTTTTAAATCAATTTGTTGATACTTTATTTTATTTTTGTCAAAACATTTGTGGACCTATGTTTACCGAAACCTATGATAAACCTATGGGTAGATACTATGCCATCTTTTGCTAGTATTATATATATTATGCAGTATTTCATATAATTATCAAAATTTGTGTTCTTATATTTGAATTTAATTTGATAAATGCTTATTTGCAAACATGTCTCTGCATAATAACTAACCTGTTAGCGATGAAGCTGAAGATGATTGGGTGAAGTTAAAGATGAATGTTGAATACAGTTAATAGCATTCAAGAGGAGAAATAACGTTGAAGTTTAAGTCATGGTGGAGAAGAATCATACTAGTACCAAAGGACACAGCTGTACGAATGGAGGAACTCTGAAGACTTACTATATTCTCTGCATTTATGTCAAGGGGTTGTTGTTTAGACTTTATTCTTCTCACCTTGAACTATTTATCTTCCTTCTTTCTCGCCTATGGATTTGTAGTTAGTTAGTTAGTTTTTCTATTTTTGGAATAAGTGTCAATCTCCTATATATAGGAATCAGACCAAGTGTGTTAGTTTAGCCAGTTAGAAGAAAGAGTTTATGAGAATAGCCTGTTAACTTCTAAAGTTTTGTTTTTATAGTTTCTATGTATTGTTCCCATGTAATGAATTTTTGAAATGTAATGAAATATTTTTTGGCTTCTATCCTATGTTAGTAGTTTAGCTAAAGCCGACCAAGGGGGCGCACTTGGAAGGTGGATTAGATTAGGTTAGTATAGATTTATTTCCAAGCATTCTTAGTATTGTAAGTAGAATTTGTAAGTTCCTTCCTATAGCATCACACTTTGTGAATGTTCCTGCAACATATGTGAGAATAGTTATAGTAGATGAACTGAGTTGGAATATTTGTTAGCCTTTCATTGTATTTCTAGTATTCATAGAGTTAAGTGTGTTAATTTCCTACAACAATAGTGTAAGTTCTTTTCCTTGCATTTTACTTTCCTGCAGAATAAGCTTAGTGACTCATTAAGAGACCTAGTGCACATACTATGCTGACCATTTCAAATATACGTCCTTGGGTTGACAAGATCAAATGCACCTCATAGTGGGAGAAATAGTCCTTAGTTTGAATATATTATTTCTAAGCATGGTCCAAAGCATGACTATGATACACCTATTGTGAGGCAAACCAACCCTCTTTCTCTTATTTTCTTCCACCTTTTCTAGAGTCTTTTTGCATTCCTCATGATCTATTTGTGACCTATTTGCTCCACTCTATGGGAACAAGTCAACCTATTCTTGAAGAGATTGACCTAGGTTGACCTCTTCCCTAGTAATTGTAGAGCGTGGGGGTTGAAAACTCTTGGGGTTCCAAATTATTATCCCTTCTCCAGTCATCATGTATAGTTCTCCTACTTGAAAACTAGTATATAAGGAGGTTTGAAGGCTTCATTTTTTATATCTCATATACACACAAGCTATTCTTATACTTTGCATTCAAGGTATTTTCAAGAATTCAAGAAAAAGATTTTTTATCAAGCATTGAAGGATTCTTTGTGAGCATTTCCTCTTCAAGATCTAGCATATTGTTGGACATCAAGGGAGGAGATATACATCAAGGATTTCACCATCTTCCTCATTGATGCACATTACATCCATGGCTACATGATTTGATTATGGTAGATCCATTACAACTTGTGGATATATCCTACATTTACATACCAAATTCAACATCTTTAACATACAAAAAGGTAAAGTCCTTATTGAAAAGAGTTTTTACAAGAAAGGTGAATGCTTACATTTATCTTGTTTCTATCACTTACATTTACATTTCTCAATTCAAGGTTCATTTCTCAATCTAGAGATTGACCAATGAAAACCCTCATCCAACAAACAAAAAAAACCTTTATTTTTTATGTGCAGGAGTAGGATAGTGAAATTGTGATTGCAGATCCAAAAATAACTTTCTGAGAGCTTTCCTAAGAATCTGGGTTGACTTTTTTATAGTTCCTCAAGAATACAGTGACCTCATGGGAGTCATTCTAGAACAACTACCATTATGTTCAAATGAATGGAGTTGGATTTTTAGTTACAGGCCAGGATTCACACTTTTTAGACCTAAAATACAAATTCCTCTATCTATTTCAAGGTGAGCCTTTTACATTTTAATTTTCATTCATAATTTAGAATATATATATATATATATATATATATATATATATCTGAATTAGGCTGATTGCACACACTTAACACTTGGATCTACATTACTTAATCAATTACATCAATTGTGTATACATATTATCACACAAAGGCCACAGAGAGTGTTTCTCGATACTACATTCCTTTTATAATTCAAATTCAGTATTGGCATCCCTTCCTTTTGGGCCTTGCTAATCTAATTTGGGTCCAAATAGGAGTCATATTTAGAGATCCTCCCTTTCCCTACACATACATATCTTTAAATTCTTTAGCACATGAAGTGGAGGCCTACATTATATTAAAGTTCTTCCATTTCACCCCTAAACATTTTGGTGAACCCGACTTGTCCCCCCTTCATTTTTTGAGTCAGATTGTTTTATTTTAGGTGTTTACCTTCTTTTGGTGCATTCATGCATTCCTTTTTTTTTCTATCTTAGAGTTAGATTTAGTTATATTTTGTGTGTGGCTAGATCTCTCTTTTTATGCTCTTTCTTACATTTGGGTGGTTAGATGTCATTAGATATTCATTTTTTGATCTCCATTTTCACGAGTTTAATTGCACTAAGTTCAACCTACAGAATTTCCATTAGGGGGAGTTTTAGACTCATGGGCTCCTTCGATCATGATTCATGTTTTCTCCCTGGGACTCATGATGACACTAACATCTTTCCTCAAGATCTCAATCCTATAATGGAGCATAAATATTCTCACTCATTCCATGATGAATGAAGCCTTAAGATTTCCTCCTTTGAAATTTGATAATCTCTCTCATGAATTTGATAAGTTGGAAACTTGGCTTGTGCAAGTACATCAAAATCCTGATAGTGTTGCTATTGAGGCTATTAAGAAGCTTGTTAATAATTTTGATAATAATATTTCTATCTTTTGTGGTATATATAACCTTATTAATGCTCATGTTAAGCCTCTAAGAGAATATTCTCAAGAATTAGTATATCCTCCTCCTTCTATAACCATTGAACCTTCTATCCCAATTTAGCATTCCTACATATGTTGCACCTCTCATGATGACTTTTACACATCTTTTCTCCTTTGAATTTTGGTCTTCCTAACCTTTCAATTTTCATGAGTGTTCCTCCTCCTTTCATACCTTCTTCAATTCCTTGATATAATGTGGTTCCTTCTAACACTCCATCAACATCTTTGTATCTCCCTTCCACTTCTTACTATTTTCCTAACACATCTAATATATCTATGCCTACTATCACATCCTTTGACTCTACCATTAGTAACTTGGTTCAAACTATCATTGTGTTGCAACAAGTGGCTCATTTCACTTAAATCTAAGTATTTAACATTCCTACATGTGACATTGCTAATCTCCTTTACTTAGTTATCCGTTGTGTTCTTATACCATAATATGTTGAGGTACCTCATCTCAAGACTTATAATGGTAATGGAGATCTCGTAATTGATGTTAAGAATTTCCAAATTATATGTAGTGATTTTTCTCGTGACTATAGGCTTATGGCTAAGTTGTTCCCTTACACTTTTAGATATAAAGCCTTGCAATGGTGTTTCTCTCTACCTCCTTATTCTATTGATTCTTTTCGAACTCTTGCTACTTCTTTTATTCAATAATTTAATAATAATATTAGTCCACAAGTTTCTTTGACTGATTTGATGCATTGGAAACAAATTGTTAAACATAAAATTACTGATTTTATTGGTATATTTAAACACTTTTTCACTCAGATACCTTATCATGTGCCTGATCATGATATTCAATGTATCTTTACTTCTAATTTTTCATAAAGACATTAGAGATAAAATTCTCCTTACTGAGTATACCTCCTTTTCTCATCATCGGTAATCAAAACAAGTTTTCAAAACCTAACTTCATAAAAAAAAAAAAAAAAAAAAAAAAAAGATTTAGACATGAATTAGGCTTCCAAGAATGATTGCAATGGTCAAGAAGAGGTTTTGGAAGAGGATAAGGGGAGGCAATTTGAACTTTGCACAGTAGAGAGAGCAAGATGGGGAAAATGAGGATGACTCTAGTATTTCCTACTTTTATGGTTATTGTGATGGAGGTGGGGAATCATTTATTATAGGGAAAGATGTTTTTGGGGCCAGTGTTTTTGGGTGTGGTATAAGGCAATAGGTGGATGATAGGGTTTCAAGTGATGTTGGGTCCATAAATGGAAGCGTCTCTTTAGATGTTGAAGTCCTTGATCTCTAGAAGGGCTTATTTTTGCTTTCTCCCCTTTAGTCTACTTGGTCGGGCCAAGGGTTGTTTGTGGTTTCTCATGTGGAGATGGAGGTTTTTAGTACTTCCATGCCTAGAGGGTTTTGGTTTCCTTGACTTGTGGCTTACTATGGTTATGGAGTTGTTATATCCTCTAGGTAGTAAGGTGATCTCCCCAATATAGACCCTTTTTCTATTGGGTACTATATGAACATATTGGGCTACATTTTGTTGTTGTTAAGGGTGTTATTTTCTTGTTCTTTCCTTATTTGTGGGCTTGGTGGTGCTATCTAGGATGATATTTTCGGGTTCTTCCTTTCTATCATCTCTTTGAGTTCTAGCTATTTTTTGGCCAAGATCTACATGGGTCTCCTTCCCCTCCTGGGGTGGGCTCAAACTAGATTTTCTTTTACAAGGGACTTTTTGAATCAACTTGGTTGGGATGACACTTTTAAAGTTGTTATGTCCCTCATTTGTCATAGTGTTTTCAATATTGGGAGATTGTGGATGCATTCTGCTCAGTATCACAAATGGCTTTTTTTTGTCTTCTTTGCCAAACACATGTAGTAAGTTTTCAAGGGACCTCACTAGATCCTTTCCATTCTTGGTTAAGTGAAATTTTATTTTGTGGGGGTTTCCCCCTATTGGAATCTAGTACCTCTTTTTTTTGATCATTTGGTGGATTTTGAGCTCTCTTAAGTTTCATCTCTAGAAGATCTCTTTGGTGATGAAGTTCCTCATTTGGCTTCATTGGCTCCTTTTGGAGATCTTTTGGTTTGAGAGTTTTTTTTAACCTTTCTCTTTTATGCTCATCTCATATTGAGGTTGGGTTTGTCAAAATGTTTAGAATAACTAAGAGGGGGGTGAATCAATTATCCAAGGTCACCAATTAACAAACAAACACTTAAACTTCTTCGGATCTTAACATTCATTAGTTCAGCCTGTATAGTAATCTTTCAGTAACATAAACTAGCATTCCACAATCCTAAATATAATAGACTTGTAAAATTTAAATATTAACAATAAATCATCACAAATATCATCCACACAAGTTTGACACTAGGATTTAATGTGGAAACCCAATTTGGGAAAAACCACAAGTAACATATCACCAATCTTTTTACTCTTCTGAAGTGAGCTTTGTTAGGAGTCAATCCTATTAAAGGTTACAAAATAAATTTTTGAATGTTACCTTGTTAAAGGATTTAATCATCCTATTAGGAGTGGCCTTGTCAGAGGACTTTAGAATATTCAATTAAAATGCCACCTTGATTCTAGGATTTACAAATGATTATTAGGTCAACCTTGATTGAAGGATTTCAATACTGATACAATGGTTAGAAAGTAAAAATAGGTTTTGATCTAAATAAGTACAACTCACTTTGCAAATATAGATCACAATTATGTTCATAAGTTGATCCATTAAATGGCATTCATGAAAATCTATGTCTTAGATTCTCTTGGAAACCCTTCAAGAAATCACTCTTCACCTTTGTTTAACCTCCTACTTAAGTTCACTAGTTAATAGCATCAATGATTGTTACAACCTTGCTATGCCTTCACACCCACTTGAACACTCATGATCTTAGCTCTTGTGCCTCCTTAAATAGGTAATTTTTATCTTTTGCCACTTAAACACTACCAGAGATCTTAGGATTTGGTCAGATTCATCGAATCCTTCCAACATTTCATTTTCTCTTTTCTCTTCTAGAAACTTCTCCAAAATATTGCTTGAATCTTTACATAGAAACATGCAAACATAGTTTCCTTTTATTTAAATATTCCATTTTCATCAATCCTTATCTTCTACATGCTTTACATATTCCAAGAAATCAACTTTGTTAGTTGGAAATCATGACTTCCTCATAAATTGTCAAAATGTTGTCTCTCAACCAATACTGTGTTATAACGCTCTATCATCACTGGATTACTTGGTCGCTACTAGAATTCTTATTTGACACATATACTGACACTTAGTCAATACCGAGGCTCGGTCGACACTACATTTTCTTAGCACATACTGTGGCTCAGTCGGCACTAGCATCACTCGACATAAACTTCAATTTCCTTAAACTTCTTCTCTATTGCTCGGTCAAACCTATACATTTGGTCAATCTTTAATCACTTCTTTAAAGCTTTAGTACAACTATATTCTTCATTTATAGCATGATCAAGAAATCACTTTATCTTGTCAAAGTCTAACTAATCAAGTGCCCATTGTACTTTCTTCTCATAACTCAACCTTTCCTCTAGGTGCAATTATTATGACCAACATCTCAAAACCTCCTCATCAATCATATAGATATGACACTTAAATCAAATAGAAAATTTTCTCACTAATAAGGTTAGACATCAATGACAACATAACAATTGTTCCAGTTGTAGTTTCCAACAAGTTTATCACCTAATGTGGTGTTGACTTATGTGTGGGTGAAGTTGATGGTGGGAAGAACATTCCCTCTTCTTAGGCCTTTGTTTGGAGAGTGAGATGACCTTAGCAGATTTTCTTCCTTCACATCTTCCCTTTTGATGTGGGCTCCCTTTCTATAGAGGTGGAAGGGAGTTGTGATGGTAGGATTAGTATGGATATGATAACTCTCCCATATGGATTTATCTAGTTAGAAAATACATAATTTTAAGTGGTTTATCATAATGTGCCCAAATATATTTTTCATACTTTAGGGTTAGGAGGTATTCCTCCTTTTTCATTTGATGGATCTTGTAGAATCTTTTAGGTCCTTTTGGGCCTCAATTTGAAGTTGAGTTTTAATCTTCTCCATCTTTCTATTGTTCTCATTATATTAGATCTTGTTTGACTTCTTTTTGTAGTTATTTTGATGAATATCTTTATGCAACATTTTGTCTATGTTGGGTTTCAAATTCTCTCCAAAATCTAGTTGTAATGGGTTTTAAAGCCCTATAAAAACCTATTTTAATTAATAAAAAGCTTCATCAAAATCAATCCAACCAAAATAGTTGTCAATCAAGTGGCTACTACATCTAAAGGTAGTCCTAATCGTAAGTACACTCAAGTATATGAACCTTTACCTAAGTTGACGACTAGATTGATTCATATCAGAATTCTTAAACTTCCTCCTATCCATCCTATAGACAATAGAAAATCAATGCCTAAGTCATTTGATTCAAATGTTTTTTCATTAATACCACCATCAACCAGGTCATGATACTCAAAGGTGTTATGATTTGAATAATTTTATTCAGGGCCTTATTGATTCTATTTCTATACCTATTGATGCTTAAGTTAATAATATGAATAAGTTTTTTGTACCTAGTAATTAGAATTTGAAAATTTACACTAACCCTTTGCCTTCACATTCAACAAATTTCATTAATCAACCTTCTTCTAACATTGGTTATGATGATAATATAGAAGAATCTAATCATGTGGTTAATCATGTTAATTATCAACCTCAACCTCTAATTTCATCCCCACCTAAACCAAAATAAACACCTCCTATCACCTTTAATTCGTCTGATATGTTTAGGGAACCTAATGGTCCTCTTTACATTACTACTAGAATTGCTCATATTCCTTCTTGTTGTGTTTTGATTGATCCTTTTTCCATTGTAAATGTGATCACTAAGAGTATCTTAATCAAATGATTGCATAAAGATACCTATGAAACATCCCTTATGTAGAGTCACACTTTTAATGGTTTTCTTTATCGTCCTCAAGGTTTTATCACTTTCTCTATAACTCTCAGAGAAAAGGTTGTTGATACTACCTTTATTATTATTCCTACTTTTGATTATTTTAAAGCTAAGCTTGATATTCCATGGCTTTCTTCTATGCAAGTCATAGCTTCTCCCATTCATAAGTGTATTAAATTTCCGTATAATGGTGAAATTGTTATTATTAACCATTCCCTTTATAAATCTTAATGTCCCTAAGATTGTGCTAATATTGATTTGTATGGGTCATCTTTGTAGAAAATAACCTACTCACCTTGATCATCTTTATTGTTCTTATCAACTTTACAATGTAGATTCTTGAGCTTAGCCTCCCTAAGGGTGATCCTCCTATACCTAACTTGCCTACTCCATTTTTCCCTTCAATTACGACTTCTCAACCTATTTTCTCTTCTCCATCTAGTCCTTCAACTACTATTTCTGAACCCATATTTTTTTATTCTTTGAAACATATGGTAGTTGATCCTAATACTTCTATTTTATCTTGTGAAACTATGCATAACCAACATGCCCATCAACATCACAAGAATTGTCAAGCTAAAGCTAAGGCTAAGTTGGTTGTGATTCATATTATATAGGATGTCATTCTTCTTGTGAGTCATCATTCTTCCCCAAGCATTTTAGATTGATATGTAAGGTGGTGGGGGGGAGGTGGGGGGCATGTGAAATGTTTGAAGTGGAATTCATTTAGCATGGTAGTCTTTGTGTTGTTTTTTCCCATGTATTGTACTTTTTATTATATGTTTTGTTTAGATTTCCTAAAATGGTCCTTGACACAAGAGGATAAAGTAATCAATATTGTGGTAGAAATTCTTCTATTTGTATATCTCTTATTCTATATTTTGTTACATGTTGTGTTGTGCATGTTCTATTTTTCATAGATGTGCCCTTGTATATTCTTCTTGGTTTCTTATGATATGGTAGCATCGATCCTTTTTGGTCTGCATGTTATTGGCCCAAAAATATCTTTCTTCATAACTCTTATGTGTATTTTCCTTCATTTTTATGTAGTTCTACTTCCTTTGGGGAATGATGATTTTTCATACTTGATATAATATTACATATTGTCATATGATCATATTGACCCTGAAGTTGGTAGATCCCTTCATGTTTTCTCATTTTGTTATGTTCTCAATTCCCTTGATATGTTGTTCTTCTTTGGGGAATCTCATAGTGGAAACATTCTTAGTGGATTTATTTATGCTTCTACAAACCATGCATAACCAACATGCCCGTCAACATCACAAGAATTTTCAAGCTAAAGCTAAGACTAAGTTGGTTGTGATTCATACTGTATAGGATGTCATTCTTCTTGTGAGTCATCATTCTTCCCCAAGAATTTTAGATTTGATATGTGGGGAGGGAGAGGGGGGGTGGGGCACGTGAAATGCTTGAAGTGGAATTCATTTAGCATGGTAGTCTTTTTGTTTTTGTGTTGTTTTTTCCCCTGTATTGTACTTTTTATTATATGTTTTGTTTAGATTTCCTAAAATGGTCCTTGACACAAGAGGATAAAGTAATCAATATTGTGGTAGACATTCTTCTATTTGTATATCTCTTATTCTATATGTTGTTACATGTTGTGTTGTGCATGTTCTATTTTTCATATGTGTGCCCTTGTATATTCTTCTTGGTTTCTTATGATATGGTAGCATCGATTCTGTATTGTACTTTTTATTATATGTTTTTTTTTAGATTTCCTAAAATGGTCCTTGACACAAGAGGATAAAGTAATAAATATTGTGGTAGAAATTCTTCTATTTGTATATCTCTTATTATATATGTTGTTACATGTTGTGTTGTGCATGTTCTATTTTTCATACATGTGCCCTTGTATATTCTTCTTGGTTTAAAATGATATGGTAGCATTGATTCTTTTTGGTCTCCATGTTATTGGCCCAAAAATATCTTTCTTCATAACTCTTATGTGTCTTTTCCTTCATTTTTATGTAGTTTTACTTCCTTTGGGGAATGATGATTTTTCATACTTGATATAATATTACATATTGTCATATGATCATATTGACCTCAAAGTTGGTAGATCCCTTCATGTTTTCTCTTTTTTTTATGTTCTCAATTCCCTTGATATGTTCTTCTTCTTCGGGGAATCTCATAGTGGAAACATTCTTAGTGGATGTATGCATGCTTCTATTAAATCCATTGGTCTTGTTAGGGTGTTTACAATGGCTTTAATGTGGGGAAATATACTTTGCTCATGCTTTTTACCATGGAGTAGAAAATATGGATTATGAGTATGGCTTAGAGTACTTTAGCCTTGTACACTTGGTATGATTCATGGGTTATCCTCAAATATATGCATTATCACTTCATCTCTTTCTCTATCTCCCCTTCTATGCATTATCTTTTAATTGGAACTATTGATAATTAATGGGGCTTGGTATCTTTGGATCTCTCTCTAAACTATTAATAGTTTGGAAGGCCCAATCCTTGCTTTCAATCTATCTTTGGACTACTAATAGTTTGGGAAGCCTAATCTTATTTTTGATCCTTTAAGGACACCCACATCCTTATGCCTTGGTCATTTTTTTATTCTTCTTTTTGGGACATGGATTTCCCTTGAAGTTGGATCCTTCAATGGATTGGCTAACATTCCACACACACTTTCTATGCTATTTCATTCATCTTTGATGGGTTGACTAGTATGTCACACACACCTTCTAGATCATTCAACACCACCTCCTTTAGAGACCTTTCCCCCCTTTTCTCTTTTTTCTTTTTGTGTGTGGTTCATAGTGAGGAATAAAAACCTTATTGTTAAAATACCTACACCACCTTGTAGTTTTATCTCTCTTATTGTTATTTTGGTTATGATGAAGACTCAAGTCTCTTGGGAGATTGATGATTTCTTTGTCTCATTAGTCATGATAAGATTTTATCTTTGCTTTTGATCTACTTCACTATGAGTGAGGAAACTCATACTCCCACTAAAGTGGGGGATAAATGTACTATCTTAAGGAGACACATGTATTTTAAGACCATTTAGCACCCATCTCATAGTGACTTCCTAGACCATGGATGGATATGTGCTTGATGCCCTCTTTCTCTTATTTTCTTCCACCTTTTCCCAAGTCTTTTGGAATTCCTACTAAGATTTATGTGGCATGAATTCTCCCCTCTCTGGGAACAAGTTAACCTAGGTCAACCTAGGTCAAGCTCTTCCCTAATAATTATGGGCCTTGGGGTTCCAAATTGTTAACTCTCACTTTCAGTCAGCATGTATTGTTTTCCCGACCAAGAAATAGTATATGAGAAGGCTTGGAGGCTTCATTTTTTATATCTCACATACATGTAACCTATTCTTACACTTTTCATTCAAGGCATTCAAGTAAAGAAGTCCTCATTAGGCATTGAAGGATTCTTTGTGAGTATTTCCTCTTCAAGATCTAGCATATTATTGATCATCAAGAGAGAAGATCTACATCAAGGCTTCCACCATCTTCTTCATTGATGCAAATTTACATGGCTCCATGATGTGGTTATGGTAGATAAATTTCAAGTTGTGGAGATAATCCACATTTACATACCAAATTCAACATATTCAACATACAAGGAGGAAAAATCCTTATTGAAAAACATTTTTGCAAGCAAGGTGAATACTTACAGTTATTTTGTTTCAATCACTTACATTTACATTTATGAATTTAAGGTTGATTCCTTAATATAAGACTTGACCAAGGCAAGACCTTGTCTACCAAACAATAAAAACCTTTACTTTTTTATGTGCCAGAGAAGGATAGAGAAATTTTGATTGCAAATCCAAAGATAACTTTCTAAGACCTTTCCAAAGAATTTCGGTTAACTTTGATATAGTGCCCCAAGAACATGGTGACCTTATGGGGATCATTCTAGAACAATTACCACTAGGTCACTTGTTCTCTGTTGCTCCGTCAAATAAATAGTTTCCAATTTTTCATTATGTTTAGAGATCCACAATTAGATTTTTAGTTACAGGTCCTGATCTACACACTAGTAAATTTAGCCCTAAATTTTGACACGAAAAGGTTGAAATTGTGACTAGAGTAGGTCGAATAGACAACTAAACTTGTTGTTGATCTTTTTTAGTCAATTTTTTGACCCATACATTTTGCATCAAAATTTTAACTTCATAAAGGTGGAGTTACCGACGTGAATTTTTTCAATTTCCCTACTCCCAATTTTCCCATTTGCAGGTGTCGCTGGTTGAAATTTTGACGTAAACCCTTTGACATGCGACGGAAAAATGACCAACCTGTCATAGGAATTGTGACCAACACCCCTTAATTTTCTATGTTGATGCCATATACTCGACATCAAAGGGAAGACACGAGTGTCAAAATTAAGACCAACACTAGGTAGAAATTTAGATGATCTGTGCCAATTATTGTAAAAGCTTTGCTCTCATAGGAGCCTTCTAAATTGCACAAAATTTGATTCTAAAGCATAATTGCTTGGTGCATGAGACTCAAGGTATTGTGCACATTTCTACCTCCACACCATTGTTTTGTTCATCACATGATTTATTTCATACAAAACAATGGGAAGGAGGAAGAATTTTGCATGATATCCTGAGTCTCCACCAAGCAATTATGCTTTACAATCAAATTTTGTGCAGTTTAAAAGGCTCCGATTAGAGCAAAGCCTTTGCAATAATTGGCATAGCCCATTTAAATTTTGGTTCTTGAGACACCATTACTTGTGAAGACTGTAGGGAAAAATAAAATTAGGAAAGAATTATTTATCAGGAATGAAAGCCAATAACACTAACTAATCTCTATTTTTCAAACAGATAAACGTCACAAAAAAACTTACAGTCCCAATCACATCATCATAAGAGTGCATATATAACTAAACTATAACTATAACTATGTCTAAAACCAACATAATTTACAAATATCCACAGTTCAAATATTTTCCCTTGATGTTTTCTTTAATGCAAAGTTTTAAGTCAACTATGTTATTGCCTTGGATGTAATACCAAACTATCATTAGGCTAAAGACTGGAGAAAGATTTACAAATGAAAGGAGAACGACCCAACCAAAGTAGAAAATGACATGAAAAGTTAACAATCTATCAATTGACACCTCTAGATAAAATATTCCTTGCAATTGAATTGTACATTACAGAAACAAAAATTGCCTTAAAATTGACACCTCACCAGTTGTAGTTCATTTGCATCTGTAATGGCTTCACAAAAATTGAAAGCTTACGATTTGTCAAGAACACAAAAGGCACTCATAGTTCAACTACATCAACAAAACTAAAGTAGTTTAGTTGCATGGTGAGGGCAAGAGACTGTCAATATTGATTGTGGAGTTGCAGATACGTAAGCGATAAACATAAAATGGTAGATAAATCTATTTAGGTAGTACCAAAGTAAATCAAAGTTTTAGCTTGCTGTGACACCTAAAAAGAACAAGCAATCTAATTACAAGTTCTAAACTATTGGCATCAATCTTTTAGAATCAAATCGATCACCAAGGTTTTTGCACAAAAAGGTTTACTATTGTTTTTTATAAGAATCAAGGACCATGTCATGAAAGAGTTCATAGAAGTCTAATTGTTTTATGAATATTGCATTCCTATTGTGATATACAACATACTTTTTTATGAGTTTAGACCTTTATCAAACAAGAAAGACCATCTAAACATTAACTCATTTATCTCGACATCAAACCAAATGCTACAACATTTCAAAGATAGTAATATAGACAAACAATTTAAGAAAGGGGTTTGTCTATACTCAGCACACATTATGGAATGGTTGATGTACTAGTTCAGTATATCCATGAATATGAAGTTTCAACATATATCATGGTTCAAAAATTTATACTAATATAGTCAAACATTGTATATGAAATCTCAATATGTTTAATGATTCATTGGAAGCACATATCTAGTATAACAAGGAATATAAGGATTCCTCAACAATAATTACTCTCTGATATAACATTTCATACAACAAATTCACCTTTAGAAAAACTAATTCAGTTATTAAGTACATAGACTCAACATAACTCTAAATCAATCATATTACAAACGCTTACCAAACATAAGAATAAATAAAGTGCATTAGATTATACGCTTACACTATGTTCTACCAAGCATATTGTTAAACCAATTCCAAACAAAAGATTTGTAATGGTTCAGAGAAGTATTAAAGTTTAGATCTTACTATTCTTCATAGGTCCACATACCCAAGTTTAGAAGAGTAAAGATGAAATCAGTAAATTTAGCCCTTGTGTTGGTCTCTGAGTCTAGTAACAATACATTCATGTAACCAGATCCAACTTAAGTTGTACTATGACACCTATTAGCACATTTAAAATCAACCATTACATTTCCTAGTTGCTTCATCCACTACCTCTATAAACTATGTATTCATCTTATCCCTACGAGTCCATAGATTTAATTTACCATTCTTTTAAACTTCACATTATCCAACCAGATCTCTTGTTAGTTTGAGGAAGGCAACATGTTACTATATCATTGTTATGATGTTTTTTGTAGTCAACAATCTTGTGGGTTTAGTATTTATCGATTTAGATTTCTTTAAAAGCTACTCACATTTACCAAGATTTGTTCAACCTTCAAATCCTTGCATCCATGTATAAACAAGCAGTCGATATGTTCAAAGAAGTAGTCAATATGTCTAAATTTTCCCAAATATAAATAAATTTAGCATGATGTAGGGATTGGATTATTGTTTCTTATTGTATCCAAAGCTCAGTTGGCTATAGTGTATTCCTTTGACCCATATGTTGTCAGATTCCTCAGTAAATTATCATTGTTTCTTCTTTTTAAATTTTTACCTTCCCCCTCACTACCCCCCCTCCTATTTGATGACTTCTTCTATATATTTGTGCGAAGGGATAAGGAAGTCGAGCCTTTCTTATCTTTTATTTATTGATTCAGTTTAATAAATATTTAATATTGGTATTTTGTTAAAATTGATAAACATGAAATAACATCTTGTAAAATGTGCATATTAGAACCAATGATTTGAGTATTTGGGGAAATTACTTCAATATTTTCATGAAATTGGCTACCATATTTCTTCCTTGAACTGATGAATATAATCAATTTCTTAAATAGATTCTTTAAGTTCTAGTCAGTGTTGAACCCTCAGTTACTCATGGCTATCATGATTTTTGAGTTTCCATCCATAATCTATTTCTACACTACGTTATTGAAAGCTAATCTCATCTTGATTGCTAAATCTTTTCCTTCTGCTACAATGTTTTTGTATTTCTAGTGAAGAAGATTCAAACACTAGGAATTCACCTAATTGATTCTGTAGCATACACCCTTCTTAGAGGTGCTTGGATTCCTATCATAAGCTCCATCAAAAAAATTCTTTAGCCTCACCCATCAAAGGAGCATTCCCTCCGATGCCTTTCTTGGGTTCTTACATTTCATTGAGGTCAAATCTACTTAACTCATAACTACTTTATTAAAATTTAACACTATATTATCATATTTCATTTTTAAAAATAATGTAGAGTTAGAATTTTTTTAGGATCATAAGTACTAACAAACCTCCTTGGTATAAAATTATACTTTGATACACAATTGTTCCTTAATTTTGTAAACTTAATCTTGACTTTCTTTAAATGGTTTGTAAAGATATATGTTGTTTGAACATCAATTGGACCATACAATGGCAGATGGTTCCTTCTCACATTTTATAATGAATAGCATCTCTACTTCCTCTATGCATTCTTGAATCAATTAAAGGCTAAAGCTAATGTATGTCCTTGTTTTAATGCATTTTACATATTTATTGGCCTACCAGGTATATGTGTATTCAGGTGTAGGTTATTGCAAGTAAGACATCAATTTGGTGTGTGGGAGCCTCTTATGCAAGCATCTCACATTTTATAATAAAATAGCATGTTGACTTCCTCTATGCATTCTTGAATTAGTTGAAGGCTAAAGCTTAAGTTTGCACCTGTTTTTATGCATTTTACATATTTATTGGCCTACCATATATGCTTGCATTTAGGTGTATGTTATTGTGTGTGTATATAATGCCAAAACTTGAAAGATGTTATATATTCTACTATATTTACTATTTTACCAATAATTTACATAGGCATGGTCTTAGGGGTGAAGTCTCTATAGGTTCTAAGCTAGACCTTAGTTACTTTAAGGAGTCACATAATCATGCTATCTACAATAATTTGTCCCATTGGGTCTATCCAGTGCATGCTAGGAAGAGTTGTAAACACAAGGACCAAGAAGTATTAAAAAAGAACATTATCTTCCCAAAATTCTATAGATTCTGCAATAGCAAATAAGTCACTACCTTTCATATCATTTTCAAATAATTTCACTTTTTATTAGAATGAGATATATTCCAATAGAAGACATGGTTAAGCAAGAATGGGAATCCAAGAGCGCTAAATGAAGACTTATTTCCTGGTGCAACTTTTATAGGGATAGTGAGAAGAATGCAGTCATTTGGCACTTTTGTTGATTTTGGAGCTCTCATGGATGGACTAGTACATGTATCCAAGCTTAGTGATAGCTTTGTGCACTCAAGGTCATCATGAGGCATTCCACAAGGACCTTGCACTACACCACCTTCCTAGAGAATTCATGAGTAAGATAACAAGGTTTTAGATGTTAGGAATATTATGAATCTAGACACTGAGTATGAATCTGCACATAATGTTCACACCATTCTTATCTCAGAATCTAGACACTGAGTATTTATCTAAGAATAGTATCCTAAAACACTATTGAAGATAATAAGGTTTTAGGTTGTGTCTAGATTGTTGGAGTTGATGAAATCCAACTCCGAAGACGCCCAAGATCACCTGCATGTGAAGACCTGTCAAAGAGAAGCCAAGGAGAGAAGAGTGTGGAGCAAGGGAAAAACCCTAAACAGACATGAGAGAGAAAATATGCAAATACAAGAAAATATGTATTTACAATATGCGTTGTTGATGTTGTTATATAATACAATGAGGGAGCTCGAATATAAAGAGCTCCAAGAATCTCCTAGAACAAGCTAGAAGATGCTAGGAGATAAGTGTGACAACTAAGCATACATCCACATAAGGTGGAAAGTCCTCGAACAATGTGAGAGGATAAGTATGACTTAAGAGAGAAAAAAATCCCATATTGTCAACAACTTATAACAAACTCCTAGACTAGACTAATAAATAAAATGCATTTACCTAAGTAAGCTTAAGCAAATAGAATAAATAATTAATAAATTAATTATTTACTCTAACACCCCCCCTTAAGTGCAACTCAGGGAATGCCTTAAGCTCACAAAACAAAAGAAAAAATGCAAAATGGGTCCCGACAATGAGGCCATATTAGGTACCCATGTACAAATGCAAAAGATGCAACCTCTGAAAATGGGGAAAGAGAGAAAACCACGTGGAAAAAACCCTCCCCCAAAAAGAGGTAACCTAGTGAAGAACTGAAGAAGCCTCCAACTAGGGAAATGTCCCCTAAAATAGGAATGAAATGTCCCCTAAAATAGGAACAAGGAGTGATCATGAAGAGCATCACTGAAGCATGAAGAAGCCACAAAATCTGCCAAACTACTGATATGAAGTACCACCAAGGAAGAAGAAGGCATGAACTGAGCATGTCTATATGGTAGATGATCCATCTCACCGAAATGCATAGATAGCTGGCCATTGCAATCGCCTTGTATATAGGATCAAACACTAAAAACATAGCTCACACTAATGAACCATTGAACCAAGGATGCATTAGAACAACAACATAACCCCGCCTTAATGCAGACGGGGCGTGATGACAGGCAACTGAGAAGGTGGGCTAAAGTCTCCTGCAGATGAACCAAGAACAATGGGAGAGGAAGAGGTACATACACCTATAAAGACATAGTCAAACTAACTCTGCATGGGCTAATGTCATAGAAGGGACACTCACTTGACAAAGGGAGAATGCCTAAAACAACAAACAACTATCCACCCTATGGTGCTTTATAAAAATAGTGCAAGTACAACTGACTCAAAACAACATTCATGACCCCAAGAATGCAAGAGTGGCACTTTATCTTAGTGTGATACATAAAAGTGCTTCAAAATGATAGCTACAATGGTCAAAACCAAAAACAAGCTGATACAAAAGAAATTATAGCTCAAAATAAAGGAAACCATGCCAGGAAAATGATCCTCGGGCCTAAAACACTCAAGATATCCACCATATAGCAAAAATGCTAAAAATATGATAGAAAGAGCATGGGCCAAAATCTAAGAAAAAATACCACAATTCTGAAAAGGTGACATAACCAGCTTTCCAAAAATATAAAGTTTTCAAAAAATTGACATGTGACTCAAAAGATATGGATGCTGGAGTCAAAAACATAACTTTTGACTTCAATTAAAAAATAGGGAACAAAAATGCATCAAAACTTAAAAATACCTACACCAATGTCTCCATTTTAGAACCAGCTTTTTGGCACTTCTTTCGGATCGAAAAAATACCTCTGTATACTCAAGTTATGGCCAAAAAATTGCAAGTAGGTCAAAAAGGACCTTGGAGAGTGCAAGAAGAAGGCCGATGCAATGCTGATGTCAGCATTTCACGAGGTTAAAATTGATGTCTTGGAGGCCATCACTACAAAAAAGAAGTCCATGTGGCTGCCATGTGGCAGTGCCACGTGGATGCCATGTGGCAGGGGACGTGGAAGGCCACGTGGCAAAGTGCCATGTGGCAGCCCTGCCACGTGTCACGTGCTGGACGCATTGACTGTGATCAAAAAGCTGACGTAGGCTACTGTGCTTCACTGGTGGTAGAAGAGCATAGAAAAGGTGGCATGCCGATTGAGAATGCTAGCTAAGGCAGTACAGGGGTGGAGAACCAGCGTTGCCGTTGACGGAGACAGCAGAACGAGCAGCGCTTGGGCCGCGGTGGGGCTGGGAGGAGTTCGGGCAGTGCTGCTGGGCGCAGCAGAGTGCAAGCGAAGTGCGGTTGACCCCACTGTAGCTGCTGGGCAAAGCTGCAATGGCACACTCTATGCTATTTAAAAAAAAATTTCGCTCAAAAATCCATACGATCCATACAGAAAAGCCCTGGAATGAATTTTTTTTTGCCTCCTCGAGCCCTATCTCAAAAATTGACAAGTTTTATATGAATCCTGACTACAAACAGCCTTTTGGATCCAATGGAAGCATCCATTTGGGCTGAAAGTGCTCCAAAAAAATTTTGATCTCTTGATTTGAAGGAAAAATGCACAAACAAACTAGGGTTTTGTGATTTCAAATCACGGCTTCAAAAATCCTTCAATGAAGCAGTAGCAGGGAGGCTCTAATACAATGTTGGAGTTGATAAAATCCAACTCTAAAGATGCCCAAGATCACTTGAATGTGAAGACCTATCAAAGAGAAGCCTGTTGGATACAATTGTTAATTGTGTATTATCTTTGATGTTACATAAATGTCATATCAGTTATCAGATAGAGTCTATTGAGCTCAGATGATCAACAAAGCAATTTACAGTGTCTACCAAACATTCCTGAACATTACTCAGTAAAGTCAGTTCTTACCAAGCTCACTCGAGAATCAAAGAATTTTGTAGCAAAAAGTTAGTGTTAACCGAGCTCCCAAGGTTAATGAAGAAAAGTTAATGTTTACCGAGCTCACTCGGGCATCAAAAGACTTTGTAGCAGAAAGTTAGTGTTAACCAAGCTCCCAAGGTTAACGAAAAAAAGTTAATGTCTACCGAACTCACTCGGTTATCAAAGGAAATGTGGCAGAGAGTTAGCTTCTATCGAGCTCACAAGGTCAGCAAAGGAAGGTCAGTACTAACTAAGTTCACTCAGTCTCCAAAGGATTTTTGCAGGGTTTGCAGTGTTTACTGAGCCTCACTTGGTTAACACTAGAAAACCATTCTGGAGTAGTGGTTACCGAGCTGGGTTAGCCAATGAAGGATTTTATTATTTTGATATTAAGTTCAATTATTTCATGCAACCAACTGATGTAATGATTTTTTCAGTTGTTGTAACTTATAATTGAGCCAACTTGATAATCTGAAAGGTATATATTTAGATGTTCAAGTTGTGAATTAAAGTGTGAGTGTGAGTATATGGATGAGGATGGAATAAGTGAATATTGAGCTAATTCTAATGAAGGATTAGATATCCTGCTAGATCTGCAAAGTTGTATTCAATTAGTAAGGATCTAGTGAAGCCGAACAAAGATCTATAACCAGCAAAAGATAAGTTGCATATCATTCAGATCACCTCATTGTTGCTTTCTAATCATTGTAACAGTGAATCTAGAATCTCTTTATAGAGTTGGTTTAACAGCCATTTTGTAAATCCTCTAACAAGGTGATAATTCAGTTGAATTGTTCTAAAGACCTCTAACCATGCAACTCCTAACAGGGTGATTAAATCCTTTAACAAGGTCACACCTAACAGTTTAAATTGTAACCTTTAACAGGGTTGGCTCCTAACAGGGCTCACTTCAGAAGAGTGAAATTTGGTGACTAGTTACTTGGTGGTTTTTCCCATAATGGGTTTCCACATTAAATCTAGTGTCTCTTGTGTTCATTTATTTTAACCTTTACAAGAATAATAATAACCATAAATATTAGATGATCAATAATTAGTTAATCTACTGAGTTACAGTATTCCTGCACTATTTACCGAATATCAACAGTAAGTATTATAGACATCTAAGAAATGTTTGAAATTTTTTTTGTGGTAACTAATTCACTCCTCCCTTCTCAATTACTTCATCTATATTTTCAAAAATTGGTATCAAAGCTTTTGGTGCTTATAGGATAAGATTTCAAGGATCTAATCCAAAGATCATAATATCTTATAAGAGGGAAATTCCAAGACTTAACAAGGACAACTTCTCAGCATGGCAAGGGTTGATGAGACTTCATCTAGCTTCTATTGGAGATACATGACTAAAATACCTCGATGAAAAATATGCAAAACCATCTGGTACACTATCTATCAATGATGTTGCTGAAAAGAAGACCCGCAACATTATGATGATAGATATAGCATCTACTCCGAGTTATGAAGAATTTGATGACATCAAGGACTGTAAATCTACCTTTGAAATGTGGGAAAATCTGAAAGAAATCTATGGAGAAGATGATAATGTAAGAAGAGCCAAAGCAGAAAGTCTAAGAGGACAATTTGATCAGATGAGGATGAGAGAGGATGAAAACATTGCAAAATATGTTGAAAGATTCAAAGCATGTGTCAGTGCAATCAAAGCATCTAAAGGAGATATCAAGGAGGAGATAGTAATAAGTAAAGTTCTTAGAACTCTACTTCCTATTTATGCAATCAAAGTTTCTGCAATTCAAGAAAGAAGATGTGAAGCAAATTACAAGATAAATCTAGAGGCCATAGTTGGAAGATTAACTGCATTTGAACTAGACAACTTTGACAACTATGTTCCAGCTTTCAAGAACATTGAATCAGCATTTGAAGCCAAGCTTTCACTCAAGGAGAAAAGAAAAAAGAAAAAAGAATCTCAGTCAGGAAGTGAAGATGAATCGGAACAAAGTTCAGACAGTGATCTTGAAGTGATTGAAGCTTTACTAGCAAGGAAATATTCTAGAGGCAGAGGAAAATATAAAGGTAAAGTTCTTCTAATCTGCTTTTCATGTGAAGAAGTTGGTCATATTGCTGCTAGGTACCCAAAAAAGTAGAAAAAAGATGAGAAGAAAGGCTACAAGTATAATAGCAAGAAAGATTTTAAATCATTCAAAGATAAAGGTAAGAAAACATGTTTTATGGCTAAAGATTCTAATGATTCTAATGATGAAGAAGAAGATGAAATTGTCTACATTGCTGTGAAAGATGAATCTGATAATGATGAGGAAATGGCACTCATTTCTCATATGACAAAAAATGATACATGGATCATAGATAGTGGTTGTTCTCATCACATGACTAGTGATAAAACTAAGTTTGAATACTTTAAAGACTATGATGGTGGCAGTGTAAGATTTGGTAATAATGAACTTTGTTGTATAAAAGGAAGAGGAAGAATCTCTCTAGCCAAAGAACTTATATGTGATAATGCCTATTGGGTAGAAGGACTAAAGAATAATTTGTTGAGTGTGGCATAGCTACTCAATAATGGATTCAAAGTAGAATTCATGCATGGAAAAATAAGACTGCTGGATGGAAAAGGAAAACTGATTGGATCAGGCACTCAAACAAAAAGTAACTTTTTCTATCTTGAACTAGGTGAATGTTCATGTTTTATTGCTCAAGTTGAAGAAAGTTGGTTATGGCATAAAAGATTGTGTCAGGTCAATTTTGATAACTTGGTGAAGATAAGAAAATTCAAGAAAGTAAGAGGCATTCCTAATATAAAGAAACCTGAGGTCGATCTATACAAGAATTGTCAGATTGGTAAAATGGGAAAGACTAGTTTTAGAAGTAAAAACTATGAGTCTGAAGATATATTAGAAATTGTGCATACTGATTTATGTGGACCCATTAGAATTGAAACCTATACTGGAAAAAATTTATTCATTCTTTTTGTTGACGACTACTCAAGAATGATGACTCTCATGTATCTAAAGAAAAAATCAGAAGCATTTGAGAAATTCAAATGGTATTTGGCCAGAGTAGAAAAGGAAATAGGGAAAAGATTGAAATGTTTGAGGTTAGATAGAGGTGGAGAATTTATTTCACATGAGTTCAATAACTTTTGCATTGAGAGAGGAATCAAAAGACAGGTATCAGCCCTTGGAACTCCTGAGTAAAATGGAATAGTTGAAAGGAGGAATAGATCTATCATGGATTGTGCAAGAACCTTAATGATCGAAAAGAGCATTGCTATCAAATACTGGAAGGAAGCTATCAACACTACAGTTCATACCTTAAACTGAGTACAGCTAAAAAATGACTCATTCAAAACTCCCTATGAGCTATGGTATGGCTATAAACCTAATGTAAGTTATCTAAAAGTATTTGGAAGTAAATGTTACATTTTTAAAGAATCTAGAAAAGGAAAATTTGATGTAAAAGGTGATGAAGGAATATTTTTGGGATACTCTTGCAAAAGTAAAGCATATAGATGTTTGAACTTGTCTACTTACAAAGTCATAGAAAGTGCACATGTGAAAGTTGATGAGTTTGTAGAAAGGACTGAAGAAGAAAGCAAAAGGGAACCAGAAGATTATAGAAGGTTTTTTTTCACTAAACCTGATATAATACCATTCAATCAAGAATATTCTACTCTCGAGTCATTAGTAACCGAGTTATAGAAAGTTCAAACCGAGCTACAACAACCTGAGTTACATTTTGATGCTACCGAACAAGTGTCTACCAAGTCTGAAGGACCCAAGCCAATATCTACCGAGCCAGAACAGCCAGAACCTGAAGTTGAAGTGCAAGAGGATAAAAATGAAATTCATTCAAAAGGCAAGGAACCTGTATTAGAAAAATATGTCAAGAGACATCATTCAATAGATCAAATCATTGGAGGCAAATTTGAAGGAACCATGACAAAAAGTAAGGTGAAAGGTACTTGTTTACTTGCTGGTTTTGAACCTAGAAATATCAAAGATGCATTGAGAAATGATAGTTGGATTGAGGCTATGAATGAAGAAATAGAGTAGATAGAGAAAAATAAGACATGGACTCTTGTACCTAAGCCTAAAGATAAACATGTGATTGAAACTAAGTGGATATTCAGAAACAAGTTGACTGAAGATGGTAAGGTATCAAGAAACAAAGCTAGACTAGTATGCAAAGGATATGCTCAAGAAGAAGGAATAGACTATGGAGAAACTTTTGCTCCTATTGCAAGATTGGAAGGAGTCAAAACCTTACTTGCATATGCTGCTCACAAAATATTCAAAGTTTATTAGATAGATGTCAAGTCAGCATTCCTCAATGGTATACTGGATGAAGAGGTTTACATTGAACAACCTGAAGGTTTTGTTAATCCAAATAAAAGTAACATGGTCTGCAAATTACACAAGGCATTGTATGGTCTGAAACAAGCCCCTAGAGCATGGTATGAAATATTGCATAACTATCTTATTCAGATTGGTTTTTTAAGAACTAATGATAATAGTAGCTTGTATATAAAGGAAGGACCAGATAATAAGATTGTCTTGGCAGAAATATTTGTAGATGATACTATTTTCACAGGGAATGATGATCTTTGCAAATAATTTTCAAAAAAAATGAACAAGGAATTTGAAATCTCTATGTTTGGAGAGATCAAATTTTTTGTTGGTCTTCAAATTCAATAGAATAAAAATGGTATCTACATCACTCGATCAAAATACATCAAGAAGATATTGAAAAAGTTTGGTATGGAAGATTGTAAACCAATTGGGACTCCTATGTGTACTAGATTAAAACTTACCAAAGAAGATGAATCAAAGGAAGTAGATCAAACATTGTATAGATCTATGATTGGAAAGTTGCAGTATGTAGTTCATACTAGGCCAGATATTGCCCTTGTAGTTGGTATTGTAGCAAGATTTTCAGCAAAACCAAGAGAAAATCACATGATGGCAATCAAAAGAATAATGAGATATTTGAAAGGAACTGAAGATTATGGTTTATGGTACAAATTTGGAGGTAATCTAGATTTGAAAGTGTTTACTGATGCTGATTGGGCAGGAAACCTTGATGACAGAAAAAGTACAAGTGGAGGAGCATTCTTTCTTGGAAAGAGGTTGGTTTCTTGGACAAGCAAAAACCAAAATTCTACATCCCAATCTACAGCAGAGGCAGAGTATGTTGCTGCAGCAGTAAACTGTTCTAATATTGTTTAGTTTAAATAGTTGTTGGGAGGCATAAAGGTGGAAATCAAAGAACCAGTTGTTATGTTCTGTGATAATACAAGTGCAATCAACATATCTAAGAATCCAGTGATGCATTCCAAAACCAAGAACATTGCAATAAAATATCATTTTGTCAGAGAATTGGTGCAAGATAAGGAGATCAGATTGGAATATGTCCATACAAAGGAACAAATTGATGACATATTCACAAAACCATTACTTAAGGATGCATTCTTGTATCTAAGAGGTAAGTTAGGGGTCACTCCCCTATTTGAAGTTCACTAAAATGAAGTTTTAGTGATGCATCAATGCAAACCAAGAAGATCTATCAGTTGATGCACCATAATCAAGAAATATTACATATGAATCAGTACTAAAGGTATATTAAAATTCATTTGAGTTTTGTTGTCTTTGGCATGTGTTGTCAAAGAGGGAGAGTTTTACTATCATATCTTTCTGAAATTTGTTTGAGAAGAAAAGTTTGCTATGGAATTCCTTCATAGAGGGAGATTATTGAAAAAGGGAGAGTTTGCTATCTAATATAAAAAGTTGTTCTGACAGAAAAAGACTTGTTAGACTTATTTTCAAATTTCATTCTACTATGACATGTTGTGTTGCCATCAATGCCAAAGAGGGAGATTGTTGGATACAATTTTTAATTGTGTATTGTCTTTGATGTTACACAAATGTCATATCAGTCATCAGACAAAGTCTACCGAGCTCAGATGATCAACAAAGCAATTTACAGTATCTACCGAACATTCTTGAACATTACTCAGTAAAGTTAGTTCTTATCGAGCTCACTTGGGCATCAAAGGATTTTGTAGCAAAAAGTTAGTGTTAACCGAGCTCCCAAGGTTAATGAAGAAAAGTTAATGTTTACCGAGCTCACTCAGGCATCAAATAATTTTGTAGCAGAAAGTTAGTGTTAATCGAGCTCCCAAGGTTAACAAAGAAAATTTAATGTCTACCGAGCTCACTCAGTTATCAAAGGAAATATGGTAGAGAGTTAGCTTCTACCGAGCTCACAAGGTCAGAAAAGGAAGGTCAGTGCTAACCGAGTTCACTCGATCTCCAAAGGATTTTTGCAAGGTTTGCAGTGTTTACCGAGCCTCACTTGGTTAACACTAGAAAACCATTCTGGAGCAGTAGTTACTGAGCTAGGTCAGCCAATGAAGGATTTTATTGTTTTGATATTAAGTTCAATTGTTTCGTGTAGCCGACTGATGTAATGATTTTTTTAGTTGTTGTAACTTATATTTGAGCTGACTTGATAATCTAAAAGGCATATATTTAGATGTTCAAGTTGTGAATTAAAGTGTGAGTGTGAGTACATGGATGAGGATGGAATAAGCAAATATTGAGAAAATTCTGATGAAGGATTAGATATCCAACTGGAGCTGCAAAGTTGTATTCGATCAGTAAGGATCTAGTGAAGCTGAATAGAGATCTGTAATCAAAAAAAGATAAGTTGCATATCATTCAGATCACTTCATTGTTGCTTTCTAATCATTGTAATAGTGAATCCAGAATCTCTTTATAGAGTTGGTTTAACAACCATTTTGTAAATCCTTTAACAAGGTGACAGTTTAGTTGAATTGTTCTAAAGACCTCTAACCAGGCCACTTCTAACAAGGTGATTAAATCCTCTAACAAGGTCGCATCTAACAGTGTGAATTGTAACCTTTAATAGGGTTGGCTCCTAACAGGCTCACTTCAAAAGAGTGAAATTTGGTGACTAGTTACTTGGTGGATTTTTCCATATTGGGTTTCCACATTAAATCTGGTGTCTTTTGTGTTCATTTATTTTAATCTTTCCAAGCATAATAATAACTATGAATATTAGATGATTAGTAATTAGTTAATCTACCGAGTTACAATATTCCTACACTATTTATCGAATATCAGCAGTAAGTATTATAGACATCTAAGGGATTTTTCGAATTGTTTTTGTGGTAACTGATTCACCCTTCCCCTCTCAGTTACTTCATCTATATTTCCAAAAAAGCTAAGGAGATAAGAGTGTGGAGCAAGGGAAAAACCCTAAATAGACATGAGAGAGAAAATTTGCAAACACAAGAAAATATATATTTACAATATGCGTTGTTGATGTTGTTATATAATACAATGAGGGAGCCTGAATATAAAGAGCTCCAAGAATCTCCTAGAACAAGCTAGAAGATTCTAGGAGATAAGTGTGACAACTAAGCATACATCCACATAAGGTGGAAAGTCCTTGAACAATGTGAGAGGATAAGTATGACATAGGAGAGAACAAACTCCCGTATTGTCAACAACTTATAACAAACTCCTAGACTAGACTAATAAATAAAATGCATTTACCTAAGTAAGCTTAAGTAAATAGAATAAATAATTAATAAATTAATTATTTACTCTAACATAGACACTGAGTATGAATCTGCACATAATGTTCACCTTTCTCTTTCTCCTTCACAATCAAAACACTCAATCTTAAATATTAATTCATAACACAATGTATAACTCTTTAAAGTTGTTCAATTTTATAAAAGATATTTCTTCTAAATTGAACATAATTCATATTATATATATAAACTAAGAAAAGAAATAAGAAGTAATTTAATTGACTTTACCAAAAAACCCTAATTCTATACAAATAAAAGAAAATTCTTAACAACTTAAAAAATAGAATAAAATATACTAGAAACAAGAATTATGTGAAATTAAGACTTAACTATTAGAAATGGTTATTATGTCTGACGCTGATGGCATTCCTTCACCCATTTCATTCTCTATCCAAAATCTGCCTAGGAAGAACATTTATTTCAAACAATATGGAAATCAATTCATAAAATGTACTACAATTAGTCAAAAAAAAATCTCCCAATTACCTAAAGACATCATCTAAAACCTCTTTTATCTCATCTTTGAAATGTCTTGCTATACCCAAGCTCTCCAAATGATTTACCATTGAGAGGCCAAGAATCAAATTGATAGGATAAGCACCGAGCACTGCACCAACAAACAAATGTCTCTTACATTTACATGATCATTATAAAAATATCATCAAACTATATAATAAAATATTTAAAGACCAACCTGTATCATAAGCAGAAAGAGATGAATATCTTCTCTTAATTTCCAAGAACAACATATTTATCCTTGTAATATTATCATCTATGCACATTGAACCAAATGATTTGTTCTCTCTATTCTCCTTCTCAGCCTGCCATATAACAAGATGAGTGGTTATTAGAGAATAACATATATAGTTAAATGTAAAGAGTACAATAGGTAATATAGTTAAATACATTAGAGGAATTTTCAACACTCATAGATTTGACTTTTTGATGTGTTCTTGTATTGAACTTCTTTCTTCCATTGAAGTTGAAATTAGAGGCCCCTAGATTAAAGATATTATTACAAATCAGTTCAAGAAAACTCAATGACATAATTGATTATGAAATAAATATAAGTATAAAATTGTAAACTGTGCACTAATCATACCCTTCCAAACTATAAATAAATTGGACTATGAGTAGGGAAAACACAAATTCTTAACCACAAAATTATTGTAGTATTCAACTATGTTCTTCATTAGCCTATAAAAGCTGAGTAAGGTTGCAATGTTTATAATGACTATAGACAAAAATATAAATTAAAACAAGCATGAATGCTTTAAAATTTATCTAAAGAAGACATCGACATGATATAACTTGCAGATCTTATCAAGACAAGGTATTTTGTATCTCTGGACCACCCTTGAAGATTTGAAGATGGTAGCTTAGGAATTGCATAGTTGGCAGTGGTCATCCAAAGGTCATTAAAATCAATGTAGAATAAGCCACCATGTACTCATGTTATGCTTTAAATATCTATGGAAAGAATAATAAGTACAACACATGGAACTTACAAGTCTAAATCTTTTCAAGCTTAATATGATGGTATGTTGAGATCATTAATTCTTCATCCTGGGGTCATTAAAATCAATGTAGAATAAGCCACCATGTACTCATGTTATGCTTTAAATGTCTATGGAAAGAATAATAAGTACAACACATGAAACTTACAAGTTTGAATCTTTTCAAGCTTATTATGATGGCATGTTGAGATCAATTGATGTCAAAGTACTAGCGATGAGATATTTGGTAGACAATTGGAGAATAAAAGTCTATCCAGAATCTCATTTCATAAGTTGAACACTATAAACATTAGAGAATTATAACCTTTCTACTAAAAAATAATAGCTTTTGAAGCTTGAATTATAATAGCAAGAGCTAGTTTCCATTAAAACTTGAAGGTTTAGGGGGGGGGGGGGGGGGGTCACCTCCCTGTATTTAACTTGTTATATACTTTAAGTCTATAGTTGGATTTTATACAGATCTAACTTGATGTTGATTCCCTCTTTAGATGTTGGTCATTGCTCTTTGAACAAGTTCTTATGCTGATTGGATCAATGTATATGCTTCATTTGGAATGATTGCTTGATCATTTTTATGGCTTCAACTATCATGGTCTTCTTGCCTTTATATCTTGATGTCTCAATGAAAAGAGACAACCCTAGGTAAGTTACTACCCTTTTAGCAATGGTTATATCTGTTCACTAATAAAAAAAATAAAGGAATCAAGATTTATCACCTAAACATACTTCCATACACTTTTAGCACTCTAGGGTAGAAAATCACAAATGTAGCACACACCACTAGAAAGAAAAGGATATGAATGGGTCATGTATTCTTACTACTTGCTTTTGATTTAGCAAATTGAAATAGAAATATCAATCACATTCTCTCCTACTCCTTCTGTGTGGCAATTTAAAACAAAGACATTGATTACATTCTTCTAACTTATTGACAATTAGAAATGAAGAATGGATCATATACTTCTATTTCTTTATTTTCTCTTGTTTGTCAATCTAAAATAAAATAATAGATAGAGAATATGTTCTTGATTTAAATGTAAAATGAAATGGTTGTAAGTATGCATTTCTACCACATGAAAATGATTTTGAGATACAAACCTGTGCAATCCAATCTCCAAAGGAATAGATAGCACCACTTATCGCTATCTTTGCCAAAACAGGATTTCTCATAAAGCGATGTTAGAATAGTTACTAAAATGGTCATAAATTATGTTGTTATAGTAAAAGAATACTTTAACTTAAGAAAAAAACTACACAATATTAAAACATAACATCGTGCTTTAAAAACTAAAAAGGTACTTGTAACGAAGAACTTTAGTTGGACTTGCTAATTGGTTGTCACTATTAACTATAGGCTTATCTTTAAAGTTTGAGCTTTACTTGGTTTTGAGAATAGTTTAATATTCTCTACTAAACAGGGCCAACCATGTGAAGGTGGAAGCTCATTTGGCCCCTCCCCCACCTCCAGCATCACTCTAAATTCCCTATTAACATTTAATAACATTCATTCATTCATCCATTTTTGAAATATAACATTCAATCATTATAATCACATGATAACATTCATTAACATACAACATTCATGAATAATTCATTAACAAAAAATTCATTAATGTGCAACATTCAAGAGTAAGTCATTCATGAATAATTCATTAACACAATATTCATTAACACCCAACATTAATGAATAATATTCATTAACAATATTCATTAGCACAATATCCATTAACAATATTCAAGAGTAAGTCATTCATGAATAATCATTTCTTTTTGGCTTTCTTGCTATTTTTTTTTCCATAAAATTTCTAAGATGAATATCAATGTCCTCATCATCCCCTTCCTCCATTGGTTCTAACGCATGTCTCCTCCTCATCCATTTAGGAACATCATGAGGCCGCTGGAATAACAAGTACTTCATGAGTTAAATTCACACCATTTTATATTAGTGAATTACGAGTTTTTATTTAAGTAAAATAACTATAGATCAAAAAATTAATTTAAAAGAACAAAACATAGATTTTCTTTACCTAAATGTGCGACATGAGCTACCTGCTGATCAATCTGAACATCCTCTGGTACTTGTTCATCAACATGACATGATTGATCTATATCCTCTAAAATATACACAAAAAGGTTACACCAAGTTCAATTAAAGATGTTAAATTGTATTAATAATTATATAATTAGTTTTAAATAGAAAATGAGCACCTCCATGGACAATATGAGGCACATCAAGGGCTTCATGATGCGGCATATGATTTGTGTCATGATTAACAGGCTACATTACAATGTCGTGCACATTATTATCAAATAGATTGTTGCTCAAGTATTTAATTTCTAATATATTTTTTGGCATATTTACCTATGCACATGATGTAGGAGACTATTTAGTTGGGGCAATGGAAGCTTTCCATAGGCATTCAACCATGGCTGCATAGCCTTGCTTGAAGGAAATTCTTTTGTGTTCTTCTGTGGCCTCCAGATTAAAATCAGCACCTTACATTTTATTTGCATTTTTTATTAATTAACAAAATTATTTGCATTTTATAAATATTTTTTCTCTGCAATTCATTTATTGCTACTTACAACTCGTGCTTTGATTTTAGAATATCCCCCAGAGCCAAGTTTGTGCTGCCCAACCTTTTCCAGCTTGGCCTTTGTTGCCTTTGATGTGTCCTGCAACCTATGAAAAGTTTGAAATATGTTAGATGATATAGATATAAAGATTAGTAATAATTAGTACATTATTACATTAATGTACTAGTAGTTAATACTATTGCATACCTTTTCAACTTTTTTGGTGTACTTTCTTTTTGACCTTTCCCTTTCTCCTTTGCATCCAAAATGAACTCATTCCACTCCCTCATTGAAACAAAGGGAGGACACTCGTGCTTCAGGTTTAGGACGAGACTCTTTCTATATGAGTCCCTCACAACCTTAAGATGTTTGTAAGCTTTTTGTAACAATTTCTTATGATAAAAAAACCCTCATGCTCTATATCTTTGATAAGCTCATCTTTTAATTTTTTATCTTGGAAGTTCCACCTTTTAAGAAAAAACACAAAATTGTTAGATATAGCTAGTATAAGAAAAGACTCGAATGAAAGGAAATTTTTTGCACCAATTAATGATATGAAAAAAAAATAGTGGGATAAAATTAGTTTAGTTATAATGTTCCACCTTGTATATATGGTGGGCCCAAATCTTCGCAGCGTGAGGTCATAAAGCCTCCTATAAAATGTATCATTTCCTGCAAAAAAATTCATGAGATAATTAATAGTAAGAACCATTATAATGAATCATGCAAAGAATACTTTTCATAGTGAATAACATTATATTAAATAGTCCACTCCACTTGAACTATTATTTTATGCAAAAAACTAAGTATACATTATGAGGGAATTAACTTCTACCATAGCAAACTATAGAATCTAAATTGAAAACCATTTTTTCCCCTTTATAGTATACAATTGTGTAGTTGTTGATGTCAAACTCTACCAGTCAAACCAGTCAAACTCTACCAGGGTTCTGTTGCTGATGTCGAAATTTGGCCAAATTCAGCCTATGAATTCTCCTTAGCAAACCCACATTCTAAATACAGGACCCTGGCCATATTTGGACTAGGTCACACTGGACCTAGAATCTAGACTTCTAGGGAAGAATCTAGCAATGTAGCTTTTTTATGAACATATGCAAGAATAAGTAATATGGTTCATTAATTTATTTTTACACATGCTTTTTAAAAGTTTGTGTTAGATTAATTTGCCAAATTTTTCCAAAGATTTTGCAAAAGTCTCAAGTTTGTTAAAAAAATGGGTCCGTAGAGTAATTTGTCTAGTCTAAGTTTTAAAAGTATGATTGAAAATTTTGAACAACATTAAGGATGTACAAAAAGTTACTGCAGTAACCAACATCAGATATAGCCCAACAAACATTTTCTTTCAGTCATTTCCATTACATACACAACATACCAAACTAAAAAATGTACTGTGACTATATTAATTAGTATACCTTGAAAAAAACATAGTTCATAATACATATAACTTGCCATGACCTTCATTTTTTGTCATTCTTAATTGATGTTGTCATTGATCATACCTGGGATATTATGGAAAACAAATATTGCTAAAATAGACAGTGAAGCTGAAAGTGAGCACTCTAAAACTCTAACAGGCAATAGCAATGATGTTGGAAATCATTGAAAACTGAACATTGAATATGAAAGAAGGCTCCCACTTTTGGTTCTCTGTAGAAAAATTGGTTAGTATCTTCTAGTGTTAAAGCATGATATTGCAATGTACCGAATGGCACATCTCAATGATACACACACTTCCAATATTTAGATCATACAGTGCTAGTAGAAATATTTATATCAAATTTGGAACTCATAGATCCAATTCAAAAACATTAAATTGCAAAATAGACTTGTAGAGGGTTGTGCCCTAGCATAATAGACTTGTTAAATATCAATAGAGGAAATCATGAACTCTAAATTGCAAGTGATATAAATGTACATGTTTCTTTTGGTCTCCCATCGATGTACCTACAATATTACCATTTGAGCAATCCAAATTAAAACCACCATAGGTATTGAATCAAATATTTCATAGCTCAAATTGCTCTGCATTGCTTTATTACTCTGAAAATAACCAACTAAGGGCACTTGTATCAATCTGGTATCCATTGTTATTTGATCAAATGCATTTTTTCATTGCATGGTTGGATTCTTCAACATTACTACAAGTTTTGACAATTTGGTCTTTGTCACACATCCCATCCAAGATTTTCCATAATGTCTCTGTTACATTCTTTCCAATATGCATAGGATCAAACAAATGCACAATTAGGAGTTTCTCATAGTATGACAACCTAGTAAATTGTGTAGGATAAATTTTTAGTCCTTTTGGAAGTTGGTCATTGATGCCTTGATGACCTTCACAAGCATCAATCACATCATTAGTAAACAAAACACAATATCGAAATTTAAATTTGAAACAAAAACCATCAAATGGAATGACATTACCTAGATGATTTATTTTATTGTATGCCAACTTCCATAGGCAAGATGTCACTCTCTATGGCTTTGACATAGTCTCTTCTTTCCCATTGAAAATATATTTTTTGGTAATTCAGTACTTATGATTTCTGTATAGAAAGTGTCTATTCTCATCGAACACTTGGTTTCTTAAAGTTTTTGAATGATGAGATTTTGTCTTTGGATCACAAACTGGACATGCAAATTTTCCCTTTGTCTAAAGACCTATAAGATCATGTATAATTGGATTAAATGTGTTAACTTTGACATACCAAAAAAGAGGTGTTAAGAAGAGAACATACCACAAAAATGTGTTAGCCCAAGGGCATCATGTATTGTCCATACAAGCATTGCATGAAATTGAAATTGTCTTTGTCCTATTGGTCTATAGATGTCATACATAGTAACCCCATTCCATAACAACATCAACTCGTCGATAAGGGGTTCAATATATACATTGATATCTTTAACTTGGTACTTAAATAGTTGAATGAACAAAAACATTACATAATTATTATGACCATTTTGATGGATTAGTAATAATAAATTAATTTAGATGACCATTAAATCAAAATATACCTAGAACAATCAGTGTCAACATTATGTGCTCTCTCTTTATGGACAACCAAGGAGGTATGTTATTGTTGATAACAAAAATAGGCCACACCAAGTAAGTAGATCTCATCTCTCCAAAAGGATTGACACTGTCTACTGCCAATGAAAGCTTGAGATTATGAGGTTCTTCTTTAAAGTGTGGCCATTTTTCCTCTATTTCCTTAAATGCCAAACCATTTGCAGGCATTCACATAATGTCATCTTGACTTCTATTGCATGCATGGTAATCCATAAATTGTGCCAAGCTATTGCACTTGAATAATTGTTGCAGACGTGGAATAATGGGAATATGTTGAAGAACCATGTGAGTCACCTTTTTTGTTAATTAATCTGATTGATATCTACTAGTATGACAAATAGGGCATTGTGTTGCAAATTAATGTTGTTTATGATATATAATATGATCATTCAGACATGCATGTATTGTTTGATACTCCATTCCAATATCATTCATGATGACAGATAATTCTTGGTATGGGCAAGGTAGAATGTTTGATGGTGGTAAACACTCACCTATCAACCTACGACCAAAAATATAATTTGTTAATTCAAAGAATATTAATTGCTATACAAACCCAATGTTAATTGTAAGGGAACTACAAGTAAAATAATAAAAGAAGATGGCATACCTTAACATATGTGTCATTGCTACATTGGATAAACCATTCATAACCTTCAAGTTCACCAACAACAATATAGTGGCAAGAAGAGTTGTTTTGGAGCCTTCATATAGGGACTCATGTGCCTTCTCAAGTATAGGTACATCAAGCTCTTTGTCAACATCATCATCATCATCATAATCATCATCTTGATCATTGTGATCATCTTGATCATCGTGATATTCATCATCATGGTCTTCTTCCATGGTATCATTACCTTCTACTTCAATATTCACACCTCCATGTTCCCTCATTTGGAAATCTGCATTCTCCAAATTTTCATGGTCCATAACATGAAACTCAGGGACGTTGACCTATATGAAAATGATGACCTTATATTAACCATGACCATGATGTCATCATCAAATCATGTCTTATGTAATTTATAAACTATTAAAATACATAGCAATGGATGATATTCATTTCCCCCTTCAATGTGATCATGATGTCATCATCAAATCATGTCTTATGTAATTTATAAACTATTAAAATACATACCAATGGATGATATTCATTTCCCCCTTCAATGTGACCATGTTGCCTACAATGTTGCTCAGCTATTGTGATTAGATATCTTCAAGTCTTTAAGCCCTTACAAATTTTGCAAGGACAATAACATTTTCCATCACCTTTTCTTTTTAAGTTAGACCACAGTCTAGCAATTGTCTCCCTATTTTTTTGTGCATTGATATCATCAAACATGGTCTTTCTTGAATGGAATGACTCATTGGTGGAAGAAGGATGATTTGTTTGCAACCTATAGATGGAGTAGTAAGAGGAAGACACATATAGAAATGAATACTAAAGCGAGACAGATAGAAAGAGGTATAGATAGAGAGATAGATTGATAAAGAGATAAATAAATATAAAAAATGAAAAGAACAAATACTTAGTTGACCTTCCATAACTCTACCTCTACATATTGCACTTTCTACATACAAGCACTTCTTGAGAAAATGGGCACCAGTAGCCAAGAAGGTAATAGGAGAGTCCATTTGGCTCAAGAGGAGGATGCACAAAACGACCAAGGGGCAAGAGGAAATGCTGATCCAAAGAGAGGAGAGTCTTTAATGTTCAATAGAACCCTAGCGAAGACTGCCATAGAGCAAGAATCTCCCCAGAGAAATACATTTTTTGGAACTCTCTGCAAGGTAAGAGGTAAGGTTTGCAAAGTTATTGTAGATTCTAGTTCAACTGATAATATAGCCTCAATAGAAATGGTAGAGAAGCTTGGATTGAAGAAGTTGCCTCATCCTAACCCTTATAAAGTTTCATGGCTAAAAAAGGAGTAGTAGGTCATAGTAAATGAACAAGTTCATGTTCAATTTCAAATAGGGGCCGAGTATAAAGACAAGACTGTATGTGATGGTGTAGAAATGGATGCTTTTCACCTATTGTTAGGTAGGCCTTGGAAATTTGATGTCAATTCTAAGCCAAAAATAGGAAGGAATACACCATGAGACCACTGCCAAAAGATAGGAAGGAGATCCAACATGCATCTAGTGTGATGATGGTTGGAGAGAAGGAGTTTTTGAAGACCCTCAAGCTCAAAAACAACCCTTGATTTTCCATAGTAGTAAAGCCAAAACTTGAAGAAAAACAAAAGGAGTTAGGTCTGTAAACCAAGTAGGAATTAGGACATGTTGGAGTGGGGTCAGCCCAAGATATTTTAGAATCTTCAAGAACCTGGTAAAGGGTATCTGGAAAGGTGAAAATAAACAAGTATTTTTATAGCTACAAAGGAGGAATTGATAGCATTATAAATAATGAAGAAGAAACTTAAATCCATACAGCTTCACCTCTATTTACAATTTGACCTTTCTGACATGAAATATGACAATATACAAAATTTTTAGTCACATTTTCACTTAAAAAAGAACACCAAATAGACCTTTTCTACAATATCTTCTTCAGATTCTATCAGATTTTTCAAAATTGCAAGCTCCTGTGCAGAAAAAAGATGAGATGTACTAAGTAATTTTTTATGGGAAATATTTAAACAAATCAACTATCAAAATTTTTTTTTATGAAATTTAGTTGCTTTATTATGTACTGAAGACTTGGCAAGATGTTCCCACTTCTATCTATAGAATGCTTATCTACATGGTTGTTTGAAAATAGTCTAGTATGGTGCCACTTTTGAACAACAACAAATGTCACTGAGACTGGTAATTTGGCTCAAGAGATGCACAAGCCTGTTGACACCACATAACTTTAAGTCCATATAGCATTCAGTTGTCTTCTTTAACAAAATCCAAAGAGAATACAAACTAACTAATGAGCCGTGTAAATCTCAATTGAATAGCAAGTACTATAGTGAGTATTAGGAAACTGACCCTACAAATAGCATCCAGTTCATAAAGTAGAACTTGATAAAATTGTCCTTCACTTACACCATCTCTAAATAAATACCAAAGCTATCACTAAGGAGACATAAGAAATGCAAAACTAAATCTCACCACAAAAACCAATCAAAATGAAATAAATTACCAATAAAATTGGATTCACAGAGGCTTTTGTCTTGTTGCTTTGTGAAAAGAAATCAGTAGCTCCCTGCAAAGAATCAAAGTGAAATAATCATCTAAATTTCCTAATATCATACTTTAAATTTTGAGTAGCAAGTGAATTTCCAAAAATCATATTTTTTATTTTGAGAAGCAGTAACTTGTCTAAGAATTTTCAATTTCATTGGTTGGTTCAGTGTTAATAAAATGCATAATAATCAAGGCAGAAATTGTGCTCTAGAGGGTTTTCTCCTCTTTTTCATTTAGTAATTCAGAACACACCCCTAATCCATGGTGTGTGAAGTTGTAAAAGTTTTCCCTAAGTTAATTCTTTGTGACTTCAGGCCAGTCTTGAGATGCAATCACCTGACATTTGCACCAAACCCAAAATATTAAGATAAGCATTTCTCATATGAATTGTGTGAACCAGAACAATAGCAAACAATGAACTATATTAAAAACCTACTATTGCTATTGATGGACTAGAATCTTCTCCAGGGTGTGGATGTGTAACATCTACCCCACAGGAGTCTAAAAGACATTGTGAACTTTTTAATCAAGTAATGTTTCTTACTTGTAAGAAAACCTCAGAAACACAAAAGTTGATAATTTGAAAAGTTCTCCACAATTGCACATTGAATAAATAGCAACAGATCTATGAAATAATAAAAATGAAACTTGACACCAACTTGTATTGAGAATAATTGATCAAGCTTAGATCACCTCAACGTGAAAATTCATAAGATATGGTGATTAAAAGTGAGGTTTTTTCTCAAAATCACTGCAACTCAGAGGACCAAAGCTTTGCTGATTAGTTTAACATAGATTGGTGAACAGAAAATTCATAATAAAAATTTGATTTTTTTCCACACTTGTTCAAGCCATATAATGAATGACAAAAAATGAATTGTATACAAGTCACTCCAAATCCTTAGCTTTTAATATGCTTCATAGATGAGATTGCATTATATGGTTTGAACAAGATGTGGAAAAAAATGAAATGACAAAGTCACTCCAAATCCTTAGCTTTTAATACACTTCATAGATGAGATTAATCATGACTCTGTTGATGATTTGGAGTGATAAGGATACAAATAGAGTGTACTTTCTTTGTAAGCTCATGGTTTTTAAGTCATTTTGAAGGTCACTATGTTGGAACAGTCAGACCTGAACCAAAGGAGTGTATGGCAGGGTTGGAATATGTTTTAGTATTCAAAAAGGGTGTCCATAAATGCTATTACCTTGTCAAGTGATGTGGGAAAATGTCAAGTTATTTAGGCTTTTATACTACTACAGGGCTGCTAGTTTGTCAAATAGGTCTCCTAAGGTGCATTGGAGGAATTGGGCATAGGGAGTTGGGTCTAGCCAAGTGGATGGTTAAATCTAGTTGAATATACATTATATAACTCATAAAAGTCTTATTTAACCCTTGGTTAAGTCTTTTGTATGTTTGGAGTCATTTGAAGTCACTTGGGGTTTGTAGGTGTTTTTGGGCAACTTGGGTAACTTGCTACTTGAAGAAGTTTGGAAGTGGAGTTAGTCTTATGAATTCAAAGGTGTGTTGCTCAGTGTATTAACTTTTTGAATGATTATCCTCTAATAAAATATTGAGCGAGTTGGGTCATTGTTTTAGTTACATTTGTGGAAGATATAAGGGCATTGTTACAAAACAAAGAGATAGTTAGTTGTCTCATGCACAATTGACCTCTGCATCAATTATCTATTTCCTCTAGTATTGAACTTTGAAACAAGGAATCACCATTTGGCCTACAATACTCCTTGAATTTAACATAGAGTTTAGTAGAGGAGAAGCACTATAAAGGAAAAAAATAGTTCCATATTAATTGCATAATACTTACTACCTAGCACAGAGGAAGCTCTTCTGGAAAAGTTCCACAAACCTTGATTAAAACTTTGTGAATGGCCCATTTCCTACTGCATAGAATCCTTCAAGTTAAAAGGTAATTAGCCAAGTTGACTGGATAAAATGCACCATCGATTATGTACAAATAAATATAAGCATGAGATTTAATATAGAATATATACAAAAGCCAATATAACTCCTATTAATTTAATAAATATACTTAGCCATTAGTGATATATTCCACACTCTAGAGAATTCCATGGCAATCATACTTCATAGACAATTTAATATGGACTTCCATTTAAGCTATGTTAAATATTTGATAAATGACTTGGCATCAGTAATGCCTGCCCAAAAATGGCAAAATTCTAAAATTTAGTCATAGGCCTACCCCTACTAGCCATATTGAGGGGAAAATGGAGGAAAGCATTAAATCACTTTAAACAAAAGAGGAAGTGGGAATTTTGCAACAATTGAAATACTTGAAGGTGTGAGAATACTAGACACTCTCATAAATAATCTTGAAGAGTATACCAAAAGTTAGAAATGACTTTAGCAAGTGAGCTTTAAGTAATATATGAGATCTAAAATCACTTGTAACATCAAACAACCACTTTGATATGGATTAGAGAACCTAAAAATCCAAACATTATAGGGAAGCATCCAACATAAACAAAATATTTTTCACATAAGGTTTCATGGATGATAATTTTACAAACTTGGAGACAAATAAAGGTCACTTAACCTTGAAAAAAACTAATATTTGTTCTTCAAAAGTAATGAAGATAGTAGAATACCCAAAAAACTTAACTTAGATTTGGTTGAATTTAATAAGAAGGTTCTAAAGACCATTCATTAGAGAAATCAATTCAAAGGTGATGTCTTGTTGCATATGGTAAGAGAATTTCACTTTCTAAAAGAAATAGAATGCTTACTAGCTCTATGACACATTTTGATACAAATAATAATAGCAACTAGTGAAAATATCAATGTGCTCAATTTGGTATTATATGCCAAATTTTATAGTGCAACTTGACTTCGAAAGGCATAGGTACTATCTTCAGTTTCTTAGCTCCTATTATTTAAGTAGACTTTGATGCAATGAAGCTTGAACTCTATTTTGAAAAGAAAAGAGTTGTGGATTATTTGACTTCCACTAGTGCCACTTATCCAATTTATATAAAAATAATATGATCAATATTTGATAATAATTTCCATGATAAGTTGATGTAAAAAGAAGTAGAATGAAAGTATAGTAATAGTCCAGATTGAGTTGAAGACAAATTTATGGTATTCATTGATTGTGAAGGATATCAAAATCATATATTATAGTTCAAAATTTTGATATAGAAGAAGATGTGAATGTTAATTTTAGTTCTAATCCAAGATATAGTGCCAGATATTTTTAATGGTTATATACATACTCTTGTCAAGAAATAAGGTTATTATTTTTAAAATAATATTTAATCTTCAAAGCCACCCAAATGAAAATACACAATATTTTGGTCTTTTTGTTTCAATAATCCACTTATCCAATGAGAAATAATATCATTAAAAGCTTCATTACAGTATTTATAAATGTCTTAAATTTTGTCAATTACAATCTTCCATAGAAAGAAAAGAAGTTACCAATTTCCTAGCCTAGATAATTTTTTTGAAGGAGATCTATGTTGTGGAACACTTCCAAGAAATGCAAGTTACACTTCAAAAAAAACAAAGAAAAATAAATTCAAATGGTAGTTTCTACTTCTATAAATTCCATTCAATCCTAATATTAACATAAAATAGAACGAGTTTAAATGACGATAAAGAAATTGGCTTTAGAAACTTTCATTAATTCTTGGAAAATTTTGAAACATTTAAATTGAAACCCAAAGTAACATGAATATTTGAACTTAGTTATCAAACCTTATTTTACTAGCTATGTACTAACAAGACAAACTAAAATAGTTTGCAGAATGGGTTGTTGCATATATGCACTAGTTACAAATTATAGCAAGACAGAAAAACAAAAATAATGGAAAGTGAATCGAAAAATCTACAAACAGCCATAGAACCAATGGGACAAGGATCTACAACACAAATATTGGTGATAAAAGAAGCTAATTTTATAATGAAGTTCATCATCATACTGTAACTGGAAGCAGAATGTACATATTAGTTAAGGTGAGACAAAATGGAAAAAGTTGTGAAGAAAGGACAACTTATCCCCTTGGTAAATAATTAAAGGAGATCATAAGTCTAGAGGAAATAATTAATCAGATCATTTTATATGCATTACATATTGAGGACTCCAAGAGCCTTACAACAACCAAGGAGGGTGGAAGTAATCCACCATTGGTAAGAAATAAAGATTGCATGTGCATATAGCCTCAATCAGAGAGGATGATCTTAACAAGAACATCACATAAGAAATAAGATTAAATATCAAAAAAAATGATAAAAATCTTTAGACTGGCCATTATATCAAGCCATCATTTGGATAAAAAAGTGGATCATGTCACATACACAAAATTGATGAACATCAGAAATAGTGATGAGCATATTACTTTCAGATTGATTTAAAGTTCTATATTTGATTGATATAATATAGAAATAATATTTGCAACTCATCCATTCTTCTCACATCTTTGAATTATAACATAGTGATCAAACTTCAATCAATACAATCTCTATATATATTATAAATTCAGATCAGTCCTTGCCATATCAATGTATATCTTGCATTGGCTTGATCCAGATTTTAGACGATCTCTATAAATCAACATTTCTACCAAAGTCAAATCAGATATTGAAATTGTTCATTCAATCCATATATTTGCGAATCAATATCTATTTTCCCTTACAGTTGCATATCAATATCTATTATATCAGTGATCTTGAACAAAGCATTTTGGATATAATGTTTAAAAAGTTGATATTTGTTGATCCAAGACTTTCTTCATCACCCACATTGTTTATAGATTTCAAAACAGAGGATTGTATTAGAATTATTTTTTGGCAATAAAATCTTGCAGATTAGTCTTCAATATTATCAAGGTAGCAAAAATTTCATGTAAGAAGCCTTCAAGGCTCTAACTGTTGAACTGACTATGGTTGTTTTTGGTTTTTATTGTTTTCCATTTTTGTGTGTTTTTGAGATGGTTTGACATAAAAAGCACTACATGTGCTGAATTAAAGCTTCTAAAATTTGTAAACTGAATACTAGGGAACAAAATTAAAGATTTCAACTCTTCTTCTTATCATTTCATAGAGAAAAAACTCATTACAAACAAATAGCATACCCGAGTAGTGGAAGAAACCCTTTTAACATTCATTGCCCAAGAAAGCAAGTCAACAATATAAAACCCTATGCCAATCAGCAGTAAAAACTTCAAGAGATGATACCAAACCCTACTATAGCCCTAGGCTTCTTATAATTTTTGTTGATTTTTTTTGTGCTTCTTTCACCAAAACTGAACTATATATGAAAGAGCAAGTAGGGGAAATGAAGAACCAATAAAAAGAAAAGATTTCAAACCATTGTAAACAACCAATAGTTTCACAATTTGAAGCCCTCAATCTACCATAAAACCCTCTTCCAATTTTATCAGCTCAAGAAGGAAAAGTGAAGGATGAAGTTAGCCACATAGATTGCTAGACCCCAAGCATATGCATCATATTCACATTGCAAGCCATTTACAAATAAACTTTGTGTAACAAGCCAAATTATAAATTGAAGCTGCATATACCATAGAAATAGTTGCATTTTTCCCTTACCTTTGATGGCAACAAGTATTCAAGTGGCCCTATATGCTTGAATGATGCTCCAATCGATGAAGAATGATGGAAAGCTTCAAATTATCTACTCAAGCAAAATGCCCTCAAGAAAATTTTTAAAGCCCTTTCTTGACTGCATGAAATTAAAGGGGAAGAAATTACAAGAGCATGAAAAGTGAAGGATCTCTCCCAGAAAAAACCTCTAGACAACATGGAAAAGCAACAAACCTAAGGAAAACCCATCTACTTGGTATTCGCTGAAAATCCCTTAGAAGCAATCTATCATGGAAGGATTAGGAGAAGGCTAGCAAATTATTGGCAATGAAAAAAACCAAAAAAGTAGAGACTTTGCCAAATCTCAAAAATAGGACAACTGTGCTCTCCACTATGCAAAATGCTAGAATGGTGCTCAAGGGAAATGCCCTCAATGCTTACTTGCTCAAGTGAAATGTGTTTTTTCCCTCTCTTTTTTTGTCTTTATGCTGCCATGTGCGTCGCAATTGCGACCAACAAGAAATACAAATGATTGGTGGAAATTATGACCAACACGGGCATGTTATTTAAAAAAAAAAACAAAAGTTTTCTTTATAATGCAACCAACCAAGCCATTTAAAGGAGTTGATCAAAATTTAGGGTTAAATGCACTAGTGGCACTTTTTAGAGCTAAAATTCAAATTTCTCTATGCATTTCATGGTGAATATTTTGCATTGCATTTCCATTCATAATTTTATCATAGATTTGTATCTTAATTTGGTTGATTGCACATACTTAACACCTAGATCTACATTACTTAATCAATTAGTTTAATTTTGCATACACATTATCCTACAGGCCAAAGAGAGCGTTTCACTATGTTATATTCCTTTTTATATTCAAATTCACTATTGTCATCCCTTCTTTTTGGGCCTTGCTAATCTAATTGGGGTTCAAAGAGGAATCATATTTGGATATTCTCCCTTTCCCTATACATACGTATCTTTTTATGCTTTAGCAAGTGAAGTGGAGGCCTACATCATGTTAAAGTGCTTATATTTCACCCCCAAAAAATATCTTAGAAAGTGTTAGGAACCTGTGTGTTCCTTCTGTTTATTTTGTTAGAGTAGTGTTGTTGGACGCATATGCTTTGTAAGTCGTCCCGTGAGTATATTTTATTATCCCACATGCATAGGTAGTATTACTTTTCTAGATCGTACCCAGTATATAAGAATAGGTTGAGGCCCTTGATGGGCACGGACGAATTTATTGTATTGAGCTTGCTCAAAGGAGGTTACCCCCTCGAAGTGGCCTGCGATCAGTAGATTCATTCTGAGTTCTGCTATCACTTTGTATTCTATTATTTCGAGCATTCTCACGATATTGCTATAAGGAGGTTCTTCACATCTGGTATCAGAGCACTCTCTTGGGCTCGCTGGGTGGAAATTACATCAAATTTTTTTTTTTCTGTCGTGGCCTTCAGGTTCCTCTCACTTCTAATATCTCTTGTTATTGCAATAACTCTTTTCAGTTGTTCTGTCTGTGAGTGAATTTTTCTAAGTGGACTGTTCAAAAAAAAAAAAAAAAAAAAAAAAAAAAAAAGTAAAAATTTTTCTGTTTTTTAGTCGTAGCTTCCTTGTTTGCTTTCTGTTTCTGCTCATACTTCCGCAGAACGTCTGCAATATCATTTCGCATACTTCCTTCCTTGGCGAACCAACCCCAAATTTTACATATCAAAGCCCTAAATCCCTCATTTATCTAATTTTAGGGTTTGCCCTATCTTTTTCACCTCTCATCCAATCGCCACCAAACTGAGCCACAAGATTCAATTCCTCATTTTGCTCCCTTATCCCTCTTGGACTGTTCGCCTCATTTCGCCTCCCTACCCTTGAAACCCTCATTTTTCTTTTTCCCTTGTCCCCAGATAGTCTCCCACCACCCGTCGAACACCCATTTCCTATATGAGTTTTACCCAAATCCAAGTTTGCCGTAACTAAAAAAGTTTTTCTTTCTCATCTTCTACCCATTCCAAAAAAAAAAAAAAAAAAAAAAAAAAAACCTTGTTTTATGGTTGTTACGCGTACAGGAGCAAAAATCATGGAAGAGGAAATTGTATCCCTCAAAACCAAACTTCAAGATCTGGATGACAAAATTCTGGGTCTTAACTTTCAGCAGTCAGCCATGAGCCGAAACCATTCAGGAGATACTGGGTCCTCTTCTGGCAATTTCCGTGGACCAAAGCTTGATTTTCCACGCTTCGATGGTTCTGATCCGACTGGATGGATCTATAGGGCAGAGCAGTATTTCAGCTTGCATAATACTTTGGATAACCACAAAGTCCCCCTTGCATCTTTTCATTTGGAACATGAAGCTCTTCAATGGTTCCGTTGGTACATCAAGGCTAATGTAGACCCAACGTGGAGAGAATTGTGCACCCTCATTTTGGAGCGCTTTGGCCCTAGTTCCTTTGATGATTTCACAGGAGCACTCACTAAACTGCGTCAAACAGGCACTGTAAGAGAATACCAGACAGAGTTTGAAAAATTAGCTAATTACACAGAGGGCTTGTCTGATGAATTCTTCCGTAGTTGTTTTGTCAGTGGTCTGAAGGATGCACTTCGCTCAGAAGTCAAAATGTTTCGACCTACTACAATGATGGAAGCCCTTGGGTTGGCTAAGTTAGCGGAAGACAAGATTAGTGCTCTACAACGCTCCAGATCTAATTTTGTTCCATTCAGAAATACAGGTTCTCACAACCCTCCAGTCATACCAGCTCCCAGAACTACTCCAATCAAGCACTTGTCTGAAACAGAGATGCGAGTCAGGCGAGACAAAGGGCTTTGTTATAATTGTGATGAGAAATGGTCTCGGGGCCATAGATGTGTTCAGCAAAAGCTCTATCTCTTGGATGTGGATTCTCCACCGGAACTGGAAGAATATGTAGATGCTCAGGAAACAGTGGATGATGAGGTTGAGCCTCACCAGCCTGAACCTCCTTCACCAGAAGCTCCACCAGAGATATCTGTCCATGCTTTGGCAGGAGTCACTACTCCACAAACCATGCGGGTCCAGGGTTTCTTCAAGAAGATCCCTCTTACTATACTCATTGATTCTGGTAGCACTCATAACTTCATTGATCCACGAATAGCCAAACAGGCTGATTGCTTTATCCATCCCTGCTCTAGCTTTGAAGTCATGATTGCCAATGGGGGCACTTTACCTTGTAAAGGGAAATGTCGCAATGTGCGTCTCTCTATTGGAGATTATAACATGCGCTCTGACATGTTTGCCTTACCCTTAGGTGGCTGTGATGTGGTTTTGGGTGCCCAATGGTTACGCACTCTTGGCCCCATTCTCTGGGATTTTGCTGAACTTTGGATGCAGTTTTCAGCCGAGGGGCACCAACACACTTTGAAAGGCTTACAACCAGGGTCTCTCAGCATCATCAGTTCACACCGTATGGAAAAAATTCTTAAGAAGAATTCACATGGTGTCATCGCTCAGCTCCATTCCATTCAGATGCAGCCATCAGCAGTCTCTAGCACTCCTGCCGATCTCCAACACATTTTGGACAAGTATTCTGGTATATTTGCTGAACCTGTGGGATTACCTCCTTCTCGTCTAGAGGACCACCGTATACAGCTCCTTCCTGGCAGTGTTTCGCCCAACATCAGGCCCTACCGCTACCCATTTCATCAGAAGATCGAAATCGAGATACTTGTCTGTGACTTACTGAAGCAAGGTATTATTCGCCCTAGTACCAGTTCCTTTTCTTCTCCAGTTCTTCTTGTTCGCAAAAAAGATGGGTCATGGCGACTCTGCATTGATTTTCGAGCACTTAATCATCTCACTATAAAGGACAAGTTTCCCATTCCAGTTGTTGATGAACTTCTTGATGAACTTCATGGGGCTCATTTTTTCTCCAAGTTAGATCTTCGTTCTGGGTATCATCAAATTCGGGTTAATGAGGAGGATATACCTAAAACTGCCTTCCGCACACATGATGGTCACTATGAATTTTTAGTCATGCCCTTTGGCCTCACGAATGCTCCTTCAACATTTCAGGCAGTGATGAATAACATATTTCGACCATACCTCCGGAAATTCATTCTGGTCTTCTTTGATGATATCCTCATATATAGCAAAACTTGGACTGAGCATCTCCATCATCTGGAGCTTGTCTTGCAACTTCTCTCTGATCATCAACTCTGTGCAAAACTATCTAAATGTGTGTTTGGCCAGGAGGAAGTGGAGTATCTCGGGCATATTGTTGCACACCATGGAGTGCGGGTGGATCCTACAAAAATAGATGCCATGAAAACTTGGCCGCATCCTAAAACTCTCAAGAGCCTTCGGGGTTTTTTGGGGTTGATTGGCTACTACCGCAAGTTTGTCAAAGATTACGGGAAAATTGCAGCACCATTGACAGCTCTGTTAAAAAAGGATGCCTTCTCCTGGACCCCTGTTGCTGAGACTGCATTTGAACAACTGAAACAGGCTATGTGCAGTACACCTGTTCTCGCGATGCCAGATTTTTCCAAACCCTTCACTATTGAGAGTGATGCTTGCGGCAATGGATTGGGTGCTGTTCTCCTGCAAGATGACCATCCTATTGCGTTCACTAGCAAAGCCCTCTCTGGTAAGAATCTAGCCCTCTCTACTTATGAAAAAGAAATGATGGCTATTTTGCATGCTGTACAGAAGTGGCGGCCATACCTCTTAGGGAGTCATTTTTGCATCAGAACCGATCACCAAAGTCTGAAATACTTCCTGGAACAACGGGTATCCTCTCCTACACAACAAAAATGGGTCAGCAAACTCATGGGGTATGATTATGAGATCACCTACAAGAAGGGTAAGGAGAATATTGTGGCAGATGCTCTTTCTCGCACATTTGATAATCAAGCTTCCCTTTCCGCTATTTCTATGCCCATTCCCAATTGGTTAGCGTCTGTTCAGCAGGGCTATGACAGTGACTCTTCTTTATCTCAAATCATTCACCAGCTAGCCAATAATCCTTCTGCTATACCACATTACTCTTGGGATGGTGCTTCTCTTTGATACAAGGGTCGGCTAGTGCTTCCTCAGAACCCAGCTCTACATCAGGCTATTTTTTATGAACTCCATGCTTCTCCTTTAGCAGGGCACTCAGGCTTCCTCAAAACTTATGAGCGAGCAAGGAGAAACTTCTTTTGGAAAGGGATGAAACAGACGATTCAACAGATGGTGGCTGAATGTGATACTTGCCAACGCCACAAGGGTGAAACGACCCTCCTTCCTGGCTTGCTCGAACCATTGCCCATCCCTACACGGATTTGGACTGATATTTCTATGGATTTCATTGAAGGGCTTCCTAAATCCGGTGGCAAGACAGTGATCTTGGTTGTGGTTGATCGTCTCTCGAAATATAGTCATTTTTGTGCCCTCAGCCACCCCTATACTGCCTCCTCTGTTGCACAAGTCTTCATGGACCAGATATTTCGTCTTCATGGACTCCCTTCTTCCATTGTCTCTGATCGTGATGCAACTTTTACTAGTCATTTTTGGACTGAACTGTTTCAGAAAACTGGCACCAAACTGAAGATGAGTTTGGGCTATCACCCACAAACTGATGGTCAAACCGAAATTGTCAATAAATGCTTGGAAACTTATCTTCGTTGCTTCACTTCCGAACAGCAACATCAGTGGGCCAAGTGGCTCCCTTTAGCTGAATGGTGGTACAATACCTCTTACCACACTACCTCTAAAATGACTCCATATGAAGCAGTCTATGGTCAGGCACCTCCAGTGCTCCTTCCCTACACTCCCAACAGCTCACCAGTCCAGGCAGTTGACATAGTTCTCCGCAGCAGGGATCAGATTCTTCGTACCTTACAGGATAATCTTCACATGGCCCGTAATCGGATGAAACAACAAGCAGATCAACACCGTTCTGAGCGCTCATTTCAAGTTGGGGATATGGTTTTTCTTCGTCTACAGCCATACAAACAATCCTCCCTAAAGCTGAAAGGGCGTCATAAGCTGGCCCCAAAATTTTATGGGCCTTATAAGGTTCTGCAGAAGATTGGTTCAGTTGCTTATAAACTGGAACTTCCTCCTTCTTCCCGCATTCATCCAGTCTTTCATGTTTCTTATCTAAAGAAAGTTTTGGGTACCACTATCAGAGCACAAACTACTCTCCCTGAAATGGATACGGAAGGATCCATTATCCTGGAGCCGGTGGCAATCATTGACCAGCGCACTCGCCAGCTTCGCTCTCGCTCCATCTCTGAGGTCTTGATTCAGTGGCATGGCATGCAACCAGAGGATGCTACCTGGGAACCCCTTCTTCAGATTCAACAACAATTTCCACACCTTAAGCTTTGAGGACAAAGCTTTTTTCTAAGGGAGAGGGGATGTTAGGAACCTGTGTGTTCCTTCTGTTTATTTTGTTAGAGTAGTGTTGTTGGACGCATATGCTTTGTAAGTCGTCCTGTGAGTATATTTTATTATCCCACATGCATAGGTAGTATTACTTTTCTAGATCGTACCCAGTATATAAGAATAGGTTGAGGCACTTGATGGGCACGGACGAATTTATTGTATTGAGCTTGCTCAAAGGAGGTTACCCCCTCGAAGTGGCCTGCGATCAGTAGATTCATTCTGAGTTCTGCTATCACTTTGTATTCTGTTATTTCGAGCATTCTCACGATATTGCTATAAGGAGGTTCTTCACAGAAAGATTTCCATAAAAAACATTCAAACAAGGGATTTCCATTGGAAACCCCTCATAACTTCTAGAACTTTTTATATATTGAAGATAATTTATAAGCCTTGTGATCATTTGAGCAACAACATGAGACTTACAAGCTTATTCAATCTCTTTATGAGTAACCACTCTAGAAATGACAATTGGTAGACCAAGAATCACAACTTATAATCTATCTTTTACAATGAGACAAATACAACCACTGGAAGACCAAGATTTAGAACTTAGAATTCCATAAAGATGTCCCTCTTAGGATATGAACTAGGGTCTCCACAATAAGAACTCATAACTTCAACCAACTAATATATACCCCTTGGACATTCTGGGCCTATTTTCTTTTATTCATTGATGTCAAAATATCTTTCAAGAATAAATATGAGTTTAAGTTACATAGATTTAGCAAAAACCTAATGCCTTTTTTTAAAATTGTAAAAATGTTCACTTTACCAACTAGAATTTGATTAAAATAATGAGAAAAGATTGTGTATGGCCTTCATGGTCCTAAAGACCTTATTCAACCCAAAAAAAAAAAAAATAAGGCTAATAAACAAACCCTGACCTTCAATAAACCAAATATAACCTAGAAATTTTTAATTGCATTTTGGTGGTAAATCAAAATTTTAATTCCTAAGCACCCTATAATAGGTCTCAAAGGGTTATTTATTTGAAAGTAAGAAAGGGAAAAATTAGATGGCTCCCTCCTAAGCCATGGTGGGTTAAAATCAACTTAAATGGAGTGTCTAAAGACAACCCTGGACCATCAGGTATTGGTGTCATAACACAAGATAAGGTTGCAATTATTTTGGACATAGGGGTAAGTGTTTAGTTAATGGTATCAACAATATGGTAGAGTTCCAAGTGGTAGTTGAGGCTATGTTTATGGGGATTGAGTTGGGATATTGGAGGATCCATTTGGAAGGAGATTCATAGATAGTGGTAAATGGTATTGTGAAGAGAGAGTTGGATATACATGTGGTATTTTAAAAAGTACATAAAGAAAATCAAAACCTTACTAGAGGAAGTAGATGAATTTTGGGTCACCCATGTGTTAGGAAGTCCAATGACCTAGTAGATAAGTTGTTAAATATTAGGTTGATAGGGTTAATTGAATATTCATAAACATACTTGGATACTTTATTTTTGGAGCTAAAATACATCCTCTACTACATATGTCAAGGTGAGTCTTTTATATTTTATTTTCTTACATATCTTTTTCCTAGATCTATGTCTTAATTGGGTTAATTATGTGCATTCATGTTGTGATGTGGAGCCTAATCAGACTCAGAGGTTTATTCAACATGGTTTTTTCCCCATATTATTTTTATGGGGGTTTGGGGACACTGGCCCCAATATGGATTCAAGGGGTAGCACCCCTTTGGGGTCCTAGGGCAATGACGCAGGTGTGCTCCCTACTGCAATACAAGGTGGGTTTGAGGGGCAACGCTCCTATGGGGGTTTCGGGGATGTTGCCCTTGAAGCCAAAAATGCCCTTATATTGTAAAAGGTGTTGGTTGTTATTTTTACTATTAGACAACTTATTCTAACCCTAATTTTGTAAGCAACAAAATATTGTATAAAAAAGGCTTAAGGTTAGGCATTTCATAATGTACTGGTGATATTGTAGCTTCTTGCGGCAGTATTGAGCTGTAAGGGATTGTGGATTGTAATCACTAGATAATAATAATATTGGACTTGCTATTGGTGGACATAGCCCAAGGATTAGATGAACCATGTTAAATCTTCGTGTCTTGTGTTCTCTTCTATGAAATCTACTATTTTCTTGTATTGGTTATATTTGCACATAATTGTTATTTCTGTCTAAGGTTAATCCTAACAAGTGGTATCAAAGCTAGACGATTGTCATTTTTTTTTAGCCAGATGTCATCTTTTTTTTAGCAATCCTCTATAGGAAGTTCTCATACTTGAGTGGGAGTCTCATGGTTGAGTGGGAGCTATGGAAGATGAATGAAAGCTAAAGGTTGAGAAGTTTAATGGGCAGAACTTTTAGTTATGAAAGATGCAAATGGAGGACTATCTTTATCAAAAGGATTTATGGAAGCTATTGAAAGAAAAATCCAAGAATCATGGAACTATGACAGATGAGGACTGTGAGATTTTAGATAGAGAGGCACTTGGAAGAATTCAATTATGCTTGGCACCATCGGTGACATTTAATATTACAAAAGCAAAGATGACAGAAGAGTTGATGCAAACCCTAGTGAAATTATATGAAAAGCCCTCTGCTTCAAACAAGGTATTTCTCATGAAGCGTTTATTTAATATAAAAATGGTAGAAGGTGGATCTATTGTAGATTATTTAAATGAGTTTAATACTGGTACTAGTCAGTTATCTTCTATGGGTATTAATTTTGATGAAGAAATTATGGCTCTCTTGATTTTGTATTCTTTTCCTAAAAGTTGGAATGGCTTGGTAATGGTTGTGAGTAATTATGTTCCTGGATCTAATACCCTAAAATATGATGATGTGATTGGTATCATTTTGAGTGAGGAAACTCTTAGGAAAACCTCAGGTGGATCTACATCATGAAATACTTTAAACACACAAAGCAAAGGTAGAATGACTAAGAGAGGAAATAATTCTAGAAATCGTGAGAAATCGAGAGGAAAGTCAAAGGGGAAGAGGTCTTAGTATAGAGGACCAAGAGATTGTTGGTACTGTGGTAAACCAAGGCATAAAAAGAAATATTATTGGACTTGAAAGAATAATGAAAGAGATAAACCAAAAGGGAACAAGGAGGAAAATGTGGTAAGTAAAAAATCTGAAGAGGATGCTTTGCTTCTTTCTTTAGAAAGTATTGATGATTCATAGGTTTTAGATTCTCGTGCTTCATTTCATCCTACACCTCATAGAGGTTTTTTTTTTATTATGTCCAAGGGGATTTTGGGCTTGTTTATTTGGGGGCTAATGAACCCTATCAGATTGTTGGAAAGGGAAAGTTAAGATTAAGTTGTAGAATGGGAATCATTGGCTACTACATGAGGTAAGACATGTTCCAAGTTTGAGAAGGAATTTAATTTCAGCATGGCAATTTGATGATGTGGATTGTATAGTTACTTTTAATGATAAAACTTGGAAGATCTCAAAAGGTTCCCTTGTAGTAGAAAAAGGTGTGAAAGTAGGCACCTTATATCTTTGTATAGGTCATATTGTTCTTTCTAATTTGATTGTTTCAGAGAAAAATGAATGTTCAAGAACAGTTGTTACAGTTGAGCAAGAAGAACAAATAGTTGTTGTAGATTCTAATACAATATTATGGCATCACAGACTTGGGCACATGAGTGAGAAAGGTATGAAAGAACTTCACTAAAAGAAAGTTTTACTAGGCCAGAAATGTGTTAATATGGATTTCTATGAAAGTTGTGTGTATGAAAAACAAAAGAGAGTGAGTTTTGTGAAGACTAGGAAGGAAAAGAAAAGTGAGAGATCAGAGCTTGTGTATTCAAATATATGGGGACCAACTTAGGTATCTTCCCTTGGTGGCTCTCATTATTATGTTACATTTATTGATGATGCAACTAGAAACATATGGGTTTATTTCCTTAGAGAGAGATCTGATGTATTTCAAACTTTTAAGAAATGGAAATACTTGGTTGAAAATGAGACTGGTAAGAAATTTAAAATTTCTCAGATTTGATAATGGTGGTGAGTATTGCAGTCATGAATTTAAAGATTATTACTCCACTAATGGTATTCATAGACAAAAAATTGTTCCAAGGATTCCACAGGAAAATGGAGTGGTTGAACACATGAATAGGACTATAATGGAGTGTGCAAGAAGCATGAGGTTGCATAAAAGGTTTCCCTTAAACTTGTGGGTGGAGGTTGTCAACACTACATTATATTTAATCAATAGGGGTCCCTCTACTCCTTTGGGTTGTGGTATTCTAGAGGAAGCATGGACTGGTAAGAAGATGAGTTATTCTTTTCTTAGAAACTTTGGTTGTGGAGCATTTTCTCACATAGATTCAAAAAATAGAACCAAGCTGGAAGCTAAGTCAAAGAAATGTTTATTTCCTTGATATGGCATTAATGAATTTGGTTATAGGCTTTGAGATTTTGTAAGTCATAAAATTGTGAGAAGTAGGGATGTCATATTCAATGAGAAAGTGATGTACAAAGATCTTTTGCAGCGACATGAGAAGAAAGAAAATGATTATGTAGTGTTGGATGATACTCCAAAAGATGATCTTTCAGCAATTCCTCATGATTTGCAACAACCACAACAAAAATACCACACACCCTAGTGAATGTTAGATGGTCAACAAGGCTAATTAGACCTCTAGAAAAAATTTCTCCTTCTTTGTATCCTATTTTACTTACTGATGTTGGTGAACCTAAATGTTATGATGAAGCTATATAGGTGGATACTAAGATTCAGTGAGAGTTTGCAATTAAAGATGAAATTGACTCTTTGCTGAAAAATAAGACTTGGTATTTATGCAAGTTATCTGTAGGTAAAAGGGCTTTACAGAATAAGTGGCTTTACAGATTGAAAGAAGAGGATGGAGGCAAGAAAAAGTTTAAAGCCAAGTTAGTTGTAAAAGGATTTTCATAGAAAAGGGGCATTGATTTTGATGAGATATTTTCTCATGTTGTTAAAATGACTTCTATTTGCACTATTTTAAGTATTGTGGCTACTGAAGATTTGCATTTGGAGAAGCTTGATGTTAAAATAACCTTTCTTCATGGTGATTTGGTTGAAGAGATATTTATGGCACAACCATAGGTATTTGAGGTCAAAGGTAAGGAAAACTTAGTGTGCAGATTGAAGAAAAGTTTATATGGATTGAAGCAAGCATCTTGGCAATGGTATCTGGAATTTGACAGTTTTATGCATGAGCATGGATATAGTAGGTGTCATTTTGAGAATTGTATTTATTTTAAGAGGTTGGATGATGATAGCTACATTATTTTATGTTTATATGTTGATGATATGCTTGTAGTAGGGTCTAACATGGATCACATTAAGGAGTTAAAAGAACAATTAGCAAATTCATTTACTATGAAGGATTTGGGGTCAACAAAGCAAATCCTTGGTATGAAGATTTGTAGAGATAGGAAGAACAAGAAATTGACATTATCTCAGGCTGATTATATTGGAAAGGTGTTGCAACATTTCTCTATGGAGAATGCTAAAGTTATCAACACACCTTTACCTAGTCATTTGAAGTTGACTAAGGAGATGTGTCCCAAGACATAAGAAGAGGAGGATAAGATGTCTAAGGTACCTTATGCTTCAGATATAGGAAGCTTGATGTGCTATGGTATGTCTAATGAGGCCAAATATTTCCTTTATTTCATGATAGTTTTAAAACACTTTGTTGATACTCTATTTTATTTTTGTCAAAGCATTTGTGGACATATGTTTACCAAAACTTGTGATAAACCTATGGGTAGATACTATGCCATCTTTTGCTAGTATTATATATATTATCCAGTATTTCATATAATTATCAAAATGTGTGTTCTTATATTTGAATTTAATTTGATAAATGCTTATTTGCAAACATGTCTCTGCATAATAACTAACCTATTAGTGATGAAGCTGAAGATGATTGGGTGAAGTTAAAGATGAATATTGAATATAGTTAATAACTTTCAAGAGGAGAAAGAATGTTGAAGTTTAAGTCATGGTGAAGAAGAATCATACCGGTATTGAAGGACACGACTACAAGAATGGAGGAACTCTAAAGACTTACTATATTCTCTGCATTTATGTCAAGTGGTTACTGTTTAAACTTTATTCTTCCTGCCTTGAACTATTACTCTTCCTTATTTCTCACCTATGAATTTGTAGTTAGTTTGTTTTTTTTCTATTTTTTGAATAAGTGTCGATCTCCTATATATAGGAATTAGACCAAGTGTGTTAGTTTAGCCAATTAGAAGAAAGAGTTTATGAGAATAGACTATCAACTTCTACAATTGTGTTTTTATAGTTTCTAAGGGAATTGGTAGTCTATGAACCAATGGAGGGGATCTCAACAGTGGCCTAACCAAAATACTAGTACTCCACAATTACTACCTCTAGTTCAACAACCTATTCTAATGCCACCACCTAAAAATCATGGACCTCAAAAGCAGACACAATTACTTGCACAACCTCAGCCAAACCCAAATAGCCAATAGCCACAACAACCCATGTATAGTGTTGATGTTTAGCAGTATCCTTCTTATGCTTTGGGTGTTGCAGATATACATCTGAGATCTGGTACAATTTTACCAATGCCTAAACCATCTCTTATAACTAAAATACCATATCCTCCTATAGCATCAAAACCCTCAATTGCTAAAACAGTTGACCCAACTAATGTTACCAAGTCAACCCAAGCTCAACCAATAGTGGAACCTCCTTTTCTACAAAATTTTATACAAAGAAAACCTATACAAGCAAAGAAATAGTCTTTTGATATTGTTGATCAATTGAAAAAAATACATGTCCAAATAACACTATTTCAAGCCATTAAAGATGTTCTAGTTTATGGAAAAGCCATTAGAGATGCTTGCCTAAAGAAGCTTGGAAGGAAGAAAAGGGACCCCACCACAATCCATGTTGTGGGACAATTGGCTGACATCATTTTAGGGAAATTGATCACACCAAACACTAATACATTTGGTACCAAATTGCAACGACAATGCCGTTGTAGTTTTTCCATCACAACCTTGTCATTGTCACAATTGCGATGGTACACCGTCGCAATTGCGACGATAATAAGGTTGTGACAAAAAAATTGCAATGGCACTACCGTTGTAATTTGGTACCAAATGTATTAGCGAAAATATTCTAATCTAGGAAGTCGAATAGTGAATGTCAATATAAATGGTTAGTTTGTTAAAAATGCTTCAATAAATCTTGGTGCTACTATAAATGTCATGACCAAGGATACTATGAAGAAGTTGAAAATAGAAGGACTAAGGGCTACCACAACAATTCTACAACTTGCAAATAGTTCTATTGTCACCCCTGATGGGATGATAGAAAACATAGTTGTGATCTTAGATTCTCTAGAGTATCCTACAGACTTCATGATTTTATCCCCGAAAGTTAATCTATCTGGTTACCTTATCATCTTAGGTTGACCATGGTTAGCCATAGCTAATGCAAATATAAGTTGTAGATCAGGGAATATGACCATATCAAATGGCCAAGAAACAAAGAAATTTGATTTGTATCCTCCAGCACAACCATTACCAAATTTAAGCACATCTATTTGGCCAGATTTAGGGGATGAAGAAGAAGAGTTAAATTTTATAGTACAACTCATGATATTTCATAAACAATCTTTTCTAAAACTGCAAGAGGAAGATTCAGTACTTCAGACTATCCTCACTAACAATTGTGTGGTAGAAAAAGATGTATCTAAAAGCTCTATGTTGCAATTAATCACATATGAATAATGTGATAAGAAGTTTACTTTTCTCAAAGAACCTAATATTCTTCATCCACTCTTACTATGTGAATTAGAAGCAAGTCCAATCTTTGGAACTACTATGATAGAGTCCACCACTACTGTTGAACTGACTAAAGGTCATAATCTCCATGTTAACCCCAAATTAACACCCACACAAATGGAATAGTTTAAAGAGTTGCTTCAAAGGCATGAAAAGGCCTTTGCATGGGACTATAGTGATATGAAAGGGTTGAGCCATACACTGTGCACCCATAGGATATACATCAATAAAGGTTGTATACCACTCCATCAACCCCAGAGAAGAATAAATCCAAGCCTTAGAGAGATAGTTAAAACTAAATTGCAAAAATTGCTTGATGCTAGTTTTATTTATCCTATATCTAATAGTAGATGGGTGAAACCCTTGGTCATAGTACCTAAAAAGGGTAGAAAATGGAGAATTTTTGTAGATTATAGAGAGTTTAACAAGGCCACCAAAAAGAATCACTTTCCTTTACCATTTATAGACCAATTTCTGGACACTTTAGCTAGAAAGAAGTATTTCTCTTTTCAAGATGGGTATAGTGGTTATAACCAAATCAGTATTGCTCCTGAAGATCAAGACAAAACCACATTTACATGCCCATGGGGTATATTTGCATACTTTTTTTTACCATTTGGTCTATGTAATGCTCTTGCAATGTTCCAACGAGTAGTTATTAGCATCTTTGCTAATATATCACATGATTGTATGGAAATATACATGGATGACTTTACAACATTTGGAGTCACTTTTGAGGAAGCAATGGTGAATCTTGAAAAAAATTTGATAAGTTGTCAAGAACATAACTTGGCACTTAATAGTGAAAAGTGTTTCATGCTCATGTAGGAAGGTTTGGTACTTGGTCATTTCATATTAGCTATAGGAATACAAGTGGATCCAACTAAGATAGAGGTAATTCAAACATTGCCCATACCTACAAAATCAAAAGATGTAAGATCTTTTCTATGTCATGCTAGATATTACAAACATTTTATAAGAGATTTCAGCAAAATAGCTAGTCCCTTGTATAAGTTACTCACAAAAGAAGCTGAATTTAGTTGGACATCCGAATGTGATGAAGCCTTCCTGCAGGTTAAGAAACTTCTGATTATAGCCCTAGTTTTACAAGGCCCTAATTGGAATTTACCTTTTCATATATATATATATATATATATATATATATATATATATATATATATATATATATATATATATATATATATATATATATATATATATATATATATATATATATATATAGATGCCTCTAATTATGCCATAGGTGCAATTCTAGCACAACAATCCCAAAATCTTGAAAATGCAATCTATTATATTAGCAAAGGCCTTCATGGACCAGAATTAAACTACACAGTGATAGAAAAAGAACTGCTAGCAGTAGTTTATGCCATCAAAATTTTTTGGCATTACATAACTGGCTATTCCATATTTGTTCATACTAATCATGTAGCAATTAAATATCTCATGAATAAGCCTGCTATAATTGGCAGATTAGCAAGATGGTTACTGTTGTTGCAAGAATTTGATATAACTATTGTTGATAAGCTTGGAGAAGCCAATGTTATAGCTGATTATTTGTCAAGAATCCATCATTATGATACTGACACTACTTTGGTAGATGATGCATTTCCAAATGAGAATTTATTTCATATTGTTGTTCAAACTCTATGGTATGTGGACATTGCTAATTACCTTGTAGTTAATAAAATACCAAGACATTTTTCTTACTAGGAAAAGAAGTTGCTTGTAGAGAAAAGTTTATGTTTCTCCTGGATAGATAATCTCTTGTTTTACATTGGACTTGATCAAGTCATGAGAAGATGTGTGAGAGAGGATGAGACATGATATTCTACATGCATGTCATAACAAACCATGTGAATGACACTTTGCAGCAAAAAGAATAGTCTTAAAAATCTTGACAACTGGTTATTATTGGCCTACACTTCACAAGAATGCAGCCAACTATACATGGAAGTGCAATAAGTGTCAAAGAATGGGCCAACCAACAAGAATAGATGAAATGCCTCTTAACCCTCAAATGGTGTTAACACCATTTGATAAATGGGGCATAGACTTCATTGCTCCAATTGATCCTGCATCTAACAAGAAATCTTATATTCTTGTGTGCACTAATTACCTGACAAAATGGGTTGAATTCAAAGCCATGAAACATGCTCGTGATAAAAAAGTTGCAAAATTTCTGTATGAAGAAATTTTTACCCACTATGGTGTACCCAAAGAGCTAGTCACTGACCAAGGTGCACAATTTACCTCTAATCTAATCTTAGAGTTGATGAAATAGTATAGCATCAAGCACCAGAAATCCAATCCTTATCACCCTCAAGCTAATGGACAAGCACAGGTCACAAACCATGAACTGGAGAATATCTTAATAAAAATGGTTTTATCTACATCATAGGGATTGGACCAGTATATTACAAGAAGTTGTTTGGGCTTATAGAACAACATGGAATACTTTTACAGGATTCACACCATTTGAGTTCCCTTATGGAAAGGTTGCAATGCTTCCAATTGAATTTGAACATAAAATTTTGAGAACTGCAATGGAGCTAGTAATTGAACTTCCTGTAGCATAAAGAGAACGTCTTCTGCATCTTAACTCTCTAGATGAAATTCAAAAAGCTACTTTGGAATGTACTAAACTTATATAGGAACAAAGGAAAAAATGGCATGACTCTCATATTATCAGTAAACAATTTCAAGTTGGTGACTGGGCACTACTATATGATTCTAGATTTAAAGACATACCGAGAAAGTTGTAGACAAGATGGCTGAGACCATATGAAATTAGTCATGTCTTTGATAATGGAGCTATTCAATTAACTACCATTGATCTAGTACCTTTCAAATTATTAATCAATAGTCATAGAATCAAATTATATAAATGGTCTCAAACAAAAGAAGACTTCCTGCAATAGTTCTAGTGGCCAAATTCAAATACAACCAAGGTAACTCTTCCTACAGCTGAAGGTGTCAACCTTCTGCCTGCCGCTCTTCAACATTAATTTCTTTGTGCATGATCATAATAAAAACTTTATGACCACATAAAGTTCACTTTCTCATTCACTTTCTCATTCCATCTCATCTCTTTACCTTCCACCCATCCACCTCATCTCATTTCTTTACCTTCCATCCACCCACTTTCCACGTCATCAATTTCTCATGTTTTCAATAAACTCTGCGAGATGCTAATGGATGATGTCGTTGATATCACTTTTGCCACCTTTTTGGTATGTGCAACAATCATTTAATAGGTATAAGGTTTTCAAATTATAATTCATTTATAGTCTATAGATTTTGTTAATTATATTTAATATTGCATTCTTTATATGATGGCATCATTATGCCAGTCCCTTACCCGTACTAGGTTTGACAAGTGTGGACACTTGTCCATATTTAGTAGGGGGCACGGGAGGTCACTAATATCCAATGGAATTTCTATTTATCCATAAATATTTTTTCAAGTCTTCGTATTTCCTTCATTGATGGAATTTAATTGCCATAAGTACACAAGTGAGGTGTTGTACCCCTTGTTTTTGAATTATTTTATTGTCATGTTGTTATGTGACTTGTGTTAAAATTTTATGTGATTTGAACCCCATTTTTAGATGATTCTCATACATGTTCATGATTTACCTTCATTAAATCCATATTATTGTGCATAATAGTTCATTATGACATTAATTACCTGTCAAAACAAAGAAATGTGAGTTGAGTCTATAAAACAACAAAGCAACTTGAATTCAAAAGGGGGAAAACAGAGCAAATAAAGAAAGTGTTAGGAAAATGGGTGGATAGTTGCAGAGGAGAGAACCGGTGGAACATATGATGTTACTCTCAAATGTAGAGGATGTAAGAAGGTTTAATACATGTGGATGGTTAGGGTATTTCCTAAGTTTGACTACATTTGATGAGGCAGCCATAGAATTCACAAGGATGTTTAATGAAGGTGAAGCTTCCATTTGGGGTTTAACGATGATTGCAATAGAGGAACACATTGTTGAAGTAACTGGGTTACCTATAATTGGAGAACATTATCCCAACACACATGATGCAAGGTTAGCAAGAGCTCAATTTACTGGACCAATTGATCCTCAAATGTACATTACAAAGCAAGGTTACAAGAGAATGTCACTACTACTACCATCCAATGAATTAGCCATGTATATTATTAGGTACCTTACATGAAAAGGGTGATTATCATACTTACATTCACATCATTTAAAATTACTTAGTTGTATAAGGCATAATTTTTTAGTAAACATTCCAAATTTCTTGTAAAATATGCTCTATATTAGTGCGGAAGAAACTCAAAAAGGAAAAGATAATTATGTTACCCTTCATGCCCTGATAGAAATGACACTTATGGATGTGTCCCCATGAAATGGGATGAATTTGTAGAAACCAAAACTCTACAACCCCAAGCTACCCCTAGTGAACAACCTCGTGAGGAGAATGTAGTTACCACTAATGAACCTATTGAACAAAGCACCCAAGAGGCTAAAACCAAAAATGTGTAAAGAAATGTACAAGAAAACATACAATAAAATGTTCAAGATATTGTACCTTCATCTATTCAAGAAAACTAGAAACCTACCTCTAGCCGAACAAAGAGAAAATGAAAAGAAATCTCTATTCAAGAAAAGGAAGAGCCAAACCCTACAGTTGTGAGACAAAACAGAACTAATAAAAGTCCTATAGCAACTACTCCTACAATAGAGACACCCAAAGGTAAAGGTAGAAAAAAGGTTGTGATAAAAGAAGAAAGCCTCATAAGGAGAAGCCCTAGGATGAGAGGGCAAGTTTCGATTCTACTTTGTCCAAAAAATCTACTAGGGAATCCTCTATGCAAATTGTCTTTGATCACTCTCCTCCCCATCCTAAAATTACAAGTATTCCAAAAAATCCTAATGAGGAATGTAGGGATGAAATCAAAGAAAATTTAAATGATACCCTAGCAGACCAACCAGGTACTTTGAGCTGTAGGGATGAAACAGTTCCTAAGAAAGTTGATCCAAACACTACCCTAGTTCCCTATAAATCAACATGGTTTATTGATGTTGTAGAAAAATTATGGATGGAATAGAGGAAGAGGAAAAGAAATCATGAAGAAGACAGTGGTTCTATTACACTGCAGAAACTCCTTTTTAAGTTGTTTGGACAACATATGTTTGCTGAGGCCTTATGGGAAGAAGAGAGGAAAAAGATGAATAAAGTCATAGCATCTCAAGGTGAAGAAATCACAGATTTAAAGGAACAATTAGCAAGTAAAAAGCAACGAATGGATCATGCCCTCAAGTTGGCTGATTAGGCACTTTCTTGTAGACTACTGCCAAGAGTTTATGCTCTCTATTTAAAAGAACAATTTATTTTGTTTCAACTAATTTTAACTCTTAAGGATATTAATGCAGAGTTCAAATTAGCACAAGAATTTTATGGATTATATCAAACTCTGCCACCCTAGCAGAAGAATTTTCTTTGTGAATTATATGTTCATAATTTTGTAATCCCTTCAGAGACTCAATGGAATCCCTTTCTCTATATAGGGGATATACATTTAAGAGCCCTCATGTCCTAGATGTCCAATGAAGAAAACTATGATAGGTAGCTGAATAATTATAGGGATGAGGAAAGGACAGAGCCCTTGCCTTTAAGAGCTGAGAGTAGAAAGCCAAATGAAGTTCTCAGGGATTGGTTCACATTAACTTATGGAAAGAAGAATTTGGAAGTAAGGGATAGAATCTTTTCTGCAAGAACCAAAGCCTATGTTGATTATGATAACATACCCTATTTTTCCTTCCAGAGAGCTATGACTAGTGTTAGAAGTAGATGGGCCAAATTGCCTGAGTCACTTAAAAAGTCATAACCACGTAGTCCCATCAACTTGGAGGCAAAACTTCACAAGGTTCCAAATTATCTAGAGTTAGGGAAGTAGGCTAGACTAGAATTGTGGTGTTTCCTAACCATGCTCCTATGGCCTTTATATGACATTAATGCCAATAGACTCAACAAGCTATAGGAAGATCATAGAAGGGAAGTGTGGGAAAGAACAAGAGGATTTTACTATACCTTCAAGAGCAACAAGAAAGGAAGGACTGAGATTGGAGAGGTCAGGCCATTAACAAGAAAGTGCAATGCTTGAGGACAAGCATTACTTTAGTAGGGGGAAGATGATGAAGCCAAATATTGCCTTTATTTCATGATAGTTTTAAACACTTTGTTGATACTCTATTTTATTTTTGTCAAAACATTTTTGGACCTATGTTTACTGAAACCTATGATAAACCTATGGGTAGATATTATGCCATCTTTTGCTAGTATTATATATATTATGCAGTATTTCATATAATTATCAAAATATGTGTTCTTATATTTGAATTTAATTTGATAAATTCTTATTTACAAATATGTCTTTGCATAATAACTAACCTATTAGTGATGAAGTTGAAGATGATTGGGTGAAGTTAAAGATGAACATTGAATACAATTAATGGCATTCAAGAGGAGAAAGAACATTGAAGTTTAAGTCATGGTGGAGAAGAATCATACTGGTACTGAAGGACATGACTGCGAGAATGGAGGAACTCTAAAGACTTACTATATTCTCTACATTTATGTCAAGCGGTTTTTGTTTAGACTTTATTCTTCTCATCTTGAACTATTACTCTTCCTTCTTTCTCACCTACGAATTTTTACTTAGTTTATTTTTCTATTTTTGGAATAAGTGTCAATCTCCCATACATAGGAATCAAACCAAGTGTGTTAGTTTAGCCAATTAGAAGAAAGAGTTTATGAGAACAAACTGTTAACTTCTATAGTTGTGTTTTTATAGTTTTTATGTATTGTTCCCATGTAATGAATTTTTGAAATGTAATGAAATATTTTTTGGCTTCTATCTTGTGTTAGTAGTTTAGCTAAAGTTGACTAAAGGGGCCCACTTGAAAGGTGGATTAGATTAGGTTAGTATAGATTTATTTTCAAGCATTTTTAGTATTGTAAGTAGAAGTTGTAAGTTCCTTCCTGTAGCACTGCACTTCGTGAATGTTCCTGCAGCATATGTGAGAACAATTATAGTGGATGAATTGAGTTGGAATATTTGTTAGCCTTTCATTTTATTTCTAGTATTCATAGAGTTAAGTGTGCTAATTTCCTGCAACAATAGTGTAAGTTATTTTCCTTACATTTTACTTTCCTACAACATAGGCTTAGTGACTCATTAAGAGACCTAGTGCACATATTGTGTCGACCATTTCAAGTATATGTCTCTGGGTTGACAAGATTAAATGCACCTCATAGTGGGAAAAATAGTCCTTAGTTTGAATATATTATTCCTAAGCATGGCCTAGAACATGACTATGATACACCTATTATGAGGCGGACCAATGTCCTAGGCCAAATATTGCACATGCAATGGGAGTTGTTAGCAGGTATATGATTCATCTAGGAATTGAGCATTGGAATGTAGTTAAATGGATTCTTAGATATTTGAGAGGAACAACTAGTAAGTGTTTACATTTTGGGGGCTTTATTACTGATTTACAGGGCTATGTTGACTCAAATTTAGTAGGGGATATTGATACCAAGAGGAGTACTACAGGTAATGTGTTTACTATTGGTGGGGCAATAGTGAGTTGGGTTTCTTGATTGCAGAAGGTTAAGTCTTTATCCACTACAAAGGTAGAGTATGTTGTTGCTATAGAGGTAAAGGAGATGATATGGCTTTATTTCTTCATGGAAGAATTGGGACACCCATGAAGGGATAATTATTTGTTCACAAATAGCTAGAGTGTCATTATTCTTGCAAAGAATTCAGCTTTGCATTCAAAGACAAAACACATATAGTTGTAGTACCATTTCATTCAATCAGTTTTGAATAATGGACAATAAAATTTGGAGAAGATACATATAGATGACAATGCAATAGATATGTTTACAAAGGTTGTGACAAGGGAGAAGTTGAACTCCTCTTCAACTTTGGTTGGTCTTCTTGACTAAACAAAATAAAAGAACAATAGAGTCTAGGGTTGTTTGATATATTCCAATGGGAGCCATAGGTTTAGCAGTGCTATGATTATTCTCCAAGTGGGAGGTTATTATTGTGGAATCTGATTAGTTTACAAGTGGGAGATTTTTGTGATGTGGAGTCTAATTAGACTTGAAGGTTTATTTTGCGTAGTATTTGTACACTTGATTTGTGTCACACTCTAAACCATTCTATCCAAAAGATTCCATGAGTTGGAATGCTTAGATGCCGGCTTAGAGCTCCCTATCCACAGAGTGCAAGAAGCTAGTATTCAAGCATGAAGGCTCTCAGCCAAGCCTTAGAAATGTGCTTCTTACTAGTAAACCATGCAACGGGAGGTTCTTTGAGACAAGAGCAAGAGTGCAAATATATGCAAGTATGGAAACTAAGCTAAGATGATAATGCAAAATGCAGTTATGCTAAGCATGTATGAGAGTATTACAAAACCAAATATTAAGCTATGTGAGATTATTTGCAAGAATGAAAGCTAAACTAACATGCAACTATGCTAAGAATGCCATATGATCTTATGCTAATATGATGGAATGAGAGAATGAGACAAGAAATGAAAAGTTCTCCACAAAGCTCCCAAGAAACCTATTAGAAAACCTGCAGCATGACAATATTCAAATGAGGATGGATAGATTTGAGGGAGAAAGCTCTCTCCCTTTTAAAGTTGTATGGACGGTGGAGATCAAGATGAAGATGGTGGATGATCAACGGTTGAATTCAAAAATAGGAGTGATCCATGTGCACACACAAGTCAACCAATAGAATATAAGTTGACTTGTCACATAAGACAAAAGTCTCACAAGCCTTTTCTTTTAATTGTAAAATAGAAAAAGGACTTTATGTGTGCACTTTAAGTGGGTTAGAAGAATGGGGTCTTAAATTTAATTAAAAGGGGACATGTTCTTTTAATCAAATAATGAATTTAGGATAGCATAGTCAAACTATAGGTTATAATCAAATAAATTGATTATTAGCAATTTGGTCTAGGTAAATGATTAAATTAATTTAGCCAAAATGCTAAGAAGGGGGCTAATAGTCTAGATGACCATTTTTAGGTGATTACATTTGCCCCTCTTTGACTAATGCGTGATCGATCTGGGAACACATTATGTCAAAGAAAATAGAAAGCCAAGTAGGCAGTGACAGATATAGATATCTGATTTTGAAGAACGAAATGCAGAAAGAGATAGCAAGTCCTAAATGCATAGCCTGATAGCGGTAGTACTGAACATTAGGAAGATGATGTTAGGATCCAAAAAGAATTCTAACACCTAGCAAAGCGAATAGATTGAGAGCAAGTGATAAGGTCAAAAAAATGCTCCTAAGAAATAGATAGCTATAACAATCAGCAATAGAGTATTTCTGCCCCCTCGGGATCAAAATTGAAATGAGGTAAGAGGAAGAAGAAACTAGCTAGATATGAGAAAATCAAGATATAGCAATGTCTAATATGACAGATAAATGATTAGAACCCAAAAATGACTATAAGAAATTGATAAAATGCCCTAGTTTGACTAGAGTTGACATTGAAGGATATATCATAAAAATTAGGTCAAATCTAGTAGAGAGATGATTTAGATGTGAAAAGGAGAATAGAAGGAGATATGAAGCATAAAAATGATGAATTCATGAAGGAATGAAGATGCCCCAGCGATGATTCAAAGATTAGACCTCAAACGGTTAGCTAACTGCTCAGAAGAAGGTAAAATTTTAAAATGGGATTTTGACCATTAAGATGAACTCGAATTTCAATTTCAATCTCGAAAGTGGATCCAGGACGTCGAAATTAGCTAGGGGTACAATTTTTGCGCAATTTCAAGGATTTTTAAAAATTAGGTCAAAATGAGGTTAGAGGCTATAAAAGGGGGTCCAAGTGTCATTTTCACTATTCATTTGTCTTTTTGTGTTTTGAGAGATTTTGTGTGGTCCACATAGCATCATGGCTCAGGAAAACATTCCTCTTCATCGACACCATTCCGAGTGCAGCCGGTTACACAACCGGCCAGAGCAATATGGGGCGCTGGTAAGTGACTACCTTTTTGTTGCTTTTTCGAGCTTTTTGTGAGTTTTTTGCACGTTTTAAGGTTTTTTTGAAAAAAAGTTGCGCGATACTTTTAAAGTATCGCACGGGCTCAAAAATATTGTCGCGTGACACTTTTTTACGAAAATAATGTTGCACCGTTCAAAAAAATGTGTCGTGCGGGCTATACCCATATGTCGCATGACACAGTAGGAAATGTCGCACGAAGGAAAAATGTCACACTCTTGTTTAAAAAAGTGTCGCACGACACTGTTTCAAAAAATGTGTCGCACTCTCTTTGTAAAAAGTGTCGTACAGCTAGTTTTATTGTTTTTCTGAATGCGTTTTTCGTCATGTGACTATACTGATGATTGCTTGTTTTTACCTAGACAGGAGGTATTCTCGGAATTACAGATTAGAGCTCCCAAGGTGGTTGGTTTGCGCATTATGCAGCATTTGAGCAATGAGGAGCAGACTGTGCTAGTGGCTATGGGCTTGCGCTGGGTTGTACGGATGCCCCATATTCGGGCAAACCACAATTTGCTGTCTGCGCTGGCAGAGAGGTGGCATAGCGAGCATAACACCTTTCACTTACCGATTGGCAAGGCGTCGATTACCTTGGAGGATGAATATCACATTCTGTGAGTGCCATGCCACGGCGAGCCGGTAAGTTACTTGGTTAGTAGTTTGTTGATTTAGCCATTTCAATGTTGGATGCCAAGTGTACTAATGTTAAGTTGGTGGTGGCACAGGTGTACTATGATATGACCCTGACAGAGGGGCGAGCGTGAGTGCAGGAGCTTTTCCAGGATGTGACCATTTTGGACCGTCACTTGAGTTGGGAGAGATTGCTGACTGAGTATGGATATGATTATCCTTTGCCCAGCTTATTATGCTCTTTGGTAGCCCAGGCCCTAGTGAAAGACCGAGGCCAAAAGGGCTTTCCACTAGGATGGGGTCGACTGGTATATGATTTGATCTCCCGACCACGTAGGATGGCATGGGGGCCTGCGATATTGGTAGAGATGTACCACGAGCTTCATGAGATAGTATATCATGAGGGTGGATCATGGGCATGTGGAGTAGCATTAGCGCAGATCTGGGCTTGGGAGCACATTGCTGTGATCTGACCACGGGTGTAGCCACGAGAGCGCAGCCAGCCATACATTTTTTGCTATAGAGGTTTCATCCCACAAAGGCATAGTGGAGATGTGACCTATTATCGATGCATGTTTGATGAGCTGACAACATTCACATGGCAACCATACTGGGAGTGTTAGAGGTGTTCAGATTCATGGGAGTTAGATTATATGTGGTATAGCAGACTGCTGGTGGGTTAGAGCACAGACATTGTGGAGCGATTTGTGATTAGTCACGTATGGCGGCAGTTTGCAGAGTGACAGGTGGTGTCAGTGGAGACTACTACCTATGCCCAGATGTGCATAGATGAGGGATTGGGATGGCTACTGATGCTGGACTATCAGACAGCAGTTCAGGATACCGCAGCACTAGTGGCGACTCCCTGGGATTATCGCCTAGATGTGGCAGATGCAGGGGCTGATCTGAGGTATCTTTATGAGATGCAAAGACACCCATTCCCTCGATTCACACATCCAAATGTAGCACCTATAGGAGTGGGAGGTGGAGCTGGCAGTGGAGGAGGAGGAGGGAGAGGGGGTAGGCAGATGGAGGGGGAGAGTTCTCGAGCAGGGCGGAGGAGGATGCGAGAGTAGGTGAGGCAGGTGGAAGAGGAGTCCTCAAAGTTTGATGGTGATGATGGTGGAGAGGAGGAGGTGCCCCTAAGGAGATGGCGAGTGGTGAGGGTAGAGGTACCTATAGAGTAGCTAGTAGGAGGAGAGGAGGAGGTGCCCTTGAGGAGACTGCGAGCGGTGAGGGTAGAGGCACCTGCAGAGCAGCTAGCAAGAGGAGAGGAGCAGGGTGCGAGGATCTGTGCCTTAGAGGTAGAGCTGCAGGTAGCTTGGGTGACCATTGTAGTACGAGATCAATAGCTGATGGATGAGCTAGCATGAGCAGATGAGCTGCGCCGAGAGCGGGATGCTGCGAGGTGAGAGGCAGCGCATCATGGTGCCTGAGCTGCATACTATTATGCCACCTATAAGAGTGTGGTACCACTAGGATAGGGTCTTCCTGATTATTTGGAGCGAGCGGGCAGATCAAAGGGTGGAGTGTAGGCACAAGATAGGAGACAAGCTCTCCACCAGGGCTAGCACCAGCCGCAGAGGGTGGCAGTCAGACATGACATTGTGTTTTGATTTGTACCTTATGTATTTTTGAGACATATATCCAGATCTCACATTTGTATATGTACCATGACACATTTGATATATATATGAGATACTGGGTTTATCGATATTCTTGTGTACTTGTCTCAAAATGTATGTTTCAGCTTTCATGTGATGTTTCAATTTTTATTTTCAGCTCATGTATGTGTATATGCTTGTGTGTATTGTTTTTGGTCTCTCATATGGGTGGTATAGATTTAAATGTTTTTGTGAAAATGTGACACTTGGATAGATCGTATGTGATGATTTTTGGATTAACCCCTTATGATGACAGGTTAGCAAAGAAATGTAGCAAAAGATTAAGAAGTTGAAAAGACAAGTAGAAGCAAAAGATAAAAGCAGCTAACTGATATGTCCATGAAAGAGATGAAGAGAGAGAGCTCTTCCCACATGTAGGAATGTGCAACTAGAAAAAAATGACATGAACCTAAAATGCAAGCTACTATGCAAAGTGGTTTACCAGCAACAAGTGCATAACATTTAGACTCTTAATTTCATCATTGAGCATTTATTAGGGACATCATGAGATCATACAACCATCACTAGTATAACTATGAGGATATAAATATGATCGATATTAGATAGGTATGTGGAAATCCAATCTAAGCATTAGAGACATGTAAGTCAAGATAACTACATGATTAGATTCCCTAAGTTTAATTTAGCAAGATTACACCTATATCAAGGCATAAGCGTCAGGATAAACCCTGAGTGTGGTCTTGCAAAATAGTCAAGGATGATACATTTATAAGTCAAAGTGTTGAATAGGACAAGCACGAATACTTACAACACTATAGACAAACAAAGTATACCCACAAGCAGAAATCAAGAAGACATGCCCCATGCCCCCAGTCTTCTAGTCAATGACATCCTCGAAAGACTATTAGGGAGGGAACACATGGCAAAGAAATCATCATAGATAGCACACAAAGTAGATAATGATCAACATAGCTCAGTCGTTTAAGTGGTGTGTGTGTGTTAGTGTGTAAGTCACTTGGCCATTTCTTCCAGACTTGATTCTGATAGTGAGAAATATCACGACATCAGAGACCATAGGTAAACTATCTATAAAGTGTTGAAAAACACTTGATGTCAAAGTGGGTGGGGGTAGTGTTGAGAAACACTGTTTTGTGAGTTGTCAAAGGAACCCTAATGCACAAGAATACCTCCATAGGCTAAGTAGCTATGCCCCCAAGATGAGGACAAGAAACAATTCCAAGCTAGGAAATGTGTAGCGAAGTGGATGATTGAGATTGATAGACATAGGTGCAAGGGTTTCAAGTAGCGCCTGTTTCTAGGTTTTCACCACTTTGACAGATTTTTTTTTTTTTGGGTGATACATCAAAGTGCCTATTGCTGGGTTTTCACTAAGATGATCATTTTTTCAGGATATTTTTTGATTTTTTAGGATTTTTTCAGGATCATAGATATAGACAAGATAGTTGAACAACAAGCCTCTAAGTATAGAACTTCTTCAAGTGTAGGATGTTGATAGGCTCTACAAGTTCTTCACCCTCTGATGTGGACAACTCATAAGCACCAGACCCAAATGCTACTGTGATAATGTAAGGACCCAACCAGTTAGGTTCAAATTTTCCTTTCTGTTCCCGATTTTGCTCATTTTTGGGATTCTCTCTAAGCATGAGTTCACCAACTTGGAACTCACGGGGGTGAACCTTCTTGTTATATTGTGTAGACATGCACTTTTGATAAGCTCTCATGTGATCAAAAGCAGCCTTATGACGTTCATCCAGAGTCTCTAATTCCTGTACTCGCATAGCTCTATGATCTTCATCGGTTATTAACCCATGTAAGGAGACGCGCAAAGAAGGTATCTCAACTTCTAATGGGAGAACAGCCTTAGAGCCATAGACTAGAGAAAAGGGTGTAGCCCCTGTAGGAGTACTAATAGAGGTTCTATAGGCCCAAAGTGCCAGATTTATTTGCAAGTGCCAATATTTCCCAGACTTGTGAACTGTACGGTGTAGGATTTTCAGTAGTGTCTTATTAGATGCCTCAGTTTGGCCATTCCCTTGGGGATAGTAAATGGAGGACCAATGTTGCTTAATTTGAAACTTTTTGCATAGCTGTTTGAAGTCCTTATTCTTGAACTACCCTCCATTATCCATAACAATAGAGGATGGGATACCATATCGGCAAATGATGTGATTCAGTATAAACAGGGCAACATGTTTTCCTATAGCAACAGATAATGGTATAGCTTCAACCCATTTAGTGAAATACTATGTTGTTGTGATGATGAATTTATGACCGTTGGATGAGCTTGGATAAATCTTTCCTACCAAATCAAAGGCCCATTGCTAAAATGGCCAATATGTCATAGAAGGGATTAACTCTCACCTGGGAGCATGTATCAAGTTGCCATGGAGCTGACATTTCTGACAGGACTTTGCATAGCACACAGCATCAGCTTGCATGGTGGGCCAGTAATAACCCGTCCTAAGCAGTTTTTGGGCAAGTGCAAGGCCATTAGAATGTGCCCCACAAATGCCATCATGGACTTCGGCAAGTGCCTTCTCGAACTCTTCTAGCTCTAAACACCTAAGCAACGTTCCATCTAGACCCTTCCTATACAAGTCACCAGAGATCAAAGTGTAGTGTGAGGCATTACGAAGGAGTTGGCATTTTTGGTTGCACATGAGGGTTTCAGGAATAACCTGATCATGTAGGTAGGAGAAAATAGCCGCATAGTGGGAGGAATCTGACCCACAATAGTGTAGATCACCTGGTTATCTGAGGAATCATAGGCTGGATGACGCAATTCTTCCACCAAGAACTCAAATCGTGATTCATGTTCTTGTAATTGGAGGATAGATGCTAAGGTGGCCATAGCATCAACAGCCTTGTTTTCTGCTCTAGGAATTTGTTGGAATGTTATAAAGGTAAAATAATTCCTTAGAGCATCTATCAACTTTTTATAAGGGATCAACTCATCATCCTTTGTTTGATATTCATTATTCACTTGGTTCACAACTAGTTGAGAATCCCCATAGATGTGTAGCTCAGTTATTCGCCATTCAAGGGCCATTTTGATCCCATTTGTTAATGCTTCATACTCTGCAATATTGTTTGTACATGGGAACAATAATTTGTAGGACTTTGGGATCGTATAACCATGAGGGGAAACAAACAACACCCCTGCTCCTGCTCCATTCTGTGTATGGGATCCATCAAAAAACATCTTCCATGTTCTGTCAGTAATGTTCATGATCGAGGCATCTAGAAACTCAATTTGCATAGGTGCTACATCTTTAAGTGGGAAGTTGGCCAATTGGTTAGCTATGGCCTGTCCTTTGATTGCCTTACGTTCAACATATTGAATGTCAAATTCAGAAAGAATCATCATCCATTTAGCAAGGCAACCAGTAAGTGCAGCTTTACTTAATAAATATTTCAAAGGGTCTATCTTGGCAATCAAGTGAACTGTATGGGCCAACATATAATGTCAAAGTTTTTGGGAGGCAAAAACTACAGCAAGGCATGCCTTCTCTATACTTGTATAATTTAGTTCATAAGCCACCAAAGTTTGACTGATATAGTATATGGCTCTTTCTTTACCCGTCTCACACTTTGGGCTAAGAGTGCTCCTAGAGAAGAATCCATAGCTGAAATGTACAGAATCAAAGGTTTTCCCAGAATGGGTGGCATCAAAACTAGCAGTTTTGCCAAGTAGCCTTTGATTTGATCTAAGCTTTGTTGACAGTCACTATTCCAAATATGGGTAGATCCTTTATGCAAATTTTTATTGAAAGGTTGAGCCTTATCAACTAATTGAGAGATAAATCTTCTTATGGATTGTAGCCATCCTTATAGACCTCTAAGCTGACTGATAGTCTTTGGTGGAGGCATATCCATGATAGCTTGGACCTTATCAGGGTCAACCTCAATGCCTTTTGCTGAAATGATATAACCTAGCAATTTTCCAGAAGTGACACCAAAGGCACATTTTTTTGGATTCAGCCTAAGTTGGAATTGTTCCATATGGTCCAATATCAAACTAAGGTCTTTGAGATGTGTGTCTCATTTCTTTGATTTTGCCAATGTGTCATCAACATAGTCTTCCATGTTTTTATGCATCATATCATGAAAGATGGTTGTCATTGCTCTTTGATATGTAGTGCCAGCATTTTTGAGCCCAAAAGGCATGACATTCCAGCAAAAGGTACCCCATGTACATGTAAAAGTTGTCTTTTCTTGGTCTGTTGGAGCTATCTTTATTTGGTTGTACCCAGAAAATCCATCCATGAGCAAGTACATCTCATATCTCGCAGTCATGTCCACTATCATATCGATGTTTGGTAGTGGAAAATCATCCTTGGGGCATGCTTTATTGAGATCTCTAAAATCAGTACAAACTCATATGGATTTTTCATGCTTGGAGATAGGTACAATGTTCGAAATCCACTCGGCATAATCAATGGCCCTAATGAAGTTTGCATTCAATAGTTTTTCTAACTCTGTCTTGACCAGTAGGGCCACATGTGGATGCATTTTTCTCAACTTCTGTTTGACAGGCTTGACATCTGGTGAGATTGATAAGTGATGCATGATGAGATCTGTATCAATCCCTGGCATGTTAGAGTATGTTCGTGCGAAGTTGACCTTCTTGTCTTGAAAGAATTGAGCAAACTGTGTCTTTTCTTTGTTTGAAAAAGATTGAGCTACATGGATAATTTGAGGACATTCTTCTATTCCCAAGTTGATAGGCTATGTAGGTTCAACTAGAACCGAAGATCTATCCTGGAAATAGCTTGGAAAACTACCAAGTACCTCATCCGCAGGTGCCTCAGAGAGGTTTTCACCATTAGATATGCCTTTATTTTTACTTTTTTGAGGACCAGACATCGCTACAATGTGGTTTTCGCCATCTGATTGCTTATTTTTCCTTTTAATTTTTTGACTGAGGTACTTGACATCTAATTTCGTCATGTTAACTGCAGGTTCACTGGTGGAAGAAATGACAGGTTCAATTACGTTTAGATAACAAGCGATCTCATAGTCATTTTGGAAAGATCGTATTTCAGGTCTTTGATTTAAGATAGACCAATCTATGAGATCTGGATAAATTAGCGAGAGTGAGGGAGAAGTTTCAACGTGATTGATATGAAAGGAGTCATCTCTGGTGACTTGTGAAGTTGAGCCTATAGAAAATGTCGCGAAAGAGTCCAGCTCAGGAATAGTCCTGGAGGAACTAGCATGATCCATTGAGACATGTTGTGATTCAAACTCATCCGACCCCATACTAGACCGTTCGACTACATCGGGTTGGGTTGCATAGGCATGAATGACATCCACCCCTAGCTCGCAAGATGCATCAGAGAGGCTTTCCCACTCATACTCATGAGAATCTGTACTTTAACCCCTATCTATGAGATGAGCAATATTTTGCCTAATTCTTCCTCTATTTATGTCCTCAGAAGTAGACCCTTCTTGTTCCTGTTGTTGGGAGGAAGAAGCTTCTCCATTATTAGCAGTCACTATTTCTTCTCCCCAAAGGAGGGAAGTGAGAGGAACAAAGTCTTCATCTTGTGCAATAGTAGCAATTACGGGAGAGTCATCATCCTCCGATTCACTAGACATGAGCAATCTTCGATCACAATTTGGTGTATTATTGTCTAGCCCAAAGCCTAGACTAGTGGTGTCTTGAGCATCATGACCTTGAGTGTGACTTAAAGGTTCAACTAGAGCATTCTTACAACCAGTTAAGGACCCGTGGCCTTGGTAGCCCATTTTTGTCAAAAATTTATAGCCTTTTCCATATTTTTTGGGAGAAATAGGGGTAGTCATTGTAACCTCCTCATCTTCCTCTTCTCTATAGATCCAATCCCTAATGGCTTGTTCTTCCTTCTCTACTTCTAGTGGTATGGAAGATTGCACAAAAGTGCCAAAAAGTGTCATAGCAGAAGCAGAAGACTTCTTTGAAATAGTTGGTTTCCCATAGGACTGAGGGGAAATTGGTAAGGCAGCAATAGAGTCCAAAGTGTACTCGCCCATACCAAGGCTCATCATTTTCAGTTTTTGTTCACATTCTGTGAAATATGGTGCTAGCTCATGAGAAGAGCAATTGTGAGGGACTAGCATTTCAGCAACAGATAATGTGTTGATAGACATGGAGTTGTCGTCAGGGACAACCACTTCAATACCATTAAAAGGGAATTTAATGTACTAATGGTATGTAGAGGGTACTACTTGTGTATCGTGAATCCATGGTTGTCCCAACAACAAGTTGTATGCAAGTGGTATGTCTAAGACTTGGAAAATGACATTCTTCTCAACTGGACCAACTCTAATTGGAAGTACAATTAGACCTTTAGAAGGCCTTTCAACCTCATCATAGGCCTTTATAGTGATCTTGCGCTTAGGATCGATGAAAAATTTAGACATGCCCAATTGTTGGATTACATTGAACAAAATGATATTTAACCCTGCACCATTGTCTATCAGGACTCGACAGATGCAGGTATGAAAGATTTGAACTTCGATATGAAGAGCAAGGTTATGGGGATGACTGAGAGCTTGTTCATCTTCTTCAGAAAAGGTGAGATAGTGAGGCGAGGAGATGTGGTTCACCATAGCTTGGAATTGTTCCGCATCAATATCTGTGGGAACATTGGCAGAATGTAAAGCTTTCTCAAGGATATCCCTGTGCAAAGGAGATAACTCTAGCAATTCAAAAATGGAGATTTGTGCTTGTGTGCATTGCAGTTGGCTAAAAAGATCATAGTTGGAGATCTTGGAAGTAATTGGTTGCCTAGACAATGAAGCATTTTTAGGATCATTAGAAACTTTTAGGATAACCTTAGATTGCCCCCTAGTGACAGTGTTGAGTGGTTCACCTTGAGAAGATGAAGACTCAGCCACTCGGAGTACCACCTTGGGTCTAGTATCAGTATGATCTTGAGGAGTGGATCGTTTCCTTAAGACCACTCTTGGTCGTTCATCTTCAGCATCATAATTTGGCCAGTTGTCATTGTTGGAGCTTGCCATACATATGTATTCAATGGACTCAAGCATGCTTATAACATTATCAGTGTTAGCATAAGCATAACTAATTTTGGCGTCATGATTCTTTTTGGCAGCTACCCTTGAGGTCTCACCCTTTTTGTATTCAGGTAATGGTTTTTGGAAAGCCTTATGATCAGTATTCTTAACAAGGCCATCTGTAACAACTTTTCCAGCTTCGATGAGGTCTTGAATTACATCTTTGAGTTTGAAGCAATTCTCCGTGTTATGTCCCTTACTTTGGTGATAGCTGCAAGTATGATCTTCTCTCCACCATGTAGGTCTAACGGGTGGATCGTAAGGATGTGAGTTGTCTAGCAAGGTAACCAATTTGTTTGCAATTAAGGTTTTTAAAACCACTTCATAAGGTTTGACCATAGGTGTTTAAACACGTCGCTTCTTTGCAAATTTAGAGCCTTTGTCAAAGGTTTGTGGTTTTGAACCTTCTTGTTGCTTTGCTACATAGATGGCATTGGAAAGGTTAAATGCAGGTTCCTTAGTCTTAGGAGTGTCCACTACTCCGTCATTGACAACATACTTGTTTTTGTTCCAAGGTTTGCCTTTGTCTTTACCATTTCCATTGTTAATTTTATCCTTGTTTATGGCAATATCACCTCTTTTGATAGCAACATCCTCAATGTGATATGCACTTTCTACCATTGCATTGAAGGATGTGAATAGCTGTTTTCTTAGATCAAAGTATAATTTGGGTACAAGCGTATTGACAAAAATGTCAAATTTTTCAGCCTCAGGCACTTGCCAAGGATACCGAGAGTATAAAGATCTCCATCGTTGGAGGTATATTGCAAAAGATTCTCTTGGTTTTTGTTTGATGTTGCATAAGTCTAGCATAGTCACAGGTTGTTGAATGTTGTATGAATATTGTTGGATGAAGCATTGCGCAAGTTCGTCAAATGTTTTAAGAGGAGGACTCAATTTTGTGAACCATTGCATAGCTTGTCCTCTTAGACTTCTAGGAAACAAACGCATAAGAAAGGTTTCTTCATGCATAAAGTCCATGCTAATAGTGTAGAAATGTCTCACATGGTCGTGAGGGTCACCATTTCCATCGTATTTGTCATACTTAGGAACCTCTATATCCTTAGGAAATGGCAGCATGTATAGACTCCTATCGAATGGAAAAGCGCAAATTGATTCAACAAATGATGTCTTAGGTGGCTCTTTTGAAGTTTGTAGTTGTGCAAATTGTTTCCTTAGTTCTTGTATTTCTTCTCTTAAGATTTCAGCCTCAGTGGGCTCACGTTTTGGAATAATATGTTCAACATTAAAACCTTGAGGCAGTCTCCATTTTCCTCTAAAGCTCTGAGCATTAGTTTTTGGGCGAAGCCATCTTGTTGAAATTTGATCATGTCTTCGCTAGTTACTTCTTCATCACTATCATGATGAGATGGTTTAGGTGAAGGACATGCACCAGTGGCAGCTCTAGGAGTCCTTGGAGGTGTGTGATTACCATCATTGTTTTCAAAGGGATTTCAAGGACAAGTTCCTTTATATCCTTCATAGCATGCCTGATTGTCAGTTTCAGCTTGTTGATTTTCTCTCTCCATAGCGTATATAGCCTCCAAAGTCTTTTGGGTTTCACATGCTTGTTCTTTTAAGTGATGTTTAATTTCATCAGGGTGCACCATAGTGACTATACCACTCGTATCCTCGGGTGTCTCAAAGGGTGTACCAAATGGATTTTCAAAACTATAAAGTGGGTTGTGCCAAACATTAGCTGTTTGTGTTTGAGCAAATTCGAGATTCTTATCACAAGGTTGTTTGCGAGGACATTTGGGTGGTGTTTCCAATTGCTTGAAAATGAAAGACGTGTGGCTACTGTTACCAAATTGATATCTAGTTGTGATCGGCATGTAAAGAGTTATCTTTGTTTAGTAGGACAAGAAAAGCGAGCCGAATTTGAAGCTTTTACGATCAGGACAAGTCACTTGTCAAAATGTGATAGATGGCTTGTCAAACAATGCTCAAGATCTTACAGCACGGGTGACTCGAGCTGAGTGAATGAGCGAGAAGCTCAATAGCGAATAGCTAGAATAAAATAATAGCTGAATTTTGACAAGTTATTCATCAAGACATTTCAAGACTTACATTCGACGGACTAAACCCATCTTTTCAACCTAGGACGAATTCTTCACACACTGATATGTAGCCAGGATCAAGGGTGACCAGCGTGACACTCCTTAGACCAAAAAAATCCAATGGCAAACTCTGTTTTTGACCCAAAATGACTCTAGGTGATACTTTCTCAAAAGGAGGGTGACATAAGTTTAGAAAACAGTGTCACACGACAGAATTTTAGGAATAGTGCGATACATTTTTCTCAGGCAACAGATATTTGGCCTGAGTGCGATAGAATCTTGCAAGAAGCGCGATATAATTTACCAAGACATGCGACAGAATTTTTTGAAAAAAATGTCGCACGATATTTCTTCTGAAAGCGTGTGATAGAGTGTCAGTTTTGTGCAAAAAAGTCAATTTTTTGGTTTGAAGTTCGTTTCAATTTGTCAATCAGATAGTCATTTTAATCAGACAGTGTTTCATTTCAGTTCGTATCAGTAAGCAGCAAGGTTTGCAAATAGTAAGTTTTGTAACATGTCTCAAAACAATTGATCAAGGGTAAAAACAACCTTGTCAATATGCATTTGGGATATCAGAATGACCTTCCTAACAACTTTTTATCGAAATGTTTATGTTGCAAGAACATTAACACTGGTCAAAACATCGACGACAATAGCCAAGCAATCTACCTTAGAGTCATGGTTCATTACTCAACAACTTGGCCCACGCTTGATGCTCCTTCGCCTCACACCAAGTGGTTTCCCACAAGAGATATTGGCTTTGTCATGGAAGTGCCATAAGCACAACCAAGGGAACACATATGGTGAGTGTAAATCTTGGGGTGATCCGGGTAGTCCACTAGGATCGATCCTTGCACCAAGAAGTTGAGCGGCTAAAAAAGGTAGTTACTAACTTAGGGTTTTTAGATCGGGCTTCCATTCATAGTGTTCCTCTTGCTCCCAATTACGGGACACCTCACCTTACGATGAGTAACCGATCTCGCGATCACAAGAGTACCTTAAGAATTCTTGCTTAGTGATCTCCCTATGGTCGAAATCCCATAAGCGATCACACTAGGCGAAGACAAACACTACGTCTACCAAAGTTTTGTGTCCTTGGTAGCCTTGAGTTTATAGTGGGTTGGAAGAGCCAGCTAATCGGCTTGTCCCCACTTGGGTCGTTCCTCTCAGGTTGTCTGAGAGCAGGCCCTCTAAAGGATTCTAACTACACAAAGTGGATCAACTTTCGAAAGTCAAGATTTCTGGTTCACCGCAAGGGTGAAGAGCATACTCTCCTATTCCAATCGTTTTCTCCCAAACACACCAAGAAGATTCAATTAATCCTTGCTTTTGAAACCAAATGGCAAGTCAAGATTTCTAATTCACCACAAGGGTGAACAACATACTCTCCTATTACCAAAAGACTCCAATCACAAGTTTTATGTGCCTATAAAAAATGAACAACTATTCAATGTCGCACATGGAAATAAAAAATCAAGCAAGTTTGGGTTTTTATGCTTTGGGCAGCCCTACAAACAATGTTAGTAGCCCTTGCGCATTTGAAGCTTTGACATGCATTCTTTTGTATGCAAGGTTTCAATTTTTTTCTTCACAAAGAGGGCAACCTGCAATCACAACTCGTTAGCCCACAAGTTAGCACAAAATAATCACAAAAAATCATGAATTAAACCTCTTGAAAACAACCTAGAAACCTTCTTAAAAATGACAGTCAGCCAGCTAAGAAGAAATTTGATCAAATCCCTCAAGGAACGAGCAAAAAAAATGTCAGGCGATACTTTTTGCTGAACAAATGTCGCGCGATACTTCATAGTACACTCAGGCGACAGTTTTTCTTCAGTCGTGCGACAAAGTTTTGCACAGAGGGGGACAGTATGCAGGCTATGAGCGCGACACTATTTTCAAAAAAGTGTCACACGACAATACTGTGAACTGTCGCGCGATACTGGAAAAATGTCGCACAACCCTACAATTGTAAAAAAAGAAAAAAAGCAGAGCAGTAAGGGAAATGCAAGCAAAAATAAGAAAAGGTAGGGCAAAATGTACAGTCCAGCCACACGGTGGGTGCCAAAAATGTACACTTGATTTGTGTCACACTCTAAACCATTCTATCCAAACAATTCCATGAGTTGGAATTCTTAGATGCTGGCTTAGAGCTCCCTATCCACAGAGTGCAAGAAGCTAGTATTCAAGCATGAAGGCTCTCAGCCAAGCCTTAGAAATGTGCTTCTTACTAATAAACCATGCAACGGGAGGTTCTTTGAGACAAGAGCAAGAGTGCAAATATCTTCAAGGAATCCCTCAAGAATGCAATGCAAGTATGGAAACTAAGCTAAGATGATAATGCAAAATGCAGCTATGCTAAGCATGTATGAGAGTATTACAAAACCAAATATTAAGCTATGTGAGATTATTTGCAAGAATGAAAGCTAAACTAACATGCAACTATGCTAAGAATGCCATATGATCTTATGCTAATATGATGGAATGAGAGAATGAGACAAGAAATGAAAAGTTCTCCACAAAGCTCCCAAGAAACCTGTTAGAAAACCTGTAGCATGACAATATTCAAATGAGGATGGATAGATTTGAGGGGGAAAGCTCTCTCCCTTTTAAAGTTGTATGGACAGTGGAGATCAAGATGAAGATGGTGGATGATCAACGGTTGAATTCAAAAATAGGAGTGATCCATGTGCACACACAAGTCAACCAATAGAATATAAGTTGACTTTTCACATAAGACAAAAGTCTCACAAGACTTTTCTTTTAATTGTAAAATAGAAAAAGGACTTTATGTGTGCACTTTAAGTGGGTTAGAAGAATGGGGTCTTTTATTTAATTAAAAGGGGACATGTTCTTTTAATCAAATAATGAATTTAGGATAGCATAGTCAAACTATAGGTTATAATCAAATAAATTGATTATTAGCAATTTGGTCTAGGAAAATGATTAAATTAATTTAGCCAAAATGCTGAGAAGGGGGCTAATAGTCTAGATGACCATTTTTAGGTGATTACAGTATTCTCCTCATATTATTTCTACAGGGTTTTGGAGGCAATGCCCCCAAGATGGGGTCAAGGGGTAGCACCCTTGCGAGGTCTTGGGACTGTGCCCCAAGTGTGTTCCCTATGGTAGTTTAGGGTGGGCAAAAGGGGTGACGCCTGCTCCCAAAGCCAAAAGTGCCCTTATATTGTAAAAGTAATTGGATGCTATTTTACCTATCGAATGATTTATTCTAGCCCTAATTTTTTAAGTAGAAAAAGCTTGTATAAAAAAGGCTTAGGGTTAGGGATTTCATAATGTAATGGTGATATTGTAGCTTCTTGCAGCAATATTGAGCTATAAGGGAGGGATTGTAGATTGTAATCACTAGATTATAATAATATTGGACTTGTTGTTGGTGGATGTATCCCATGGATTGGGTGAAACACATTAAATCTTGGTGTCTTGTGTTCTCTTTTATACAATCTACTATTATTTTTGTTTGAGGTTAATCCTAACAATTCAACATCTAGATTTACAATATTCAAGAAATTGGTTCAATTTTTCATACATTTTATCCTATAAGGGCCATAGAGTGTACTTACTTGTATTCTATTATCCTTAACAATTCAAATTTGGGATTTGCATACTTTCTCCTTTGGGTCCTAGCTCATCAAATTTGGGTTATATAGAGGAATACTATTAGTAGATTCCCACTTTCCCTCACATACATATTTGAATGGCTTAGTAGACCAAAAAGGTTGAGATCTACATCTTATTAAAGTGCCTCCCTTTTTCCCCTAAGAATTTTGGTAAACCCAATGTCTTTCCCCCTTCTTTAATATTCTTGGAGTTATATCTCTCTTATTTGCATTAGGTGTTTACATTCTTTTGGGGTTAGATCTACTCTTCTTGAGTGGTTAGCTCTTATTTTCACATATGGCATTCTTTTGGTCTATCATTCCTTTTATGGTTATTATATTTCTCACATTTATTTATCATACTTATGATTTTTATGCAAGTTTCTTTCACTTTATGTTGTTCATGGCCTTATATGCTTTTCTTGGATATGTTCCTTTATGATTAACTAATACAAGGTTTCTGGATATGGCATATTTTAAGACTATCATTAAACTTTCATGTAGCTTACTCATTTACATTTTAGATGGGATTAGAGATTTTTTTAGTGATCCTCCTCATTCTAATTCCAATCCTATGCCTACTCTTCTTACGAATCAAGCTCCCTCTACATTTCAAAAAATCCAAGGTATGGTTTTTTCATCCTGATATTTATTAGTTTTTAAATAAACCATCTCCTTTGTCACCTCCCCCTACCTCTCAACCTCCTATTCACACAACTTCTCCTATAATTCCTTCCTATATTAGATTCTCTCATAACCCTTCAATCACCACATTTTCTCCTTCTACACTTAGTTGTACTTATACTATGAGTTATGACATTATTACTCGACAAGGTTATAAGGGCTTAGGTCTTGGTATTAATGAACATGGTATTAAGAACCCTATTGGCCTCCTACATAACATCATAAGTGAGGTCTTGGTCATGTATCATCTTCTATTGATCCTTCTACTTCTTCTCCTCCACCCCAACCTCCTTTACACCTTCTTCTTCCAATTCCACATTTTTATCCTACTAACACTATGGAAGCTTAAGCCTTAAGGGTTTACCATCACCTTTTGCAAGCTCCTACCTTAAAATATCAACCATTGTTTCCAATATGTTTGTTATATTTAAATTTCCCTTTTTATACACTAATAGAAACTCTCTTCATTATTTATAAGATTTATTTTCTATCTTCATGGTAAAATAAAAAATGATAAAATTTCTTACACAAGATATTTACTCTTTTCTTCATAAAAATACTTAGCATTTCTAATCCCTATTGTTGCCACTCCCTATTATTTTGCACAATATGTTTAGGAGCAATACAATAGGCCTTTCTCCTTGTTCACCTTCACCAGGGGGCAAGGACCATCCATTCTTGGGATCTATTTTGGTTATTTGGTTCTTAGATATCATTTCTTGAAAACTGCATAGTTGGTATTGATATAACTTCTTATGATTTTTATCATTTTTAGGTGTGTATGCTTTTAATATGTCTACATTTATTGGTTTTGTTTCATTTTTATGTGCAATTTTATGTCTGTATTATGTATATTATTAGGATCTCACTTAAATGGATGTGTAACGCCCCGCTCGGGAACCCAAGAGAAATAAACCTAACATGTTACAATGTTTACTAAACTATTTTTTTTTTTTTTTTAAAGTTTTAACAACATCAAGATAACATTAATGCGGAAGCAACATGAACATACACATCAAATACACATAATCAATTACAGATATAGTTTCAATTCCTCAAGGGTTCCTTTATGTTGAGTCACATTTAATAATTTTAAATTAATTAGTTTAAGTTCCAAGTACAATGTCTCAAGATCATAAAGGAATAACAGATACATAATCGCATAAGCAAATGCATAAGTATAAACAATACAATGAAAGTACATCCAATTAATAACATCCACTGCACATGTCGCAGGGTATGTGAGAATAGATACAATACATCATGATACATGATAACGTATATACATCATCTGAAAAGAAGTCTCTAAGATAAGAAATAAGAATGATAAAGGTACATCTTCTGCAACAAACATCCAACAGCTAGCAATGTGAGGGGAACCCAAATGGTAAGAAGGCACTACCTCCCGACCGCGTGGTTACCTAGTCAGGCTTCCACTCCCACCGTGCAGGGAAGATAATGAATGATCCACATACGGCTAATCAAACATAAAACATTCCTAGGCAAGGTACCCCTAATAGCCAAAACTACCTCAAAGGTAACACATGCTACTCAAGAAGATAAAATAATCCAAAAGTAAGAACACTCAATCCAATACCAAATCCACATAACCAACACCATAACGAACCAAGTATAAACCAAATACCAAGGTCATAAGATAAAGTCAACAAAAGACAATCACCTCAAGTCAAAAGCCACATGTCAAAAGTACATCATCCATGAATCACCAATCATCATCAATGAAAGTAAATTGATCTGATTAAGGATCTAGGACTATTACAGAGGAATGCTAATTGATTACATAGAATTAATTTAAAACTTTTAACGAATCAAATTAACGTAAATGAAATAAGAGAACAACAAGATTAAGCTGATAAAAGAGATGATGAGAGAAAGAAGACGCAAACAATTTGATCTCGGAGTTCATCCGTATGGACTACGTCTCCGGGTTTGGCTCCAATAGGGGGATTGATCTGATTATCTCCAAAAATCAGGTACAAATGTTTACAAAGTCATTCCTTTGAAGTACAACAACATCACGTTGTTTCAAAGTACAGGAATAAACACTTCAAAAATCTCCCTTACTCTCAGCACTTTGATGTTCTCTCCTTTTTCTGAATGCCTAAGAGTCCCTTAACGCCCCATTTTTATACATAAAATTAGCCAAAATAAGGCTATAACAACAATTTACAAAAATAACCCCTTCAATTAATTCCCCTCTCGGAATAACCTGTTAGCCATTTTTAACAGATTTGCCTCATGTCAATTTTGGGGTAAAAAAATAACTAATAACCTTATTTTACTAAGGTTAGGCCCTCGGTTTTAAAGGATAAATTTAAACTGCGCCATTCATATCTTAAAGCGCTAAAATAGCGCAAAGGAAAAAACTGTTTTGGGGCAGCCGCTGGTCGAGGGTTCCAACCCCACTAGCGGCCTCTTTTGTTTAAAATTGGCGGTAGCCAATGTTTAAAACAAAGTTGCCACCCTTTAATTTTGAAATCATTGGTTGGTGCAACGGTTGAGGCATAATTTTTTAAAGTAAATGGTCACGAGTTCAAATCCGACCATGAAATTTTTTTTTTTCCATTTCCCCACTTTGCTGACGTCATGATGACATCAACTATATTTGTCTCTTACCTTGAACTTCAAAATGGCATAACTTCCACGTACGGGCTCCATTTTTGATGAAACAAACACCGTCAGAAAGCTCTCGACGAGCTCTTTATTTTGAAATCCATTGTTGACCACTTTGGAGATGATTTTTTTTTTCCACCTTTTTGATGCCCTTCATTCTCGGTTTGACCAACCTTTGGCTGACCATAACTTTTGCATATGGACTCTGTTTTTGACCGTTCAAATTGCATTGGGTCCAAAATTTCAAGGAGTTTAATCTGATGCTAATTGTTGGAGTTTTGGAGATACTTCAATTTTGATGAAAGTATCCCCCGGATCAAGCCTCCCCATTGAGGAGCTTTCGGACCACCGAAAGTTTGGATTACTCAGAAAGAAGGTGAGGGTATAGTTCCCTCACTTTACCAATCTCCATCCATCTTGCCTTGCTTGGATGCATCCCCTTCAATTCCACTCGGAGGTATTCAACTGGTCCTCTTCGTGAAGTTTTGACATTCCTGTCTAGGATAACATCTTCTGGCAATTCTGACATATACTCTGGTGAAAGATCATCAACTGATGGAACCTAAACACTGATGTCTTCATCCAAGATCATTGGAGGCTCATACAATTTCAGATTCTCAACATTGACAACTGAGTAAATTTGCATGTATGGAGGAAGATTAAGGCGAAAGGCATTAGTACCGATCTTTTCCAAGATCTCAAAAGGACCATACCTGATAGCTTTGAGCTTCCTTCCTTCACCTTGCGTTCTTTCCTTGTTGATATGTAACCAAACTCTGTCACCAACTTGGAATTGGTGATCAATGCGATGCTTATCATGGCGAGCCTTGTATTTTTCTTGGCTCTGCTCTAATTGTGCTTCTACTACCTAATGGATTGCTTGGACCTTCTGGATGAACTTTAAAGCCTTTTCTGCATCATGGCATCCATCTACAACATCGTCCTTCCCAAAAGAAAAATCCATTGGTGTCTTAGGCAAGTAACCGAAGCAAGTCTCAAAAGGAGACCTCTTTGTAGAAGAGTGTGCCACATGGTTGTAAGCATGTTGCACATAATGAAGAATTTCATCCCACAACTTAGGATGTTTGCTGCAGTAGCCTCTAAGTAGATGCACAATTGTCCTGTTCACTACCTCTTTCTGTCTGTTAGTCTGCGGATGGAAGGTTGTACTCTTCTTCAGCTTGGTGTCCATGAGTCCCCATAAAGATGACCAAAATTCCCCTAAGAATTGAGAATCTCGATCCAATACAATAGAAGTAGGTAACCCAAAATGAACCCATACATTTTGAAAGTACAAATGAGCAGTCAATTCAGCAGTAACTTGTTTTTTACAAGGCATTAAAATACACATTTTGCTGAACCGATCAACTACTACATACAAATAATCATGACCCTTCCTAGAAATAGGTAAACCTCCCACAAAGTCCATAGATACACTTTCCCATGGATGGGATGGTACAGGTAATGGTGTGTACAAACCTAATTTCCTATTACTTGGTTTACTGGTTGCACACATTACACATCCTTTTATATACTTGGTGACAGTTTCCTGCATATGAGGCCAGTAACAATATTTCTACAATTGAGCTAATGTCTTACTTACCCCGAAATATCCTGCAATCAATGAGGTGTGTGCTTCACGGATTACATGTGCTTGTTCATTTCTAGGAATACATAATTTTCCGAAGTGGTACAACAAATTATCCTGCATATAGTAATCTTTCTCTTCTACATGTTTACCCTGGATTAAAGCTGCATAGATATCCTTAAAGTTCTCGTCATTAGCATATTGTTCCTGAAAACTTTCATGAACCATAGAACTATTTTGAAGGATTATCAAAGCATTCTGAACAGGAGGCCTAGAGAGCATATCTGCTACTTTGATATGGGAACCCTTCTTATACTTAATTACCAAATGAAACTGTTGCAGAAAACCCATCCACCTAAAGTGCCTACTTTGTTGCAACTTAGATTGTGAGTGCAAATATTGTAGTGGTTGGTGATCAGTGTGGATTACAGTTTCCTTTCCCATTAAGTAGTGCTTCCATTTTTTAACACTCTGAACTAAAGCATAAAGTTCTTTATCATATGTAGGATAGTTACTTACTGCTCTTGAAAAAGTTTTAGAGTGGTAGCAGACTGGTTTACCTCCTTGCATGAGTACAACTCCCATGGCAAACCCGCTCGCATCTGTCTCAATCTCAAATGGTTGATGTGAATCAGGTAGAGCTAGAACTAGTGTGGTGCTCAACTTTTCCTTCAAAGTGTTGAAAGCCTTCTGTTGTGGACCTCCCCACTGAAAATTTGCCTTGTTACTGGTTAATGCATGCAACGATGATGCAATGAAAGAGAAGTTTGCAATGAACTTCCTCCAGTACTGAACTGCACCTAAGAAACTCTTGATTTCTGTAACTGTACTTGGCTTAGGCCATTTTACAATACATTCGACCTTTGCAGGGTCTACTTTCAATTGACCATTCCCTACGACATAGCCTAAGTACACTAAGGATGTCTTTGCAAATTCACATTTTGACATCTTTACATATAGTTTTTCTTTTCTCAGTATTTCAAATAATTTCTTTACATGAATTACATGATCATCCCAAGACTTACTAAATACAAGAATATCATCTAAATAGACTATGACAAAATCATCTATAAAGGGATGGAAGACATCATTCATGACTCTCATAAATGTAGCTGGTGCATTACAAAGCCCGAATGGCATAACCAACCACTCATAAAGTCCCTGTTTTGTCTTAAAAGCATTTTTCCAAATATCACTTTCTGCAATTCTTATCTGATGATATCCGCTACGTAAGTCTAGCTTAGTGAAATAAATTGCATGTTTCAACTGATCAAGTAAATCATCAATTCTAGGAAGAGGGTACCTGTTCTTTACCGTTATCTTGTTCAGAGCCCTGTAGTCAATACACATTCTCCAAGTCCCATCTTTCTTTGGAACCAACACAATAGGAGAACCACAAGGAGAAGTACTAGGATGGATAACTCCTTTCTCAACCAACTCTTGAACTTGCTTCTTGATTTCTTCATTTTGTAAGACTGATAAATGGTACATGCCAATATTAAGAAGTGGTGCATCTTGCTACAACTGAATCTCATGTTGTATCTCTCTCTTAGGAGGCAATCCTTCTGGTTCCTGAAACAAGTCATCATAAGCGGAAACAACTTTGACTATTTCAGCCTTATGTTTTGGATCACATCCCTTAAATGCCTCAGATGTTTCATCTTCTTTGGCTTTTACAAGCATCAACACAAAATTCTTACTAGAGTTGACTAACCTTTTCATTTGACCAGCATTGATTAATGCCAGATTAGTCCTAACCTTATGTGCCCGTACAATGTATTCAATCTTGTCTTTAAACAAATGATATTTATTTTCCCCCCTATAAAAGATAGCTTGATGATCAAACAAATAGGGACTCCCAACTTCTACCTCATCTACAAAGTTTGCAGTGATAGCAAATCTTAACTTGCATTGTTTAGTTACCTGTAACTGTGCATCATCGCAAACCCATCCAAGAGGGTATGGTTTTGGATGAGGTGTTGTAGTCAAGTTAAGCTTTTTAACAACTTCCTCAGATGTCAAATTAACTTGGGAACCCATATCGAATAATGTATCAACCTTATTATGCTTGATAACAACTCGAATGTGAAATAATTCATTCCTTTGCTTATCATTCTTCGGAGAAGATTCTTTACTTGTACTTGCACTTATGCTAGAAGAACTTGGAGCTGATGAAAGAGATATACCTTTTCCTTTACCTTGAATCCTAGTAGCAACAATATTTGTCTCATCTCCAGAGTCAGATCCAAGATCTTGTTGAATTACAGCAGCAGTTTTCTGTTTACCTTTGTTTCCACCATATCGCTTTGGCCTCTTTTCAGGATGTAACTTCCAGCACTTAGAATCATCATGCCCTTCTTTCTTGCAATGTGAGCATGTGGGTTTCTCACCCTCTTTCTTTACTGTTGCTGTCTTTTTACCCTTTCCTTTTCCTTTTGACTTTTCCTCAGACTTACATGGCTTTTTATCAGACTTATCAATGAAAGTACCCTTACCCCTTGATTCTAAATGTGTTGCCTGGACACATACTTCATCCAAATTACAAGGATTCAGGACGAGAATAGAATGCCTTAGGTAAGAATGAAGACCACCTATATACTTGAGTAAGGTGTCCTGGGTATACAATGGGACATTTAATGAAATAGCCTTTTTGCGAAATTCATGGGTGTAATCCTGGACAGACTGACCTTTCCCTTGCCTAAAATGTTACCAGTTCATCATTAACTGCTGCATATGGCCTAGGGGGTAGAATTGCTTTTTTAAAGCAGTAACAAATTCTGACCAAGACAAACTAAAACTACCATGTTGTGTTTCATCCCGAGACCTACTCTCCCACCAAGTTAGGGCTACACCACCTAAATGAAGAGTGGCTAACTGAATTCTGTCAACATCATCTACAAGGTTTTGAACTCTACAGTAGACTTCTACTTGCTAAATCCAGTCATCTAGTTTCTCGGCATTTAACTCCCCACAATATTTTGGTAAGTCAAACTTTACATCCAACTTAATTCAAGGCTTATGTCCTCCCTTAAAAATATTAGAAGAATCAGAATGGGTAGAAGAAGGAGAAGAGGGGGAAGAAGGAGAAGAGGGAGAAGAAGGAGAAGATGGAGGTGTCTTTGGTGGATCACGATCAGCTCCTTTCTTTTTCCCTTTGTCCTTTCGAGCTGCACGTCTTTGCATCTTCTCTTCTCTTTCTCGTACCAAAACCTCTACCATTGTCTGCAAATTTTGAAGAGTCTTTTGAATACTCTTATCTTGAGAAGCTTGTCCACCTTCATCTGCCATTTGTGATGATGGTTTAGTCCTTCATTTTCCAATCTTAGGATTGTATTCCTCAAGCTTTCCTTCGCCTTTCTCAATCCTGGATCTTGTTAACATTCAAATCTGCAATACTAGTCCAACAAAAGCTCTGATACCAAATTTGATCTGATTAAGGATCTAGGACTATTACAGAGGAATGCTAATTGATTACATAGAATTAATTTAAAACTTTTAATGAATCAAATTAACGTAAATGAAATAAGAGAACAACAAGATTAAGCCGATAAAAGAGACAATGAGAGAAAGAAGATGCAAACAATTTGATCTCGGAGTTCATCCGTATGGACTACGTCTCCGGGTCCGGCTCCAATAGGGGGACCGATTCGATTATCTCCAAAAATTAGGTACAAATGTTTACAAAGTCATATCTTTGAAGTACAACAACATCACGTTGTTTCAAAGTACAAGAATAAACACTTCAAAAATCTCCCTTACTCTCAGCACTTTGACGTTCTCTCCTTTTTCTGAATGCCTAATTTTCCCTTAACACTCCATTTTTATACATAAAATTAGCCAAAATAAGGCTATAACAACAATTTACAAAAATAACCCCTTCAATTAATTCCCCTCTCAGAATAACCTGTTAGCCATTTTTAACAAATTTGCCTCATGTCAATTTTGGGGTAAAAAAATAACTAATAACCTTATTTTACTAAGGTTAGACCCTCAGTTTTAAAGGATAAATTTAAATTGCGCCATTCATATCTTAAAGTGCTAAAATAGCGGAAAGGCAAAAACTGTTTTGGGGCAGCCGCCGGTCGAGGGTTCCAACCCCACCGGCGGCCTCTTTTGTTTAAAATTGGCGGTAGCCAATGTTTAAAACAAAGTTGCTGCCCTTTAATTTTGAAATCAATGCTTGGTGCAATGGTTGAGGCATAATTTTTGAAAGTAAATGGTCACGAGTTCAAATCCGACCATGAATTTTTTATTTTTCCATTTCCCCACTTTGCTGATGCCATGATGACATCAACTATATTTGTCTCTTACCTTGAACTTCAAAATGGCATAACTTCCACGTACGGGCTCCGTTTTTGATGAAACAAACACTGTCAGAAAGCTCTCGACAAGCTCTTTATTTTGAAATCCATTGTTGACCACTTTAGAGATGAATTTTTTTTCCACCTTTTTGATGCCCTTCGTTCTCAGTTTGACCAACCTTTGGCTGACCATAACTTTTGCATATGGACTCCATTTTTGACCGTTCAAATTGCATTGGGTCCACAATTTCAAGGAGTTTAATCTGATGCTGATTGTTGGAGTTTTGGAGATACTTCAATTTTGATGAAAGTATCCCATGGATCATAAATAACTACCATAAACACATCCAACAATAAATACACCACCAAAAGTACACATAATCTACAGAGGAGACTCAGGCTACATACTAGGTAGTGTCATCACATGGCTACTTGAGTTACCGCAGACTAATCTCTTAATGGACCCCGGACCCTCAAGCATTGAGTTACCCTAGACTGGTTACTCTGAATCCCGGACCCTCAACATCACACATATGGAAACTAGAAAGCCCTCTCAAGAAGACGAGGCACTCATCTCATTCCCATCCTTAGTCTATACAAGCACTCAAGGCATGGGTAGATCAAAAATCTCTAACTTATCTTTTTAGTGTTTTTTCCCCCCAAAAGTTTTAATTACTAGATTATCACTTATTACATAACTTGCATTAGGTTACCCTAGCACTGACCACTTTGGGTCCCGGACTCCTATGCAAGCCACTCCCAAGTCACGTACCTAAACAACCTCTCCTAAGCACATAAAAACATAGTTGTGTCCCATACCACAACACTCATAAAGATCAAACTCGGTTCCTTAACGGGCAACCCAAAAATAAGATGGCAAACCCAAGTACACATAATTGCTCCACAAAGTAAATCTCATAAATATAATTTCAATATGAATCACAAAACACATTATGACATCCAGCCATATAAATAGTATAAAATAAATCTCACAAAAACCTCTAGTGTACCCTCTAGACTGGTCGACATCTAATCAACCTCAAAATCCAAAAACACAGACAGTACATGCAAATAATATAGTTTCATGGTTTGCATTTGATTTGAAATACACAATAGAGTTACCAGTAGAGTTTCAGTTTTAATTTGTGTTTCAAAGTATAAATTTTAAGTAAATAAGTCTCAAAGATCACCCATACAAATTATCTCATTCTTAGTTTGAATTTTACCCTTATTGATTTTTAGTCAATTTCCTAAAAACAATCAAAGAATAATTTATTTAAATTATTAAATTAATACTTGTTGATTCTTAAAGATATAACCTATTACTTTTATCAATATTAAATACATTTGTCTCTTAACTGAACATCTTATATTATTAATTAATTCTCATTAAATAAAATTTAACTAGATTAATTAACAATCTCTAACTTTGTTAATATTCATTAATTATAATTTTAAACAAATTTAATATAATTAAATAAGTATATTATTATATATAATATTAAAAATTATTATTGAAAATCATAATATTTAAAATTAATAATTAATAATTTAATTTTAATATAAATTAATTTTAACTAACTTAAATAATATAAAAAAAACATAATATTAAAACTTTTTAAAAGAAACAACCTACGGCTTAATAATTGCCGACCCTTATAAAGGGTGGCTACCGTGGTGGCTTCACTGCTGCAGTAGCAGCAGCGTACTGCCTTTACGGCAGTACCTGCTGCTACGGTAGCAGTCATAGCTGCCGTAGAGCATACCTTATGCCGCCGATCCAAGGAAATGGGTGGGGTGCGGTGGGATACCCACCCCAAATTATATTATTTATTATTTCTTTTTCTTTTTCTTAATTTAATTTCATTTATAATTTAATACAATTGCTATATATGTTTTTATAAAATTATTATATATGATGTTTAAGAGTTTTGTAAATTTATAAATTACAATTTTTATTTTATTAAAATATATGATACTCATTTTAAACAAACTCCACAATAATATATATATATATATATATATATATATATATATCACATTATTAATCTAATAGGAAAACTAAGTTTAATTATTCGAATTTCTAATTCAAAATTTTCTTTTTATTTCAAACCCTTTCTCGGATTAATATCGTTCTTAAAGTCTATTAGAAAAAAAGACAACATTTATCTTCTAAATCTCAAACCTGATTTCAAAATCCAATAGATTATTGTATTTGCTTGACATCAAATGCGTACATATAATAATTGCATCTCTATCAATACAACATAATCATCATTAAAGACATCATGTTAACATTTTTATAAAAGAAACCACATTTACTAACTAGAATCATCAAAATATCATTAACAACACATGAATGAAATCAACTAAGCAATAATAATTGATACATTTGTAATCAAAGTCATGAAATAATATCAGAATTTTACAAATCTAGTATCTCTAAAACTAATCAATGCATAATATCAGCCTAAGGAATTTGACAATGATAACAGAAATGCGATCTAGGGGCAGGCACTACATCCACCCCCCCTAGAATTAGGCTTACTCCTGGAAGCCCATTACTAAGAAACATGAATCAAACTCAGAAAACTCAAAACTAAGGTCCATGATTGGGGCAATTGGTCGCTCTATGACCATATTGTCCACAAAAGTAGCAATCTCCACTAAAGCCTCCCTGAGCTCCAGGTGCACATGACTGATCAAAACTACCAACACTAGTATCCTCATTGAGAGCTCGAGGAACTCGATCCAACCTGTTGCGCATACTACACTTCCAGTTGCAATAGTTCCCTGATTGTGAACCACCACTGTTACCATGGAAGAAATTTCTTCCCAGCTTCTCCTAATTACCCTTACAGAAGTTTAGGAGAATTTTTAGAAATTCCATCCCCTTGAGACTGGTTATCCCTCAATGCTCCTGAATAAAGTGATCCTCTAGCCTGAACACCTGGTAGGCCACCTTGACCCGAAGTCACACTCATCTCAACATAAGTAGCTCACAATATAGCATCCTTAAGGGTTTTAGGTTGAAAAACCTTAACACCCCCAATGATGTTAACATTAAGTCCTCTAATGAAATGTTGGACCATCAATGGTGAGCTATCACTAACTCCTGCATAAGACATAAGCTCGAAGAACTTACGCTCATACTCCACCATAGTCTTGGTACCCTGTCTCAAGTCATGAAACTCATCTGCCCTCTGAAGTTGCCACTGCTCTAATAGAAATTGCTCATGGAAGTGTTCGAGGAACAACTCCCATGTAACAGTCTGCATATTTATCCCAAGTTTCTTCTCCTCCATATTCCACCAAATCACTGCAAAGAGCTCTAAGTGGGTAATGGCATATCTTGCTCTGACGTTGGAGTCAAAGTCTTGCATGGAAAAACATCTATCTAGAGCAATTAACCAATTCTCAGCATCATATCCAGTACCTTCTCCATTAAAAGGTTTGATCTTGACCCGTAATAGGTCCTTCATCTGGATGGACTGGCTAGACCGCCTTATGCTCTCTAGGCTCCTCCCTCTAGGACTCGTGGACCTATCTCTATCTCCATGCTCTAAATGATGAGCTCTATCCTGCAATGGTAGGCGTGCTAGGATCTCCTTGACCAAGTCTCTAGTGACCGGTCCTTCTGTCTCAGCATGATGCTTAACACTAGCATCCTCTCTAGCCTCTTCCTGAATAGGGTACCCTGAACGGACCAAGGAACGAATACAGGGACTAACTCTCCCACAACTCCTACCATGTCCCGAGCTACGACCCCTAGCAATGGATCTAGACCCAAAAGTCATCTCTCCTACAACGCCCACACACAACAACGACATCTAAGAATCCATCATAACCATAGGGTCATAACTAACGGACATAAAGCAATAATCCAAAAAGTTTTATAAGTTTTCTAGTTCCATGTTCAGAATTTGTATTGTTTCAAAGTTTGTTGTTCAACAGTTTGGTTTCAAGTTCGATGTCAATATAAGTTTGTCATTTAAATACGTTGTAAGTTTACTAATTGCTCAAGTGATGGCACACATAATGCCCAGAGTTCCCAATGTTGAAACTAAGCTCTGATACCATATGTAATGCCCCGCTCGGGAACCCAAGAGAAATAAACCTAACATGTTACAATGTTTACTGAACTATTTTTTTTTTAAAATTTTTTTTTTAAAGTTTTAACAACATCAAGATAACATTAATGCGGAAGCAACATGAACATACACATCAAATACACATAATCAATTACAGATATAGTTTCAATTCCTCAAGAGTTCCTTTACGTTGAGTCACATTTAATAATTTTAAATTAATTAGTTTAAATTCCAAGTACAATGTCTCAAGATTATAAAGGAATAACAGATACATAATCACATAAGCAAATGCATAAGTATAAACAATACAATGAAAGTACATCCAATTAATAACATCCACTACACATGTCGCAAGGTATCTGAGAATAGATACAATACATCATGATACATAATAACATATATACATCATCTGAAAAGAAGTCTCTAAGATAAGAAATAAGAATGATAAAGGTACATCTTCTGCAACGAACATCCAACAGCTAGCAATGTGAGGGGAACCCAAATGGTAAGAAGGCACTACCTCCCGACTGTGTGGTTACCTAGTCAGGCTTCCACTCCCACCGTGCAGGGAAGATAATGAACAATCCACATACGGCTAATCAAACATAAAACATTCCTAGGCAAGGTACCCCTAATAGCCAAAACTACCTCAAAGGTAACACATGCTACTCAAGAAGATAAAATAATCCAAAAGTAAGAACACTCAATCCAATACCAACTCCATGTAACCAACATCATAATGAACCAAGTATAAACCAAATACCAAGGTCATAAGATAAATTCAACAAAAGACAATCACCTCAAGTCAAAAGCCACATGTCAAAAGTACATCATCCATGAATCACCAATCATCATCAATGAAAGTAAATAACCACCATAAACACATCCAACAATAAATACACCACCAGAGGTACACATAATCTACAGAGGAGACTCAGGCTACATACTAGGGAGTGTCATCACATGGCTACTTGAGTTACCCTAGACTGATCTCTTAATGGACCCCGGACCCTCAAGTGTTGAGTTACCTTGGACTGGTTACTCTGAACCCCGGACCCTCAACATCACACATATGGAAACTAGAAAGCCCTCTCAAGAAGACGAGGCACTCATCTCATTCCCATCCTTAGTCTATACAAGCACTCAAGGCATGGGTAGATCAAAAATCTCTAACTTATCTTTTTAGTGTGTTTTCCCCCCAAAAGTTTTAATTACTAGATTATCACTTATTACATAACTTGCATTAGGTTACCCTGGCACTGACCACTTTGGGTCCTGGACCCCTATGCAAGCCACTCCCAAGTCACGTACCTAAACAACCTCTCCTAAGCACATAAAAATATAGTTGTGTCCCATACCACAACACTCATAAAGATCAAACTCGATTCCTTAATGGGCAACCCAAAAATAAGATGGCAAACCCAAGTACACATAATTGCTCCACAAAGTAAATCTCATAAATATAATTTCAATATGAATCACAAAACACATTATGACATCCAGCCATATAAATAGTATAAAATAAATCTCACAAAAACCTCTGGTGTACCCTCTAAACTGGTCGACATCTAATCAACGTCAAAATCCAAAAGCACAGACAGTACATGCAAATAATATAGTTTCATGGTTTGCATTTGATTTGAAATACACAAAATAGTTACCAGTAGAGTTTCAGTTTTAATTTGTGTTTCAAAGTATAAACTTTAAGTAAATAAGTCTCAAAGATCACCCATAATAATTATCTCCTTCTTAGTTTGAATTTTACCCTTATTGATTTTTAGTCAATTTCCTAAAAACAATCAAAGAATAATTTATTTAAATTATTAAATTAATACTTGTTGATTCTTAAAGATATAACCTATTACTTTTATCAATATTAAATGCATTTGTCTCTTAACTAAACATCTTATATTATTAACTAATTCTCATTAAATAAAATTTAACTAGACTAATTAACAATCTCTAACTTTGTTAATATTCATTAATTATAATTTTAAACAAATTTAATATAATTAAATAAGTATATTATTATATATAATTTTAAAAATTATCATTGAAAATCATATATTTAAAATTAATAATTAATAATTTAATTTTAATATAAATTAATTTTAACTAACTTAAATAATATTAAAAAAAACATAATATTAAAACTTTTTAAAAGAAACAACCTACGGCTTAATAATCGCCGACCCTTATAAAGGGTGGCTGTCGTGGTGGCTTTGTTGCTGCAGTAGCAGCAGCGTACTGCCTTTACGGCAGTACCTGCTGCTACGACAGCAGTCATAGCTGTCGTGCAGCATACCTTATGCCGCCAATCCAAGGAAATGGGCGGGGTATGATGGGGTACCCACCCCAAATTATATTATTTATTATTTCTTTTTCTTAATTTAATTTCATTTATAATTTAATACAATTGCTATATATGTTTTTATAAAATTATTATATATGATGTTTAAGAGGAGTTTTGTAAATTTATAAATTACAATTTTTATTTTATTAAAATATATGATACTCATTTTAAACAAACTCCACAATAATATATATATATATATGTGTGTGTGTGTGTGTATGTATGTATGTATATATCACATTATTAATCTAATAGGAAAACTAAGTTTAATTATTCGAATTTCTAATTCAAAATTTTCTTTTTATTTCAAACCCTTTCTTGGATTAATATCGTTCTTAAAGTCTATTAGAAAAAAAGACAACATTTATCTTCTAAATCTCAAATCCGATTTCAAAATCCAATAGATTATTGTATTTGCTTGATTTCTTATTAAATCTTATTCTTATTAAAATACAACCCTCTAAAGTAAACTCAGCGAGGTATCCATCTAAGTCCATGTACAGATATTTCTCAATCAAGAACAAATATTTGCATACCAGGAAAACAACACATGCAAAAGACACGGAGCAGGTAGAAGTTTGAAAAGCGAAAACTACTATACAATTAAATCACAAGATCCTACCTGGATCTAATGCTAACCTCTGACAACTAAATGCAAATTCCTACCGCAAGAAAAATCTTTCAAGCCAGGTAAAATTCTTTTCTTTCCAAACCCTTCGAATTGCCCTCCATAAACCTGTGTGTGCCCTGAAATCTCTGTTGTGCAATAATGACCCGAAAACCCCTAATATAGAATCTAATTACCTTTTAGGGTTTCTATCACCACCAGTCTAAAATTATAATTATTTTATTTGATTAATTCATTCATGCACAATTAATTTTCTTTTTAAATTAAAATATTCTTTTATTATTCCTTCATGCACTTTAAGTGAATTGTTAAATTACTTTATTTAACTTTCCACTTTACTTTACTTTAATAAATTTATAACTTTAATCTCATGTGCACATTATTAAATATCTTTATTCAAGTTCACATGCTTTTTTATCTTTTTAATTAATTTTCTATATTTTAAACTCATTCATGCAAACTTAAATCATTTTCATAATTTAATATCTTTTCACTTCTTAATTTATTTTTGAACGTTTTAATTTGATAAATATTTATTAACTTAAATAACAATAATATTTAACATTTATTTAAAAATGAACTCTAAATATATTATTATTAAATTCAATAAATATTATCACGTTCTAAATTTATTCTTAAAACTTTTATCTTCAAATCCAATTCTTTATATTTAATTAATTTCTCAATTAATTAAATATAATTAAATATTAAAATGTCATAATAATTTCCATTAAATTAAGTTATTAATTTAATCTTTTAATTAAATTTAATTAACAGAAAATTCATCAAAGACTCACAAAACAACATACGCACAAAAATACAGTCTGTTACGAGTCCTCCTTGCAGGACAAGTAGTTTAGGCTATGGCTAGGATTGGACCTGATCATTATCTTCCCATTCTCACCATTTGAGTATTTGTAATAGGGCACGCTCATCCTGGCAATTTAGGGAAGTTGATGCCCGGTACCTACATCCTGCATAAAAGACGAGCATGTACATGTATATAAGATATCTAAACTAAATAGACAATGGCAGAGAGTGGTTCATCGTGTAGATCCCGACTAGCAGGTGACTACGACTCCCTCCCTTAACCACATCAAACACGTCAGATAGAAAGATAAAATAAACACGCGCACCATACACATGCAAGTATGGGGTAAGTATCATAAAAATCAAAAGTCTAACATCAAATGCATACATATAATAATTGCATCTCTATCAATACAACATAATCATCATTAAAGACATCATGTTAACATTTTTATAAAAGAAACCACATTTACTAACTAGGATCATCAAAATATCATTAACAACACATGAATGAAATCAACTAAGCAATAATAACTAATACATTTGTAATCAAAGTCATGAAATAATATCATAATATTACAAATCTAGTATCTCTAAAACTAATCAATGCATAATATCAGCCTAAGGAATTTGACAATGATAACAGAAATGTGATCTAGGGGCAGGCACTACAGGATGTTTTTATCTTCTTTCTTCATATTATCTCTTCTTATAGGTATAACATGCTTATCCACTCATTTCTCTATAGATTTTATTATTTTATGGTACATTTTTATCTTTGGTTATGAAAAGATTTTGTTAAATGCAGAATCATGTGCCCTTGTCCTAGAAAATGTCTTTTTGTATCTTGGATTATATTTTTTCTCATTTAATAATTGTCTATAGTTTACGTCATATGTGATATCTATCTTGACATCTTATGATGTTTCGAGTTGGCTATCCTATGATGTTTCTTGTTTTATTTCTCTATGGTATGACATTATTCTATAGTAGTTTTTGGATATAGGATGTTATGTGCATAGCTACCAGTTGTTGCCTACATATTTATATCTCATGAGATATTGCTGAATAATCTTACCATAGGCTTCCTTTCTTGTCTTATGGTTGGTGAGCAAGACCTTTTGTACATTATTTTTCTTTCTTTGTCTAAGGGTAAAAATTACTTAGTACAATGGCATTTGGTGATTATGTGACATTCTTTTCTTATAAGGAATGGTTTCTTGATCATGACTCTCTCTTATATACAAGAGTTTAATGTCCTTGATTATCACCATTTCTCTGTATGCAAACCTATATTCATATTTAGTATTTAACCTTATGATGTGCTTTGAAGTTTTTCATTCTTCTTCCAAGGATCCCTATTTCACCTTTACACAGGGGACTAAACAAGTGTTTTCTTATTATTCTTCCTCTCTTTGTCTTGAAGATGTATCCTTGTTCATGGTACTCCTCTTGAAGGTAGATGTATTGCACACAATATCCCTTCCTTTCAAGGGTCTCTTCTCATTAGTGACATATTTGTTCATAATTTATCCATTTACTTTTCTTATAAGAGTGCATATTCTTTACTAAGTTTATGGCATTCATTATTGTTAAGGGGAATATCCTTATTGATAGAATTAGTTATCCTTGATTCTCTTCCTTATGATTTCTATGGATACATAGTCATCCTAAGGAGGGGGCACATATATGCCCTCTTTGTACTTATCTTCTATTAACAACAATGGGGTATAAAATATAGATTCTAAGTATGGTTTGGTGTACTTTAGCCTTGCTCACTTGGTATGATTTATAGTTCATACTAAAATCTATATATGCATTATTTCTTCATATCTTTTGCACATATAAGTACATATGAAAAAACTCATATATATGGGTAATGCATACACATTTTCTAAATCCTCAATGGGTATTAGTGACATCTCTTCATCTCGAGGAAACACATCCTTTTTTTTTTTGCTAAACCCTTATTGGGTATTAGTAACATCTTTTCATCCAAAGGAAACACAAACACATACACTTTGTGGTGATACTAGGAAATTGATCTATGAGTGAACAAATACACACACATAAACATACATTCCTAAGCTACTAATGAGTGCACATGATTGACTACTAGACACACAAACCCACTAGACCATTTGATCCTAGTTTTTTTTTTTTTTTTGGGGGGATTGACTATCAAGTACACAAACTTGTTAACCATTAAATCCTTCCCTCTTTTGATTCACAGTAAAGAACACAAACCTTACTAGGCTAGATAATCACTTTAGTTTTCTCTTTTAGTGCTTTCATGTTGGTGGAATAGAATCATGAGGGATGTAGTCATTTTTTATGCTCTTTCATTTCCTATGTGATCTCTGATTACTTTTAATATCCTCCCAAATATGATATTAGCAGGTGTGATGTTTCCTCAGATAAGGTCTCTTTCACTAGTTGATTTGGGCTTTTGTACTAACCCCTTTTTTGTGTATTTTGGGCTTTATTTTCCTTTTGTCTTCTTTTACTATATCTTTTTTTTTTTCATGCTTTTATGCATGGGAATGGAGTTAGGATCCTAGGTTTTGGTGGTTTATGTCCTTAAGCTTAGTGATGTTCTACCTCAATGTGACATTTTTTTTTCCTTTCCTCCCTTTACTAAGACTATGGCTTGCCTCATACTCCTTCTAAAGTGGGGGCTAAATGTACTATCTTAAAATGGATGCACTTCATTTTGAGATCCTTTAGAACTCCTTAGTGTGGTTTGGGTCTCTTTTTCTCCTTCTTCTTTCTACTTCATGATTCTTCATCAGCCCTTTCATTTCGATATGGTCTTCTAGGTGATGCTTTTCCACATTTTTTTTCCATATCTCCTAGTTGTGGGCCTAATTATCTTTCAGTTTCATCTGCACATCCTTCTGGGCCTTTTTGAGGCCTAATATCTCCCTTCTCTATGACTACTCAAGGCCAACCTTAGGTCAACCTAATCCCATTCAAGGTTGACGAGGTTGACCTTTTCCCTAGTGATTGTGGGGCTTGAGGCCCAAAAGACCTCAAGTTTACCAATTGAATTATTTTGTTTCCTAGTTGCGCTGAGTTGTTTTCCTACCGAAAGACTAGTATAAAAGGAAACTTGGGGACCTCATTTTCATATCTTACATTCATAAGTTGTCACTCCATAAGAAAGTGATTAATCAAGGCATTATTCTTCAAGCAGACATTTTTAAGAATTCAAGCATTAGCATCTCCTTCTTGCATCAAGCTTCTTCCTTCAAGGTGGTAGTTGTTATCATTTTGTCAAAGCTCTTCTATTATTCATCTACAAGTTATTTAGATTATTATTCATGAGGTTTTAGCTTCTTTGATTTCTTTATATTTTCTTTGAGTAAGGCTATTGTGTTTACATAATTGATCACATATCAAATGTAATTACATCTTTGAAGGTAAGTGTATCTAGCCTTTGATATTATTCATATCTACTATGTGTTAGCATTCCCCTTATCAATTACATTTCAATTTGATACTCCTCGATCAAGGACTTGAACAAGGAAAGCACTCACCCACCAAACAACAAAAACCCTTCACTTTGTGTGTCTAGGAACAAGATAGAAGGATTATATATGTGGATATGGAAATGACTCTTGAGAGCTTTTCAAAGAAATTGATTTGATTTTTTTCTAATTCCCCTAGTACACATCAACCTCATAGAAATTTTACCCTCAAGGTTGACCTAGATCATGCTACTTTTCTGGAAAAATGATATCTGGACTTTTTCCTTTTCATCATTTCATTTGGGAATCCATTGTCAAATAATTAGAAATGAGTTGGAATCTGCAATTTTGGGAGCTAAAATACATCCTCTACTACATATTTCTGTTGGAAATAATTGAAAAGCTCATGATTGAGGAGTAATGGAACTAATAAAGAATGTTTTCAATCATTGTTTTGTCATTGATGTCAAACTTGCTACTTGTAGGAATGATAATTGCTTTAGTAATCCAAATACTACAAGTTGGTTGATTGACAAGGAGGTGGCAATCAATAAGATGTAACTAGAGTACCTAGACAAAGGTTGAAGTTATGATGTTGTAATGAAGTATAACGATCAGCTAAGCCATTGATGAAATAGTGTATTGATGACATACTCTAAGACACAGAGGATGGACACACCAAGACATATCAAAGATGTAAGGTTTAGCTAAGTCATTTGTATAGCCTAACTAAGTTCATAAGAGAGTGTCGAGCAAGCTTGTTAGTGCCGAACAAATTCTTAGTTGAAGTTGAGTAAGTTCACCTTTAGAGTGTACCGAGTAAATATCAAGTGTCGAGTGGTCTTTAGGTGCCGAGTGAAGGACAAGTGCCGAGTAGCAGAAAAGAAACAAGTGCCGAGCAAGAAATAGGTGCTAAGAAAGAATTAGGTGCCGAGAAAGAAATAGGTGTCGATCAAAGATTAGATGCCGAGAAAAATATAGGAGCTGAGTAATATAGAAAGTGTCGAGCATCAATAAATAAATAATGCCGAGTTGCTACATTATTTTGAAAATTGAAGATTCGCCAAATTTGAGCTGACATGGTTGTTATCTAGAATTTTTTGAATTAGATAAAAGATAAGAATGATGAGCTGGTGGTATAGAACACGATGTAAACCATTTTTGGCAAATACAATTGGATTCTAGATGAAGTTTCTAGATAAGAGAAAAATATGGGATAGATACATTATATCTTACCTAATCTGTTGAAACCCTAAATTTGGAAAGGGAGAATCGAGCGGAAAAGAGATTCCAGATTTCTATTTAAGGAATCATAAGGTCATGAACCAAAGTGTGGTGTGGTGGTCAAGCATGAAAGCATGAAGTACTAAAGAAGGTGCAAAGGAGGAAAGAGAGCATAGATACTCTGTTTCACTAGATGACCACAGATATGATTCCATTGGTATAATGAGTAAGAAGACTCAAGATGACGAGGCTTGAGATGACAAGCTTTTAGAGCTACAGCAATTAAAGCCAAGCAAAGGATTGAACTGAAGTGTGATCTATAATCTGCATGATATGTTGTAAGTTGTGTCAGATCAAAAGTCATTTTTGTTACTCTCTAGCAATTGTAACAGCTAAGATAAACCCTATGGACTTAGGTTGGTTTAATATCCATGTTGTAAATCCTTTAACAGGGTGACATTCCAAGTGAATGTTCCAAAGTCCTTTAACCAGGCCCATTCCTAACAGTATGGTGAAATCCTCTAACAAGGTCACATTTAACAATGTGTTGTAGCTTTTAACAGGGTAGCTCTTTAATAGGGTAGACCATCAAAAGTGGTTGAAATCAAATTGCATAATTATTTTTTGGGTATCACCCCCACCCTAGTTTTACCTTCTTATTCTTGGAGGGTGTTAGTTGTGTGTAGAGTCTCCTTTTCTTTTTTTGAGGACCTCCTTCTTCTCCATCACCTATTTTTGTTCGAAGTCTTTTCCTCACTATTTATGTGTTCACCACTTCTTGAAGTAGTTGGTCGAAGTTGCAAGCTTCCGCAGTTGTGATCCCTTCCTTTGAACCGCTTTGAACCACTTTGAACCTTGGTTCAAAGTAGTTCAAAGTAGTTCAACCTAAGATTTTCATACTAACGCTTTTTCTTTGGCATGAAATTCTTTTTATGCAGTGGCTTTCTTTGAAGCACTTTGTACCACTTTGAATTTAAGTTCAAAGTAGTTCTTGATTAGAATGATCAGCAATAATTTATTTCTAAAATACGGCGTGCCACCTTTTCACAATCAATTGAGGGTCTTGTCAGAATATCAATAGTCAAAAGATTTTGCTCTTTTTCCAAGGAGAAAGTCGTCATCATTAGAAGTGGGAGAATAGATCTTCAATTTGAGGAATGATCAAATATTGTACGAAATCAATCATTGTTAATTTATGTGAGAAGAGAAATCATTAAATGAAAAGCTCATGCAGCGATGCTTCGAACATGCCAAGGTTGATATGAGGTGATATGTCATCATGCCTATTAATTATCCAATACTTCCACATGTAAACCTCTCCTTTAATAAAACCATTTAGTAGCTTTGTAAATTACTTTGCAAAAAACTGATTTCAAAGAGAAGGAGTTGTTGAGGAACATAGAAGAAGTTATTTGGTTTTTAGCGGAAAGTAGGTGAGAGTTTAGAAATCTTTGTTTTATTTTGCAAATCTGTTGTTTTCAAAGGATTGTCTGCCAAAGGTTTTTCTTGTTTTGTTGAAAATGAAGTCAGTCTTGCACTTTTTCGGCAATGCTTCTAGCCTTGAATGTAAGAGACCAGTGATCTGTGATACAAACTTAGACGGGGTGCGTGTGGAAAAGCTGCAAAAAAAATTTATTGAGAATACCAAGGAGATTAAGGGATGCATGGAAGTGTTAACAAGTGGGTTAATTGAAGCTATTGCCTTTCCTCTTGCTTTCGTGAGCCCTGAGCTTCTACAACTTTGCATTGACCATTATGATGTAAGGAGTAGAAGCATAGTAAGTGAGAATGGCAACACAATACTTTCTATCTCAAGGGAAACCATTTCATCTATTTTACAATTAACAGCAAATACCTTTGCCGCATTTTCACCTACTCAAGCTTTGGCCGAATACCAAGAAACCCTTAGCATTTTTCGAAACACCCTTGCCAAGAAATGGACTGAAGTTAACTATGGAGGTGGGTCTAGGCTGCCCAAAGTCATTACTAAGGATCACATGAAACCTCATATACATGACCTAGTTGTATTATTGCACAGGGTGAAGGGTTCAGCTGATGTATATTTTTTTGAAGAGTGGATGTATAGGTATATTGAGATTATCTTGAAGGGTGAGAAATGGATGGATTGGGTGGAGATCATTGCCAATTCCTTGAGGAATCAACTCAAAAGGGCCAAAGAATCTCGTGAGGATTTCTATATGGCCTCGTATTTGACTTATTGTATTGCCTGTACATGTGATCTCACTACCCTTCTATATGGGGTATGGAATGAAGAGATAACCGTCTTCCAATATTGTCCCTTGTTGCAGAAAGATAGAGTTTTAGAGGATTTCCATAAGGTGCATGATGTATTGTATGGAAGTGTTTATTTGACTCTAAAGGGTGTTCAGATGTCACAACTTTCTTCTGAATCATAGAAACTAGTTCAATAGTATGGGAGTCATTTCATTCAATTTCCTAGGTTCACATTCTTGAGAGTTGGAGGGTTTGAAGATGAACCTCTGAAGTTACCCCGATATGCCCTTGATTGTTTCATTTTAGCCGAATTATGTAGACAGCTTTTCTCTGTCATCAAAGATAATCTTCCTTAGGAGAATTGGGAAATGGATTTCCCTATCACATTGGGCTCCTTACTCTATACTAATATGAATAATGCTTCCATCATCGGAAATAATTTGTTGGGATTCAATCTTGGATTCTACCACAGCAGGAGAAATTTTTATAGTAAGGGATATGCAACTCTAACCCTTGGCCTTGAATTCAACCCTTCAGATGCTCCTCATTTAGAAGACCTATGGAGAGATTGTGGAAATGAAGAATTCTTGAAGAAAGACCATTCTAGATTAACCTTATAGCAAATTAGTTCTTTTAGATTGAAGTTCAAAACACAGGGAATTATTGAAGACAGTTCATATCTAATTGAGTTCGGTTGGGAAGAGTCAAATGAGGCAAAGTTCCTAGCAGTAGACTGGAGCAAAGAGGAGGAAGATGATGTTAATTTGAGAGCTATATCTATATTAACCTATACAAATGATTGGTTATAGAGGAAAAGAAGAGGAAATATCAATGAGTCTTCTCCTAAGGTGATTTCTTCCCTAGGGCCACTTCAATCTAACATTCCATTTTCTCATATTGCAAGTGACGCACTGATTCTAGATAAGAAAGTGAGATCCCCTCCCCATTCACAAGCTACGGCTCCGAGGATGAGATCCCAGTCCAAGTCCAAAGCCTCAAAGCAACCTAGTATTCAGAAATAGAAAATGACAACTCAAGGGCAGGATTCAGATGATAAATTTGTTTCCCCTGATGAAGCAGATGACGAGGTTCAATTCATTGAAGCCCCGAGAGTAGATCAACCCAAGTTCTTAACTCCAACTAGAGACACTCAAGTAATTTCAACCACTCCTACTGTTCCTTTGTGGTTGTCAAATTCAATCAATAAGAAGTAGAGTCTACAGCCAATATCCACACCGGTAAAGGACATAGTCACTAGATACGTGGCCAGAGGTTCTAAGATAGAGAAAGTAAAAATGGATGCTTGTCTCACCAAAGACCCGGTAATAAGAAAAATCATAGCACAGGTGGCCACTTATAAACAAAAGAAAGGGTCTGGGGAGATCGATGATGAAGGGTTCAAAGTTACTTCTTTTGAACTAGGTGCTATTAATAGGAATACTGACAACAATTTCTTTAATTTTTTTGCTGACCACATGCTCACACAATTAGAGAAAGATTCCAGAGAAAAGAAATAATTAAAAGCAATGGTAGTGACAATGGTTGTATACATCGATTCGCTGATCAACCTAGGGGTTGCTCCCATAATCCAAGTACCACAACCTTTTGATCCAAACTCTATTGAGAGCTAGCAATTGATGAAACAAATGCAGAGGGGAAAACTGCTAACTAATGCCATGACAAACTGGGTGAATAACATAGTAGACCAGGGAAATAAATTTATTTCTAAAGTTACTAGTATCTACTCCGAAGGTGAAGCGCTGCTAGGGGAGATTCAAACATTGATCCTAGTATGGGAAACAGAATTAGCATGTTGCCAAGCTGTGGTTCTCTAGGTATCAGAGGTTGAAAATTTTGGGGTTCTCAAATTCTTGAATGAAAATCCTATGAAGATTGTAGACCCTTGCATGTTTTTTATTCTAAAAAATAATATGAACTGGAAGGAGTCCATCTACAAAGAAACCATCAAATAAATACAAGGCATCAAAAATAAGATCACAGAAATGCATGAGGAACTGGTAAAGGACATGAAGATTGTCAATCTTATAGGCATCTTACAACTTGAGGAAGGAAATATGGACACTGAAGCATTAACCAGGAGTTTCATCGGAGCATTAGAACAGATCAGAGACAAGGAATCGCCAATGGCTGACAATTTCACCTCATTGGCAAGCATCGAATCCATGTTGCATCTTAATGAGAACCTAATGCCATGTCAAAATCTGAAAGTGAAGGAGTATAGGTGGCAAAAAGACACATGCAGAGCCTGGTTGATGAGCTTGAAAAACCCATACTCCCATGCCACGTAGGAATTCATATCCAAATTTCAAAGTTGGAAGCTAGTGTGCCAAACTATCAGAGAGGAGGAGAAAACTGAAGTAGATACTGGGAACTGAACCGTTGCCTATTGACACTCTTTCTTTTTGATAACTGCTTTATAGTTTAATAACGGTTTCTTGTATTAATCTGATAGGGCTGGGTTTTGATGGAGGCCCTTCAGATTTGAAAAACTATAAATGTTGGGGCATTGAACTATGCTTTTTTTAGCAAATAGGAGATAGAAGATAGAGGTTAGGTAGCAACATTTCGATATAAGATTTGATTTTGATAACAATGATTGGTGATAGTATATGAATGTTTTGGCTTTCAAAGACTTGGTGCATTGAAGTTTGAATATACATATATGAAGAACTTTGAATTATGTTTTGAAACTTTGTGTTCAGAGTGTTGAATCATTATTACTTTGTGGATGTGATTTGGTGATTCAAAAGTTCTAGATTGTTGTTACTTGGTTGTAAGTTCTTTTAAATTTTTGTTCTTTGTTAGTGATGCATGTTGAGATTTTAGCGAAAATCCATTCTTTGAAGTGGGTTTTCTTTTTCATATCAGTTGAATCTGTTCATCTTTAAGTAGTCTTTGATAATTACCTCACTACCCAGGAGTAGTTGAGAGACCCTTATGCACTTTCAAAAAAAGTGTGAAAATGGTTTTCAATTTATTGTAAATTTGGTAAGGGAGCTGTACCTTCAGAAAATTTAGAGAGGAAGTGTAAAGTAAAAATAAATGCTTTCTCAATTGCAGTGAGCGATTCATTTCTTTTGTAATTTTGGGTATAGAGTAAATTAGATAAATTATTTGAAAGGACAAATCTATTCACTAACAGAGGGTTTCTAGGTTATCAAATTCTCAGTGTTATGGTGTGATGCATGTCTACTTTTCATAGTTGTTTAAATGTTCAAATTACATGCATGATAGTTTCATTTATGTGCTATTGAGGATTAATGAAAAAAGTGGCATTGGCCCTTGAATAACTGATTCACCACCCCCCCCCCCCCCCCCTCTCAGTTATTCTAAAGAATTATAACAATTGGTATCAAAGCGTTGTTTCTGACTTAGTTTAAAGGGACTAGAAGAAGAAAAGATCAAAATGCCTAAGAGAGAAGTTCCCAAGCTCAACAAAGACAACTTTGTTGCATGGCAAAGCTTGATGAAGCTACATCTTGGATCCATAGGAGATTATGCCCAAAATTCAATTGTTAATGAACATGTTGATACAATTGGTACTCTTACTGTAGAAGATTTGAAAAGCAAACAAGAAGACAATCAGACAATGCTAGAAATTGCTTCTGCACTCAACTATGTTGAATTTGATGACATCAAAGGATGTGACACTACATTCAAAATGTGGAAAGCCCTATCAGACATTTATGGAGGAGATCAGAATGTTCAAAGAGAAAAAAGAGAAAGCCTCAGAGGAAAGTTTGATGATATGAAAATGGAAGAAGATGAGAATGTTGTTCAATATGCCACAAGAATAAAGGAAGTGGTAAGTGCAATAAGATGTTTGAGTGGTCAAATAGATGATGATACTATTAATAGTAAGTTTCTAAGAACCTTTCTCACTATCTATGCTATTAGAGTATCAACTATACAAGAGCTAAGATGTGTGCCAGGAAACAATCTAAGTTTTGAAAGTATAGTGGGTAGACTCACTACATTTGAGCTATCTAACTTTGACAACTACAGACCTAAGAATGTTGAATTTTCTTTCAAGGCCAAGCTATCATTGAAAGATGTTGATCAGGTGAAATCAAAGAAGGGAAGAAAGATGAAATATGTATCTAGTGACAGTAGCACTAATGAAGAAGATGTGGAACAATTGGAAGCTTTACTAGCTAGAAGATTTTACAGAGGCAAAGGAAAATTCAAAGGTAAGTTGCCTATCATTTGTTTCAATTGCAATGAAGTAGGACATATTACTGCAAGATGTACACAAAAAAAGGAATACAAGGAAGGTAACAAGTACAAAAATAGAAGAGAAGATGATAAGAGAGATTACAAAGACAAAGGCAAGAAGTGCTATATTGTTGAAGAGGATTCTGATGATAATGATGATGAAGTTGTCTATGTGGCCATAAAGGACCAATCTGATGAAGAAGAACCTACAACACTGGTAACATGTATGAACAAGAATGATAAATGGATCATAGACAGTGGATGCTTACATCACATGACAAGAGACAAAAGTAAGTTTGTTAACTTTACTCAGTATGATGGAAATAGTGTTAGATTTGGTAATGATGCTCCATGCCAAATCAAAGGAAAAGGTTTCATTAAGCTTACAAAGAAAATATCATGTGATAATGCATATTATGTTGAAGGACTAAACTACAATTTGCTAAGTGCCTCACAGTTAGGCAATGTAGGTTGCAAAGTAGAATTTGGAAATAAAACTACAAAAATCTATGATACTAATGGTAAATTGATAGGGAAAGGAGATCAAACAAGAAGTAATCTGTTTTATCTTGATATGGAAAATGCTTCTTGTCTTGTTGCAAAATTTGATGATGTATGGTTATGGCATAGAAGGCTATGTCATGTCAACTTTTATAATCTAATCAATATCAGTAAAATGAAGAAAGTCAGAGGTTTACCTAAACTAAAGCAGCCTGACAATATCATGTGCAAACAATGTCAGCTAGGAAAGATGACCAAATCAAGTTTCAAGAGTAAAAACTATACATCTAAAGAAGTACTTGAGTTAGTCCATATTGACTTATGTGGTCTAATAGAAGTACAAAGTTATAAAAGAGATAAATATATAATGTTGTTTGTTGATGACTATGCTAGGATGATGACTACTATACTCTTAAAGCAAAAATCTGATGCTTTTCAAATGTTTAAGTGGTATGTGACTAGAGTTGAAAAGGAAACAGGAAAGAATTTGAAATGCCTGAGATTAGATAGAGGTGGTGAATTCACATCAAATGAATTTGATACATTTTGTAATGACAAAGGAATCAAGAGACAAACATCAGATCCTAGAACTCCCCCACATGGAATTGCTGAGAGAAGAAATAGATTTTTGATTGACTGTGCCAGAATATTAATGATGGAAAAGACTATTGCTCTAAAATATTGGAGAGAACTGTAAGTGTGGTTGTTCATACACTAAACCAAGTACAAGTCAAGAAAGGTACAAATGCAACATCTTTTGAATTATGGTATGGTCACTCACCCAATGTAAAGCATTTCAAAGTATTTGGTTGCAAATGTTTTATCATTAAAGATGCTAGAAATGAAAAATTTGATGCAAAAAGTGATGAAGGCATATTCCTTGGTTACTCCACTAGAAGTAAAGCATACAAGTGTTTAAATACTAACATTGACAAAATTGTGGAAAGTGCAAATGTAAACTTTGATGAGCATGCAGATGTCCAAGTTGAAAAACCAAAGAAAATGGATGACTACAGAACCTTTGTATATTCTTATGAAGAAATGCCTATTGATGAGGATACTAACAATCAAATCAGGATTCAACAGCAAACTTCAGTCTCAGCTGAGTCACAACTAGTGAATGTCGAGCTGCATTCAGAAGCCAAGTTACAAAATGAAGAAAATGCTCATTCTGACTCTGAAGTCAGTACACATGACAAAGATGTAGAACTACCTAACAACAAAGTGCATAGTATCAAAGTAAATGAAGTTAATCATCTATTTATATAGGAAATGAACACGTGTACACTCCATGGTGATACTAGGAGACTAGCATATGGGTGGACATACACACACACATACACATGCATGCATAAGTCGCTAATAGGTGCACAAGGTTGACTACTAGGCACACAAATCCACTATACCATTTGATCTTGGTTTTTTATTTTTTATTTTTCAAGTTTGACTATCAAGAATACAAAATTGTTAGACCATTCAATCCTTCCCTCTTGTGATTTACAGTAAGGCAAACAAACCTTAATGATTTAGATAATCACTTCCTTTTGTTCTCTTATTGCTTTCATGTTGGTGGGACAAAATCATGAGGGATGTAGTCCTTTGTGATGCTCTTGCCTTACCTATGTGATCTCTTATGTTTTTAAATATCCTTCTAAATATTCTATTAGTGGGTGAGATGATACTAGTTGATTTGGGCTTTTGTACTAACCCCTTTTTGTGTGTCTTTTGGGTTTTTTTGGTTTTTGTGTTCCCTTTTGTCTTCTTTGACTTTCTCTTGTTTTTTTCTTGTACTCTTGTGCATGGGGATAGAATTAATATCCTAGGTGATTGTAATGGGAACTTATGTCCTTAATATTAGTGATGTTTTTTATTAGATAAACAGGTTTTACAGGGACCCTGAAACCTAGGAGTTAAAACATTAACAAGGCTGAAAATAAGCATGAAAAGCCTAGCCAAAAGAATTCAAGTTCAAAGGCTGATAATAAGCACAAGGCCCAACCAAAAAACAAAGATCATAGAAAAGACTAGGAACAGAAACAACAAGAACCGACAAAGGAAAAAGCCTTGACAAAAAGCCAAAAAAAAGGCGCAGATAGAAACAAAAGAATAGGCAGTGGATTAGTCCTCGTTATTTCTCGCTAGCTCTTGCATGACTTGAGCAGCCTCATAGGCCATCTGGTTCTCCTCAGCCTCCTACTAGTGTGCCCTTTGATCCTTCTAGTCTTGACCATTGTTGATGTTATCCTTTGCAGGGTCGACCATCAGTCTAGCTTTTTCCATGTCTTTTCCTTCCTCATCTTCCTTCATGACTCTATTTTTGATCCAGCTAGTTAAAGATATGATGTTGTTAATGGAGCTTAGCAACGAAATCATCTAGTTTGAGAGATTGTAATTGTAGATCTTGATGTTGTTAATCCTTCTCTCTGCTAGACTGAGCCTCTCACTGTGGCCGTCTCTATTATTAGAATCTACTCCATTCTTATATTCCTCCATATGACCCACTTGCTCTTTGATCTCCTCTAGCTCATGGAAAAGCCACTTGATTAATCTAAAGTTATCAATCATACTGTTGTGGACATTGTTCAAGAGGTTCATCACAGTTTCCCTTTATCCGAAATAGCCACAATTTTTGGGTTTATGAGTTATTCAAGCCGTGGCCCTTCTTGGTTTTCCACAAGGACCTTTAGGTTCATGGCCTCTCTAAAAATGCCCATTTTTGAGGTCCTAACATTAAATTTTTTCCAATATTTCCTCTTGTCTTTAACTTGCACCTCCCCTCCCTCGGTCTTGAAATCCATTTTATGCTCCTTAGGTTGGGCTTGAATATGGATAGGAGAAAGAGGCAGTGAAGACATATCTAGTTCTTGATACATTCTCTCATCCTCTAGACCCTCCCTCTTGCATTTCTTCCCTCCTCGGTCTTCCTTATTTTCCTCCTGCATCTCCTTTTCCTCCTCTTTCATCTCCACATCCTCCTCATCATCGCTGTCAACCTTCTCATCCTTCACATGTTGCTTCTGCCCATGAACCCCTAGGATTTTTCTACTAGGGGTTATGGAAGAAGGAGAATTCTTGACCTGATGGGTGACTTTTTTACCAGTGAAAGAAATCCTACCATCCTCAAAGCTTAAGCTCTGAATATCATCTGAGTCTAAAGAGAAGCTGGAACTTTTAGAGGTCACATTCGCCGTCTGAGGGGGGGCATTGCTTATTGTCTGAGTCTTAAAGTGCTCATAAATAAGTAGCAAGAGCCCCTCATACAGAGTGGGATTATTAGTGGGCTTCTTTTGAAGCTATCCACCACCTTGCTCATGGAAGTTAACAAGTAAAAAGGAAAAGAAATTTTATAGATGTAACGAAAATGATTCAAAAGAACAAAGTGGTTGGTACGAGCCTGATCAAACCTAGGGTCTAGAGGAATGTATGCAATTACAGCTCTCAAAACATACATCCATAGTTTCTTCATGGTATCAGGAACATAGTACATGTCAATCTTCTTCAGGGCTTTTAGTTCCTCCGCATCCTTCACAAAATCTTGCACAGCATTAGCTGAGAGCTTCTTGTCCCTGAAGAACTTAAAAGCCTCAATCAGGATTTCAAAAATGGTCGATATCACCTCCTCAGTGATCATGAAGGAAACCCTATTCACCTTAACTTTGCCATCCTTCCATGATCCAACCATATTGTTGGTCACCTCCTAATCAAATCCATGCAGTTTCATAATGTATCTGGTAATCCCACCCTGATCCAGCTACTCCCAAACTTTTCCCCTGCTCCTCCATTTCTCTATTTCACCCACTGACTCCTTTCGGCACTTTTTGCCTACCATATCACTCTACACACCCACAATTCTCATATGCACCTCACACTATAACTGATAGGAACCTCTATGTATGAGCAGAATGTAGAAAGAATTAACCTTTCTGTTGCTCCTATTGCAAATACAAAAAATGACCCATAAAGTGTGTCGAATAGTCTATAGTAAATTACAACAATTATGATTTTCCATGCTACCTTTTTGGGAAGTACCCTTTCCCCTTAATCCATTCATACTCATAATTACACATTGATCTTCTTCGTACTTCCTTTGATCTTGTCCAGTTCGATCATGCTTTTGACATTCGCCAGCAAACTATTTTGGATGCCATGTCATTATTTGGTTTGTGCCGACCCCTATATTAGCAAACCTTTCAACTACCAAGTTAGCTTCCCAGAATATATGACTGACGTGGACTCTACTAAATTTGGCAAGAGTATCATGTGTCTCATCAATAATATTTGCAATTGACCATGATGGCTAAGAGTTGCCTTTAATACATTTTATAATTTTGTTCAAATCCCCTTCAAGCCAAAGGTTAGTAACTTCAATTTCAAAAGCTAGTTTGACAACATTACATGTAGCATTTGCTTCTGCAAAGTGGTTGGTTTGAAATCTCAACAGGAGGGAAAAATCCACAATACCATCATCATTTTCATTCCTTATTATGCCTCCACTTCCTAAGGAGCCAGGATTTCTCTTGGAAGCTCTGTCAAAGTTGGCTTTATGTCATCCTTCGGGGGGGAGAAGCCATATGGCTTCCTGTCTTTTCATCTTTCTGTCTTTTGCCTTCTCCTTTTTTCTGCCACCTAATTCTATATCTCCCCCTTTCTTCACTAAATAGTTTTCCTTAATGTTAGCAAATATTTTCTTCCCTATCACTATAGTTGGCTCCTCTTTATCTCTGAAGATTCTTTTGTTTCTCTCCTTCCAAATGCTCCAACAAAAATGAGGCAGGATCCAAGAAGTTAATTCCTGAAGATCAGACTGTTAGAATCTGAAAAGATTAATAATCGAGAAAACTAGTGCAAAGAATAAATATCTAAACTATGAATTAAAATGATACAAAATCAAAATAGCAACATAGAGTTAGTCTCTAAGAGAGTAATGCAAATGCTAGAAGAAAAATAGCATTAAGAGGATGCCAAAACAAGAGATGCAAATACAAGCCAGGTAGCATGCTTATATAGGCTAGGAAGAGGGAGGAGGTGGCAACACCAACCAATGAGGAGCAACCATCTATCAGACTAAAGATAGCAAAGTATCTTCCCAAGATAGCTAATGGATGCTCACATGTAGGAAGGTTACACCTCACAACCATTCACCTAATAAGACATGCTTTGTTAACCTAGGAAAGATTATTAAAAGTGTAGGAAAAACCTAGCAAAATAGGAAAAATAAAAAACTACACTAACACCCCCCCAATAAGCAAAGCTTAGGTGGATGTAGAAATGGGTCTCGGCAAGTCAAGCTTGATGAGGTATCCATGTACATAAGATTTCCCAAAAGAGAGAGAAAAGAGACCCCCCAAAAAAAGTCAGGACTCTGAGTGAGAGGAAGAGACCCCCCTAAAAGATGAAGCATCCCACACCCACAACAAAGATCACAAATGAAGGAACTTGCTCTCAATAAAGGGTTCGGTGAAGATATCAGCAACTTGCTCAGAAGTCAGACAATAGCGAAGGTCAATGACATGACCATGGATGAGCTCTCGAATGTAGTGCATGTAGACCTCTATGTCTTTGGTCTGCTAATGATGAACCAGATTCTATGAGATCTAAATGGCACTCCAGTTGTCACAAAATATGACTGATGGTTGTCTAATTTGGATACCAAACTCAGTGAGAAGATTTTGAAGCCAAATGGCCTTAGTGGTAGCATTTACAACCCCCTGATACTCAGCCTTAGTAGAAGATAGAGCAATAGCAAACTGCTTTTTGCTCGACCAACAAATAGGACCTAACCCAAGTGAGAAGCTATACCCTAAAGTAGACTTGCGATCCCCAGAATCACCTACCCAATTTGAATTTGTGTAGCCCACCAAATCAATCCCAATACCTATTGCATAGTGAATCCCACAAGTATGAGAACCCTAAATGTAGTGAAAGATCCACTTGGCTGCTTTCCAGTGCATCTCATGGGGCTCCTACATGAATTGAGAGACCATGCCTACAGAATAGGAGATGTAAGGTCTTGTATGAGTTAGATAAATGAGACTCCCAACAAGTTGCCGGTACAAAGTGCCATCAACAAGTGGAGAAGAACATTGAGCCTCGAGTTTGACTCCAGAAAGGAATGGAGTCAGAGCAGGCTTACAGTCAGCCATATGAAACCTCAAGAGTAAATCTAGAGCATACTTGGACTGTGTGGTGGTGATCCTGGAAGGAGACTGAAGGATCTCAATCCCAAGAAAGTAATGCAACAAGCCCAAGTCAATCATCAAAAAAATGTCCTAAAGGGCCACTTTGACAGCCTTAATGGTGGGTGAAGAACTTCTTATGATCAACAAGTCATCAACATACAAAACCAAAAATAGAAGTGAATCACCCTGTTGCAAAATGTAGACATTAGGATCATAATGGCACCAAGTGAACCCAACTGATAGAAGGAAGGAGTCCATCTTGGCATACCAGGCCCAAGAAGCCTATTTGAGGCCATAGAGAGAGTTATAAAGATGGCACACAAGTAAAGAATCTTGAAGGAAGCCCTGTGGCTACTCCATGTAGATCTCCTCATGAAGGTCACCATGAAGAAAAGAACTCTTCACATCCATCTGATGTACTTCCCAATGATTATCTGTAGCAATGGCAAGAACAATTCAAATGGAATTCATTCAGGCATCTGGCACAAAAGTCTCAGAGTAGTCAATCCCAGGAACCTAGGAGAATCCTTTGGCAAACAAGCGAGCCTTGTGTTTATCAACTGACCCATCTGCTACAAATTTTTCTGAAAGATCCACTTACATCGAACAAGTTTTCTTCCTTTAGGAAGAGGGACAAGATCCCAAGTGTGGTTCCTCATTAAGGAACTATACTCTTCTTGCATAGCTGTATCCCACTCAAGAATACCAAAAGCCTCATGAAAGGACTATGGATCTAAGGCAGTAGCAATGAAGACATGTGGAGCATCCTAGAATTGTGAACAAGTTTTCCTGGTGTCTGATGGATCCCCAACCCAATCATCTGAAGACTACAAGGTTTGTCTAGCCCAAAGTGGACAAGAAGATGGAGAATTTGGAGGGGAATCATCAACCTCTGAATGATGACTAGGAGAGGAAGGAGGTGAGTTATCTGAATCACTTTCTACATCAAAAGTAGAGGTAGAAGACTATTCAGGTGAATCTTACTCATCAGAAGATCTATCATGTATTCCAAGTGACTCTAATGTCAAGGTAGAAGGAGTTGGAGAAGTGATAAAAAGCGAGCTTGAAGATGCCTCCTCAAACTGAACACTCCTCTCAATGAATAACTCATGTGTATTAGGGTGGAGCAATCGATAACCCTTCACACCATTAGGATAAACTACAAATATGCAAGGTCTACTTTGCGGATCCAAGGCCTTACATTTCTCTGTAGGAATGTGGGCCCATGTAGGGGAGCCAAAAACTCAAAATTTCTTAACTAATGGTTTCAGACCGCTCCAAGCTTCAAAATGAGTAACTCCCTTCAAGGCTTAGTGAGGAACACGGTTTTGGATATAACAAGCATAGTTAATGGCTTATGCCCAATACTGTGGTGCAAGAGATCTAGAGTGAATCATACAATTTTCCATTTCCTTCAAGGATCTATTCTTCTATTCTGCAACACCATTTTTTTGAGGATTGTATGGAACTAAATATTGTAAATCAATCCCCTTTGAAGTGCAAAATCTTTCAAACCGATGGTTGACATACTCATCACCATTGTCTATGCACAAAACCTTGATGGCTTTCCCAAATTGCTTTTCTACAAAAATTTTGAAGTCTTTAAAATGATCAAATACCTCTAACTTCTATTTGAGAAAGTACACCCATGTATATCGAGAAAGGTCATCAATGAATGTGAGGACATATCGAGCCTTGCTAAAAGAAGGATTTTGAAATGGACCAGCCAAATCACTTTGAACTAACTCTAGTATCTGTAAAGCTCTCCATGCCTTACTTTTGTCAAAAAATTTCTTAGGATGCTTACCAAGAATGCAACCTTGGCAAAAACCTCGTAAGAATTGAATTGAAGGCAACCCTGTGACCATGCTCTGCTGGTTGAGCTGATGCAAATAGCAGAAGTTAAGATGGCCAAACTGCTCATGCCATAATTTACTAACATCATTAGAGTGAGTGAGAAAAATAGATGAAGGAGGATCAGGAACAAAGTGAGAAAATAGATAGAGTCATGACTTATGATCTACTCTCCCAACTGCAACTACAAAATCACTATGCAACTCATGTATCTCCACTGAATCAGGAGTGAACTCAACCCGCTTGCCTGAACCTGTGTGAGTGATCTAGTATATTGATAGAAGATTGGTTGATAATGAAGGTACACAAAGAACATCATGGAATGTGTCATCCCCCACATCAACAGACCCTCTCCCACACACCTCAACAGGAGTGTCATCACCCATCAAAATAGAAGGCATAGTACATGGCTCTAAGGATGCAAGTTCTTCCTTAGATGAAGCCATGTGGTGTGAAGCACCTGAATCAAGAACCCAAGTGGATGGTGAGGAAGCAACTGCAAAAAGAGCCTTACCCTTTCCTTTCCCCTTGTTGTTTTCTTTTTCCTTGTTAGACTCTTCATTAGAACTTTTTTTGATAGACTCGGGAACACTAATATTATTCTTCTCAAAAATGTATGTCAAGTAATCAATTTGTTTCTTCAAACATTTATGTTCATCATGACCAAGTCTTTTACAATAGGAACATTTAACCTTTTCTTTCTTAGGCTTATCACCCTTAGAGGATGAGGTATCAATAGTTTATTTTGAAGCAATTGGTATCTGATCCTTCTTTTCCTCACTATTATTTTGTTTCTCATCCTTACTATTGTTGTTACTACTTTTTCCTTTTTGTTCTTTTGTGCCTTGGTTGGTAGCTAAGGCATGTGACTTAGAGGACTTAAGAGTGCCCATCTGGATTAGCTTGTCCTATTCTTGAGTGAGATTGATAGAAAAATCATCTAGAGATGGCATGGTGAATTGAGTACCAAGTGCACCCTTAGTAGCATAGAAGGTAGAGACAAACACAGAATATTCTGAACTTAGCTTAGAGAGAATACTAAGAATCAGTTGTTCATCTTTCTTTTCAATTCCACGTTGTTTTAAGTGCAGCCTTAGTGATTTTAATTTGGTGAAAAAATCTTGGATTGTGTTGAAATTGCTTGGACTTAAACTAATTAATTCATTTTCCAACATATGACCCCTCATTGAATCTTGTGTGCCAATTAGTGTTTCTAGTTTTGTCCATACTTCATTTGGTGTATCCAAAGACTCAATGTGAAATAGAAAATTAGGAGAAATAGACAAACACAATGTTCCATATGCCTCATCACATTTGTTAAACCACTTAGGCTTATCTTCATCTTTATCAGATTCAGTTTCAAGTCCCATAGTTATCCTATTTAATCCAGCTTTCCTTAAGTGAATTGTCATGCGTGATTTCCACTCAAAGTAATTGTATGGAGTTAGGATGGACATATTTGTTTGATCCATGATGAAGAAATGTAGAGAATAAATGCTAAAAAGAAGAGAACCCAGCCACGAAAATCCCCCCCCCTTTTTACTCAATCCAAGAACCCCCCAAAAGAAATATGATTTGGCAATTTATTTTAGTGTGTTTACAACTACCACTAGAAAGAAATACTTAGTGGTCTTGATTTCAATGCATTACAAAACCTCATGAAGAGAATATGTTGAAAGTGAAACTTGGACACAATAATCAAGGAAAAAAATAGCACCAATATGATCTATTCAAAAAAGCATGCACTTTCAAAAAAAGAATCACCCTGATACGAAGTCGTATGAGAAAATTATGATCCTTTGAAGTTTCCAAAACGAGAACCTATAATTTTTGAAGAATTCATTCATGAAAATCAAAAAACAACTCGACTAGTGGATAGAGCACAAAAAAATAGCCAAGGTCATAACAAGAATCATCAAAATTAGAGTCTGTATGAGAAAGAATGAGACATTTAAAAATTGCGTTCAAATCTGCAACTACCAATGGAGAGGGGTATGGTTGTAGCTTTTTGTTCTCAATTCTGTAGAATATATAGCTTGCATGCAAAAACTAAAAGATACCTAGATAGTTTTTTGATGCTACAAACAAAATCCAGAAAGCATTTTTCTTGTTGATGTATAGAAGATGTTGTTGTAGTGTAAATCAGATGCTTTTAACAGTTAAAAATGGCTCCAAAAATCAAGAAATGACCCTAGCAACCAAAATATGACATGCAAATGTTGGATCAGCTTCCTAAGTCCATCAATGGCATGCTGGAACCTGCAATACTAATTGAAAAATCCAAATATGCAAGTTGGTTGTCAGATTTGAGATTGAAACCCCAGAGAAAATTCATTTTTGTCAAAACTTTTCTGATTCTCGAGATCATCCAAAGATGCAAGAGAAGAGCATAATTCATTTTTCAAAAAACCACAATAAAATTTATTAGCCCCCCCACCCCCCGAATCTCTCAAATAAAGAAACTAAAATATACTCTTGCACATAGAAAAGCTCTGATACCATGTTAGAATCTGAAAAGATTAATAACCCAGAAAACTAGTGCAAAGAATAACTATCTAAACTCTGAATGCAAATGATACAAAATCAAAATAGCAACATAGAGTTAGTCTCCAAGAGAGTAATGAAAATGCTAGAAGAAAAATAAGAGGATTCCAAAGCAAGAGATGCAAATACAAGCCAGGTAGCATGCTTATATAGGCTAGGAAGAGGGAGGAGGTGGCAACACCAACCAATGAGGAGAAACCATCTATCAGACTAAAGATAGCAAAGTATCTTCCCAAGATAGCTAATGGATGCTCACATTTAGGAAGGTGACACCTCACAACCATTCACCTAATAAGACATGCTTTATTAACCTAAGCAAGATTATTAAAAGTGTAGGAAAAACCTAGCAAAATAGGAAAAATAAAAAAATGAAACTAACACAAACCTATTGAACATGCATTTCCATTGACAGAAGAAATCTAGAAGGTTAAAATGCACACACTAGCTAAAGCCCAAGTCCTAGGTGAGGATAACCCAAACCTCCCTAGAGAAGGAGCAATGAATGAACAAATGATTGTCGGTCTCCATCTAATCTTTACATAACACACATCTGCAGGGCATAATATGACATCTTTTAATGAGGTTATCCTAGTGAGGATTTTGTCCTAGAGAGCCAACTAATAGAACATATTAATTTTTGGAATGAGGCCAGGGAGCCAAGCCCTTGACCAAGGAGGAATCTCATTTAATCTCCAAAGGGCCAAATACCTTGAGGCAACAGTATATAGCCCATTGGCATTATCTCCCCAAACCAATTCATCCCTATTGTTATTTAGGGCCATAGAGTTTAGCATTATTATAATAGGATTAAGATCTTCAAAGATGATGAAAAGGTCTATCCATCCCTGGTCATTCCTATAGTTACTAACTTTCTTCCCAAAATGGTTGATGCATTCATTCACCCAAACCTCATAGCTGGGGTTGTTCATAAGAGGGCCCTAAATAAGCCAGCTATCAAACCAGTACTAGATATCCTCCCCATTTCCCAATTTCCAAGAGACTCTAGAATTTTCTAAGTCCCTGGCTTTTAAAAAGCCATTCCAAATAGCGGATCCTCTTGGGATATCTTCAGTTAAGAGGGTAAATTATTTAGAGGGCCTCTTTATGTACTTGTTTACCAAAATGTCTCTCCATTCCCTTGTGCTGCTGAAGATATGCCATATTTTCTTAGCCAAAAGAGCCTTGTTGAGGTGAGTTAGTTTCCTGATGCCAATACCTCCATTTTTCTTTGGGAGGTAGACTTTTTCCTAAGCAACTAGGGGATACATTTTATTCCTTTCGGCCCCCATCCATAAGAAGTCTCTCTAAATTTTTTCCATCCTCTCAACAAATTTCACAAGGATCACAAAAAGGCTCAAAGCATAAACAGGCAAGTTCTTAAGCGTGGATTAACTAGTTGGCATTTTCCATCTTGGCTTAGAGAGGCCCCTTTCCAACCAACCAACTTCTTACTAAATCTATCCATAATGTCATTCTAGAAAGAATCAGGAGGCTTTGTGCCCAAAGGGAGCCCAAGATAAGTAGAGAGAAGCTTCCCCACACTACATCCTAGAATTCTGGAGATTTTCTTCTGTCTATCCTCAGGAGTGTTGATAAAGAAAGTAGAACTATTATCCCAGTTGATGAGTTGTTCCGACCCTCTGGAGTAGGTATCCAAGATGTCCTTCATTACCTTTGCCTCCTTAATAGAAGCCTCCCCTCCCATTATAGTATTATCAACAAATTTTTGATGCATAAAAGGGGCACTTTTAGAAGAAGGTTTAATGCCTTTGATTCTCCCTCCCTTCTTATTCTTCTCAATAAGTCTACCTATGCATTCTGCCAAGATTATGAAGAGAATAGGTGAAAGAGGGTCCCCCTAACGAAGACCACGAGAAGGTTTGAAAAAATCAGAGGGGGATCTATTAACTAAAATAGCAAGTTAGGAAGTAGTTCCCAGTTGAGAAATTAGCTTACATGTTTTCTCATCAAACCCAAAAGCCTTAAGCACCATATCTAGGAAAGACCAGTCAACCTAATCATAGGCTTTTGATAGGTCCAGTTTAAGTAACATCCCTTCCCTTTTTCGAGCTTCCATAGAGTGAATCACTTCATGTACCATCATTATCGAGTCTAAAATTTGTCTGCCCAGGACAAAACCAGTTTGCTACTGAGATATTATCAAAGGGAGGAGCTTGAGCAACCTAGAAGTAAGTACCTTTGAAATGATCTTGTAAAAAGAATTGCATAGGCTAATTGGTCTAAACTTGTCCAAGGAATTGGCTCCAAGAACTTTAGGAATGAGAACTAAAAAAGTAGAGTTAATCTCCTTTAGAATGCTTTTGGCCCCAGAGAATTCTTGAATAACCTTTACCACATCCTTCATCAAAATTGGCCAAAAAAATTGGAAAAAGGAAGTAGGGAAACCATCAGGGCTAGGAGATTTATCAGCCAGCAGAGAGAAGAGAGCTTCTCTAACTTCCAAATCAGAGGGAATGGCCCAAAGTAGTTTATTATGGTGAGGATGGATGATCTGAGGGATGCAAGAAACAATGTCATCCTGATCCACTTTGGATAGCATAGGATCCCAAGACAATAGGGAGGAGAAGAAAGAAATAGCTTCAATTGATATTTGATCATCCTTGGTTAGCATACCCTGTCCTTTCTTTAAACTTGTGATTCTATTATTAGCTCAATGTTTTAGAGTAGTAAGATGAAAAAAAATCATATTCTAGTCTCCCTCTTTGAGCCAGTTAAACTTTGATCTTTGTCTCCATAACTTCTCCTCTTTACTGATAATATTGTGTAATTCTGAAAGGATAGATAGCTCAGCCTCCCTGTTTAACTCATTATACCCATCCTCTTGAATAGAGGCTTGGATAGAAGAAATATTGTCATATAGGACTTCCTTCTCAAAGAATATGTGGCCAAAATTAGACTTGTTCCAAGCTTTAGCCATCCTTTTAACGTTCCTAATTTTTCTAGCTACCCTGTACATAGCTGTGCCTTCCACATCAATACTCCACCAAAGCTTTATCTTGTCTAAAATACCAGGGTGGGAGGTCCACATTTTTTCAAAATGAAAAGGGGGAGGCCTGTTGGGGCCTATAGGAACAACCAAAAGGGAAATAAGGGAGTGGTTAGAACCCACTCTAGGAAAAAGAGCTAATTTGCAAGAGGAAGACTACAGCCAGTCGAGAGCGATAAGAGCTTTGTCTAGTCTGACCTAAATACAATCCTGACCAATGCATTTATTTGACCAAGTAAAGGCACCTCCCATGAGGTCCATATCCAGAAAAGCCAAACCATTAATGAAGTTTGATAGGTCATGTTTACTTTCCCAATCCGGAGGCAGACCTCCCTTCTTCTCCTCATCCAACAGAGGAGTGTTAAAGTCACGCATAATAATTCCTTTCTTTAAATTGCTACTCTACACTAGACTTTGAGCTCTAGTCCAATAATTCTTTCTTTCTCTCTTATTGTTGGGAGCATATAAATTCAGCAAGAACCAACAATCATTAGAAGGGATATGAAAAACTTTACACAAAAGAATATTACCTTCATTGTAAGTAGATTCCATTCTAAAAAATTTGGCATTAAAAAGGGTTAGCAAACCCCCAGAGGCACCATCTAAGTCTAAAGCCTCCCCACTCATCAAGTTTCTAAACTTAATCTTCCCCAAAAAGTCCCTCTAATCTCTAATCAAGTTCCTAATAATTTCTTGTTTATGGGCTCCATTAAGGCCCCTAATATTCCATGATATGATCTTCATATTTAATTCTTGGAACACTCCTGAAGAGTTCTGTGGCACTCATTTGACAATCTTCTTCTGGTCTCCTCCTCTCTAGCATCCTTCTCTGATTTTCTACCTCTTTTGGCTGCTGAGCCCACATCCGGTTTGCAGCTACTCCTAGTCTCCACCAGAGAGGCCAAAGAAGGTTCTCTAACATTTTTCTTCCTGGGCTTTGGGGATAGAAGAACTTCACTCTCCATGCCAAAATTCAATGACCTAGAAGCCTTGAGAGAAAACTTTGGGTTGCTTGGAAGATCCTCCCACTTGTCCAGAGCCTTCACCAAAACATCCATCTTTTCTATACTAGTCCCTCTAGATATAGAGGAAACAAGATTTTCCTCTGGGTCTTGATAGATGATAATATCCCTATTAACTCTATCCTTCTCCTCCTTAATGGAAGCTAGGTCAATCCCTCCCACAAAAAGTGGAGAACTTAACATCACAGCCTCCTGAACAGCCTGATGTGGGGTATCCTTGCCATCTACATCTCTTGAAATCACTTGAGGATCCAACCTTTCCTTAACCAAAGCACCCTCAGTCAGTTGGGGTTGGACAATAATCATTTTTTGCTCCCTAATGACTAGAGAGGAATTCGGGGCTATCTTTAACAACTCATCCTAAGGAACAGTATTTACATGTGTGCCCAAAGGCAAAGTGGAATCAGAAGGTTGCATTTGATTTACCTTCTTTGAAGGTTCTGCAACCTTCTTATTCATAGAAAGAGGACCCTTCTGGACCTGGTTGGTGGTCTTTTTTTTCCATACTTTCTTGACCCTGAAAAGAGAAGCAACATAAGGATTCTTCTTTTGAACTAACTTTGCTTTTAGGCATTGAAAAGCCTTATGACCCATCTTAAAACAATGATAACATCCAAAAGGGACACTCTCATAATCCAACTGTTGAATATGAGTGCCAAGTTTTGACTGAAAGCACACCACTTCAGGCATATCAACCCCTTCCCTAACACCTATACAAATCCTTGCATAGTTCAACCTACTCTTAGAAGTAGTAGTTGGGTCTATGGAGAGAAACTCTCCAAAAGAACTAGCCACACCCATAAAAACATCCTCATTCTAGAATTCCAAAGGTAGCTCAGGGAGTCTAACCCATACTGGAGCTTGTTGAAAGAAAGATTCATTTAAATCCAATTTTGAAGACCATTTTTGTAGTACCAGGGTAGCCCTTCCAATGATCCAGGGTCCTTTACATAGGATGTCAGCCATATCCTCTTTACAGGTGAATTCAAAAGAAAGACATCCCTTTGCCATAGCAGTAACACTGACCTGCCCTTTTAGACTCCATTTCTTCTTTGTGAGGGACTGGACTACATCAATGTTTTGTCTCTAACCCATAAACTTCCACACAAGTGTGGATGCCATTGTAGCAATGTTGTAGTCAACAATTTTATCTGGAATGGCAATCATGCATGATCGCTTTTCCAGACCTGACACAACCTTAACTAGAGGGAAAGAGGACTTACCAAAAGGCTTAACACCAAAGAGTGAGGCCCATTTCACTGGGAGATTTCGTGGTCTATCTACCTTAGATTGTGTTTTTGGCTTATCCTAGGTTCCACCAACTGCACGTGGGTCCCCATCCCCAGACTTTGCCTCTCCATAGTCAGCCTGGATCCCATCCTGCGTACCTGGTTTTTGAGATCCACATCCCTAAGATTTCTCACCCGGCACTAGGTTTGAAATTTGAACATGCGCTTCCCAATCTCTCCCCTACCCGCTCCCCTTCCTGCTCCCCTTCCCACTCACCATTGCAATTGAAAAAATGTTATGATTAATATTAGTGATGTTATACCTCATTATGACATTGTCTTTCTCCTCTCCTTCCCTCCTCTCCTTCCTTTACCGAGAGTATGATTTGCCTCATACTCCCGCTAAACTAGGGTCTAAATGTATCATCTTAAAATGGATGCACTTCATTTTTTAGACCTTTTATCCCTCCTTACTTTGGGTTTGGTATTTATTTCTCCTTATTCCTTCAATTTCATGCCTCTTCATCATCCCTTGCCTTTTGATGTGGTCTTCTAGGTGATATTTTTCAACCTTTTTTGGCCATATCTCTTAGTGGGCCTAATTATCTTTTAGTTTCATCTACACATCCTTCTACACCATTTTGAGGCTTGATATATCCCTTCTCTAGGACTAGGTCAACCTTAGGTGAACCTAGTCAGGGTCAAGGTCAACCAGGTCAACCTTGTCCTCGGTGATATCAGGGTTTGGGGCTCTAAAGACCTTGAGTTTACTAATTGGTTTCTTTTGTTTCTCAGCTTTCCTAAATAGTTTTTTCACCTGAAAAATAGAGTAAAAGGAAGCTTGTGGGATTAACTTTCATATCTCATCTTCACAAGCTATGACTCCATGAAAAATCAAGTACTCAAGGTGTTTCTCTTCAAACAAGCATCTTTAAGCATTCAAGCATTGGCATCTCCTTCTTGCATCAAGCTTCTTCCTTCAAGGTGGTAGTGGAGTTTGGCTCTAAGGAGAAGATCTATCACTCCATTCAATCTCTTCTATTATTCATCACGGCATGAAACTTATATTCTTATTCATGTGGTTTTAGTATCTTTTATTTCTTTATGTTTTCTTTGATTCAAGGCTATCATACTTATATACTTGATCATATATCAAATGAAACTGCATCTTCAAAGGTAATAGTATCTCTCATTTGATATTATTCATATCTACTATGCATTAGCATTCCCCTTATCAATTACATTTCAATTCAAGGTTGATTTCTTAATCTAGGGCTAGACCAAGGAAATCCCTCACCCACCAAACAACAAAAACCCTTCATTTTTTGTCTACAGGGACAAGATAGAAAGATTTTGCATGTGAATATGGAAATCACTCCCTAAGAGCTTTTCAAAGAAGTTGGTTTGACTTTGTACAATGCCCCTAGTACATGTCAACCTCATAGGAACTCAACCCTTTAGGTCGACCTAGATCCTACTGCTTTTATGGAAAAATGATTTCTAGGTTTTATTTGTTTCCTCATTTCATTCAAAAATCAATAATCAGATCCATGATTTTCAAAGCTAAAATACATCCTCTACTATGTATTTCAAGGTGAGTCTTTTATATTTTATTTCCTTACATACTTTATCCTAGATCTATATCTTAATTGGACTAATAAAGTCATTAATTATAACCATTCACAACATAGAGTAATTTCAAATTAGTATCTTCTAATAGGAATGATAAAATATTTATGTATAGATGTAATATCCAAGATAGAAATCAAAGGGAGAGAATCTAAAACATATCACATCAGGTGTTGCAAGGGCTACAAAAACACCCAAAGCTGAGTTTTAACAAAACTATGAGGAGGTAAAGGTTTTGATTTTTACTAAGTTTGGTGATGACAACATTACATACAAGAAAATTACATAAGATGAAGATTGATATTTCTCACATTAATTTTGGGCTTGCTGATGCAAGCCATAGTTTCTATCATCAGAGAAGTTGGTGCTAGAATTATTGAATTTAACTTTAGGCCAAATGATCCTACTCTAACAACTTCATCATATAAACTTGGAAGAGGTTTAGGACTAAAAATATTTCCATTATAAACTTATCAACCCATTTAGTTTTTTCAATGAGTAAGAAGGGGAACCACACAAGAAATGTTAGTGCAATTATAAGAAGTAAATACAACATTAGAGAAAGAAGATCTTTGAAAGCTCTAAATAGCTCCCATATGAATATCTTATTAGATTCTTCATCATCCTTATCATCATTTTCATCATCATTTTCATCAATTGGATCATGAACTTTTTCTCTTTTTGCCTTCTCCCTTGCTTTTTCTTCTGCTTGAGCCTTTCACCATTTTTTTAGGGGTGGTTGTTACACTAAGAATAGTAGTATTCACTAAGAGGATCATTGATATGAAAAATGAAGACTTCAAATTAGTGCAATAGACACTACATGCCTCCATTCTTGTGAATGGTAGAACTTTATACTATTTATTGTAAGAACCACTTGCAAATCCTAACGCATTCCCTATAGCCATAAATAGTGAGAAAAATGCATTGGCACTCCTAGTTTATCTCTAGTGTTTTCCTACTAGAGGAAAAGCATTTAAAAATACATATGGGTGGAGTTTCAAGGGGTGATAGAATTCAATAATATATTTAATTCATTAAATTAAAGGTCATAATTTAGCAATAGAATACAATCTAGAGTTCATGTATGTTTGCCTAGTTTTAATTTCTTCTGGCTATTTTTGCAAAGGAAATTTGCTCATGGAAATAGTATATTAATGAGGGAATATCTTTATGATCATGTATCTAAATTGAAATAAATCTTATTTCATGAAGCCCAACTAAAATCAAAATCATGAAACCAAGAGAAATTTTAAAATTACGATGATAAATCATGTGTCCTCCTTATTCGAATGAAGGTAGACTAGGGAGCCAATCTCCATAATTAGGTCAGATTTCAACCTCACCCATCCAAATAACCTATTGTCAAATCCTAAAATAAGGAAATGATAACACTAGTTTGCCAACGAAGCAGTTGCTAGCAACTTAGTGATGACATGGGGAAGCAACAATGATTTTTCGATGGCAGTGACTGAGCTAATCCGAAAGGAGCAAATCCACGGCACCAACATAACGTCTTTTTAATGATGATAGGATTTGCAAAATTGTACTTCAAAAAGGGAATTATTTGGAGTTATGTGGAACCCCCTCCACTCCATAATCATGTGTACAGAAGACACAAGCTAAAGGAAGCCAAAAATAAACCCATAAACATGTGCAATATTATTTTCACTCTCAGCACCTTTTGCTACTCTAAACTCGGCAATATTGTTAGTGGTTTAGGGTTAGTTGAGCCGAAAACTATAATGGTGGGAGAAAGGATTAGAAGAGAGCCATGGGGAAAAGTGGAGAGATGGAAAGAGAAGAGGAAGGTCTGGAGAAAGCTCCAAAAGGGTGGTATATCCAAATTCATGGAGAAGCTTCATGGATTTGATGCAGGGGTTACTAAAGCTATGGTTGATTCTTGGAAAAATGGCAGGGTGGGTAGCCAGGATAAAGATAGAGGTCAGGTCTCCAGAGACCATCAGGATGATAGACTCACCCAACTTGAGCAGAAGGTCCAAAGGCTAGATTCTATCCACTAGATAATCACCAAACAGATAGTGGACACCCTTCACACTTTGAATGAGAATATTGTCAATCTAGGGGACTATATGACTACAACTGGCCTTGATAGGGATGTGGAGTAGAACACAGAGCAAGGATTCAATCTGGATGAATTTCAGAAAGAGGCTAGTGACCAGGTGAATCAGGGGAACCAGATGAACACTCCTACCAAGATTCAAGAGGGTGTGGCCAGTCAGAAGGACAATGATGCTGCAAAAACCCTGCAGGCCATGGACACGAATGGCCACTAGCCTGTTCGCCTAGATTTTCTTTTTTGTCTTTGGCCTTTTTTCTTTGGCTTTGGGCCTTCTTTTGTCTCTAGCCTTTTGTGGAAATTTTTTGTTTGTTTAGTTTGTTTCATCTCGCTCATTTTGCTGTAAAACTTTGGGTTTCAGGATCCCTATAAAACCTATTTTACCTAATCAAAAACAATATGATATATTTGTTCTTGTTTTATCAAGCAATCATCTAATCATTAATACACTCTAAACTAGTCTTACAAAAAAATTGCAAAAGCACAAGGTTGAAGTATGTCGGTAGTTATATCTTCTAGACATGATAAACTTCTCTCCTTCAATATCACAAAAAGAATAAGTTCCTAACCTCTCATTCCCTATATCCATTTATGTGTAAGCACACATCTTATTTCAATGGGGTAGCTAACATGGGGCTAAATTTTGCATTCTTTTTATTCTTCCATGCGACAATACCCCCACATTCAAGCTTTATTTGATCCCCTATATAGTAGAGCATAAAGTGTTAGGATTAACCTCAGATAGAAATAACAATTACATGCAAATATAAAAAATACCTAGAAATAATAAATCACACAAAGAAGAACACAAGACACCAAGATTTAACATGGTTCAGTCAAACCCTGGGCTACGTCCACCAAACAACAAGTCCAATTTTATTACGATCTAGTGATTACAACCTGATTATAATCTGTAATCCCTTACAGCTCAATACCACTGCAAGAAGTAATTTTCATATCACACTTTATATAAGATACTTAACCCTAAGCCCTTTATACAAGTAATTTTATGCCACTTTAGGGTTACAACATGTTGGCCATATGTCAGCATATGTCAACCATAGCATCGGCCATGACCCAAATTTTTTTATGAAGTATGTATAGTAGTTGATCAATCACCATAAACTAACAATCTCCCACTTGGGGAGTCATCAAACTCTACAATAAACAACAATCTCCCACTTGGAGACTAATCCTATAGCTATACCGCTACCGCATGGGGCTCCCACTAGATCAAACCACCATGGACTCTATTGTTCTTTTATCCTGTTCAGTCTAAAAGACCAAGCAAAGTTGAAGATGAGTTCAGCTTCTCCCTTATCACTACCTTTATAAGCATCTCTATTGAATTTTCATCTATATGTACCTTGTCCTGCTTTAACTATCCATCATCCAAAACTCACCGAATGAAATGGTACCACAATGGAATGTGTTTTGTCTTTGAATGTAGAGTTGAATTCTTCACAAGATGAATGGAACTCTGACTATCTGTAAACAAATAATTATCCCTCTAAGGGTTTCCCAATTCTTCTAGGAATAACTAAAGCCATATCATCTCCTTGGTTGCCTCTGTAGTATCAACATAATTTTCCTTTGTAGCGGATAAAGCATTAACCTTTTGCAAATGAGAAACCTAGCTCACTACTATCCCACCAATAGTAAATACATAACCTCTAGTACTCTACCTTGTATCAATATCCCCTACCAAATCTAAGTCAACAAATCCCTATAAATTAATAGTAAAGCCCTCAAAATGTAGACACTTACTAGATGTTCCTCTCAAATATCTGAGAACCCATTTCACTACATTCTAATGCTCAAGCCTTTGTTGACTCATCTACCTACTAATGACTCCTAATACATGTGCAATATCTTTCCTTGTACATACCATAGCATGCATCAATATTCCTATGGCTAAAGCATAAGGAACCTTGGATATCTTATCCTCCTCTTCTTGTGTCTTTGGACACATCTCCTTAGTCAACTTCAAATGACTAGGTAAAGGTGTGCTGATAGCTTTAGCATTCTCCATAGAGAAATGTTACAACACCTACACAATATAATCAGCTTGAGATAATGTCAATTTCTTATTCTTCCCATTTCTACAAATCTTCATACCAAGGATTTGTTTTGCCACCCCCAAATCTTTCATAGAAAATGTACGTGCTAACTAGCATTTTAGCCTGTTAATATTATCCATGTTAGACTCAACTGCAAGCATATCATCAACATATAAACATAAAAGAATGTAGATTTCATCATCCACCATCTTAAAATAAACGCAATGATCTTAATGACACCTACTATATCCATACTCATGCATAAAACTATCAAATTTTAGATACCATTGCTGAGGTGGTTGCTTCAAGCCATATAAACTTTTCTTCAATCTGCACACTAAGTTCTCCTTAGCCTTGACCTCAAATCCCTCTAGATGTGCCATATATATCTCTTCATCCAAATCGCCATGAAGGAAGGTTGTTTTAACATCAAACTACTCCAATGCAAATCTTCAATAGACACAATACTTAAAATAGTATGGATAGAAGTCATTTTTACAATAGGAGAGAAAATCTCATCAAAATCAATACCCTTTTTATGTACAAGTCCTTTTACAACTAACTTAGCTTTAAATCTTTTCTTACCTCCATCTTCTTCTTTCAACCTGTAAACCCATTTATTTTGTAAAGCTTGTTTACCTACAAGCAACTTGCATAAATCCCAAGTCTTATTTTTTAGCAAGGAGTCTATTTCATCTGCCATTGCAAATTCCCATTAAATCTTAAAATCCACCTGCATAACTTCATCATAACATTTTGGTTCACCAGCATTAGTAAGTAAAATAGAATACAAAGAGGGAGAAAATCTTTTTGGAGGTCAACTTAGCCTTGTTGACCATCTAACGTTCACTGGTGTGTGTGGTATTTTATGTTGTAGTTGTTGCATATCATGAGGAATTGTTGGAACATTATCTTTTGGAGTATCATCTAGCACTACATAATCATCTTCTTTCTTCTCATGTTGCTAGAACAAATTTTCATAAAACACTTTCTCATTGAATATGACATCCCTGCTTCTTACAGTTTTATGATTTTCAAAATTCCAAAGCCTATAACCTAATTCATCAATGCCATCTCCAAAAAATACACATTTCTTTAATTTAGCTTCTGTCTTAGTTTTATTTTCAGAATTTATATGAGAAAATGCTTCACAACCAAAGGTCTTGAGAAAATAATAATTCAACTTCTTACTAGTTCATGCTTCCTCTAGAATACCACAACCCAAACTAGTAGAGGGACCTCTATTAATCAAATATACAATAGTATTGATAGCCTCTACCCACATGTTTAAGGGAAACCCTACATGCAACCTTATGCTCCTTGCATGCTCCATTATACTCCTATTCATATGTTTAGCCACTCTGTTTTCTTGTGGAGTCCTTGGAATAGTTTTATGTCTATGAGTAGCATTAGTGGAGTAATAATATTCAAATTCATGACTGCAATACTCACCACCATTATCAGATCTGAGACATTTTAATTTCTTACCAGTCTCATTTTCAACCAAGCATTTCCATTTCTTAAAAGTTTGAAATACAATAGATTTATGTCTAATAAAATAAAACCATACTTTTTAATTGCATCATCAATGAATGTAACATAATAATGAGAGCCTCCAAGGAAATATACCTGAGCTAGTCCCCATACATCTATATCTACAAGCTCTAATTTCTTACTTTTATCCTTCCTAGTCTTCACAAAATTCACTCTCTTTTGTTTTCCATACACACAAGTTTCACAAAAATCCATATTAACACATTTTAGACTTGGTAAAAATTTCTTTAAATGAAGTAATTTCATAACTTTCTCACTCATGTGCTTAAGTCTGTTGTGCCACAGTGTTGTATTAAAATCTATAGCAGCTAATTGTTCTCCTTGCTCAACAACAACAATTGTTCCTAAACATTCATCTTTCTCTAAAATAATCAAAGGAGAAGGAATAGTATGACTTGTACAAAGATATAAGGTGCCTAATTTTACACCTTTTGCTACTACAAGGGAACATTTTGAAACCTTCCAATTTTTATCATTAAAAGTAACTACACAACTCTCATCACCGAGTTGCCCTGTTGAAATTAAATTCCTACTCAACCTTGGAACATGTCTTACCTCATGTAGTAGCCAATGATTCCCATTTTGAAACCTAATCTTTACTTTTCCCTTTCCAACAATCTGATAGGGTTCATTATTTCCCAAATAAATAAGCCCAAAATCCCCTTGGACATAATCAATGAAATAACCTCTATGAGGTGTAGCATGAAATGAAGCACTAGAATCTAAAACCCATGAATCATCAATACTTTCTAAAGACAGAAGCAAAGCATCCTCTTCATATTTGTTTCTTACCACATTTTCCTCCTTGTTCCCTTTGGTTTATCTCCTTCATTTTTCTTTCAAGTCCAGTAATCTTTCGTCTTATGCCCTGGTTTTCCATAGGTTCAACAATCGTTTGGTCCTCTCAATTGAGACCTCTTCCCCTTTGACTTTCCTCTTGATTTCCCATGATTTCCAAAATTATTTCCTCTCTTGGTCATTCTATCTCTACTTTGTGCATTCAAAGCACTTCCTACTATAGATCCACCTGAGGTTTTCCTACAAGTTTCCTCTCTCAAAATAAAATTGATTACATCATCATATTGTAGGGTATTAGATCTAGAGATAAAATTACTCAATCCATTACCAAACCATTCCAACTTTCAGGCAATGAACACAAAATCAAGAGAGCCCTAATTTCTACATCAAAATTAATACCCACAAAAGATAACTGACTAGTATTAGTATTAAACTCATTTATATGATCTACAATAGATCAACCTTTTGCCATTTTCATATTAAATAAATGCTTCATGAGAAATACCTTATTTGAAGTGGAGGGCTTTTCATATAGTGTCACTAGGGTTTTCTCAACTCTTTTGTTGTCTTCACTTTTGTAATATTAAATATCATTGATGGTGCCAAGCATAATTGAATGCTTTCAAGTGCCTTTCTTTCTAAAAGATCTCAGTTCTCATTTTCCATAGTTCCCTAATTCTTGGTTTTTCCTTCCAACGGCTTTGATAAATCCTTCTAATATAGATAGTCTTCCATTTGCATCTTCCATAATTGAAAGTTTTGCCCATTAAACTTGTCAACCCTTAGCTTACCCTCATCTTCCATCGCTCCCACTCAACTATGAGACTTTCCTATAGAGGATAACTAAAAAAAAACCCTACTTGATACCACTTGTTAGAATTAACCTTAGACAAAAATAAAAATTACATTCAAATATAAATAATACTAGGAAATAATAAATCACATAGAGAAGAACACAAGATACCAAGATTTAACGTGGTTCACCCAAACCCTGGGCTATGTCCACCAAACAGCAAGTCCAATATTATTACGATCCATTGATTACAATCTAATTACAATCTATAATCCTTTACAACTCAATACCACCACAAGAAGCAATTTTTGCATCAAACCTTATCAAAGATTCCTAACCCTAATCCCTTTTATACAAGTAAGTTTGTCTCACTTTAGGGTTACAACATGTCGATCATATGTTGGCCATACATACAGTACTTCCCTGATTAGTCACCATAAACTAACATAAAGTGCCAAAAATCCTCTTCCCTTTAATACTCCTCATGCCCATCAATTGACTCTGTGCAAAGGTGGCATGCTATATATGCATATAACTATCAATGTTCCTAATAGGCCTTTAGTATTAGTGAATGATTCAATTTGCCACATGATCTCTGATTTAAATTTTATATTTTCTATATCTAAATGTTAAGGTTTAATACTAATCTTAGTACTACCATTGGATATGAATGTTGGGCTATAATATAATATTTATTTATTATTTCCATTTCTATTTTTACTTATTATTAAATTATATCTATTTATTATTTTAAAATGATTGTTATTTGTTATATTTGAATTTATTTTGTAATATAATATGATGTGTTTAACTATTATATTATAATTATATTATTCTTTAAATTGGCATAATATTATTTTGATTTATTAATCATTAATTTACATTTTAGTTTTATGATTTAATTTTATATTTATTAGTAAATCTTATTTTGAGAGGGACGTCACTTATCTAATCTAATTATTAGTTACTTTCTTAAAAGTTATCTTTCACACAAGTAAACATACAAAACTTGATAACTAAATTAAAAAATATGTTTATCTCTTTGATTAGTTTATTCAATTCAGAATTAAAGGAACTGAAGGAATATGGTTAATGTTAACTTAGATGCATAAAGAGAAGAATGAAAAATTTTAAAATAGAGCATTTTAGAATTTGAAAAGTATAGAACACATAGGCATAGAAATGTACAAGATCAAATCCATATACACATTAACTTCAAATACCACTGTACAATGTTTGATTATGTTCTGCACCAAGAATTTTGTCACTTTGCCTCAACCACATTCTCATTCCATCATATCTTACTCCAAAAAATATTAAACTATATGTAGGAAATTTGATGATTTTGTTTCTTTTTTATAATAATTTTTGGATTAAGGTAAAAATAGGTTTTGAGGGGACCTAAAACCCCATACAAAAAATCAAAAGATCTACAAAATAGTATCCACCAAATTTTGCAAGGACCTTGAACCTACAATAACATCAGGAAAAAAAAACAAGTTTTACAATGGCCTAAAACCTAAATAGTAGCATGAAAACATAAACTATATAGAAATAAAAAACCATAGTAAAAGACCAAAACAAAGATACAAAACTAGAAACCCAGACTAGCGACCAGAACTAGTAGAAGAAAAACATGAAAATATCTTGTCACTAAAGCTCCTCCCTAGCCTTAGTTAAATCTTTGGCAGTATGAACAACCCCTTGAAGGTGATCCTCAGCATTAGAAATAGGGGCAAGTTCAATGGCCCTTTTAGTGCTCTACCTTGTCCTTCTACTAGGAGCACTAGTCATTTGGGCATGCATAGGAGAAATATTTTCCTCATTGCTCCTCCTACCCAAGCTAACCACCATCACACATAAACTGGTAGTGATCATGTCCATTTTTTTTTTGCTATCCTTGACCAATTGCCTCTAGAAAACTTCATAGGCTATCAATTTCTTAGGAATATTCCCAATTTTTCCTCTAAGCTCAATTCTTTTTTTTTTTTTCAATATCTAGATTCTTCTGCAACTCTTTAACACTTTTCTTTAAGGTAATAATTTTATTATAGAGCCATGTAGTATCCTGCAGAGTTGCATCTTCCTTCATTTTAGCTTTATCAAGAAACAAAAGCCTTCCACTGATATTCTTCATCCCAACCTTCTCATCCACACTTTTGAACTTGTGGTGACTAGTGTCAGTATGGGCCTCTTTAGACAGAGAATCTATGTCCCCAGCAAAATATTTTTCCTCCTTATCAATCATCTAGGTAGTTTCATCAGTATTTGGCTCATGGGTAGTAAGCATCATATTATCATCCTTCTTGGTTTCCATCTGGCACCCCTCTTCTTCAAAAACTTCATTGGTATGTGTACTATATGCCACCTCAATATCTTTATCCTTTGAGGAGATCAAAGAATTTTTCAAGTTCTTAATTCTAGGGTTCAGAGAGCCCACATTACTCCTTGTACTACTAGACTTAGCCATTATATCATCCTGGCTACTTGAGTACCCATCAGTGTTCAAGCTAAAATCTCCACTCTCTATTTCTTCATCCTATTCTTCCTCATTCTCTATTGTTGTGGTGCCCTTTTTTTCTTCTAGGATATCTTCTCTAACTTTGGGTTTGTTCTTACTTTTACCTTCACCTTTAACCTCTTATTTTTATTTTTCTTTGCACTTTCCTTTTCACTAGCCCATTCTCTATCTAACTAAGTATCCATGTCCTTTATCTCCTCAATTTCAACATTGTGCATTTTGACTTTTTTAGCACTAGATTTTTCTAGAATATCCTTCCCAGAAATCTTTTTTTCTTTTTCCAGTAGAAGGAGAGAGGTTTATATCATTCTCTCTATAGTATTCCTCAATAAGAAGGATTAGTCCTTCATGGAGAACAGGCTTGGAGTTTTTTTTCCTATGTGCACTAAGGTTGTTTAACAAGGAATATTTCAAGTAGAACGAAAAAGAAACCTTGTCCTTGTATCTGAAGTGATTTAAAAAAAAAAAATTGGGAATTATGCACTCTTTTAGACCTCCCATCAATGATGAAATACTCATGAATGTAGGACAAAACATCTTGCAATAGGACCTTAATCTAGTCAAGATCGAAGAAGTCCCCTTCCTTAGCCAATTTTCTTTCTTCTTCAGGGTTCTTTGGAAAAATTTTGGGAAATATTTGATATTTTAGTCTCTTTCTTGAATTGTATTCCCCCAATAGAGAGCCCATTAATTTCCATAATAAACTCTTCTATGATAGTTATAAAAACCCCATGCAAAGTCACAATTTCCCTAGTCTAGTTTCTAAAAAATTCTTCAATAATATGGGGTTTGTAGCCATGCAATCTTTCAAGGTAATCAGTAACCTTACCTTTGTGAAGGATGTTCTAGACCATCATTTTCTCCTTCCAATGATTATAGTTTGTAAGTTCTTGCTTCCTCGGTTCACCACCCATTCTATAACCCATGCTAATCACCAATCTCCTATAGTGAATAAATATTTTACAAGAGCACAAAAAGCAATCTTTTTGTATACATCCTAAACTCACCCACAATACATGCCAATCTAAGAAGGTAATAATTAAGAGGTACCTCCTTGAAAAAAGAGTATCACTATCATTAAAGTTATAACCTCCTTCAACATTTGAAAAAAACTTAATTAAAGTTTTAATTAAATTTAACTTCGAATAGATTTGTCCCATCAATTTGAATGATCACCTTTAAATTTTCTTCCTTACTTAGGTTATACATCCATGAGAGTAGTCTATCTATACCCCCTGCTTTGTTGGTAATCCAATCAGTAACCCTATTACCCTCATGGGAAATATGGCGATAATAACTTTTTCAAAATTATTAAAAAGACTTTTGATTTTTTCAATATTCCAAGTGACCAAATAATTATAAATAAGTATATTAACAATATTCAAAGAGTCCCCTTCTAGCCATAATTTATGAATACCAGATTCCACAACCCTACAAACAATAAACAAAGTTGTTGCCACTTTCGCCCTGTGACTAGTAGCAGTACCAATAGGAATAGCCACAACATCCACCACTCTGTAGTTATGATCTCTAAGAATTTCTCCACACCCATATCTCCCTAGGTTACCTTTAGTGAATCTATCAAAATTAGCTTTAATCCACCCACTTGGAGGGGATTTCTGGATCACTACCTCTCTACTAGTATTATCTTGTTTATAATTATTAAGGGTGTTAATTATTAAGGAAATAAATCCATTGCCCATGCCCATAAAAACTTGCAAATCTACTAATTATTTACTTTCCCATTCTATCAATATAAATGATTCTACCTATTCCTTACCGTCCTCTTCAACCAATACTTTTGAATCGCTTGCACCAATGACTACTATGAATTATATATATATATATATATATACATATATATATATATATATGTATATATATACATATATATATATATATATATATATACATATATATATATATATATATATATATATATATATATATATATATATATATATATATATATATATATATATATATATAAAGGCCAACAATGTTATCAAACTTCTTGAGCAATCCAAATCCATATCCATATCCATGACAAATTCTAAACCTTATATTACATTTAATCTAAAGGAGACTATTAAGGGATCTAATAGTCCTCTTTGCATTATGTGTAGTATGAAAAGGAGATTACCTTAAAAGCCTAGTTTTCCTAGTTAAGAACACACATTGGAATATGAAACCACCTCATGACATGTTAGATTAGCACCACTTGTTTTGATTAAGTAAAAGCAAGATTTAAAGGACTTGAAACCTTTTACATAGGAACAAGATAACAAAAGTTGAAAAACCCACAAAAGTTGTGCATCAGCACCTAAGAGCAGAACTAGCTAAAACAAGTAGCCAAAAACAACCAGTAGGAAAAGACAGCAAAAAGAAAGCAAAAAGACAACACAAAACTAGATTAGCACCACTTGTTAAGAGGAAGGCTAATCTAAAATTTTATCTCTAGGGGTTTCTATTCATTTATTGCTTAGAATCATAAAATGAATGTATAAGACTCATATGTAAATGACTGATCAAGATACAGAGATGATATATGAAAGATTAAGATGTCATATTCCAATGCTAAACCATTCTCTCAAAAAATACCAGACTAAATGAGAATAATATGAATAAATAAATTTAATTAGTATACTATTGTATTGATAATATTATTTTTTATTGTATTTTATCAATAACAAGCCAAAGCCAAGATTCGTTATTATTAAGTGTTGTGATTAATGATTATTATTTATTAAGTTTGTGGAGAGTCGAACCCAAGACCTCTCAAATAAGAGGCTCACAATTTTTTTTGTGTTGTAGGCTCTTGCCTGTATTGATCGTATTATTTATATTCATTAGCATCTTCCAAATAAATTTATTCCAAAATATTATACTAAAATATTTATATTCAAATTTTTAGTAGCATCTCCTTATTTAAGAAATAATATTATCTATCTCTCTCTATATATAATATCTTTTAATTAAATCTATTTTAAATTATAATAATATATTTAAATTCAAATTTATTTCAATTACATTATTGACTTCAAAACTCTTATTTACCTTTATGATCTATTTCTTTTAAACAAACTTAAATTTTTGTTTGCATTGTAATAGCTAATATTTACTATTGACCTAAATGAGATAAATATTATAAAATTAAGAGAATTATTCTTCTTTGAAATAAAATATTTCAAGTAATTTATATCTTTAAAAAAAATTAGTAAGAATCATTTTAATATTTGATATACATGCACAATTTTTTCTTGATATAATCTATATTATTTTTATATGTAAATATACAATAATACAAATATCAAATTTAGTCATTAAAGAAAAAAGAGAGGTTTAAATTATAATTATATAATTAAATCTTTCTTAATCAAAATTATTAATATTTCATTAAAAAAAAATCTTAGCACAACTTTCTTAAAAAAATTCATAATATTTTAAAAAAAAGACTTATATAAATCTAATCATGTAACCATTGAATTTAATCACATTAGAAAAACAAAATGGGATACTTTCAGGTCAATTTAATCACATTAGAAGAAGAAAATGCAAGGCTTTCAAATTACAATAAGAAAAAATATTTCTTAATGAGAATTATTATTTTACAATCAACAATTCCTATAAGATATGATCCCTATAAAATCTTTCATTTGGCTTAAGGGAACCTCCCTAAAATTTTAATGATATTTAGCAATAAAATATATTAAAATGGAATATATATATATATATATAAGGTTCTCCCTGTATGTACTTATTAAATATGAATTCCTCTATTAAATCCACTATAGGATATTGGAATGGATATGAAGTAATGTTTTATGGTTTAGATGTCCTAATAGAGACTGAGATCAGCTGATACATTCATATTTTTAATACTCAGTGATTCGAGAACTACCACTTTATCTCGACTGGTTAAACATTAAATTTCACTAACAATAATATGAGATGTTTTGCTTGATGATGATGATATTTATTATGGTACCTCAATGATTAGGTTATACGCATTCAGATAGTTCAGTATTCTTTATTGGTGATGTTTATGATGTTTAAATATATGGATGCCTAATGACAATTATTCTAGTATTTTGTTTTGAATCAACAAATAGGTTATGTTATACTAATTATGCAACTTCTAATGGTTAAATATATGAGCAGAAATGACATAACAATGATTTATATGAAAAGTTGATGTTTTGATTAATGTGATTATCGAGATGACTTTTAAATATATATACATGTGATTTTTCTCAAACTATTGATGTGTGAAATGAAGTGTCCAGGATTATTAGCTGAGAAATCTAACAAAAAATTAGAATTGGACCCTATATACCATTTATAAAAACCAGGGTTGAGTCTAATGAAAGATGTAGACCCCATTGTTTCATAGTTTATCTATATTGTAATTCAAATATGTGTATCATTATGTAATCGTTAAGTGTTAATGTGTTGTAACAGTAATTGTATAATGTCACTTGACACTCATGATTCATATATGCATATCAAAATGATAATTAGGGTTAGCCAAGTAACCTAACAATCTAAGATGGACTAGGTTAGTAACCTAATACTAATCAGTTGGTAATTAGGATTAATTACCCTAATTAGGGTTTAGTAATAAATTTGCATTCTTAGGCTTTTTAGAAAGCCCAATTATTTCAAGTAATTTAATAGGTCCCTAAATAGTCCTAGAGGGAAAAAATTATGAAAACTAAGTGCCTAAGGGGTATATGTATGGGTTGGGGGCATTTTCCACCCCTCTAGCCCCTTTCGTTGACTTTTCTAACCACCCAAATATCTCATTTTTGCTTTAGTGCAAAAATTGGAGTTACACCACGAGTTGGACAAGTTTTTTCTCCACCATGAAGTTTTCCTTAATAATGAGGTTAAGTTAGAAGACTCTAGAAGCCCTTAGTCAAGTGGGGAGTTATTATTTTTTGAAGGTGGTTGAGTTAGGAGCCTATTTAGTTGTAGATTTGAGGGTGGAAGAGTGTTCACCCAACCTCTAGATTTAGAGAGAAAAGTCAGGATTGAAGGAGGAGGAAGGGTAGCTCTTTTCAAATTTTAGTTTTCCATAACTATTTGTGAAGGTAGGAATCCTTCAAGCTCATGTCTTCATGTTGTATTTCATTTCTTAAAGTAGGTTTTGCATATGTCTGTTCATGTGTCTGATGAACATGTTAGGGATGAGATTGTAATGGGTTTTTTTTAAATGTTTTCCTTCATATTTTACTTTTGATTTTGAGAGAAATTATAAGGGATGTGTTGGCATTACTCACCCTCAGATAAGGCAAAAGTGGCCATGTACGGGAGGAGTGCTTTAGTTGGACTTTGATAGTGCAAAGTCTCTCCTCTTGACGAGGAGAGGGAAAGAGTAGGGTGATATGGGCCACTACTTGTCAGTAAAAACTATGTTTTATGTTTTAGAAGTTGAGAAATGAAATAATGGAAGTTCTTGTGATTATAGCCTCGAAAGGGCATTTGTGAAAGAATGAAAGTTCTTGTGATATTAGCCTCAAAAGGGCATCTGTTATGGTGTTGTGACCGACTTCTCCTACCTAGAAAAATCCACCTTCTCCCCATTCTGGTTCATTAATGAATCGTTTGTGCAAACCTAGGATGGGAGTATCTGGGTTGAATGTGTCTTCATATTAAATTTTTGTGTCTCCCTGTTAGTTTTATTTTCTCCATGGTTACCTTGATGAAAATTGTGATTTTTGTAGTGGCTACTTTGTTATGGAGCCAAGCACGAATTCATAGTTTCTCTTAAATTCAAATGTTGGGAGATTTCTCCTCAGGATAATGATCCTATTGTAAAATATTATATGTTAAACTTATTTTTGAAATGGTCATGATGTCGGCTTTCCTTCCCTAGTTCTTTCCTAATGGAGTCTTTGAATCAAGTGATTCAATAAAATAAATGAGAAGTGGCTAGCCCATGTATGTTGATAAAAATTGAGTATTATCCTTGCATATGATATTTCTTGTAATTTAGTTTATCTTCATATGTTTATTGGAAAATGGATGCAATGATGTTTTACCTTCCTATAACACCCCACTCAGGAACCCAAGAGAAATAAACCTATTATGTTACAATGATTAATGAACTATTTTTTTTTTAAAGTTTGACAACACCAAGATAACATTAATGTAGAAGCAATATGAACATACACATCAAATACACATAAGAAATTACAAATATAGTTTCAATTCCTCAAAGGTTCCTTTATATTGAGTCACATTTAAGAAGTTTAAATTAATTAGTTTAAGTTTCAATTACAATTTCTTTCAAGTACAATGTCTCCTGAACATAAAGAAATAACAGATACATAACCACAGAAGAAAATGCATACTAATACAATGAAAGTACATCCAATAAATAATATCCACTACACATGTTGCAGGGTATGTGAGAATAGACGTAATACATCAGAATACATGATAACATATATACATCAATTGAAAAGAAGTCTCTGAGATAAGAAATGAGAATGATAAAAGTACATCTCCTACAACAAACATCCAACAACTGACAATGTGAGGGAGACCCAAATGGTAAGAAGGCACTACCTCCTGACTATGTGGTCACCTAGTCAGGCTTCCACTCCCACTGTGAAGGGAAGATAATGAATGATCCATAAATGGCTAATCAAACATAAAGAATTCTTAGGATAGGAATCCTAAAAGCCAAAACTACCTCAAAGGAAACACATACTACTCAAGAAGATAAGATACTCCAAAAGAAAGAACACTCAATCTAATACCAACATCGCATAACAAACATCATACATATACCAAGAATATATAAAATCACCAAAATCATAAGATAAAGTCAGTGAAAGATATCCACCTCAAGTCAAGGACCACATGACAAAAGTACAATATCCATAAACCACCAATCACCATTAATGAAAGTAAATAACCACATTAAATACATCCAACAATAAGTACACCAGCAAAGGTACAAACAAAATCTATAGAGGAGACTCAGGCTACATTCTAAGGAGTGTCATCACATGGTCAAACTACTTTAGTTACCCTGGATTGGTCTCTTAATAGACCCCAGACCCTCAAGCATTGAGTTACCCTGGACTGGTTGCTTTGAACCTCGGACCCTCAATGTGACACATGCAGAACTAGAGAATTTTCTCAAGAAGATGAGGCAAACCAGTCATACTGTCATCCCATTCCCATCCTTAGTCTATACAAGCACTCAAGGCATGGGTGAGGTAAATATCTCTAACTTATCTTTTTAATGTGTTTCCCCAAAATATTAATTACTAGATTATCACTTATTACATGACTTACAATAGGTTACCCTGACACTGACCTCTTTGGGTCCCAAACCCCTACTACAAGCCACTCCCAAAGACATATACCTAGAAAACCTCTCCTAAGTGCATAAAACATAGTTGTGTCCCATACCATAACACCCATAAAGATCAAACCCAGTTCTTTAATAGGCAACCCGAAAATAAGTTGGTTCTCCCAACCCAAGTAGACATAAATGCACCATATAGAAAAACTCATAAATGTTCTTTTAGATTTAAAAGAAAACACAAGCTCATCATAATATTTAGAATAAATATGTGTCATAAAAGAAATCACAAAGACAACCTCTGGTGCACATCCTAACTTGGCCAACTAAACAACCCACAAAGAAAAATTATCAAGAAAATAAACATCACAAGACTGTAAATAGAATATTAGAAAACACATAGTTTTCAGCCACATGGTTTAATTCCACCAATTTCTCTTGTTTAGTTTGGTTCATAAGGATGTGTTTATAAATAAAGTAAGAATATACATGTTAATATAAATTGTTATTCTAATAAACTTATTTAAAATAATAAGTATTTAAATATCCAATCTTTCTATGCATATAAAATATCATGCAACATTATCATGTTATTAATTTAAATAATCTTAAATCATAAACGATTTAGTTAATAACATAAATGTATTTTATTAGATTAAATAAGAATATCAATTTCATTTCTGAAATATTAATCTGACTTTTATTTAGGTCCAATAGTAATATTTACTTTTTCTTTAATTCATAATGCAACTAAAGATAAAATTATAAATTTAATTGAATTATTTATAATTTCTCTCAAAGTCAAATAGTTATTAAACTAAATGATTACAAAGTAAACTCTACCACAACTTCTCTTAAAATATGATAAAATTCTAAATATTTATTTATTAACCTTCCTCTTTCATCAATAAATATAAAATTATTTATATGCAACTAAGAGTTTAATTAGACTTAAATAATCACTAATACTAAAATTCACTTAATAATTAAATGGATAATGTTTATTTAATTTTAGAAACTAATAAAATTATTATTTATTATTTTAAATAAATAAATCTAAAAATAGAATTATATAAAATAGCATTACACATGCTCTAACATTTCAGATTCAGAGAGATGGCTTTTAGGGAGTGCACAGGGAAGGGCTTTAAGGGAAACCGCAAGGGTTTCGATGGCAAGGGGAAGGGCCATGACCAAAAATTCCATAGGAATGAGGGGGATTTCCATGGTGTTCAACCACAGTGCCTCTGGCATGAGGGAAAATTGGGTGGCCCGGATCAACTTCAACATAGGTGTGAGGGAAAATCTAATGGCAACATGCAACAAGAATAGAGTAATCATTCTACCTCTAATCATATCTTTCACGATTTTTCTTCCATTTTCTCATCTACCCCTATTGTCCAACCGATTGGGGATCATGAATATAAGTTCAGACAAATTTTTTCTTCTACACCAGTGGTACAACCAATTTGCTCCATGTCGAACTCCTTTCCATTTCAGAAATGTCCTTTCAGATATATAAATTCTAATACCACTGATAAGTCTATTTTCAAAGGGAAAGCAATTGTTCAGCCTGCCAAACCCTTTTTCCTTAACCCTCATTTTCATGATCGAAGGTTGTAGCTGGGATCTAAAGGTTCCCAACAAGTAAATCCTGACATCTTACCTTATTTTGAAAAGGGTGAATCTTCTCACCATATACAACAGCCTCAGCCACCAAAATTTTATGGGTGTGAAAATATCTCTCATTCTAATCCTTCAATGAATGGTTCATCCCAAAGATTCATTTCAGATCCAAATAGGTGACATAAATTTGACTAGAGAAGTCAAAAGTGATGGTTCTTCCAAAAACAACCAGTATTTGATATATGTGAAGGTGCTCCTCACGGTTTACCTGTGCAGCACAATTTGAATGAAGAGAAGCTAGACTTGAATATTGTTAGAGCCCCCTTCATGCCAAAAAAGATTTGGAGGAAAAAATTTCATGGTAAGATAGATCAAGCTCTTCTACACCTTGTATCTGATCTAAAGCTGCAGGACAATAATCAAGCGAAATCCCAAAATCATGCAGATCAAGGTCCTTTGAATCCATCTCAACAACAGCTGAATGTTACTTTTTCTAATCACATGTTGCAAAGATCAATCTCTACCCTTCAGCAGTTAGCTCTCATAGGTAAGTTTTCTATGGCTTCTTTATCTTTTATGGATATCAAGAATTGGGCTTTCAAGATCTGGCTTGGACTTAAAGATATTTTTTATCATGATTCGGACTCCAATTTCTTTATTGCTATTTTTAATTCCAAAGATGAAAGAGATGCTATTAATAAGTAGAAAGGGTGGTTTTGTTAAGCAGTGGGTTTATATACCATGTTGTGGATCCCAAATTTTAATCCACGAGATATTAATATCCAATTCTTTCCTCATTGGATTTCTTTTCCTTCTCTTCCATTGGAGTATCGTGATCCTGAGATTGTGGAAATTATAGCCAACAAGTTGGGTATTTTGCTAAAACATGACTTGATTCTGTATGAGTGTCCCTAATTTAAAGTCAGGGTTTGTTTATTGAGTAACATGCACAAACCATTTCCTAAAACTATTGCTCTCATATCCAAATGGGGAAAATATACACAATTAGTTATGGTGCAAGATTCCTCTGTGATTCATAAATTTCAAGATAAACTTGGTCACTTCATTTTTATGTGTCATTTTGGTCAAAAGGATGGTTTACAAGTTTGTCCCGATCATTGTTCAGATCCCAACATTTGCTCTCAGAAAATTTCCTTCATGGATTGTAATATCTCTGAGGCCAATACAACTCTTTCCAAGTTAGAGGACCAAGATGATACAACAAATAGTTCCTACAATTTGTATGCAATGAATAGGCATATGCCTAGTTCATTCTTGGTTTCTCTTCAACAATTTCTTTGGATTATGGCTTTCTTCCAGCATGCGTATTTCACTAGTAAAATTTTTCTGTTGGAGTTTGACCCTTCATCTCCAAGGGATTCCTTTATAGATCTGAGCTCCAAATTACTCCCTCAGATAGACTATCAACATTGTGTATCTTCGAAGTCACTCCATTTGATCAATTTTCATAATAGAAGATTCTCAGTTTCATTGCTAGGGTGGCCTATCTAGAGCCTCTATATCCATCCTTCTCCTATGATATTGACTTTTATTTGTGATAAAATTTTATCTAAAATTATGACCTCTATTATTTTTTATATTGAAAAAGAAGAAGGTTTGCAAGCTGGAGATTATATTTCACCTATAATTGACACCCTACTTCAAGAATTTAAATTTTGGAATAAATTGATCCCTGATTAGGCAATTGACTCTCTGACAGTTTTTAATCAATTTCCTTAGGACCTTGGTGTAGGCAGTGTACATCTAATGGTAGAATATTCCTCGGGATTAGAGGCTAACCTCTATTAGCTTGTGCAAAAGTCTACGATTTCGTTACCACAAGAATCTCAATTTCCAGATCTACACAATCAGGATAATTTGAAAGTTCAGCCTCTATCAATATTGCAAACTTCATCTATTAAACCTCCTATTGTTAAGACACCCAAGGCGTGAGGTAGACCAAAGGGTTCCAAGATTAGAACAAAAATTGCTGCCAGTATCCAAACAACATTGGACAATAGCTTCACTGTTATTACAAGATCGACAAGGAGAACTAGGTGTTCTCCTTGTCTCCAATGAAGATCATCTCTTGGAATGTCATAGGTTTAAATGCCTCTGACAAGAGGCAAAGAATCAAACAAGTCATTGATTCTTTGCAATCAGATATTATTTTATTGTAGGAAACTAAAATGTCCCAACATAACTTTGATAAAACAATTGCTACATGGAAAAAATGGAAGTCTCAGCATATGCAAGGATTGGGTGCTTCTGGAGGTATAGCAGTACTTTGGAATCCTCTTTCAATTAATTCATAGCTCATCCAAAAAGATAACAATTGGCAAATGCTAAACATATCAGCATTTGACATATCTTTTATTCTAATTAATGTATATGGTCCTGCTTCATCTTTGGATAAGGCATGTTTATGGAATTCTATCACATGCTCTCTTCAAATGCAAGAGCAACAGCAAGTGGTTATTGGTGGTGATTTTAATGCATTATTATCTCAATCTAAGAAAATTGGAGGCATCATCCCTCCCCATAAAACAATACTAGATTTTAATGCATTTGTGGATAATAAAAATCTAATGGATGTTCATCCAATTAATGGCTCTTTTACCTAGACTAATAAGAGATCTAGATTTGCTAATATTGCTGCCCGCCTAGATAGATTTCTCTTATCTAATGACTAGAAGTTGAGCTATTCAGGTATCTCTTCAAAAATTCTAACTTTACCAAGTTTTGATCATTTTCCTATATCTTTAAGCCTCATTTGCAATAAAAAAATCTTCGGAACAACATTTTTATTCCCCATTCAAATTTGAAAGTATGTGGCTTAGGCATCCCACATTTCTCCTTAGCTTCCAACAGTGGTGGAATGAAGTTCCTAGGGAAGATCTTAAAATTCACCAATTGTCCATGAAGCTTAAATATGTCAAATCTCAAACTAAAATCTGGAATCAACAGGTGTTCAAAAATGTCTTTGATCAAAAGGCAGAAGTCAAGGCACAGTTAGAAGAAGTATATAAATAGATCATCCAACAAGGAATGAATGAAGAAATGTTCTCTTCTCAAAATAATCTGCAATCGCAATGGGAGGATCTATGTGCTAGAGAAGAGATGTACTAGAGACAAAAATCTCGAGAATTATGGCTCCCAGATGGGGATAGAAATACTAGGTTTTTCCACAATTCGGCTAAGCAAAAGAGAATTAATAACACAATCTTTCATATCAAAGATGCTTCATCTGGTGATCTTCTGACCAATGAAGAGCTTATTAGAAATGAAGGTGTTAAATTTTTTAAAAGCCTTCTTGCACCTGATGTTTTGCCTAATCCTTTTGTGTCACAAGTTGAAGAACTTCTTGAATCTATTCTAAAACTGATTTCAGGTCAAGATAATGATATCTTGATGGCTCCTTTCACCATTCAAGAAATTTGAAAGGTTGTATTTTCCTTTCCGCCTAACAAAGCACTAGGTCCAGATGGCTTTTCTGCGTTATTCTACCAAAGTTGTTGGAATATTATTGGGTGGGATTTATTGGCAACTGTTGAAGAATCTCAATGATCTAAAAATATGTTGAAATATTTTAACACTACAAATATTTCCATTATTCCAAAGATTAAGGATCCCCAAACCTTTGTAGATTTTTGACCAATCTCATTGTGTAATTTATCTTATAAGATTATCACTAAAGCCATATATCTGAGGATTCAACATCTTATTCCACATATCATCTCTCCAGAACAAGGTGGTTTTGTCTCGGGAAGGGAAGCCATGGAAGGGGCTCTTGTGGCTCATGAAGTTCTCCACTCTATTATTTCAAGTAATTCTTCAAATTTTATTATTAAACTAGATATGATGAAAGCTTATGATAGAGTTTGCTAGAAATTTTTACTTCAAGTACTTGATAAAATGGGTTTTTCTAAAAACTAGTGTAAATGGATTAAGGCATGCATTTCGGGAGCTTGGTTTTCATTGATCATTAATGGCAAGCCCGTGGGTTTTTTTCCCTCTACATGAGGGATTAGACAAGGGGATCCTTTATCCCTAATCCTTTTTATTATTATGGTTGAAGCATTTAGCAAGGCAATCTCACACCAACATGTGTTACAAAAATGGAAAGGAGCTCTTATTTTAGGAACAAACATATCTATCACACATTCTCTTTTTGCAGATGATACTCTATTGTTTGGATTGTCATATGTCCAAGAAGCTCACCAAATTATTTATACCCTTGATCTCTACTCAGTTGTGTCTGGCCAAGTTATTAATGCTCAAAAATCCAAGATTTACTTTTTCAATACTAAGAAGTTGGTTTCAAATAAAGTTAAACGGATCCTGGGTTTCTCAGAAGATTTTCTTCCCTCAGTATACTTGGGTATTCCTTTCTTCATGGTTTCAAATAGATCTTCATATTGGTCTTTAATTATTCAGTGTATTCAGAGTAGAATTGCTTCTTGGAAAATTAGATGGTTGTCATTGGCGAGAAAAATATTGCTAATCAAATCAGTTCTAGCTGCAATTCCTAATTACTTCATTGTTGTTCTCAAGATCCCTTCCAAAGTGTTACTAACAATTCAAAAATTGATTAAGGGTTTTCTTTGGTCGGGTAATTTGAATGAATCTCGTAAGATCCCACTCATTTCTTTGCAAGATATGTCACAGATTCTTAGTGTTGGAGGGGCAGGTATTCATGATCTATCCTTTAGAAATGAAGCTTTTGGTGGGAAATTGATTTGGCACATGTATTGTAAATCTCAGTCCAAGTGGTGTAAAATTATGCAGCCAAAATATCTTGATAATAATGATCCCTCTAGAATCCTCACTATCTCAAATCCTCCAAAAGACTCAGTTATTTAGGACTTTATGATCGCTTCGCGCAAAATCATAGTTGACTTCATCTCTTGGGAAGTAAATAATGGTTTTAGTATTAACTTTTGGAATGATTCTTGGAATGGTCATATTCCACTCTCTAAGAGTGGAATCTCAGTGAATGTTATCCAAGTTGCTGAGCTTTTTTTCATTATGTGGATCATGTCTGTGAATTTTCTAAGAAAATAGTTTGGAAGGATCCCATGAAGTTACCTCTATCACCTCAGGAAATCAGTCAATTTCAACATATTTTGTCTTCTTAAAAAGTTTTTTTCTCTGAAACCAAAGATCAGATTTTTTGGGCTCCAGCTAAGGATGGAAATTATTCAATGAAAGAGGGGTACAAAATTCTGCAACAGAATGGTCTGCAAAATCCTATTTCAAGAGCTTTTTCATTTTGTTGGAATCTGGTTGTTCTTCCTAAAGCAGGTTCTTTCGCATGGTTAGCTCTTAAAAAAAGGATTTTAACTAGTGACAGATTGACCAGATTAAATATTGCTCCTCCTTTTAAATGTGTTCTTTGTGAGGAGCATGTTGAATCCATGGATCACTTGTTTGTTACATGTTCTTTTGATTTTCAATGTTGGTGCTTTATTTTGAGTAAACTCAATTACTATACTCCTTTGCCAAACAATCTTTGGGATCTCTTTCAAGCTTGGCCAGTTCTTTATCAAAAATCTTTGTTTGCAAATCTCTGGAAATGCATACCAGCATTGGTTATTTGGGCTATTTGGTGGGAACGTAACAAGTGTATTTTCATAAAGGAATCACTCCCTTTGGACATTGTTTTGAATGGTATTGAAAAATCAATCTCAGAAGTGACTAACTCTAGTCTAAAAGTGGTTAAAATCAACCCGATTGTGACCCAATGGGATTCTCAAATTGTTCAAAAATGGAAACATTTGTTCATACCATATGTTGGAAAATTAACTATTCCCCATCTTCTCTCTTACCTAGAAAGAATTTTTGGAGACCTCTAGCTTATAATTTTTGGAAGCTGAACTTTGATGGAGGTTCAAAAGGAAATCCTGGCCCATCAGGTTTTGGAGCATGTATTAGAAATCCCTCTGGCCAGGTTGTGGCTATTATAGTTTCTCCTTTGCCTATTGACACTAATAATATTGTAGAGGCTCGTGCACTATTAGCTGGACTTATTCTAGCTAAACAAGGATGTTTCCATAGGCTACATATAGAAGGAGATTCATCAGTTATTATTGATGCTTGTATCCATAGGCACATCATTTCCTGGAAACTAAAATTTGTTCTTAATTAGATTTGGAGACTTCTCAATGAATCTTTGGATATTAGCATTTCGTATATTTATCGAGAAGGGAATAAAGTTGCAGATTTTTTATCAAATTTGGGTTGCATGGGGATTACTACTTCTACTCTTCAACCTTTGCCTTTTATTGAGAAATACAAGGTCCTTAAAAATCTTATTCAAGAAGACTTGGATGCATCTACATCTACCCACTCGACATCTGAAGTTCATATTTCAAGTGTCAAGTAGATGCAATGGCTATCGAGTTTTGTGAACTAAAATTAGATGTCCCTTAGTGCCAAGCAGGCCAAGCTTTATCAGGTGACAAGTATGTTGTTTAGGTGCCAAGTAATTTAGATTTGCATTAAGTGCCAAGTTGTCTAGAGTTGTATCAAGTGTCAAGCTGTCCAGAATTGTATCTAGATGCCGAGTAATCTAGATTTGAATTAGGTGCCTAGTTGTGCAAAGTAGTATCAAGTGTCGAGTTATCCAAGATTGTATCAAGAGACAAGTTGTTCAGATTTTCTTCAAGTGTCGAACTGGTCAGTTAGTTTCTGTAGTGCTAGTTTGAGTTGTTCAAAATTCTATCAAGTGTCGAGCTGGTCAATTAGTGGTGACGAGTGATGTAGAGCTATATGTTAGTTAGTTGGTGAAGTGCTTGTTTGACAATATTTGTATTCGGTTTTGAGTTGTCCAAATTGGTATTAGGTGCCGAGTTGTTCAGAATTGTATCAGGTGCTAAGTGATGTAGAGCTATATGTTTTTTCCAAGTGAAAATTCGTGTGTACTGAGTTTTGGTGTTGAGTTTAAGGCTTTCAATTGTTGAATAAGCATCGAGTTGCCCTGGTAATAGAGTACACGTTAATAAATGTCACATGATTTACTCAAAAACATTTATGATGACATGACTTGCACAGTATATTTTAAGTGCTTCAATTTTGATTATTCCCTGACAACATTGAATTTTTTGATAATGGAATTTGATTTTCTCATGTGGCTAAATCCGAGTCATTAAAATACACTGTTGCCAGTACTTTTTCAGCTCTTGCAAGGATGTTCTCTTGTGTGAATATAGATAGCTTTTAGCATGTTGCACTGTATAATTTATTACATGAGGATTGAAATCTTTATTTACCTCAGCCTTCATTTACATTTTTTGCAAGAATACAATTTTTTCATCTGGTTACAAGATGAATTATGGGTGGGATATCGCTCAGGCTTGTGATATGTGTCACAAATAGCACCATGCCATCATGCCAAAGATTTTTTGTATTTTCTTATCTTCATCTTTGGAGGAAAAGGTGTTGCCAAACATTATTACAGATGAAATGATGGATCAAATGTTTTTAATTTACTCAACTATAGTTCAAAGAGCTATTCAGCATATTATTGGTGAAGAGTTCTTCTGCTCTTCAGCACTTATGTTTCTATATCCATCTCAGTTTATTTCAATTTTCCTTTCTAATGTAATGGATTTAATACAATCACTTGATTTGCTTCAAACATTGGCCCATAAGGTAATCCATCCTCATTATCTGGTTGATAATAAACTGATTTTGGCTATGCAAAAGTATGACTTATGGAATGGAGTGGCACTAGTTTCTGGTTTGTCCTCACATTATCAACTTTTGCATAAACATGAGTTTTTTGATATTTTTGAAGCAATTAAGAAAGTTGTAGACACTGGCAGCATTAATTATTTGAAATATACTTTGCCCTCTGCACCAAATTTAATGGATGTTCAATTGGTGGAGCGTATTAAGTTAGTAGGTCAGGCTTTGTTTGATTTACAGATGGATTCCACTACTTTAGTTTCCAATGGTATGAATGTAGCTTCAATGCTGTTGATTGAACAAATTTTTTGGGAATTAATTGATCAGGTTTACTTGGATTTGGACTAGAATCAAACCTCCTCAGAATTTTGTACTAGCTTGGGCCCTCTTCCTAGTGAGCTAGGGTCATTTGAAGGTGGTTTTGGATCTAATTGGATATATTTGTAAGATTTGTGTTTTTTGCTTGGTCATTGTCATGAAGATAGTGCTTGGATACTGCCAAAATGCCATGACACTTTCTGTTTTGTGATGGGTGGTAGTTGAAATACATCTTGTATTTATTTGTTTAAACTATCTATACTTTTGTATATATTAGGGACGATGCTGAGTTTTCTTTTCTGATTCTTTCCTGGTTGACCTCGTTGAATCAGAATTATTAAAATAATAAAATAATATAGTGGCTTGCCACTTTTGCCTTAAAAAAAAAAAACATTACACATACAATTAGTATTTTCACATGTCTTTGATCTCTCAAATCATGCAATCATATTATACTTAGTTTTTCTATTTTTAGCATATTTGTTTTCACATGCATGTAACCATACTATACTTAACTTTCTATTTTTAGTATATTTGTTTTCACCTGCATGTAACCATACTATACTTAGCTTTCTATTTTTAGTATATTTGTTTTCACATGCATATATACATTTAGTTACAATGTGTTTTCCTCTCAATTAATCTTTTTCTTTCCAAATAAATATTGCAATTAAATTATTGTAGATGTAAGAAGAATATTCATCTATATTTAGAAAATTCATGATAATCACATAGCTCTAAGGACAAATTTAAAGTTGAAACCCTATCTATTCAATTTATTGTTTTCTTAATAATCAATTTTTTGTTATATTAAAAAAAGAGTTTATAAGAATAGAGTCACAATAATTTTCTACAGTTTTTCTATAATTTTTCTCAGTTAAGTTTTATTGATTAATAAGTTTTCATTTTTCAAAATCTACAACATAATTATTTATTTAACAATCACTACAATAAATTAATAAGCAATATGCAAACACCCAAGAAGACATGAAGTAGACAGATCTTTCAATGAAATTCTACAATGGGTTTCAAACCCTACCTCAAAACCACAACTAAAATTTGAAACAATCTATGAATGCATCCAAATCCAAACCCCCTGAAACTTTCATCAATTATTTTGATCCCATTCTAAATTTTGCTCCCAAAAACTTGTGTAATTGCAAAATGAGCTCTAGATTTCTGATAAAGAGTTCTCCCCTAAATTGAGGCTTTGATTGTGCAATCACAAGAGGGAACTCACTGATCAATTACTATTTATTACTTGTTATCTTTTACCTTTTCATGCACAACTTTTTAGATATTAAATTAAAATATCTTTATTAAATTAATTAGCTTTCTCTTTTTAATTAATTTTTGAAGCATTTTTAATAATATATTCATTAGTTTAATTAATAACATTATTTAGAGTTTATTATTAAAATAATACTCCTAAATAATTATCATTAAATTAAATAAATATAACTACACCACAATTAGAACTATAAGCTTATTTTTAAATTTCATTCTATTATATTTTATTTTCCTCCAATTTATTAATTAGTGCAAGCACTAATTAAAGCACAGTTTATTCTTTAAATTAGTAATAATAATCAAAGCTCATTGTTTAAATGCAACTCTAATTTAATTATTATTAGATAAATAATTATAATAAAGTAATATTAAATCTTTAATATTTTAATACTTCAGTTTTTTTTGTCCAACTTCTTAAATTAGACTTTTAAATTAAATCTTTTAAGTTGAAGTAAATATTTAATTAATTTATGATTAATTAAATATCATCATATTCTAATTTCTCTTTAACCAATTTTCTAAATTTAGACTTCTAAATTAAGACTTTTAAATTTAAGCACATATTTAATTAGTTTTTTTAAATTAATTAAATATTCTCATGCTTTAATATTTTCTTTTTAATCAAATAATATTTTATAATTCTCAATATTATATGATTAACCAAAATATTATAATTAAATTATTTACCAAATAAATCACATAGCGAAATTCACATAAAAGCAACATTACCAAAATAGACAAAAGCTCAAAATGAAGCACAGAAAAAGATAAACTCAAAGGTTTAAAAAGGGTAGACAGTTTGTTATGAGTCCTCCTTGCAGGACAAGTAAATAAATCACATAGCGAAATTCACATAAAAGCAACATTACCAAAATAGACAAAAGCTCAAAATGAAGCACAGACAAAGATAAACTCACAGGTTTAAAAAGGGTAGACAGTTTGTTACGAGTCCTCCTTGCAGGACAAGTATTTAGGCTATGTCTAGGATTGGACCTTATCGTTATCTTCCCATTCTCACAATTTGAGTATTTGTAATTAAGCAGGCTCATCCTAGCAATTTAGGGAAGTTGATGCTCGGTACCTACATCCTACATAAAAGACGAGTATGTAAATGTATATAAATATATATAAACTAAATAGGCAATGGCAAGGAGTGGTACATCATGTAGATCCCAACTAGTAGGTGACTACGACTCCCTCCCTTAACCACATCAAACAAAAGATAAAATAGACACACACACACCATACACATGCAAGTATGGGGTGAGTACCATAATAAATCATGAGTCAAACATCAAATGCTCAATTAAAACAATGTATCATTATGAATATGAAATAGCCATCATTAAAAACATCATCTCACATTGCTATGAAATAAATCTCATTTGTTAACTATGAATTATTAAAGCATCATTAATGCACTAGTAACCACAATCATTAAACAACACATGGAATATAGTCAACCAAGTAATCATCACTGCTATATCACTAATCCAAGTCATGAAATAATATCATAATATTGTAAATCCAATATCTCTAAAACTAATCAATGCATAAAATTAACCTAAAAGAATTTGGAAATCAGAATATAAAAGAAAACTATGGGTGGGCATTACACTTCCTATGGCATTCTTATAGTTCAAATTTGTATTCATATGATTAATGGTAATTAGACACAATGGTGTTATATTAAAAGTTATGCAATTTTTCTTTCGAACCATGTTAAGAAAATTGATTATGCGAATGAAATTTCATCTCGTAGTTCGTAATCATTTGAAAGGAGAAATAATCCTATGTTATTGTATCAAAATAAACATTAAACTATATTTTTTAATCCAATTAGGAAGAAAAAAAAAATCCCCTTGCCTTGAAAACCAATTAGATTTAAAAATCCAACACCTAGAAAAAATTAGGGACTTGAGAAAAAAATTTATCTCCTTAGAGGAAAAAGCTCTTTGCCCTTTGTATGGGAAAATTTTTAATTTCCTTTGCAACAGAGTTTCAAAAAGATTCCCCTTTAATATTTTTTAACATTCTTTAATCATTAGTTATATAATTATAAAATTAAATAAAGTTAAAATTAAATCAAAAAAGGGGAGACTATCCTATCCTAAAGTCCAACTACTAAACTTTTCAAAATAACTCCTAGCATGTTATTGGCTTACTCAATTCAAACCTCTCATGACATGCGTACTCTCTCTCAACCCACTTGGAATTGTGCTTAGAAAAATGCAGAAGTGGTGATTATACAAAAAGGGACTAAGTCCACATGCATTAAAGACTGAGGTTTCTTTTTAAGACCAAACATTTCTTTAGAGCCCCTCCGATTGGTCCCTTCTCCCACCATAAGATCTCCCTTCCAAAACCCACGTAAAAGACCAAAGAGGGCTGCTAAAAGTAATGACACATCAATCCCCATGAAGAATGACAAGTTGACTTGGGGAAATGCATCACTAAGGAAGTGATGGGAAGAGGGTGGTGTGAAGACCATTTAAGTTATGCAAGTTTTAATCAACAAAACTTTCCCCAAACCTACCTATTTTACCTTGTTGCAAGGAATGTCATGTTGCCTTGGGTAGTGTACCATTAGCATGGGTCACCATGAGGGCTCCTTGGAGAATGCCCAAGCAAGTGGTTGGTCCACATGCCAAGTGGAAGGTAAGCTTAAGGGTATTTAATAAAGCTTATGGGGTAGTTGGTTTTTGATTGGAAGGTTAGGGGTAGTTAGGAGTTAGTGGTAAAGCTAGTATTGATTTTTTTTTAAAGTTAAATGTTAGAATTAGTTAGTATTATTATTTTGTATTAATATTTTAGTTAGGTCGTAAGTTAGTTGTGTTAGTTGTTAAGTTATTTGTTAGTGTTAGATAATATTAATTGTAGTGTTTAGTAAGTAGATAGATTAGTTTAAATTAAATTTGATTAGTAGTAAATAAAGGAGTTAGGAATTAGTAATAAGAATTTTATAAATATATGATTGAAGGGTTAGAAAGGTAAGATTGTTAAAATGTTAAGGTAAGTTAGTTTGAAGAGAATGCTAATTTTTTTTAATTTACATTTTATAAAATTAATATTTGAATTTAGTGTTAGTGAATAGTATTTTCATGAAAAAGTTTGGGACCTTATCTATATATTTAATTACATTAAATGGAAAGTGTTAGATGTTGGATAGATTTAGTATGTAGTAAAGATGTTAATAATACATTTTAGGATTTTTACTCTGTAGTAGAGCTAGATTGAAAATATGTTATATCTTAACCAAGGAATCATTTTTGTAATCATTTCATAGTTATATTATGGATTTAATTATGGGTTTAGTAAACTCAAAATTGCATTAGGGTTAAAAGCTTTTATGTCCAAGGCTAGTATTAGTTGTTAATGGATAAACATTCTCTTAAAAATTAAGTGAAGGGTAGGATTGGAAATGAATTAGTTAGAAATTTTATGTTAATAGTTCTTGTATTGGACTTCAAATTTATGTGATGATTATAGTATCGGGATATTTTGCATTTGAATTTTAAACCTAGAAAGTGGTTAGTGGATTGGGAAATATTATAACTCGAGTTGACTAGGTAATGTTATATGTTGAGTTGGGTTATGATAGAAGATGAGTTAGATGTTGTAAATAGTTTAATGATAATTTTTTTAATGTTTTGATTAGTTATAAATGAGTTATGATAATATCCAGATTTAGTATCAGTATGTTATGATGGGTTAACCTTTAAATGCAGAATTAGCTTCTCCTAAGGATTGATCTAGTATAGTGTTAAAAAGGATAGCTTCATAGTCAACCTATCAACTTGGAAACCCTAAAATATAAACTGAATTGGAAGTCATACCATTGTAAATTGAACCTAAATGTTAATCAATTGACTCATTTAATCCAAACTAAATGTTCATGTAGTGTTAGGACTTAGGGTTTTGAACTTGTGCTATGTGTTGGAATACCGACTCTACATCTTTATATTATGTATTTGAAACTCACTTTATTCCTTAGTCAAACTTTCCATGAGGCTTTTAGTGTAGCATGTAATTTTATAGTGAATTAACTATCAAAAAAAGGTGTGCTTTTGCCCCGTATTTTAGGCATGACAATATTTTTAATAGCTCACAAAAGTATTCTCTTTTACTCAACACAACTTATCTCAAGCTTTTATAATATTATACGAGAAAAATAAATAAGGGTAAGTGCAAGAAGTTGAGTCTCACTTTTGAACAAAAAGTGAAAGTGTTTTCCCTATTTTGAAATTTTTTGTTAATTGATTTCAAAATATGAGGCACTGAGAGATTGAATCTCAAAAAAAATTAGTAATAGAAAACATAGTTCTCTATCTACTTTTTGAGTATGTAATTTATTTCAATACCCATATGGAAGAAATTACTTTTTTTGGGATCTTTAAAAAATATTTTTCAAACTATTTGTTTCAAGACCATAACACACTTGTGTAAAATCACCGTATTTTGACACAAATAAATGATTTTTTGTCATTAAAAAAATTTAAAGGAAGATACCTAACATACTAAAGATTGATGAGAATATTTTTCCTTAATTTTTTATTGAATAATTTTTTATTATGTTTTAATTGACTATAAAGCTAATTTTTGAAACCTTCAATGTACAAGCACCATAATTTGATTAAAATTTCACATTTTTCAAAATTGGTTTTTTAACTTTAAAAAACTATATACAGATTGATAAAATATAAATTAATTTAAGAAAAAACTTAAAATAAAAAATTTATTAAATTTTTAGTGAACATCACTATTTTATGTTTGCGTACGTCTTTTGATTAATAAATAATGCAAAATTATTAAGTAAAATCATAACACTATGAAATTTACATTTCTGAAATTAGGATGAGAACTCTACTAAGTTTTGGTAAGGGCAAAAAAAATGATCAAATGGGCCCTCTAAAAATCATGGTAAGGCCCAAATTCGCTAATCCAATGCCTTGGCCAAATCTCTAGAGGTCAAGGTATGGGTTGGGTCCCACCAAGCCTATACCAATGATTACCCAAGATAAAATCCTAGGTTGGGCCATAGTTTCTACCAGTGCCTTCAGAAATAGGTGCCTACTATTTGAAATTTAAAAATTGGGTGCCTAATTTGTTTTGGCCAGTTGAGAATGAAATGGGTGCTTGATTTATAAATGGGGTGCCTATTTCTAAAGTATCCATTGGGTCCTAGAATAGGCCCATAGGGTAAAGATTAATGATTTTTTGATCATTGGTTCACAATCCCAACTTATAAATAGAGAATTTTGTCATATTATTTTTTGTTTTCTTGTCTTTTTTTGTATTTCACATGTTTAGAGTGATTTGAATTCAAAATTGGTGCAAACATACAAAAAATAAAGAGGAAAAGAAAGGTTAAGATAGCTTAGGAAGTTGCAACAAATAGAGAGAAGGAAGCACAACAACGAGAGAGAAGACAGAGAATTAGAGAGTTGAACAATGTTGGGGCTTTAAGTTCAACAATCATTTCAGAAGAGAAGATCATTGAGGATACCATAATAAATACAAATATTAAAGAGGAAAACCTAATAGAAGGTGATTTAGTTGCATATTCTAATTGAGTATTCGATACAGGTGTGTCTTCGCAACCTTATGTTTTTTCTCATGATGAAATTGGTGATTTTGTTGAAGTAGGTTACTCTTTAAATTATTTAGATTTTCTTCATGGAAATAGAGTAATAAATGATCAAGCACATCAAACTCCAATTGACATTCAATCCATAAATGAAATTCAAACAACAAATGAAAATGAAATTCCAATTCCAATTGATATTGAAAATCAAACAACAATTAAAAGAAACAATATAGATGTAGACATGGAAACACCAACTAATGAAAGAAAATTGTTTGAATGATAATGAAATACATGAACATTTTCAAATTAATAGTGATGTGCTAGATAATCTTCATGGATTGGTTCCATTGAGACAAATAAAGACGCATACTAGTAGATTGTCCATATAATTTTTTTATAACAAGAAATTTGGCTTTCAATGTAAAAAAATGTTACAGCTAATTAAAATGTTTAAAATATGAAAACTAATGAAAATATTATGAATTTATGTGAAACCCAAGAATAAATATGAGTCTTTAAAATAAGTTACATCCACTTTTGCTAGCACCTTTGATGTTATCAGAAAGAAAATTCACTCTAAAGATATGAATGCAACACAACAAGCAATAATAATAGCTTTGGTTAACAAATAAAAATTTTGAAAAAAGAATGATGGGTATCATAAGTGGATATCTTAATGTGAGTCATAAGAATTTGGAAAGAGCTATAAAGAGAAGAGTTAACTTTGAAAGTTATCCAACAAAAAATGTATGGAAATCTAGTGATAGACTCTCATGATATGATAAGAAACTTACTAGTGAAGTCAAAACTTTGATTAAAATGTTTTGGCATGATAATACAAGAGTATCACCTAATTCAAGAGATTTTCTTAAATTAATATTTGGCTCACAAGTTCATGATCCACATCCAAAACACTTTTTGGACATGAAATCAAACCAAATTATACCAAAAGAATTAGATAGTGAGGTGTTAACTATTAGTATTAGTCAAAGACCTTTTGAAAAGTGCAAACCATGGTATGCAAGGATTAATAATGAAATAGCCACATGTTTTTGTAAAAATCATATTCAATTTAATTACCATTATGATGTATTTTGATCTATACATAGGACTATGCATACTAATAAAATGTTGTAGGAATATGGTATAAATATGCTACCTCAAACTATAAAGGAATTCATATCAGGTTTGTTTTGTAACCCACCTAAAATGAGCAATATTTTATTTTTAATTCATATATTTATGGTGTATGTGATATGTGAGGCAATATTGCATTTTTATATGAATGTTCGCATGAAAATACTTCAATTAATTTTGGACAAAAATTATTTGATATGATCATCAGTACCAAAGGAGGTTTCAAACTAGTGGAAAATAAATTATGGTGAAAATGATAGGAGAACCCTCCTCAAGATAACCCTAAAGAACATCCCATCACCTAGATGAAAAATTTCTTGATATCAGGATTTAGTCAGAACCTTAGAAATATTCAATTCATAAAGTAAAGGAAAAAAATTTCTTTATGAAATGGGGAGGTGACTAGCCTACTTTTTATAAGATCAGGAGTTGGGGTAGATTTAGAATAAGGGGCCCATGTTATCATCAAGACATTGCCTAATGGTTTCTTCCTCTTCATTACTAGATCAGTGTAGGAAAATGATTAGATTATGTATGGTGGGCCATTCTTGATGAATGACATCAGTTTCTATACCAAATAATAGGTGTCAAACTTCAACCCTAAAAATGCTATGATTGAGGAAATTTTGATCTAGATTAGATTAAACAACTTTTCCCTTGAATATTGGCTTGAAGATTTTTTTGGAGGATGAGAATAAATAGGGAAATTCATAAAATCTAACAAAGCCATCACAAAAGAAGACTTTAAAATGTATGTACAAATTTATATTTTGTGGAAGCACTATCCCCTACTTCTAAAGATCATTGAGATCAAAATATAGGCAAGTATGTGGTGGTAAAAAATTCAAGTAAAAGAAGTGTTGGAAAGATGTAATTCCTATAAGGATTGAGGCCACTCAGCTCAAGATTACATTTCCTTAAAAAAGGGTAATGAGAAGGAAGACAAATCTTTGGAGGATCTATTGATTGGTAAAAACATTATTGGGAACCAGTCAAAAGATGAAAATCTACATATGGAGAGGAAGAAAATTTGAACATGGTTGGATCCAAGGTTATTAATTCTCTAGATCTAGGGGACCCTATAGATCTGACCATGGGTGCACATAAGCCTTGGGAAGGTCCACCAGATGGGAGTATTGCCCCCGAGGTAGTCCAAATTGAGGTAGCTTTGTTGGTGGTCCTTGGTGAGCCATTGCTTTTGGAATAAGTTTCTCTAGATCTATGAATGGCTAGTAGTCTAAAGCCTACACAAAAGGAGGACTTGTCTAACATAAATTTCTCTCCTATCAAACATGTTTCTCCTAAAGTAATGGTTGGAAACTTGGTGTCATTGGAAAGGTCAGATATCTCTACAATAAATATCATCTTTAAGGATGATCTTCTAGGGCTTTCTGAAGAGGTTGGTATTGAGGATTGTCAAATGATCAAGCAATCAAATACTAAATCCTCAAAGGTGAATATGGATAGTCACAAAAAAGGTAGAATCTATGCAACAAATATTGAAATATGTTGGAAATATGAAGAGATGAACTAAACTCAAATCAAGGAGAGACGTAGTCTCTCCCAAGGTGCCATGAAGTTACTAACTTGGAACGTCAAGCACTATAGTATGTAGTGCCTACCTGTAGTTTATTTTTCATGATATATTGTCAAATTCTTTTAGGCCAGCTCTCATGGTTATGTGATATGAGTTAGTGGTGTTTGGTTACCTAATTTTATGGATGTTATTTCATACTTAGATTATATATTTGATGAGCTACTTGATACTCAGTTATTTCATGTGTTCATGGTTATTCTTTTGATGATGATGTTTTATATATTTCATATAGTGATTTTAGTTGCTTTCATAATTACAGTTATATGGATGACTTATATGTGGTTTTAATATGGTTACTTACCCCATACTTTTATGTGTATGAAGTACATGCATTTTTACTTTAAGTTTGACATTTATGTGTAATTGAGGGAGGCAGTCATAGTCACCAACTAGTTAGCATCTACATGATGTGCCAATCCCTACCATTGCCTATTAGTTTATATATATATATATATATATATATATATATATATATATATATATATATATATATATATATATATATATATACATACAAATGTACATGTTTGGCTTATATACAAATTGTAGGTATTAGACATCGAATTCCCTAAATTGCTAGAATAAGTGTGCCCTATCACAATATCTCAATGGTAAAAGAGGAGAGATAGTTCTCAAGTCCAAATTCTAAACTTGAGCCAATTGTTCTAAAATATAGGACAAGTATCAAAGTTATTTACCTTTCCAAATTTGTCAAGTGACATGAATTCAAGATTTTGACCTTGGAGTTTGAATTTGTACTTTTTTTTAGATGAGTTTTCCTTATTAAGTTTGTGGGTTTATTGTATTTTTGGTTATAATTAAATTATATATATATAATTATTTAATTTTTAAGAAATTATAAAGCAAAAAATCATTTTTTAAATATATTTAATTAACTGGGAAATTAACTAAATAAAGGAAATAAATTTAAAGATTTAATTTAAAGACCAAATTTGGTGTAATTATATTTATTTAATGATTTTGAAAATGAAAAGTAGAAGTGGATGGCATGTGAATGGATGATCGCCATGGACAGGGCTTGTGTGCCCTAGGTCTGGTTGTTTGGGTGATTCTACTATGAGTGTGTTCGCTGGGGAAGTGGTTGGCAGGGACTGGGTTCTGCAGGCAGCATTAGGGAGTGTGTGGAGAGGTGGGGGAAAATTTGAGTAGCTGTTCAGGGTTGGGGTCGGCTGGGACTAGTTGGAGACTGCAGGGCCTTCATTGGGTGGTAGTATGGGGTCAACAATAGGGTGAGGGAATTTGAAGTTAAAAGATTTTGGCTGGGTGATTGGGTCTTTGAATTTTCTCATGGGGCAATTGAAGGTCCCATCTCAAATATTATCTAATGATTTGGTGATGGTTGATCCCTCTATTTTGATGTGGGGAGGGGCTAAATTCTAGACTAACAATCTTCCATCTGGGGTGAATGCTTTGCCATCGAAGGGTTCTATCTGTATTAAGAAGATGAATGGGTATTTGGAGCAATCTGATGATCGACCAGTGTTAATTATTCAACCAGAGTAGATTTCAAAGGATGTGGAGTATTGGGGCAAGCATGCGCTCATATGTAATTTTTTGGGTCTTCGGCTTTCTCTCCTTATGTTGGAATTGTGGGCGCATCAGATTTGGAACCCAGAAGGAGATATGGAAATTCTTTTGGCAGACAACAACTATTTTATGGTTATTTTCTCAAGCATGTTAGACAAGAACATGGTTTTCAAAGGAGGTTCATACTTCTTTAACCAGGTTGGACTTTTCATCAAACCCTGGCAGAGTGGATTCAACTATGTTGAGGAGATCCTATCTCGGGTCCCTGTGTGGGTTCAACTTCCATGGTTGCCTCTAGAATTTTGGAGGGAGGATATTCTTCATTCGATCTCACTTCTACTTGGGAAACTGGTTGGGTCGGCCACACAAACCCAAGATTAAAAGGTAATTTCATATGCATGAATTTGTGTGGAGTTTTATCTTAATAATCCATCACTTGATTCTATGGAAATATGCTTGGACCCTTCTTCATGGATTCAATAGTTGGACTATGAGACTTTACCCTTCAGATGTAGGATTTTCCATGAGTATGGGAACTTACAATGCAAATGCCCCTAGAATAAATTTCCTCAATCATTAATGACCACTATGCTGAACCCTATGCTAGAAGGTCCTTCTATGGACAAGGAGGGTTTTATCCCTGTGAAGCCATGTAATAAAGGAAAGGGGTAGAAGAGAACTTGGAAGGATAGACAAAGTGATGGTACCTTTAATAGGTTTAATGTTCTGGAGAATTTGGTATAGGAGGAAGGCATACTTGATGAGATATCCCCAGTGATGGTTCCTTTTTGGGACCACAAATAGAGGAGGATGGGAATCTAGTCCAAGTTCCTGAGAAAGAACAAGGCCAGCCAGTTGGATTAGATGGATTGGTTCAGGAGATAAGTTGTGATATTCCTAGTGGGTCGCATCCCTATGATGCCCCAAATACCATAGCTTCTACCCATCCTGGCAAGAAAGGGGTGCCTAACAACACAAAAGGCTCTAAAGCTACTTCCACTTTAGGCTTACAACAAAAGCCCTTTAAAAAAGGGACCTCAGAGAAGTCTGCTAAGAGTGGAAGGAAGATGGATCAGGAGAAGGTTAAGATGATGGGAGAGACTTTTGTTGAGTCAGGGTTTGTGAAGCCCATTGACTCCCACTTCTCGTAGTCTTCTAAATGATTCTTCTTTCTTGGAATGTGAGGGGGTTGAACAGCATCCCTAGACAAAAGGTTGTTTATAGATTGATAGATTCTCATTCTCTAAATGTTATTTTCATTCAGGAAACTAAGCTTTCAATTGATGAATTGAATAGTTGTGGGCCAAAGTTATGGCCCCATGGTAGCTGGCAAGGAGTAGGTGCTCAAGGGAGCTTAGGTGGTCTTGCTTGTCTCTAGAATCCTAAGAAGGTGATTCCCTTGTGGTGGATTGTGAGTAGGTCTTCCATCTCTTTTATGGCTTCTCACTTTGAGATAGGATAAAGGTGCTTGTTCTCCAATATTTATGCTCCTAGAGATTTGGTAAGTAAATCTCTTATGTGGTCACATATTATATTTGTTTGATCTCTGGATCCTTTCCTTCTGTGGATTGTGGCTGGAGATTTTAATGCTATTACTAATCTAGAGGAAAAGAGGGGTGGGATTTCTTAATTGGGTCCTTCTTCTAGTATGCTTAGAGATAATATTGGTTCTTTAAATCTTATTGATGTTAAACCTAGTTCTAGTAGATTCACCTGGAACAACAGAAGGAGTGGGGCGGAGGCTATTTTAAAAAGGCTTGGTAGGTTCCTGGTATCTTACTTTTGGATGGATATTAGATGGTCTACCAGTTAAGAAATTCTTGATTGGAGAGGCTCTAACCATTGGCCTATTAGACTCTCTATCACTCCTTTCAAGACTTCTAAGAATCCCTCTTTCAAGATTCAGCTAATGTGGTTGAGGAATCCCTCCCTACAAGATCTTATGATAGCCTGGTGGTATGAGGGTAGGCCTCCTCATGGTACTTCCATGTACACCTTTGAGAAGAGGCTTCAGCATGTGAAATTCAAGCTGAAACAATGCAATAAACACTGCTTTGGAAATCTTGAAGAGCATTTGAGAGGAGCCCAGGCCAGGCTAGACAGTGTCACTCGCCAGATCAAGGACCAAGGAATGACTCTAGACTTGATGTCTAAAGAACCCTCAGCTTTGAGGGAGGTTGAAGAATGGGAGCTTCAGGAGGAAATATTTTGGAAGTAAAAGTCTCAGGTGGATTGGTTACAAGAGGGAGATAGAAACATTGCTTTCTTCCACAACACTGTTAAAGCTCACAGGTTTGGAAATTCTATCACTTCTCTTATTTCTACTTCTAGAGATCAATTCTTTTCCAAGGAGGCAATTTCTTTAGAGGCCACTAGTTACTTTTCTCAACTCTTCTCTAAGGAGGAACCTGTTTCTTTGGTGGAGACAAGGGATATTTTAGATTGCATTCCTCATCTTGTATCTAGCAGTATGAATAGAGATTTGTTAAAACCTATTATGCTTGAAGAACTAGAGAAGGTGGTATTTGGTATGATGAAAGGTAAAGCCCCGAGCCCAGATGGTTTTCCCATTGAATTTTTCTAGGATTTTTGGGAGATTATTAAATTTGATCTTCTATAAGTTGTCTAGGAATCATATCAAAATAAACAAATGCTCAAGTCTTTGAATGCCACTTTCCTGGCTCTCATTCCCAAGATTGATGGGGCTAACAGGTTGGATCAATTCAAACCTATTGCTTTATGTAATGTCACGTACAAAATTATCACAAAATTAATTGCTAAGAGGCTTAAGCCTTTTCTTTCCACTTTGATTTCTGAGGAATAGGGAGGTTTTGTTGGTGGTAGATAGATTCTTGATGGGGTGGTTATTGCCTTAGAGGCTATTCATTCTATGGCCACGTCCAAGGAAAAGGCTATGTTTATTAAGCTAGATTTAGCTAAAGCTTACGATCAAGTTAGTTGGGAATTCCTAGGTTGTGTGCTTCTAGCTTTTGGATTTGATATGGATTGGGTTGATTAGGTTCTCAGTTATGTGACTTCCCCATCCTTTTTAGTTCTTATTAATGGAGAACCTACTGACCTACTCTCTACTTCTCGAGGACTTTTACAAGGGGATCTTATCTCTTCATATCTATTTATCATTATGGTAGAGAACTTGGGTAGGTTTATAAAGTCTAAAGAAAAACTGGGACTTGTTAAAGGGTGGAAGTGGCACAATGATATTCCAGCATACACAGACCTCCAATTTGTGGATACTACTGGACTGATGGGCTTGGCTACTATTAATGAGGCAAGAAGCTTCAAAATGATTTTGGATACTTATTTAAAATCTTCTAGATAGAAAATTAATCAAGGTAAATCATCTATTTATTTCTTTAATATCCCTTAGTCGATTCAGCTTAGGATTTCTAGGATTCTCAAGTTTCAAATTGGATCCCTCCCATTGATCTATCTTGGAGTACCATTAACTCTGGGAGCTCAGCTAAAAGAATATTGGCAAGGTATTTTAGACAAATTTCATAGTAGGGTGAGTCACTGGACTCATAGGTGGCTCTCTTCTGCTGGAAGGGTTATCCTCCTCAAGACTGTGATTCAGGCTCTTCCCATTTATAGGTGTTTAGTGCAAACTCCTCCCATTGGAGTTATGAAAGATTTTGATGCTTTGTCATGAAAATTCCTTTGGTCAGGCAATCTCCTCTCTTCTAAATGGAGCTTAGTCAACTGGGACACTATTTTTTTACCTAAGTTTGCTGGGGGACTAGGCCTTAAATGTATGGCTCTTGGCATCAAGGCTCTAGTGGCAAAGTTATGCTAGAGGTGGTGCAAGAATCAAGATCGGGATTGGGCTAAGATTTTGGCCCATAAGTATTTTCCAAGAGTGGAGTTTCAGGATATTTTATAGACTGGAGCTTGATGATGGAAAGGGATACTTTATTTGGGACACTCTCAAAAGGGGTGCTCCTCTTATCAAGGAAGGCCTTTTCTGGATATGTAATGATGGGTCGAGTGTGTTATTCTTGCAGGACTCTTGGGATGGCCACCCTCCCATTCTCTCCAGCTACCCCAACCTTCAACTTCTGTGTCAGGTTTTTTCAGCTACAAGATGGACCAAGGTAGCTCACTTCAAGACTATTAAGAGGTGTGAATCAATGAATGTGGCTAGTTGGAAGGATCCATAGGATTGGCCCCTGGGGGGCTCCTCAAAGATTCAGGTTGAGTTGGCTAATCTTCTCTTTGTTAGGCTATGTAGCTCTTCTAAGGACAAAGACATCTTGGCTTGGGGTCCTTGCCCTAAAGGAAAGTTTAGTGTGGCCTAGGGATATGCTTGGCTAGATAGTCAATTTAATGGAGTTCAAGAGGTTTCCAGGTGGAGGAAGGTTTGGAATAAATTCTCTTAGCCAAAATGTAATTTTTTTCTATGGTTGGTTGCTCAAAAAGTGTCTTACTTGGGATAATCTCTAGAGGAGAGGGTTTCAGGGTCCTTTCTGTCCCCTCTGTATGTTGAATGGAGAGGATGTTTCTCATTTATTCTTCTTATGCCCTCTCTCTAGAGAAATCTAGCATAAGTGGTGGGGTTAAGGAGGTTTCCTAGTGGAGGAAGGTTTGGAATAAATTCTCTTAGCCGAAATGTTATTTTTTTCTATGGTTGGTTGCTCAAAAAAAGTGTCTTACTTGGGATAATCTCCAGAAGAGAGGGTTTCAAGGTCCTTCTTTCTATCCCCTCTGTATGTTGAATGGAGAGGATGTTTCTCATTTATTCTTCTTATGCCCTCTCTCTAGATAAATTTGGCATAAGTGGTGGGAGGTGTGGTGTCATGGATGCATTCATGTTGAATCTCTTATTAAATTTTGGGATAGCCTTGGTAGACCCCCTACAAAAACTTTATTCCTCTAGGTGGCTTAGGCTATTGGACCTTCTTTCATTCTTTGAAATCTTTGGCTAGAGCATAACCATCAAATTTTCTGTAATTCTAGCTTGGGAGTCACTAAAATATGGCAGCTAATCTTAAGTAGGCTTCAGGAGACTATCTATGCTAAATGTGATATGACTGAGCTGGTGGATCCTAGTGACTTCAGTATAGTTAGGAATTTGGGATTGGTGGACAAAGGATTGGGAAGCATAAGTAGTAAGAGATCTCAGCCACTCAAGAGAAAGGTTTGTAGGTGGGGAGATGGAGACCTCCACTAGATGCAATCCTAAAGATTAACACTGATGGCTCCTCCCATGGGAACCCTGGACAAGCAGGTGTGGGGGGGATTGGGAGAGATACGAATGGCAATGTTATTTTCATATTCTCTATTCACAAAGGAGTTCATTCCAATAATGTGATGGAGGCCTTGGCCATTAAGGTGGCTATGGAGTGGGCTTCCTCTCTTGGATGGAGGAGAATGGTGTGTGAATCAGACTCTTAGATTGTTGTGGATATGATAAATAACCAGAGAGTGGATGACTCTAACTAGCAAATTGGCTCTCTTTTTAGAGAGATTCTTCACTTGAGTAGCTTTGTGGATGGGATCTCCTTTTGTCATATTCCTAGGGAATGGAATGGAGTGGTTGATGTCTTGGCAAAATGGGCATCGGAGAAGGGTGCTGGTTGGGATATTTCCGATAGGGATGATCTTCATGTTGATTATGTTGGGACTTTCGAGGAATTAGTGGAAAAGGATAGAACTTAATTAATTTTGGGTATGTGATTTGGTTGTTTGGGCCTGAGGCCTTTTGTAATTTGGCTTTAATTGAATAAATTTTACCCCTTTTTCCAAATTATATTTATTTAATTTAATAATAATAAATTTATAAGTTTCAATTAAATAATGAACTTCAACTATTACTATTAGTTAAATTAATAAAAATGTTTTTCTAAATACATTTTTTTATTTAATAAAAATAAAATGGGAATAATTTAAATAAACTTTATTCTAATTAAAATAAAAAAGTGTACACAAAGAATTAAATAAATTAAAATCAAAACCCTAGGATAAGTAAATTCTTTATTGGGAGATTAGTGCTTATTTCTCCACACACTAGTTTGGAGGAGCAACCACAGCTTTAGCAAGAGAATTTTCTTGTGGGCTTTTGGAGATAGGGAATTGGTGTGCACAAGGCTTCATCAAATTTTGTTTGCATCACACTAAGGTAGGAATCTATGCAATTCTTTTGTAAAATTCCTTCAAGAATCCTTTGTCTTCTTCGTGCCTGAAAAAGAGAGATTGTTTATGTCAGATCTATGAAGTTTTAGAATTATTTTTATTTTCGTGAAATGTGAATGAAAATATGAAAACTCTAGTTGAAATCTTGATTGTGTTGATATCAAACAACAATCTAGGAAATCTGGAATATTGAAAGAAGAGAAAAGTAGGGTTTGAATGGAGAAAACCAACTAGGATTTGATTGGAATCAATAGTTTGATCTAAGAATTTATTTTACCCTCTCTTTTTTCTTTTTTTTTAAATATAAAAACAATACACTGGAAAAATTTGCCCTACTAGATTGTACCTATAAAACCCTTTTTTAATTATAAAATAATAATAATAGTAAATTACATTGGGGGCGGGCCATTACGCCCCAATGCACCTAGCTTGGCCAATGCAGCTACCAAAAGTAGGTCACTACTGCCAAAGGCAGTAGCATACTACTCAAGATAGTACATGTGCTACCGAAGGCAACAACGTCTGCATTGGCAAACTGCTACTGCATGTAGGCTCTTAGAGTCACCACAGCAGCACCCCTTATTGGGGTTGTAAAAATAATATTTTTTATTAAAAATTAATATAATTTTTTTCTTTAAATATATATATATATATATAAATATATTAATTTAAATAATTTAAATTTAATTAAGATTTAGTTAATTAATAATTTTATTTAATTAGTGGATTTTAGTTATAAAATTAGATTATATTTTTTTAATATTATTTAATTTAAAGTTTAGTTATATTTAGATTTTAATTAGTATTTAATGTTAATTAAATTTGGTTAATTAATAATTAATATAATTAAATTTGATTATTAAATAGTATTAAAATAGGTTCTTTGGAGTTTGACCTTTGATTGAAGGAACATTTCTAAATTGGATATTTGACCATCGAATAAAGAGGGTAATACATAGTTCTGTAGGAAAATATGGAGCCTTAAACAACAAAAATGAGACTTAGTTTTGATCCAACTAGAATTGGAAACCTTATCAACTGAGAACTCACTAAATGAAAACCTCGCTTTTTACCCAAATCGAACCTTTTATTATTTAAACTAATATAGTTGAATAATTACACTTTTTATATTTGTATGATGAGATGGTTATGTTTTATTTCATGATGGGGTTTGGGAAAAACCTAGTATTTTGGCCAAGTAGGTATGTTTACCAGAGGCTTGATAAGTGATTGATTTATGATGTTGTTATGATGTTGTGATTTTCATTATTTAACCTTTGAAGAATTGATCAGTTATCTATTGTGCTTCCAGTTGCTTGTATAGGATTGATGTGGTCATTATGACTTGATGAGATATTATGTTATGAGCCTAGGGTAGGTTATCTTTGTGTATGTTGGGAAGTGGCTTGCAATGGAGGTCGGAGCCCTAAAGAGGCTACCTAGGTAACCCATTGTAAGTTGTAATAATAAGTGATAATATTTCATTAATGGGGTTTAAATGAATTAACAAGATTTAGAGTATTGCCTTGCCCATGCCTCAAATGCTAGAATAGGCTAGGATGGGAGTAGAGAGGATGTTTGGTTGCAACCTTGCCTTGTTAGTATACCGATAATGATGCCAAAAAGAGTCACTAGGGGGCTGGAGTCTAGAGAGACTACCATGGTAACCTTAAAGTTGATTTATGTTATGACACTTGCCCAAATGCATATTAGGTTCCTATGTATCTTTTTTGCCTTTGGGATTAGATGTTACTTGTGTACTTGGTACATTGAGATAGATTTCAATCAAGATTCCTTGACCTAGATTCTTGTTATAACTTTGGATTATTATCCATTTGGGACTTGAGATTATCTCCTCAGCATGGTGGGACTGGGCCATTTAGGTTCTGCGATGTTAGGTGGTAATGTTTCTTATACCATTGAGATATGATAGTTGGATGTCAATGTTGGATATACCTTGTGGAGTTGTCCTATTCTTTTGATCTTGTGATTATGTTCTATGATCATATTCTAATTTATTTTACTTTGATTATTTGAGATCCTATGAGATGTTATATCTTATCATGATGTATATTCTTTTATCAGTTCATGCCCTATGATGTGTGTAGAGGATGAGTATGCATTCTTGTTATGTCATGTGGCATCTTATGTACTTGTATATTATTTCATGCGATTTCATACTTATGGTTATTCTATGATATAAACTTTGTTTACTTATCAGATTTGATCTTCATAAAACTTATGTGAGTGATTCAACATCATAGAACCCTTAAGATGTAACTGTTATTGTATTGTTTATGTATGTATGTGAGTTATTTCTTTTGTTATGTATTCTCTTTTTTTTTTTTATCTTTCAAAAAAAAAGTTTAGCAAACTTAGTGACATAATAGGTTTATTTATTTTGGGTTCCCTAGCATGGTATTACATCTGGTATCAAAGCCCACATTTCTACATTGGGAGCTCTAGGTATACTGGAATGCCACTCGATGAAAACTAGTAAACTTAAATGAAACTTATGCAACTATAATTAAACTATCACAATGTGAGCAACTTGAACTTTAGACTCAACATAGAAAAATGCAACTTGAATAACTCTTGATTTTAATTTCAAAACATGTTTTCTTATTATTATTCTTTAGAGTAATATGCTTTTGTTGATATTATTGGCATTTATTTTTTCCTTCTTAGATGTTGTATGAGGATGGTGTCTTAGACTAGATTGATTGTGAGATGTCAACGCTCAGGCTAAGGAAGAGTTCATGGGCAAGGAGGAGATATCAGCTTGCATATGACTAGTCATGAGACTCTTGTTCAGGAAGAGAACAAGGAGGTGAACAATGGAGAGCATCATGTTGATTTAGAGAAGGTCAATATTAGGCAGATAATGAGGATTGCATATTAGGCACATATCATGGTGACGGTTGTCTAGTTGTCAAAATTAAGCTTGTAGATTGATGATGTTAGCATGACATCACCTGCATCAACCTTGCTTGCACATCTCCAGGGTTAGTTTTTAACCTACTATTGGTTTTTTGACCATAACTTTTGCGTACAGAGGTATTTTTTTGATTTGAAAGGAGTACCAAAAAGCTGGTTCTGAGATGGAGACATTGGTGTAGGTATTTTTAGCTTTTGATGCATTTTTGTTGCCCATTTTTCAGTCAAAGTCTAAAGTTTAGTTTTTGACTCTGGCAAGCATTTCTTTTGCATCCCATGTTAGTTTTTTGAAAATTTTATATTTTTGGAAAGCTGGTTCTGTGTACTTTTTAGAAATGTGGTTCTTTTCCTTAGTTTTTGGCCCATGCTCTTTCTATCATAGTTTTGGTGTTTTTTCTCTATGGTGGATATCTTGAGTGTTTTAGGCCCGAGGATTGTTTTCCTAGCATGGTTTCCTTTTTTTTAGGCTATACTATGTTTGGTATAAGCTTGTTTTTAGTTTTTATCATTGTAGCTATCATTTTGAAGCACTTTTATGTATCGCTCTGAGATAAAGTCCCACTCTTGCATTCCGAGGGTCATGAACATTGTTTTGAGTTAGTTGTACTTGCACTATTTTCATAAAGTACCATGGGGGGGATAGTTGTTTGTTTTAGGCTTCTCCCTTTTTCAAGTGAGTGTCCCTTCCATGACATTAGCCCCATGTAGCATTAGTTTGATAGTGTCTTTATGGGTGTTTGTACATCTTTCCCTCTCTCGTCGTTCTTGGTTCATTTGCAAAAGACTTTGGCCCACCTTCTCAGTTGCCGGTCATCACACCCTATCTGCATTAAGGGGGGGTTATGCTATTTTTCTAATGCATCCTTGGTTCGATGGTTTGATAGTGTGAACTATGTATTCAGCGGTTGATCCTATGTACAAGGTGATTGCAGTGTCTGGCTACCTATGCATTTCAGTGAGATGGATCATCTAGGATATAGACACACTCGGTTTGTGCCTTCTTCTTCCACAGATGTTCTTTAGATCAGTAGTTTTATAGATTTGTGGCTTCTTCATGCTTTAGTGATTCTTCATGATCACTCTTTGTTCCTATTTTAGGGGACATTTTCCTAGTTGGAGGCTTCTTCAGTTCTTCACTAGGTTACCTCTTTTTGGGGGAGGGTTTTTCCCACGTGGTTTTCTCTCTTTCCCCACTTTCAGAGGTTGCATTTTGTTGCATTGTTCATGGGTACCTAACATGGCCTTGTTGCCGAGACCCATTCTGCATTCATCTTAGTTTTGTGAGCTTAAGACATTTCCCTAAGTTGCACTTAAGGGGGGTGTTAGAGTAAATAATTAATTACTAATTATTTATTCTATTTACTTAAGCTTACTTAGGTAAATGCATTTTATTTATTAGTTGTAGTCTAGGAGTTTGTTATAAGTTGTTGACAATATCGGAGTTTGTTCTCTCCTAAGTCATACTTATCCTCTCACATTGTTCGAGGACTTTCCACCTTATGTGGATGTATGCTTAGTTGGCACACTTATATCCTAGCATCTTCTAGCTTGTTCTAGAATATTCTTGGAGCTCTTTATATTCGGGCTCCCTCATTGTATTTTCATAATATCACTTATTGTATATTATAAATACATATTTTCTTGTGTTTCAATATCTTGTGGTCTCTCATGTTCATTTAGGGTTTTTCCCTTGCTCCACGCTCTTCCTTCCTTGGCTTCTCTTTGATAGGTTTTTTGCATGTAGGTGATCTTTGGCATCTTTGGAGTTAGATTTCATCAACTCCAATAGTAATGAATCCTCCTAGTTCCAACTTGCATTGTTGTACTAGATAGTTTGTGGGTATCCTAGCTCTTGAAGCTAGTTTCACCTGCCAACCTATGCTTTGCTTAATTGCCTCAATCTCACACTTTACAACTATAGAGGGTGATATGAAGGAATTTGTAGCATCTGAATCAAATAAAGTAGAAAATGGTGTACTCTAGATCACTCCTATAGTCTCAGCTATGGTACCTTGGTGATCTACCACTACAAAAAACCTATGTTATCTCACAACATCACCAACTATAGCCTTAGATATTGCTAGCTTCGGTCCCAAATATTGAGAAGTATGTTGCAAACAGTTAGCTACAATATGCCCAAACTGTCCACATGAGAAACATGTTTTACCTTTATTAGAAGCTCTCCCTATTGGAGGTGTACTAGACTATTGATGACTATCTCTACTGGCAAAGGAGTGGTTACTTGTACAGGCTGACTATAATGATTACACCTATTGCATTGGGAGTTTCAAAAGTTTCAAGAATTGGAACCACCACCACCACTCTGTGTTGGAAGATAAGATCCCTTTTACTACTATTGTTGCTGCTACTAACCCTTCTTTCCTTTAGAGTAAGGAGGTTTCCTATTACTACTCGTGCCCTAGCTTTGTCAACCCTAGACCTCGATGGTGCATGTCCACTAGCATATGTCTCCACAAAACCACCATGTCCCAAGGCAACATTCTGCTCTACAAGAATAGCCTGTTGAACCACATCCTTAAGGATTTTAGGTTGGAATAACTTCACACCCCCAATAATATGGTTGTTCAGTCCCCGAATGAAGTTTTGTACCAATACTAGTGATTTGTCATTGATTCCTACATATGGCATGAGCTCATAAATTTTTTGTTCATACTCCACCATAGTCATGATATATTGCCTAGACTATGGAACTTATCTGCTCTTTGTTGGTGCCACTATTCTAGTAGGAAGCAATCACAGAAGCTTTCAAGGAACAACTCCTAGGTAATAGTACTTATGTCCACACCTAGAATCTTTTCCTCAATATTTTACCATATGGCCACAAAGACATTCAAATGTGTAATGGCATATCTTTCTTTGACATTGGAGTCAAAGTCTTGCATCATGAAACATTTGTCTAAGGTAATCAACCACTACTCTACAATATAACTAGTACCTTCCTTAATTAAGGGTTTGAGCTTGGCTTGCTATAGGTCCCTCATCTGTGTGGCCTTGGCCAACCTCTATCTATCACCATGAGGATGTCCCTAAGGACTCTTGGATCTCTATCTCTCCTCATTTTCAGTATGATGAGATTCCTCTTGATCAGTACCCTTTAGAGGGGGTAGGTGCTATAGGATAATCCTCATCATCTGCCTAATATTGACCTTCTCTAAATCAACATGATGCTCTCCATTGTTCACCTCCTTGTTCTCTTCCTAAACAAGAGTCTCATGACTAGTCATATGCAAGCTGATATCTCCTCCTTGCCCATGAACTCTTCCTTAGCCTGAGCATTGACATCTCACAATCAATCTAGTCTAAGACACCATCCTCATACAACATCTAAGAAGGAAAAAATAAATGCCAATAATATCAACAAAAGCATATTACTCTAAAGAATAATAATAAGAAAACATGTTTTGAAATTAAAATCAAGAGTTATTCAAGTTGCATTTTTCTATGTTGAGTCTAAAGTTCAAGTTGCTCATGTTGTGATAGTTTAATTATAGTTGCATAATTTTCATTTAAGTTTACTAGTTTTCATCGAGTGGCATTCCAGTATACCTAGAGCTCCCAATGTAGAAATGTGGGCTTTGATACTAGATGTAATGCCATGCTAGGGAACCCAAAATAAATAAACCTATTATGTCACTAAGTTTGCTAAACTTTTTTTTTGAAAGATTAAAAAAAAAAAAAAGAGAATACATAACAAAGGAAATAACTCACATACATACATAAACAATACAATAACAGTTACATCTTAAGGGTTCTATGATGTTGAATCACTCACATAAGTTTTATGAAGATCAAATCTGATAAGTAAAAAAAGTTTATATCATAGAATAACCATAAGTATGAAATCGCATGAAATAATATACAAGTACATAAGATGCCACATGACATAACAAGAATGCATACTCATCCTCTACACACATCATAGGGTATGAACTGATAAAATAATATACATCATGATAAGATATAACATCTCATAGGATCTCAAATAATCAAAGTAAAATAAATTAGAATATGATCATAGAACATAATCACAAGATCAAAAGAATAGGACAACTCCACAAGGTATATCCAACATTGACATCCAACTATCATATCTCAATGGTATAAGAAACATTACCACCTAACATCGCAGAACCTAAATGGCCCACTCCCACCATGCTGAGGAGATAATCTCAAGTCCCAAATGGATAATAATCCAAAGTTATAACAAGAATCTAGGTCAAGGAATCTTGATTGAAATCTATCTCAATGTACCAAGTACACAAGTAACATCTAATCCCAAAGGCAAAAAAGATACATAGGAACCTAATATGCATTTGGGCAAGTGTCATAACATAAATCAACTTTAAGGTTACCATGGTAGTCTCTCTAGACTCCAGGCCCCTAGTGACTCTTTTTGGCATCATTATCGGTATACTAACAAGGCAAGGTTGCAACCAAACATCCTCTCTACTCCCATCCTAGCCTATTCTAGCATTTGAGGCATGGGCAAGGCAATACTCTAAATCTTGTTAATTCATTTAAACCCCATTAATGAAATATTATCACTTATTATTACAACTTACAATGGGTTACCTAGGTAGCCTCTTTAGGGCTCCGACCTCCATTGCAAGCCACTTCCCAACATACACAAAGATAACCTACCCTAGGCTCATAACATAATATCTCATCAAGTCATAATGACCACATCAGTCCTATACAAGCAAATGGAAGCATAATAGATAACTGATCAATTCTTCAAAGGTTAAATAATGAAAATCACAACATCATAACAACATCATAAATCAATCACTTATCAAGCCTCTGGTAAACATACCTACTTGGCCAAAATACTAGGTTTTTCCCAAACCCCATCATGAAATAAAACATAACCATCTCATCATACAAATATAAAAAGTGTAATTATTCAACTATATTAGTTTAAATAATAAAAGGTTCGATTTGGGTAAAAAGCGAGGTTTTCATTTAGTGAGTTCTCAGTTGATAAGGTTTCCAATTCTAGTTGGATCAAAACTAAGTCTCATTTTTGTTGTTTAAGGCTCCATATTTTCCTATAGAACTATGTATTACCCTCTTTATTCGATGGTCAAATATCCAATTTAGAAATGTTCCTTCAATCAAAGGTCAAACTCCAAAGAACCTATTTTAATACTATTTAATAATCAAATTTAATTATATTAATTATTAATTAACCAAATTTAATTAACATTAAATACTAATTAAAATCTAAATATAACTAAACTTTAAATTAAATAATATTAAAAAAATATAATCTAATTTTATAACTAAAATCCACTAATTAAATAAATTTATTAATTAACTAAATCTTAATTAAATTTAAATTATTTAAATTAATATATTTATATATATATATATATATATATTTAAAGAAAAAAATTATATTAATTTTTAATAAAAAAATATTATTTTTACAACCCCAATAAGGGGTGCTGTTGTGGCAACTCTAAGAGCCTACATGCAGTAGCAGTTTGCCAATGCAGACGTTATTGCCTTCGGTAGCACATGTACTATCTTGAGTAGTATGCTACTGCCTTTGGTAGTAGTGACCTACTTTTGGTAGCTGCATTGGCCAAGCTAGGTGCGTTGGGGCGTAATGGCCCGCCCCCAATGTAATTTACTATTATTATTATTTTATAATTAAAAAAGGGTTTATAAGGTACAATCTAGTAGGGAAAATTTTTCCAAGCCACGTGTCACCCTGTGCTGTGCCAAGTGGCAGTCAAACTGTTGATAGTGTTATGCTAAGTCTGAGTAGACTTGGAGCGATGGGTGGGTGGAGTTCTCTGGCGGTGGAGGAGCGGCTAGGCATAGAGGTGGAGGGTAGCAAAGGCACCGCTGGCGGAGGCCATGAAATGAGCGATGCTTGGGCCGCGGCAGTTGATTGGAGGCACAACCGGCTGAGGCAAGCCATAGGCTACACTTGAGCGGCCCCACAATGGCCACTGGGTGGTGCCATAGAAGCACACTGCAGAAATATTTTATTTTTTTAAATCACCGAAAAAGTCCATACAGTTCGTACAAAAGGCCTACAAGCAAAAAAAATTTGCCTCTCGGAGCTTTGTCTCTAAAATCAAAAAGCTTTATATGAATCCTGACTGCAAACGACCTTTTGGATCCAATGGCAAAGTCTATTTGAGCTGAAAGTGCTCCTAAAATTTTTTGATCCCTTGATTTGAAGAAAAAATACACAAACAAACTAGGGTTTGTGACTCCAAATCACAGCTTCAAAAACCCTTCAAAAAAGCAGCAACAGGGAGGCTCTGATATCATGTTGGAGTTGATGAAACCAAACTTCAAAGATGCCCAAGATCATGTGCATGCAAAAACCTATCAAAGAGAAGCCAAGAAAGGAAGAGCATGAAGCAAGGGAAAAACCCTAAACAGACATGAGAGACCACAAGAAAATATGTATTTACAATATACAATAAGTGATATTATGAAAATACAATGAGGGAGCCCAAATACAAAGAGCTCCAGGAATCTTCTAGAAAAAGCTAGGAGATGCTAGGAGATAAGTGTGACAACTAAGCATACATCCACATACGATGGAAATTCCTCGAACAATGTGAGAGGATAAGTATGACTTAAGAGAGAACAAACTCTCGTATTGTCAAAAAATTATAACAAACTCCTAGACTACAACTAATAAATAAAATGCATTTACCTAAGTAAGCTTAAGTAAATAGAATAAATAATTAGTAATTAATTATTTACTCTAACAATTACTTCATTAGACCTTTGATTCATTCCCCTTGGTTTGTATGGCATAGTGTTGGGCATGGATTGGCTAGGCTCACATAGAACTAGCATTGATAATAGGAGGAAGATTATTCAATGTAAGGATGACTAGGGTAAGGAATAAGAGATTGTAGGCATCCTGAGACCCATATCCCTCTGTATAATCTCTTCTATACAACTATTGTGTAGCATTTGCAAGGGTTGTCAAGTATTCATCAATACTGTGAGTGAACTTGAGGAGGAAGACCCTAGATCACCCTATTCTATAGGAGTATCTTGATGTGTTTCCTAGTGGGATCCTAGGTATGCCACCTAGAGGGACATTTATTTTTGTATTGACCTCATCCTAGGAGTAGAGTCATTATCTAGAGCTCCTTATCAGATGACCACTTAGAAGTTGAGTGAATTGTACCTATAGCTAGAGGAACTTTTGTCTAAACGTTGTATTAGACCAAGTGTTTCTCCATGGGGAGTACAAATGCTTTTCATGAAGTATGGATCATTATGCTTGTGCATTGACTAGAGACAATTGAACAAGGTAATGATTAAGAACAGGTATCCTTTTAAAAGGATTGATGACTTGTTTGACCAAATCAAGGGAGCCAAAGTGTTCTATCGGATAGATCTGAAGTCAGGGTACCCTAAATTATGCATTCATGATGCTGATATAATAAGATATCCATCCACACTCATTATGGACACTATGAAATTATAGTGGTTCCATTTGGTTTGATGAATGCTCCATTAGTATTCATGTTCCTTAGGAATGGAGTATTTCTTTCTTACTGAGACCATTTTGTACTTGTGTTCTCAAATGACATATTGATATATTCCAGATCTCAGGAAGAAAATAGGGAACACCTATGATTAGCCATTTTGTGCCTTGGAGACAATTAGCTATATGCCAATTCGACAAAGTGTGACTTATTTCAATCTGAGGTACAATACTTAGGACACACTATTTTAGAATATGGTATGTCAATGGATTCTACAAAGATTTGAGATTCGTAGCTTTATGGGTTTGGCTAGATATTACTAAAAAAACTTGTTGAGAACTTCTCAAGAGTTTTATACCACATCACTTCGAAGTTTATTTGGATAGAGAAAGGAAAGGAAGCATTCCAAAAGCTCAAGGAATTTTGACTAGTGCATTGATTCTAGCAGTATTTGATCCAACAGGTGATTTTATGGCGTGTGATGATGCTTCCTTAAAATGAATCAGAGCAGTCCTAATACATGATAGATGTGTGATTGCCTATGAGTTTCACAAGCTCAAGTATTATGATTTGAACTATCCCACACATGATCTTGAGCTAACTATACTTTTTTATGCTCTAGTGAGATGGAGACACTTCTTGTTGGGGCATCATTTTGAGCTACATAGAAATCATTGCAATTTGTTGTACATCTTCATGCAGCCTAATTTGAATTCCAAGAAGAGGTGTTTGATGGAGTTTTTATACAAGTATGACTTCAAGGTGAATTATATTTAGGGGAAGGAGAATGTGGTAGCCAATGCTTTGAGTCATAGGAGACATGAGACATTAGCATTGACTCTTAGTGTGGATTTGAGGAGCTATATACTTTAGGCACTTCCTATAGATACTTGGTATGAGGAAGTGATCCTTGAGATAGAATTAGGAAGATCTTTAGATGGAAGATTTTAAGGCTATTTCCTAGAGTTAGATGGTCTTTTATGTGATACATAGAGGATTTATGTAGTGTTAGATTGTGGTGACTAATCAGGAAAGTACTGTACATACTTCATAAATTCTTTGGGTTCAGGGCATCACCCTGAAAAAAAAAAATTTGGGCCCTATTTTATCAGGATTTTGGACTGACATGCAATTATTAATTATAACCCTAAAGTAGTAAAATTACCTATATAAAAGAGCTTAGGGGTAGGGATTTTTTTCATAATAGTGATGCAAAGTTAGTTCTTGCAGCGGTATTGAGTTGTAAGGGATTACGGATTGTAATCAGGTTGTAATCACTGGATCATAAAAATATCAAACTTGTTGTTTGGTGGATGTAACCCAAGGATTGGGTGAACCACATTAAATCTTGGTGCCTTGTGTTCTTTTTTGTGTGATCTATTATTTTTTGTTATTGGTCATATTTGCATGTAATTATTATTTCTGTCAGTGGTTTAATCCTAACAAGTGGTATCAGAGCCTAGTTGTCTTTCATTTCTCCTCTATAGGAAAGTCTCATGGTTGAGTGGGACTCTCACGGTTGAGTGGGAGTGGTGGCAAATGAGGGTAAGCTGAGGATTGATAGGTTTAATGGGTAGAACTTCTAGTTATGGAAGATGCAAATGGAAGACTATCTTTATCAGAAGGATTTATGGAAGTTGTTAGAAGGAAAAGCCAAGAATAGGGGATCTATGTCAAATGATGAATGGGATCTTTTGGATAGAAAGGAACTTGGAAGCATTCGATTATGCCTAGCAACATTGGTGGCATTTAATATTACAAAAGTGAAGATGACAGAAGAATTGATGCAAACTCTAGTGAAACTATATGAAAAGCCCTCCACTTCAAACAAGGTATTTTTCATGAAGCATTTATTTAATATAAAAATGGCAGAAGGTGGATCAGTTGTAGATCATTTAAATGAGTTTAATACTATTACTAGTCAGTTATCTTTTGTGGTTATCAATTTTGATGAAGAAATTAGGGCTCTCTTGATTTTGTGTTCTTTACCTGAAAGCTAGAATGGCTTGGTAATGTTTGTAAATCTGTTCCTAGATCTAGTACCCTAAAATATGATGATGTGATCGGTGTTGTTTTGAGTGAGGAAACTCATAGGAAAACCTTAGGTGTATCTATATCAGGAAATGATTTGAATGCACAACGCAAGGGCAAAACGACTGAGCGAGGAAGTAGCTCTCAAAATTGTGGGAAACCAAGAGGAAACTCAAAGGGGAGGAGGTCTCAATTGAGAGGACGAAATGACTGTTGGTACTATGAGAAACTAGGTCATAAAAAAAAAGATTGTTGGAATCGAAAGAAAAATGATGGAGATAAATTAGATGGAGACAAGGAGGCAAATGTAGTAAGTAAGAAATCCAAAGATGATGTTTTGCTTCTATCTTTGGAAAGTGTTGATGATTCATGGGTTTTAGATTCTGGTGCTTAATTTCATGCTACACCTCATAGAGGTTTTTTCATTGATTATGTCCAAGGGGATTTTGGACTTATTTATCTAAGAGATAATGAACCCTGCCAGATTTTTGGAAAGGGAAAAGTTAAGATTAAGTTGCAGAATGGGAATCATTGGCTACTACATGAGGTAAGACATGTTCCAAGGCTGAGTAGGAATTTAATTTCAATAGGGCAACTCGGTGATGAGGGTTGTGGAGTTACTTTTAATTATAAAAATTGGAAGGTTTCCAAAGGTTCCCTTGTAGTAGAAAAAGGTCTGAAAGTAGGCACCTTATATCTATGTACAAGTCATATTGTTCCTTCTACTTTAATTGTTTCAGAGAAAAATGAATGTTCAAGAACAATTGTTGTAGTTGAGCAGGGAGAACAAATAGTTGTTGTAGATTATGATACAACATTGTGGCACAACAAACTTAGGCACATGAGTGAGAAAGGTATGAAATTACTTCATTCAAAGAAATTTTTACCAAATTTGAAAAGTGTTAATATGGATTTCTATGAAAGTTGTGTGTATGGAAAAAAAAAAGAGAGTGAGTTTTGTGAAGAGTGGGAAGGAAAACAAAAAGGAGAAATTAAAGCTTATGCATACTGATGTATGGTGACCAACTCAGGTATCTTCCCTTTGAGGCCCTCATTATTATGTTACATTTATTGATGATGTAACTAAAAAAGTATGGGTTTATTTTCTTAGACAAAAATCTGATGTATTTCAATTTTTTAAGAATTGGAAATGCTTGGTTGAAAATGAGACTGGTAAGAAATTAAAATGTCTCAGATCTGATAATGGTGGTGAGTATTATAGTCATGAATTTGAAGATTATTGCTCCACTAATGGGTTCATAGAAAAAAAATTGTTCCAAGGACTCCATAAGAAAATGGAGTGGTTGAAGGCATGAACATGACTATAATGGAGCACACAAGGAGCATGAGGTTGCATCTTGGGTTTCCCTTACACATGTGGGTGAAGGCTATCAATACTGCTCTATATTTGATTAATAGAGGTCCCTCTACTCCTTTGGTTTGTGGTATTCCAAAGGAAGCATGGACTGGTAAGAAGGTGAGTTATTCTTTTCTCAAGATCTTCGGTTGTGAAGCTTTTGCTCACATAGATTCTGAAAATAGAACCAAGCTAGAAGCTAAGTCAAAGAAATGTGTATTTGTTGGATATGGCATTAATGAATTTGGTTATAGGCATTGGGATTTTGAAAATTAGAAAATTGTAAGAAGCAGGGATGTCATATTCAATGAGAAAGTGTTGTACAAAGATCTATTCTAGCAACATGAGAAGAAAGAAGATGATTTTGTAGTTTTGGATGATACTCCAAAAGCTAATGTTCCAGCCATTCTTCATGATGTGCAACAACAGCAACAACAAATACCACACACACCAATGAATGTTAGATGGTCAACAAGGAAAATTAGACCTCCAAAAAGATTTTCTCCCTCTTTGTATTCAATTTTACTTACTGATGCTAGTGAACCTGAGTGTTATGACAAAGCTATGCAAGTGGATACTAAGATCCAGTGGGAGTCTGCAATGAAAGATGAAATGGACTCTTTGCTGAAGAATAAGACATGAGATTTATGCAAGTTGCCTGCAGGTAAAAAGGCTTTACAGAATAAGTGGGTTTACAGGTTGAAAGAAGAGGAAGGAGGTAAGAAAATATTTAAAGCCAGGTTAGTTGTGAAAGGATTTGCATAGAAAAAAGGAATTTATTTTGATGAAATATTTTCTCTTGTTGTTAAGATGACTTCTATTCGTATTGTTTTAAGTCTTGTCGCTACTAAAGATTTACATTTAGAGCAGCTTGATGTTAAAATAGCCTTCCTTCATGGTGATTTGGATGAAGAAATATATATGGCTCAGCCATGGGGATTTGAGATCAAATGTAAGGAGAACTTAGTGTGCAAATTGAAGAAAAGTTTATATGGCTTAAAGCAAGCACCTCTGCAATGGTATCTGAAATTTGACAGGTTTATGCATGAGCATGGCTATAATAGGTGTCATTCAGATTATTGTGTTTATTTTAAGAGGTTGGATGATGATAGCTACATTATTTTGTGTTTATATGTTAATGATATGCTTGTAGCTATGTCTAACATAAATCATCTTAAGGGGTTAAAATGCCAGTTAGCACATGCATTTTCTATGAAGGATTTGGGGGTAGAAAAACAAATTATTGGTATGAATATTTGCTGAGATAGGAAGAACAAAACATTGACATTATCTAAGGTTGATTATGTAAAGAAGGTGTTGCAACATTTCTCTATGGAGAATGCTAAAGTTGTCAGCACACCTTTACCTAATCATTTGAAGTTGACTAAGGAGATGTGTCCCAAGACACAAGAAGAGGAGCATAAGATGTCCAAGGTACCCTATACTTCACCTGTAGGAAGCTTGATGTATGTTATGGTATGTACTAGGCCAGATATTGCACATGTAGTGGCAGTCGTTAGTAGGTATATGAGTTATCCAAGAATTGAGCATTAGAATGTAGTCAAGTGGATTCTCAGATATTTGAGAGGATGTCTACACTATGGGGGCTCTACTACTAATTTATAGGGCTATGTTGACTCAGATTTGGCAACAGATATTGATACCAAGTGGAGTACTATAGGCTATGTCTTTACTATTGGTGGGGCAGTCGTGAGTTGGGTTTCTAAGTTATAGAAGATTAATGCTCTATCCACTACAGAGGCAGAGTATGTAGATACTATAGAGGCAGCCAAGGAGATGATATGGCTTTAATTCTTCTTGGAAGAATTGGGACATTCTCAAAAGGATAATTATTTATTTATAGATAGTTAGAGTGTCATTCATCTTGCGAAGAATTCAGCTCTGCATTCAAAGACCAAACACATACAATTATGGTACCATTTCATTCGGTCAATTTTGGAGGATGGACAGTTAAAGCTAGAGAAAATGCATACAAATGAGAATCCAGCAAATATGTTGACAAGGATAGTAACAAGGGAGAAGTTGAACTCCTCTTTAGCTTTGGTTAGTCTTCTAGACTAAACATGAATAAAAGAATAGTAGAGTCCAGGGTGGTTTGATCTAGTGGGAGCCTCATGGAGTAGCAGCATAGCTATAGGATCAGTCTCCAAGTGTGAGATTGTTAGTTTGTAGTGACTAATCAGGAAAGTACTGTACATACTTCATAAATTCTTTGGGGTTTGGGGCATTTTTGTGGTCTCCACAACACACGCCCCATTCCTTACTAGGAATGGGGACCCCCTACTTTTTTTGACTTCCGAACTCATAGTTCGGGAGTCAGGAGAAGAAAACTCAGTTAAATAAGTTAGAAAGTTGAGTTCAAAAATCACAAAAAAATCAAAAAAAAAAAAAACACAAAAAAATAAAATAAAAATTTTTAAAAATAAAAATAAAAAATTCAAATGCACCGATGAGGGCGCGCGCGCGCCGTCAAGGGCAACGCTCACTCGCCCCTAAAGGCCACATGTGCACTGCCAAGGGTAGTGCGTGCACACGCCCCTAAAGGCTACGCATGCATCACTAAGGGTAGTGTGCATGTGCGTCGCCAAGGGGAGCGCACGCGCCCAAAGCATGTGCACATGACCAAAGGCTTGTGCACGTTGGCGTTGTCTTACTTCGAAGGCACCGTGCATGCTTGTCAGGCCACCTTTTCACCTCCAATTTTGTCCAAGTAGCCATAAGAGGGGTTTAAAATATATCGTTCAAGTATAAGTTGACATATATTTAATTTTTAATTCCTTATACTTAAGATATATTTTAATATATGGGATGAATCTTTTGAGATAGGTTTCAGACCTCCCCGAGATAAGGTAAAGATTCTAGGAAATTTCAGGGCTTCAGGAATCCAGACTTAGCCAAATTTCAAGGCTTCAAGATTTTAGACTTAGCCAAATTTCAGGATTCACCCCTAGTTTTGTTTGAGTAGCTAGTATCTTTACTATGCATTGTTAACTCTACAGACTAATGTTTGCTTCTTTTGTAGGTAAAAATGGCATCCTCAACTTGTCGAGATCATAACTTTTGACTCGAGCCTCAGAATTTAGAACCGCTTACACCATTGGAAAGAAGAACTGGAGATCTAATTTCAGTCCCTAAAACAATGAGCCTTTGGCTATCCAATTTTAGGGGTTGACGAAGGTTCCAACTTGAAATTTTGAGCAAAAGACCTCTAAAAAGGTCATTTAAAAATGCCTAAAAAAATTTGCGAAAAATATTAAAATGTTGCGAACATTTGATCGTCTTAGATAATCTGGATCACTTGGTTTCTCACCGAGAAGGATTGTATAGGTGGAGAGAAGAAAAAATTCAAAGATACAGAGGATTGACACATTAAGCAAATCAAGTTTCTCATCTTATGCAGCTATTGGGGACAAGATTCAATGCAGGTGCCTTGAGATTTTCGATTGAAGAAGCAGAGGGAGTGCAAGTTTATGAAAGTAATTGGCTATAAAGAGGGTTTAAATCATCAAAAAGGGGCATGGAGTGTATACAAAAAGTGATCTAAAACCTCATTTGAGCAAAACCCAGAAACTATTTTCAAAATTGAGAACTTTGATTTTTTGGCGAATTGAGCTCTGCGAGTCTGCAGCTCCGCAGGTCCGCAACTCCATAGCTACTCAGGTTCACAACTCCATAGGTACATAGGTCTGCAGCTTCTCATTTTCATGTAGCTCCACAATTCAGAGGTGAGCCAACAATTGACTGCTAGTTCCAAAAATACCATTTTCCATGCATTGGGAGTGCATTTTGACAAGTTAACTCCAACACATGCCTAGTGAAGGGCCAGTTTCTATTTTTGGTGTCTCCATGCACTTCTACTTCAACTAATGGCTTCCTCCTACTTTCTCTCTCATGCTTTCATTATTTTTGACATGTAAAGGGCTCATGCATCCAATTAATGAATAAAATATGGATGGAGTCCCTCTAAGCACTAGTTAGATTGTCAGTTTGTATATATTTAGTTTGTTTTAATGTTTTAAAAGCATTTTATTGCATCAAGATATCTCTCACTCTCAACACAAATTGAGGAGACGATTTCTTATAAATACCCCATTGTAAAATGTAAAAAGGGTCGTCGTTATTATGCAATAAAGATATGCTTTTGGTGCTAGCATTCAGAGTGTAGTTATTCTTGCCTGAATGTGTCATTTTTTTGTGGATTTTATTCATGAGATTGTGATTGAGCCAAAGTTTTATTGCATTGTTTCTTGTTGTGTGATCTTTTAGTTTTGGTGTTTCCTACAGATATATGAATTTCATTGACGTAACGAGCTTGAGAAGAAATCACCCGATTGTGTCTACATAGCTTTTTGTTTCGCATGATCGCACTTTTTGTGGCCTTGCGATTTGATGAAGAGTGAAACATCATCCGATTTGATAAAGATTCTCACCGACGATTGCATCAGTGGATTCTAGGAAGCATTGCTCCTATTTTCATTAGTTTCCTACCGATTTCTTCAAAGGTTTAACTCGCAGCGTGTTGTGTTCTGTAGCTTATGTCCGTTTAGAAATTTCAATTTCAAGTTATTTGATTTCATGTTATTTGCTTTCAGTTTCTTTATTTTCTTTGCTAACCCCCCTGTTAGAATAGGACCTCATAGTAGTTGCATTGTTAGAGTTGCATTCATTGAAAAAATAGAAAATACAAAAATATTGTTCTTTTGGTGTGATATTTTGAGACAAGGAACAGATTTTACTTGATTCCAAGGTAAAAGAGTTTTTGGAACAAGCAAAGGCCTCCTCATGAACATTCACATTTATCTTCTACTAGGCAGATTTTGGTACGTCATAAGAGAAACACTGAACCTTGGAGTGGATCCTTAAAAATATTTTCTTTTCAAGAGAGGAATTACACTATGGATTACTACCATTGACCTCATGCAAAACGAATGCCCAATAGGCATCACCCCAAAAAAAAAAAAAATTTGGGCCCTATTTTATCAGAATTTTGAGCCAGCATGTAATTATTAATTATAACCCTAAAGTGGCAAAAATACCTAAATAAAAGAGCTTAGGTTTAGGGATTGTTTTCATAATAGTGATGCAAAGTTGGTTCTTGTGGCAGTATTGAGTTGTAAGGAATTATAGATTGTAATCAGGTTGTAATCACTGGATCATAAATGTAGAGAACTTGTTGTTTGGTGGATGTAGCCCAGGGATTGGGTGAACCACATTAAATCTTGGTGCCTTGTGTTCTTTTCTATGTGATCTATTATTTTTTTTTATTGATTATATTTGCATGTAATTGTTATTTCTATCTGTGATTTAATCCTAACATGAATCTCCTAACAGGGATTCGAAGTCTCTTAATAGGGGCTCATATGTACTCAATGTTGTAACAAACTCCTAATAGGGTCTATCCTCTAACAAGGAATATTTGTATTAGTACATCATCTTGTGGGTATCATCCCCACTAGGGTTTTCCCTCTAATCAATGGTTTCCCTAGTTAACATATCTGGTGTCATTTTGTATGAGTATCTTATTGTGGTTTTAGTTTATATTACTCATATGGTTAAGATTGTTTAAGCTTGTTATCGATGATATTAGTTGTATAACTAGTTCACCCCACCTCTCAGTTATATCAGTGGACTATATATTCTAACTAAAAATATTGTAGCATAGGTGATAGCCTCTCTTCCTCATTCTCTAAGAAAAGCCTTAGTGCCATCAAGCTCTGAGAAGGTAGCTACCAAGTTGGTTGAGATAAAGAATGCTTCACCAAGAATCCAACCAATCTTTAGAGAAACATATTTGAGTGAAAAGATGAGAGAAATTTCTATCATTTCATCTACCAAGCAGTAGGTTCAGATCACTTCAGCATTAGGCTTGAATGAACAACTACAAGGTATTCCTCATGTTAGTGTTATTTCTACTATTCCTACATTTTTTTATGTTTCTACTATTTCAAATATTGTTTCTATACCAAGTGTGTCCACAAAAAGTGCAATGATAGTTGAGACAGCCTCAATCAAGCACTAAATTTTTGAATAAAGAAAAATAAATTATTTCCTCTATTATTCTTAAGGAAAAGGGTCAAGAGTTTGAAGCCTCCAAGGAAGAGATTGATCTAGAGGAGGAAATTAAGATACCATATTAGGATGTCTCCAATCTGACTCCTAATCAGATGGATACCCTTGGTCAACTCTGGAAGAAAAGGGCAAAATAGAAAAAGCTCAAAGAAGAAAGGAAAAAGAAAAATCAGGTACTTGAAGACATCAAGAGCATATTAGTTGATGCTCTAAACATTAAGGTTGATGAGAAATAATCAATTTTAGATTAACTTGTGGAAGTTGTTCACAAGTACAATGAAGAGTTGAATGAGCAAGAAAAAATTCTGCAAAGGGAAGAGAGAAAGTTTGAGAATAAAGTTTTGGAGAAGGTACCACAAAAGATAGCTATAAACCAAGTGGAATTATCAAGTATTCTTGCTACACTTGAAACTTATGTAAATAATGTTGTTTCTTTATTTGTCAAATTAAGTGACACGTCTATCTTGACTAAGGACATAAAGGTTAAATTATCTAAGATATATGAGGACTTGAAGGCAAGTGCACATCAATTGTCACTTGACCATAGTAGCAGCTCTACACAATTTGTAAAGATCAGGTACTTGAAAGATCTTTAGGCAAAATTGTTAAGGGAAGGAGCCAAGATTATAGCCACACTTGTAGAAATTCAAGGTAGGATTCTTTCTAACATGGATGCAATGCAAAAACACATTGCACATGCAAAGACATTAATCCATGGTAACAATTTCTCTATAGTTGACCATGTGATGGAACTTTTAGTAGAAGTATAGATAGCCTTGCATGCATCAAACATATTGCAAGAGGATTGGGACAAGACCATGACAATTATTTTGAAAGTACATACTTATTTATTGTCACATTTTGGTATTAACTTGTAATTTTGTTTCATTTTTGGCATTTGTGTCAAAAAAGGGGAGTTGTATATCATACTCCATATATATGTATGGGGGAATTTAGATATATGTATGGGTGAGTATGAAATAAGAAGAGAAAAACATGTACAGTATGGAAGATGTAAATATGAAGTAGAAAATATGTTTACAAAAATAATTTTGAAAAATAAAATAAAATAAAAGTAAGAGATTATCAAGCTACAACTATAGAAAGAAGTCAAAACCAAGTTCAAGACCCAAATTTTTGATAAAGGAAGTTTTGACATGTATTTTGGGCATTCAAATTTTGGATATGATAAATGTTTTTGTTACTAATGCCAAAGGGGGGAATTTTTGACCTTATGGTCAAATCATTTGTCTATTAGTGACTTAACACTTAGTTAGTTGGTTTCATTGCTATCAATTGCTACTGAGATTATCATTCTTCCAGTAGTGTTAAGCAAGTGTTTCAATTGCTACCAAGCTAGAAAGACATATAATAGTTCATGTCGAGCTTCACAGTGTCCATTGAGCATCTGAGATGGTATGTAGTGTTTGTTGAGCCTTTTAATATCCATTGAGCTACTAAGGAAAAATATAGTGTTACCCAAGCATAGCAGAAGCTACCAAACCTTCTAGTATAAGTGATGAAGATACTAGTGTTAACCAAGCTCTATAATGTTAACCAAGTATATCAGTATCTATCGAGCTCATAGTATCAACCAAATGCATAAAGATCTTAGTATTGATTGAGTCTTGTAGTGTCAACCAAGTATCTCAGTATCTACCAAGTTCTTCAGTGTTCACTAAGTCATCTAGTGTGAACCAAGTTCCTACTACTCAAAGTGATCAGTATGGACCAAACTTCAACATCAACCAAGTGCTAGAGGGTGCCAAGTGTTGACAGTGTTTGCCAAGTGTTAGAACATCACTGAGTTGTCTTTAGAACCTGAGGTATAGTAGCTAGCCAACTTTATGAATTATGATGAATTGGGTATTATAGCTGACTCTAGAAGAAACTTAATTGGATTGGTATATATGCAATACATTATATCATATCCAAGTCTGAATGTATGCATATGAATTAAGAAGCAGATGAGTGTGAATTAAATAAGGCTACAATTAGTATGAGGAATAGCAAAGACTTATCTATCATAGCAAGGTGATCATTTTTACTTAAGGAATCTCACTCAAAAAATCAAAGTTGTAGATCAAAGATCAACCACTAGTTCATCCTAATAGGTGCATCAGTCAAATTCTCTAACAAGGTGGACTTAACAATCTTATTCCAAATCTCCTAATAGAATGCATACTTCATTGTATGTTAGCAAAATCCTTTTACAAGGTGGAATAATAGTCCTTATTGATCCTAATAGGGCAGATTACCAGAAGTGATCAATTGTAAGCCTTAACAAACCAACTTTATACTAGAACCATAAAGCCTGTGGGTATTATCCCCACCCCAGTTACTTTCTATTTGGAAGGTTTCTAGGTTACCATATCTTGTCTCAAAGTGTTATGAATGTTTTATTGCTTTTATTCTTTCACGCATGCAACTAGATCAAATTATGTGGTGATGGTTTAATTTGTGAATTAATTTTAAGATTTTATTGGATCTTGATTCACCCCTCTCCTCTCAATACCATAGCCTACCTTATATTTCCAATAATTCGCATTAGAGCATATCGTTCTCACATCAAAAGTTTGACTACTTGAGAAAAAATCAGAGGCAATGGAGGTATATAGGATAAAGAAGGCTATTGAGAATGACAAGTTGGATCTACAATTGGCCATTAGACAACTCAATAAATCTAAGAAGCATCTTTCCAATATTTACAAAGAAGGAAGGAACTAGTAGTAGAATTAAATGACAATCTCTACATTAGTGAAAGAATTGAAGTTTTGTGCCAAGAAAAGAGATTAGATGAAGCTGACATTTTGGGCCGACATGTAATTATTAATTATAACCCTAAAGTAGTTAAAATACTTGTATAAAAGGGCTTAGGTTTAGGGATTGTTTCATAAGGTGTGATGTGAAATTGGTTCTTATGGCAGTACTGAGCTATAAGGGATTATAGATTGTAATCACTGGATCATAAAAATATTGGACTTTTTGTTTGGTAGACATAGCCTAGGGATTGGGTGAACCACATTAAATCTTGGTACCTTGTGTTCTTTTCTGTATGATCTATTATTTTATGTTATTGGTTATATTTGCATGTAATTATTATTTCTGTTCATGGTTTAATCCTAACAAGTGGTATCAGAGCCTAGTTTTTTTTTAGTTATCCTCTACAAGAAAGCTTTGCGGTTGAGTGGGAGTCTCATGGTTTAGTGGGAGAAATGGTAGATGAGGGTAAGCTAAGGGTTGATAGGTTTAATGGGCAGAACTTCCAGTTATGGAAGATGCAAATGGAAGACTGTTTGTTTTAGAAGGATTTATGGAAGTTGTTGAAGGCAAAGCCAAGAATCAAAGATCTATGTCAAATGATGAATGGGATCTTTTGGATAGAAAGGAACTTGGAAACATTCAATTATGCCTTGCACCATCAGTGGCATTTAGGATTACAAAAGCAAAGATGACAGAAGAATTAATGAAAACCCTAGTGACATTGTATGAAAAGCCCTCCGCTTCAAACAAGGTATTTCTCATGAAGCGTTTATTTAATATGAAAATGGTACAAGGTGGATCTATTATAGATCATTTAAATGAGTTTAATACTATTACTAGTTAGTTATCTTCTATGGGTATCAATTTTGAAAAAGAAATTAGGGCTCTCTTGATTTTGTGTTCTTTGCCTAAAAGTTGGAATAGCTTGGTAATGGTTGTGAGTAATTATGTTCCTGGATCTAGTATCCTAAAATATGATGATGTGATCGGTGTTATTTTGAGTGAGGAAACTCATAGGAAAACCTCAAGTGGATCTACATCAAAAAGTACTTTAAATGCACAAATCAGGGGCAGAACGACTAAGAGAGGAGGTAATTCTGGAAATCATGGGAAATCAAGAGGAAAGTCAAAGGGGAGGAGGTCTCAATCAAGAGGACCAAACGACTGCTAGTATTGTGGGAAACCAGGGCACAAAAAGAAAGATTGTTGGAATTGAAAGAAAAATGAAGGAGATAATCAGATGGAGACAAGGAGGCAAATGTGATAAGTAACAAATCTGAAGAGGATGTTTTGCTTCTATCTTTAGAAAGTGTTGATGATTCATGGGTTTTAGATTTTGGTGCTTCATTTCATGCTACACTTCATAGAGGTTATTTCATTGATTATGTCCAAAGGGATTTTGGGCTTGTTTATTTGGGGGATAATGAACCCTGTTAGATTGTTGGAAAAGGAAAAATTAAGATTAAGTTTTAGAATGGGAATCATTAGCTACTACATGAGGTAATTGGCTTTTTAGCCCCTTAATGTGATCCATGTTAGATCTAGCTACAACCATATCATCAACATATAAACATAAAATAATGTAGCTATCATCATCCAACCTCTTAAAGTAGACACAATTATCTGAATGACACCTACTGTAACCATGCTCATGCATAAAACTGTCAAATTTTAGATACCATTGCCGAGGTGCTTGCTTCAAGCCATATAAACTTTTCTTCAATTTGCACACTAAGTTGTCCTTACCTTTGACTGAAAATCCCTATGGCTAAGCCATATATATTTCTTCATCCAAATCACCATGAAGGAAGGCTATTTTAATATCTAGCTACTCTAAATGCAAATCTTCAGTAGCCACTAGACTTAAAACAATACGAATAGAAGTCATTTTAACAAGAGGAGAAAATATCTCATCAAAATCAATTCCCTTTTTCTGTGCAAATCCTTTTATGACTAACCTGGCTTTAAATCTTTTCATATTTCCATCCTCTTCCTTTAACCTATAAACCCACTTATTTTGTAAAGCATTTTTACCTATAGGAAACTTGCACAAATCTCATGTCTTATTCTTCAGCAAAGAGTCAATTTCATCTTTCATTGCAGACTCCCACTGAATCTTAGTATCCACCTGCATAGCTTCATCATTACTTTTAGGTTCACCAGCATCAGTAAATAAAATAGAATACAAAGAGGGAGAAAATCTTTTTGGAGATCTAATTGGCCTTGTTGGCCATCTAACATTCACTAGTGTGTGTGGTATTTGTTGTTGCGGTTGTTGCACATCATGAGGAACCACTGAAACATCAGCTTTTGGAGTATCATCTATCACTACATAACCATCTTCTTTCTTCTCATGGGGCTGCAATAGATCTCTGTACAACACTTTCTCATTGAATATGACATCCCTGCTTCTTACAATTTTATGATTTTCAAAATCCCAAAGCCTATAACCAAACTCATTAATGCCATATCCAACAAATAAACATTTCTTTGACTTAGCTTCTAGCTCAGTTCTATTTTCAGAATCTATGTGAGCAAATACTTCACAACTGAAGGTTTTGAGAAAAAAATAGTTCACATTCTTACTAGTCCATGCCTCCTCTAGAATACCATAGCCCAAAGGAATAGAGCGACCTCTATTAATCTAATATATAGCAGTATTAAAAGCCTCCACCCACATGTGTAAGGGCAACCTAGCATGCAACCTCATGCTCCTTGAACGTTCCATTATAGTCATGTTCATGCATTTAGCCACTCCATTTTCCTATGGAGTCCTTAGAATAGTTTTCTATCTATGAATACCATTAATGGAGCAATAATCTTCAAATTCATGACTACAATACTCACCACCATTATCAGATCTGAGACATTTTAATTTTTTACCAATCTCATTTTCGACCAAGCATTTCCATTTCTTAAAAGTTTGAAATACATCATATTTTTGTCTAAGGAAATAAACCCATACTTTTCTAGTTGCATCATCAATAAATGTAACATAGTAATGAGAGCCACCAAGGGAAGATACTTGAGCCAGTCCCCATACATCGGTATGCACAAGCTCTAATTTTTCCCTTTTATTTTCCTTCCTAGTCTTTGCAAAACTCACTCTCTTTTATTTTCCATATACACAACTTCACAAAAATCCATATTAACACATTTCAAACCTGGTAAAACTTTCTTTGAATGAATTATTTTAATACCTTTCTCACTCATATTCCCAAGTCTATTGTGTCATAGTGTTGTATCAGAATCTACAACAGCTATTTGTTCTCCCTACTCAACTGCAGCAATTGTTCCTAAACATTTATTTTTCTCTAAAATAATTAAAGTAGAAGGAACAATATGACCTGTATAAAGATATAAGGTGCCTACTTTCACACCTTTTGCTACTACAAGGGAACATTTTGAAACCTTCCAATTTTTATCATTAAAAGTAACTACACAACCCTCATCATCGAGTTGCCTTGCTAAAATTAAATTCCTACTTAGCCTTGGAACATGTCTTACCTCATGTAGTAGCCAATGATTCCCATTCTGCAACTTAATCTTAATTTTACCTTTTTCAAAAATTTGACAGGGTTCATTATCCCCCAAATAAACAACCTCAAAATCCCCTTGGACATAATCAATGAAATAACCTCTATGAGGTGTAGCATGACATGAAGCACCATAATATAAAACCCATGAATCATCAACACTTTCTAAAGACAGAAGCAAAGCACCTCTTCAGATTTGTTACTTACCACATTTGCCTCCTTGTCTCCATCTAATTTATCTCCTTCATTTTTCTTTCAATTCTAGCAATCTTTCATTTTGTGCCCTAGTTTCCCATAGTACTAGTAGTCATTTCGTCCTCTTGATTGAGACCTCCTCCCCTTTGACTTTCCTCTTGATTTCCCACAATTTCCAAAATTACTTCCTCTCTCAGTTGTTCTGCTCCTGCTTTGTGCATTTAAAGTACTTCCTAATGTAGATCCACCTGAGGTTTTCCTACGAGTTTCCTCACTCAAAATAACACCGATCACATCATCATATTTTAGGGTACTAGATCTAGGAATAGAATTACTCACACCCATTACCAAGCCATTCTAGCTTTCAGGCAAAGAACACAAAATCAAGAGAGCCATTGCTCCCACTCAACCATGAGACTCCCACTCAACTGTGAAGCTTTCCAACAGAGGATAACTGAAAAACAACTAGACTCTGATACCACTTGTTAGGATTAAACCATAGATAGAAATAATAATTACATGCAAATATAACCAATAACATAAAATTATAGATCACACAAAAAAGAACACAAGGCACCAGGATTTAATGTGGTTCACCCAATCCCTAGGCTACGTCTACCAAACAACAAGTCCAATATTTTTATGATCCAGTGATTACAACCTAATTATAATCTATAATCCCTTACATCTCAATACCACTGTAAGAACCAATTTTGCATCACACCTTATGAAACAATCCCTAAACCTAAGCCCTTTTATACAAGTATTTTAACTACTTTAGGGTTATAATTAATAATTAAATGTTGGCTCAAAATTTTGGCTTCATCTAATCTTTTTTCTTGGCACAAAACTTCAATTCTTTCACCAATGTAGAGATTGTCATTTAATTCTACTGCTAGTTCCTTCCTTCTTTGTAAATATTGGAAAGATGCTTCTTAGATTTCTTGAGTTGTCTAATAGCCAATTGTAGATCCAACTTGTCATTCTCAATAGCCTTCTTTATCCTATATACCTCCATTGCCTCTGATATTTTCTCAAGCAGCCAAACCTTTGATGTGAGAACCATATGCTCTAATGCGAATTATTGGAAATATAAGGTAGGCTATGGTATTGAGAGGAGAGGGGTGAATCAAGATCCAATAAAATCTTAAAATTAATTCACAAATTAAACCATCGCCACATAATTTGATCTAGTTGCATGCATGAAAGAATGAAAGCAATAAAACATTCATAACACTTTGAGATAAGATATGGTAACCCAGAAACCTTCCAAATAGAAAGTAATTGGGGTGGGGATGATACCTACAGGCTTAATGGTTCTAGTATAAAGTTGGTTTGTTAAGGTTTACAATTGATCACTTCTGGTAATCTGCCCTATTAGGATCAATAAGGACTATTATTCCACCTTGTAAAAGGATTTAGAAAACATACAATGAAGTATGCATTCTATTAGGAGATTTGGAATAAGACTATTAAGTCCACCTTGTTAGAGGATTTGACTGATGCACCTATTAAGATGAACTAGTGGCTGATCTTTGATCTGCAACTTTGATTTTCTGAGTGAGATTCCTTAATAAAAAATGATCACCTTGCTATGATAGATAAGTCTTTGCTATTCCTTATACTACTTGTTCTTTAATTCACACTCATCTACTTCTTAATTCATATGCATACATTTAGGCTTGGATATGATATAATGTATTACATATATACAAATCCAATTAAGTTTCTTCTAGAGTCAGCTATAATACCCAATTCATCATAATTCATAAAGTTGGCTAGCTTCTATACCTCATGTTCTAAAGACAACTCAGTGATGTTCTAACACTTCGCAGACATTGTCAACACTCGGCACACTCTAGCACTTGGTTGATGTTGAAGTTTGGTCCATACTAATCACTTTGAGTAGTAGGAACTCAGTTCACACTAGATGACTTAGTGAACACTGAAGAACTTGGTAGATACTGAGATACTTGGTTGACACTACATGACTCAATCAACACTAAGATCTTTATTCATTTGGTTGATACTACGAGCTCGATAGATACTGATATACTTGGTTAACATTATAGAGCTTGGTTAACACTAGTATCTTCATTACTTATACTAGAAGGCTTGGTAGCTTCTGCTATACTTGGGTAACACTATATTTTTCCTTAGTAGCTCAATAGATATTAAAAGGCTCAACAAACACTACATACCATCTAAAATGCTCAATGGACACTGTGAAGCTCGACATGAACTATTATATGTCTATCTAGCTTGGTAGCAATTGAAACACTTGCTTAACACTACTGGAAGAATGATAATCTCAATAGCAATTGGTAGTAATGAAACCAACTGACTAAGTGTTAAGTTACTAATAGACAAATGATTTGACCATAAGGGAAAAAATTCCCCCTTTGGCATTAGTGATAAAAACATTTATCATATCCAAAATTTGGATGCCCAAAATACATGTCAAAACTCCCTTTATCAAAAATTTGAGTCTTGAACTTGGTTTTGACTTCTTTCTATAGTTGTAGCTTGATAATCTCTTGCTTTGATTTTAATTTATTTTTTAAAATTATTTTTGTAAACATATTTTATGTTTCATATTTACATCTTCCATAATGTACATGTGTTTCTCTTCTTATTTCATACTCACCCATACATATATATGGAGTATGATATACAACTCCCCATTTTTTACACAAATGCCAAAAATGAAACAAAATTACAAGTTAATACCAGAATTTGACAATAAATAACTATGTACCTTCAAAATAATTGTCATGGTCTTGTCCCAATCCTATTTGAGGCCCATCGTGCACCTTACTTGGCATATCCATGTGCCAAGAAGATGCATGTAGACTTATAATTTTTATACTTTTGGACAAGGATAAAGTGTGATATCTTTTATTTTGTGACTGGGTGTCTTGAGTCCTAGAGGATTAAGGCACAGCAGCAGTGTTTTTTAGGACTTTCACAACCTAATCCCATTCCTTCATAGAAGTGGGATATTATTTCTATGGACTTCATTCTAGGATTTCCTATGGCTACTCATTGACATGGTGCTATCATGGTCACCCTTGACTGGTTCACTAAGGTGGCACACTTCCCATCGATGAGGTCATCCTACACAGTGGCTTCAATAGCTAATGTCTTTATGTGTGACATTATGAAATTGCATGGTATTCCTTGAAAGATCATTTGCGATAGGGATCTTGTATTTACATCTAAATTTTGGACATATTTATAGCATGATCCTAGAGTACAGTTGAACTTAAACTTAGCATATCACTCTAAGATAGATGGTAAGATAGACAAAGTGAATTAGGATATGGAGGATATGTTGAGGATGTAAGTGTTGAATACAATTGATTAATTGTGTGTTATTTTTGATGTTGATTAAAATCTCATATCATTATTAGTCAGTGTATGTCGAGCTCACTCGAGCAGTGAAGATAGTTTTTTGTGTCTATTGAGCATTTTAGGGTTTATCTAGTTTAGAAGGTAGTGTCTATCGAGTTCACTCAGGCATCTAAGGAAAGTCTGTAGAAGATGAGTGTTAACTGAGCTCACTCAATTAATGAAAAAAATGTTGGATGGAACCAGTGCTAATCGAGCTCAAACGGTTACCAAAGGATTTGTGCAAGTATGTAGTGTTAACCAAGTTCACTTGGTTAACATAGGTAAATTGTTTCTGAGTTAGTGTCTACCACGCAAGGTTAGCTAATGAAGGATTTTCTTGTTTTGGCATATTGAGCTCAATTGATTTGATTGTAGGTTCTAACCAACTGAGAAGATGAATATTAGTTATTGCAAGTTATATTTGATCCAACTTGATAATATGAAAGATATAAATAAAAGTTCAAGTTGAGGATTAGAAGTAACAAGATGGATATGTGAATGTATTGAATATTTAATGATGAAAATAGGAAGTGAATTAGAGGGATAAGTAGAATATCCTTGTAGAGTTGAAAAGATATATTTGATTAGGAAGGATCAAGTATACAAGCTAGAATTGAGATTTGTAATCAACAAATTTAGTTGCATCCAGATCAGGTCATGTCATTGTTACTCTCTAACCATTGTAGTAGTGATCTAAATCTCTTAATAGAGTTGTCTTAAAAACTATTTTTAAATCCTCTAACAAGGTGGTAATTTTATTGAATTTTTTGAAGACCTCTAACAAGGCCACTCCTAATAGGGTGATTAAATATTCTAACAAGGTCACACCTAAGAATGTATTTTGTAACCTTTAACAGGGTTGGCTCTTAATAGGGCTCACTTCAAAAGAGTGAAAATAGTAACTAATTGCAATTGGTGGTTTTTCTCAAATTGAGTTTCCATGTTAAATCTTGGTGCCTAATGTGTTCATGCCATTTTTTTTCTATGTTTGCAACTAAGTTAAATTAATGGTAATCATAGATAACATCTTAAGTTTACATGCTAAGTAATTATAGGTAAATTATAGTGTTTACCAAGTTACAGCATTTCCTTGTTTGCCAAGCATCAGTGGAATCAAGTTTTGATAGAATTATTTTGTACTGACATCTAAGGGATCTATGATTTATTTTTATAGTAATGTATTCACCCCTCCTCTTAGTTGGTCCTCTTATATTTCCAAAAATTGTATCAAAACTTTTCGTGCTTGTAGAGAAGATTTCAAGGACCTAAGCTAAAGATCAGGATGTCTTACAAAAGAGAGATTCCCAAGTTGAATAGAGGAAATTTTTTAGTATGGCAAGGACTTATGAGGTTACATTTGGCTACTATTAGTGATCCAAGATGTAAATATCTTGATACTAAATACAAAACTCCCACTAGAACATTTTCAATAGAAGATATTGCTGAAAAGAATAATCATAACATCATCATGATTGATATTACATCTGCTCTCAGTTATGTTGAATTTGATGAAGTAAAAGACTATAAAATAGCACATGAAATGTGGACCAAACTAAAAGAAATTCATTTTAAGTAGATGAAAATGTAAGAAGAGCTAAATCAAAAAGTCTCAAAGGTCATTTTGATCAAATGAAAATGAGAGAAGATGAAAACATTGCAAAATATGTAGAAAGAATCAAAGCAAGTGTGAGCGCAATCAAAGCACCTGAAGGAGACATTGATGATAAAATAGTTGTAAGCAAGGTACTCAGAAATCTTCTTCCTATTTATGCAATTAGAGTATCAGCTATTCAAGAGATGTTATGTGATCCAAATAACAAAATAACTTTAGATGCTCTAGTTAGAAGATTAACAGCTTTTGAGTTAGATAACTATGATAACTATGTTCCTAGTTCCAAAGGTATTGAGTTTTCATTTGAAGTTAAACTCTAACTTAAGAAAAGGAGTAAGATATCAAAGGCCAATCAATTAGGAAGTCAAGAAGAATAAACAGAAGAAAGTTTAGACAGTGATCTTGAAGTTGTTGAAGCCCTAACTGCAAGAAAGTATTCCAAAGGCAAAGGAAAGAACAAAGGTAAGGTTCCTCTGATCTATTTTTCTTGTGAAGAAGTTGGTCACATTGTTGCAAGGTGTCCAAACAAAGAAAAAAAGGATGAAAAGAAAAGCAATAAGCACAAAGGTAAGAAGGATTTCAAGAACTATAAGGACAAAGGTAAGAAATCTTGTTTTATGGCTAAAGATTCTAATAACAGTGAAGATGAAATGGTATATATTGTTGTAAAAGATGAGTCTGATGATGAAGGAGATAAAATGGCACTTATATCTCATGTTAGAAAAAATGATACATAGATTATTGATAGTGGTTTTCACATCATATGATTGGATATAAAACAAAATTTGAGCACATGGAATATTATGATGGTGGTTGTGTGAGATTCAAAAACAATGAACCTTGTAACATAAAAGGAAATTGATATATTTATTTGACTAAAGAACTTGTATGTGATAATGCTTATTGGGTTGAAGGATTAAAGCTTAATCTATTGAGTGTGGCACAGTTGAATAACATTGGATTTAAGGTAGAATTGATGGATGGAAAGGCCAAACAACTAGATGGAAAAGGAAATCTGGTTGGATCTGGAGAGCAAACAAAAGGTAATCTATTTTATCTTGAACTCAATGAAAGTTCATGTTTTATTGTTCAAGTAAAAGAAAGTTGGATATGGCAAAAAAGATTATGTCATGTAAACTTTGATAAAAAATTTAAGATAAGCAAACATAAAAGAGTAAGAGGTATTCCTAGTTTGAAGAAACCTGATATGGGTCTATGCAAAAATTTCCAAATTGGTAAGATGAGAAAGACTAGTTTCAAAAGCAAGAGCTATCATGCAGAAGAAGTCTTAAAGCTTGTGCACACAGACTTATGTGGACATATTGGAATAGAAAGTTATAGTGTAGAAACAATTTTCATTCTTTTTGTTGATGATTATTCTAGAATGATGACGATAATGTATCTAAAAGAAAAATTTGAACCTTTTCAAAAATTCAAGTCGTACTTGGCAAGAGTAGAGAAATAAATTGGAAAGAAATTGAAATGTTTGAGGTCAGACAGAGGTGGTGAATTCATCTCTAATGAATTCTGCATTGAAAAAGGAATTAAAAGACAAATATCAGCCCCTGGTACACCTCAGCAAAATGGTATAGTTGAAAGAAGAAATAGATTCATCATGGATTGTGCAAGAACATTGATGATAGAAAAGAATGTTGCAATCAAATATAGGAAGGAAGCTATTAGCACTGCAGTTCATACCTTAAACAGAGTACAACTGAAGAAAGACTCAAATCAAAGTCCTTATGAACTATGGAATGGCTACAAACCTAATGTAAGTTACTTGAAAGTATTTCGTAGAAAATTTTATATCTTGAAAGAATCTAGAAAAGGCAAATTTCATGTCAAAGGTGATGAAGGCATATTTCTAAGATACTCCTATAGAAGTAAAACATACAAATGTTTGAATTTGTCTATTCATAAAATCATAGATGTAATACCCCAAAATTGGCACATTGCCATATTAACCAACTTTGGTTTATTCAATTATTCTTAAGTCCTATTTACTAGGCAATTCTATTTTTGATAATTGCTACTTGACCTAGGTGTCAAATGTAGAAAACCCTAATCTGCATTAATCACATTATTTATTTAATTCCTAAAGTATCGACTCAAATTAGCTATATAAACCTATTGATTTAATTTAATTTAATTATGAGTGTTCTACTTTAATTAAATTAAAATTACCTCTTTAGCTAATATACAAAGGAATTAAAACATTTAATTTAATAAGATATCTCCTCTTCTTAATTATTGAATTTTATTCAATTAATTAAAGTTATTCTATTATGAGGTCATATTATATTTTATTAAATTAAATATTCTTGAAAGTAGATTAACTCCTTTTATCACTCAAAAAGGAACTAGTTAACTCCATTTATCACTCAAAAAAAACCAGTTAACTCCTTTTATCACTCAAAAGGCAATTAGTTAACTCCTTTTATCACTCAAAGGCAACTAGATAACTCCCTTTTCATGAGGAAGTTTCCTTTATGACTGGCTCTCCTCTTCAATCTTGATCGTCCATTTTGATTAATCTCGACCATCAATCACCTTTTGGATTCTATAAAGAAGCTCTCCATTCCTTATTACAAAAAAGGTAGAAAATTGGAATTTACATCGAACTTGTGATGAATATCCACTCATTTTCTCTTACATTCTTAGCTTAAATTTTTACATTGCAATCTCATATTAGCTTTAAATGCATTCTTAGCTTAACAGTGCATTCTCATCTAGATTAATCTTACATATCTCATATAGCTTAAAATCCTTTGTTCTAGAGGTTTGGTTGCCTGCTTCTTGTTCTAAGAGCAAAGGCATAATCCTTCTAGTTAGAATGCAAAAGGTCACATTGTTGGATTTACTCAAATGAATACTCTCATATTCATTCTAGGATGCTCTTTTAGGTAATGACAATGTTGAAGTGTATTTGAGGATCTGAGGCCCACATTCCACACACACATTTCTAGCACCCACTATGGGGCTTGAAAAATCAATTTTTCTAGCCTTATTTTCTTATTTTCTACATTTTTATTGTTCTGTTGCATTTTTCTATACAAGTTTCCAAATTTTTGTGTGAGAAATCTCATTTTTTCATGAAGACCTAAACATTTCATCTCTTCCTCTATAATTTCTCACACAAAGAAGAGCATAAATGTGTGTTTTCTCGTGCGGTTCACTCCATTTCCTCTCATGGGTCTATGCAAGATTTTGCACAAAAATTTTCAATAGCACAGTTTTTTAGATTACAATTTTTAATGATGCTTGACTAACAATTTTCCTCTAAAGCATATCTTTTGGATTTCTATTTTTCTATAGTATAATTGTGGTTTGCAGGATGCTTGAGGAAGCCACCTTTTATCTAAACATTTCAAGCATATATTGACTCTTGTCAAAGATACGCATGATGAAGACTTATTTCAACCCCACTTAAACATCGTGTCTTCTTTTATTATTTTCCACACATAGTATAAATAGGGCTTGTGAACTTTGAAGGGTGAAAGATAGGGGAATAGGGGAGTATGCTCTTTACCACTTGGAGGTCATGACCAAGGGTAAATCAGAAACCTAGAAGCCTATGAAATATGGCATCCAAGGGAGGCAAGAAATTTAGTGGTTCTCCCAAATGAAGCCTTTAATGAAGAGATGATGATTTTCTTTTAGGGGATCAAAGTCTTGGAATAGGCCAAGGTGGGATCAATTAAGCTAACTCGATGATTAGCATGTCTTGCATGTCTGGGAAAGGAGATGAGGTAGAGGAGTATGCTTTTTCCCCTTGAGGGAAATCAGAAACTTAAACCCTTAGATCCAAACCACCAATCTGAATCATTTTTTAGAGGGCCTGTCGGAGCAATCCGACCTCTAGGAATGACTAGGTGATCACACTCCTTTTTTCAGAGATTCCACTTCACTCTAATAAAGAAGCTTTGTTGATTGAAAGACTCCAAAGCCATATTAATTTCCTCTTCTTCATTCTGATATCACATATCAAGAAGAGGTTCTTAAACTACACTAGTTGGAGCTAGCCCTAGTCTTGCTAGTCAACTGTGTGCACTTACAGATGTTGGTGTGGGCTGCTAGCCTCAATTTTTCTTACAAAGCCACTAGGGGTTAATATGAATGGAATCCAAGTAAAAACTTCTTAGTTAGTTGCTACCCAATTCACCTCCAAAAGGAGGCATAATCTTTGTGCAAGGATGGGGAAGAATCTCTCCTATAAAACTCACCATAGGCATGCAACTGGGCATTGGAAGGTGGTATATGCAGTTGACCCCTTCCACAAAAATGTTCATTCAATGTATATGCTATTGAGCCCTTTGAATACACCAAAAATATAGGCACACTCTAGGGAGTGACATGGCTGTGTGAGGTGTGTCCATGCCCATAAGTTGTGGGGCAAAGGTTTTTCCTTCTCTACCAAGTTTTGTTTTAGGGATAAAAGCATGTTTGTTACTAAGTCTTTAAACATTGTCCAAACCTATCAAACAAACTAAAGGTCAAGACTCCCCCACCCCTCTGAGTTGCTTTGTCCTCAGTTGGGTTGTTTCAAACTACTCCTTGCTTCCCATGTTTATCTGAAAATCAACTGTTTTGTTTAAAATAACTAAAATGTTGTCCAAAACTTGAAAATAGTTTTACTACTTATTTGAAATTTGTCAAAAGAACCAACAATCTATCCAAAACTGTCCGAAACTTGCAAAAAACTCTTCAAATTTTAGTATTTTGTTAGTCTGTTCTCTATTTTCACACCCAATTTTCAAAAAATTTGTGTGAGAACCTTTTGTTTTGCATTTCTTCATGTGGCCCTATCGAGGTGTTTGTGCATGCCTGTGAGAATCTTCACATGAGATCTTGTGGACCAGTCCTATTGTCAGCGCCCTATCCTATTGTCAGTTAGCACATCCTTGTGTGGCTTTGCATAAGTCCTCACATGAGAAAACTTTGTAAAATCTATTGTTTTGAATCTTCAGCTGGGTATCTATGTCTTTTCACATGGTTCCCTGGGAATCCTTGCGTGAAATTGTGCTTGGGAACTGTCAAAAAAAAATTTCATAGCTACTTGCGCTCTAAATCGGGTCTATTATTTGCATCATTTTACCTCTTCTCTGTCTGTGAATAGTGTCAAATAGAGGCTTTCTTAGCCTAACTTGTGACCTACACACAAACTAGTCTTTTCTCTTGTCTATTTTTTCCTTGGTCTCATGTGCTTGTCATACTTCATGTCATGATAGTCATAATCTTTGGTTTTTCTAGCCACTACTTAGACAACTTGTACCTTAGTATATAGTACACTTATCTTACTTTTTTGAGACTATGTTCTAGTGTGGTCCTTGTTTAAGCTTTCACTTTTTGTCCTTGTCTATGACTATGGCAACAAGAAGTGGAAACATATTTTATCCCCAAAGACCTAGATGAGGTAGAGCTAGGGGTAGTAATTGTAGCAGAGGTCTCTCTTCAGTTCATACACAATCTATTTCTAGTTCATCTAGTGAGAAATCTTCATGATCTCCCTCACCTGTCAGATCATCTCATGTTTAGAGAACATTCTCTACAAACTTACAACAAACTAGGAACCTCTTATATCAAGAGGATCTTAAAACTAGTAAAGGTCATATGCCTCTAAATAATACAGCTGAAATCTTATTTAGACAATCTTTTCAACCAAAACACATTGAAACTTATCACATTCCTACAATAGCTGATAAAGAAACTGAACATGGAGAATAAAGTAGAGACCAGGATCAAAATAGTGATGAAAGACATAAGGAACCTCTCTTTACTTATGAGAATAAAGAATAGGTTGAAGTAGTCCCTAATCATATCAAAAAATGTCAAAAGGAAAAAAACTTCGAAAAGGTCATGAAAATCTTACTTAACGAAGAGAAAGAGAAATACTTTCTCAAACTTGCCCAAGACAAAGCCAAGTTTCCTCATCATTTTAACATTGAAACTATCATTACACATGAAGAGGAAACTAAGACTTCCAAATTTCTAAAACAACTAAAAATCATGCAAGACCAGTTAGCTCAAATGATGAGTGATAAAGACAAACCTACAGAAATGTAAACCTTAGACTCGCCTCCTTTTCCAAGAGGAGTTGAATTACCTAAGTACAATAAATACTTTGGAACCACCGATCCCCAAGATCATTTGTGGGAATTTGGTGCCTTCTTTATGGAATTTATGCATAATTAGACATATCCCTTGCATCTATTCCCAAGAAGTCTAGGTGGTTAGGCTATGGAATGGTTCTCACACTTGCCTGTTGGTATCAAAACATTCGATGAGACTGCTAACTTTTTTGTCCAATATTACTCTCACAACATACAACACTTGGTTAATATTCGAGACTTGTGCAACCTTAAACAGAGAGTTGGGGAACCTTTTGTCACATTCCTTCAGAGAGGGAGAGAACTTTGCACCAAATACTCACACAAAATCCTGGAAACAAAGAAACTTGACATCTTTATGGATAACTTCCTACCTAATTTTGGGTATAGATTTTAACTTCAAAGTCCACATACCTTCGAAGACATGGTCACACAAGCTATCCAGATAGAGGAATTTATGGTCAAAAAGGGTGAAATAACCCTTCAAAATGATACTAAACAAGGGTCAACCTCTAATAAAGACAAGTCCAGATATGTGAAAAAAAATTGAGAGGTTGTACATGATGAAGTTGTTGACAACATTACTCCTAAACCTACTAAGATAAGCTTATCAAAGGCCTTGCACCTTCTACTCCTAAGATAGAACAACACAAAGACAAACCTCTTGCTGGTCCATCTTGAAAAGGAACAAAACTTGCAACTACTAGCTACAGTATCCTCAATCAGTAATAACGAACAAATTCTCAAATCACTACCTTTGAACTACTTAAAATCTTGCTTTCTCATAGGTAGATTCCTTACAAAGCCCTCACTAAGGTAAACATTCCTCAAGATTTGATCTAGAGAGGTTCCAATCTATGGTAGGTTATTTGACTTCACCTTACTATATGTCCTTTTCTAAAGAGGACAATAATTCATTGAATCACCCACATAATCAACCTCTACACATTGAGGTTATGATACACTAGAAACATGTTTGACATGTGCTTATCAATAATGGAGTTGCTTTGAATATTGTCTCTATTGCTTTGCTCAGACAATTAGAGTATTTTGAAGAGTTCATTGACCCTCATCGTAAGATAACTATCAAAGCATATGACCAATTCGAGCACAAGTCTTTGGGTTTTTTTGTGTTTCCTCTTTAGGTCGGTCTTGTCAAAAGGGATGTCACTTGTCAAGTCTTGGGCATTCCATTATCTTACAATATTATACTAGGAAGACCATGTATACATGAGATGTGGGTTGTACCTTCTACTTATCATTAATGCGTAAAGTTCCCATTTCATGGCTCTAAAGTCACTATACCTGCAAGTACTAGCTATACCTGTAACATGTTGAAATCTACTACAAGCTTCATACTTGCTAATAGAGAGTCTATAGATTACCATGATAAAAAGTTGAAGCAATTTGAGCAGTCACTAAAGCTAAAAGAAACTAGAATGGGTGAATATCAAATGGAACCTATTTTTTCTTTGACATCTCTTCCTGAATCTCCCCATCATTATGGGAGACCATCTAAAGTGAAGAGACCTTTTTCTTGACACCTCAAACCAAGTATAATTTTACATTTGTCAAAGTTACAGTCCCTCTCAAGGAGGAAAGTGAAAATAGAGCTATTGTTGCATGGATCTACAAAGAGGAAACTCTAATTGACCTCATAGAATAGTCTCATGAAATTACTCAAGAAAAGTATGGTCCAAGTCTTAAACTCATGAAATACTTTGGCTACAAAGGAATTAGTCCTATTGGATGCAATAAAAATGGTCTAATTGATCCAATCAAAGTGATAGCTAGGAGGAACTAAGATACATCTGGTCTATGCTTCAAGAAGATTCCCTTCCATCTAGGGATCAACAAATTTGTACTAGAACCTAAAAATTCATCTGAAAATGAGTCACAAGCTAAGTCTAATGACCTTGAAGACAATGTTGATGATAAGGATCCTTATCCTTATCATATTCCTAATGATCTTGCTAAATTCTTTACTAAACCTAATGATTTTGTACCACATGTCAGTACCATGAATGGTGATAGTGTTTCTTCAAATGATACTACTAATTCACATCATACCCAACAAGAACAAGGAGATTCTAGTCATGCTTTATGCATTGAGTATATTTGTAAAAATCTAGATGATGAAGGAGAGTTTGTCCCTATTATTGTTGGGGAATTTTATAGTCTGTCACCATGTCGCATAGATTCTAAGGAATATGATTTTGACTCTCTCTCAAAAGCAACTATAGACAAAGATATATATCAAGTTCGTGTCTATGAAAACCTCCTCAAAGTAGGTGAAGTGTCTAGGGTTAGGTCAAATGAGTCTTATCCAACTGGTTTCATTAAGTCTTAAATTAATGATGTCAGACCTCAGAGATGTTTGAACACACTTATGGACAAAGCTACTCTAGGTCTTGAATTGCTTGTCCAAGCATTTAATGATTATACCATGAATGCAATCGAACCCATCACATCTCTTTCACTCACCTATCTTGAGCTCATAGACCAAAATTCCAATGCATCTAGTGAAGTTCCTACCTTCTAGAATGACTATGCTCTTTCCTAGTACTTAAACGTTGTTGAACCAGTAATGTCTTCCACCAGTGAACAAAGTGTCAACATGACTGAAGTTGACATCAAACATCTCAATCATACAATCAAAAAGAAAAGAAATAAAACGTTTGATAGTGAAAATCACATTGTGGCAGTGTCAGAACCTAAAAAGGTAAAATCAAAAGATGTATCTAAGGGTGAAAACCTCTCTGAAGCACCTGTGGATGGGATATTTGATCTACTTCATAGTCATTTCTAAGAAAGGTCATCAATTTTGATAGAGCCAATCTAGCTAGTCAACTTGGGAATAGAAGAACATCCTCACATGACACATCTTGCACAGTTGCTATCTCCAAAAGAAAAGGAGGAATTCATTGCCTTCTTCTAAGAGAAAAAGATAAACCTCACATGGACATAGTCAGACATGTTAGGATTAGATCTTGATCTCATAATGCATCACTTGTCCATTGCACCAAGAGTTAAACCAGTCAAACAAAAACTTAGAAAAATGCATCTTCATGTTGCATTACTTGTCAAAGCTGAATTGGAAAAGCTTCTGAAATCTAATTTCATCTGAGCTATTGATTACATTGAATGGATATCAAACATCATTCTGGTCTCCAAGCATGACAAATCTATCAAAGTCTGTATAGATTTTTGAGATCTGAACTAGGCATGTCCAAAGGATGATTTTCCACTCCCCAACATTGATATGATAGTGGATATGATGGTAGGATATGAAATGTACTCACTCATGGACAAATTTTCTGGTTATAATCATATCAAAATTGCACTAGAAGATTAGGAAAAGACTACTTTCACTTGTGCAAGGGGAACTTTCTATTGGAATGTGATGCCAATTGGCTTGAAAAATGTTGGTGCTACATATCAAAGGGAAATTACTACAATTTTTCATGACATGATGCATAAAACAATGGAGGACTACGTTGATGATACCATAGTTAAAATTTAAAATGCAATACTCACCTTCAAGATTTGGGACCTATCTTGGATCACATGGAAAAAATTAGTTTGAGACTTAACCCCAAGAAGTGTGCATTCAATGTAACATCTAGGAAACTACTTGGCTACATTGTGTCTACAAAAGGAATCGAGGTTGATCCAGAGAAATTTCAAGCAATCATGGAAATACCTCTACCTCATAATATCAATCAAATGAGGGGCTTACAAGGAAGACTTTAATCCATTCATAGATTCATCTCACAGCTTACAGATAGGTCACAACCTTTTACCAAGACACTGCATAAAAGTTTGAAATACAACTAGAGTCAAGATTGTGTGTAGAGCTTAACACAGATAAAAAAATACCTTGCTAATCCACCAATCTTGATGCCTCCTATTCACAAGAAACCTCTCATCTTGTATATTTTAGCAACAAAATCATCTTTGGGTATCGTACTAGCATAACAAGACAATGATAACAAGGAAAGAGCTATCTACTATCTGAGTTGCACACTGATTTCTTATGAAATGAATTATAGTATCATTGAGAAGGCTTGATTGGCAGTTGTCTTTGCTTCTCAAAAGTTGAGACACTACATGCTCACTCATACTACATGGCTGGTTGCTAAAATTGATCCACTAAAGTACTTACTTAGTAAAGCAGCTCTAACAGGAAGATTGGCTAAGTGGGTCATTGTACTAAGTGAGTTTGGCATTTAATATGTTGAATGAAAGGCTATAAAAGGGCAAGAAATTGTAAATCAATTAGCAAAAGCACCAATGGAGAGTCTTCTTCCACTCAACATTGATTTTCCTAATGAATCAATTCTAACGATTACACATCAAACTTGGGAGATGTTCTTTGATGGTTCCTTCACACAACAGGGATCAGGTGTTGGACTCTTGTTCATCACACCATAGAGGTTTTCATTACCTAAGGCATACAAGATTCTATTTTCTTGTACAAATAATATCACAGAGTATGAACGTCTCATTATTGGCATGAAGATTGCAATTGAATGGTGAGTGGATCAATTGAATATCTTTGGTGATTCATAGCTTATAATCAATCAAGTCAATGATGTATATCAGATAAAGGATGATAAATTGATTCCTTATAAGTGCATGGTGGATGACTTGAAGAAATACTTTTCTCATATCACTTTCTAATGGATTCCTCAGGCAGACAACAATGTAGTTGATGCCATGGCTACTCTGGCTTCCTTGCTACACATGCCAGAAAATGATCTTCGACATGAGTTCTTGGTGGAAACGTTACTCTACCTTGCCTATGACTCTCTTGAATCTAGGATAATCTATTCTATTGTAGGGCATGATTCATCCCACTACCACCACATATACTCTTACTTGCATGACCAAACCATTCCAAACAATCTAATCCAAAATGAAAAATGTCACCTTATTCATAATGCTTCACAATATGTTATTATTGCTAATGACTTGTTTAGGAGAGGTCTCAATAGAACACTTGTTAGGTTTCTAGAACTTGATGAGTCCAAACATGCATTAATAGATGTACATGAGGGCATTTGCAAATCTCATTCTAATGACTTGACACTAGCTTGTAAACTTATTAGGGCTAGTTACTATTGGTCTAATATGGAGTAAGACGCAATAAAATATGCTAAGTCCTGCAAACAATGCTAACTCCATGGGAATCTGATTCATGCTCCAGCCAAGGAGCTACTTCCATCTATCACACTGTGGTCATTCCAACAGTGGGCCTTTGATCTTGTGGGTCAGATTCACCCATCTTCTTCAAATGGACAAATTTCATTCCTGCAACTATAGACTACTTCACTAAGTGGGTAGAGGCAGTACCTCTCTCTATAGAAAATGGAAAAAATGTAGCTCTGTTCATCATGAATTACATCATATGCAAGGTTGGTGTACCTTCCTTCATTATTACTAACAATGGAGGACAGTATAAAAGCAAGGATCTTAAGGAGTTATGCAAAAAGTTTAGAATTACGCAATATTAGTCTTCTATCTATTATCCTCAAGATAATGGTCAAGTAGAGGCATCTAACAAGGTGATCCTTAAGATCTTGCATTGAATAGTTAAAAAATATGGAAGGGACTAGCATCTTCAAATTAATCCAGCTTTATGGGCCTATAGAATGAGTATCAGAACTCTAATGGTTACAACACCCTTTGCTTTAGTATATGGAGTAGATATTGTGCTTCCCATTGAGGTTGAGATTCCTACCTTGAGAATCTCCATGAAGGGCCTCATTACTGATGATGACTATAGAATATATTGGCTTCAAGAGCTAGTATTGTTAGATGAATATCAATAAGTGGTGTGTGATCATCTTCGATCTTATCAGCAACATGTGTCCAGAAGTTACAATAAGAAAGTTAAGCCAAACAACTTCCAACTAGGTGATCTCATTCTCAGAGAAAACCCTATAAATTGGCAACAAAGGGTACAAAAGGGGAAGTTTGAACCCAACTAGCTTGGTCCGTACATAGTCACTACAATGTTTAGATCTGGTGCTTACCAACTTTTTATAGCCAAGGGAGAGGTTCTCAAGGAGCCCATCAACACTCTTTGCCTAAAGTGGTTCTATAGTTGATATAGTTTTAAAAGCTCTCTATATATATGTAAATGTCTTGAAATAATCTAAAAATTGCAAAAAGTCCTAAAAAAATCATTACCTTGGTGAAAACCTAGCAATAGGCACCTTGGTAATACCAAAAACATTTGAAAAACTCAAAAATACAAAAAATTTGAAAACTAAAAAAGTGTTGTTGATGGAAACTAGGAAACAGACATCATGGTAGCAAAAATAGAATTTATGCCAAGAAGGTGAAAACCTGGTAAATAGGCACCTCTTGTTCCCAATGTTATATCTTACAGTGCATCTTCAGGCTTATGTATAGTTGCTTTTCTACTTTAGTTTGTTTCTTTCACTCATGTATCCATGGATTGAATCTTATCATAACTCAAGGGCAACACCCTATAGTGTCATAGGAATCTCTCGCGACAGTCACTAGTTATTCTAACTGTGTCTGCCTACTATTGCCTGTGTCACTTTTGAGATTCCTCTCATGGAAGATCTCTATTGAATTAGTCACCAGTTATTCTAATTATTTCTTCCTACTATTGCTCGTGTCACTTTTGAAATTCCTCTCATGGAAGATCTATCTCACATCAGTCACCAGTTGTTCTAACTATGTCTACCTACTGTCACTTCTGTCACTTTTTGTGATTACTCTCATGGAAGTTCTCTCTTGCGTTAGTCACTGATTGTTCTAACTGTGTCTATCTGCTATCATTCAATTCCTACCAAGGTTCCTCATTGAAGATTCCTCTTTGATTTCAATCACAAGTTGTTCTAACTATGTCTGTCTACTATTGTCACCCTACTAAAGAGATTTCTTTCAAACATGTTTTGAATATTGACACTTGACATCAATCCTATAACACAAAAACTTGAACTCAAAATGATGAATTTGTTTGGATGTATTGAGCTTTTCTTTAATTTCTTTGCTTTTTCTTTCTCATGTCTCCTCAAGTAATTTGATGATGTCATTTTTTACTAGAGAAGCAAGGACTAGGGGCATGATCTTTTCTTTTCTTTCTATTTGTGGTTTAGTTCCAATGATCTGAAGCATACATATAAATGGGGTGTCCACTATAAGAGCCTCCATCTTGTATTGGATGGTCCTGTGTACCTCGACTCCTTTTATATGGATAAATCAATGAGGTTGGTTCTTCTCCTTACTTGTTGGAGTGAGCTCTTTATGCTACAATGAATAGTGATACTCATCTTGCTAAGTGAACATACGGGTCACTGTGAGTATGTATGCCAAATTTTGTCTTTGGTTATGGATACAAGAGTCATTGCAGATAGAATACTTACTAAATACTTAGCATAAGAAGGATCTCATGTGTGTTTAGTGTGTCTACATGAAAGAAACATTCTGGACATCCTAGCATTTATGGTTTGATGCTTATGTCAATTTGCTATATTAAAAGGGACAAATGTTCTAGTCATTCTGGCGTCTTGTGCCTCAAATGCTTACATTTAATCCTAAAAAAACTAGAACATATGTCCTATTCATATTTCCATGATTGCAATGTCAGTGGGAATTTTATGACATATGGGGTTTTTCTATATGCTCAGTGATGATAATTTTTGAAGCTTGGTAACTGGACCTAGGGTTGTATCTAGTTTAAAATTGCATTTAGCATAGGGTTGCATTGCATTTTCTACTCACATAAGTTTGATCATTGATTTACTTGCATCCTCCATGATGAGGAATTTTCAACTTCTTTAAAGTATCATGTTTCTTCATGGCTGTACAAACATTCTATCTTTAATTTGTCCTATTGATCTTCACGGGATACCTGTCACTTACAACACAAATAGAACACTATGTGAGACGTTAGTTCATTCACAATTTGCATTTCATACATACTGTCATAACTCATCTTATCTACACTACATTCATACATCACATCATAATTGCATTCATAATCATAAGCATAAACATCTCATATTCAATGAACTATGAAGACAAAAAGTGACACATGTGATGGTATATATATATATATATATATATATATATATATATATATATATATATATATATATATATATATATATATATATATATATATATATATATATATATATCAAGAGTGTAGATATGGGGCAAAAATGAATGCTACTCGAGCATTGTCGATATCAAAATGATACAAAATGGTGCTGGCACACCAATCGATACATAGCTAGGTCAAAAATTGGAGAAAGACAAACTAATTCTCTCCTGCTCCCTCACCTCTTGGAGGAAGAGGAGGAGGAGAAGAAGGCAGAGGAGGCATATCTGGTCTGGCTGAGGGACACGCACCTCCTGACTCTCGAGCATACTAGGAAAATTGAGGCACCTGCTTAGCCTTATTTGGCACTGTTGTTGCATATGTTTCTTGAGAAAACTATAGCTAGATCTCATCTTGATGCTGCTCTGATCTCCTCTTCTCTATCTCTAGCTGCTCTCGTAGCTCATGAATCTCATGATCCCACTTAGCTATCTGTGTATCTCTAATAGCTACCTATATCTATAGCTCTCCTAACTATCATGAGACCTATTGTATATGCTCATTGGCCCTCCTCAAAGCCTCCTAGGTCCTTGTAGCAAGCTAGTCCTACATCTCCTCATCCAACTACTGAGCTTGCTACTTAGTTGGTTGTTGCTCCTCTGTGTGAGGTCTTTGTCATTAACTATGACCTATCCCACTATGACCTACACCTGGATCTATCCCAATATACCAAGGTGGGATCTACACCTATTGGATCCAGTGTCTCACCTATTATGGTACTTGTGGTGGCTACTATGGTGGCTGTTGTGATGGTCCATGTGGTGGTCCCTATGGTCCAGGAGCTACCATCCCTACTGGATTTGTAAAGTGTGGGAAGGGATGGCTCACAAAATATGCCTGGTAAGCTAGCATCATCCCTCCATCTGCCATTTCTGGCAAGTAGTCCCACTATGTTGGAACATAATTGATGACATCTATCATGGATCTCCCTGGATCCAATCTCACAAACCATCCACGATCCACATGTATTGCTAGTTGAGCATAGGAGCAATACTCATGTGAGATGTCCTATGGCCGTCCATACTACCGCCACACTCATGTCAAAAGAAATCTCTCTATCCTCTGCATAGATCGACCTATCAATGATCATGAAGTAAACATGTGGCTTAGCTCCTGGGGTGCATCATCCTAGTCCTTAGTCTCTCTAAGGCCACCAACTGTAGACACTAAGTCATCAAGATAGGCCCTCCACTAATTAGTCTTCCCCAGACCTATTTGGGTAAGTTATCCTTAGTATCAGCATATATATGGCTCCATAGGCTCTCTGTCATCCTCAAAAATGGGCCTCCTCACTGGTAGGTGATCCTATGCTCATATCTATAGAACATATACTCTAGCCACCATGATCTTCTTCTCATGGTAGACTATTTCATACATCTCATGATACATATGTGTGAGCATGCACTATCCCCACCCAAATCTATCTGGAGTCACCAACATCATCTGGAGCATCTTGCCCCATCTGCACTCTAATTTGTGCTGGCCTCTGTCTGGTATCAAAAAGTAGCTGATAAATATGCCCAAAACTAATGCTAACCTATGAGTGGGCCCATATCTATGCACGAGCTCATCCCATGTGATGGCTCCACCCATGATCAAGTCCTCCTAGAAGATGGCCCTCAATGCCTCTGTACCTGCTCACAAAATAGTGTCATAAACCACTCTTGAACCATGGAATGGTATGTAGAGAATCCTATAGATGTCCTTCGATGTCACTATCATCTCCCCTCGGGGTTAGTGGAATGTGTTCATCTCTGAATGGAAATACTCTACTAATGTTGTAAGCAGACCATGATTCACCAATACTGGTGGAATCTGACACAAATATGATAAACCCAGTATGTTTATAGGAGCCATGTCAGCATCAGTCAGCTATAATAATAGCATCCCATAAGGTGGATAGTGTGATCATAACCTAATATCCTAAAATGTAACCTGCACATAAAAACACAATAGTCAAACCATTAGTCTCTACTAAACAAATGAGATGAAACAAAGTACAAAAATTGCAACAAAAAATCAAAATTTCAACTTTTAAACTTGCAATTGACACTAGTTTTCCACACAAAATCACATGTCCTCACATGACATTGCACATCTTTGCATGAGGATGCAACTATTCACATGAGGAGTGTTCAAATAGTGAGCAAAAAATGCCTAAAATTTAAGGCTCCTCGCACAACAAAAGGGAATCTCCCATGTGAGAATCCCTAATGAACCAGGTGAACAAGTTGGCTCTTTGCACGAGAAGACACAAGGTCTACGCAAGGAGAGACATCCTCGCACGAGGACCAAAATAGAAAAGCTTTAAAAGCTTTTAAAATGTGCTAAATAGACTCGAAACATGTGAAAAACTTAAAACAAAGCAATGCTATCAACTACTCACTAGAGGTCCATACTCCACCAGCTGACTATGTCATCAGGAGCACTCAAATTGATGCCTAGACACAAGGACCACCATTTTGACGAAGAGCTCTCTTCTTTACTAAAGACAAAAGTGCAAATGATTTGAAAATGACCCTTTGGGCCCTTATATAGGTTTTGATCTAATTTTTCAAAGTGCCCTAATTTGCACGAAAATCACCCCCTGGTTAATTCGAGTGCTCTGAATCCATTTTTGAGGTCAAATTTGAAATTTGACACACTTAAATAGCTCAAAATTGCATTTTAAATTTTTGGGACTGACTCGATCGAATGCTTGTGCAGTCTATTTTTCTACTACTTTGTGAATCTTGGAGTCTTTTCAAATCATATTTTCTCCAAATTTTCCAATAAAATTCTAGAAAAAGTCAAATTTGATCCAATCTGGTCAAACTTTGGTCAAAATTGGCCTTCTAGACCTTGAAATCACTTCAAATTGACTTCAAAATTTCTTCTAATTGTTTTGATCATTTCTTTATATTTTTGAACCTTAGATTTCTTTAGTGTCATTTAACATACTGTGCTACATCACATTTCTGGTGTGTCATCTTTCAATTTTGCTCCTAAGGGGGCAGGATGATTACATCATTGAATCTGCAATTTAGCTCAAATCTGAATCTCATGTCCTCATTACTTGGGGCATCTTGATACTCGAGGCATTTCTCTCCCTTCTATCTGGCATCTATGTCATCTTTTGATCAACTGATCACATCTTATAACATTTCTAGTCAGAGTTCAATGAACAGGTATCAGGATGGTCTAAACCCTGAATGCTGAAAATCAAGCCTCATTCTGGGGATGATTCTATGACTCATGATTGGATGTTACTATCTTTTAAGGACCAATATTCAAATGTTCTATTTGCACTCTAGGGGATTAAGCTTTGTTCTAGAGATAATTCCAAATTATTGCTAAGGATTAAGCTTCGATTTGGGGATAATCCTAACTTTTGCTAAGGATTAAGCCTCGGTTTGGGGATAATTCTATGAATCGTCTTTAATCTTGTCATCTTTTAATGAACAGGTATTGGGATAGCATAAACCCTAACTCCTGAGAGTTGAGTCTCATTTTGGGAACAATTCTGTGAAATTTGACAATCTTTGTGCTATCAACTTTGGTATCTAGGTGTTCTATCTAGATTCCCTAAGGTTAAGCTTCATTCTGGAGATAACCTTTAAAAGCTTATCAATCTCAGTATCTAGGTGCTCTATTTGGATTCCCTAAGGTTAAGCTTCATTTTGAAGATAATCTTAAAAATCTTATCAATTGGTCCCTATATTATCAATTTTGGATCCAATCTTATTTCTTGATTTGCGCTTCATACTTTTGTATTTCCTTGAATCAAACATGTTGCTTGTGCATTCATTCAAAGACAGGCAAATGTAATACCCCAAAATTGGCACATTTCCATATTAATCAACTTTGGTTTATTTAGATATTCTTAAGTCCCATTTTACTAGGCAATTATAATTTTGATAACCGCTACTTGACCTAGGTGTCAAATGCAGAAAACCCTAATCTGTATTAATCACATTATTTATTTAGTTCCTAAAGTATTGACTCATATTAGCTATATAAACCTATTGATTTAATTTAGTTTAATTATGAGTGTACTACTTTAATTAAATTAAAATTACCTCTTTAGATAATATACAAAGGAATTAAATACATTTAATTTAATAAGATATCTCCTCTTCTTAATTATTCAATTTAATTATTCAATTAATTAAAGTTATTTAGTTATGAGGTCATTTTCTATTTTATTAAATTAAATATTATCAAAAGGGGATTAACTCCTTTTATCACTCAAAAAGGAACTAGTTAGCTCCTTTTATCACTCAAAAAGGAACCAGTTAACTCCTTTTATCACTCAAAAGGTAGTTAGTTAACTCCTTTTATCACTCAAAGGCAACCAATTAACTCCCTTTTCATGAGGAAGTTTCCTTTATGACTGGCTCTCCTCTTCAATCTTGATCATCCATTTTGATTAATCTTGATCGTCGATCACCTCTTGAATTCTATAAAAGAAGCTCTCCATTCCTCATTACAAAAAAGGTAGAAAATTAGAATTTGCATCGAACTTATGCTGAAATATCCACTCATTTGCTCTTACATTCTTAGCTTAAATTTTTACATTGCAATCTCATATTAGCTTAGAATGCATTCATTTAGCATAATGTGTTTCTTTATTTATTAGCTTAACAATGTATTCTCATCTAGATTAATCTTGCATATCTCATATAGCTTAGAATCCTTCGTTCTAGAGGTCTGGTTGCCCACTTCTTGTTCTGAGAGCAAAGTCAAAATCCTTCTAGTTAGAAGGCAACAGGTCAAAGTATTGGATTTACTTAGATGAATAATCTCATATTCATTCTAGGATGATCTTTTGGACAATTACCATGTTGAAGTGTATGTGAAGATCTAAAGCCCACATTCCACACACACAATAGATAGTACACATGTGAGAATTAATGAGTTTGCAGAAAGGAGTGAAGAAGAAAGCGACAAAGAGCAAGAAGATTATAGAATTTTTTTTACTATGAACCTAATACCCTACCAAATCTATCTAAAAGAAAAGAAGCTTCACCTCCAGGGTCCCCAAAATCTCCAATAGTTACTAAGTTGCAGACAATGCAACCCAATTCACAGTCTAAAGGACCTAAGTCACAGACAATGGGACCTCAATTTGATACTAAACTTCATGATGAAATTAGTGAAACTCATTCCAAATCCAAAGAACCTATGTTAGCAAGATATGTCAAAAGGCATCATTCACCTGATCAGATCATTGGAGACAAATCTGATAGAACAATGACAAGAAGCAAATTGAAAGGTACATGTTTAGTTGCTGAATTTGAACCTAGAAGTGTTAAAGATGATTTAGAAAATGAAAGTTGGATTGAAGAAATAAAACAAATAGAGAAGAACAAAACCTGGACTCTTGTTCCTACACCCAAGGATAAAATGTAATCGGCACAAAAAGGGTGTTTAGAAACAAGTTGAATGAAGATGGAAAAGTATCTAGAAACAAATCAAGGTTGGTGTGTAAAGGCTATTCTTGATAAGAAGGTATTTATTATGGTAAAGCTTTTGCTCCTATTGCAAGATTAGAAGGTGTTAGAACTCTACTAGCATATGCAGCTCACAGAGGATTTAAAATATATCAAATGGATGTAAAATTTTCATTTTTGAATGAAATTCTTGATGAGGAAGTCTACATTGAACAACTAGAAGGTTTTTTAGATCCTAGCAAAAGGGACATGATTTGCAAATTACACAAGGCATTATATGGACTCAAGCAAGCTCCTAGAGCTTGGTATGAAAGACTTCATAATTACTTGATACATATTGGCTTTCAAAGAAAAAATGATAATAGTAGTATGTATATCAAAGAGGGACCAAATAAAAAGATAGAGTTGGCAGAAATATTTGTTGATGATACCTTATTCACAAGAAATGATGACTTGTGCAAAGCATTTTTAGAGGAAACGAGTAAAGGATTTGAGATGTCTATGTTTGGAGAAATAGAATTCTTTGTTGGATTACAAATTCAATAGAAGAAAGGTGATATCTACATTATTCAATCTAAATATATCAAGGAAATACTAAAGAAATTTAGAATGGAAGATTCAAGACTAGTTGGAACCCCTATGTCTACTAGACATAAACTTTCTAAAAATGATGATTCCAAAGAGGTAGATCAGACCACTTATAGATCAATGATTAGAAAATTGTAGTATGTAGTGCATACAAGGCCTGATATTGCATTAGCAGTCACTATGGTGGCAAGATTTTCAGCAAATCCCAAAGAAAATCATTTGATGGCAATCAAAAGAATCATGAGATATCTGAAAGGTATTGAAGGCTGTGGCTTATGGTACAAAATAGGAGGAAATTTGGACTTAAAAGAATTCATTGATGTTGATTGGGTAGGAAGTGTTGATGACAGAAAAAGCACTAGTGGAGGAGCATTCTTTTTTGGTAAAAGAATAGTGTCTTGGACAAGCAAGAAACAAAATTGTATCTCTCAGTCTACAATAGAGGTAGAATATGTGGTAGTAGCAGTTAATTTTTCTAACATTGTTTGGTTCAAACAACTGATAATAGGTATGAGGGTAGAGATCAAGGATCCAGTAGTCATATACTATGATAACACCAATGCAATCAATATATTAAAAAATCTAGTGATGCATACCAAAACAAAGCACATTGCTATAAAATAACACTTCTTAAGAGAATTGGTGCAAGATAAAGAAGTCAGATTGGAATATGTGAACACAAAAGAACAAATTGTAGACATATTCACCAAGCCATTATCTAGGGATGCATTTTTGTATCTACGAGGTAAGCTAGGTGTCATTCTCCTATCTGAAGATCACTAAAATGAAGTTTAGTGATGCATCAACCAGAGCATGTTGAAGATCAATCATTTGGTGCAGTATTGACAAGAGCATATTGCAAATGAATCAATACTTAAGGTACATTGATTTTCATTGAGTATTGTCTTTGGCATGAGTTGTCAAAGAGGGAGAAGTATAATGTTATATCTAATATAAATTTTTTTGAAAAGATGGAGAAGTGTGTTGTCACAGTAAAGAGATGTCATAGAGGGAGATTCAAAGAGAAGAATTATCAAAAAGGGAGAATGAACATGGTAGAAGTTCTATACAGACAAAAGTTTTCTAAAAGAGGGAGAAACTAAAGGCAGAAAGAGTTCGCATTGACAGAGGAAGTTTTCATGGATGAGAATTAGAATAAAACTAAGGATATGTTCCTTAATTTCATTGTAATATGACATGTTGTGTTGCCATTTATGTCAAAGAGGGAGATTGTTGAATACAATTGATTAATTGTGTATTGTCTTTAGTGTTACACAAAATGCCATATCATTATTAATTAGTGTATGACAAGCTCACTTAGGTAGTGAAGATAGTTTTTTGTGTCTACCAAGCATTCCAAGGTTTGTCTAGTTTACAAGGTAGTGTCTACCAAGTTCACTTGGGTTTCTAAGTCTATGGAAGATGAGTGTTAATCGAGCTTACTCGGTTAATGGAGAAATTGTTTGATGGAACTTTTGCTAACCATGCTCACTCAGTTACCAAAGGATCTAAGTAAGTATACAATGTTAACCAAGTTCACTTGGTTAACATAGGAAAATCATTTCTAAGTTAGTGTCTACCGAGTAGGGTTGGCTAATGAAGGATTTTCTTATTTTGGTATATTGAGTTCAATTGATTTGATTGTTGGTTCTAGCCAATTGAGAAGATGAATATTAGTTATTGCAAGTTGTATTTGAGTCGACTTGACAATATGAAAGATATAAATAAAAGATCAAGTTGAGGATTAGAAGTAAGAAGATGGATATGTGAATGTATTGAAGATTTGATGATGAAAAGAGGAAGAAAATCAAAAGGATAAGTAGAATATCCTTGTGGAGTTGAAAAGATATATTCGATCAGGAAGGATCAAGTATACAAGCCAAAATTGAGATCTGTAATCAGAAAATTTAGTTGCATCAAATTCAGGTCATGTCATTATTACTCTCTAACCATTGTAGCAGTGATCTAAATCTCTTAATAGAGTTGGCTTAGCGGTTATTTGTAAATCCTTTAACAAGGTGGTAGTTCTATTGAATTGTCTAAAGACCTCTAACAAGGCCACTCCTAATAGGGTGATTAAATTCTCTAACAAGGTCACACCTAATAGTGTGTTTTGTAACCTTTAACAAGGTTGGTTCCTAACACAGCTCACTTCAAAAGAGTGAAAATAGTAACTATTTGTAATTGGTGGTTTTTCCCAAATTGGGTTTCCATGTTAAATCTTGGGGTTAATGTGTTCATGTTATTTCTTTTATGTTTTTGTAACTAAGTTAAAGTAATGGTAATCATAGATAACATCTTAAGATTTCATGCTAAGTAATTATCAATAAATTATAGTGTTTACTGAGTTACAACATTTCCTTGTTTTTCGAGAATCAATAGAATCAAGTTTTGACAGAATTATTTTGTGTTGACATCTAAGGGATCTGGGATTTATTTTTGTAGTAACTGATTCACCCCACCCCTCTTAGTTGCTCCTCTTATATTTTCAACAGTATGTAATGGACCAATAGACTCATTGGAAGGATTACCTATATCTAGTAGAGTTTTCTTATAATAATGGTTATCACAATTCTATTGGGATGGCACCTTTTTAGGCCTTGTATGGGCATCCTTGTCATACACCATTGAGTTGGGATAGTTTAGAGGATTGAATCATGTTGGGCCCATAGATGCTTCAAGATATGGAGTTGCATGTAGTGCACATCTAGGAGCATGTGTCTATAGCATAGAATAGACAAAAGAAGTATGTTGATGCTCACATGATGGATAAGTAGTTTGTAGTTGGAGAGAAGGTATTATTGAGAGTACATCCATGGAAGAATCCAATCCATTATGGAAAGGGTTCAAAGCTAGCACATTGGTTTATGTGGTCATTTTGAGATTCTTGAGAGGATATGTCCAGTTGCTTACAACCTTGCATTACCACCTAGCTTAGCTCATGTACATGATATTTTCCATATTTTTGTTCTTAGACAGTATATTCCTAATGTGATACATATTCTTGATTGGAATGCATTATAGTTGGAGGATGGGTAGTTGGCTTTGGAGTCAGTGCACATTCTTCAGTAGTAGGATTTGAACCTCACAGGTTGAACCATAGAATAGGTAAGGGTCCAATGGGACCCTACTGATGATTCATCATCTATATGGGAGGATGCATATGGATTATAGGATTTATATCCCTACTTGTTTATGGGCTTCCAGGAGTAAGCCTAAGTTTAGGGGGGTGGATGTAGTGCCTACTCCTAGTTTAATTTTCAAGTTATATTGCTAAAAAAAATTAGGCCATCTTTCATGGTTGTGTGATATGAGTTAGTGGTACTTGGTTACTTGATTTGATGGATGTTATTTCATACTTAGATTATATATTTGATGAGCTACTAAATACTCAGTTACTTAATGTGTTCATGGTTATTCTTTCAATGATGATAATTTGTATATTTCATATAGTTATTTTAGTTGCTTTCATAATTATAGTTATATGGATGATTTATATGTGGTTTTATGGTTACTTACCCCATACTTGTATGTGTATGGTGTACATGTATTTTTTACTTTAAGTTTGACATTTGTGGTGTAATTGAGGGAGGGAGTCGTAGTCACCAACTAGTCAAGATCTACATGATGCACCACTCCCTACCATTGCCTATTTAGTTTATATATTTAAATATATGTATGTATGTATATTCAGATTTTACACAAATTACAAGTATCGAGCATCGACTTCCCTGAATTGTTAGGATGAATGTGCCCTATTGTAATATCTCAATGGTAAAAGAGGGGAAATAGTTCTCAAGTCCAAATCCTAAACCTAAGTCAATTGTCCTAAAATATAGGACAAGTATCTAAGTTATTTACCATTCTAAATTCATCAAGTGACATGAATTTGAGATTTTTTACCTTGGAATTTGACTTTGTACTTTGTATTTTAGATGAGTTTTCCTTATTAAGTTTGTGGGTCTGCTATGATTTTCGATTATAATTAAATCCAAAAACAAATATTAAAGATTTAATTAAACGAAAGAAAAAAAATCAAATTTTAATTATATTTAATTAATAGAGAAATTAATTAAATAAAAGAAATAAATTTAAAGATTTAATTAAAAGACCAAATTTGGCATAATTATATTTATTTAATTCAATAATAATAAATTTAGAAGTTTTAGGCAAAAGTCTACAACACAACGGTAACTTGCGAGCCTCTCATGTGGGAGGTCTTGGGTTTGAATCTACCTTCACTTAACATATAATAATTATTAATTCAAACAAATAATAATTAATCTAGGCTTCGATCGTTTACCAATCAAAAAAATAAATTTAGAAGTTTCATTTAAATAATGAACTTTAACTATTATAATTATTTCAATTAATAAATATATTTTTCTAAATACGTTTTCTTATTTAATAAAAATAAAGTGGGAATAATTTAACTAAACTCTATTCTAGTTTAAAACAAAAAGTGTGCACAAAGAATTAACTAAATTAAATAAATAAAAGAAAAGGCTTTTGCATATTCATAAAACCTGAACCCTAGGCTGAGTAAATTTTTTATTAGGAGATTAGAACTCATTTCTCCATAACTAGTTTCGAGAAACAACTAGAGCTTTGGCAGGAGAATTTTCTTGTGGGCTTTTAGAGACAGGGAATGGATGGGCAAAGGGCTTCATTGAATTTTGTTTGCATTAGACTGAGGTAGGAATCTATACAATTTTTTTGTAAGTTCCTTGAAGAATCCTATGTCTTCTCTGTGCTTGGAAAAGTGAGATTGTTTATGTCAGATCTATGAAGTTTTAGAATTATTTTTATTTCCATGAAATGTGAAAGAAAATATGAAAAATCTTGTTGAAATCTTGAATGTGCTGATATGAAACAACCATCTGGGAAATCTAGGATATTGAAAGAAGAGAAAACTAGGGTTTGAATGTAGAAAACTAGCTAGGATTTGATTGGAATCAATAGTTTGATCCCTTGTTTTTTTTCCCTACTAGACTATACATATAAAACCCATTTTTTAAAAAATTATTTAAAAATATTGTAATAATTTTCATTGAGGGCAAGCCATTACCCCCCACCCCCAACACGTTTGGCTTGGTCAACGTGGCTGCCAAGAGCAAGTCATTGCTACCAATGGTAGCAACCTACTACTAAAGGCAGTACGCATGTTGCCCAAGGCAACAGCACTACCTTGGTAGACTACCGCTATGTGTGGACGTTTAGGGCCATCACAATAACACCTCTTGATAGAGTTGTCAAAAATATAATTATTTTTAAAGTTTTTTTTATGTGTTTTTTTCTTTAAAAACAAAAAAAAAGTTGATAGATAATCGACCGAAGCCTAGATTGTTTATTATTCATTTTTTATTATTGTTAGATTAATTATTATTATGTGTTAATCTTGGGTAGATTCAAACCCAAGACCTCTCCGATGAGAGGCTCGCAATTTACCAATGCATTGTAGGCTCTTGCCTTAAAAAATAATTATATATAAATAAATAAATTTAATTTAATTAAGATTTAGTTAATTATCATTTTATTTAATTAATTGATTTTACTTATAAAATTATATTATTTTAGTTTGATATTATTTAATTTAAAGTTTAATTATATTTAGATTTTAATTATTATTTAATTCTAATTAAATTTAGCTAATTAAATATAATTAATATTTAATATTTAATATAATTAAATTTGATCATTAAATAGTATTAAAATAGGTTCTTTGTAGTTTGACCTTTGATTGAAGGATCATTTCTAAATTGGATATTTGACCATCGAACAAAGAGGGTAATACATAGTTTTGTAGGAAAATATGGACCCTTAAACAACAAAAATGAGACTAAATTTTGATCCAAGTAGAATTGGAAACCTTATCAACTGAGAACTTGGTAAACAAAAAGCCCACTTTTTACTCAAATCAACCCTTAGAGAATTATTATGGAAATTAATGTAGTTAAATAATTACATTTATTATATTTGCGTGATGCGATGGTTATGTTTTATTTTGCAATGGGGTTTGGGAAAAACATAGTATTTTGGCCAATTAGCTATGTTTACCAGAGGCCTGGGAAGTGATTGATTTATGATGTTTTATGTAATGTTGTGATTTTCATGATTTAACCTTTGAAGAATTGATCAGTTATCTATTGTGCTTCCAGTTGGTCATATAGGACTGAAGTGGTCATTGTGATTGGATGAGATATTATGTTATGAGCTTAGGATAGGTTATCTTTGTGTATGTTGGGAAGTGGCTTGCAATGGAGGTTGAAGCCCTAAAGAGGTTGCCTTGGTAACCATTGTAAGTTATAATAATAAGTGATAATATTTCATTAATGGGGTTAAAATAAATTAACAAGAGTTATTGTATTGCCTCACCCATGCCTCAAGTGCTAGTATAGGATAGGATGGGAGTAGATAGGATGCTTGGTTGCGACCTTGCCTTGTTAGTATACCTTGTTTGTAAGAGAGGATATTGATGTTGCATAGAGTCACTAGGGGGTCAAAGTCTAGAGAGACTGTCGGCGTAACCTTAGAGTTGACTCATGTGATGACACTTGCCCACATGCACATTTGGTTCCTTCTTTGTTTCCTTTGGGATTAGATGTTACTTGCGTACTTGGTACCTTCGAGATAGATTGTTATCAAGATTCCTTGACCTAGATTCTTATTATGACTTTGGATTGTTATCCATTTTGAAATTGATATTATATCCTCAACATGGTGGGAGTGGGCCATTTAGGTTCCAGGAGGTCGTTGGTAGTGTTTCTTATACCATTGAGATTATACAGTTAGATGTCGATGTTGGATGTACCTTGTGCAGTTGTTTTATTCTTCTGATCTTGTGATTATGTTCTATAACCATATTCTAATTTATTGTATTTTGATTATTTAAATGCTTATGAGATGTTGTATCTTATCATGATGTATATTCTTTAAGCATTTCATAACCTACGATGTGTGTAGATGATGAGTATGCACTCTGGTTATGCCATGTGGCATCTTATGTACTTGTATATTATTTCATGTGATTTTGTACTTATTGTTGTTCTATGATATGGACTTTGTTTACTTATCAAATTTAATCTTCATAAAACTTATGTGTGTGATTCAATGTCATGGAAGCCTTGAGAGATGTAATTGTTATTGTATTGCTTATGTATGTATGTGAGTTATTACTTCCACTATGTATTATATTATTTATTTTAATCTTTCAACCACAAAAAAAGTTTAGAAAATTAATGACATAATTGGTTAATTTCTTTTGGGTTCCCTGATGGAGCCTTACACAATATCCCTAACAAAAAATGCCTGATCAAAAGAGGTTTTGATTATGAAAAAGTGGATGTGGTATGTATTTAAGAAACAAAATTATCTAAGTGTAATGTTTCTAGGCTATTTGGTGGTTGTCAACATTGGTATGGCTTCTTTTTCAATGCAATTGGCGCATCCAGGGGTCTAGGAATTATGTGGGATCCCAGGACTATTGAGCTAGAACTTATGGCAAACTATAGGTCCTGGCAAGTGGTGAAGTTCAATGCTTTGGCAATCAACTTCTCAAGCTTTGTAATAAATTTTTATAGGCCTATGAAAATTGTGAATAAAAAATAAATGTAGGAGGAGATATCTTCCTTCATTAGTAGCCAAACTACTGATTCAATTCTTGTGGTAGGAGATTTCAATGCTACCTTGTCTTTTACAAATAAGCAAGGTGGGAATAGAGTGGTTAGTCAAGTGCAGAATTATTTCCAAATGTTTTTTTCCTCTTAATGGGTTGTGGGAGGTTGAAGCCAACGGAGGAGCCTACACATTGACAAATAGGTAATCTGGATTTCCAACATTGTAGAAAAGCTTCACTATTTCTCCTCGCTGGGCAACTGGAGTTCCTTGGCTTTTCTCTTTGAGGCTTCCATTTTGGGGACCTCTAGCTCTGATCATTATTTAGTCCCACTCTTAGTTCAAAAGAATGGAAAACTAGAAAGATGGACATTGAAGTTTGAACATACGTGGTTTAGGTAAGAAGGTTTTATGGAGATGGTGGTGGGCTCATGGAATTTGGCCCCTAGTGTAAATGAGAATTTAGCCTTTAAGTTTTTGACAAACTAAAGTTCGTTAAGAAGAACCTCAAAGTTTGGAACATGGAACACTTTGGAGATATCTTTAAGGAGAAGCACTCTCTTGAATGTGACCTGGAGGCTTTGAATTATAAAGTCTTAGAAAAAGGAATCGATGACATGGATTATCCTAATGAAAAGGACTTGCTTTCTTGCTATTTAGAGATTTTACAAAGGGAAGAAATCTATTGGAAGGAAAAGTAAAGAGAAATTTGGTTCAAGGAAGAGGACCAAAATACTAAACATTTACATTTCTTTGTCTAAACATATAAATCCATAAACAAAATTCTATCCATCCTTGTGACAATGGTACACAAATAGAGGATCATTCTTTGTTCAATCAAGAAGTAGTTTCTTTATTTAATAAGCTTTGGAGCATGGAGGAAGGGGGAAGGGAGCCTGATCAGGAAGAGATATTGGATGTCATACCAAATCTAGTGTTGATGGATGACAATAGCATATAGATGAAACCTATCTCAATGGAGGAACTAAGGGAGGTAGTCTTTAGCCTTGGAGGGGACAAGGCACCTTGGTCAAATGTCTTCCAGGCAAACTTCTACCAAAAAATTTGGAACATTCTGTGCTAGGATCTATTGGCTATTGTGGAAGAATCTCAGAAAGGGGAATTTATCTTAAAGGACTTCAACAACACTCTAATAGCACTCATTCCAAAAAAGGATAAACCTTCATCTTTCAATGAGTTCAAACCTATCTCTCTCTATAATATTGTCTATAAGATTATCTCAATGTTGAGTAACATGGATCAATTTTTGCAAATGTAATTGCAGTGCCATTGTTATAGGTATGTTCCAAATGCATATCTCAATCTCTTATAACTGTAAGAGTAGGAGACATGTCTCATATGATTAATCATTGTTAGATAATTCATAATATATGTATTATATATAATATATATGTATATTATACACATATAATATAATATATATTTATAATATTATATATATGTAGTATAATTATAATATTATATATATATATATATCAAAAATGTATCTTGTGATTAAATGAATCCAACTGTAGCTGTAATCTTAACACTCCCTCTTAGCTAGGGAGGATTTGTTATGGAACACAATATGCTCTCAAGCATATGGAGATATATTAGATCTCAATGTGATATTCCTGGAATAGTATATTTATGGATATCAACATGAGGCTAAATTTCTCAACATTCCCTCTTTAGAAAAGAGAGAATTAAAGCAATTATAATACAAGATTTGAACACCACCTTAAGTATGGTTTATGATAGACTTAAGTTATGGTGTTCGACAAGATTTGGCCTAAAGAATCATAACGAATTAATTTTCATAGTGTCCAGCAAAATTTGACCCAAAGAACCATGATGAGTTGATTATCAAGGTGTCCAACAAAATCTGGACCAAAGTACCATAATGAGTTGATTATCAAGGTGTCCAACAAAATCTGGCCCAAAGTACCATGATAAGTTGGTTATCAAGGTGTCTGGAAAAATTCAGCCCAAAGAACCATGATAACGCTTGCTCCAACACATTTGGTGTTAGGAGATAGATCAACTATTGATAAAGTTGTCACCTTACAATAGTTACCTTCTAGTTGATACATTCATTATCATGACTTAGAGCACTCAGGGACAACTTCTTAATAAAGTCTTTCATGATAATAGGTCTACCATTTATAAGATCACCACCTTACAATAGTGATGGGGACACAACCCAAGAACAGAATGGAACCAACAAAAAGGGAAAATTATATTAACTGAGAAAATAAGCTAGTAATAATAGTACAGAGAAAATAAACTTCAAAACATGCCCTAAGGGCTTACAATAGCATAAATTTGGAGAATATTTCTCCTTTTAGCACCCCTCTCAAACTCCACTCCGAACTCCTTTTATAATGCCAGAAATTTCCTTAAATAGACTCCGGAGGGTTAAGGACTAGGAGTACATTCTAGAAAGTTCTAGTAGGCATCCACCGACAAAATAGAAGGTTTCGGAAGCTGCGTTAGAAGTCGGTGCAAATCTAGAAGAAACCAGAAACGGTAACCAAACTTCTGAGAGGCATAACTTTTGAACCGTAGCTCCGATTGACGAACTGTTTACATTTTCGAAAAGCTCTCGAAGTGCTCTATAGCCCTATGGATAAGCTTCACTCGTCCCCCATTTTTTGACCCTTTTCAAGGTCATTTAATGCCCCAAACCTGACTTTGAAGCATTCTTAGGAGGTCTCCAAAACTCGAAAAACTGCAATAACTTTCAAACCGTGGGGCCTATTGACTTGATTCCTTTTCTAGAATGCTCTAAATCATGATTAAATTCATCTGGCCAGTTTGCACCTTCTAGTTTATCGAAATGATGGCCCAAATACATGCTCCTATTTTTTCAAGATTTTCAAACGCACTGATAGTTGAACTATGAGAGTTGGAACCTTTATTTGAGCCAAATGGGTATCCAAAAATGTAAAGACATGAAACAGAAAGTAAGTCTAAGTACATTTTTTTTGGTGACACGGGATTGCCCGTATACCTCTGGATGCTCCTGCATCAGACACCCAGGGTAGATTGAAAAGTGACCCTGTCACTTTATGGATGGTAGAGGAAATCCCAAATGGGAAACCTCAGCTACTAAAATCCAAGTTGAGTCCTCGATCGGCCATCCTTTCCATTTGACCAAATACTCTTCATACTGCCTATTTATGGTACTCCTACCCACACGATGATCTAGAATGTCTTCTATCTCCTCCTTAGAAGCAAGAATTGGACATGGCTCTAAAACCAGCTCCTCATCTGCACCATCATCATGATACTCTGTTAAATCTGCAATGTTGAAAATGGGAGAAATGTGAATACCATCTGGCAGCTCCACCTCATATGCATTTCCTGAGTTATGTTTCTTCAAAACTTTGCAGGGGCCAAATTTCTTCATTTTTAGCTTGTTGTAAGTACCAACTGGAAATCTTTCTTTTCGTAAGTGCACCATGACTAGATCCCCTACTTGGAATTCCTTATGTCTTCTCCTTTGATCAGCCCTAGCTTTATACTCTTGATTCATCTTGATAATGTGTGCTTGAACCTCCTCATGTAGACGCTTGATGTGTTCAGCAAATTCCTCAGCTTGAGCACTTATCCTCTCCCCTTGTTCTATCTTCCTCAATTCTGGTGCAGTCCTTGGGCTATTCCCATATACAATTTGAAATGGTGATTTTCTAGTACTCCTATTTACAGAGTTATTATAAGAAAACTCTGCCTGTGGTAGAATCAAATCCCATCCCTTGGGCTTATCTCCAACTAAACATCTCAGCAAATTGCCCAAACTTCTATTTACCACTTCTGTTTGGCCATCAATCTATGGGTGATGCGTGGAACTGAATTTCAAGTCTGTTCTCAACTTCTTCCACAATGTCCTCCAGAAATACCCCACAAATTTAGTATCTCTGTCAGAAACTATACTCCTTGGAAGACCATGTAGTCTTACCACCTCTTTGAAAAACAAGTCTGCAATATGGACAGCATCATGAGTTTTGTGGCATGGAATGAAATGTGCCATTTTGGAGAACCTATCAACCACCACGAATACTGAGTCATTACCCCTTTGTGTCCTTGGCAATCCAAGAACAAAATCCATACTTATGTCCTCCCATGGCCTTGATGGAACAGGCAATGGCTGATATAGGCCAGTATTTTGAGTAAACCCCTTGGCAACTTGACAAACCTGGCAACTCTGTAAAAACTTCTTCACATCCTGTGTAATTTGAGGCCAAAAATAATGTTCTCTAAGAATGGCAATGGTCTTATCCCGACCAAAATGTCCTGCCATCCCTCCACTGATTTTCCCTCATGGAACTCCTTGGAATGCACAATTGACTACCTTTGAACAACATGCCATCCTGAATTAAATAGTCTAACCACTTGGTTCTATCTACAGCAACAGGTTCTTTACAAGCTTTCCATGCCTCAGCAAAATCAGGATCCTCGGGGTACAAATTCTTGAGTTCATCAAACCCAACTACTTCAACCTGCATTGTTGTAAGCAACAACTGTCTCCTACTTAGTGCATTTGCAACCCTGTTAGATTTTCCACTTCTATGCTTCAACACAAATGTATAACTCTGCAAGAATTCTACCCACTTCATATGTCTCTGATTCAATTTACCTTGGCTATTTAGGTACTGTAATGTCTGATGATCAGTATACAAAACAAATTCCTTTGGCAATAAATAATGCCTCCATTTCTTTAAGGCCTGAACTATTGCATAGAACTCTTGATCATAAACAGAATACTTCTTCTTTGCATCATTCAATTTTTCACTAAAATATGCAATAGGCTTACCTTCTTGGCTTAATATAGCCCCAATAGCACTACCACTAGCATCATAATCCACCTGGAATACTTTTCTAAAATCTGGAAGTGCCAACACAAGCTGTTCAGTCACCTTCTTCTTCAGCAATTCAAAACTTCTTGCAGCTGCTGCAATCCATTTGAACTCTTTTCTATCCCCTCTTATTGTATCAGTTAGGGGTGCACATATGCCACTGAAATTCTTAATAAACTTCTTGTAAAAACTAACCAGACCATGAAATGATCTTACCTCAGTAGCAGACCTTGGAGTAGGCCATTCCAAGATGGCTTTTACCTTCTCTGGATCCATTTTGAGACCTTCAGGTGATATAACAAATCCCAAATAGACTAACTCCCTTTTTGCAAAGACACACTTCTTTAGATTAATTAACAGTTTCTCTTCCCTTAGCCTTTCAAGGACACTACGAATATGCAGTAAATGTTCTTCCAAAGTCTTGCTGAAAATTAAAATATCATCCAAATAGACAATAAAAAATTTTCCCAAGAACTTCTTAAGTACCTCATTCATGAGCCACATGAAGGTGCTTGGGGCGTTCTTCAATCCAAAGGGCATGACTAACCACTAATAAAGACCCTCCTTGGTCTTGAAGGCTGTTTTCCACTCATCTCCTTCTCAAATCCATATCTGATGATAGCCACTCTTCAGATCTATCTTTGTAAAGTATTGAGCTCCACTCAAGCAGTCCATAAGATCATCCATCCTTGGTAAAGGAAATTGGTACTTGATGGTTATCCTATTTATAGCTCGAGAATCTATACACATCCTCCACTCTCCATCCTTCTTTGGTGCAAGTACTGTAGGTACTACACATGGACTCAGGCTCTCTTGAATCAAGCCCTTCCTCAGCAACTCTTGAACTTGTCTATTTAGCTCCTCTGTTTCAGTAGGAGTCATCCTATGAGTAGCCTTGTTAGGCAAACTAGCTCCTAGAATCAGATCTATCTGATGACTGATTTGCCTTACTGGTGGCAATCCATCTGGAACATTATTAGAGATAATATCTCCAAATTCCCCTAGTAAATCTGAAACTTCAAATGGTATTTCACTACTACCTTCTTTATCTTTCCTAGGAATCAAAGCATAGCACATATGTTGATGTTTCATGCCATCTAAAAACTTCCTTCCATCAACAAGACAAATCCTAGCACTGCTACATACCTTTTCACCTTCCTTTTTCATGGGCTTCAATTTGTGGCAAACTCCATCCTTTGTCAGAGAGTATGTGTTTGCATGTCCATCATGTATTGCATGTCTATCAAACTACCATGGTCTACCCAACAATAGATGGCAAACATCCATCGAAATAACATCACAGAGAACTTCATCATGGTAACTCCCAATTTTGAATTTTACTAAACATTGTTCACTTACCAGGACCTTATGATCATCTTTTACCCAAGAAATTTGATAGGGTTGGGGATGTTTCTCCCTCTTGAGCTTTAGCTTAGAGACCATCTCTTCTGATACCAGGTTATCAGTGCTACCACCATCAATGATCACATCACAACATTTATCCTCACACTTGCATCTAGTACGAAACAAACTCCTTCATTTTCCTAGTTCATTCTCACCACTTAGTAGGACTCTTTCATTTACCAAGGTCTCTCCTCTTTCTGCATCCTCTGAATGTGATGATTGTGCATCCTCATCCACATGAGCAACCCTAGCTTGGCCCTTAGTTCTCCTATCTGTCCTTCCTTGTCGTTGAGGGCATTCAAAGGCACGATGACCTTCTTCATTGCAATGGAAATAGGTACCATGGAAGCCTCCTCTTCCTTGTCCACATCCTCTACCTCTTCCTCTTTGATTTCCAAAGTCTTGATCATGGGAGCGGTTGAAACCCTCATTCCTTTGGTTTCTGCTAGTACCCACATCTTCATTTTTCTTTTGGGTTTCATTGTGGCCTCCAAATGATCTACCGCTTCCCCTTCCTCCTTGACCGTGCCCTCTTTGTCTTCCTTCAAACCTTTTATTCAGCTTCTCTTCAACTCGTAGGGCAAACTGGTATGCCTCTTCAACGCTGGTCATTCTTACCAGACTTAATTCCTCTTGGATGCTAGGTCGCAACCCACTAATATAACGAGCAACCTTCTCCTTATTTGCTTCTGCATGCCCCACTCTAATCAAGAGTCAGTAAAACTCCTTTGTATATTCTTGGACTGATCTTCCTGCTTGCTTTAACCCATGCATCTTCTTAAACAGATCAAGCTCGTAGTCCATAGGAATGAACTGCTTCTTCAATTTGTCCACCATGCGATCCCATCTTGTGATCTTCTCCTTTCCTCTTCTAAGTCTTTCCAGTTGAACCTCTTGCCACCAGATTTTGGCATGGCCTTTCAGTTTGGCCTTTGCAAACTTAACCCTATCTGGGTCCCTTATATCCTCATACTCAAAGTATTCTTCCAGTTCATTGATCCAATCGATCAACTCATCTGGTTTCAGATTTCTTGAAAATATACCCACTTCAATTGTAGGTCTTTTCCCAAACTTAGTAATGGCCCTAAAAAATCTTTCCTCTATAGGATTCAAAACTTCCCTGTCAACTTCCTCTTCTGGTCCCATTACTTCCTCTTCATTGTCATCCTCACTATTGTCACCTGCGGCAACATTTGCTCCTCTACGAAGCTCCTCTTGCAATGCTTGTACCTACCTCTGGAGGGCTCTAACCTCATCAGGATCAATAGCTCTAGCCCTTCTACCACACTCTCTTCATGGAGGCATCTTCTAACTTGAACCCACAACCACATAGTCCTAGTGCAAACTACCTCACAGTCGGCGCTCTGTCTACACACTCAGGAAAACCCGCTCTGATACCACTTGATGGGGACACAACCCAAGAATAGAATGGAACCAACAGAAAGGGAAAATTATATTAACTGATAAAATAAGCTAGTACAAATAGTACAGAGAAAATAAACTTCAAAACATGCCCTAAGGGCTTGCAATAGCATAAATCTGGAGAATATTTCTCCTTTTAGCACCCCTCTCAAACTCCACTCCGAACTCCTTTTACAATGCCAAAAATCTCCTTAAATAGACCCCGGAGGTTTAAGGACTAGGATTACATTCTAGAAAGTGCTAGTAGGCATCCACCGATGAAATAGAAGGTTCCGAAAGCTGCGTTAGAAGTCGGTGCAAATCTAGAAGAAACTAGAAACGGTAATCGAACTTCTGGGAGGCATAACTTTTGAACCATAGCTCCGATTGACGAATCGTTTACATTTTCGGAGAGCTCTCAAAGCGCTCTATAGCCCTATGGACCAGCTTTGCTCATCCCCCATTTTTCAACACTTTTCAAGGTCATTTAATGCCCCAAACCTGACTTTGAAGCATTCTTAGGAGGTCTCCAAAACCCGAAAAATTGTAATAACTTTCAAACCGTGGGGCCTATTGACCTGATTCTTTTTCTGGAATGCTCTAAATCATGATTACATTCGTTTGGCCAATTTGTACCTTCTAGTTTACCAAAATGATGGCCCAAATACATGCTCCTATTTTTTCAAGATTTTCAAACGCACTGATAGTTGAACTATGAGAGTTGGAACCTTTATTTGAGCCAAATGGGTATCCAAAAATGTAAAGACATGAAACAGAAAGTAAGTCTAAGTACATTTTTTTTGGTGACACAGGATTGCCCTTATACCTCTGGATGCTCCTGCATCAAATAGTTACCTTTTGTTTCTATATGTCAATGAAATATTGTCAACTTTCATTACATATCATATGTGAAATAGTAACCACCATGAACCCAATTTGAGGGTGGTACCAAGGCTTTCACCTTAATTTTCTCTCACAGAGAGGAATGCATTACAAGGAGTTTCACTTAAAACTTCTCATCGTAGAGAAGATATCATTCACAAAATTTGCACCTCAAAAAAATTCCCTCTTAACAATGATCATAGGAAGTTAGGTCTAACAGTTACTCCCTTAGAGGCTCTCTTCCCAAGGATTCTTGTCAGACTCACTTTGAATTTGATATCTAATTTTTGGTTGATAATTAATCACTTCCTCGTGATATACATAGGAGTAGGCCCATCAAAATCATGAAGTCACACACATGTATTTCTAGCCTTCCTTTGAGTATCAATCATCTACGATCTTATGTTGCTTTAGAAGAAGTGTCATACTCCCTCTTAATGTAGGTGAGCTCGATTAAGAGCCATCTCTGTTGAAGGTTACAAAACACATTATTATGTGTGACCCTATTAAAAGGATTTAATCACCCCATTAGGAGTGGTATTGTTAGAGGTCTTTAGAGGATTCCATTATAAAATTACCTTGATTAATGGATTTACAATATGACTATTAGGTCTATTGGATACAATTGATTAATTGTGTGTTGTCTTTGATGTTACACAAATGTCATATCATTATCAGTCAGTATATGTTGAGCTCACTCGGGTAGTAACGATAATTTTTGTGTCTACCAAATGTTCCTGTGGTTGCCTAGTTTAGAAGGTAGTGTCTACCAAGTTCACTTGGACGTCAAAGGAAAGTATGCAGAAGATGAGTGTTAATCGAGCTCACTCGGTTAATCAAGGAAAGTTGGATGGAACCAATGCTAATCGAGCTCACTTGGTTGCCAAAGGATTTTTGCAAGTTTACAGTTAACCAAGCTATTGTTGGTTAACATAGGAAATCACCTTTGAGTTAGTTTCTACCAAACTATGTCAGCTAATGTGACATAATAAGCTTAATTGATTTATCTATTAGTTTTGGCCAACTAAACCTTATAATAGTCACCTTCTAGTTGATAAGTTCATTATCATGACTTTGAGCACTTGAGGACAAAAACATAATGAAGTCTTCCATGATAATAGGTCTACCATTTATAAGATCGCCACCTTACAATAGTCACCTTTTGTTTCTATATGTGAATGAAATATTGTCACTTTTCATTACATATCATATGTGAAATAGTAACCACCATGAACCCAGTTAGAGGGTGGTACAAAGGCTTTCACCTTAATTTTCTCTCATAGAGAGAAATGCATTACAAGAAGATTCACTTAGAACTTCTCCTCTTAGAGAAGATATCATTCACAAAGGATTGCATCTCAAAAAATTTCCCTCTGAACAATGATCATAGGAAGTTAGGTCCAATAGTTACTCCCTTAGAGGCTCTCTTCCCCAAGGATTCTTGTCAGACTTGCTCTGAGTCTGATATCTAATTTTCTAGTGATAATTAATCACTTCCTCATGATATACATAATAGTAGGCCCATAAAAATCATGCAGTCACACACATGTATTTCTAGACTTCCTCTGAGTATCAATCATCTAAGCTCTTAAGTTGCTTTAGAAGAAGCGTCATACTCCCTCTTAATGTAGAAGAATCTCATAATCTCGATTATCAAATATGTTTGATTCAAGAGCCTCATTTTATCCATCTTGATAATTAGGGTCTTTGGAGCTACTATCATTGGATTGAGTCTTCACAATATTCGGTAGCATATGTAAAGTACCAAACTTCTTTTCTTGTGAGAATATCCTCAAACATAAAGGAAAAGATCAATGAAAATAACCCTTATAGTATGTATAGAATTACAAATAAGAGAGAGACTACAAAGAGTATAGAAATGTAAAAGATAAGAATACTTATCTACACAAGAAGGTTCTAAAATTATCTTTTTAAATTATTTGAGAATGGAACATCTCCCATCTAAATAAGGTTCAAGTGGGCATGGAACATTTACTATTATTCCCCCCACAATGTAAATTTTCCACTCATTCTTATATTGTTGAACAATTTTGTATCAAATATGACAACTCCTTTCTAAGTTCCAACTTTTTCTTTTCATCCATTGAAGGCCCAAACATTCATTTAGCTAAATAGCAGAAGCGAGCATATCCTTCAATTTTCTCAAATTTGTCCCCAATATGCCAATATCTTTAATTATGTTTGTACCACAAGAATGAATATACAACTCATAGATGGAGTTTCATTCATCAAAGAGAGACTCATAGATGGTTCAAATTAATTCTTAAAAACTTCATTAACATTTCACAATAACTCAAATTTACTTTGTTCATGCAAAGGTATTTGTTTGATCTTTTGATCCTTTATCCACTCCTTCAAATGAATGTGTTAGACTTCTTATGAATCATCAAATTTGTAAGCTTCTTTATCTTTGAAGAAGTGTGAGACTCCCTCTGAATCTTGATATTCATCCTCATTTTCCTACTACAACATTCTTAGAGAAAGTGATCAAGGAAAATAACTCTTATAGCACATACAAATAAGAATATCAATGTTATTTACTCATGCCCATTACTAACAACAACATTAAAGATTATAGCATTTCTCTTTATTTTATATTTTAATAATAAAATTAAAATAACATAATACTTAATTTTATTCATAACATGATACTCAATAATAATTAATTCATAATATTATAACATATTATATATATATATATATATATATAGAATATGAATTAATTAATTTTCAATTTTCAATTAAATATAAAGTATATCATAACTATGAGTTAGTCAACTTTACCTTTACTTGATCTGCGTGACTCTCTTAATTAGTCCAAAAGAATTCATTTTTACATTGAATTCATCACTTTATTATATTGTCTTCCAAGATCTTTTATCTTTCTGGGTCAAATGTTGAAGTGTCTGCCCCTTGTTTATGGTTTTCTCCTTACATATATTTTGCTTTTACTAGATCTCTTTTGTGGTTTCCAATTCTTTATTGGTATATTTTTCTTTCAATGTCATCAAGGCATGACATGGTCTGCATCTCCCTCGTTTCATGTATGACAATGTAATATGACAAGTGTTCATGGGTATCCACATGGGATACAAATAAAGGGTGAGTTGAATAATTTATACTCTCTTTCCCTATGACATTTGATTGGTATTCAATTATTACTATTTTCATTCACCCTTATGTGTTGAATACCATTTCCTTTGTTTAAACTCATTCACTTTCAATGATGTGTCTTTTATTTTTTTATGTTTATCCCTTTCAAATATTTCCTACTTTCCATTGTAATCCCTTATTATCCCTATGTTTATTAGGTTTTCTTCTTATGTCAATGCATGTTGGGTATTGCTAGGGTCTTCTTTCCTTGTTTCTAACTCATATTTTTTCTCACATGATGCTTTCAAATTCACATGGAATGGGGGTGGCTCGAATGAAATAGGGAATCTTCCAATCCACATGGGGTATCACCTTTTAATGTAGTGTGTCTTCCACCTTAGGTATGAACATACTACATTGCAATGAGGGCTTCGATCCAACATTAGGTTTTCCCTTTCAGACATTTATTTTAGTTGTTTCCTTTCTTGGCAGTAATAACACTATTCCAATTCTCTTCCAAATACTTGTCCACTTTTCAAATAATAGGTGTTGATGAAATTAATTTTGAAACTCTGATGGCTCTAAGGAAAGCTACTCTTCCAAAACAAAGGCAATAGAAATACCCCTCATGTAACAACTCATCCTTTCTTAAGCTAAATGAATTGGTGTATTTACTACCACCTGGATCCTTGTTAAAACTTTTATCCTTCTTAAGATTTATTAAAAGAGAATTATTTGGGAATAGCAAAATTTTGTATAAGTTGATTAATAGGCTCTTAGCTACGCAGGGGGATGATGGTTACAAGTTGGTTTTTCAATTCTAACTATTTTATATTAATTGTTAAGAAAAGATTCTAGGATTCATGAAAATAAGTTCAATCTCAACCCTTTTTACCACAAGTGTGGGCAGGTATATAGTGAACAATAGGGGGCACACTCTAGGTTGTTCTAAAATATGGTTTTATTGCATGCACCTATTTTGTTGAAGAGGGAGATTTAACCACGAGGAAGAAGATGAAGTCAGCAAGATTACCTAGTATCTTTTTATTCATGCTATGTATCTATTCTAAGAGATAGAAGATAACAAAGGAGATCTTCCAAAGGAGAATAACCTAAAGAAATGAATAGACATGCAATGACTATGGGAATGGGGAGAAGGAAGGGGAAAGGGGTAGATGAATTCAATCTGCAATGGTATGGCAGCTGGAGGTTCTTGGAAACCTATTGGAAAATCTTCAAATAACTAGGTTCCCTTAGAATGCATTACTATGTTTTGGTTTTCATGCTTGTGGGGCTTTGTTATGATGCATTGTTAATGGTTGTCATACTTTTGCATATAAAATTTTTATCAAATCATTTGAATATTGATGTATTTTTAAGAAGATTACCAGCACTTCTACTTAATTAGTGAAACAAGGGATCAAATCACCATATCTTACCTCTGTATCGGTCTCATGTGATGTATCATGCATTCTTGGAAGCCCTGTGGAAGCTATACATGAATACGGTTAGTACCATACAATTCTTTAACCATATGTTCAAACCTTTATAGAATTACAATAGAATTCTTCTCTAAAATTATTATTATTATTCTCTCTACTCAAAAAATAGAATAGGTGTATTCAATCCAGTAACATTCCATCATAAATGAATGTAATTGCTTGCTTCTTAGTAGCTGTACAAATCCAAACAATGTTGAATGTTTTGGTTTGCCTTGGATGAAAACATGATTCCTTCTCCCACAATGAAAAATATGGGATTTAAATGATTATGTTAGCACTCAATTTATTCATTGAATTCACTATCATAAAATTTTACTATTCTGGCATAATCTCTCAAACATTTATGCTACCTCATCCTCCAGCTGTGTACTTTCTGATGTTTATAGAATAGTTTGCTTTGAGAATGGCAGCTGTCACTAAACTGGCCTATTATATGGAACATTTGAGACCCATAAAAAACTATGGACCAAGGTATAAAATTAATGAAAGATCCAAAGTGAGGTTCTAATCTAGTGATCTCATTACTTATTTCCCTCTTAATGACTATCGAATGTTGGGATTTCTATAAATTTCTACTTTTGAGTATCTACACAATATGTTGGGACAACTAGGTATATCAATAATATGTTCTTAAATAGCCTTTAATATGAGAAAGGAAAAAAAATTAATTGTTGCATGAGTTATTAGGAAATAATAGCGATTTGAATGGTCTAGTATTGAACAAAAGTTTGCTTTCAAAATTAATCATTGTTGTGCATGAAATAGTGTGTGATTTAGTGGATAGTTTACTTCTTATGAGTTTAGTTGGAATGGTTGTAGTTCATACTGAAATAAATTGCTTTTGGATGTAGCCCATTATCAACTTTAAATTGCAATTCCAATATTAAATGTTTATTTTTAGCTCTACTATGAGAGAGGAATTGTGTTATAGTAGAAGGATAGAGATCACCTTGAAAAGGTTGTGAATTTGGGAGGAAATTATATTGTTATTATACTTACTAATATCAATGTTACATTTATACTTCATGTTGTATAAGCAATGAATTGACTTCATGTTAATGTAGAATCTATCACATTGTTTAATGAATGGTCACACTTACCTAAGGATAATGAGTGTGTCAAGCCAAAGAAGAATAGAAAGGTTTCTTGACATGTAAATTAAATTTCTTTTAATTATCCTACTACATCATCTACATCTTTCATTCTATAGGAGTATCTTGTGGACAACAGATTATGTATTTTTCCTTGTTATTAATCTTGACAGTAGTATCTCATATTGAGCAACAAGTGTATGTTCTAAATCACATACAAATAGGAATTTCATGGAATGCAGTAAGGTGTGTCCTAAGTGTTGCCAAAACTACTGTATAGTGAAGTGTTTGAAGTCAATCCTATGTTTAAATGGATATAAAATTATATTTTCATAGAAGCAATGTGTATTATGGTTTGTTCCTATCTCCTTATGATTAATGAGATTCCTTGGGAACATGGAAATATTGATATTTTTGTGCTTATTAGTTCACATAGAATATTGTGTACTAAAATTAAATTCTTTTGTTTCTTACATTGTTGTGTGAGTGGGTTTTCATGTTGATATCAAAGCAATGCTAGATGTAAAGGAGTTCTAGTTAAATGATATGATTGATTGATATAATTTAACTGTTAGTAGGTTTCTTATCCATTGTATGATAATCAGTATGCATACAGAATATCATGGAACTCCTCATTTGAATAAGTCATGTATATTTTTAAGTACTTGAACATGAAGAGAGGATGATAACTAAGGAAAAGATATTCATGTGCTATATTTTCAAAGTATGTTTTCTAACTCTTGTGCAATCTAACACTTATTGCCACACATTCCATTACTCTTCTCCTAGTTTTGCTTGTTTAGAATTTCCTCGATGTTGAGTTGGGTATCTTTCATGTCAAGAAAGGTTCTAGGAAAGCTTTATAGCTTCATGGTAGGGTGATAAAAGAAACTCCTACAATATTCTCACCCTTGTGTTCTTAAATAGGTTCTTGAGCTTCTGTCAACATGGTCGACATAATTGGTACATCTTGATATTATACTAGCAAAATTATGGTTTCTTTTAGATTTGAGCATATATGTATATGTATCATTTTTGTTAAAGTTAATGATACTTAATCAACTAATTTTGATGGCTGGTCAATAGTCAAAAGACTTTGACTCTCGTTGAATCCTCTGTATTTTATGGAGATTGCTGATGTGACATTGGTTTTCCAGGGGCAATCTTTACACCTTACATACTCCTCTAATGCACACCAATACAAAAGAATCATACAAATAAAGATAATAAATGAATAGAAGTATGAATATGGAGTTGTAAAGCCACAAATGAAATTGGATTATAATATTGATGACATCCAATGAATAAACTCAACAATTTCTTCACAAAAAAAAATCATCAAATGGTATGAGTCCATAGTGTGTACTAGTTTGATCAATTCAATATCATATCTTCTACAACCTATTTACTTATTCCCTTTCCTATTTGATGTGGCATTTCTTGCATGGACTTTCTTATAGCCCATCACCTACGAGGATGCCATTGTGTTCATACTTTGCAATAGGAAAACTTTACTTCAATTATTAATCTCCAAGGATTCAAGCAAGGAAAAAAACTTTAGCTCTAGTAGATATACACATCAGAATAGTCAAACCTGACTCTTCATTCAAGATCTTCATTCCACAATTCTCATGGTAGAAGAATATATTTATGAATAATATATTAGAAGATTGTTGCATTGTTTGTAGAAAGATATTAGCTCCCAAAACTAGTATCTAGATAGACATGATATTTCAAAACATGATTTGACTTTTTTTAATTTAATTTGCAATATAAAATCTTCAACTCGAATAGCCCAAGATTAAACTTCATCATATTTAGAAATGACCTTAGTTCTTGTTGACTTATTTGCACAACATACATTAACTTCAATGCAGATAGTAATGAATCTCAATTCTTCTTACATTTGCAACTAGGCTCTGATGCCATGTTGAGTAACATGGATTGATTTCTGAAAATGTAATTAGGTTGCCATTGTTATAGGTATGTTCCAAATGAACAATCCCAATCTCTTATATAAAAAGAGTAGGAGACATGTCTCTATGATTAATCATTATTAGATAATATATATTAACAATATAAATCACAATATAACATATGTACAATATATTATATATATAATATAATATATATTTATAATATATGTAGTATAATTATAATATTATATATATATATATATAAACATTGTATTTTATGATTAAAGTAATTTGACTGTAGCTATAATCTCACCAAAATAGAGTGAATTCACTCATAAAATAAATATTGTGGATGGAATCATAATTGCTCATGAGATAATTCAGTCATCATGCTCGCATAGAAGGAGATACAAAATGTTGAAGTTGGACATCCACAAGGCATATGAAAGAGTTGACAGGGGATTTATTGAGATGGTTCTTAGGAAGTTTGGATTTTGTACAGGGTGGGTAAGGTGGATTGGAAGCATGATTAAAGGGTGCAGGACCTCAGTTCTGGTTAATGGGAATCTGAAAGGTTTTTTTGAAACCTCTTAGGGTCTTTGACAGGGAGGCCCCATCTCTCCCTTTCTTTTTATCCTTTTCATTGAGGTCCTAGGGTGATCAACATCAAGAAAATGTGATAGAGGTTAGTGAAAATATATCTAGATAGAAAGAGGATTAGATCCTACCACTCATTCATAGTTTTCTAACACATGTGTCTTTAGTTTTGCAACCATGGAGGAGGCACACATCATGAAAAAGGTGCTAGATGTAGACACTCAAGTCTCTTCTCAAAGTGTCAATTGGAGCAATTGTGAACTCTTTTTCTTCAATGCTGAAAGAGGTTCGTAATAGGCTGAGACTCGTAACAAGATATGGTTGATTTATTTTGAATTAAGATTAGAAGGTTACCAAGTAAACTCTTTGGCACCCTATTCTTTGAAGGTGTAGGGAAGGATGAGTATTAAAAGAATCTTATCAATAGATGTTGTTCCAAAATGAATGGGTAAAAGGGTCATTGGATCATGCCGGCTAGTAGGATTTTATTTTTATGATATGTTATCTCTATTACACCCATATTTTCTATGGCTTGCTTTCAAATCCCAAGGAAAGTTTTGGATAATATTCAACAATGGGTGTACAAGTTTCTTTAGAATGGCAATCATGAACTGGATAAATTCCTACTCATAGCCTATAATAGAATATGCTAGTCAAAAGGGGGTGGAGGTGTCAGACTAAGAGATTAGAAATTTCTCAACACCATAATGGGTGCCAAACTTATTTGGTAGATGTACTCTTGTCCAAAGAAAAAGGTGGGTAAATTTTCTAAAAGTCAAATATCTAGATAGTCAAGAGGAAGAAAGAATCCTAACAATTCTCAACCTACCAAGAAGACCTGCACTTTGGAATTTCCTAATTAGCTGAAGATATCTTATCACACACCATATTACTTGGTAGGTAGGTGGGTGATGGTGCTTGTATAGATTTTTGGAGAGACACATAGGATGGGCAATGCACATTGGTAGACATTGGCCCCCCATCAATCATAATAGAAACTAAATCAAGAGAGTGGGGCCCAAAAGTGAGGGATTTTGTTGATTTAGAGACTTTTTAGGTTGGAAGAAAAGTGGTATGATCCTTCCATCCTATGGCTCACCTATTTTGATTATGAGATCCTTAAGAAAATCCTAAAAGATACAGAAGTCATTTGTTCTAGGGAAGCTGATGTAATCAAATGGCATGGATCTAAGAGTGGAAACTACTCAGTCAAAGTGGACTATACATTATTGGAAAATAACCATAGAATGATATAATAAGAGGAAAAACTATTCTAACATTCATTATGTGTACCAAAGGTAGGGGATTTTGTGTGGCTAGCTAGGAATTATTGTGCTCTTACAAGGGACAAATTGATGAGGATTGGTTTTGTTGGTCCTTTTAGGTGTGTTGTTTGTGCAAAGGCTAAAGAAAATACATATTATTTGTTTATCAACTATAAATATGCACAAGAGGTTTCGGAGTTTATTTTTTTGCAAATTAAACTAGAATGACCCAATGTTGAACAATCTTAAAGACTCGCTAGCATGTTGACCCACTAAATCTCAAGTTTTCACCTTTGCCTCCATCTTGCATATCATTTCTTCCACTACACATGGGAGGTTTGGAAAAATAAAAATAGAAGAGTTTTTCAAGATAAAGCAAAACAAATTTCTTGATTCTTAATCAAGTTGGGAAAAGTTATATCAGAGCTTGTGTCCAATGTCACTTGTAATGTTAATCCTAGGAAAATCCCTTTCAATCAAAAAGATTCCTATGATAAAATTCAAGCTTGTTAATGGGCATGGGGGGCTAATCCTTATGCCAAAATCAAGAAGAAGGTTCTCTGGAAACTTCCTGAAGTAGGTTGGATAAAACTAAATTTTGATGGTGCATTAAGGGGCAACCCAGACCCCTTAGGTATTGGAGTAGTGGAATGAAGTGAGGATGGAAGCATTTTGGCTATATTTGCTAAGCACATTACTAACAATACAAACAATTAGCAAAAAATCCTTGCAAAAATGGAGGCAATCTTGCTTGGATTAAAAGAAGGGACTCAAGAGATTCATTTGGAAGGAGTTTCTCAATTGATTGTATGTGGCATCATGAAAGGGGAAATGGAGGCCCAGTGCCTAAATAAGTACACCAAAAAAATAAGGTTCCTTCTAAATGAATTTGAAGACTTTGTAATCACTCATGTCTTGAGGGAGGCCAATGATGTAGTGGACACGTTATCTAAGCTTAGAGAAAGTATAGTTGACTTGAAACTTTGTAAAGACTTCAAGGATATTGCTCCATGTGATTTGGACTTCCCCTTGTGCTAAGCCTATCATTACATCATCCTGTATTCAAGAAAGGACATGTATGTCACCTACTCATGAGTAGATGTGCCTATGATAAGTGTGAGGGACCATAACTTCCATAAGAACTATGAAGTAATCATTTATTACTCTTCCCTCTAGAAGCTTAGAACACAATTTATTTTAAGCCAGGATCTCTTCCTTATGTGTACCTTTTTATACTGAAGGATTACATAGGTGGGAATATTTGAACAAGTTGGAAAACTTTTCACTTAGCACAATAGGTCATATTCCATCTTTTGAAGGCTCAATTTCTATAATATGGCTTCAAAATGTGTTCAAGCATGGTGATGAGCCTTTTTGAGAAGAAATGAAACTAATTTCTAGAGAGGAGTTTTGGGAATTTGATTGGAGGTTGATATTGAATCTTGATATCTCTTGATTGTTCTTGGTGATTTCCTTAATGGTTGTAAATTCCAAGCCAGAGGCTCTGAGTGTAGCTTGAGCATGCATCAAACCTAAGTGGGCAGTGGGTCTGACCAACATTGTTAACATGGCTAAATTGGGAGTTAGGCTTCATATGGAGGGTCATTTGTGGAGACTGATTGGTAGTGGCCCTAGGGAGTTACAACCACTTATGGTTTGGTCATCCAACATGACAGTGGAGGTGCACATGTTGCTAGCTCATTGGGGATGTCACAAACTAGGTCTATTTCTATAGGCCATTGAAATTGAGCATGCTATGGTTGGTGGTGGTATGGTGCATTTGAGAAAATGAAAATTGAGTACACAATTAAATGAAGAAGGGAGGCCTCTATTCCATCAAAAAATTCCTCCAAAATAAGAAAGGAAAGGTGAGCATTGGAATACAATTGTAGGTTCCAACTTTGGGGAGGTTCTAGGTGTCACCCGTGATGGCATGACTATGTAGTAGAAGGTGAAGGAGTTGGTTGTGGTATGTGGTGTTGCTTCACAAGAGCTTGAGTTGGGGTTTGACATCTCTTTACTTCTTGACCACGAAGCATCTCCCAAGGTGGTCTAACTTGGTAGCCTTTGTGATGGTAGCTTTCAATCTGATTTTAGAGTTGTACACTTCATTTGTAAATGATATGTTGAATTTGAACTTGTTGAAAAACTGAGCTTTGATAATGTGTTTAGGAGTTGAAGCAACTTGGGTATCGTATTTTAACATGTAGAGTTTTGTAGCAGGCATGTGCAATAGATACTCTACTACTTCATCAAAGGCAATAGCCCAAATATCTGTTGTATGATCTTGTAGTTTTACTTGCAACAGGTACTTATACTTGCAGTCTGGAATGTTCTTTTCACATTTAGAATAGAACCATGTGTTGTCATTATTTTGAACACATTTTTTCTTGCATTCTTTTCCATTCACCTGTAGTGGGCAAGCCAGATAACAAAAATCATCTTGCTTGATGAATATGATAGTTGCTTTTATTGTACTGTGCAAGGGGTCTTTCATTATACTACATTGTTGCAACAGACTTGCAATTGTAACTAAAGTTGTCAGTGTATTCATGTTTGTGGAAAATGTTGACAAAGAAGGCATGTCAGATTGTTTTTCTTCCATCTTGGACCGTAGTGATTCTGCTTTAGATATGGATGGTTCAAGTGTTAAAATTGTTGCTATTGTAGTACTGATAACCTTTCCTTTGAATTCAGAAACCTGACCATTTCTAATTGCAAGGACAACAATGTTCTTAGAATCCTTCAAAGTTTTGATGGCATCACCATCTTTAACACAAATAGATCCCCATAAGTTTAGATCAATGGAAGCTAGTGACATATCCATTAACTTGATAGTTCTACGGTCAACCTTGCTTGCATCTTTTCATTTTACTATGGAGATATCTCCAACATTGAGTACAATCCCAATAAAATCAACCAAAGTATTATTAGAGATGTTGGCAATGTCATTTATTGTCTTAAAATTGTATTCAATAGTCCCAACTAGTAATTCATCATCACAGCATTTGATTAGTGATGAACTGTCAAGAGTTATTTCCATGCAACTATTCAGCTTGTTGTATATGGTGTTTTCTTGTTTAACTGAACCTTTTGAAATGGTATACAAGCCACCTATGTGCACTCTATCAAAGTGCAATTTTGTGAGGTCATTGAAGCAAACTATTTGAGTTTCTGTTCCTTCATTGTCCAATAAATCAAAGCTGAAAACTTGCCCACTTCCACGTTGGTTATTAAATTGTCTTAGTTGTTTTTTGCTTGTGACCCTTCCTTTTATCATCCATCTTGTCTGATATGGATTTAAATCCTTTATTGGGCTGATACTATCTGGTAGTGGTAGCTCCCTAGAAGGTGTATGGATGCCAAATTTTATTCTTTTGTTTGGTGAAGAAGTTGTTTTCTCTTCCAACATTTGTTCCTCTTGAGACTTATATAAATACTTTGGTTTCTCGATGATTTGCCACTCTTGATGAATGATTTGAAGGCTGAAGATGATTATGGTCCTATTTGATCATATTAGAATGAATTAGAATTAGATATTTGTATTGGATATTAAAAGAAAATTGAAATATGTATATGAATGAAGACTAAAAATTGGAATATCTACCTGGAATCTCTTGTTGCCCGGGAAATATAATTTGTTAGTGATACTATAGATTGTATTTTGAGTGTTTCTAAGAATAAAAGGTCATTGGATTTCTTTGGAAAAATTGCTAATTGCATATGATTGCCATCAGATAAGACAATCTTGTATCGATCCCTCTGATCTTGAAACACTGTGGTCCTCTTAAATGATAACATTTGAAGGATTGGATTTGAAACAAGATCTCCAGTATTGATTGATCGAATTGCATTTGTAGTCAATATTGTTTCCATTTTAGTTTCCTAAAAAAAGAATCTTGAGTCATCTATTTATTTCAAGAATTTCAATAGTTGTTATATTACTTCTGATGCATGATTTGAGGAAATAAATTTAAAACAATTGCTTATACAACATTGCATAAAAACAGGTCTATGGAAACTATTTAATGAATTGAAATAAATTTTTTGAAAACTTGTAAATGATAATTTGGAAAACATGTGGCTAACTCACTGCATTTTTTTTGCCCATATCATTCGAAGACGTACTGTTCATTTCATTTGAGATAGTATCCTAGAAGTAATTAGAGGTCCATAATGAAATACATGATGAGTTTATTAGGTAGACATACATATGGAGATGAAGATAATGCATAACTTGATTTAAAAATGGAAGAATGAATTATAACTTACAATATTTATGATTCGCTAATTGTTCAAGTTTGCAATTCCAGAATGGTTGAAATTTGTTGAGCTTGTCCCTATTGACATATTATCCTATAAGAAAATAAAGTAGGAGAGGAAAACATGTGAGTAATGGATTATTTTTTTCAAATTTATACATAACTTCATTAAATATGGAAGATTAAATGACAACTTACAATATTTATAGTTCCTTCTACATTAAAATTTGTTGCTCGTGCATTATTGGAATTTGAGGATGTCACTTATGTGGACATCGTATACTGGATGGATAGAAAAATAGTTTTAAATAAAATGTTGACGTCCCTTAAAAGTGAAAGGTTATTTATGAAATATTTGTTTTAAACAATTTTAAATAAATTAATTAGATATGGAAGAATAAATGATAACTTACACTATTTATGGTTCCTTCAACATTAAAATTTATGGTTCCTGCATTGTTGAATTTTGTAAACTTTAGTTTTTTCAACATGCTATCCTGTATGAATATAAAATTTGCATAGAAGAATATGTCAATTAATGGAATTGAGGTATATATTGTCGAACATTTATAGTTAAAAAAGGAAAATAATGAAAATGTGGCATTCCACTATTCGAAAAATGGTTGGAGACAAATAATTTTATAACAGCAATAGTCTTTATATATGAAAAATTAAATTGTCTATCTTAATATTACTGAGTAATTCTAAAATGTGAAAATATAGTGGTTGCAGTTGTTGTTTCATTTTTGATATCTGTGAAAGCACATTGTTCAAGAAGACAAATAAGGAAATAGATGATTGGTCTATTTTCTTGTGTTCTCCCCATTTTGATCATGATCATCAGTAAACATTAATATAATTTCTTCTCTTCATTCTTACCAAAACTATGATATGTTTTTATATCTACTTTCTTTTGTTCTTCCCATATTGATTATCTACGCTCATCAATATATTTTTTCTTTCTTTCAAAAACTATAATATTTTTTAAAAAAATACTTCTACGATTGAAATTATATAATTTATAGCCCTAATGTCACAACTGTAAAGTCAACTACAAAAATGTAATTGCAATATAACTCCTGAAATCTAAAACTAATGTTGACCAGAAACTTGAAATGAGAGTAAAATTAAATATCCTTAAATGCCTTTAATTTTAGATTCAACAGAAGTCTAGCTAGAAATAAGGGCAATCTGTATTGTTTTCATTTACATTTTTATTTATTTTTCAGTGTAAAATCTGAAATGAACTACAATATATGGTAGATAGAGGAAATTAATCATATCCAGAACACAACGTAGAGATTTGCATTATATATCAGATAGTATTACCAAAAGCATACAAATGTAGAGAACTTTCACAGAGACATACGGATACCCACTTATGCTAAATCGAACAGCATATTCTTCGTGTTTTGTCAATCTTTGTTTATTTATTTTTTAACATATTTATTTTTCAAAAACTTTAAAAAATTAGCGTGTGGCAGATAACACTAACAAATTTATTGATAAATATTTTGAAGTTTTTTGAAAGTGAGTTTCTATATGTTCCAAAAAATAATAATATTATAGTAAAAGACAGCTAAGTCTAAAGAACACTGTTAAAAGTTAAATAGAATTTTATTTAGAAATGGCCTAATCAAATAGTTTTAATTTCTAAAATGTCTGCACGAAACTTAGACTAAGTCTAAATTATTGAGCATTTGAAAACGTTCCTAACCATGAAAGCTTTGTTTTTAGCCCTTGTTTATCAAAACTCAAAGAAAATCACAACTAAAACTTTTTAAAATCAAAGCAAAATGAGAAAGAGAAGCATAGTTGTTCCTTTATTGTTCAAACATGTTCACAGAAAACAAATTCCACATCTCACTAAAATTACCAATTCTATATTGTAAATTTGTAAACCAGTGAAATTTGGAGCCAACATATAACAACCATTGCTTTGTATACCCACGAATCAAGCAAGCAATAGCATAAATAGGTAAATAATCTCAGTAATGAAATTAAAATTTAGTGTTAATGATCTGTTTTCACAACAAACATTGAAAACCCAAATATTATTTGTAAAAACTATTAGCATAAAAACTATCTGTAAAAATATTATCTGTTTTCATTTACAATTTAGTGTAAATGAGGCATTGCAAGTAACAAGTTTTTAAAAACTACAAATTTGCATTTGAAGCCTAGAAATGCACAATGCAACCCCTTTGTAGATTTCATGCTTTCATTTCAAATCTTACAAACAATTTTGCAAGTCAACACTTCAAAATGAACATATAACTTAACCCATAAGGTCATATTGCAGATCATAATATGCTTTTACATAAATTAATAGATGTTGTGAATATAAAGAAGAACAGTTGAGTGTATGCCTAAAATGTGAGCACACTTCTATGAATCATTATATTCAAGATTACTCAAGGCGACTCATAGCTCTCTAGTCATGGCGTGCAAGGGTTTTGCAATGGAGGCCCTCAGTTTGCCCTTAGTTTGACCTAGTTCATGCCCATGCAAGTACACCATGAAATGAGAGATTCAAAGATCCAAAATGCATGCAAATGGAGATGAAAACTAATCTATATGATAACAATGCAAGAACAATGCAAAATCTAATCTATGAAAGCAAGATCTAATCTTATGAAAGCAAATATGACTCTAAACTAACATGCAAATGCAATGATAAAAGCCCATGATGAAAGCCATGGATGCAAGAGAGAATGAGACAAGAAGATAGAAGTTCTCCACAAAAAAATTTAGCATTCAAAAACTCCTTCTTCAAAAATTGCTCTCCAAACCTACAGCATAACAATAACATCCTTCGTCCTTAAAATGAAGAGAGGGCTCTCCCTTCTAAAGGAAATTATGGAGGTGAGAGGCTTCTCACAACCAATATGGGATAATAGAGTTTGATCCATGTGAGACGAAATTCCACCAATGAGAAAAGAGGAGTGGTTGAAAAGAAAGTGAAAAGATAAGTCCCACTTAGAAATATGTGCATTTAAGTGTAGAAATTAAATTAAAAAATTTATTTTATTTCCCTTTCATCAACAAGAGATATTTAAGTGGGATTTTTATTTAATTAAAAGGGAGCAAGTTCTTTTAATTAAATAGGAGATATTTAATTTAATTAAAAGAGGGGTTTTTCTCTTAATTAATTAAATGTGGATGAATTATTTAATTAAAAAAGAGGTTTCCTTTTAATTAAATGGAGACTTATTTTATTTAATTAAAAGAGGAGTTTTTTTTTAATTAAATAAGACTTGGATAAAATGATCAATCTTAGAAATAAAATAATCGAATTTGATCAAGAATATTGATTTGAATTGATTTAATAAAATATTGCAAACCATTGATTCAAGAAATTTGATAAATTGATAAATTGAATAATGGGGGCCCATAGTCTAGGCGACCATTTTAGGGTGTATACATTGAGAAATGTAATCGACAAGTTTCTAAAAATTTAATACTTTTTGAGTAATTGCTAAGTTAGAAAAAAACTAATTCTTTTTTCATTATGGAAGTTTCTAATAATGAGAAACATATGGTTTTCAATATTTAAAATAATAAGTTAAAATTAAATTATGGAAGTTTCTAATTATGAGAATAGTTTGTAATTATTTATTATTTAGTGTTTTTTAAGGAAAGGTTCTTATGTTTTAGTGTTTAATGTCATTAGAAAGGAACTAATTCTTTTTTCATTATGGAAGTTTCTAATAATGAGAAACATATAGTTTTCAATATTTAAAATAATAAGTTAAAATTAAATTATGGAAGTTTCTAATTATGAGAAATAGTTTGTAATTATTTATTATTTAGTGTTTTTTAAGGAAAGGTTCTTATGTTTTAGTGTTTTATTAATGTCATTAGAAAGGAACTAATTTTTTTTTCATTATGGAAGTTTCTAATAATGAGAAACATATAGTTCTCAATATTTAAAATAATAAGTTAAAATTAAATTATGGAAGTTTCTAATTATGACAAATAGTTTGTAATTATTTATTATTTACTATTTTTTAATGAAAGGGTCATATGTTTTAGTGTTTTATTAATGTCATTAAAAAAAAAAGATTGTTATGTGTTATCGGAAAAGTTAATGGTTTAAATTATATAAATTTTTCTTACTTCAAAATCAAAAATGAAGACAATAGCTTAGATAATATTAATCTACTATTGATAGGAAAGTAAATTTCTTAAACTTTTCAAAAATTAATATCATTATTAAATTGTCGTAAATGAAGATTTAAATTTAAATTTTATATTTATTTTTCATTTAAAATAACAATTATTAAAACTTATAACAAAAATCTACATTTAATTTTATTCTAATTTTGACTTTTACATGCAAATCATTTATATAGACTTTCCATTATATCCCTATATTATATTATATTATATTTGTATATTATATTATATCTTATCCACTAAGAGTTAGTAAAGAGAATACTATATATTTTCCAAAAAATACACACTGACGATTAATCTAAATTCCACAATTTAAGCTGTGAGTATTGGAATTTAAGCTGTGCGAAAATACTTACTTTAAGGGAAAAAGATAATTACCCAAGAAAAGTCTTACAACTTTTCTGACAGAAAATGCATTTCCTGGAGTATACTTTCATTTAGAAAATCTTAATAATTTTTCTTCATTTCATACAGATGAGTTTCACGTTTAAACTTCTTCAACCCATTGCAAATGGGTTAAATGTCCACAAAATCATCAGCGTCTGTGATCTACGCTTACCTTCACTCAGGAAGAAACGTGGGTGAGGCAAATTTTCTATTACCAATGCATGATGTTAAGAAAATCTTAAAAGAAACATCAAACCTGACATTTATTCTTAATGCAATTCAGGAAACATAAGAAATGAAGAGCATCAAACAAACAATTTTCAGCCAAAGTAGCAAAACCCCTTGTGGACCATACTATCATCCAAGGCTAAGCTACCTTCTACACCAAATGCATACTTCATAGATTATGAAGCGCCATACCTGGCATTTCGATTGTCCAACTCTCTCAGGGCTCGTTTGGTTGCTGGAATAGGAATAGAAAAGTTGGAATATGTTTTCCATTTTCTGTTTGGTTCGTCACTTGGAATAGAAAATAGGAATAAGTATTCTCATTTTGCCTCTAAAATGAGCTTATACCCTTTCCAAAAAATACCTGTTATTGGAATAGCCATTGCTATTCCCAATTTTACATGCCTATTCTCCATTCCTATGCCTGCAACCAAACGGACCCTCAGAGAATTATCCTTTACCGAAATTAGTCTGTTCCAAAAACCCCAATTTCAACTTGAATTCACTAACCCCTAATATCACAAAAACAAAAGCATGCAATTGAAAGTAATGGATAGTTGTATTGCCACCTGTTTCACATGAGGAGGATGGTTAAAGCGACAATTGGAGCCATCCCAACATAGGCCTGTCGTCATGTAATACGCACAATCTGGTTCATCCAATCTCTCAGGGTACGATTCATCTGGATCCAATGCCATCTTTCCCATGGCCTTCTCTACGCTCTGGGAATTAAAAATTATGCTATAACAGAATGGGAACAAAGAAATAGTATAATTGCTATGAATATAAAGAAGAATAGTCGGGAAATGTAATTGACAAGTTTCTAAAAATTTAATAACATTTTTGAGTAATTGCTAACTTACATAAAAAACTAATTCTTTTTTCATAAGTTTCTAATTATTGAAGAATAGAAGTTTTGGAAAGATTGTTATGTGTTATCAGAAAAGTCTTTTATTTGATCAGAAAATTACAAAACCGTCAAGCCGTACAAATTTCTGACGAAAACTTAAAATCTGGAAGCAAAGCTCCCACAATAAGCCTATCGACTTAATTAATAAAATATAAATGCTTTTAATCAATAGTTTCTTGAAATGGTGTACTTTTTACCAATTTTAAAGTGTGACCCTTATTAACTTGGAGGTATTTGCTAAGAAGGATCTCATGTTTTGCCTAATTGAGCATTATAAACATCTTCAAAGGCTTTGAAAATTTAGTTACATAGAAAAAGTGGAAGGATGCATATATTGGTGTCATTACTACTTTGGGTGCAATAGCTTTTGTTCTAGAAATTGTTACATGGATCATCTATTTTTAGCACAAGTTAAAATTAACACAAGCTCACCAGTGAAATTAATGACAATGGCCTAGATTAGGAGAACAACTCTATTTTTAAAAAAATATTTTTATTTTTCTCGCTCTTCTTACATGCAATGTAGAGAATATGATTATAATAGGAACAAACAAATTTTCAAAACTAGCTTACGAATAGATTTTTTATCATTTGTTTTACTTGGTAGGAATATATCTTTCATGAGAAGTATATCCTTTAATTTTTTGCGTTAAGGAATTCTTTGTATATTGTTATTTATATTAATAAAGAGTATCAAGTTGGGGTTTATAACATATTAATTTTACTTTCCTCTTTTTTCATTTCTACAATTAATGATAGAATAAGATTTTTAATATTTACTTTCCTCTTTCTTCATTTCCTCAATAAATGATAAAAATAAGATTTTTAATAAAAAAATTTAAGTTAATGTAGGTTAAAGAAATAAATATATAATTAAAATACTACACTAATTTAGGTGAAGTGGATATAATTTCAAGAGTTATATACCTTAAAATTTTATTGTTTCTAAAATAAGTAATCAAAAAATTCTATCAATAAATATGACTTTAAATTGTTTATTTTATCAACTCAAGAGAATAAATCATTTTTAGTAGTTTACAAATCTAAGATTATGCACTATATCACTAGGATATCAAAATAGAAAGTTCATAATAAATCATTTTAAATAGTTTACAAATCTAAGATTATGCACTAGATCACTAGAATATCAAAATGGAAAGTTCACAGAATTAGGACTAGAACTTGTACACCAATGAGGTGCACTATATCTCCAAGATATTGAAATGGAAATTTCAGAATGAATCATTCTTAGTAGTTTACAAATCTAATATTATGCACTAGATCTCTAGAATATCAAAATGGTAAGTTCAGAGAATTAGGACTAGAACTTGTACACCAATGAGGTGCATTTGTTACATTGATATAAAGATATGCTTTGGGTAATATATTGAAGTATTAAAAATAAATAAATAATAACAAAAATAATCAAAATGAGTTTTTGTATGTTTCAACAATATAAAATTAAACACTTCAAGTTAAACAATACATATCAAAGATATATGTCACTAAGGTGATAAGGAAATTTTCCTACATTCACAACAACAACAACAACAACAAAAACAACAACAAAAAAAAATTCGAGGAGAGAAGGCCAACAAAATTCAACAAGTTACTCTAAATAGGTCCCCAATGAGAGATCACAAGTACTATGATGAGTCAAAAATTGGGCATGATTAAAGCCTTCTATTAGCATAAGTAGATCACTAGGTATGTTTTGTCAAAGCCTTTCTTCGACTCCTAGTTGATAGGGCATTCATAGTCCGCTAAGAATCTTCCTTTGCACATTATTTCTTCTAATTCATAGTTTATATACTTATTTATTTATACCTATGATATTTATCCTTTCTTTTTTCTAGGAATTTCAATATTTGGTTTGAGATGTGACTAGCACAAATTAATTTGAGATGTGACTAGCACAAATAGTGTAATAGGACATATCTTAATATGAATAACCACACCATCATAGGCAAAAAAATAAAAAGTTTCATCCAATCCACCCACGAAAGAAAAATATTCCTTTTATTAGAGATTTCATCCTCCCCTTTAGGATAAAAGAATAATACTAGTAGTCATTTTTGAGTGGACAATGAATTGGAGGACAGATTGCAAGATTAGAGGCATCTACAAGATTTTGAAGTATATGATAACATCTCTTATGAAGACCCATGATCTTACCATCATTCCACCAAATAAAATCATTTTGTTTTGAGATTGATCATCTTACCACCTACAGATTTACTTGTCCTCTCCTTTTGGATAAAAATATAATACTACGAGTCATTTTTCAATGGTCAATGAATTGGAGGAGAGATTGCAAGCTTGGCATCCATGAGAGTAAGAAGAATATTAGAATATCTCTTCTAAAGACCCATGATATTACCATGATTACACCAAACTAATGACATTACCATAATTGCACCAAATAAAATCAATATCCAAAGAACCTTTCCTTTGATCCATGTTTTGAGATTGATCATCTTAGTGTCTAGAGATTTACTTGTAGTGAATCTAGGATAAGATACAAGAAGTGGCCCATAAAGTAATGGCATGATTACTCAAACTAGTAGGGCCTATTTTGTTCAATAATATTGTAATTTGTTGAGTACTAAAATCAAATGAGAAAACAAAAAATCTAAAATTTCCAAATTATGCTAGGTTTATTTAGTCTGCTCCATGAATAGTTCACATAGAGGATGTTTCCTTAAGGATTTGAGGACGAGGGACTCATTCATCACATCTACATAACCAACATTAAAAGAATCTTTACTTTTTTTTAAGGTTTTGTTAAACTGGTATAATTGTGGAACTAATTGATTCCATCCTTTTGATAATAAGTAAAAAGTATCTATTTCCTTGTTATCATGAACACATTTTCTAATTTTTTTCCAAAATTAACTACGGTGGATTGTAAATTAAATTTTACTTTTGTGAATTTTCTTTATATCACTTAACTTGTGAACACATCTTCCCATGTGGGTGTTAGTAGAGCCAACTTTTGGAAACATAGTGATAGGGTTGTCTTTTGCAGCAACAATGAAAGGGTGCACCCTCTCACTCACAAAATGTAACCCTTTTCATGCATCAATGTATACATCTCATGTGTATGATTTTTATTTTCTTACATCGTATTATCATTATATGTAATTGACTCCACATAGAAATAATTAATATTAAAGTAGTAATGTACTTTTTAATTAGTTATGATAATCCTATCTAATAAAAAAAATTAGTGAGTTGGTTACATTTTCCACTTTTAAAAAATGAAATTTCTTAAATTGTTTGATTTGTACTAGTTTAATTTTCCCTCTTTTAATATGGTTAGTCTAATTTCTTGTGTGAAAGATTAAAGTGTTTAAATTTTACTATATTAATAGTTTTTGATTAAGTAAAAATAGGTTTTAAAGGACCTGAAACCTTTACAAAATAACAAAAGTCTAGAGGTAAACGAGAGAAGTAAACATCAGAGAAAAGCAGCACAGGACAACATGAGACAGACCTCCAAAAAGAACATACATGAGGTCACCCAAGACAAAGCTGGAAAAGACAACAAAATAACAATAAAAGAAGAGCAATTGACTAGCTAAGAAGTCTTTATCAGGTCACCAGCTTGATTTTCCAGAATATGCATGTTTTCAGCAATGGCCTTCACCTTGTCCTTTTTACTCACATCCTCATTCTTCTTAGAATGAGCTCGGGTGCATTTGCTTGGTTCCTAAATCTCTTCCACCAGAGGGGAGTCCTTTCCTTTGTCATTCTCAATCCACTTCAAGAGGTTACCCACATTATCAGCCATCTGTTTAAACAACTTTTCCAAATTGCCCAGCTTAGCATCCATTTTAGACACCTTCCCCTGAATAGCACTAATCTTTTTATCCATCACCCTTTGTTTGGCCTCGAGCAATGGTATCTTATGCATGAGGTTTTAAACCTCTTCTACATTCCCAATAACCTTTGAAAGTCTGTGTATGTGTTGGCCCAATGTACACTCACCTCTAGCAGTTTTGCTGACTTGCTCCATTTCCTTGCCCAACAACTGCATTTGTTGCTTAAGGAATCCAATCTCCTTCAAGATTGTACCAAGGTTACCAAAAAGACCCTTGGACAACCCAAGCCCACCATCAGTATTATTACCCAAATTAGGAAGATGCCCCTATTCACCAACATCCTCATTATCCGAGTCCCCATTCTTTTCCTGCCACCTCAAAGATTTTCTTTTCCTTTCCAACTGGTGAGCCAGAGGCTCTGAATCAGAAGGGGGAGAAGCTTGGTCATCTTGCAAGACCTTTATACCCTTTCCTTTACCTCCACTCCTCTTATTATAGTGATCTCTCACTAATTCCCCCATGAAATCGCTTTACTATATTAATAGTTAGTTCACACTTTTAATTTTACATTCTTTTATTATAAAATTTTAAGTAGTTCAACTTATATTTTGTAAATAGATAGCTTAATATATAGCTCAATGGATAAAGATTTAATGATTTAAGATTAAATAGTAATAAGTAATATATTATAAGAATTTGTTCATATTTTTAAATAAAAAATCTATCAGCTACCCCTTGCACCTTCTTTGGGTGCAAGTGCTAGTTTTAATAATTTTATGTTGTAGGTGAATGGGAAGAATGTGAGAATATAGAATGTGTTGAAGAATGGTAACATAAATCATAAACACCTTCTAACACACACATTAAAAATTATAGAAGAATGATGACCCCAATCATGCATTTGCATCATAGGATTATGATCATATTTTAGACCTCATACAACTTGGTACACAATTTAATTAAATATCTTTTATTTAATTTAAATTATATTATTTATGTATGTCATATTTAATTTATTAATACTTTTTGAATTAAAAATTGCAATAATTTTTAAAATCAAGTACTAGATAGTTAGATGTGTGGAACCTAAGAAAAAAATGACATGTCGTCGAGTAGATGGTGATGGTTTTCATTATCCAATTGGGCTTGTCATACTATTTGGCACATGGCTACACAAATACCTAACAAGAAGGAATAATTTACCAACATATGAAGACGACCAATCAAAAAAGAAGATTTTACACTATTCTCATTTGGTGGTGGCAAAAAATATCAAATTAGAAAGATACAAAGGGAAACCTACCAATACGATATTATGGACACTTTCAATGGAAAAGCATGAGGCAACCATAGATACATTACAAAAGAGAGGATGTAGATGGTACACTAAGTCAAATCCAATTTACACAATTTATATTTTTGCTAATTGCAGTCTTTTTTATATGTAGTTGTATAATAATATATATATGTTTGTTATTCAAGAATCAAGTGCAACTGATCAACATTGATGTTACTCAAGTTTATTGCCTAGGTGAGTGCACTTAATTTAATATATGTTAGCACATTTCTTCATTTAAATTTTTTATTCTAGAATTTGATTTTCAATTTTGATTTATATTGTGGTCTTAGTCTCTTTAATATATATTGTTTTCATATACATAAACAAAATTAAATTTTGGTAAATTGCTTGATGACACATGGATGGCATCTACATATTTTGCAATTACACATGGTGAGTACATTACACAATTTATATAATATGTCTTTTATACAGTACAAATAAACTTATGAATTTATGCTTTTACTAATATTTCAACAAAATATTTTTATAATGATGTAGGACCCCATTTGAACAAGTGTGTTCATGCAATTTTTGTTTCATAAATGATACATGAGTTCACTTCTATTTGAATCCAATATTATTTTAAATATTCAAATTTAGGCTCACTTCAATTTGAATCTAAGTTTATTCTAAATAAACTATGTTCTTGATAATTGATGATATGAAAGTTATTGATGTGCAATATTGTTCTTTCTAAACATAGTGATCATGTATGTTATTGTTCCTATGTTCTTGATAATTGACAATATGAAAGTTGTTTATGTGCACAATCGTGTTATTTCTAAATTTAATGATCTTGTATACTTTTTATTAATTTTACATGAACATGTGAGTTGTTGCTCGTATGTTCAATTTGATATACTATTCATATTTTTATGTTCAATTAAATATATATTTTATGTTACCAAGTTCATTAAATATATTATTCATATTCCTATGTCTATTAAATATGATAACATATAACTTGATAACATGATAATATGAGAATTCCAAATAACATGATAACATGATAATATGAGAATTCCAAATAACATGATAACATGATGATATAAAACTTGTCCAAATAACATGTTAATTAAATATGATAACATAACATGAAATTTAAAAGTCCAAATAACGTGATCTAACATGCAAATCATAATAAGTAGTGAGTATACAATAATATCTACTACATAATAACATGATAAAAATTATCGGAATCTAATGTAAGTGTCCTCATACAAAGTCCATCATAAAAAAACAAGTTCTAACATGAAAATCTAAGAGCTCCCATGTAGCTAATTTTTTGTCCTCTTTATTCCTCATGAAGATGACTGAGATGCATCATCATGTTGGGCTTGCTCCCAAGATGCATCCTCATGTTGTGTCTTCTTATGAGATGGTGGGTCTCCACCCTTCTGTATATTATTAAAAAGAAACATGAGAAGACAATTTGTGTTTAATTGAAATGATTTGCGTAATCTAGTTCTCAAATAAAAATTATTATAAACATATTTAGAAATTTACCATGTGAGTGTGTTTTCCCTTAGTGAGATGAGGAGGCACACTCTCATGACCATCAAAAGTGATAGTACTCAAGTCCTATAGAAATACATAAATTATAAAATTTTGACAAGATCTCTAAAAAAGAAATGTGCATGTAATAGACACAATATTGACTACAAAAATTAAATTATTAATTAGGAACTCAAAAGATGCTGCAGATGGCTTCATTTGGCTCAATCTCATAGCCACACCAAGACTCATGATTGTATCCACCAAAATGTCATATATACAAACCATGAATCAAACTTGTATATGCATAAATTATAAAGTACATAAGACTAAAAATCTATGAAATAAAATCATATATATTGTACATGACATGTAGCCACAATCACAGATGGGTCAGGACGTATATGCGATGCATCATCACATAGTCCAATAGCCTATAATTGCAATAAATAGAAATGAATAAGAGTTGTAAATAAATTAGTAAGAATGTACATCTAAACACTTAAATTGATGTTCTTGAAAAATATAAAATTGGTATTTGAGGTTGAGCCTCATTGGTGGATGGACCAGCGTATTAAGAGCTACCTATCTTTGTCACACATGAGGAACCCTACAAAATTACACAAAAATAATACATTAGAAAATGTTATTAAATTCAAGTTCCATTGTAGTTTATTTTAAATGTAACTGAATGTATCTACATCAAAGTGCATACTATGTAAGGGATACCAAAACCTCTAGATCTCGAGGTAATATGACGGCAATCCCTATCATCCATCCTTTGTTCAAAAATTAATATGTTATGGTTCATATGTATATAGGTGGAGTAAAAATAATTATACTGTAATTCATAATTAAATTTGTATGTGTCCTTAATGTAGACATCTAAATCTGATCACATAAATTTGTAATCAAATTTAGTCATCTTCTAAAATATGTTTTAATTAACTATTAAATATTAAATTATTTTAGCGATGTCTCTCCTAATTAATTAATTATATCCCATTTAATAAATTAATAGATGACCAATAGTCTAATTTATTGATAAAATCCCCCTTCCTCTATTAAATTAAATAAATGCAAAACCATTTAATTTAATCTAATCTCCAAAACCTCTCTCTTTTTAATTAATTAAATCCCTCCACCCACAAACTCATCCTCCAAACCAACAGTTACTCAAACTCAACTCATGCACCAATAATTCCTCTTTTAATTAAATAATTTATTTATTTTATTAATTAATTTATCTTTTAATTAAATAATTCATTTATTTAATTAAATCTCATCCACCACTAGTTCCTCTTTTAAGTAAATAATTCATTATTTGATTAAGCTCACTACCAACTTTTTTCTATAACAAATCCATCCACCTCCCACATCCTCCAGTTAACTAATCCACCTCACCCACCTTAAATTAAACACATCACATCCTCTTCCATGTCTAAAATCCCTCTCCAGATCACTTACATAAAATAAGGCATGATTTATTCCCTCTAACTCAAGCTCAAGTCCACTCTCATGCCACATCTCTCTCATCCACCTCTAACCAAAGAAACCTATATCCTCCACTTATAATAGTCAACTAAAGCCTATCTCACACCTCACTCAATTAACTATCCATCAAGAATATTTATCTCCTTCTCACCCAATTGCCTATAAATTGAACCTATTGCTCCTTACAAATCATCCACTTTTTGAGTAAAATTATTATACTATTTTGAGAGCTAATTACTCTCAAAGTGTTATTTGGCAATATTGAGATTTTTCATGCATCCATTTATTGAATTCATCCATTGTTGAAGCTTGAGCACCAGATTTAAGCATACATCCATGATCATGACCACATCTACATATCAAAGAGGCTACAAAGACTCGTAGGATTGCATTCTTTATTTGGGTTTCCTTATTAGTCTATCATATATATTTTTTAATTGATTTAGTTTGTTAGATGTTTGGCTTTGGCTTTATATCTTTTGCATCTTGATTCTAATGCATACATGTTGGCACACCCAGTGGGACCTCGCAAATGGGTCATTTTTCTATCCAAGAATCATTTCACTTTCTCAAAAGACTGATGGGCTATCTAACATTTTTGTGTTGTTGTGGGTCCCTTGTATATTTTCTTGGGTTTCACAGGTCAAGGTTGATATCAGGAGCCTACAATAAAAGATTCAGAGTTTCTAGATCAATTTTCAGCTATATATATATATATATATATATATATATATATATATATTCATGATTTTTCATAAAAAATCATTTTGGGAGCAAATAAAATAATTCAATGATGATTTTGTTTTGGTAGGTTATTGTTAATGTCCCTAGGCTAGAGTAAAAAATTTAGAATTTTTGGATCAATTTTTGATAATTTATATTTTTCATGATTTTTCATTAAAAAATTATTTTGTGTGAAAATTAAAGAATTGGAGAATGAAATTTTTATTGTAGTGTTGATGTCCGCAACCTATAGTTAAAAATTCATATTTTGTTGGAATAATTTATAATAACTTATATTTTTCATCAAAAAATCTTTTGAGAGAAAATAAAAGAATTAGACGATGAAATTTATTTTGTAGGTTGTTGTTGATGTGTGCAAGCTACAGGAAAAAAAATTGAGCAATTTGTGATATTTTATAGTTTTTGCATGAGTTTTCATAAAATAAAATATTTTGGAAGCAAATAAAACAATTGGATAATGGTTTTTTTTCTAGGTTGATATTGATGTAAGAAGCCTACAGTAAAATAATCCAAGTTTATAGATCAATTTCAATCGATTTATAATATTTTCATGATAAGATAATTATTTTGGAAGAAAATTAAAGAATTGGCTGATGAAATATCTTTTGCAAGTTGATGTTGATGTCAGCAACCTACAGTAAAAAAAAATCAAATTTATTGGATTAATATTTTACAATTTAAAATTTGTTGGAAGTCTTATTGGGAAACAAGATATTGAGAGGGAGGGGTGAATCAAGATCTATAAAAATTTTCACTTCTTGAACTAAATAAAATATTAGTTGCATTCACTCCAAATCCATCTCATATCTTATATCAGATATCATATACTAATAAACTATAAAACTAAGATTCAATCTATCCAAGCTTAACATCCATCAACATGAAAATGTAAACTCATAACACAAAGATTTTAGTAGCCCAAAAACCCTCCAATGTGAAGGTAAAACTGAGGTGGGGATGAAACCCATAAATATTTATTGTTGCAACAACAAAGTTCACCTATTAGGGCTACAATTTGATCACTTCTGATGATCTACCCTGTGAGGGGTCTACTAGGTTAAAAGCATTATAAGACTGTTAGGTTTACCTTTATTAAAGTATTTAAACTTGCAATGAAGTAAGAACTATGTTAGGAGATTTAACAAGGTCTGTTAAAACCACTATGTTAAGAGATTTGTCCTGATACACTAGTTAGAATGTCTCAATACCTAACCCTTTGGTTTTCTCTATCAAATTTGATTAATCTTCTCTCTTTAATGTCTAAATTTGATTTTTTATGTTCTTCCTATCACTACTAGGTTGCTTTGTCTGATCTCCTTATCAAACTTTGATGAGGAGCATCCTAGGTTGCCTTGTTATCATGCTCATTTTTATTCATTTTGTAAGTTGGTGCCTAACAATTCCTTCATGTGCCTAGCAATTCCTTCATGTGCCTAGCCATTCCTTCAAGTGCCTAGTTACTATAGCAATTCCTTCATGTTCCTAGCAATTCCTTCATGTGCTAAGTTACTATAGCAATTCCTTCATGTGCCGAGTTACTATAGCAATTCCTTCATGTGCCTAGCAATTCCTTCATATGCTGAGTTACTATAGCAATTCCTTCATGTACCAAGTTACCCAGTGTATGTTGAGTGACTCTTCATGTGCCAAGTCACTCAGTGTATGTCGAGTGTCAGCATCATTTGGACATGATTTCTGTGAGCTGACTTGCGAGATTTATTTTAATCGTAACATTTATGTTAAGATCTTTTCTTGGGATGTGTCCAGACCATTGTTGGGTCAGCCTTCCTCTTATGTAATGTTCTAGAATGATCAGTAAGTCATTTTGGCAAGTATGTATAGAGTGTTTAGGCTTAGACTTAGGCAAATTTTTGGAAAGAGGATTGGAGAGTAGAACTGGAAATTGCAAATTTGTTGTTGGATCTTTGAATGTGAATGTATTTGGTTGTAACCCAGAAGGCCTTATAGTTGGGCATGTATGTTGAATATTTGAAGAATTAGTGAAAGTTTTTTTCTCTTCTTCCTCCTTTGGTTGTTATTCTTTGTGTTTGCTTCTATTGTGTTAACTCTTGCAAGGTAGTTTCGATAGCTGGGTGAGCCTTTGGCCCTAGTTATTCATCCTTTGCCAGCATCAAACTTAGCCTTCCTTGCTTTATCCTTAGCTTGTTTTCTCCTTCGCACTTCCATTACACTCTCATCATGATTTAAGGTTAGATCCCTTCTAAGTAGAAAGTTCTAGATCATAATCAATGATCCACAATTCATCCTTTTGTCATTTTACCCTTTTGATTTTTTGATTTGTTAATCTTCCTTTCTTGAGATTAATGCCTTCTAACAAAATGTGTAATGAGCTCCTTGACTCTCTCAACTATCCATAAAGTTTGTATAGAAGTTGGTCAAAAAAAAATTTCATGAGTGTTTGTGTCATTACAAACACATATGCCAAAACTAGTTTACTCGGTAATTAAATGTTCAAACACTCAATCATAGCTAACATTCATGTTGTCTCTCAGCTTCTATAGGATTGGCATATACTGACTCACTCAGCATAAGTTTATTTTACATCACTCAATCTTCACAAGTTTTACTTAGCATGTATTGTAGCTTGGTCTGTACTAGGGTATTCAACTGTTAGGATTAAACCACAAATAGAAATAATAATTATATAACCAATATCCAAAAATAATAGATTACATAGAAAAGAACACAAGACACCAAGATTTAATGTGGTTCACCCAATCCCTGGGCTACATCCACCAAACAACAAGTCTTATATTATTACAATCCAGTTATTACAATCTGTAATCCCTTATAGCTCAATACCACCGCAAGAACTAGTTTTTGCATCACCACTATGAAATAATCCCTAACCCTAAGCCCTTTTATACAAGTATTTTTACCACTTTAGGGTTATAATTAATAATTACATGTCTTCCCAAAATCCCAATAAAATAGGGCCAAAAAAATGTATACATCAACAAACTTTGACTTGCTCAACATAGTGAAATATAAACAAGTCCATGTAGCTTGGCCTTCTCTAGATGGCTCGATTGTAGTGATGGCCAACCAAGGCTGCCTAGAGAATGACTAAGTGTTGGACACTAATAAGCAAGAAGGCTTAGAGATCAACAATCTCCCCCTTTGACATTAGTGGGAAAAACATTTTGTCATAACTTAGCAATCTATTCCAAATTATAAAAATATCAAAAAATAGCACTCCCCCTGAGAATGTGATTCGATCTTCAAAAAAATTTAACGTTCCTATACAATATATACATGTCTATGAAATTTGACGCTAACTCATCTAATAACTCTTCTCTTAATTTGATCTTCTAACTTCTCCTATGTTGATTGCATACATAAATGATTTCCCCCTTTCTATCATGATAATTTCCCCCTTGGTTTTGTGGCTTGGGGTTAGCATGGGTCAGCTTGTATTTGTCCAAAAAAAAATTGTGATTAGCCAAAATCACCTCTAGTCCTTGATTCCATCTTGATCTAACTGATTCTAGGACCTAAATTTGAACTATTAGTTGGGCAACTAGATCAATTAAGCTTTTTGTTGTTGAGAGATGTAGATCTCTCATTATTAGATTATGTGCTATAGATAGCTCTCTTTGAATTTTTTCTAAATGGGGTAGCCACAGGAATTGAATAGAAATCAATGTATTTTGAATATTGTTGTCTCTAGTTGGTCTCTATATCTTCACTATATATGTTATCCACTATATATGCTAATTGATCCAAAACTAGATGTTTCTCATTTACATCATGAATATCAAAAGCATCAACAAAAATATCCTTAATGTCATGCAATACCTATTTTTTCTTGAATTCCTTCATTAGTTTCTCTTGCTTTTTCTTGCGACTCAACAAAGACAAAAAAATTGCATTTTCCCAAGGGTCATATTTTCTAGGTCATGTTTAGGCAGTGTGATGACCTCATCTAACATGATTGATATCTATGTGTATCACTCTTTTGTTCCAATGACTGGGATCAAGGGGTGTTGTCACTTTTTAGTGATATCTGCAATTGTTTCTACTTTGTACTCAGTTTGGATGTCATTTATGTCACCTATTGAATAGTTGTACCAGTTTGTGTATTAGTAGTAATGGCACTGGGTAGCTTAATAAGAGATTGAATAGCCTCTTACTCCTCAGGTTTCTCAGGCTCTACTAAGTTTTTCTTATTTTCTTCCTCTTTGGGGTGATCTACATCACCTTTCTCATTTATTTTTCCATCTGTGACATGAGTGAATTGTGGAAGCACAATGATTGCCTTGCCCTATTGCTCAACACTCAAGTCAAAAATAATTATAACTGATGTAACTTGGAAACCATTAGTTGGTGCACTATCAATCTATGGATAATCTTGTATTTTCAACAAAATTGGATTCATGCATGGAAGAGAGGTGTCTAAGGTGTCTGATTTGGCATTTTTCAAGTCTTTCTTAGTTAATATATTTAGATTTTGTGGTGATGAATCAAGAATATCCTCTATAGTGACAACATCTTGTTGTTCACTCCCCTCTACTAATTTCCTTCTCAATCTTGTATTGATCATTTTTATTTAAAGAATCATAATTGATCTTCTTAAAGCCTTCTATGCTAGTTGAGTCTCTGATTTACTCACATACATGATCAATGGTCATAGGAGGTAGTCTAGGTATAATCTAAAGTGTATTTAGATAGTTAGACTCAGTTTCGTCTTCATCTTCCTCCTCATCATGTGTCACAACCAATTTTCTTCTTGGCCTCTTAGATAGGCTTCAACTTCTCTAGCATGTTTCCTCTTTGTTGGGCTCCTTTTTTGTCTTTGGAACCAAGGACTAAGCTACCTTAGATCTAGTAATTATCCTCCTCTTTGGCTTACGTTCAGGAGGCACGATTGCTTTCTTCACAGTTCTCTTTAGATCCTCCTTTACCTTAGGATCAACAATCACAGCTTTCTTTTTTTTGGTTTCCTTGGGTTAGGCAACAACTAACTCTTTACCTTTTGCTTATTTGACTTCTTTTTCTTCACCATATTCTCCATCCTCACATTTTCCCTATGTTATCTAAAGATTTCCTATACCAAGCTTGCCCTCAAGATCTTCTATCATTTTCTTTCATTTTCTATCCCTCTTGGGTACTTTTGTTTGCATTAGCATTTTAATCTTCGCATCCTAATTTTCAAAAGGCTTTGCATTCTTGTCTATCTCCCCAAATAACAATGCAGTGATTGTTGCAATCACTTCATCTACATTAACTTCATATTGCATTGGCCTTAACCATGCAACCCTTGGTGACACTTCCTAGGCATATGTATAATATGTGTCTACCATTAAGGATATATCATCAAAATAGTGATCTACCACTAATTTTGGAATCCTAATCCTATTCATCATCTTGCTCTTGAATTCATCAAAGTAGTTATCCATAATAGCCTCAAAATTTTATCCCAATCACTCAATAAGATCATTAATTTGTCCAGTAGTCAGTCTATTCCTATCCCATGCAATTGTGTCAAAGGTAGGGAATGAATTTTGTACATAGAAGAATATAATGTAAGGAAACTTGCAATAAAATATATATCCATTTCCACACAACCCATAATAGATCTAAAATAAATAAGCAATTGAAATCTACATGCAAGAAAATAGACAACATACCCACAAAAATGTGACACAAGATAGACCCTGGGAAATCCTCATTGAGGGAAAAACCTAGCCTCCAAAAGCATCCATCACCATGTATTATTCATCAAAAATGCCATTGCAATACAACCATGGAAGCCTCCAATGTCATAGCCAAAACCAAGCAATCCATGTGAACAAGCATGAATCCACACATCCCATGCCATACTTCCAACCTTTACAAATGCTCCCTTGGCTAAGTTGTCAAGCCTTGTCTTGCTCAACTTTATGTTATTATCTTCTTTCCTTTTTGTCTTATCTACAAAAACTACCCTTGTGGTTGCTTATATAGTAGCAAGTCCCAACAAACCACCAAGTGGAATTACATAAACCATGTGCTACCAAACCTCCATTGACCCACATTTAATATTGGACATTTAATTCTTTTCCCTAATATTAAATAATTACATCAAATATTATCACAATGTTATAATACAACTCATCAAGATTATTCTATGGGAATCTCTCCATGTTACACGCTCATCTAGGCACTCCTAGGTGCAACATTACATAATAAAATTAAATAATACAATATAAAAATATTATGCAATGTGTGCAACACCCATTATCTCAACATGTACAAAGTAATAATGATCCAAACTTACAAGAAGTGTTCTTCACCTTCCTTATTGCTCCAAGATGTTTTGAAAGTTGTTGTAATTGCAACTCATCCAACTCATAACTATGATCTTTCTTCACTATCTTATAACCTAGGTTGACTTCCACGCAAGGAATACCTTTGAGTTGTCTTGACTAATAAAATTTGTGTGCAATTATACACATAGAAAATTTAATAATCAAATCTTCAATTCCATCAATTGACATTCCCCACTTATTCCACTTGGTCTTCATTTGTTTTTCAACAATATCCTCCGCGATACATCTCATTGTCTTTGCTTAGTCCAAGGTGGGATAGATAGTAACTCGGTGAATGATTTCCTTGTTAATCTTTATTGGTCCACTTTCCAACCATATTTTCATATCATGTACAAGGCTCACTACAATCTTGATCCATTCTACCTTGAATACCTTTGGCAAAGCTAGGTGCACTAGTAAGCCCTTTCTCAGCAACAATCTTATTCTCATCTATTAGAATTCAATTATCACACAACTTATCATAAGCTATTCATAATTTGTACTCTCCAATCTCTAAAATTTTGCAAATATAACACATTTGAACATTTTGAATCATTAATACTCTTGGTGGAATCGATGACAGGGTGCCAAATGCATCTCCAGTCATCGCAATGTTAGGGTACATTGTGAATTTGGGTAGAGGACATGATCATTCCTCACAATCTCTGCATTACTCTCCTTCAAAATTTTCTTCCTAGATACAAATGTAGTGGATGCCATTTTTGTAACTAGGGTTTAAATAACTTCACTTTAACAACTCCAAAATCAACCATAGAACCTTACTTAATTTCTCAAATATTGCCAATAGCACACTATGATTCACTTGTTCTTTCACTCAAATCACTTTGATTGCCTTTAAATCACCTATGTGTGCTAAAATCACTTGGTAATTGAAAATTAATTTCAAGATTTGATATATACCTTCAATATGTCCATTTAGGTCTGTAATATATGTGTTATATTGAATTAGGTGCATAGAAGTTGTCTCCTCCTTCACATGTTGTGTTAATGCTTCTTTCCCTTAAACTACTCGGTCAGTATTACTTGGCTTAGTCAATATCATTTAGTTCATCCAATACATCAACTTTATCATTGTAAAATTTTGATCTATATTGCAATGCTTAGTCAATATAGATAGTATTACTGATACTTGACACTTAATAGTATAATTGATTACATTGCCCAAATCTTCTCTCAGATTTTTCCTAGTGCATTTTGATTCGTATTGATATGGACTTTTAATCACATTTCTTGTTGAACTGATGTGTAATATATCATTCAAATGTATAGTTCCTTACATACCTTCTTTACTTAGTTGGATGTGGTATGATCGCCTGATCCATTGGATTGGGCGATCTTAGCTTCACTTGATCCACTACCTCCAACTTCTACTATCTTTTCCAGGTTGATTCCACCTCAATCTTTCCTTTTCCTTTGTTGTGTTCATTATTTGGTGATCGTGCTTGGGACCTACAATTCTTAGTAACATGTTCGACCTTGAGATAACTAAAACAAACTAGGTTTTCATTCAACCATTTCTTGTAGTTACCTCTAAAATTTGTCTTAATGCAATTTTATGGAATCTGTTCATACTCTCCACAATAATAAAAATTACACCATGTGTTATAATCCCAATTGTAAGAGTTACCTTACTTAGGTGCATGTGTTTTCCTTTTAGATGTCCAGTTGGATTTTTCTTTGGATCTCGATTCTTGAGCTCTATGTCCATACTTATGATAGATATATCTAGGTGTAGTAGGTGTATCACTAGCCTTTGATCTATGTTGATGTGCTTGGTGTCCTTGTTTCTTTCAATTAAAACAATTCTTAGTAAACTTAGGTTTAGGGTTTTGTATACCATTCTTGCTTCTACAAATATTTGTTGTGTGTCCTACTTTTCCACAATGATAACATGTAGGTTTACATTTAGATTTTACATTTATTTTTTCTCCACTCTTGGATGACTCTCCTTCCTTAGTAGATGAAGAGTTCTTGATATGTCCTGGACCAAAACTATCAATAGATGACCTTGGTGTTCTCATTGATTCTTCAAAGTATCTTATAGATTTACATGGTAGGTCACTCTATGATCTCATATTTGTGATTTCCATGTCCTTTCTCTTTAGCTCCTAATTTGCATGTATTAATTTATTAATCATGCTCACCTGAGTATTTGTAATCTTTTACACATCAAATGACCTTTCTTCAAGTTTGGTATCCATTTGTCTTTTGTCCTCTTCAGCCATGATTTTGTCTTCTTCAACTTTCTTCTTTTATTCAGTCACTTCACATAGTCTTATTGATTGAATTTGATGTTCTCTCTTCAATCCTCTGACTTCTTCACTCAAAATCTTGTTCTTCTATAATAGGTTTGTTATCGTTGCATCATTGTCACTATAATTCCCATTGTTTAGAAATCCTTTGGTATCAACTTCCTTATAGAGTGTATCATTATATTGAATAGTCATATCTTTCCTTTTCTTTAAGAATTTCCTTAACTCTTCTTTTGCTCCATCAAGTTGTTGCAGTATGATCTAGATCTCAATCATCTGATTCCCAGTAATCTTTCCCAATTTGTAAGCCTTCATCTCCAAGATTTGAACTCTCAAAATGTTAGACTTCTTTTCAAGAGAACTACGCTCTAATACAATTGTCAAAAGTCTAATTGGGAAACAAGATACTTAGAGGGGGGTGTGAATCAAGATCTATAAAAAAATTCACTCCTTGAACAAAATAACATATAAGTTTCATTCACTCCTAATCCAAATCATATCTTATATCAAATATCATATACTCATAAACTATAAAACTAAATTTAAATCTATCTAAGCTTAACATCCACCAACATGAAAATATAAACTCATAACACAAAGATTTTGGTAACCTAGAAACCCTCCAAGGTGAAGGTAAAACTGGGGTGGGGATGAAACCCATAAATATTTACTACTGCAACAACAAAGTTCACCTATTAGGGTAAAAATTGGATCACTTCTGAAGACCTACCCTATGAGGAGTCTACTTGGTTAAAAAATTTATAAGATTTTTAGGTCTACCTTGATTAAAGGATTGAAACTTACAATGAAGTAAGCACTCTATTAGGATATTTAACAAGGTCTTTTAAAACCACTTTGTTAAGAGATTTTCCCTGATACACTGGTTAGAATTTCTCAGTACCTGATCCTTCAGTTTTCTCTATCAAATTTGACTATGGATCTTCTCTCTTCAATGTCTAAATTTGATCTCCTAATTTGATTTACTCTATTTTTCCCTTCACTGCTAGGTTGCTCTGTTTGATCTCCTTATCAAATTTAGCCTTCATTTCTCTATCCTTAGCTTGTTCACTCCTTTAAACTTCCATTACACTCTCATAATGATTTAGAGTTATATCCCTTCTTAAATAGATAATCGTAGAAATTTGTAGATCATAATCAACAATCCACAATTCATCCTTTTGTCATTTTACCCTTCTAATTTTCTAATTGGTTAATCTTCCTTTCTTGGGATTAATGCCTTCTAAAAAACACATAATTAGCTCCTTAACTATCTCTACAATCCATAAATTTTGTATAGAATTTGGCCAAAATTGATTTACATAATTGTTTGTTCCATTACAAACACATATGCCAAAACTAGTTTACTCGGCAATTGAATGTTCTGACACTTAGCCATAACTAACATTTATATTCTCTCTCAACTTGTATAGGCTCACCATATATTAATTCACTTAGCATATGTTCACTTTATATGTTCGTTGGGAAGGATCACCACATTGGAGAACAACCTCACACTAGTAAATTCCTTGATCAGTATAGAAACAAGGTGCTGAAAAAAAATCTTTCTTTATATTTACCTAGGTTTAGGCGATTTGTTTCTAATGGTAGCCTGAGGTAGGAAAACTTTCCTACAATTTCAACATGGTCAAATAATAGACTCTTAAGTGGATCACGCACATAACAACCATTTGGGAGGACTCCATGGATCTAATTATGAATCAACTTAGGCATATTATAAAAAGCCAATTTGACCTTAGGAATAATATGTTTCTAAAGTGCTTGTGTTGTGATTTGACCTCATGAAAACATTTGTTGAACATACACAGTTCTTGGTCCTATTTTCCAAAATCATTTCTCAGAAAATACTGTGTACTTGTCTCTCTCAAAGTTGTTATGTCCTTTAAGAGATTGTTTATTCACATATCTTCTTTATTGTTAAGAAATCTATCTTTGGGTACTGACAGGTTGTTAGCAAGTTCATTCACAAAAACCCTAGGATTATTTTGGTTAAAATTATTAAGTTGTATCATTTCTTTATCTATTTGAAAGATTACTTGTCCTATTTACTATTGCAATTATTAACTTGTGCATAGAGAAGTCAAGTGCTCATGTCTGACCAATCAAAGACCAATTTTGTAAAGGTCAAATTTAAACCATCCTTAGCATATAGAGAAAGAGAGTCAGCATGCCAAAAACTACCACCCTCCAATCCTAGACTTGAGAAGGAACTACAAATTGAGAAAGGAGTCAAAACATCATTACAAACTAAGTGGGATAACAAAGCCAACAATTTATTCCTTAGGAAAGGAGTAATCCATAGGCTTATAGACCATTCATCCATCAACCATCATGATTCCTTTTAGCCTCATCACACTTCCTACACTTAGTTACTGAGCTCTTTATCATTAAGTATCAATAGGTTGTTATCCAATCCATTCACAAAAACCCTATGATTTGTTCTTGAAAAATTAGTTATTCAACCAAAGATAAGGTATACTTACCATAGTCACTACCTAATCTAAAAGTTGTTATACTGAGAAAATCTAAAAAGATGAGTCCTCATGTTAAAACAATCCAAACTCAAGTTCAAAAAGGTTAAGCTCCAGTCATCCTGAGTATACAAAGAAATTGAAGAAGAAAACAAAAAAGAAGCACTTAATTCAAAAAAATTCCAATGAGATCAAACTAAGAGAGAGGGAATTGAAAGTGCATTACAAGTAGAATGGGAGTGCAATATTGACAGACTAAGAGCTTACCCCAAAGTTAATTACACCCTTATCAAGATCACTAATTACGACTATTATGATTAGGTCTAGCTTCTTCCTCGCACACTTTTTACTTTGTTTACCCTAGAGTCATTTCTTAGATTCATCATATAGCTTATCCTCTTCAACATTGTTAGTTTCATCATCCCTTAGAAGCACATCTAGAATTCTTACCCAGTTACACCTTAATCCATATTCTCTATAAGATCTTGTCTTTGGTATCATCATCCTAGTGGTCACATATATTATATCTTGCATCCACATAGTACTATGACTATCCCTTTTCTAACACACTTGTCCAACATAGTTTATCTCATCATTTGTGTCCCTCATCACCTTAATCAAAATGTTGGGATCTACACTTGATTATCTACCATCATCCTACAACTCCCACACAGATCACATCTCATATTTGATACCAATATAATCCTCATGGTCCTATATGAATCACAACCTTAGACTAATCCTCCACCATCAGGCTATCTTCCAACATGGGTTACTACCTTTAGCCTCTTAGAAAATTTGTAAATTTTAGAAAGATCATATACTTTGTCTCCTAGCTTGCATCCACCATCATATTTTCTATTTATACCCCACATCTACATTATAGTCATGCCACCAACCACACATATTAGTCAAAGGAAGAAAAAAGAAACCTACTTGATATCCTCTCAACACAAGAACTAGTGTGTGTCTCAATCCTAAGAAAACAACAAACATGCAAGACCCAACATGTCAAGATCCAGAACCCAACACTGAAAATATAATTTCACAATACACAGATTCGACCATAGAGACATTTATGGGTTTTCCTAAGAATATAATATTTATCAATGCCATTATTGCAAAGCATAAAGATACCATCAAGACACATTTTTAAAAAGAAGACTTGGAAGTTTTGACTTTGGATGAATGCCACCATCCAACACTATCACATATCCCACTACATCGTATTCCAATGATGATGAGATTATTATTGATCATGATTCATATGTTGAAATCCTTAGAAATCCTACTCCACACATCCTCCAAATTCCAAACATTCCTCCAACTTTTCCCATTATGCCTCCATGCATAGCCACTAGTACTCATTATCCTACTTTTGAAATGAGAAATCCATTTTTGCATTCATCTACACCTCCTTCCAATATCGTAATCGCATGTCCCCTACATTCATCATTCATGTCTCCATCTTCCTCCACAAACATATCCTAATCTCCACCTTTCCATAGCAATGCTACTAGCGACATCCCTAGTCCAAATCTATCTCCTTCATATTCTCCAACCCATTTTCCAAATCCTCAACTCAATGATAATTATGCAATGCATCAACCTAACTCGCCTACTCATTATAATACAATTCTATCCACTCTATCCTTCATAACTCCTCCACCTCATACTAGTCTACCATATCCATTCCATCCTATGTCAATACAAATCCCCATCCACAAACAAGTTACACACCTCGATCCATTTCATATTCCATACCTTGATCTATCACACCTCCTCCACTAGAAAGAAAACTACCCATCACTGATAACCAAATAATTCATCCTCTTGGAGGTGACCAAACCATTCCTCTACCACAACACCAACAAACACGGGTAACCACTTATGTGCATTATCTATCTATTCCATCTCACACATCCATTTCTAAACCTCCACTCATTCATCCAGTCCTACAAAACATCATCTAACCTTTATATAGCTTTTTGTAATGAAATAACTTGCACAATAGAAGAAATAATATGAAATATTATATAAATACTTGATAATAACTAAGAGTAATAGGCCACTTCGAGGGGCCAACCTCCAAATATCTCATATGAGAACACACTTCATAATATGATCTTGCAATAAGACTCACAACCTCCTATATATACCTAATTATGCTTAGGTTGAATAGACACAACCCTACATAACACCTAGGCCAACCTACCTACCTAAATAATAATATAATAATGATAACATGACTTAATTAAGGATTAAGATAGCCACAAGTTGACTATTCATAACCCTATATACACCAATAGTAAGGATGTAGCATGCCCTCTCTCTTGAAAGAAGCATTGTCCTCAATGCTAACCAAGTGTGGATTCTTTTGAAAGAACTCCTTATCCTCCCATGTGGCCTCTCCAACTAGTAAGTTGTTCCACTAGATGAGATACTAAGTTAGGTATCTATTCCTCAACTTCTTCATGTGTGTTTGAAGAATGCACTCTAGTTCCAAAATTATTCTTCCTTCTTCATCAAGTTCTAGTAGTACTGTTTGAGTAGGAATATTCTACCTAATTACCTTCTCTAAACAAGAAACACAAAAAACTAGATGTATTTTTTTTGTTGGTGGCAACTCAAGCTTGTAGGAGATACTACCAATCTTTTGCATGATTTTCTATGGTCCATAATATCTTGGAGACAACTTTTTTTTTTGTTGTTGCTTCATTGAGATTTGTTTATAAGGCTACAATCTTAAGAACACCTAGTCCCCAACTTTAAAATTTATTTCACTACAATGTTGGTCTGCTTGTTGTTTCAATCGATTTTGTGCCATAGCTAAATTCTCCTTGAGTCCTGAAAGTACCTATTGTTGATGAAGCAAGTGATCCTTGACTGCCTATACTCTTGGTTACAACTTTAATGATGATGTGATGGAAGGATGATAGACATAAAGTGCCACAAATGGAGACATTTTTTATGAGCTATGAAAAGAAGTATTGTATCACCATTATGCAAGAGGTAGCCAATCTACCCATTGAGATTGTTTTTTTGAAGTGAAAAAATGTAGATATCCTTCCAAACATTTATTAACAACCTCAATTTTCCCATTTGATTAAGGATGGTATGAAGAACTATGAGCCAATTGAGTAGCCAAACATGAGAATAAATCTTTCCAAAAGTGACTAGTAAAGATAGGATCATGATTGTGAACAATAACCTTAGGTGTACTATGTAGCTTTTGGATATTCTCCAAGAAAACTTTCTCCACTATACTTGTTGCAAAAGGATGTGATAATGCAATGAAATGTTCATATTTAGTGAGGTGATCAACTACTAGTATGATGACATTATGACCTTTAGATTTGGGAAGCCCTTTGATGAAGTCCATGGATACCTCTTCCCAACGTTGGCTAGGAATAGATAAAGGCTACAAGAGACCCAATGTCTTAATTATTTCCCCCTTATTTCTATGACAAATCCAACATTTAGACACAAATTTTTGAACATCACCTTTTAGCCCTTCCCAAAAAAATCTTGCTTGACCCGATGATATATCTTCAAAATCTTGAATGACCACCAATTGGAGACTCATGTACTTCTTTGAGAATCTTCTGTTTAAGAGTGGAATTATTGCAAAGAAACAAGCACTCTTTGTTAGAAATGCTTTAGAATAACTAAGAAGCAGGGGTGTGAATCAGTTATTCAGTGTCCAAATGTCTTATTCAAACTTTTTTCACTAAGTATAGTGAGTCCATTCAACCATTCATTCATCCAAGCTTTAACTTTTTAATTTAGCAACTTACTATAAATCAACATGCAAGCATAACACATAAAAGATCAACACATAACATAGTGATTTACATGGAAACCCAATTTGTGAAAAAACACCAGTAACATGCTACTCAATTCTGCTCTTCTAAAGTGATGCCTTGTGAAAGGCCTTCCTTGTTAAAGGCTTACAACACACTATTAAATGTGACCTTGTTAGAGGATTTAACCACCCTGTTAGAAGTGGGCCTAGTTAGAGGACTTTAGAACATTCACTTGGAATGCCACCCTATTAAAGGATTTAAAAATAGTTGTTAGGCCAACCTAAGTCCATAGGATTTTCCTTCTATCCTAACTGATATAATTGCTAGAGAGTAACAATTAGGGTTTTTGACCTGATTACTTAATACAACTCAACTTGCACATCTCAAATCACTCTTCAGTGCTTCACATTGCCTAGCCTTCAATCTCTACAACTCTAACAGCTTGCCCTCCTTTCAAGTTTAGTCTCCTTAAGTCTCCATGCTCACAATACTAGTGCAATCATCTCTTCTTGACCACTTGTAGAAGTAGAGTCTCTATGCTCTGTTCTTCTCCTAGATGTCTTCTCCTTGACACCCTTCTAACCACTTCACAATTTGGCACTCCAACAACAGTAGCATCAGCAACATTTTCTTTTTGGTCTATGACTCCTTAAATAGAAGTCTTGGAGTTCCTCTCCTACTTGATTCTTTTATTCTTTAATTTCAATTCGTATGGATTAGGTTGGATTCATTGTATCTAATGCATATTTTGTTTCCTCTAGAAACTTCTTGAATAATCCTTTTGAATTCACCCAAAAATAGTTAACATAGAATTTTGTGCCACCAACTCATCATCCTTATCCTCTAAACGATTCACAAAATTATAGGTAACAACTATTTCGGCTCAGATTCGGTGAATCTTCATCATTTAAAATAATCCAACAGCTCGGCATTATTGAAATCCTAATGCTCAGCACATACTATGTTACTTGGCATCAACTGTGTTTTTACTGATGCTCGGCACCTAGAGTTCACTCGGCACCAACTAAGATTTTTTGATGCTCGGCACCTGATATTTTTCTCAGCACTTGAACTTCACTTGGCACCTAAAGATCACTTGGCACACACTAGATTTTCCTTTTGCTCGGCTACAACTGAGAATTTTCTTGGCTTCAACTAGCTTGCTCAGCACCCATTAATGAACTTAGTTTAAGCTTTATATTCAACCTTGTTACAACTTATTCCTCCAATGTTTCTAAGTGTGACCAACCTCTGTGTCTTTGAGTATGTTATCAATACATCATTTAACCATTGTCTTAACTGATCCTTGCACTTCATTACAACATCATAACTCAACCTTTCCCTTAGGTGCTCTTGTTACATCTTGTTGATCAAATCCTCTTCATCAATCAACTAAGTGATAGTACTTGGATCTTATAAGAAAATGTCATTCTTATAAATAGTAAATTTGACATCAATGACAAAACAATTATTGAAAACATTCTTTATCAACCAATCTCCCACTTTGATCTTCAACAATGAGCTTTTCAATCAGATTTCCAACAATCTCCCTCTTTGGCATTGATGGCAAACCAAACTGATCAACCGTTAGACTAAACTATTTAACCATATGCTAACTGGGTTAGAACAGTAAGTCAGATGCCAAAAAGTAATTGTATTACCATCACCATCAATTTTCACATCTCCCTTTCTTGATCTACTATCTTGATTGCTTCATTTCAGCTTCTCCCTCTTAACTATTGTATCCTTTCTTTGTTTTCTCCCTCTATATGCATTGCTCATCTTCTACTATTCTTATTCTAATTAACTTCTTCATCTTCATTTTTTCTTCCTCTAGATTTGACAATCTCCCTCATACTTTTGATCAAATGTTGTTGATCAGTTTTTTGCTATAATCTCCCTCTTTGACAACAATGTCAAAGATATACTATTTCAGCATCTTAATATGCAAGTGTACAATTTGTAGACTCTTTTAATTTCTCCCTCTATCACCTTGCTTGTGACTGGTTTGGAACTTCAGCACTTCAATTACTTTAGGCATGAATCCTAAAGTAGATATCCTCTACATCAATGTGTAATATCTCAACAATCAACTCATTTGATGCAGGGTAGTCTTGTGTTTGCTTCAAGTAGCCTTGGTTAGGGGTATCACCCCTAACTTACCTCTAAGATACTCAAAAGCATCTTTAGGTAGTGCTTTTGTGAAGATGTTAGCAATTTGTTCCTTTGAGATTACATATTCCATCTTCACTTGTTTGCCTTCAACCAACTCTCTTACATATTGATACTTAATTGCAATGTGTTTGGTTTTAGCATGCATTACAAGGTTCTTTGATATGTTGATAGCACTTGTATTATCACAATAAAGTATCATTGGCTCATTTGCCTCTTCCTTCATACCTTGTAGCAAATGTTTGATCTATATAATATTGGTGCAATTGATAGCAGCTACAACATATTCATCTTCTACAGTGGACTGTGAGGTACAACTTTGTTTTTTGCTAGTCCATGTAATCAATCTTTTCCTTAAGAAAAGTGTTTACCTCCCCAATCTACATCAATGTAGGCTCTTAGTTCAAACTTTTCACTTCTCTTGTAATACAAACCAAAGTCATCATTTCCTTTTAGGTACCTCAGTATCCTCTTTACTGCCATCGGGTGATTTTCTCTTAGATTTGCAAAAAATCTTGCCACTATTCCAACAACTAATGCAATGTCTGGTCTATTATGTACAACATATTGCAACTTTCTAATCATTGATCTATACAATGTTTGATTCACTTCAGCAAACTCATCATTCTTGGATAACTTATGTCCAGTTGTCATTGGTGTGTGCTAACTAGTTTTGAGTCTTCTAATCCAAATATTTTGAGTATCTCCTTGATGTATTTTGATTGGGTCACAAATATACCATGCTTCAATTGATGTATTTACAAACCAACAAAGAATTTGATTTCTCCAAACATTGACATCTCAAACTCATGTTTCATTTGATCAGCAAAATCTTTGTGAAGAACATATTTTCCTCCAAATATTATATCATCAAAAAAGATTTCTGATATCAAAATGTCTTTACCTTTTTTAGCCTTGATGTACAAGTTGTTGTTGTCATCTATTCTCTCAAATCCTATCTTCACAAGATATTTGTGTAGTCTCTCATACCATGCTCTAGGTGCTTGCTTCAAACCATAAAGTGCTTTGTGGAGTTTGCAAACCATATCCTTGTTCTTGTCATCAACAAGTCCCTCAAGTTGTTCTATGTAGACTTTGTCTTCTAGTATACCATTCAGAAAAGTATACTTCACATCCATTTGGTAGACTTTGAAACCTTTGTATGCAGCATATGCAAGAAATTTTCTTACTCCTTCCATTTTTGCAACAGGGGCAAATGTTTCCCCATAATCTAGTCCTTCTTCTTATGCATAGCCTTTGCAAACTAGTCTAGATTTGTTTTTTGTTATCTCACCATTTTCGTCAAGTTTTTTTCTAAACACCCATTTGGTACCAATTACATTCTTATCAACTGGTCTAGGAACTAGGGTCCATGTTTTGTTCTTCTCAATCTGATATATCTCCTCTTCCATAGCTTTACATTAATCATCATCTTATAGTGCATCCTTCATTGTTTTGGGCTCAACCTTGCTCAGTAGACATGACTGATTCCTTAGTCTATTCCTTGTCATTGGTTTGGCATCCTTGTCACCAATGATTTGATCTACAGGGTGATGTCTCCTTACATACTTGGCTAACCTTGGTTTTGTCCTTCTTTCCATGTTTGATCACTCATCTTTAGAGTCATTTTTCTCTCCTTCATCTGGAATTTCATCATTTCTCTCATGTGCACTAATTTCAAAGTTAAAATGTGCATTTTCTACATTCTACAACTCAGCTTTTGAATGCAGCTCGACAATCACTAGGTGTGACTTGGCTGATACTAAGATTTGTTGTTGATTCCCAACTTGATTGGCAGCATTGTCTTCAATAATCATTCCTTCATAGAAGTATACAAAAGATCTATAATCTTATGGATGTTTGGACTCATCAACTTGGACTTCTACATGCTCATCAAAATTTATATTTTCACTTTCCACAATCTTATTAGTGTTAGTATTCAGACACTTATATGTCTTACTTCTAGTGGAGTAGCCAAGGAATATTCCTTCATCACTCTTTGCATCAAACTTGCCATTTCTAGTGTCTTTAAGAATACAGCATTTGCAACCAAAGACTTTGAAATGTTTAACATTAGGTGAATGACCATAGCACAATTCAAAAGGTGTTGCATTTGTACATTTCTTGACTTGGACTCTATTCAGGGTGTAAACAGCAATACTTATAGCTTCTCTCCAGTGCTTTAGTGCAACATTTTTCTCCATCATCAAGGTTCTAGCATAGTCTATCACTTATCTATTTCTTCTTTAAGAAATACCATTCTGAGGTGGAGTTCTTGGTGTTGATGTTTACCTTTTGATACCTTTAACATTGCAGAATATTTCAAATTCTTTTGATGTAAACTCGCCTCCTCTGTCTGACCTTAGGCATTTCAGATTCTTCCTTGTTTCCTTCTCAACTCTAGCCAAATACCACTTAAAAATTTGAAATGCATTAGATTTTTTCTTCAAAAACATAGCAGTCATCATCTCGGAGTAATCATTTACAAATAGCATTATGTATCTATCTCCTAAGTAGCTTTGCACTTCTATTGGACCACATAAGTCTGTATGGGTTAACTCTAGTACTTCTTTGGAAGTGTATGTTTTTCTTTTGAAACTAGACTTAGTCATCTTCCCTAGTTGACATTGTTTGCACATTGTGTTTTCAAGTTTCTTCAATTTGGCCAACCCTTTAACCTTCTTCTTTTTGTTGATACTAATCAGATTGTCAAAATTAACATGACACGATCTTTTATGCCACAACCATACATCATCAAGTCTAACAACAAGATAAGTTGCATCTTCCATACCTAGATAAAATAAGTTACTCCTAGTTTGTTCACCTTTTCCTATCAGATTTCCATCAATGTCATAGATCTTGGTAGTTTTGTTTCCAAATTCTACTTTGCAACCTACATTGCCTAACTGTGATACACTCAACAAGTTGTAGTTCAATCCTTCAACATAGTATGCATTACCACATGAAATTTTCTCTATGAGTTTAATTGAATTTTTTCCTTTGATTTGACATGGAGCATCATTACCAAATCTAACACTATTTCCATCATATTGAGTAAAGGTAATGAACTTACTTTTATCTCATGTCATGTCATGTGAGCATCCACTATCTATGATCCACTTTTTATTCTTGTTCATACAAGTAATTAATGTTGTTGCTTCATCTTCATCTTTATCTGATTCATCCTTCATGGCCACATAGACTACTTCATCATCATTTTCATCAGTATCTTCTTCAATAATGTAGCATCTTTTGCCTTTTTCCTTGTAGTCTTTGCTATCATCTTCTTTCTCGTTCTTGTGTTTATTTCCTTCTTTGTTGTTCTCCTTCTGTTTACACCTTATAGAAATATGACCTACTTCATTACAATTGAAACATATGATAGGGAGCTTACCTTTGAATTTTCTTTTGCCTCTATGGAATCACCTAGCCAGTAGTGCTTCCAACTGTTCCACATCTTCCTCATCTGTACTATTGTCACTGGATGCATGTTTTCCTTTTCTTCTTTTCTTGCTTGATGTCTCATCCTCATTGTCTTTTATTGACATCTTGGTCTTGAAGGCAGATTCAAGGTTCTTAGGTTTGTAGTTGTCAAAGTTGGACAGTTCAAATGCAGTAGAGTGATCCCACAATAATGGGTTCCACTTTTTGACCAATTTTGACATTGAAATCATTTTTTTTTGAAACAAACCTCGTGTTCAAGTGACTATATCTCTAAAACTATAAATAATTTCAAGATGACATAAACTAGTGATTTTTAGTAATTTGTTCCTACTTTGTAACCATATTTTTTAATCTTTAAAAAAAAAATTATGTCAATTTTTTTTTCTCCTCCGAAAAGTGGTACATAATAAAATTCAATATTTTTAAAGAGTGACAATCTGTTTGACACATATAACTTTTTTTTTTGGAAAAGATAATCAAGTAATTCTTTTTGCATTGGATTTGTAACTTCAATATCCAGAGGATGCATTTGGTTTGATTCAATTTGGTTGAATATTGTATAATTTATGAAGTTTTGAAGTGACACCAATTGTAATTCAGACATACATTTGTTTTGACACAGATAACTTGAAGTCAATTTATCATAAATAAAATTTTTTGTTTTGAATAGAAAGCTAACTCAATAAGTTATTTCCTAGATATTTTTCAAAAAAAAATTGACCTAATTTACTAATTTTTTTGAAGTGTCAAGTTAGTTGATGTTCAATTAGTAATGAACCCATGATGAGTTCAACTCATATTTGAAAGTTTTAATGATTAAAATATGTATTACAATTATAGTCATTGGAAAGCTTTGTCCGAGCAACACATTTTGGTAGTTTCTACCTTACAATAGGAGATCATTTATCTGCAATTATGGGTGTCAAAAGAGCAAAAAAAAAATTAAAAGAAAAAGGGCACAAAAAATGTAATTTTGTATGTTCGCAACAAACGTAATGTTCGCAGCGAACATATGTTCGCTGCGAACATCCAGCCCAAAAAATTTTGGTAGCCAAAAATTAAAGTGGATATGTTCACACAAACATGTGAATTTTATTGTGTTCATGTGAAAAAAAAAATTTAAAAAGAAAAAATGCTGACATTGGCTTCAAACAAGTCAGCTTAAAAATAGTGAAGCCCTACTGCCAATTCGTACAGCAATATTTTTATATAGTTATTGCGCAAAATCTATGTTGAGGCAAGGAGTAATTTTTTTTTTTTTAATGATTTTATAATGGGAAACAAGAAAGGAAGGCAAAACAAATATGCAAGGAAGAGATATGATGAAGTAGAACAAAGAAATCTTCAGAAGACTGTGGCACATTATCATCGAATTAAACAACGTATGTAATTATATATATTAAATTTTTTTTATGATTTTGAATTTAATTATGTTTCAATCTTATTTTGTATCTAATTTGATTTATTTATAAATTTGTTGCAGCCAATCAACAAGGTGAAGGAAATGTTGAAGAAGACTTGACAGAGGTAGAAGAAGTGGAGACGGGAGAGAGGTCAGGAACACTCCCTACGAAATCTCAAACAATGAATGTTGAAGAAGGTTCAAGATTGCTCCCTACAAAGGTTCAAATAACAGAAGTTGGAGAAGGGTTAGAATCTTTCTCTGCAGAATCTCAAACAATGAATGTTGGAGAAGGCTCAAGATCGCTGCCTGTAGAAATTCTAGTAATAGAAGTCAAAGAAGGGTCAGGATCAGGTGCAGGAACTGGTATGGATGAACTCTTAAATATTGCCCAATCTGTAAAGAATGTTATTTCTCCAAAAGAATTAGATCATTTACTTAAAATGGATGTGGATAAATTGAGAAGACTTGTAGCTACTGTTCAACCATTAAGTTTGTCTAAGAAAAGGTCAACGAATAAGAAGATAAGAGAAATTATGACTCAATTTGATAACACTTGAACAAGCTCAATTACTTTCTCTTTTTCTTACACAAAAGAAGTTGAAAGAGGCATTGAAATTGTTAGGTGTAGACACAACATCAAAGAAGAGAAGATTTTCTAACATGCAAACTAATCTGATTAAAAATGTTAAACAAGGTTTGAGAAATATAGGAAAATACTCTCGAACTAAAGATAAGTCTGTGGCAAGAAAAGTGATGTTGATGTCTATTGTAAATAAGAATATGACCCAAAATAGAAAAATATCTTCAATTTCATCTGAAATTGGTTTTAGTAGGAAAATAATGAGAAAATATGTTATGAGAAGATTAATTGTGGATGACAATACTATGGAGGGCAATTGGGCAATCATGTGTAGAGCACCTTGTTCTGATAGGATTGACGAGTCATTCAAAAATTTAGTCATATCATTTTGGATTGATAAAATTCATCCTTCATCAAATAGTAGAGATGTTACTAGGCATAGGATTACATCTGGTCAATACAAACATCATACAAAACACTGGTTGGACACAACACAGCATGAGTTATATGTGTCATTTTGCAGTGAACATCCTAATGTAAAAGTTGGGCAAACGTTGTTTGAAAAATTGAAGTCATACTTTGTGAGGTCAAACAAAGTGTTTGAAACATGTTGTTTTCATCATCATATTGAGTTTGATCTCCATTATCAGGTATTTCAAAAGTTTTTAGAAGACACATATGGTTTTCATGTTGCTCCTCCTAGTAGGAGAGGTGAGTTTATATCATCCATTCTATGTGACAAAATAGATGATCCAATTGCTCAAATAAATTGCATCAAAGGATTATGTGAAACATGTGGTGAATTGGCTCTATTTCCTTTAAAAATTGAAAATATAAATTGAATTGCAAAAGTGACAAGTATGTCAAGAATGAGACAAAGTTGGGAAAAGAGACAAAAAGGTTGGAATATGTCGAAGAGGAGTTACCTGCTCTAACATTTATAGATAGAATTAAGAATTTGATTCAACCTTATATTCATCATGCATTTTTTGCAAAGTGGTAAGCACAATAGTTTCAAACTTTGAGAGATAATTTCCCACTTGGAACGATTGTATCAATTGTTGATTTTGCAGAGAACTATTTCTTTATTCATTAGAAATCAATTCAATCAGATTATTACTTTTCTAAGCAGGTCACTATTATGGTACATGTTTGTTATAGACATCCACGGTTAGATTTGGATGGTGTTCAGAGTACAGTTCAAGCACAAGTAATTAAAAAGGAATATCATTTCTATATAAGTGATGATAAAGAACATGTCATTCACTATGTCGAGCATTGCTTCAATATCTTCTTTTCTTATTTGAAAGGAAGAAACATAAATATTGATAATCATTATGTTTGGTTTGATGGATGAGCCGCATAGTTCAAATCATCTAGATTATTTTATGCATTATGTAGATATCATCGCAATGAGAATATAAAACACATATGGAACTTCTTCGAGAGTGGTCATGGAAAAGGTGAACATGATGGTGTTGGAGCTTGCATCAAACGTGCTCTACAAAAGTATCAAATAAAGTATCAAGGAGTTCAGATAAATGATGCACATGATGTTGTTGAATGGTGTAAGACACATTTTGCATTAGATGAGGTTGGGACATCATCAACAATGAGTTGATAGGTACCATATAGAGTCTTTTGGGAGATAACAAGTATGGATGTGTACATCTATTTAATTTTTATGCAATTAAATTATAAAATTTTATTGTTAAGTTTTATTTTTCAATTCATTGAAGTTTAAATTTAATTTGTCCATATTTTCAATTTAATGAACTTTCAAGTGTTAATAGAAAAAATATGCATGGTTGCATGAGGATAGAGAACACACATTCCTTACATTTAGTCATTAGTACAAATAATTGCAATTGGACATTGAAGACAAGAGAATATTCACGTTTTTGTGACAGTTGCATTAATGAAGATTATGAAGAATGCATCAATCAAGCACGTGGATATGCAAGTGCATGGATTTCGGTACCACTTGATGTTACTGATACATTTGATAAAGATGATGAAAATTTTGATGATATTCCATCGATTTATGATTATTATAATCATATCTCTGGATTGGTAAAAGTGGGTAAGTATCATAAAAATTAATTTGAACAAGTGCTATTTAATTATCAATTTAAACTGTCTTATATATGTATTGTACACATACACATGTATACTTGTTATGCAGGAGATATCTTTGCAGTGATTGTTGAGCTTGGAAATTATGAAGGTGTCAGTTATTATTTGTTGTGATGTACTACAGAGAGGACAAATTTATATGACCCTGAAGAAAGTGATGGAATGTTGTTCCCCATAGGAAACTTTATGTATATATATATATATATATATATATATATATATATATATATATATATACACATATACATATACATATATATATATATATACATATATACATACATACATACATATATATATATATATACATATAGATACATATACATATATATATGTATATGTATATATATATGTATGTATGTATGTATATGTGTGTGTGTATATATATATATATATATATATATATATATATATATATATATGTGTGTGTGTGTATATATATATATATATATATATGTATGTATATATGTATATATATATATATATGTATATGTATATGTATATGTATATAGATATATCTATATGTATATATATGTATACACATATATATATATACATATAGATATATCTATATACATATACATATACATATATATATATACATATATATATAATATATATATATGTATATGTATATATATGTATACATATATATATATATATATATATATATGTATATGTATATATATATATGTGTATATATATATGTGTGTATATATATATGTATATATATACATATACATGTATATATACATATACATGTATATATAGATATATGTGTGTGTATATATATATAGGTAACTTTATATTTATCAAATTTGAAGCAAGACAAAATAGTCCAACATGGAATACACTTTGTTGATTATCAACCTAATAACAAGGTTTTACAATACAGCCACCTGGTTGTTGCTACCAGGCTTTGTCTACATCCAGTCAAAGTTAAGCGTCCACATTGCAAGTGGAGACTAGACAGTGAAGATCATGAGAAGATATTACATGTTATAGGTGTAAATCATGGTTGAACTGACATGTGCATGTGTCCAGTCTACTATAATACAAAAAAAATAACACATGTACATGTCTCAAGAACATGAACATTCTATAGCTATATAATACAAAAAAAACACATGTACACATATATATACACATCTCAAGAATAAACATCTACATCTAATATATCTCTACAATTGAAATGCATACATATGCAAACTGTAAATCTTGAATAAATACATGTATGTAGAAAAATATAAAAATTCATATATACATGTAGCCATCTAACTACTAAAGTACTAAATAATCAAATAAATAGTGAAACATATGTATACATGTGTGAAATGTCAAGGTACTAAAATACACATATATATGTGTATGTAAACTGTCTCCAATATATAAATGCATCAAAATATATATAACGATCTACTATACTACTAGAGGGACCCCTCAAGATGCATACAAATAGAACAACCCTCTGATCAACTCATCTCCTATACATCCTCTCACTGAGGTGCATCAACTGAGCCTTGCAAATACACACACACACACACACACATATATGTTAGAGTTCTAGGTCTAAACATATATATACATGTGTGTACATTCAAATTAAATATGAGTGAATAAATATATCTAGTTTGACACATAAATTTGACTTTAAACAAACTATTTAAAACTTGTACCTAAGCTCTACTGGGCACCTCAATAAAATCATCTATCTCATGTACATGATGCCCTGAACCAATACTAGATGTAACCATGTGCTCAGCGACCTGTGCCTGCACACATGATTTATTATAGTTAAAGATTAAATTAAATATCTATCTAAATTGAATTTTTAAATAAATTCATATTTTATAATTTCATGTACATATTTAAATTTAAAAATAAAAATTATATATATGTACCTGGGTCTCTGGGGTTGGAGGATGATCAGCAGACTCCATCGTATCGTCTATCAATGCACCTCCTGAAACTCTAACACCTACTAAACTACCCTCATCACCATGTTCAACTGCTAGCAATGATGAGTGAAGTGGACTATGTAACCAGCTGGGTAATAGTGTAGAATCATGGCTATCAGGTCAAAATAACATCTCCATGTACAATGAAATACCCATGCTCAAACTAGTATCAATCTCAAACAAGCCTCACAACTACTCACCAAAATCATCAAGACCCTCAACTGTGATCCTGACATCTCCAACCCGTATGCTTAAGTCATCTATAGAGTGCCATGAGCCTGGTGCTAAATGTTGTGAGCTATGCACAGGTGTATCATCTGTCACTGGTGTGGTGGCCTATGTCTGTGGAACTATAGGGCTCTAATGTTGTCTAATAGCATCCATCATTGAGTGAACTGGAATCCCCTATGTATTAGAAATGTAACTGATAATCTATAACATATCCTCCAAAAAATATAGTGCCAAATCCATATGTGTTTGATGTCTTGAAAGAGCATGAACATCACTTGGTAGTGGTAGCCTACCAACTCTATATGCATCATCAAAGGAGGTGCCTGAAGTGTTACTAGATGCCTCTGAAGATGGTCAACCAGGTGGACAAGGACATCAACTATGAATATAACGACTAATAGAATTAGATGTGATACTAGTAGCCGCATATGCAATGTGTCCAATAGTGTCAATTGCTCCCCAATAGGAAGCAATGACAACTCTATCTGCAATAGGTGCATGTGTTGGAGTCATAGGAGGCAGTCTCTATCCAACAAACTATCTGACATCTAGAGGTGGCAAATGATGTGCACTGCGATATTGGTCGCAATCTGCGATCTAACCATGCCCTTGTCTGCAATAATCTGGAATGTCCAAGTAGTTGACGTTGAGCCCCACGCAAAACTCAACGACAAGTGTTGTGCAAAATAAATAGGTATCTGGTCATTATTAGGATAACGACCATGTGCAACTAAAATTGAGGATAGATCATGCTAGCAATAATAGGATCTGTGCATCATGTGACTTAGAAGTCTCTCACCCTACCTTGTGCTCCCTCATATCCTGGAAAGAGATCTCTTTTGATGATGTTTTTGGGGACCACCCTCTTGACATCATCAAAAGATGCATCTCTTGAAATCTCAGCCCTAAGCTCCCTAGATATGGAAGCTAGTATGTTGTGAGTAAATGAATGGTGAGCTCTAAATCTAGCTGTCTGATCTTGTAAACTCCTGCATATAGTAGAACATATGTCTCTGTAAAGACCATCATCAGAGGTCAATATAGACTACTATAGTCTAGCAACCTCTTGCTCTAAAAATGCAAATAAAGCATTAATATCGATGCGTGAAGGTGGTGCAGTAGGACCTCCAACATGAGCTACAGGTGCAACCTAACCTAGAACAAGAGCTGCACCAGGATCCACGCCAGGACCTACACCACCTAGAGCTGCGCCAGGAGCCAAAACATGAGTCGCACGATGAGCCCTACCTCAAGGTACACCATGAGCCCCACCACCAGCTGCAACAAAAGCCCCACCATGAGCAACACAACAAGTTGCACAAGGAGCCAGAACAGGAACTGCATCAAGAGTTGTAATGGGAACCGCATCAAGTGTCGCAGTAGGAGCTGCAAAAGGAACTGCATCAGGTCTCACACTAGGAGCCGCAGCAATCTGATCATGTGAAGCCATATCCGTATCTAAATGTATCAAGAGCTAAGTATATTATACACAATTTTTTATTTTTTATTTTTTATTTTTTATTAGAAATTATACATGTAATTGAACATACATCACACATGTCTAGATAATCTGTAACATGTACATATGATCTGATAAAATTTAAATATATGATTCAATGCATATACATGTACATGAGAGTTAGAGTTAGAGTTCTAGAGTTATTTAGGGATTATATAATCAAAACTTGCTAATACATGCAAAATTTAAAAGTTTAAACAATTTAAAATATTGCTCGATTTCATGTGATAATCTAAGTAAATTCATTTTGTTGAGACATATCACGTGGTGTCACAAAGGTTGGTCATGTATCCTTATAAATTTAGTCTAAACATGTGTAATTAATTATAAATTTGAACACATTGGTCCATAAACCATCAATTAAAATATATATAAAATAATCTTGAACATGATCTAAAGATATTAGATATTATTTTATCCCCTACATCAAATATTTGGAGTGCAGTTAAATTCTAATATATATATATATATATATATATATATATATATATATATATATAGGTTTCCTATTTTGTAGTTTGATTACTAAAACTGTATAAGAAATATAAAGGGTTCATCTTATTAGATATTTAAGTAATATGTTTTTTATAATTTTCTAAGAAGTGCAAGTCAAAACATTGAGTTCTATACATATATGAGACCAATTCAAGTTTTCTATTAAAATACATTAAATTATATATTATGACATTGTGTTATTTCTATAAGGAATCAATCATATAGTTTATGAGTCAATCTCATTGACCCATGTTTCAAGAGTAGTGATTCACATGAATCCATTTCTCACGAGAATGTCTTCTAAGTTTATCAATATTATGACATGTTTTGAAAAGATTTTCTATATTTCATTTAAGAATTTATTTTATTCAAAATAAACTTTCAAACATGAAAATGTGTTAAATTAGCTATATGTATTTGCTTATTATTAATTAAAAATTAACTAAGTCTACCAGGTACACTTAAAATACATTATTATATATTATGACATTGTGTTATTTCTATAAGGAAAATATAGAAAATCTAGCTAATTTAACACATTTTTAATTAATAATAAATTTAAATAATAAGTAAACTTAAATTTTCTATATTTCATTTAACAATAATTTATTCAAAATAAACTTTCAAACATATAATAAGAAAGTGATAATATATTTACTTATTATTAATTAAAAATGTGTTAAATTAGCTAGATTTTCTATATTTGCCTTAAATAGAAATAACACAATGTCATAAAATATAATTTAATGCATTTTAATGTATGTTTTTTTCAAATAAGTGAAAATAGTATCATTTGATTAAAGATGTTGTATTATGATTTAGATTTATGAAATAAAAAATGCATGTGCACTCAATTTTTTATCATACTAATTTTTTAACCATATCTCCAAATTTTCATAGATGTTCAAGTTTAGGTTATCTTGAGGGAAAAAAAAGTCAACTTTTGACACCTTTTTTAATCCCTTATTTTCAAGCTTTTATCCAAACTAGTTTTTATTTATCATTTACAAGAATCTCAATCTTTTATCACAAGATATGTTGTCCAAGGTCTAATATGATGGCTAAATAATTTTTTATTAATGTTTCTACTAAGGTTCAAACAACCTCTGAGCTTTTATGATTTTGGTCAGGTTATGCCCTAAGAAATTCAATATGCTTGCATATTTAAAACTTCAAGTTGACACAATGTTAGAGTTCATATCTACGACTTAGAACTCAAATGCTACAGTTAGCCTAATATACCCATGGGAATTGTACCCCTAACAAGATATTGAGCTGGTGGATTATGATCATTCATGTTAATATGATATCTTCACCTGGGATGGGATCCCTCATTTGCAACCTTAGCTAAATTGGGCTAGACTAAAAATTCCATAACATAACCAATGACAAAGAAGAGAAATAAATTGAATGTCATCCTCAAAACTAAAAATTTAATATCACATATTTTCCCTTGTTCTTCATTTATTTGGAGAGATAAATGGATTCACTCTAACCCTTGAGCAATAAGACAACATTTGACAGTAGACCAATTTGTAAATGACCCAAGATAAAGAGACTTTGAAATTTATCTGGATTGTACTATGTGGGAGAGGATGATGTAGTTGAACCTTAGAAAATTGAATAATAAGCCATGAGATTAGAACCTAACCTTCACAATTGCTTCTTGTGCTTCAAATCTAAGCAACTAGAGATCAACTCTCTCATTCAAGGTATCAAAGCATGAACTTATTGAATCTAGAACTGAGGATTGAAGAAAAGTTTATAGTAAGGAATTGTGAATTATGGTCTTTGGCACAAATGATTAGGTATATCAAATACAACTAATGTGCATATTACTCCATTTTGACTATTATTTTTCTAGGGGCAACATAACATGCTGGTAACTTTAAACAATTAGATCATTCAGAGCCATGGGTATGATGGTGATGACTAAGTTCTAGGTAGATACAAAAGAATTAAAATAGATAGACAATGTTGTGAACCTTGCATGAACTTCAAGTGTATAATATCTTCAGGTTCTCTAAGTTGTTGACATATTTAATAGAAGTAGATCTAGGTACCTCTCTCTTTTTTCGAGCTAAGTTCTAGTGTGGACATGTATATATAATTGGTCTTAAGAAAGTGTACAAATATGTAGGAGTTTGAAATTAGGGTTAACATTAGAAATTAGGGTTATAGTTTTCAAGTTAGGGTTAGAAATTAGGGTTAGAGTTTGATTTCTAGGGTTAAAGGACCTTACATGGTTAGAGTTATATTTTAGCAAGTGGTTATAGTTAGTTTTAAGGTTATGTGTACACATTGTTTATGTTAAATCTTATGATCAAGTTAATGTTGTTATTTGTGTGTGTGTGTGTGTGTGTGTGTGTGTGTGTGTGTGTGTGTGTGTGTGTGTGTGTGTGTGTGTGTGTGTGTGTGTGTGTGTGTGTGTGTGTGTGTGTGTGTGTGTGTGTGTGTGTGTGTGTGTAATCTTTACATGTTCAAGTATATGATCATACATTCTTTATGTTTGTATATAATCAAGTTATGTTCTTATAATTAACTTTTATTAAAATTAAATGTTGTAACATGTATGAACTTTAGGTCATACATTCTTTATATGTTAGATTATGTATGTACATGTGTGTTATATTAGATTACCTAGATGTAAATTAATCTACATTAGATTATATATGTATATAATTTAGGATCTGCCCTTAAGACATGTCATTGAATATAGTTAATTATATACTTCTAGATTAAGGCATTAAAAATAATATGTACTTAGATGAGTTAATTATATACTTAGATTAAGGCATTAAAAATAATAATATATTCATATTAAAGAGAAGAAAATTGATTTGTTCATGGTGAGTTGTGGGGTCTTACATATAGTTGCTTACAATTCAGAACAATGACAAGGGAGATGTTATAGGTACTTAACTCACTTAAAATTGAATGATTTACATTTATAGAAATTGAGGGTTGTACATGTGGTGGAAGATGATTGGGTGGAGGTTGATTTTAGGGAAAGGAGGGCATGGGAATCCAATCTTGTGGGTAGTAAGTCTAATGATAAGCTACTCTATTTGGTTTAGTCCACATGCTTATGTAAGCATTATGCATGTGAGATTCAAGAGGATACTGGATCTTTAGGCCTCTTTGATGTAGGGTCATGTCTGAAGTTGTATCTTTTTATCAGGTTACGAGGTTTCAATTTCAATGTGAGGGCTTAATTCAATCTAGTAGGTTAAATATAGTTAATTATAGTTAGATTAAATATAGAACTAATTAAGATGTATGTCATTAAATATTATAGTTAATCAAGACATTAAATATAGTTAATTTTATAGTTAATTTTAAGGCATGTCATTAAATATAGTTAATTATAGTTAATTAAGACAAATTAAGATCAATATAGTTAATTATAATAAATTAATATCAATATAGTTAATTATAATAAATTAAGATCAATATAGTTAACTATAATAAATTAAGATCAATTAGATTAAATATAGTTAATTATAGTTAATTATGACAAATTAAGATCAATAGTTAACATATGTACATATAAAAATGTGAATTTATTGAAAACGTGTACATGTCTACTTTTAGTTCCATGAACAAATATACATACATGATCTATGTTCAAAATAAACAATACATTTTAATCTACATTCTTATATGTATAATTTAGGATCTAGACCCTTAAGACATGTCATTTAATTATACTTAGATTAAGACATTAAGATGAATTTGACATATACATAAACATGAATATTGAAAACATACATACATCTACATTTAACATGAACATATATACATATATCTATGAAATAAAATATGTATATTTTAATCTGCATTCTTATGTATAATTTAGGATCTCCCCTTAACGTGTATGCCATTAAATATAGTTAATTACACAATTTAGATTAAGGCATAAAGATGAATAACATATACATAAACATGAATAAGGCATTAAGATAAATAACATATATAGAAACATGAATAAAACATATACATAAACATAAAAGATTAAGATGTATTAAAAAAATCAATAACATGTACATTAACATTAATAAATTTATATGGATATTGAAAATATTTTTCTAAATTTTATTTTCTAAACTATTTTTTTTTAATATTTTTCTAATGTTTTGTAATTTTCAAGACTAATGTTTTTTAAAATATTTTCTAATATTTTATAATGTTTAAATCCTAATTTATTTTCTCATAGTTTTTTGATCCAGGGGATATTTTCACCAAAAATTGAAGTATCTCCAAAACTCCAACAAATAGCATTAGTTTAAAGTCCTCAAAATTCTGCACCCAATGCAATTTGAACGAACGGAAAAGGAGTTCGTACGCTCGAGATATGGCTAGTCAAAGTTGGCTCAAACCTTGGGCCAGAGGTCATCAAAAAGGCAAAATTTCAAACTCTCCAAAATTGGTCGAAGTTAGTGCCAAATCGGAGGTCTCGTCGAGAGCTTTCTGGAAACGTTCATTTCATCAAAAATGGACTTTGTATGCAAAAGTTATGTGCGGTCAAAGTCAGTTGACCAAAATGAATGATGATGTGGCCTATCTATACAATGACATCATCATAGTGATGTGGTAGATTTCAAAGGTGACACATATCGCTGACATGGCATCTTAAGGCAAAAATGGTGGTGCCAGGTGTAGGCGAGGAAGCCACGTGGCACCTAAATTAATTGGCAAGTTGATTTGACGTGTCACTCAAGTTAGTTACAGGGTGATGCAACATCATCCATATGGCGTGTCAGGGGAAGGCATCCACATGGCGCAGAGTCATGGATGTCATTTTGAAGGTCGATGGCCAGGGTCGAACCCATGACCACCACGAAGCAAAATTGGGTCTCAATTGTTAAGCCACACGAAGTTCTCAATATCCATTTGTCAAAATTATTATTTAAGTTTTTAATGCTGCCGAAGACTTTTAGAATGGCTGCCAGCGGGGGTTGAAACCCTGATCCCACGGGTCCTAAAATGGCTACATGCCAACATGCCACTCATGTGGTTTAAAGTATTAATAGAAAATGTTTAATTTAAGCTATAACTGAATGTCGCGCCTACCTTAAAATAACCTTTTGAGGTTATTTGGTTAATTATTTAACCCCCAAAATTGTATAAATGCCAAAATGTAAAAAAGGAAAAGGGGGTGTTTTTTTATACCCTATTATTAAATTAATTGGTTTTGAGCCAACTTAGGCAAATTATTTTGTATAAAAAGGGGGGTAGGATGTCATTTGGAGGCAATGGAAATTAAAGGAGAAATTATGCTGATGATGAGAGAGAGTTTGAGTATCTGGAGACTTAGTGATTTTTCATACACATAGAGGAATTTTTGTTGTGTGTGCTTGAAGGGAATTCTCATAGATCACTTGTATTGATTTATTGGAGTTAATTGGGTCGGTCCCCCTATTGGAGTTGGACCCAGAGACGTAGTCCTTCCTGGATGAACTCTGAAATCAAATGTGTTGTGTCTCTATCTCTCTTTCTATCATTTCATTCTATATTTTTATTAATTGCTATTACGTTAATTTGTTTTATTAAAGCTTTAAAATCAATTTTATGTAATTGGTTAACATTCTCTGTAATAGTCCTAGATCCTAGAAATCAGATCAAATTTGGTATCAAAGCTTTGTTGGACTAGTATTGTAGATTTGAATGTTAACAAGATCCAGGTTGAATCAAGGTGAAGGTGATCTTGAAGAATATAATCCTGAGATCAGAAAACAAAGAGCTAATCCACCATTCTAGATGGAAGACAAAGGTTAAGGTTCAGAAGATCAAAATATCCAGAAGACTCCAAAATTTGCAGTCAATGGTAGAAGTCTTTTTACAAGAAAGAGAAGAGAAGATGCGAAGGCATGTAGCTCGTGAGGGCGAAGGGAAAAAGAAAGGCACTAATCGTGATCCAGATCATGAGCCTCCATCTCCTCCCTCTTCTCCCTCTTCTACACATTCTAAGTCTTCTAATATCTTTAAGGGTGGAAATAAGCCTTGAATAAAGTTGGATGTAAAGTTTGTTGTGGGGAGTTAAATGTCAAGAAATTAGATGACTAGATTCATCAAGTAGAAGTCTACTATAGAGTTCAAAACCTTGTAGATGATGTTGATAGAATTCAGTTAGCCACTCTTTGATTAGGCAGTGCAGCTCTAACTTGGTGGGAGAGTAGGATCCAACATGAAACTTCACAACATGGTAAGTTCAATATGTCTTGGTCAGAATTTGTTAATGCTTTAAAGAAGCAATTCTACCCCCTAGGCCATATGCAACAGTTAATGATGAGCTAGCAACATTTTAGGCAAGGGAAAGGTCAAACTGTCCAAGAGTACACCCATGAGTTTTGAAAAAGGGTTATTTCATTAAATGTCCCATTGTATACCCAGGAGACTTTACTCAAGTATATAGGTGGTCTTCATTCTTACCTAAGGCACTCTATTCTCATCCTGAATCCTTGTAATTTGGATGAAGTATGTGTTCAGGCAACACATTTAGAGTCAAGAGGTAAGGGTACTTTCATTGATAAGTCTGATAAAAAGCCATCTAAGTTTAAGGAAAAGTCCAAAGGAAAAGGGAAGGGTAAAAAGACAACTACAGTAAAGAAAGAGGGTGAGAAACCCACATGCTCACATTGCAAGAAAGAAGGGCATGATGATTCTAAGTGTTAGAAGCTGCATCCTGAAAAGAGGCTAAAGTGATTTGGTGGAAATAAAGGCAAATAAAAGATTGATGCTATAGCTCAACGGGATCTTGGATCTGACTCTGGAGATGAAACAAAGATCGTTGCTACCGGGATCCAAGGTAAAGGAAAAGGTATTTCTCTTTCATCAGCTACCAGTTCTTCTAGCATAAGTGCAAGTACAAGTGAAGAGTCTTCTCCTAAGAATGATAAGAAAAGGAATGAATTATTTCATATTAGAGTTGACATCAGGAAAAATAAGGTTGATACATTATTTGATATGAGTTCTCAAGTTAATTTGATATCTGAGGAAATTGTTAAGAAGCTTAATCTGACTACAGCACCTCATCCAAAGCCATATCCTCTTGGATGGGTTTGCAATGATGGGCAATTACAGGTAACCAAGCAATGTAAGTTAAGATTTGCTATCACTGCAAACTTTGTAGATGAGGTAGAAGCTCATGTAGTCCCTCTAGATATTTGTGGTCTTGTACTTGGGAGTCCCTATTTGTATGATCGACAAGCTATCTTCTATAGGGGGGAAAATAAGTATCATCTATTTAAAGATAAAATTGAATACATTGTATGGGCACATAAAATAAAGACTAATCTGGCCCTTGTTAATGTTGGCCAGAAGAAAAGGTTAGTCAACTCTAGTAATAATTTTGTGCTGATGATTGTAAAAGCCAAAGAAGATGAAACATCTAAGGCATTTAAGGGATGTGATCCAAAACTTAAAGATGAAATGGTCAAAACTGTTTCCACCTACGACGACTTGTTTCAGGAACCAAAGGGATTGCCTCCTAAAAGAGAGATACAACATGAAATTCAGTTGCAACTAGAAGTGTCACTTCCTAATATCGGCATGTACTATTTATCAATCTTGCAGAATGAAGAAATCAAGAAGCAAGTTCAAGAGCTTGTTGAGAAAGGAGTTATATGTCCTAGTACTCTCCTTGTGGTTCTCCTATTGTGTTGGTTCCAAAGAAAGACAGGACCTGGAGAATGTGCATTGACTATAGAGCTTTGAACAAGATAATGGTAAAGAACAAGTACCATCTTCCTACAATTGATGATTTACTTGATCAGTTGAAACATGCAACTTAGTTCACTAAGCTAGACTTACGTAGTGGATATCATCAAATAAGAATTGCAAAAATTGATGTTTGGAAAAATGCTTTTAAGACAAAACAAGGACTTTATGAGTGGTTGGTTATGCCATTCAAGCTTTGTAATGCACCAACTGCATTCATGAGAGTCGTGAATGATGTCTTTCGTCCTATTATTGATGATTTTGTCATTATCTATTTAGATGATATTCTTGTATTCAGTAAGTCTTGGGATGAACATGTAATTCATGTAAAGAAAGTACTTGATGTATTGAGAAAAGAAAAACTCTATGTAAAGATGTCGAAATGCGAATTTGCAAAGACATCCTTAGTGTACTTAGGCTATGTCGTAGGAAATGGTCAATTGAAAGTAGACCCTACGAAGGTCGAATGTATTGTAAAATGGCCTAAGCCGAGTACAATTATAGAAGTCAAGAGCTTTTTAGGTGCAGTCCAGTACTGGAGAAAGTTTATTGCAAACTTCTCTTATATTGCATTTTTGTTGCATGCATTAACCAATACCAAGGCAACTTTTTAGTGGGGAGGTCCATAGTAGAAGGCTTTCGACACTTTGAAGGAAAAGTTGAGCACCAACGAGTTCTGGCTTTACCAGATTTACATCAACCATTTGAGATTGAGACAGATGCAAGCGGGTTTGCCATGGGAGTTGTACTCATGCAAGGAGGTAAATCAGTCTGCTACCACTCTAAAACATTTTTAGGAGTAGTAAGTAACTATCCTACTTATGATAAGGAACTTTATGCTTTAGTTCATAGTGTTAAAAAATGGAAGCACTACTTAATGGGAAAGGAAATTGTAATCCACACTAATCACCAACTGCTACAATATTTGCACTCACAATCTAAATTGCAATAGAGTAGGCACTTTAGGTGGATGGGTTTTCTACAATAGTTTCATTTGGTAATTAAGTATAAGAAGGGTTCCCATAACAAAGTAGTAGATATGCTCTCTAGGCCTCCTGTTAAGAATGCTTTGATAATCCTTCAGAATAGTTCCATGGTTCATGAAAGTTTTCAAGAACAATATGCTAATAATGAGAACTTTAAGAATATCTATGGAGCTTTAATCCAAGGTGAACATGTAGAAGAAAAAGATTACTATGTGCAGGATAATTTGTTGTACCACTTGGGAAAACTATGCATTCCTAAAGATGAACAAGCACATGTAATCCGTGAAGCATGCACCTCTTTGATTGCAGGGCATTTTGGGGTAAGTAAGACATTGGCTCAATTATAGAAATATTGTTACTAGCCTCACATGCAAGAAACTATCACCAAGTATATAAAAGGATGTGTAATGTGTGCAACCAGCAAACCAAGTAATAGGAAATTGGGTTTGTACACACCATTACCTGTACCATCCCATCCATGGGAAAGTGTGTCTATGGACTTTGTGGGGGGTTTACCTATATCTAGGAAGGATCATGATTATTTGTATATAGTAGTTGATCGGTTCAGCAAAATGTGTATTTTAATGCCTTGTAAAAAGCAGGTCACTGCTGAATTGATAGCTAATTTGTACTTTCAAAATGTATGGGTTTATTTTGGGTTACCTACTTCTATTGTATCGGATTGAGATTCTTGATTCTTAGGGGAATTTTGGTCATCTTTGTGGAGACTTATGGATACCAAGCTAAAGAAGAGTACATCCTTCCATCCACAAACTGACAGGTAAACAGAGGTAGTGAACAAGATGGTTGTGCATCTGCTTCGAGGTTACTGCAGCAAGCATCCTAAGTTGTGGGATGAAAGTCTTCACTATGTGCAACATGCTTACAACCATGTGGCACACTCTTCTACAAAGAGGTCTCCTTTTGAGACTTGCTTTGGTTATTTGCCAAAAACTCCAATGGATTTTTCTTTTGGAAAGGATGACATCATCGATGGATGCCATGATGCAGAAAGGGCTTTGAAGTTCATCCAGAAGGTCCAAGCAATCCATCAAGCAGTAGAAGCACAATTGGAGCAGAGCTAAGTAAATACAAGGCTCGCCATGATAAGAATTGCATTGACCATTAGTTCCAAGTTGGTGATAGATTTTGGTTACATATCAGTAAGGAAAGAATGCAAGGTGAAGGAAGGAAGCTCAAGCCTATCAGGTATGGTCCTTTTGAAATCTTGGAAAAGATTGGTACGAATGCCTTTTGCCTTAATCTTCCTCCATACATGCCAATTTACTCAGTTGTCAATGTTGAGAATGTAAAGTTGTATGAACCTCCAATGATCTTGGATGAAGACATCAGTGTTCAAGTTCCATCAATTGATGATCTTTCACCAGAGTACATGACAGAATTGCTAGAAGATGTTATCCTAGACAGGAATGTCAGAAGTTCATAAAGAGGAATAGTTGAATACCTTCCAGTGGGATTGAAGGGGATGCATCCAAGCAAGGAAAGATGGATGGAGATTGGTAAAGTGAGAGAACTATACCCTCACCTTCTTTCTGGGTAATCCAACTTTCAATGGTCTGAAAGCTTCTCAGTGGGGAGGCTTGATCTGGGGGATATTTTCACCAAAAATTGAAGTATCTCCAAAATGTCCTCAAAATTTTGCATCCAATGCAATTCGAATGGGTGGAAAAGGAGTTCGTACACTTGAGATATGGCTAGTCAAATTTGGGTCAAACCTTGGGCCAAAGGTCATCAAAAAGGAAAAATTTCAAACTCTCTAAAATTGGTCTAAGTTGGTGCCAAATCAGAGGTCTTGTTGAGAGCTTTTTGGAAACGTTTGTTTCGTCGAAAATGGACTCTGTACGCAAAAGTTATGTGCAGTCAAAGTCAGTTGACCAAAATGAATGATGATGTGGCCTATCTATATGATGATGCCATCATAGTTATGTGGCAGATTTCAAAGGTGACATGTATCACTGATGTGTCAGTTGACCAAAATGAATGATGATGTGGCATATGTGTATGATGACATCATCATAGTGATGTGGCAAATTTCAAAGGTGACATGTATCATTGACGTGGCATTTCAAGGCAAAAATGGCGGTGCTACGTGTAGGCGAGGAAGCCATGTGGCACCTGAATTAATTGGCAAGTTGATTGACGTGTCACTCAAGTTAGTTACAAGTTGACACAGCATCATCCATGTGGCGTGTCAAGGGAAGGCATCCATGTGATGCAGAGTCATGGATGTCGGTTTGAAGGTCAGTGGCCAGGGTCGAACCCGTGAACACCACCAAGCAAAATTGGGCCTCAACCGTTAGGCCATGCAAAGTTCTCAATTTCTATTTGTCAAAATTGTTATTTAAGTTTTTAATGCTGCCAAAGACTTTTAGTATGGCCGCCGGCGAGGGTTGAAACCCTGACCTCGAGGGTCCTAAAATGGCTACACGCCAACACGCCACTCATGCAGTTTAAAGTATTAATAGCAAATGTATAATTTAAGCTATAACTGAATGCCACACCTACTTTAAAATAGCCTTTTGAGATTATTTGGTTAATTATTTAACCCCCAAAATTGTATAAATGCCAAAATGTAAAAAAGGCAAAGGGGTTATTCGAAGGGGGTGTTTTGTTTTAGACCCTATTATTAAATTAATTGGTTTCGAGCTAATTTAGGCAAATTATTTTGTATAAAAAGGGGGGTAGGATGTCATTTGGAGGCAATGGAAATTAAAGGAGAAATTATACCGATGATGAGTGAGAGTTTGAGTATCTAGAGACTTAGTGATTTTTCTTGCACATAGAGGAATTTTTGTTGCGTGTGCTTGAAGGGAATTTTCATAGATCACTTGTATTGATTTGTTGGAGTTAATCAGATCAGTCCCCCTATTAAAGTTGGACCCAGAGACGTAGTCCTTCCCAGACGAACTACGAAATCAAATGTGTTGTGTCTCTATCTCTCTTTCTATCATTTCATTCTATGTTTTTCTTAATTGCAATTGCGTTAATTTTCTTTATTTAAGCTTTAAAATTAACTTATGTAATTGGTTAACATTCTTTGTAATAGTCCTAGATCCTAGAAATCAGATCATTTTCTAATATTAAATTCTAAACTATTTTTTTAAAATATATATTTTCTAATGTTTTTCTAATATTTAAATGTAATGTTTTGTCTAATGTCTTTCTTTAAAAAAATTCTAACGTTATATTATTATAAATTTTCTAATTTTTTTAATGTTTTTCTTATTTTTTTCTAATTTTTTTCTAATGTTTTTCTAAATTTGTTTTCTAAATTTTATATTATTATATATTTTCTAATGTTTTTCTAATGTTAAATTTTATTTTATTTTCTAATTTTTTTCTAAATTTGTTTTCTGAAATTTATATTATTATAAATTTTCTAATGTTTTTCTAATGTTTTTTCTAAATTTGTTTTCTAAATTTTATATTATTATAAATTTTCTAATGTTTTTTCTAACATTTTTCTAAATTTGTTTTCTAAAATTTATATTGTTATAAACTTTCTAATGTTTTTTCTAAATTTTCTAATATTTTTCTAATATTTTTTCTAATGTTTTCTAAATCTGGTTTTTAATGTGTTTTATAATGTTTTTCTAATGTTTTCTATAAAAAAAATTCTAATGTTTTTTATATAATATTTTCCTAATTTTTCTAAATTAATATAATTAAGTTTAACATAAATAAACAGTAAAAATATTAAATTAACATTAAAATATGCTTTGAAAACATTAAAAATGTAAAAAACATTAAAATATGCTTTGAATACATTAAAAAATGCTTTAAAAATATTAAAAACGTAAAAAACATTAAAATAATAATATATAGACATACCTGAAGACGAGAATCCTCAAGGAAAATGATAGGGCAATGCTGATGGATAGTAGACATTCACTCCAGTGCTTGATTCAATAGTAAACACTGTAAAAATGAATGGAACAAGTGAAAAAATGACGTTTTAACACATTGAAATTCGCACATTATATGTTCACAACGAACATATAAATTACGTATGTTCATTGCGAACATACGTAATTATTTAAAAGTATGTTCACTGCGAACATACGTTATTTATATGTTCGCTGCAAACATATTAAGTATGTTCGTGCGAACAAATGTTATATGCGATTTTGCATTTTGCATTTTTTTCCCCTTTTTGTTCGTCCCACTAAAGTGGAACCCATTATTGTGGGTTAACCGAGTAAGTCTTCCCACTATTCCTTTAAAGGTTAGTGTGTTTCCTTGTACACACCTTAGCTCTTGGATGGCTGAAACTCTAATAGCATAGATAGGGAGCAGAGTTCTTAAGTATTTGTTGTTGATAGTTACTTCTTCCAATTGACCACCTAGACTTCTTATTGCACTTACCACTTCTTTCATTCTAGTAGCATATTGAGCAACATTTTCACCTTCCTCCATTTTTATGTCATCAAACTTTCCTCTGAGGCTTTCTCTCTTTGCTCTTTGTACATTCAGATCTCCTTCATAAATATCTGTTAGGGCTTTCCACATCTTGAATGCAATGTCACAATCTTTGATGTCATCATATTCTGCATAGCTGAGTGCAGAGTCAATCTCCAACATTGCTTGATTGTGCTCCTTCCTTTTGTTCAAATCATCTGCAGTAGGAGGTCTAGCTAGATTTACATGTTCTGTTCCAATTGAGGTTTTTGCATAGTCACCTATTGATCTAAGGTGCAATTTCATTAGACTCTGCCATGTAGAAAAGTTATTTTGTTGAGTTTGGGAACTTCTCTCTTGGACATCTTGATCTTCCTGCTTCTAGTACCTTGAAACTAAATCAGCAGATGGCTCTTATACCAATTGTTAGAAATGCTTTAAAATAACTAGGAGGGGTGTGAATCAGTTATTCAAGGTCCAAATGTCCTATTCAAACTTTTTTCACTAAGTGTAGTGAGTCCATTCAACCATTCATTCATCCAAGCTTTAACTTTTTAATTCAGCAACTTACTGTAAATCAACATGCAAGCATAACACATAAAAGATCAACACATAACATAGTGATTTACGTGGAAACCCAATTTAGGAAAAACCATCAGTAACATGCTACTCAATTCTCACTCTTCTGAAGTGATGCCCTGTGAAAGGCTTGCCCTATTTAAGGCTTACAACACACTATTAAATGTGTCCTTGTTAGAGGATGTAACCACCCTGTTAGAAGCGGACCTGGTTAGAGGACTTTAGAACATTCACTTGGAATGCCACCCTGTTAAAGGATTTTAAAATGACTATTAGGAAAACCTAAGTCCACAGGATTTTCCTTCTATCCTAACTAATACAATTGCTAGAGAGTAACAATTAGGGATTTTGACCTTATTACTTAATACAACTCAACTTGCAGATCCCATATCACTCTTCAGCTCTTCACATTGCCTGGCCTTCAACCTCTACAACTCTAATAGCTTGCCCTCCTTTCAAGCTTAGTCTCCTTGAGTCTCCATGCTCACTGTACCAATGCAATCATCTCTTCTTGACCACTTGTAGAAGTAGAGTCTTTGTGCTCTATTCTTCTCCTAGATGCCTTCTCCTCTACACCCTTCTAACCACTTCACAATTTGGCACTCCAGTAGCAACAGCATCAGTAGCATTTGCTTCCTGGTCTATGACTCCTTAAATAAAAGTCTTGGAGTTCCTTTCTCGCTCGATTCTTCCATTCTTTAATTTCAATTCATATGGATTAGGTAGGATTCATTGTATCTAACCCATATTTTGTTTCCTCTAGAAAATTTTTGAATAATCCTTTTGAATTTGCCCAAAAATAGTTTACATAGAATTCTCTACCACCAGCTCATCATCCTTATCCTCCAAACAAGTCACAAATTCTAGGTAACAACTATGTTAGCTCAAATTTGGTGAATCTTCATCATTTAAAATAATGTACAAGCTCGACACTATTGAAATCCTAATGCTCGGCACATACTTTGTTACTCAGCATCAACTGTGTTTTTACTGATGCTCGGCACCTAGAGTTCACTCAGCACCAACTAAGATTTTCTGATGCTCGGCACTTGATATTTTGCTCGACACTTGAGCTTCACTCAGCACCTAAAGATCACTTGGCACACACTAGATTTTCCTTTTGCTCAGCTCCAACTAAGAATTTTCTCAGCTTCAACTAGCTTGCTCAGCACCCATTAATGAACTTAGTTTAAGCTTTGCAATCAACCTTGTTACAACTTATTCCTTCAATGTTTCTAAGTGTGACCAACCTCTATGTCTTTGAGTATGTTATCAATACATCATTTAACCATTGTCTTAATTGATCCTTGAACTTCATTACAACATCACAACTCAACCTTTCCCTTAGGTGCTCTTGTTACATCTTTTTGATCAAATCCTCTTCATCAATCAACTAAGTAATAGTACTTTGATCTTATAAGAAAATTTCATTCCTATAAATAGCAAGTTAGACATCAATGACAAAATAATGACTGAAAACATTCTTTATCAACCAATCTCCCTCTTTGATCTTCAACAATGAGCTTTTCAATCATATTTCCAACACTCTTTATACCAAAGAATATCCCCCTTTAAACAAAACTTATGTGAACTACTAGGGTCACTTTTTATTTGCTGGATGAGATTACTTGTTGCAACATCATTCTACCACTCTTCTCTAGCTTCTACCACCCAATTTTCTTGTAACATTGAAAGGGCACACAATAAGGCTTCATCTTTTTCATCCTTCCTAGAAAGTACATTGGCCACAATATTTTCCTTCCCTTTCTTGTATATAATTTCAAATTCATATGCCAACATCTTAGTGACCCATTTTTGTTGCTCTTTTGATGATAGTCTTTGTTCCAAAAAATAATTTAGGTTATCATGATTTGTCTTAACCTTGAAGTGTTGACCCATTAAATAAGGCCTCCATTTTTTAACTGCATGAAGGATTGCTACCATTTCCTTCTCGTAAATAGGTTTGAGTTGATTTTTACCTTTTAATTGATGACTCTCAAAAGTAATTGGTTGACCTTCTTGCATAAAACTGATCCTATCCCATTTCCAAAAGCATCACATTCCATAATGAATTCCTTGCTGAAGTTTGGAGTGGCAAGCACTACAGTTGTACACATAGCCTTCTTCAATTTCTCAAATGATAATTAGTAGATTCATTCCAATGAAAAGAATCTTTCTTCAATAGAGTGGTAAGGGGTGCTGCTATACGACTCTAATTCTTCACAAATCTTATATAGTATCCTATCAATCCTAAGAAACCCCTCAGCTTCTTAATAGATTTTGGAATAGGCCATTCCATGATAGCCTTAATTTTGTTAGGGTCCTTTACTCCTTCGTGTGAAACTATGTATCCCAAACTCCATCTCTTTAAGACCAAAAGCACACTTGAATGGCTTAGCATAGAGTTGATGATCTTTGAGTAATTGTAATGCTTGATCTACATGTTGCAAATGTTCTTCCCAAGTCTTGCTATAAATTAATATATCATCAAAAAATACTAACACAAACTTTGTCAAGAACTTCTTAAAAATGGAATTCATCAAACTTTGAAATGTAGATGGCACATTGTAAGACCAAATGGCATCACCAAAAATTCATAATGACCCTCATGAGTTCAAAATGTTGTCTTACAAATATCTTCCTCCTTAATCTGAAATTGGTGATAACTAGATCCAAGATCTAACTTGGTAAAATACATAGCTCCATTTAATTCATCTAGAAGATCATCGATGATTGGAATAGGAAACTTATCTTTTATGGTGTACTTGTTGAGCACTCTATAATCTAGACAGATGTACCAAATTTCATACTTCTTACACACCATCACAATAGGTGAGGAGTAAGCACTTTAATTGTGACTGATAATTCCTACCTATAGAATTTCCTCAATAATTTTTTCTATCTCACTTTTTTGGTATGTGTGGGTACCTAGAAGGTCTAACGTTTGCTGGTTGGCTCCCTGGGACTAGTTGTATGGCATGATCATTATCCCTCTTAGGAGGAAGTCCTTTAGGCATATCTCTAGGAATCACTGAGTGACGATCAATTATTTCTTGTAAATATAGATGAGTAAGAGCATTAGATTGAGAGACTTCTAATGAACATAGTCGGGCTACAAATTCATCTACACTTTTCTTAAGAAAATTTTGCATTTGATGAGATTTTACCATATGTGGAGATTTTTCCTTCAATCCCCTTAGGTCCACTACCTTTCCTTTTGACTAAAATTGCATGAATAGTTCTTGGAAGTTCATCTCAATTGTTCCCAATGTAGTAAGCCATTGTTGTACTTCCAAAACAATATCTGTCACACCCATGGATATCGCATACATTAGGGCTTCAAGTTGATAATCTCCCATGGATAATTTGTTGCTATGACACTTCCCTAAACAAATAATTGTGCCCCCATTTGCAATCAAAACCTAAAACTCTGGGGGTGGAGATATAAAAAAAATTAGAAGAGTTTCCAACTTTTTGTTGATGAAATTATGAGCACTACCTAAGTTGATCAACACTGTTATTTTATGCTTCTTTAAGAAACCCACTACTTTGATAGTTTGTGGTGCACTGAAACCTGAAAGTTCATGATGAGAAATGATTGGTCGAGAATCATGTGATTCCCCACCTAACTCCCTATCCTCCTCTGATATGGACTCATCCTCTTCTTCTTCACTTGGACCTTCAATATAGAATAATTTCTTTTCACTACATTTATGTCCTCAACTATATTTACTATTACAATTGAAACACAACCATTTTTCTCTTTTCTCCTCAATTTTTTTGTGGAGTCAGCCTAGTACGTTGAGGAAGAGAAGATGTTGAATATCCTTTATCTCTTGTCACATTAGCCCCTTGCTTTCTAGGAAGCAAGAACTTCTCATCTACCCTGTGTCCCAATATAAAAGACTCATTTATAGAGCTGGGACAAAACATGTGTACCTCATGTTGAATATGATCCTTGAGACCACCCAAGAATAAATCACTCAAGTTCTCCTATGTAATTTTATCCACTCTTAAGGATAGATTTTTGAATATAATCCTTAACTGGTCTTGTTTGTTGAAGCTTAGCAAGTTGGCTAAAGAAGTTTTCTGTCACACTATTGCTATATTGTGCTTGGAGTTCTTTTGTAAAAATTGACCATAATACAGTGAGACCCTTTTTCCTCCTATGGATATAAAGCCAACAATACCAAATGAATTGATCTAGTTCTAGATATAAGGAAGCCATCGTGACCTTTTGTCCATATGGAATTTGATGTACTTCAAAAAAATCTCCATTTGATTTATCCATGTTAGAGGATCCTTGCCATCAAATTTGCGCATATCTACTTTTGAAAAAAAAATTCCTAGATCCCATGGGATTATTAAAATTTGTGTCATTATTAGTTGACTTGAAGGTTTCACCTTGATTGCTTGAGAGCTTCTTCCTTGTTTCATTCATATAGGTGCTTAACATGCTTCGTATATCTAATATATCTCCTCATAGGTCACACATATCCCTCTTAACCTCTTCCTTGAACTTAGTTCTTCATTGGGATTACTATCCTCTGTTGCTTCCCAATCTTGATCAAAGGATTTCCTCGATGTTGCAGCATTCTTTTTGCCTCTTGTTGAAGGCCTCGTCATTATGAAAACTGATATTTTTGAAATAAATCACACAAATGAAATGTAAATTCTCTGATTTTTTTTTTTACTGTAACTTACTAGGGCCAAGATACCCTTACTCGAAAAAAAATCCCAAAAAAAATAGCAAATTTGTTGCCTTGAGAGAGAATTTTATTAATTTTACAATATCTTTCTTCTTCTTTTTTCAATTTCTCCAAGCTTTGAAATTTAGGCTCCTCTACGATTTATTCAAAAACCCAATACAAGTTATACTCCAATTCGGCAAGATGTGAGAGATATGAAGATCTCAATAAATTGTGTAGAAATAGTAATTCTGCAATAATTTTTCTCAAATTTGCTCCAATTCCTCTAAATTTTTGGACTATAGCTTCTTTAATATAGTCTTCAAAATCCCTTTAAAAATATTTGAAAAGTTCTCTAAAATTTCAAATTTATGCTCTTCCCAAAATCATCCCAATGTTGCGAAAAAATCTTTCCTCTATGGTGCCAAGATCATGCTTTAATACCACTTGTAATGACATAACTTGCACAATAGAAGAAATAATAAAAAAATATTATATAAATGCTTGATAATGTTGAAGTTGATGAAAGATCAACCCCACAGCTCCCAAGAATCACCTGCATGCAAACCCCTGTCATAGAAAGAGAGAAGAAAAAGCTATGGAGGTTGGAATTTCCAAATCCACAAATGAGATATTCTTGATGAGAAAAAAATAAATTTCTATTATCAAAAGTGAATGAATAAAATTACAAAGAGATCAATCCTTATAAAAGGAGATCAAAACCCGAAAGGGTAACCTAAAAAGTTACAAAGGGTAGCCTAAAAGGTAAAAGCTATTTAATAATTACTAATTAATTATTAAATAGATAATGCAAAAAACACATAAAGTGAAAACATAAGAAGGGAGAAAAGGTAATTTAATTAATGAAATTAAATTAACCTTTTTCTCTAACACCCCCCCTTAAGATGAGCAACAATGCAGAAAGAGTAAGAAAACTAAAATGCAATGTTGAAAGCAAACTTGGGTCCCAAAAATAAGGCCTAATGAGGTACCCAATCACAACCAAATCTCTATGAAATGGAGAAATAGAGAAAACCTAGTGGGAAAAACTCTACTCCAAAAAGAGATAGCTAAAAGTCTAGTGAAGGACTACAGAAGCCTCCAACTAGAGGAATGTTTTAGAAAATAGGAACAAAGAGTGATCATGAAGAAAACCACTAAAGCATGTAGAATCTGCAAACTTTGTCAAAAAGAAACTACTAATCTATAAAAATTCCTCTAAAATAGAACCTGACTAGGTAGAGAAGATTGTAATCTACATCGAATCAGGAAGCAAACAAAGGCAAACAACTGAACTCAAAAATACAAATGGAATGAAACACCAAAATCTGAAGAGCTGATCAATCGAACCAAGGAAGCATGAGAAACAATAGAAGAATCCCCCTAACATAGAAAGTGGGCCAATATCTACTACAAAATAGAAAGAACCAAGAACATTGAGAGTGAGAAAGAGGTACAAACACCTATAAAGGAAAATGTCATCAACACATAATGGGGCTAATGTTGTGGAAGGGACACTCACTTGACAAAGGAAGAGGGCACTAAAAGGAAAACAACTATCCCCCAATGGCACTTTATAATGTAGTGTGAGTATAATAAGTCACAATGATAAAAAAGATCCTGAAAGTGCAAGGAGAAACACTTTATCTCAATGTGTTTGCATATGTATGCTTACAAATAATATCAAAAATTATCAGAAAGGGCAAAGAGTTGTTGCAATACATAGTATAGCCCAAAATAAAAGATCCCGTGCTACAAAAATAATTCCCATACCTGAAACATCCAAGATATCCACCATAGAGCAATAAAGAAAAATATGTGATAGAAAGATGATGGAGCATAATCTAGAAGAAAAACCAATATTTCTTAAAAGAGGACTGAACCAACTTTCCAAAAATATAACATTTTCAAAAAGGGGAGTTAGGATGCTCAAGATATGCCCTCTAGAGTGAAAAATAGAGCACTCTGGTTTGATTGCCCAAATAGGAAACCAAACTACATCAAAACTTCAAATAACCTACACCATCATGATGGGCACAGAATCAGCTTTTTAGAGCTTCTTTCATATTAAAAAATGGAGTTTGGATGAACAAGTTATGGCCAAAAAATCACAGATAGCTTTTTAAGACAAACCAAATCATAGAAGAGATGGTTTGAAAGTCGTCAAATTTTGGCTCCAAAAATGATGGTGTCACACTTGCATCTGTCAGACTTGCTGCATCAGTACTTTTTTGATGTTAGCACTATGCAACATCCTTTCCACTTTTAGATTTTTTTTAAAATAAAAACAAAAGAAAGCATGCAAGTGCTTTTTGAAACTTTTATTTTATTTTTTAAAAAACATGCATTTCTTTTTTGTAAAAAGTGTTTTCTTCCCTTTTATTTTTTATTTATTTTTTAATAAAAAAATAAATCATCACCTTGTGCAATGTGCCCAAATCTAATATCAATGTTTTGCCTCAAATTTCAACTATGTCCAAATTGGACAAATTTTATATGGAAATAGAGGTTTTTAGGTGCTATAAAAACTAAAACCCTCTAAAAGAAAAATGTAGATCTAAAAGCCAAGCCAAACTTCTCATAAATAGAATAGGGGCATGAAGATTTGGAGCTTTGATACCATGTTAAAGTTAATGAAAGATCAACCCCACAACTCCCAAGAATCACCTGCATGCAAACACCTATCATAGAAAGAAAGAAGAAAAAGCTATGAAGGCTGGAATTCCCAAATCCATTGATGAGACATTCTTGATGAGAAAAAAAGAAATTGCTGTTAGCAAAAATGTATGAATAAAATTACAAAGAGATCAATCCTTATAAAAGGAGATCAAAACCCAAAAGGGTAACCTAAAAAGTTACAAAGTGTAACCTAAAAGGTAAAATCTATTTAATAATTACTAATTAATTTTTAAATAGAGAATGAAAAAAGTGTATAAAATAAAATCTTAAGAAGGGAGAAAAGGTAATTTAATTAATGAAATTAAATTAACCTTTTTCTCTAATAGATAATAACTCAGAGTAATAGGCCACTTCGAGGAGGCAACCTCCAAATATCTCCAATGAGAACACACTTCACAATATGATCTTGAAATAAGACTCACAACCTCCTATATATACCTAATTATCCTTCAGTTGAATAGACACAACCCTACATAACACCTAGGTCGACCTACCTACCTAAATAATAATATAATAATGATAACATGACTTAATTAAGGATTAAGATAGCCACAAGTTGACTATTTATGACCCTATATACACCAATATTAAGGGTGTAGCACTTTCCACCATCTACTTCTTCCAATCCTCCACCTTGTAATCTAACACCTTATTGAGAGGTCATTTTGCACGATGCTAATGACAAAAATTGTCTTGAATCTCTCTCTTGAAAATTTGATCAATGACCAACTCTGAGGTTTTGGATGGTTGTTTTTCAACATTCTAGGTAATTCAATCGAAGATAAATGTGAATGTTCACAAGGAGACCTTTGCTGGTATCTACCAATTCTACACTACTTTATTGAAACATAACCAAAAAACAATATATTTCTATATTTTTATGTTTTATGATGAATGCAATTTCTTATCAATGCAACTATATGAATTCCAATTCTAAACAAGTATTTGAAAGAAAATGACAAAGATAGAGTAACAAGAGATTTAAAGAAAATTACTCAAAGGGAAATTCCTAATGGACATAAGCCAAAGTAACAACTCATGTATGAATTAAATTATCAAAAGGATCTGGTAGGAAACCAATGAAATTAGGATCAATTCTTCCTCAACTCCATCGATGCAATAGTCGAAGGGAACTTTAATGAAAATAGAAAGATGTTTCACAATTCATCAAATTGTGAGGCCACAGAAAATGCACTCACATGAGACAAAACACTATGTAAGAACAACAATGATCCTTTCTCCAATTTGTCATAGTAGAGGAATTTTTTAACATAAGGAAAACTCCAAAATTAAAAGATCACACAATTATAACAACACAGTAAAACCTTTAGCTCTTGTATCATTCATGAACATGAACTCACAAAAAATAACACAATCTGACAAGATTTACTACACTCGGAATGAGAGCACTATTAACATTTATTAGTGCATCAAAATATTGGCCTAGAGTACATTTTACATCCATGTATTTAAAATAAATCATCTTCTCCTTTTGCGTTAGGAGTGAGAGCTCTTCTAATGCAAACTCATGCTAAAAACTAATAAAATAAAGCTAATTATATACAAATTAACTCTCTAAATTGTGCTAAGTAGGTCTTCACCCTTGCTTATATCAATTAATGGGTGCATGAGCCTTTACATGATATAAAATAATAAAATAAGAAGAATATAAGAAAAGAGAAGTCATGAGATGATCTGAGGGTCACTAGGACTTCTAAGAATGCAAGCTTGGTCTTCTCTAGGTGTTTTTGGGAGTTGAATTATCATCAAAACATATTTTCAGTGTACAAAATGCCTAAAAATAGCAACCGGTAGTTAACTGTCGGTGGGCTGCTTCATCTTGAAAATTGTTTGTATACCTCTTGATTTGACACACCTTCTAAAAAGTGCACTTTGTAAAAAGTGCACCTTCTAAAAAGTGCACTTTGTAAAAAGTGCACCTTCTAGAAAAAGCACCTTGTAAAAAACATACCTTCTAAAAGGTACATCTCTGGGTGATAGGATCAAAATTGACAGAATTTTTTCTAACACCACAATTTTCCAAAGTGAGAATTTTTCTAGCTCCACAATTTTTAGTTTCCATCATCTGGGTCTTGTTGACCTTCAGCCAAATTGATGTGTGGATTATTTGTTGTGGTTTCACAAAAAACATCCCATTTTTTACTTTGGAAATGGGGACCCCCTTTTATGTGGCTCATAGGAGCTCATTTCTAAGAATAGGGTATCTTCCAAGGTGCCTCGGGGAGTAGAAATTTTATAGTTTGGGTTTAGGAGTTTGGTCAATTAACATCATTTTTAACCCCTAACACTATCATATTGATGTGTATCTTTTGTGTAGGTCATCATGGAATCCTATCTGTAGCACAAAACATTACTATGGTATTACATTCGCATTTTTAAAATATACGCCTTTAGATTTCATAAAGAAGAAGCTGAAGGAGTTCAAGTCTATGAAAATGTTGGGATATAAAGAGGGAATAAATCATCAAAAAGATTAGGAATAAGTATACTAGAGTGCTCCCAGAACCCGTCTAAGAAAAACCTAGAAACCATTTTCAAAACTGGGAGATTTAATTTTTTGGTGAATTGAGCACGTTGCACACTTCCTTGAAGGTGCACTTTTTAGAAAGTACACAATTCAAAAAGTGTGCAAGTGCCCAAGGTGCATAGGTTCATATTGAAATTTTGAATATGCATAAGTTGGAGGACTCTAGAAGGTGCACAAGTGTGCATGTGCGAAGGTGCGCAATTATAAAGTCTTGAAGATGCCCAAGGTCCCAAAGATAATAAGGTACTTAGGTGCACAATTTTACAAGTTTTGAAGAGTAAAGTGCATAGGTGCACAAGGTGCGCAAATGGGCCTAAATCATCAAAAAGATCAAAATAAGTACATAAGAGTGGTCCTAGACCTCATTTGAGCAAAACTTAGAAATCATTTTCAAAACTAAGAACTTTGATTTTTGGGTGAATTAAGCACCTTGCGTGTTTTCTTGAAGGTGCGTAGGTGTGCAATTTGAATATTTTGTGAATTAATTATCTCTAAAGGTGTGCAAGTGTGCATATTTAAAACATCTAAAGGCCCCTGAGGTCTCCAACATTACCATGGCTTCATCATCTTTTGCAATAGCTAAGATCACACTCAAACCCATGACTTTGAAGTTCTAAGGAATGCCCAAGAAGTAACACTTCATGACTTCCATAGGGAAATGAGAGCAAAGTATGAAGTTTTATACTTGTTAGGTCCTCAAAAAATCACCTCCACCATCCAAAATTTCAAAAGGGAACTTCCACACATCATTTTGGTTGAAGGTCAACAAGATCCAGATGATGAAAACTCCAAATTGTGGAGTTAGAAAAAATCTCACTCTAGAAAATTATGGAGTTAGAAAAATTATCACTCTTGAAAAATTATGGAGTTAGAAAAATTCTCACCTTGGAAAATTATGGTGTTGAAAAATTATCACTTTGGAAAAATTGTGGAGTTAAAAAAAATTATGTCAATTTTGATCCTGTCACTCAAAGGTGCACTTTTTAGAAGGTGTGATTTTTACAAGGTGAGCTTTTTAGAAGGTGCACCAAATCAAGAGGTGTACTGCTAATTAACTACTAGTTGCTATTTTTGAGCATTTCATGCACCAAAAATGTGTTTTGACAATAATTTAACTCCCAGAAACACCTAGAAGCCCAAGCTTGCATTCTTAGAAGTCCTAGTGACTCTCAGATCATCTCATGACTTCTCTCTTCCTATCTTCTTCTTGTTTTATTGTTTTAAGTCATGTAAAGGCTCATGCACCCATTAATTGATATAAATGAGGGTGGAGACCTACTTAGCACCATTTAGAGAGTTAGATTGTATATAATTAGCTTTATTTTATTTGCTTTTAGCATGAGTTTTCATTAGAAGAGCTCTCACTCCTAACACAAAAGGAGGAGAATATTTGTTTAAAATACATGGATGTAAAATGTACTCCAAGCTCATATTTTGATGCAATAATAAATTTTATTGGTACTCTCATTCCAAGTGTAGTAAATCTTGTCAGAGTGTGTAATTTTTTGTGAATTCATGTTCATGAATGATAAAAGAGATAATAATTTAATTATTTTGTTATAATTATGCGATATTTTAATTCTATCATTTTCCTTATGTTAACAAATTCTTTTGTTGTGATGAACTGGAGAAAGGATCACTGTTATTCTTACATAGAGTTTTGTCTCATGTGAGTGCACTTTTTGTGGCCTCATGATTTGATGAATCATAAAATATCTTTCATTTTTCATTAAAGTTCCCATCAATGATTGCATCAGTGGAGTTGAGGAAGCGTTGCTCCTAATTTTATTGGTTTCCTACCAAATCCTTTTGATAATTAAATTCATAGATGTGTTGTTACTTTGGATTATGTCCGTTAGAAATTTCTCTTTTAGTAATTTATTTTAAATCTCTTGTTACTCTATCTTTGTCATTTTCTTTCAAACACATGGTTAGAATAGGAATTCATATAGTTGCATTGATAAGAAATTGCATTCATCATAAAATAGAAAATAAAAAATATTTTTTTTTGTGGTTCTGTTTCAGAAAAGTTGTGCAGAATTGGTATATACCAACAAAGGACTCCTTGTGGACATTCACATTTATCTTCAATTGAGTTATCTAGTAGGTTGAAAAATAGAAATCCTGAACCTTGGAGTTGATCATTGATCAACTTTTCAAGAGAGATATTCAAGAGAATTTATGTCATTAGCATCATGCAAAACAACCTCTCAATAGAAGTGGCACTAGAAGGAGGATCTGAAAACCATTCTGCCCAAAAGACTAATTTGTTGTTTGATAGTTTTACAAATGTTGTTGTTCTATTTTTTCTATATTTGTTCATAGTCACAAGTTGTGCTTTTCACAAGGTGCACTTTTTGGAAGGTGTAGTTTTTGCATAGGTGCACCAAGATCCATAGTGTGCTTCCCTAAAGGTGCAAAAACTAGAAGATCTTGACCAACCATCTCCCTTTCAAGAAGCATTGAGGTCTTCACTCAACAAGCAAGAGTTCTTGGGACTCATTTATTTTTGCAAGCCTCGCAGTGATAAAGGGATACCTAGGCTCCACCCACTCACATTGCAAATTCCATCATCATCATCTTCTCTACATTCTACTTCACACATTCCCATCACTATGCACTATGGCTTTTTTCAATGCCCAAAGTTCACCTTTGAACCTAATTGGTCCATTACATGACTTGCCCAAAAATCCAAAAACATTTTTCCCATGGTTCATCTATGGAGAATCACTCTAATGCATTGCCTGGAGATCCTTGGAACCAGGATTCAATACAAGCCAAGATTTAAAAAAATTTAAACAAGTATGGATGTACACAACACTCAACATAAAAGGATCACAAAGATCGCAATGGAAGCCTTAACCACAATCCTGACAACCAATGAATCTCCAAACACCACTACCGAACTGACACACACAAACAGAGAAGTGAAGACCAAAGATGACAACAAAACAAAGAATCTTAGATCTGTCAAAGCATGAAAAATTAAGAAAACACAAAGGGTACTTAAAAAACCAAAAAGTGATCCCCAAAAACTAGTGGAGATGCCCCCTACTTTTCATGCAATGAAAACAGTAGACAAAATTCTCATGCAAGGAAGTACAATACACCACATGAGAAACTACTTTTTGCACAAAGAAATGCACCAAATGGCGTGATGAAGTACTTGGCCCAAAAGCCAAAACACCTAAAATTGGTGTGTGGTTTTGCACGAGGAAGTCCCAAGAGCTATGTGAGAAAACCTAGCACACAACACAAACTTTTGTACTCTTGTGCAAGAAGGTACAATTTTGTGTGAGGATCCAAAATAGAAAGTCAACAAACTTAAAGTTAAAAAGCTAAGAAATGAAGCTCCTCCACACTAGGGAGTACCAAATCCACAAATCAAGGCATAAACACTCAAACACTAAACTACAAGATGGAACTACAACAACCATTTGAACAAAGCAGTAAAAGAATGTACTAAAAGTAACATCACAGTGTACAAAAACAACATCACAATGAACTAAAACAGCCAAACTAAGTGTGTGGTTCCTCCCAACTGTAATACCATCATGAGACCTCAAAGGCCCTATCCATCCCCCACACGTAACATCCCAAAATGCCAACTAGATATTCAAAGTTGTATTATAAGGACATCACTACTAAAGCGTAATAACATCATAAGAATAAGAAATCGAACATGCTAAACCAAAAGCAATAGATACTCCAACTAGGAAAATAATATCATCAAATCATATGCTAAACATCATAATAAGGAAATGAATCAATAATAAAATCCTCTAAACATGATATACAAGCATTCCAATGAAAGCATAAATCACAAGAAAGCATACTCCAAAACCTGAAGTACCAAGTGAAAATATCTAGCAATGATCGCACTGGGGTAGTAGACCATCTTATCGGTCCCTAGTAGTGGTGAAGGTAGCTACACCTCCCAACCACATAGAACTCATAGGTCCACTCCCATTGTGCTAATGGAGATAATTATCCAACCACAAACACACAGAAAGAAAATCTCCATGGCTAACACTCACACTAGACAATAATGTTGACTGAAACCAAGATCAGAGATAATGCATAAACTAGAGGTCCTGGTCAGACACTCAATGGGCTACTATGTAGGGGCTAACATCATGGAGAGTCACTTGGCATTAGAAAGCCCAAGCTTGGAACTGTGCAGACTCAACTCCCCAACAGAAGGCTCTCACACTATGTCCTTGAACTGAATCGAGGGCTCACACATTTTATTATCTTTAAGTTTTATTACTTGATGTTTTATTTAGTTATCACTTACTTAAAACTTCCTCTACCAACCCATTGGGCAATGGTCACCAGGTTGTAAGACAGAAGCCCCCTCCATATTCTACCCTACCCTACCCATGCTCATCCAATGATGAGTGCCCATAGGCATACATATTCCCAAACCAGCCCCAAATGATCATAACTCTACTAAAATACAAATGGGAGATCAGGCCTCATAAGTCACTCGACAATGTATGCACACGTACTCATGCGGTGCACCACCATCATGAAGATTATAACACAAGGACTGGATGAGAAAACAAGCAAAATATCACTCAACTAAAAACAAGCTTGGGAGGATGGATGTGGCATGCATCGCAATGCAACATTAAAGTGCAACAATGGTTTGACTAACATCCAAATGGATGATCCAAGTCTATGACCCACATCATGCCAAGAAAACCTAAGAAAATAGGGTAGCATACAAAATGAGGTAAAACCTCAAAACTAGAAAATTTTGAAATAAAAAACCATATGGTCTTTGGGCACAAAAGCCTCAAAAATCCAATAAAATTTTGTCTCAAACACTATATGCAAAAACGGCCAGCATAACAATGCAAAGCCCCAAACCCTCATCCCAAAAGCTAGGAAAATGTTCACACCCAATCAATCGGGCATAACCAACAAATAGAAATGAAGGGGAACACTAGTTCTCAACCTCCAAACAAATAGCTACCAAAAAAAAAACTAGAAATGGAGCTATAACATGAATATGGGAGAGCCCTACCTAATAGCCAAAAGGGCTAAAACGAAAAATAGCCAAGTAAAATAAATAATCTACAAATACGATTGAAAATGATGGCAAAGAAAGGTCTCCCCAAGCTGAATCCAATGAATTTGTCCTTGTGAAGATCCCACGCCTGTAGCTCCCACAATGAACTGAAAACCAATCCTTCAAAAAAGATTTCAGAAAAAGCTATCAATTTTCCAAATTACAAAAGTGAGAAGTGAGGAATTAAATTTTTCTTTCAATACTTATTCAGTTTTTGAGTGAATAATCAATTAGGGAAAATAGCCAATTAGACTGGCTAAACTTTGAATTGACCCAAATGAAAATAGGCTATTCCTAAGAATAGGAATTCATTAATGGAAAAGCTGCCAGAAATTAAATTCAATAAAATGTAAAGCCCAAAATCACAGAAATTTCCTTAATAACTTTTGTGACAATGCAAAACTCTAAATGCATAGACACGCTTACTGGTCTAATCACATAATGCAATTGAGACCAAATTTAACAAATCGCCGAAAGGTTTAATTAAACATTTAAATAAGATACATCAATCATACAGGGATGACCTTAGTAAAATGAATAGCTAAATCACTAACTCCATGTGCCACTGCCAAGGATGTAAATCTTGCACACTAAAACACATGATCAAGTGTAATTGCATATAATATCATAGCCAAAGCAATAAATGCATTAAATACCTAATTTAGCCATTTATTCAACTATACTAAAATAATCCATTAACGTCACTCAGTTCGCATAAAACATAATGAAACAAGAATGAAGTAAATATCCATAGCATAAAATCCATCACATAATAGAATTAGAGATATGTCCAAATACCAGATAACTAGATATCATCATAGACCTATTGTCATCTCAAAATGGCATCAACATGCAAATATGATAAATTGAACAACATAGTAGTGAAACATCTATGCTATTGAAATCAAGGTATAACATTTGACCCTCAGGTCATCTCAAAAGTAACATAATATGAGTATCAAGTATCTCATGGAACAAAATATAACAAGGTTCAGACTGCAAACACGAGAGGCACTACAATCGAAACTAGATTCAACATATGGATGTGGTCTTCTGCCTTTTCTCTTACACTTTGGAGGAAACGACATTCAATTGGTACCTCAATCTCCACCAGCATCAATAAGAGATTGGAACTCTTTTGAGAGAAAGTTTCTAGCACAATTCAAGGTCTATATTGATCTAGTTATCCTACATCATCAATTAATCTCAATTAAGAGGTATCCCCACGAGACTATGTCATAGTTTAATCATCACTTCTATAGGATGTATCAAAGAATGGAGTTTCATTAAATCTAGATCTATTTGGAAACAATGGATTCATTAACTTCTATTTTTCTAAGAAGGCTCCCACCTAGAGACATTGATACCATTGAATAGTCTTCAAAGAGGTTGTTACATCCATGAAGCAGGTGGATCCCCATGGTGGAGGGAACTTTGTGGCTTCCTTCGTTTTGAATAATACAGTAGTTATACCACCATTTCTAGCATGAGTTTCTACTATGTCCAATCAAATGCCTCTATTGATTCTAGTACCTTTAGTGTCACGAGTTACTATTGCTCCAATGCTAACAATTACATATTCAAGGTTTGAGCCCCAAAATATTGTATTCTTTGAGCAAAAAACTTCTCCACTTTCTAAACTCAAGAACAATATGGCTAGTGAGTTTGAGGGCATAAATAAGATAATGTCTCTTTTATCCAATGAATTTATCAGAATAAAGTTGAATTCCTCAAGAAAACACAACAATCATCCAAGACAACTTGCTACCCAAAATAATTATTCTCAAAATCAGAGTAGAAATTATTGCCCTTATAGTAACATCAACAATGAAAATCATGGTATTACAGATATGAGTCCAAGTTAAAATGGATATGGGTACAATGATGTTTCAGATCAGCCACCCCAAATCATGGAGGAACAACCTTTGCAGTTTAGTGAAATGGTGTTTGAATCATATGATAAATTTGTAGGAGGATAGAATGATGAAGATGATCAATAGGAGTTCGTGTTCCCATTCAATGAAGAGAAAGAGCATGGATACTCTAAGATACATGTTTATTGCAAAAATAATATGAACACACAAAGTTTGAAAAGTAGAGAAGAATCTCTAATGGATGGTGTCTCCCTATGGTTACATCCTACTCCTCTAGACATGCAAGTCTATAACACTCCAATGCATTATGAGGCTCCAACCAACATTACCTCGATAGTTTAGAAGGAATTACATGTAAAGGATAAGGTTTTGAAATGTTTTACGGATAACATAATAAGAAATTTGAAGTATCTTGGAGAAGATCAAAATCCAAACATTCTTTTGTTTCCTAACTATTATCGCCTCCATCAAAGGATTCATTTAGAGTTGGAATGTGCTAGTTGCCAAGATGTAGTACCTAATGTGTTAGCGCAAACAGATCATCCTATTGAAATTGTCAGAAGTAATGAAATCGTTTCAAATTTTGATGTTGCAATAAGTATGGATATCCCAAGAAATTTTGAAGTGCCAAAACTCCATGAAGTTTCAAAAATTCTCAAAGTTGCAAAAAATGATGGAAATACAGAAGATTCTGAGGTTGTTAAGATTTTTGAATGAGGAAGTCATCAAGATGAAGATACCAATACTTTCTACCATGATATTAATTCCACATTAGATAATGATAAGATACCTCCCTCAAAACAAGATATGTCTTTAGATGAGATGGATAGAGTGCTTAATTTGGTCTCAAGCTTGATTGAGAAAATGTCTATTTATGGGTATTATACGCATATATAAAACAATACAATAATAAATTAATGAAAATTTCATCCCTTTGGGTTCCATTCAGAAGTAAGTTTCCCTGATTTATTGTTAGATTGGGTGATCGCAATGGAAGGTAAGTATGATTTTGAACATACTTATTTGGGATATGAGAGATAAAACACCTTGGTTAATGATATAAATGAATTTTTAATTTGAAAGGAAGGCTTATGATTGAGTTTTCTAGTCCCAAGGAGCCTAAAGGTGATAATCCATGGTTTAAGGCTAATGATAGTGATAATAAGGACCATAAACACAATATTCTATCTTTTGGGTCTTGTTTTGATAGCTATATTACACCATGGACACTAATGTTTCCATGTGCATGTGGAGTTGTGTACCATGAGATACGACCACTAGAAGGAGAAATTACGAGTGTACCCCTATGGTGGGGGACTCACTAGATCAGGTGATATCTTTCATTTATCCCTCTCAGTTTGATAATTTTTAGTTTGAATATGATGCTAAAGGTAAGAATACTTGTTTTTTGATATTAGGGGGTGAACATCATCTATCTACACACCCTAGACTAGTCCTACCAAATTGATATCAAAGCAAGTTAGTTTTAGGAGTTCTAAGTGTATGTCTAGCGGTGAAGGGGAATCCTCCATAGGATCTACCATGGTAACAAATGCAAAGTTGGATAAGAAGGTTCAAGAAAAGGATGAGGAAAATTTGGAGTTGAAGGAAAAGATAAGAGCCTTGGAAACAATCCTTGATAGAAAAACTCTCAAGATTGAAACATTAACCAACAAGGTCACCTAGCAAGAGGAGCATAATAGGAAGAAGCAACAAGTGTCTAATGAAGAGGAGGCAACCACACCTAATCCTAAAATAGTTGAAGAACCATTTCCTAGAGAAATCAAGGCAATACATCAAAAGGCCTTGGAAGGAGTGCCACTTTATAATGGAAAGTTAGATACTGACCATGTCCTATAATGGTTGGAAGGCATGGAAATTTACTTTGAGAGTGAGAATGTGATTGAAGCCCAGAAGGTGAAGGTAGCAAAAGCAAGGATGAGAGGAGCAATTCTCACATGGTGGAAATTCACTCAAGATGAAAGAGTGAAAGAGGGAAAGAAACCCTATGCAAATTGGAAGAGTATGGTGAGTCAAATTCAACAAACCTACCTTCTTGAAGACTTTGAAGTGCAGTTGCATACCAAGAGGCAGAATCTCAAATAAAAATATAATGATGTGGCAAGTTATACTGAGGAGTTTCAAAACTTTACCTAAGATCCAAAGTGAATATGGTTGACAGCATTAAAATAGCAAGGTATGTTAATGGCTTGAGGTGGAACATCCAAGAAGAAATTCAGTTGTGGACTACTATGTAGTGTAGAAGTGTTACCGACTAGAAGGTAGAGGAGAAGTTGAAGAAGAAACAAGACTTCAACAATAGAAGTAGAGGAAAAGGCAGAGAGCAAAGTAATCAGAGAGGCAATTTTGGTGGTGGAAGAGGCTAAGTAACTAGATGTCAAAGGGATAACAAGCCAAGTGAACAAAGTGGGTCAAGCAATCCAAGAGGTGGATATAATCAAAAAAGGCAGAGGTAATGGCAATTTCAGGGGTAGAAATGGTGATCAAGGCAAAGGTCCCTCATACTTCTCCATAATGAAGTATTACAACTATAACCAAATAGGGCATCCCTCATATAGATATCTAGAGAAGGATTTAACCTTAGGAGAAAGAAAGGTGGCTTATGCTCAAGAGGATAGTGGTAGCAAAAAGGCAACTGATCTCCTACTTAATTTAGAAGAAGGTGAGAATTTAATGTTCAGAAGAACACTCATTAGGGAGCCCATGAAGGAGGATCCAAGCCAAAGAAGAGCCTTTTTTAGGGTCAAATGCAAGGTGAAAAATAAGGTATGTAAATTTATCATTGACTCTGGGTCTATTGATAACATAATTTTAGAAGAGGCAGTAGGAAAATTAAAACTGAAAAGACTTCCTCATAACAATCCTTATAGAGTCACATGGCTAAATAAGGGTCAGCATGTAGAGGTAAAGGAACAAGCATGGGTTGACTTTAATATTGGTAGGTATAAGGACAAATTTCTCTATGATATACTTCCCATGGATGCATGTCATCTCCTTTCAGGGATGCCATGGCAATATGATAGGGAAGCTCAATATGATGGCAGGAAGAATGTGTACAAGTTTAGGAAAGGAGAGGAGTCTTACATTATTCAATCTTTGTTAGAGGGGGAAGGCACACAATTGATAGGACCCAATGTTCTCGTGGTAGGTGAAAAATAATTCCTAAACATCATGAAAGAAGGAGAGGGCACAAGGTATGCCATCATTGTCAAACCTTAGAATGCATAAAGCACAATCATATCACAGTTGTCTAAGGAAGTGCAGAATTTGTTAGAGCAGTTTTGAAGATATTGTAAGTGATAGGAAACAAGCATTTCCACCTAAGAGAGCTATTAGCCATCAGATAGATTTCATCCCTAGTTCTTCTTTGCCTAATAAGGCAACCTATTAGATGAAACCTAGTCACCATGAGGAAATAGCCAAGTAAGTGCAAGAATTGCTAGATCATGGCTTGATAAGGAAGAGTGTGAGCCCATGTACAGTTCTAACTATCTTGGTGCCAAAGAAGGGAGGTACTTGGAGAATGTTTATAGATTCAAGGGAAATTAATAAGATAACAATTAGGTACATAGATTCTCAATCCCAAGAATTGAATATTTGCTTGATTGCTTGGGGAATGCAAAGTACTTCACCAAAATTGACTTAAAGAATGGATATCATCAAATAAGGATTAAGGAGGGAGATGAGTGGAAAAAAAAAATTAAGACTATTGAAGAGTTATATGAGTGGCTAGTGATGCCCTTTAGTTTTTCAAATGCCTCCACATTCATGAGGCTCATGAATGAAGTTTTTTATGATTACTTGGGTAAGTTTTTTGTCATTTATCTTGATGATATCTTGATTTTTAGTAGCACAAAAGAAAAATACTAAAGGCATTTTAGTGTTGTTTTGAAAAGGTTGTCTAATGCTAAGCTCACCATAAAGTTGGAAAAGTGTGATTTTATGAAGGAAGAATTAGTCTACTTGGGTTTTGTCATCTCACAAGGACAGCTCAAGATGGATCTTAACAAGGTGGAAGCCATACTTAGTTGGCCAACACCCAAGACTACCCCAGAGGTAAAGAGCTTCAATTACTTAGCTCAATTTTATAGAAAATTCATTAAACAATTCAATCATATTTGTGCACTATTATTGGAAATCATAAAAGGTGGGATTAGAGAAAAGTTTAAATGGATAGAGCAAGACATTAGAAACTTTGAATTGTTGAAAAAATAGATTTCCACTCAACCAATCTTGGTCTTACCTAGCTTTAAGAAGCTGTTTACTATTGAATGTGATGCTAGTAACCTTGTCATTGGAGCAGTCCTTAGCCAAGAGGGTAAACCAATTGCATTCCATAGTGAAAAGTTAAATGAAGCAAAGAGGAAGTATTCTTCCTATGACCTTGAGATGTATGCCTTGGTCCAAGCCTTGAGAAAATGGAGGCACTACCTATTGCCTAAAAAATTTGTTGTTTATTTAGACAATAAGGCCTTAAGCTCCCTAAATTCCCAAATTAAACTAAGTCACAAGCACATGAAGTGGGTGGAGTATATTCAAACCTATACATTCACCATCAAGCATAAAAAAGGCATTGCAAACAAAGTTGTCAATGCACTTAGCCATAGATTGTTGACTATACAAGAAGTGTAGATTAGGAGTGTGGGAATTTAGAACTTCAAGGAGTAATACCCTGATGACCCAAACTTTGTCAAGCCCTATCAAGTTTCTATTGATTATACTAACCATTTCCATCATGAGTTTTCTGATTTTACCTTGCAAGAAGGCCTCTTGTTCAAAGGCAATTAGGTATGTGTCCCAAGGGGATCCATCAAAGAAAATATGATCCAAGAGAAGCACAATAGGGCTTTAAGTCATCATTTTGCAGTAAATAAGATAGTAGATTTTGTTTAGAGGTTTTACTAATAGCCTACCTTGAGCAGGGATATGAAAAGGTATGTGGAATGCTGCATGGTTTGTCAAAAAGCCAATGGAGTTTCAACCAATGCAGGACTTTATCAACCTTTTCCTATTCCCCAAAGACCTTGGGAATGTCTAAGCATGGACTTTGTGGTGGGGATGCCTAAAACCAAGCAAGGTTATGATAGTTTCTATGTCATTGTTGATAGGTTTAGTAAAATGGCCCACTTTGTGCCATGTAAAACCACCCATGATGCATGTGTGATTGCAAATCTATTCTTTCAGGAAGTAGCAAGGATCCATGGAATTCCTCTCAATATTGTGTTTGATAGAGACACTAAGTTTATGAGTCACTTTTGGAAGACTTGGTGGCACAAGCTAGGTACAAACCTATCCTTTGGATCTACCTACCATCTCAAACAGATGGGTAGACAAAGGTGGTTAATAGGAGCCTAGGAAATCTCTTGAGATGCTTGACCAAGGAGTATGATTAGAGTTGGGATCACATGATTTCTCAAGTAGAGTATGCCTACAATGACACTGTAAATAGGACTACTGGGAAAAGTCCTTTTAAAGTGATATATGGAGTGCATCACAAAGGCATTCTTGAACCAAGGGACAAGAAAGCAAGTTCTCTTTCCATGAAAGAGGTTCATAATATGTTAAAGCAAACCTTGGAGTAGAATACAGTAGAGATGAAGCAAAGGGAAGATGCAAGGAAGAGAGATGTTCAATTTGCATTTGGGGACTATGTCATGGTTCACCTTAACAAACATAGGTTGTCCAAAGGAGAACCCCACAAGTTGCACATGAGAAAGGTGGACCCATGCAAGATTCTAGTAAAGTATGGGGCTAATGCATGTCAATTTGATCTACCAGTAGATGTGGGCTTATCCACTACTTTTAATGTTGCAGATTTGGTAGCTTACAAGGGTCCTACTACGCCTTCCATTCTAGCAGGGAATACAAACTTTCAAGACATTGTAGCTACCTTACCAAAGCCTTCTACAAGAAAAACCAAAGCTGAGAAGATATTGAGCTCTAAGGTGGATAAGGTAACTAGGAACGAAACCTACCTTAAAATCTGTCAGTGAAACCACTTGGGTTATAGAAGGAGACTTCAAGAAGTAGGGCATTGATCGCTCTCTAATTCCCTCTTAAAGTCCTAGAAGGACTTCTAGCTCATTGGGGGAGTATGGTGCAGGAGCACCTAGGTAAGGTGGTGGTTAGAAAATGAATAAGAAGTCTTGAAGAGACTTAGGAGTAATTAGGTCACTATTTTGAGGGTCCTTATACATGTGAGGTGTAGTGTCTACCCCTACTTTACTTTTTAGTTATTATTGCCAAACTATTTTAGGCCAACTTTATGATTATGCTTGATGATTAGCGACATTTTTTTTCTAGATTTTTGGATAATATTTCATACTCAATTGATTATATGATAAGTTACCTTGATACTAATTATTTCATGTATGCATGATTATTCTTTCGATGATGTTGCTAGTATACAGTGTTTTTCAGTTATCTCATGATGATAGTTAGATGGATTCATACTTGTAGTTATTATTTGATGTGGATTTTTTATATATTGGATTTGGTGTTATTTAAAATTAAATGTAATTCAACACCATGGGACCCTTAAGAGATGTAATTTGCTTATGTGTTGCTTATGTATGTGTGTATGTTATTGCTTCCGCTATATCATATTTGTTGTTGATAAGTTATTATCTCTCAAAAAAAAATGTTTGGAAAACTTAGTGAAAATTTAGGTTAATTTATTTTTGTTTCCCTAGTTGGGCATTACATGAGGTAACAATGTAATGCATTATATGCAACTTGGGGTCAAAGTGTTGCATTGGCAAAATGTTGTCACTTACGTCCAAAAGTGCAAAAAGTTGTCTTAGAGGGCTAGATAAGTATAGGAGGGTATTTGGGCATGGAAATGGCCTAAGAATGGTCTAAATAACTTCCATGGGTGATTTGGAGTCATGGTGTGCAGTCTCACAAAATCTAAAGTGTAAAAATGCAAAAATTGTCAATTTTGCAAAAATTGTCAATTTTGCAAAAATTGTCAATTTTGCAAAAATTGTCAATTTTGCAAAAATTGTCAATTTTGCAAAAATTGTCAATTTTGCTAAAATTGTACATTGACAATTTTGCAATTTTTCTTGTCAAAAGTTGCAAAAGTGGTTGCAAGGAATAAGGATTTTACCAACAAGTAGGATTTGGTTTAGGTAGTAGGAAAATTATTTTTCAAATCCCTCCAAGTCACCATTGTATGGGTGGGAAGTTTGGAGAGTACGGATGCAAACAACAGTTAGAGAATTGCTAACAATTTTGAATGAAACAAAGTGGATTTCATAGCAATGTGATTTGATCTAAGTTTTGGAATCTTATTTTAGTTTCTATGCATTTATTACCTTCTTTTTGTTTTGGTTTGAGGGTTCTATTAATCCCTTGGTGATTGCAATAAATGATTTTGTAATTTGCCTAGTTACTAGCCAGTACTAGGGCAGACTCTACAAAATGGTGTCTATCAGCATTCCCCATGGTTGAAATTCTCTAAAACCTTGAGTAATTCTAGTAGACACATTGTACTTTATTTGATAAGAAGGATGGAGTGGGAAGCACAAGGCCAAGTCATTTCCTTGGAAGCCCTAGGCGAGACTAGGTTGATCTTAGCTAGAAATTGAAACAAGGAGGGCAAATTTCTTGCAAGGGTAAATATTTTTGAATAGAGTGGGTTTCTTGGATAGATAAAGCATAGAGTGAAGACATTATGAGTGTAAGGAGAGGTGTTGAAAGTCTCTAGTGAAGGAGAAAGAGTAGTTTGACTTCTAACTAGTCTAGATTGTTGTCAAACGCTAGCAAACCCTTAAAAATTGGGTTAGGGCATCTGGTACACATTAGAAACCTAAGACCTACTAAATCTTGAATGTCTTTGAAAAGGGTCTTCTGAACTGGAGTTAGGTTGGGACCTTGTTAAGGAAAGATTGGGGGCTAAAAGGCCTAAAGGAGTTTCCCTTTGTTTTGAAGAGATCGTACAAGAAGCAAATAAATGGAATGTGAAAGATGGATGGAATGAATTACAAAACACCCTAGGGAGAGCCTCCAACCATTGCAAGATAAGATAATTCATTAGGGAGGCCTATGAAGAAGTTTCAAACAAGTATGCAAGCCTAAAAGGGTAGGTTGGTCTAAGGGAAAGTTGTTTGTAAGAGGTTAGGGTTAACCTTGTGTAAGTAGGGATATCAAGAAGTGAACATCATCTAACTACACACCCTATACTAGTCCTATCAATAAACCAATAAGTAAACCCAAATAAAGAATGCAAACCTATGAGTCTTCATATACTCCTTGATATGTAGATGTAGTCATGATTGTGTATGTGTGCTGAAATCTTGTGCTCAAGCTTCAACAATGGATGAATTCAATAGATGGATGCATGAAAAATATGAATATCACCAAATAGTGCTTTGAAAGTAATTAGCTCTCAAAATAGTATAAAATTCTTCTCAGAAGATGGATGATTTATGAGGAGAAAAATGTTCAATTTATTGGCAATCGGATGAGGAGGAGATAAGAATTCCTAATGGATAGTTAACTGAGTAAGGTGTGAGATAGGCTTCAGTTGGTTGTTATAGGTGGACAAGATAGACTTATGTGTTTAGAGGTGGATGAGGGAGATGTGGCATGAGAGTGGACTTGGGCTTGAGTTAGAGGGAATAAATCATGCCCTAATTTATGCAAGTAATCTAGAGAGGGGTTTTAGACATGGAAGAGGAGGTGATGTGTTTTCGTTAAGATGAGTGAGGTGGATCAGTTAACTAGAGGATGTCGGAGGTGGATGGATTTGTTAGAGAAAAAGCTTGGTTGGTGAGCTTAATTAAATAAATAAACAATTTAATTAAAAGAGGAATTATTGGTGCTTGAGATTTTTTTGATGGAGGTCATCCACAAACAAGTTTTAGGTACCCGATACGAGCCCATGTGTGCCTGAAACCTCTTCGGCTAATTAAAAGAACAATTATTGGTGCATGAGATTTAATTAAATAAATGAAGTATTTAATTAAAAGAGAAAGTATCAGTGCATGAGATTTAATTAAATAAGTGAATTATTTAATTAAAAGATGAATTATTGGTGCATAAGTTGAGTTTGAGTAATTGTTGCTTTAGAGAATGAGTTTGTGGGTGGAGGGATTTAATTAATTAAATAGAGAGGGTTTTGGAGATTATATTAAATAGGTTTTGTGTTTATTTATTTAATAGCAGAAGGGAGATTTTATTCATAAATTAGACTTTTGGTTGTATGTTAATATATTAATTGGGCTATAATTAATTACTTAGGGGATAGCACTAAAATAATTTAATATTCAATATTTAATTAAAATGTGTTTTAGAAGATGACTAAATTTGTTTGCAAATTTATTTGATCAATTATAGGTGTCTACATTTTTCCCCTCTTCGACATAGTGTTGGTACAACAATATATTGAAGTCATTTTTAAATAATAGAAGACACAAAGAAGATGTTTAAAGCTACTAGGTTTCCTCAGTCTTGAAGAAATATTATAATGTACAATGCCCCCTCGAGAAGACAATGATGAGAGAAAATGAGACTACACAATATCTCAAAAACTAAGAAAATTGGGGTGATATGGAAGACACACATAGGGTGAAAGAGATTTAAAAGTGGCTCATTCTGTCACTATGATAGTACGAGATAATGGGAGAGCAGTTATACAAATTAGATAAAATTGTGAGATAGGATGGAGGACATCAAGGGTAAATGGGGGATTTTGCTTTTTAAATTGAACCCTTAAGATGTGGTGGATGAATGGGTGGGATTTTGGAAACTTTGTAGGATTTTTCTAGTATTTTTGGATAGGTTTCAAGATAGAATAAGGAAGTAGGATAGATGTTGATAGGATAAAAAATAACTCTTTTTGGTGTTTCCTTTTAATGAATGGGGGGATGAGGAATCCATTTGAAGCTTGAGTTGGGCATTCTCCATAAAGATAACCACCATGTAGTTGAGCACTTAATTTAATATAGCAATATTAGGGACTGGACAAGGTTACCAAGAACATCGAGGCCTTGTCTTTATTTTGCATAGGACTAACTCAAAATAAACATGCAAGGATTTCCCCAACATCACACATGAAACCCAATAAGAATCAGAGTGGAAATGATATTGGGTAACCCACAAACAAGCACTATTTCCCAAGTGCACCATGTAATCATAAATGATCGTATGTTTGGATATGCAAGGGTTATACCTGACTGACTCACTGACACAAAAGAAAAAATGAAAGAGAGATCAAGACCTTTCTTTCTAATTTCCCCATTCATACTACACCATGATATGAATGATCATGGAAACCTTGAGGAGGGGATAACTAGATTGCTCATAAAAGATAATCAAGAACCAAAATTGAAATCCAACATTGAAAGAAAAAGTAAATCCACAAAGAGTAATTGTGTTCTAAAGAGATTGGTAGGACTCGATACTGACTAACCCAAGTTTGACAAGAGGAAGATGTATCCTACAAGGACTCATTAGTAGCACCTAGCACCTAGATTCAATATTGAATAGAAATTCTAACGACAACACTTTAGTAACAAAGGACCTTACATAAGGACTTTTTGAAGCATGAAGTGGTAAGAGCTGGAGGAGTTGATCTGATGTGAACTGGCACAAGACTTGGTTATGTAAAATGAGATTGATTGAAGAGCGATGAGCTAATGACTAAGGGCTAACAATGGATGAATGATAACTGGCGACTCATGATGACTAATCAAGGATGGTATGAATAATCAAATTGATTGAGATGTTGTACAAGAGTTATTTATAGGGGTGGAGGGTTGAATGGGATGGATTGTTGGTGGTGCAAAGAAATACATGATGGTGTCCCAATCAAGTTTAAAACACAAGATATACTGATGGTGGATAGGGTGATGTGGATAATGGGAATGATATACCTCTAAAAAAGGCAAGGATTGGGAAGGATGCATCCTAATGATGATGATTGGATTTTGATCAAGGCTAGAAATAAGACTAAGGGTGTGACTAGATTGGTTTATTGATGCACAATTTTAGATAGCTAGAGGGGAAGAATGAGATGGGGCATGTGATGGTAGGTTGATAGGAGCTTTAGGATATGAATAGATGGCATTGGGTTACATGGGGATAGCATAGAGCTAGATACCAATGACAAGGGATATGTTAGGTGATGAAAATATGGAGGAGATATTGGGAGGAACAAGGATGGAAGAAAAATCTATGGTGGATAGGAAGATTTGGGTATAGGGATGTGAGAAGATAGAGATTGGAAGATGAAGATTGAAATGGAACAAGAATAAGGGAATGGAAGGTGGGAAGATAGGGATCAAAAGATGAAGATGGAAATGGAACAACAATAGGGAGATGGAAGACGGGTAGGATAGGGTCTCCAAGGAATAAAATACCCCAATTATAATATGTCATGTATGAGGAGGTCTTAATAGGAGTATGATAGGATGGAGTATAAGGCAATAACAAGATGAGTGAAGTAGATAAATAATAACTAAGATGGATGGGTAGAGCTAAAGAAAAGGAGGGGGGTAGATTATATGGAAGGAAGAATGGGTGGATAAAGGATAGGTGGATAAACATTGTGATGGGAGAATGAGTATCAAAAAGTGACCAAAAGCATGTACGTATGGTGGTGACCTTTATTTTTTTATCAAGATCAAGAGGATGGAGGAGGTGAATGGATAAGATGTGGTGGGCATGGTAGGAAGATGGGATGGGTATGTTGGGTAAAAGAACTTGGCCCCAGGTGTGTAGAGAATTTGGATGGAATGATTACACATGATGCTTGTTTTCCAAGTTTTCATCATGGTACTTATCCAAGGCACTTGTTTGCCAAGTTTTCACCATTGGAATTTTAAATTTTTTTCCTTTTGAATTTTTTTTATTTTTTATTTTTAGTGTTGGATATTTACTCATAGATGTTGGTAGGATGGGTGGATAAGGAAGTATGAAAAAGGTTGGATTAAATGTTTGGAATGGTGGGTGGGAGTTGGCAAATAATGTATGGGTAGATGTAAGACTTGTGGATAAATGGATGAGGGAATTGGAAAGATCATCATTGGTGTACACCCTGAAGGGTGGTGAAGTAGTGGAAAGTTGATGTTGAACAAGATTAAGGAGAAAATAAAGTAGGAGGATTATAAGGATCAAAAGTGAAGTTTGAAGATGGAGGATAGGCAATGTAGGATAAAAAGCACAAGGGCTAAGAGTGAATTGGGGGGATGGAGGATGTGTATATGGAGATTTGGATAAACTATGAACGAATGGGGATTTTTGAGCAGAAGGAATGGATGCCAATTAAGATTTTTCTTTGAGATAAATTCCTTTTATGAATATCTTGGGTATCCACATGATTTTTGACTTTTTTATTTTGGGTCTTTGTGGCCTTTTAAATTTCTCTCTCTTTTGGATCAAATGTTTCTCTCCTTGAACATGTATTTTAGATGGGACATGTTGATACTTGGATTTTTGAATTTATGCTTTTTAATGTTGGCATCCAATTTTCTTCCATTAGACATGGTATGGGAACAAAGCATGGAGGATATGGAGAGATTATGGATGGAATGATGGACATTGAAGGTTGGAAGGAATTCAAGGATGAGTGTCTTTGACAATCTAGCTTGTAGATTTGAGGGGATGGAGTGATGGATTAGAATATAGTATACGGATACATGTAATTACCCAAAATGGGTGGAAAGAGTGAAGGATAAGGACCTAAAATAGATGGAAGCGAGGAAGGAGTAGGAGCCAAAATAGATGAAGGAGATAAAGGATTTGGATTGGGTATATAAGGACCCAAAACGGATGGAAAGGGTGAAGGATTTAGATAAGGGATATAGCGACCCAAAATGGAGGGATACAAAGAAGTAGTAGGATAAGGGCTTAAAATGGATGTGGAATAAGATCGATGGGAAATTTGGGGTGAAGATGGAAGGACTTGGGGTCATGAAAGGATGGAAGGGATACCAACATCTAGAGATAGACTTTTATTTATATTTTCAATATGATGCTCATTATTTGGAATACAAGATGTGAGTTCATTAGTAGGTGGAGGAATAGAAGTTTTGGGTATGATAATTATTTCTTCTTCTATAGATGTATTACCATGGATTAAATGAGATGTAGGATCATGAATAAGAGGGGATGGGACTTGATTATTTTTATTTGAATGGGTGGATGAAAATGGATCTTGACTTGGAGGGATGAATGAAACAATAGGATGTTGAAGTGAAGTGGTGGATGAAATGGTATGATCTTGATATAGAGGAGATGGTGACTACTCTTTAGATGGAGTGGATGGTAAAAATGGATCATGTAGGGGAATAAGTGGGATGTGAGGATCTTGAGATGGAGTAGTTAGAATGGTAGGATTGTAATTTATGCCAATGGATATTTCAACATGCTCTTGGACAAGATCTTGAAATGATCAGTTGGGAGTGGATGGTGTGATAGGATAAATATGAATGAAATATTTAGATGGGGTTAATGGAGGATTACATTTTCTTTAATAGGGATGGGTAGATGGAGGATGGACTCATGAGGTTCATTAGATGGGGTTTGGATAATGTTAGGAGGAGGAGATGTGGATAGGAATTGGAAGGTTTCAATGATGGTAAGAGATGGAAGGGGATCTATAAGTGGGGTGGATGAAAGAGAGATGATAGTTGGGGTAGATGGCAGAGGAATGATGGGTGTGGGAGATGAAAGAATTTATCACTAACTTTATGTGATGGAATTAGATGACATGACTCATCAAATTTAGGAGATGTAATTTCTATTATATTCCTTGTAAAATTCCTTGGAGATTTGGGTGTTTGATTTCAAGGTGGAGGATTGGAAGAAGTAGATGGTGGAAAGTTATATAAAGGCGGGGTGGCATTTTGTAAGCTTGGATGAATGAGTGGAGGTTTAGAAATGGATGTATGAGATGGCATGGCTAGATAGTGCACATAAGGGGTTACCCTTTTTTGTTGGTGTTGTTGTAGCAAAATGGTTTGGCCACCTCCGAGAGGAGGAATTACTAGGTTATTGGTGATGGGTAGTTTTCTTTCTAGTGGAGGAGGTGTGATAGATTGGGGTATGGAATATGAAATGGATTGAGGGGTGTAGGTTGTTTTCGAAAGGGGGTTTGTAGTAACATGGGATGAAATGGAATATGGTAGACTAATACAAGGTGGAGGGTTTATGAAGGATAGAGTGGATGGAATTGGATTGGAAAGAGTAGGTAAGCTAGGTTGATGCATTGTATAACTATAATTGAGTAGAGTATTTGGAAAATGGGTTGGAGAATATAAAGGAGATAGATTTGGACTACGAATGTAGCTAGTAGCATTGCTATGGAAAGGTGGAGATTGGGATATGATTGTGGAGGAAAATGGAGACATGAATGATGTATGTGGGGGATACGTGGGTGTGGTATAAGAAGGAGGTATAGATGAATGCAAAAATTGATTTGTCTTGTCAAACATAAGATAAGGAGTACTAGTGGGTATGCATGGAGGCACAATAGGATAATTTGGAGGAATGGTTGGAATTTGGGGGATGTGTGAAGCAAGATTTCTAAGGCTTTCAATATATGAATCATGGTCAACAAGAATCTCATCACCATTGGAATAGGGTGGAGTAGGATATGTGATAGTCCTGGATGGTGGCATTCACCCAAAGTAAACAAATCCAATGTCTTCTCTTTTAAAATGTGCCTTGATTGTATCTTTATGCTTTGTGATGATGGCACTAATGAGTATTTTGTTCTCAGGGAAACACATAAATACCTCTATGGTAGAATATGTGTGTTGTGAAGTCATGATGTTTTTGGTGTTGGATTCTAGATCTTGAGATGTTAGGTCTTGCATATTTGTTGTTTTCTTAGGGTTGATATGTGTGCTAGTTCTTGTGCTAAGAGGATATGAAGTAGTTTTATTTTTTCTTCTTTTTACTGAGACGTGGTTGGTGGCATGAAATGACAATGTAAACTAGATGTGGGGTACAAAAATAAAATATGATGGTCGATGCAAGCTAGGAGATAGAGTCTATGATCTTTCTAAAATTTACATATTTTCTAAGAGGCTAAAGGCAGTGACCAATGCTAGAAAATAGAATGATGGTGGAGGATTAGTCTAAGGATGTGATGCCTATATGACTATAAGGATTATCTTGATGTCAAAGATGAGATGTGATTTATGTGGGAGTTGTATGATGATGGTAAATAATCAAGTGTGGAGCCCAACTTTTTGATCAAGGTGATGAGGGACACAGATGACAAGATAAACTACCTTTGACAAGTGTGTTAGCCAAGGGATAGTCATAGTGTTATGTGGGTGTGAGATATAGGATATGTGGCCACTAGGATGATGATACCAAAGACAAAATGTGATAAAGGATGTGGATCAAGATGTAACTGGGCAAGAATTTTGGATGTGTTTCTAAGAGATGATGAAATTAACAATGTTGAAGAGGATCAGCTAAATGACAGCTCTGAGAAAGGACTCTAGGGTAAACAAAGTGCCAAGTGTGTGAGGAAGAAGTTGGACCTAATCATAATAGTCATAAGTGGTGATCTTGATAAGTGTCTAATTAACTCTGGGGTGGGTTCTTAGTTTTTCAATCTTGCACTCTCACTCTACTTGTAATGTGCTTTCAATTCTCTCTCTCTTAATTTAATCTAATCAAAAAAATCTTGGATTGGATGCTTCTTTTTTGTGTTCATCTTCTATTTCTCTATATACTTGGGATGGATGGAGCTTACACTTTTTGAACTTGGGTTTGGATTTTTTTAACATGAGGACTCAAATTTTTTGATTTTCTCATCATACATTATAATCTTTCTGTGAAACTAGGGAAAGCTAGTTGCTTTCAACATCTTCTTTGTGTCGTCTATTATTTAAAAACATCTTCAAAATAGTGTCGCACCAACACTATATCAAAGAGGGGCAAAATATAGACATCTAAATCTGATCACATAAATTCATAATCAAATTTAGTCATATTCTAAAACATATTTTAATTAAGTATGTAATATTTTTTTTTTTTAATTTTTTTTTTATCGATAAACGGCCAGAGCCTTGGATCATTTTATTAAAAGGAAAAGTAAAGATACATAGCGTTTCTCTGTTAAAACAGGCACGGGTAGGCAAGAATGGAGAAGAAAACCTCCAGTCTTGCTCGGGACTTGCGTCCTATATTATTACATTTCCATAGGGTCATACCCCAGATCTAATAAATTACATAAAATTCCACATGGGCATTCCCATGGACGAGTTTGTCTAGCTAAAAAACTCCTTCCCTCTTATCAGCAAAGAGTTCAAACTTTATTTTATCGAAATACCTGTCTGAAAACATCTAGTGCAAATCATCATGAATCATTAGTAGAGTTAGTTGATCCAATTCACAAAATAAGATGAGGAAAATCGATACTAAAGTGTAATTACATTACCTAATCTGATGAGGGGGCTAAATTAAAAAATAATCTCCTAGTAAGATAATCCTGATGTCTTGATACTGAGACAAAATGGAAACTTAGAATAACACAACTCTAAGAGTAATCGAAAGCCTCCAAAGTATCTTAGTCAGGAGACCACTAGTCCATGTAACGACTGGAGCACGAGAATCAATTCCCTACCTTACAGGGCTTCAACAAATCAAAATCCTTCTACATTTAGAGTTTAAAGAAGACAACATAGGATATGTCAATCTTTCAAGTCTAAAGAAAACTACTGTGCTAAAATACACTTACTATGAATGCTTACAAACTTAAAAACAAAGACCATCATCGATTGAGTGTGAGACTGCCTACTGCAATGTCCCCTACTCCAAGATGAAAAATGAAGATCACGGATGAGGAGGAAAGTATGGAACCCTTTATCATACTAATCAAAGGACCGAAAGTACAAACTATGTATCAAAGGGAAATAGCCAAGGACTAGCAAAAAATACTAACTACAAACCAAGATTATGGATGAACAAACTTCCTAATTAAAAATCTACAGAGCAATAAATTGAAAATTCTGCATATCCTAATTAGATTTACTATAAATAATGAGCAGGATCTAATTAGTTAGTAAATATCAATCATTTTCTCCTCTTGAATCCTAGGATAAAAGCCTCTCCACAAAACCAGATCTTTCGAACATTATCAATGTTCAAAAAAACCTCTGTCTGCCTATCAGCTACCCAAATGTGGTTTGCAAATGTCAGAAAGAGATACTACACCGACAGACCATCATACTGAAATCTACGCTAAAACAGAGCAGTAGAAAGAGTTAAATCTGTAGATCCTCCGTCAAAATAGATAATGCTCAGGAACATAGAAAACCTGGTGTATAATTCATGGGTGCATTGGATCTAAATGATAATTCTGATAACAATACAAAAGCAGAGAGAACCTAAATCCAAAATTAAACACAAAAAATAACAAAATGCGTAATGGAAAAACATCAGATGAAAAACATCACTGAGGACAGAGGAATGATAGCGCCAAAAACCATCGAATAATCTAAGAGAAGATTGCAATTACTAATCACAACAAGACACTACAATGTCGAGTTAGAAGGAACAAACAGGCAGTAACAAATTGGACCATACTCAACAGTGAACACCCGAGCACCTACAGACAGAGTTGAAACTGAAAGGATCTCTTGAGCATCCTATTTTCGTTATGAGCAATCTCAGATTAGCAACGAAAATATAATTGGTAATAAGACTAGACATAACTATAGTCAGCAAATAAAACCAATGATTCCAACATCATCACCTGCTCTGAGAGACACATCTATTCTAGTAATAAACACACCCATCAATGATAAGGAGAGATGAGAGGTATCCAAATCAGCATACAGATATATACGGTAATCATTAAAGTAATACTAAATTGACAACAGATAATATAGAGATAAAGACCAGTCCAGAAAAAGGAAGAAAGAAATTTGAATCAGCAAGCATATAAATTCTCCATACATCTACAAAGTCTCTTTCAAGTCAAGAACCTTCAAGACAGGATTAGGAAGACCAATGACATGACTTGCTATTTGAATTGAAGAACTCAGTTATAATAAGTGCAAGCGATAACACACAGTTAGTACAGACCTTATTAACCAATGCCAGCATAGATCATATATTCATTAAAAGAAATAAGACTACTATGTTAAGACATACCCGTATCAAATTTATTGAGCTCAGTACATAACCAATATTTATGGTCAATACTACTTGATAGAAGATCCTCCAAAATACCCGCGTTGCCATATGAAAATACATAGATTGAAAGATACAATAATTTATACAACAGAGGCATACAATAAAAAGTGAGAAGAAATATATACAAGTATAGAGGATATTGAAAGAGGCAATAACATATCAAAGTAGGAGTAACATAAGAACATAATCCATAGATATCTAAGGGGCTCTTTCCATAAACCCTTATTAAGAGTCTGATATGTCAAAAAGACAAGAAGGAGATACTTAAAGGTTAAAGGAGATTCTAAACAAGATTTAGAGGGGTGATTCAGAGATCAAACTATAAGACAGTGACTACAACAAGTCCTTATCAAAGCTAGTAACCATCAGTAAACGATTTAGTTACATCTATGAGGGAAGCAACTATACTTGAAGAAATATCAAGGCCTACATGCTCAATCCTACATTAGCAAGGCTTGAATCCTATAACCAAAAAAAAACTTAAGAAAGAAAAGCACGATAATTTTGAATGGTTAAGATTCAAACAATTATCCAGTCTAAGATCCATCACAACGCAAAGCTAGAATGAAGCATATGATATTTTAACCATAAAAGATACTTGATCTAAATAGACCTCCGAGATTTATCATAAATAGATTATATATTTTTGGTCTATCAAGATCAATGAGTAAGGGAGACACCTGTATTAACGTATATGGTGTCCACCCCATCTGCTCCCAAATTGGCTAAATGATCTGCAAGATAATTACCTTCTCTGTAGATATGCTTGATCCTATAATCTTCTAGCTTCTCTAATAGAAAAAGGGCTACTTCTAGTTATGAATTTAGAGCCCAATTAGGCATGGATCTATTTCTAATAGCATTTAGAATAATTTGGGAATCGCCTTCGATAACGACATTCAAAAGGTTGAGCTTCAACCATAACTTGATCCCTTGGCAGAGGGCCTCAAGTTATGCTAAGTTGTTGGAAGTAGGGAGAATAGATTTAACTTTTTTGGCAATGCAAAGCCTTCTTCGTTGTGAATGATGCATCCAATGCTGGCTATACCCGGGTTGCCCCTTGCTGCCCCATCGAAGTTCAATTTTACCCAACCTGAGGGAGGAGGCTCCCATTTACAATTTTTTCTTGCTACAAAATTGCTTTTGGAGTAAAGCAAAGGAGGATTGATCAAGTTAGGCCATAGCTTCTTCATGAGACCATCCCAATTAGAGAATGAGCCTTCTTAAAATCTTGACCTCCTAAAATGAGAGTTCATAGTTTCTACAACACTAGCTTCTATTTTGAAGATTAGAGCTTCAGGTTTAAGCTCCAAATTACGAAAGATACGTTGATTTCTTTCTTTCCAAATTTCCCAAATCAGAATAGAAGGAGAAATATTCCAGAGCTTATTATAAACACCTTTAGCATTGAATGAAGGCCATCCCTTGAGCAATTCGGATAGAGATTTAGGGAAGGGTGTGGACCATCCCAGCTTCTGTCTGAGCCACTCCCAAAAAGTGAGGGAAAAGGGGCATTGATACAAAAGGTGATCCAAATTTTCAAATTTTTGAAGACAAAGAACACATCTAGAGGGTCCCAGAATACCAAGAATACAATCTATCCATCGTAGTAATCCTATTTTGAATTGCAAGCCAAAGAAAGAATCCAACTTTCGGAAGGCAGGAGGGGTCCCAAAAAAGCTTGAATGGAATATCCACTGCTTCTGGCCTGTGAGCATTCAGAATAGCCAAGTATCCATTTTTAACATTATATTTCCCGTCGTTAGAAGCTGCCCAAATTAAGGAGTCCTGCTTGATGGAATTTTTAAGATCCCTATCTATCAGAATTTTCTCAAAATAGTGGATAGACTCAACATCCAAGCCAAGTTCTTATGGAGATTTCCATTTCCAAACAAGAGAACTATCCGAGTTAACCAGGGTCCTATAGTCCTTGACTTTATTACCCCATAACTCAGTTAATTTGTCCTTGAGAGTCGGAGAGATCTTGAGGGAAGAGAGGGGAGGCTTGCCTTCCCAAGAATCATCCCAAAAAAGGGCCTCATCACCTGACCCGTCATTCCATGTAAGGTATTTATTGATCAGCGAGCGACACTTGAGCATAAAATTCCAGCATTTTGAACCTCTAGGTGGAGATATGATTCTGAAGATCGAGAGAGGGTCATCTACCTTTAGATATTTGTGATATAAGATCTTTGCCCATTTACGATTACTTTCATGGTAAAGTCTCCAAATTAGCTTTGCCCCTAAGGCTTCATTCTGCCATTATAGGTTTTTAATACCAAGTCCTCCTAATGACTTCGGTTTACAAATGTTATCCCATTTAACAAGGGCCAGTTTGTTGTCATTATCTCGGTCGTTCCAGAGAAATTTTCTCATCTTGGTTTCAATTTTTTTATGATTCTGCTGCGAGAGAGGAAGGCATGAAAGGGGATAGGTTGGAATAGCTGAAAGGACAGCATGAATCTTAGTGCATTTACTGGCCTTTGTGAGCCATTTATCCTTCCAGAAGCATAACTTTGAGTCCATTTTCTCCATCGTGTTATCCCAAACCTTGCCTGACTTTGAACCTTTCTCAAGAGCTATACCTAGGTATTTGCACGAGAATGTTCCTTTCTTAAATCCCATAATCCTACATATATGTTGTTCAGTTTCAGGTTTGGTATTCAAGAAGAAAATTTTCAACTTGAGATCATTAACCTTCTGACCAGAGGCTTCCATATATTCGTTTAAAATGATTTTAAAGGCATGAGCTTCTGTGGTCGAGCTCTTCCCAGGAAGGATCATGTCATCAGCAAACTATTGGTGAGTTATATTGGGTAAATCTTTAGTAACAGTAATTCCCGAGATCCTCTGATTGTAATAGGCATCTGTCACAGCTCTCCCAAGCGCTTCAGCCATGATAATAAAGAGAGAGGGGGAAAGGGGATCCCCCTGTCGAAGGCCTCTTGTAATGTCAAAAAAACCCTCAGGGGTACCATTGACTAGTATGAAAATCTTGGGCGTTGAAATAAATTTGAAGATTAAATAAATTTTAGTGTTATCCTCTAATTGATTATAGCCTAATAAATAAATTAACATACAACCAATAGTCCAATTTATTAATAAAATCCCCATTCCTCTATTAAATTAAATAAATGCAAAACCTATTTAATTTAATCTCCAAAACCCCTCTCTATTCATTTAATTAAATCCTGCACCCACAAACTCATCTTCTAAACTAGCACTTACTTAAACTCAACTCATGCACCAATAATTCCTCTTTTAATTAAACAATTCTTATATTTAATTAAATCTCATGCACCAATAATTCCTCTTTTAATCAAATAATTCATTTATTTAATTAAATCTCATCCACCAATAATTTCTCTTTTAATTAAGTAATTCATTAATTTAATCAAGCTCACTCGCCAACCCTTTTCTCTAACAAATGCTTCCACCTCCCACATGCTCCAGTTAACTGATCCACCTCACCCACCTTAATTGAAACATGTCACCTCCTCATCCATGTATAAAATCCCTGTGTAGGTCACTTGCATAAATTAAGGCATGGTTTATTCCCTCTAACTCAAGCCCAAGTCCACTCATATGCCACATCTCCCTCATAAACCTCTAAACAAGTCTATCTCCTCCACCTATAATAGTCAACTGAAGTCTATCTCACATCTCACTTAGTAAACTATTCATTAGGAATTATTATCTCCTCCACACTCAATTGCGTGTAAATTGAACCCTTTTCTCCAAATAAATCATCCACCTTCTAAGTGGAATTGTTATATTGTTTTAAGAGCTAATTACTTTCAAACTGCTATTTGGTGATATTTTGATTTTTCATGAATCCATCCATTGTTGAAGGTTGAGCACCAGATTTGAGCACACATCCATGATCATGACCACATCTACATATTAAGGAGGCTATGAAGAAGCACAAGTTTGCATTCTTTATTTGGATTTCCTTATTCATATATGTTTGTTAATTGATTTAGTTTTTTAGATGTTTGGATTTGGCTTTATATCTTTTGCATCCTAATTGTAACACATACACCTGAATATCATCCTTTATGCAAAGAAGGTTAAAATATGAGTTCATATCAAAATTGTGACCACCATCATTAGCATCACTATGGGCAACATAAGAATCATCTGGATCACTTTGGGGACCCCTACATATATCCTCACAACTCATGCAAATATGATTTGTGTTGGGAGCTTCCCTCACCTAAGTCCACTACTTTAACAAATTGCCCAAAAGGGCATTCAACAAACCAAGAGCTGAGGTCACCTCTCGATGATAGACAGGTGCAGGAACAACTACTACAAGAAGAGGAACACGGGGTTGTGGATACTAACAATTTCTAGTTGTATCACTAAGTTTCTTCCCTAGCTTGTCTTGAGGCATACCTCTATTGACCCCCTAAAATGCTTTTATGTGAAAATAATTAGGTGTTTCACCCAATTCAAATTTTGTCCACAATGTTTTAAGAGAGTAGAGGGGCACCTCATGATTAATATGTGGTGAATGGCCATATATCATCCACCACCACCCCTAAAAATGCTCAAATATGTGTAGGTGTTGAAACCATCTAATTGATATACGTGGTTTCTTTCAGTTTGACCCATCTTTGAGGTCACAAAGTATCTTTTCAAATCAACTTTTGAAGTTTTTAAGTCATGGACCTCTTTATAAGAGAGGCCATTAGAATGGTAAGCACAAATGGACTCCCTCCATATGCGAAATCCATCAAGATCATATTCTAATGTTTGGACAAAATCTACAATGCCTTGCATACTATTTGCAAGACAAATTAGCTGAGGAGGGGGATGGAGATCATATCTAATAGTGCCAATGTATCGTATGAGAGTGAGAATATTCCACCTTATGCTCTCTCTCAACTCCTCTAGAGTAGGTGGAGGAGGTTTAGGCTCTTGTAGAGGTGGAGGTGGGGATGGAGGATGTGGAGGTGGAGTTGGAGAGTGTGGGGTGTCTCCTAACCTAAGAGGTCATCTAGATTGAAATAATTCATCACTATAATTTTCATAGATATACAACATAGAAATTTACAATTGTTATTTAGTTAAAACACATCTAAAACATAAATATGAATACATCTTTAAAATATCTAAATTTATGATACATCTAATCATCCATCACTTTAATTATAATTATGTGACATATAAATAAATACATATAAACATCTAAAACAAGGAGGGGAGAGAGAAAGGAGAATGGAGGAGAGAGAAGTAGAGAGAGAGGAAGAGAGGAGGGAGCGAGAGAGAGAAGAAAAAGAGTGATAAAGATAGACAAGCAAGAAAGGAAGAGGAAAGAGAAAGAGAAAGGGAGGCGAGAGGAAAGAGAGGAGAGAGAAATAGAGCAAAGAGAAACTGAGAAGAGTAAGCAAGAGAGATAAGAGAGAGGAGGAAGAGAGAGAAGGAGAAGAGTGAGAAAGAGAGACGATAGCAACAGAAAGAGGAGAGAGAAAGAGAAACAAAGGAGAGTGAGAAAGATAGATGAGAGAGAAAGATAAAAGGAGGAAGAGAGGAAAGATAAATAAAGAGTAGAGAGAGAAAAGAGAGAGAGGAGAAAAGTGAGAAAGTGATGTAGGAGCATCCTTAGGTTGTCGGCAATCTTGCATTACCCAAAAAAAAAATGTTGTTTTCTGTTTATAGTTATCTGTCTATTGGTTTGTATTGGAAAACTCTTGTTTGTTGTTTATCTAAAACATAAATATGAATACGTCTTTAAAATATCTAAATTTATAATACATCTAATCATCCATCACTTTAATTATGATTATGTGACATACAAATAAATACATCTAAACATTTAAAACATGAATTAAACTAAACATCTAAATATCAAAAAAGGGAGGAGAGTGAGAGAAAGAAAGACAGAGAAAAAGAGAGGAGAGGAGAGAGAGAAAGGAAAATGGAGGAGAGAGAAGGAGAGAAAGAGAAAGGGAGGAGATAGAGAGAGAGAGAAGAAGAAGAAGAAGAAGAAGAAGAAGAAAAAGAGTGATAAAGATGGACAAGTGAGAAAGGAAGAGGAGAGAGAAAGAGAAAGGGAGGGGAGAGGAAAGAGAGAAGAAGAGAAATAGAGCAGAGAGAAACTGAGAAGAGTAAAAAAGAGAGATGAGAGAGAGAGGAGGAAGAGAGAAGGAGAAGAGTGAGAAAGAGAGATGATAGCGATAGAAAGAGGAGAGAGAAAGAGAAAGAGAGGAGAGTGAGAAACAGAGATGAGAGAGAGAAAAGAAGGAAGAGAGAGCAAAGATAAATAAAGAATAGAGAGAGAAGAGTGAGAAAGTGATGCAGGAGCATCCTTGGGTTGTTGGAAATCTTGCATTCATCCTTGGGTTGTTGGAAATCTTGCATTCATCCTTGGGTTGTTGGCAATCTTGCATTACCCAAAAAAAAAATTATTGTTTTCTGTTTCTAGTTATCTATCTATTGGTTTGTATTGGAAAGCTCATGTTTGTTGTTTCCAGATTTCACGGTCTTGGCTTTGTTGGGACATATCGTGGGTCATTACTCTAAGTGCACATAATCCTATGTGACAGTTGGTGGAAGTTATGCTTCATCTTCTTAGGTATTGTTTTCCTATGTTGCTCTTTATTTGATGCCTAATATTTAATTTGACACAGTTCCATATTTAAGTGTCACCTTGCATGCTCTTGTATCTAGGTAGTTAGTTAACGTGTGGACCTATACCTGAGGCCACATAAGGTTATTTTATGTATTATGTAATTGGTTATTAATTCATTATGGGTTAGTCTTATAATGTAATGCATGTTTCTTATTATTGGAGATTGTGAACTCAAAGCTTACGTGTGTGTCCTAATGGTTATATATGTAATGCCCTTGTATCTTAGGAGGCATCAATCAAGTATCAAGAAGTAATATCCTCAAGGAGATACTTAGAGGAAGCTTGGACAGTGAACTTTGGTCTATAATCTAGAATTGTAATTGGCCATAACTGGGAAAGCCTTACGACTTGACATATATTATATTTTATCATGCGAGTTGTGTCATCATCAATAGAATGTGTAGTGAACATTAGATGTAAATGAATCTTTCTTGTTAATAAAGTGATATTTTGCAATTATATCTTGTGTACTTCTGTTGTGTTGTATTTGTTGGGGGCTTGTTCATCTCCTTTGGAGGTACACTTGCCTTATACTGCATTAGAAAGAGAGAGGAGAGAGAAAGTGAGGAGAGGAAGGGAGGAGAGATAGTAGAGAGAAAGGGAAGAGAGAGAGAGTGATGCAAGAGCATCCTGGGTTGGTGTGTTATCCTACTCATTCTAGCATTTGTTGTTGAGTTTCATTCATTGCCAAGTTGTTGCAATTGTCGAGTGCCAATAATTTTGCAGTTTAAGCTGAGTTTAGGTTATTCCACATCATGTTAACACTCAGGTTAGCATGTTATCCCATCTCACTCTACAGTGTGTTCCAATTTCCATAGTGTGTGTCGAGTTTTTCTATTTATGCTGAGTGTCAGCATTTTGGATGTGATTTATGCATTTTTGGTGCAAGTTGACTTGTGGGATTTATTTTGACCACAACATCTATGATGAGATATTTCCTTGGGATGTGTCTTGACCATTGTTAGGTTAGCCTTCATATTTTGTAATGTTCTAGAATATTTTGTAAGCCATTTTGGTAAGTGTGAATAGGGGTCTTGTGGAGTCTTTTGGTCATTCAGTTTTACAAGGAAGTATAGGTGCGAATTTTGAAGAGCTAGGGCTACAACTTAAGAACCAAAGGACAACTTGATGGACCTAAGGGTACATGTGTGGATTCTTCTTGGTGTTCTTATCCAGTTGTGTATCTAGACTAGCTGGGATTGGGTTTGTAAGTTGGATCTCATTAGATCTTGTAGAACTGATATTTTTGTAATTATTGTTTTTATTTGGCCCTAACCTAGAAGGCATTATCACCGGGCATATTGCATGTAATCAGTTATATCTATGAATAAAGAGTTGTGATTTGGTATCAGTTCTTGCTATTGTGCTTCTGATGTGTGGTTATTTGTTGGGGGATAGTACACCTCCTTTGGGGATTCTCTTGCCTTACATTGCATCAGGTGGTATCAAAGCAAGGTTGTTCCTGAGTGTGTAGATAGATCACTAAGGCTGAGGTAGTTTGCACTGGGATCATGGGTTGGAGAAGGTTGATTGATCTTCTAGATTTTTGGATCTATTGTTTGGGGTTTGTGAAAGCCTTGGAAGATGCCTCCAAGAAGTTTGGACCCTAGGGTGATTGATGACCTTAGTGATGTTGTAGAAGAACGAATCTTAGAGAAGGTTAAAGCAGATTTTAGATCTGAGATGGAGGAGGTTAAAACTAGTTTCAGATCTCAAATAGCAATGATGAGGAGTGACATGATTACTGAAATTGTGAGTGCTTTAGGTGGCCTACCTAGGCATGTGGGTACTGAAGGTAGTTATGAGGAAGTTGTCAAAGACTTTGAAGTTGCTAGATCGAGTGGTGAGGATAGAATTGATCGTGTGGAGAGACCTATTGGAATTAGGGCTGGTTAGTTTGGTCGACCTGGATCTTAGTTGAAGTTGAAGTATAAGATGAAGGTTTCTAATTTTTTATGTACTTTAAATCTTGAAGACCTGATTGATTGGATTGGTGAATTGGAAGACTACTTTGAGCTTGAAGATATTGAGGATCCACTGAGAGTGAGGTTGGCACAAACTAAGTTGAAGGGTCATGCTACTCTTTTGTGGAAGGAACTGCAAAAAGATAGAGAGGAGGAAGGTGAAATGAAGATCTCTAGATAGAGATTAATGGTGACTAAGTTGAAAGCTAAGTTCATTCCTACTGATTATAAACTTGAGTTGTTTAAGAAGTTGTAGAATCTAAAATACAAAGACATGTATATGAAAGATTATACTGAGGAGTTCTACAAGTTGCCTATTCAGTCTGGTCATAGAGAATTTTCAAAGGAGAAGGTAGTGTGCTACATTAATGTTTTGAGATTCAATTTTCAGTATGAGGTTGGTATGCTAAATATTTCTTCGGTTAAGGATGCTTATTATTATGCTTTGAGAGTAGAAGAAAAGCTAAAGAGGAGGAATCAAGGTAATGCTAGAGGGAAGGAGAAGTACGATAGTTTGGCACAAGCTAAATCGAGTACAGACGGTGAACCGAAACCTGTTGATCAGATAAAGAGGATAGGTAGAGATGAGTTCAGAGGTAATTGTTTCAAATGTGGGAAAGAAGGGCATAGATCTTTTGAATGTCTAATTGGTAGGATAATTGTTGTTGTGAATGAGGTTGTAGTTCAAGACAGTCAGCCTAAGCAAGGAGAAAGTTTGTTGGCTTGGCAAGTGCTGGCTGGTGAGAGGACATTAGATTCTTGTCAAAGGACTAGTTTGTTTAGGACTTGTTGTAAGTCTAGAGGAAAAATCTGCAAGGTGATTATGGATGGTGGTAGTACTGATAACCTTGTTGTTGAAGAGATGGTTCAGAAACTTAGTTTTAAGAGAGTGAGACATCCTTATCCTTATCAAATTGGTTGGTTACAAGGTGAGCATGCTTTGGAAGTGAGGGAGCAATGCCTTGTTGATTTCCAGATTGGGCAGTATAAGGATCAAGTGTTTTGTGATATTGTGGATATGAATAGTTGTCATGTGTTACTTGGTAGACCTTGCCAGTATGATTGTAGGGTTGTGCACGATTGTGTTAGGAATGTGTTTCCTACTGAGAAAGGTGGCAGGGAGTTTTCCCTGATCCCTTTGCAGAATGAAGAGCTTGGTAGGAGGAGTATTGGCAGCCTAGTTGAGTTGGGAGATTCTGAGAAGGTTTGAGATCAGCATGGAAAGCAGACCTATGGAACACTTATGGTGGATGTGAAGAAGAAGAAGAAGAAGAAAAAAAAGGGAAAGAGTGTGCAAGTTGAAGACTTGGACGACATATATGTGAAGAATCAGTTTGGGATTTATGTGTTGAATCCAAAAAGATGTTCTTCCAACTTCTAGAACTTTTTGAACCTAAGGTATCTAATGCAGGAGCATCTTGGGTTGGTGTGTTATCCTGCTCATTCTGGCAGTTGTTGTCGAGTTTGAGTCATTACCAAGTTGTTGCAATTATTGTGTAGTGCCTGCCCCTAGTTTACATTTTGTTATTATTGCCAAACTCTTTTAGGCCATTTTTATGCTTGATGATTAGTAGCATTATTTTTGAGATTAACAGATATTGTTTCATATTCAATTGATTTTATGATGAGACTACTTGGTACTCTATACTTCATGTATGCATGATGATTATTACAGTGATTTCAGTTATTGACAATGATTAGTAAGATGGATTATCATATGTGTTTTGTTATGGATACTTACCCGATACTGCATGTGTATGGTGTGCGTGTATATTTTCTTTATGTATGACATTTCTGATGTGGTTAAGGAAGGGAGTTGTAGTCGTTAGCTAGTCGGGATCTACATGATGCACCACTTCCTGCCATTGCTTATTTTGCTTAGTATATATGTGTTTGTACATGTGTGGATTTTACATAGATTGTAGGTACTAGGTATTGACTTCCCTAAATTATTAAGATGAGCATACCCTATTGCATTATCTCAATGGTAAGAGAGGGGAGATAAATTCTTGAGTCCAAATCCTAACATTTAAACCCATTTGTCTTAGAAAATTAGGACAAGTATCTGAGTTAATTACCTTTTGAATGCGTCGTATGATGTAAATTTGTGATTACAACCCTTTAGTTTGATCTTGTATATGTTTTTCTATGATGGGTTTTCGTATTTCGTCCTATAAGTCTTTGGTATTTTTCTATTAATTAAGTCTAATTAAAAGATTAAATTAATCTTTTAATTTAATGGAAAATTATTATGACATTTTTAATATTTAATTAATTGGGAAATTAATTAAATAAAAAGAATTAAATTTAAAGATAAAATTATAAGTCTAATTTTAGAGCATAATAATATTAATTTAATTTAATAATAATATATTTAGGAGATCATTTTTAAATAAATGCTAAATATTATTATTACTTAATAAATATTTTATCAATTAACACTTCAAAAATAAATTAAAGAATGGAAAAGATATTAATTTATTAAAGAATTTTAAGATTGCATAAAATATGCATGATTTTAAGATTAAATAAATAAATTAAAAAGAGAAGTCAAGTGAATTTAAATAAAGATATTTTATAATGCAATAAATGTGCATGAAAACATAAAAGAAAGATAATAAAGAGTTAAAAAGTTGTAAGCAAGGAGTCCTCTCGGGTGATCGCACATTAGTGCCCTGAATTTAGGAGCGATCTCCTTATCAACAATTGAGGGTTCATTTTCAAGGGACCACAAATTTTGGAGAAAGAATTTTTAGAGAGAAGGTTTTGAGAGAAGAAATTTCTCTAAACAAATCATTTGGGTGTTTGCGATTTTAGCGTAAGAACCACGTAGATTCTTGTGTTTTGATTCACCCAGTTCATTACGTTATATTTTTGTCTTCTTCGTGACTATGACTCGTTTATCTGAATTTCTTTGTGACAAATATTTCAATATTGTAATTTGGAATTACTGGTATGCATATTGATTTCTTTTGTATACAAAAAGATTAAAATATTGTAGAATCTTTGTTCAATAATTTTACAAATTGGAATTTAAACCAGGAAGGGTGTTGAATTGAAAAAAAAATTGAAAATTGAAAATTCGACTGGTTGGCCATATTTTCCCTATTAGAGAATTGCTAAGAGTTTTATTTTATTTATGTGTGTGTGTGTGTGTGTGTGTGTGGTAAGGTTTTTTTATTTTGAATCTATTAAAAAATTATTTTTTATATATCAAAAAAATAATAATAATATATTGGAGGAGGTCGGTTTTACCCCACCCTGCCCCCCCACCTTTTCGCGGCCTTGAATGTTGTCTACGTACGTGTTGCTGCATGCGACAGTAGTTAATACTGTTGCCAGCGACAACAACCAAGTCTGCGGTTGTACGGCTCTTTAAAGGTTGACCAACCTTTTTAAAATAAACGCTTAGTATGTTATGTTTGATTTTTTAATAAAATTCTAATTATTATTTTTATTAATATTTTTTATTAATAAGTTTTTTTAATATTAATTTTATTATTATTTAATAATGTTTATTAATAAGTTTTAATTATTAATGGATGTTATAGTTTTTTAATATAATTATTAATTAATTTAATTAAGTTTTATTGATAATGGAAGTTATGCAGTGGAGTCTTAAATTTATTTAATTATTATGTTTAATAATACTGATTTTAATAAAAATGTAAATTATTTTATTTGATAATCAATAGGTATTATTTTAATAATTTCAATAAATAATTACCCTTAAGTTATTTGGAATAATGGACTTAGAATTGAATTAAGATAATTGTACATTTTATTCAAATATAAGAATGGGGTAAATTGTAAATCATAGGTACTCGCAAACTTACATTGAAGAAAACTGAAACCTTACTATTAATTCAACTATGTGATTCAAAATCAAACCAAACTATGAAACTACTATGTTATCTGTATGTTGTCTATGTTTTGAGTTCGGGTTGACTAGAGTGTTGACTAGTTTTAGGACATCTACCAGAGGCTTGGGAGTTTGTGATTGTGGTATTATGTTGATTTAATCTTGATCTTTTAAACTCAACCATGGTAATGTATTCGTATGCTCTTTGATGAGTTTGATTATATTGTTGGTTACTGTTTTTAGTATTATTGTGGAGTAACGGGATGAATATTATGACATACTTGACTTAACTATTTTGAGTCGTCGATCAATTTTTTGGGGATACTTTCCAGTTTCTTGTAGAGAACTGATGGGTTATTGTGAATTATCTTTTGATGTTTTCTAGTCACTTGTATAGGACTGAGGGAAATATTATGATTTTTTTATTTGTGATTTTATGAGCCTAAGGTAGGTTATCTATATGTAATGTCGGGAAGTGGCTTGTAATGGAGGATGGGGCCCTAAGTGGCTACCAAGGTAACCCATTGTAAGTAGTTTAACAAGTGAAAACACTACACTAAATGAGAGTAAAATGAACCTAATAAGAGTCTTTGTATGTTCTCACTCATGCCTTGAGTGCTAGTACAGACTAGGATGGAGTAGAGAGAACGCTTGGTTGTGACCATGCATCGTTAGTATGCCTTGTTAGTACGAGAGGATACTAGTGCCACATAGAGTCACTAGGGGGCCAGGGTCAAGTTAAACTGCCAGAATAACTCTAACGTTGATTTGTGTGATGATACTTGCCCGCTTACATAGTAGGTTTCCTACGTGTCTATGTTTGCCTCTAGGTCTAGATGTCAACTTATCTTGGAACCTTTGAGTTAGATTACTTTTAGGGTTTCTTGGACTTAGATATTACTTTTGATTTTTTGATTGATATTCTATTTGGGACTTGAGACTATCTCCTTAGTGCGGTGGGAGTGGGTCTTTTTGGGTTACCATGTGGTCAGGTGGTAGTGCTTTTTACTCTTACCATTGCAATCCATCTGTTGATGTCGTGGCTAGAGTTCTTTATCTACTTTTCCTTTCATTCTACCTTTGTGTATTATGATGGATGGTTATATCTTTATGATGGATGATGTCACTTGTTGTATGGTATTTATTTCATGGATCTGAAAGGGATGATGTAGCCTATTTTTATAAATGTATATTCTTTTAGCCTTTCAAACCCTGTGACCTATATAGTGGATGATTGAGCATTCCAAATTTTATTGCCAAGTGACATTCAGAACAAATGTATAATATTTAAATGGACTTGCAATTATAATTATTCTTTCATGTAGATGTGGTATTTATTAGACTTAGCATTAATTAAATTTAAATGCGACTCAACGTCTTGGGATCTTTAAGGAATGTAATCTGTTATGTTTGCTTCTGTATGATTGTATGTTATTACTTCCGCTACTTTATGTTTGATGTGTATGTTATTCTTTCTTTATAAAAAAAGTTTGGCAAACTTAGTAAAACTTTAGGTTAATTCTTTTGGATCACTTGGCGGGGAGTTGCATGTGAAGTGCCAGTAATTTTGTAGTTTAAGCTGAGTTCAGGTTATCCTACATCGTGTTAACACTTGGGTTAGCATGTTATCCCATCTCACTTTGCAATATGTGCCAAGTTCCATAGTGTGTGCTGAGTGACTCTTCATGTATCAAGTGACTCTTCATGTGTCGAGTTTTCTTGTTTATGTCGAGTATCGGCATTTTCGACTAATTTCTGCATTTTTGGTGTGACCTAACTTGCAAGGTTTATTTTGACCGTGACATTTATGATGAGATCTTGCCTTGGGATGTGTCATGACTATTGTCAGGTTGGCCTTCTTGTTTTGTAATATCCTAGAATGTTCTGTAAGCTATTTTGGCAAGTATAAAGAGGGGTCTAGTGGAATTTTTTGGTCATTCAGTTTTAGAAGGAAGTATAGATGCAAATTTTGAAGAGCTAGGGTTATGGCTTAGGAACAAGAGGATAGCTTGGTGGACCTAAGGGTACAAGTGTGGATTCTTCTTGGTGTTCTTATCTAGTTGTGTATCTGGACTAGCTGGGATTGGGTTCGTAAGTTGGATCTCGTTGGATCTTGTAGAACTGTTATTTTTGTAATTGTTGTTTGTATTTGGCCCTAACTTGGAAGGCCATACAGTCGAGCATATTGCATGTAATCAATTATATCTATGAATAAAGAGTTGTGATTTGGTATCAGATCTTGCATTTTTGCTTCTTCTTGTTGTGTTTTCATTGTGTGGTTATTTTCTGGGGGCTAGGAAATCTCCTTTGGGGATTTTCCTGCCTTGCATTGCATCAGAGAGAGAGAGAGAGGACTAGAGTAGAGAGAAGTAGAGGATAGAGAAAAGGAAAAGAGAGAAAGAGAGGAAAGAGAAAGAGGAAAGGGGAGAGAAATAAAGTAGAGAGAGAAAGGGAGGAGAGAGAAAGAGAAAAGGATGAGAGAGGAAGAGAGGAGAGTTGAAGAGAAAGGGAGTAGAGAAAGATAGGGAGAGAGTGAAGAAAGAGAATGAGAAGAGAGAGGAAGAGAAGAGAGAGGAAGAGAGGAGAGAAAAAGAGAAAGGGAGAAGAGAGAAAGAGAGGGAGAGAGTGAAGAGAGAAAGAGGAATAGAGGAGAGTGAAAGAGAAAGGGAGGAGAAAGAAAGAGAGGGAGAGAGTGAAGATGATGAGGGCACAACCCAAGACAAAATGAACACAATACTAAAAGGGAAATATTATTATCAGAAGTGATATGCTATTACATTTAGTACAATGAAAACAAACTCAATGACGTGCCCTAGGAGCTTACAATGTTCGTTGGATAGTCATCACTGTCCTTGAGCATCCCCCCTCCCTGTCCTTTCTCCTCTCTTGTTCCCTGGTCTTGCTCACTCCTCTACCTCTGGTGTATCCTATCCTTTGTGTCGTGGCTCTACCCCCCTTTTTGTTCTCCGCCTCAGCCTCTCCCTTCTTGTCCTTTCTAGTCTTGGTTCCTCATTTCTTCTTCCTTTGTTCGCTTTTTCTTGTCTTTTTCCTCCTCGCTATTTTTTATTTTTTATTTTTTATTTTTTGTGTCGTTCATTTGGTGTGGTGTCCTTTTTCTTTCTTGTTGCATCGTGCTCCTTGTTTCTTTTCTTCTTTGCACACACACACACACACACACATATACTACATTATAATAGTATATATATTATTTCTAGGCTATTTTTTCCTTCTTGCTTATTATTCCTTGTTAGTTTTTTGTCATTATTCTTTTTTTTGTGGTTCATTTTGATTGGTGTCATTTTCTTTGCTTCGTGCCCCCTTTGTTAAAATACATATATATATATACACTATGCTATGTATTTATATAGTTTTACTATGTTATATATATATTAATACTATGCTATAATAGTGTGTGTATATATATATATATATATATATATATATATATATATATATATATATATATATATATATATATATATATATATATATATATATATCTTTATTATAGCTTTAGTATTAATATATAGTTTTAATAATGCTTTTTAGCTATAATCCTATTTTATTTATTTATTTATTTATTCTTTTTTTTTTCTTTTTTCTATTTTTAATTTTGAATTTATTATGGCAACTATAATAGGATTAATATATAGTACATATATCTATATATATATATATATATATATATATATATATATATATATATAGACTGCAGAAATTGGTGCAACACGGCCCCCCTATAAATTGCAGTGCGCCTGGCAAACTTTTTAACGTGATCGGTAGCGCTGGCGCGACACACCCACCGGTACCACGAGGACGGAGGAGACTAGAACCCGTGACCAACCCCCTGCAACAGGGAAGATTTAGCCAACCGAGCTAGGGAGTATTAATATATATTAATACTAGGCCATAATAGTATTAATATATTGTATTAATATATATATCATCATTATAGCTATATTATTAATATATAGTATCATTATTTTTACCTCAATAGTATTATTCTTATTGCTATTGATACAATAGTAATCATATTTTTTGTTTTTTGTTTTTTTTTTAAATGCCATATTTGTATCAATATTTAGTGTTAATTTCCTATAACAGTATATATATTTATATTTATATACACATACACATATACATTAACACTATTATTATTAATATATTTATTATATCTCATTTCTTTTTTTAACGCTTTTCTTTTTCTTTTTCACTTGCTTTTGCCTCTAGATTGCTTTGTTCTTTACTATTTATTTTCTCTAACTCATTGCTTGGGAGACTCCTTCGCTTGCTCTCAGTTAAGTTCTTTTAATTTTGTCTCTTTTTTATTTCCTTTGGGTTTTGTCATTTTTTGTACTCCTTTTTTTTTTTAATGTTTCTTCTCCATTTTCTCTCCTGTGGGTCCTACCTTCAAGCTTTTTATTTTTATTTCTATTTTATTTTGTCCACCTCACTTTCTGCTAACCTTCTCCCTTTATTAACCCCTGCACTAGTTGGATCAGCTCACATTTTTCATTCTTGCATTCTCTCATCTTGATGATGGATCACAGAGTGTGATCCGAAACGTTTGTATAGATGCTAAAAAAAAAAAACACAATCAAATCCAGAAGAAAAAGTTAAAAAAGCTTACAATGTTGTCTGATTCTGGAGAAAAACATTCTTCGCAGTACCTTTTCCCAAACTCCACCGAAAAACTATGTTTACAATGCTAGAAATGACCTTAAGTAACCTGAATTAGGTTTAGGGTTAGGAATACATTTTAGAATATTCCATTTGGAATCCACTGCCAAAATAGAAGGTTCTAGAAAACACATTAAAAGTTGGTGCAAAATTAGAAGAATCTAGAAATGGTAGTCCAACTTCTGGGAGGCATAACTTTTGATCTGGGACTTTGATTGATCAACTGTTTACATTTTCGAAAAGCTCTCCAAGCACTCTATAGCTTCGCAGACTAGATTTGTTTGTTCACCATTTTTTGGCATGTATGAGGCCATTTAGTGCCTCAAATCTTATTTCAAAGTGCTCTTAGGGGGTCTCCAGGCAACTTAAAACTGTAAAAACATTCAAATTGTAAAGCCTTTTGACCTAATTCATTTTTTGCAATGCTTAAATTACAAGTATAATCATCCCTCAAACTTACACCCTCTAACTCATCATAATTATGGCTCAATTACAAAATAACCTATTTTTTGCATTGGCACATATCCCAAGGTGCTCAAAAACACTAACCCAGAAAACCAATAGTGGAACTATGAGAGTTGGAATCTCTATTTGACCTAAATGGGTATCCAAAAATAAAAACACATTAAATAGAAACTAACACTAAGCATATTTTTGGGTGATACAGGATTGCCCTTACACCACTGGATGCTCCTGCATCAAAAGAGAGAGAATGAGAAGAGAGAAAGAGAGAAAGAGAAGGAGAGAGCAACATCTAAGCTCATCTAAAACATAAATTAAATGAATCTAAACCTCTAAAACATAAATTAAATATGTGTCTAAACATCTATCACATTAATCTAAAGTCTCCAAACATAGATAAAATATAAATTAAATGTATGTACATTATTTGAATTCAAAAAGTATATAGAATGAGAATGAGAAAGGGAGGGAGTTGGTGAGGAGAAAAAGAGAGTGAATGAGTGAGGAGAGAGAAAGATATATGAGAGAAAGTACATGAGAGAGATAGAAAGAGAGGAAAGAGAGATGTAGGCGAAGAGGAGGGGAGAGACAAAGAGAAAGAAAGGAAGAGAGTAACGAGAGAGAAAGAGAGTGAGCGAGCGAGTGAGGAGAGAAAAAGTGAACTGAGAGAGAGAGGGAGGGAGAGTGGGGGAAAGAAAGAGATATGAGAGAAAAATAGAGAAGAGAGGAAGAGAGAGGAAAGAGAGGAGGGGAAGAGGACAGAGAAAGAGATATGGAGGGGAAGAGTAGAGGAGATAGTAAGAAGAGAGAAAGAGATAGAAGCGAGAAAGATGAAGAGAGGAAGAGAGTGAGGAGAGAGAGATTGAGGGAAGAGAAGAGAGTGAGGAGAGAGAAAAAAGAGCAAAGAGTGAAAGAGAGGGAGAGAGTGAGGAGAGATAAAGACAAGGGAAGAGGAGATGAGAGATAAAGAGTGAGGGGAAAGGTGGAGTGGAGATGAGAGATTGGAACCTTTTGAATATAGAAATGGGAGCAAAATTGGTACGGGAAATGTTTGAATCTCCAAACTAGAGGTGGGTCAGAGTTCTCAAAGCTAAGTACTTAGATGGGCAGGACAAGGACAAAGTTTTGACAATAAGCAATCCCCCAAATGGATCATCCATTTGGAATTTCATGATGAGGTGTTATTTTTTGATCACAGACCACTTGACCTAGAAGCTAGGGAATGGAGGTAAGGTAGACTTTTGGGGTGATTCTTGGAATGGGTAGGAAGTCCTTAGTAAGCTTCAGGTACAACCCACCATCATAAATGCTACAACTCAAGCGTGGGGCAACAAAGTTTAGGATTATATGGAGCAGCAGAGAAGCATAGGAAATAAGGTGATTTGGAAGGACTACACCTAGTTGGGCCTAACAGAGCAGGAGATGGCACAACTAAAAGACATTTTTGCAGATAGGGAAACCTTCTGGTCAAATGAAGAGGGTCAAATCATCTGGAGTGTCTCTAAGAGCGGGAAGTACTCGATAAAAATTGGATACTCCATTTTGGCAGCTAAACACGAGGAGATTAGTTGGGAAAGAAGGTTATGCTGGAACAACTCTTGCTTGCCAAAGGCCAGGATGTTCATGTGGCTTGTAGGAAACAACAAAATACTGTCAAGGGATAGGATGATGAAAATGGGTTTTTTAGGACCATTCAGGTGTTGCCTTTGTAAAAAAGAGGAGGAAACAGTGGACGATGTGTTGTTGAACTATGAATACTCTCAAGAGATCTTGAGGTTTGGACTAGGGAAATTAGGATGGCAAGGTCCACTACCAAACACCTTAAAAAAATGGTTGGAAGCTTATTTTTTTAATCCTAGAAGGTCAGTCTTTTCGGATATTTGGAACATCTTGCCATCAACTACACTTTGGCTGATATGGAAGGAGTGCACTAATAGAATATTTGAAAGCAAGGAGACATAAGCTTTTAGGTTGTGTGGAAAATTGGAGAAGGTAGTTTTAGAGTTGGTTGTAAATGCAGCCTATCATACTCAAGGAAAAATACAATTTGGAACCCAAGATATGCAAATTCAGAGAGCATGGCCTAGTCTTAAATATAGGCTAGTTAATGGGCTCAGGGGAGATGATTCTCTAAATCAGAGGAAAAAAGATGAGGAATAGAAAACACCACCCCAAGGATGGATCAAAATCAACTTCGATGGAGCATTGAAGGGGAATCCTGGACCATCCCAGGTAGGCTATGTAGCCTGGGATGAGAATGACAACATTTTGGCGATGGGAGCAATTAGGCTGAAGGATGGATCCAATAATCAAGCATAATGTTAAGGGGCACTAGGTGGAGTGAAGTTGGCACAAAAGTTGTGTTTACATCATATCATACTAGAAGGAGATTCACTATTAATCATCAACAAAATTAGAAAAGGGGAAACGTAGGATTGGAGCTTTGACTGCTACATCAAGTGTATCAGGAAATTACTTGAGACCTTTGAGGAGGTTCAAATTCGGCATGTCTACCGAGAAGCCAATTCATTAGTAGACTATTTATCAAATGTAGGGGTACGTAGGAATGAAGATGATCAATAGGAATTGTTAGAAAATTTTAGAGAAATAGAGCTCGAAGAGGGATAATGCATCGACTAGTAGGATGAAATAAAGTTGGAAGTATGTAAAGATAGGGGCCACTAGGGGAGTCTAAGTTATAAATACATCAGAATTCAAATGCAATAATGTTTCAAACATTGGGGAGGTAGATAAGTACTAGAGTGAATTCAAATGAATAAAAAAAGGCAAAAAAGTACAGCAAGGAGCAGGCGTGATTGCATTGGAGATATGCTAGGTAATGTCATGATGAGAAAGCACATGTGTCATGTAGAGGAAGGAAAGAAAGGAGATTAAAGGAATATAGGGGAGGTAGCTTTCGACACAAATTTTCAAAGCTGAGCTTTAGGAGAACATTCTAGAAGTGTAACAGAGCATAGGAGATAGACTGCCGAAGATGGAGGCGAACTTCTCATTGCAGGCCACTAAACAGCTCTCTGCTTTCAGAGGAAGGTGACTATCAGTAGGCTACATAACATTTTTGAATTCAAGGATGAAGAATTTGTTGTGGCTCTGTGAACATTGTTTGGGAATGAGTTCATGAGCACAGACTATAGACCGCAGATGAATTTGGACTTATAGCCCTTGCTTCTAGGGTTGGCCTTTTGGTCAAATCATCCAAGGAGAAGGCACTCAGAGTAGCCAAAATATGTATCAAAGTGGCTTGGCGAAAAGGGATTGACGATGTAGTGGCAGAGTAGATCTTGGGGTTGGACTCTGTATGTTTGATGGCCCATGGAGGAATGTAGGCACAGGGGCTGGCAACATTCAACGGCTAGTCCTATGGAGTTATTCGGAGCCCATGGAAAAGAGAATTCCAATAGTAAGGGACGGATGGGAGTGGATGATTAAGTTTGTAGAGAAGAAGATGGAGGAGAGAAGAGTAGACCAAAGGGGCAGTGGGAAGGCGTGCATAGGTCGAGAAGCTTCAATGTCCCAAGGCGGCAGACTATTTGCATAACCACAGGGCAAACCTATTCGAAAAAGGAAAACACCTACAACAATGGAAAAAGTAGTGGTTTAGAGGCACCCAATTTCTCATAGGAGGCCCGAGCTTGGTTCCCCTAGCAGCAAAGTTATTGTACTAGGTTGATAGGATGATGGGTAAAAGATAAGTTTTTGTATGTTGAAATCAAGAAGAATATTAGCAGTTTGAAGTGATGCTTAGTAGGATAGTAATATAGAATTACATAGTCTATAGTTTTTTTAAATTTTAATGTTAAGGAGAGGGCAATAGTAAATTAGTAGAGAGAGATTTTGTTCAAACTCTCCTTTTTGTAAAAGTCAAAGGAGGTAGATAGTAGATAGTAGATAGTAGATGGAGTGAAGGTTGTAGTAGCAAATTAGTGAAGAAAGGATGTAGCAGGAGAAGATGATGTTTGCAATGAAGTATTTTGTAAAACT